>OY757310.1:88454545-90884045 GCA_963583905.1 Stenurella melanura
AAAATTGAATTAACGGCTTTATTATAACAGATACTGTTAAACCTACAAATTGAAATTTCCGTTTTTTTCATTTTTCGAAATTTCATTTTTTAATTAACCCGCTCTAAAAAACCATGTGATCAGTATTAACCAATCACACAACGAAGAAACGGGCTTCATCACGTGACCCATCAATCTTTTAAGAAGGATATCCCAAGAAATCCCAAAAAATCTTTTTTTTCGGTTAATTTTGCAATATTTAACATTTTTATCCGCCGTTTTGATTCCGTCATATTGAATTTCAAAAAATTAACATCAGATTCTTAATCGGCGTACCCAAAAACTCCTATGAACCTATTCTCGAAATTTTTCATCGTTTTATATTTGAGATATTCAATTTTACAACTAATTTTGCACCTATTTGTTGTTATTAAACAAATGAACAATTAGCACCCATTTTTAAGAGGAGACATTTTTCATTGACACTGTTTAGAAGTAAATGCAAGAGGGCTTCATAAAAAAATATGGATCGAGGAATTATTCCGAGGTACATGCCATTTTTTGTCTAAGATGATTCCCCTATTAGGAGCACAGATAAAGGGCCAAGACGTTCGTAAAACGACAATGAAATATTCGTTCTGTGCACGACGCAGTATGTAGACATAAGAATAGGACGACACCCGCATACGCAATATAATTTCGGAACCAAAATGACAATTTAAAAATTAACGTTTCCTTGCAGTTTCAGGAGTTATTTGTAGCACTAAGATTAGGTAGGAAAATGTAACAAAATAATAATATGTACAAAAACAGAAACAAATCTAGTGTAAAATAAAATTTGGTCAATGATTTTCAGTTATTGAAAATATGCATTCTTAGAATACATGAAGTTATGATTTTGTAATTCTTATCATCCAGTGGCAAGAACATTTTAAAAGCTAATAAATAGATCTATTACGTAGATAAATTACTAATGAAAAAGATCTAAGTCTATAAATGGGTTGCTGTCGCTTCATTAAATGGGATAGCTCATATTGTATTAATTAGTTTGCATATAATTTTTATTATCTACACCCTATAATTTGGTTTTCTGTCAAAAAATACTCAGAAGCTCTTGGGTGCTGTTGAGTTAATGTTATTATATCATTCCTGCCCATACTCCGATTGTCACGAATAAACAGGGCTTAAATTAAATTCTTTGCAATACACAATATCTACAAAGGTATCTGATCGGTTAGTATAATTTTTTGCACCGATAATATGGCAGAAACTTTTCCTGATACGTTTAATGAAGCATATACCGTAGATTCTGAAATGCACTGGACTTGAATTAATACAGAAACATTTAACTAGATCATATACTCTTCTCCTAAGGTGGACGTAATTCGTTCCCCATTCTAGGTGAAATTATGATTAAATTTATGGAGAGAGGTGTAGTCATTAAAAACTAGGAACCCACCAGTGTAGCAACTTTATGAAAATATTGGTCATCTTTCTAGTTACAATTATCAATAAAAACGACATTTTAGTGACAGATCCATACGAGATAGCAACGGATTTTAATCAGTTTTTTGTTGACACGCCGATTCGATTAGTATCTTAAACTTATCCTAAAAATATAGGGAGTAAGGCAGAGTCAAATGTCTTTAACCAACATTCATTAAATCTTAAACCTTTCACAGAAAGAGAACTATTAACTCTATTAAATGGAAAATTAAAAAATAAAAAGTCGTCGGGAGCAGATGACATTCCATGTTTTATTTTAAAACGGGTCCTTGATATAATTCCATTAACGAACTAAATTAATAAATCCGTTGAATCTGGCATGTTTCCGCAAAATGCAAAAACTGGGAAAGTTACTCCATTGTATAAAAAGAAAGAACTATGTTATTTACAAAATTATAAACCAGGTGTCATTCCATTTGGATTTTCAAAAATTTTGGAAAATGCGTTTTTAGATCGTCTTTTACCCTTTCTCAATAAATTCCAAATTGTATCAAATAATCAGCAGGGCTTCTGTATAAAAAAGTCTACATCATCTGGAATGTTATCACTATATTATCAAATCATAGAGTATGTTGAGGCAGGCGAATGTCCAGCGGTGATCTTTTACGATCTAAGTAGGGCATTCGACTGTGTCAACCATAAACAATAATTGTGTATTTTAGAAACGTATGGCATAAGAGGCGTCCGCACTGAACTGGATATCAACATTCCTACAAGATTGCAAACAATATGTATCTTAAAAAGTTTAAACTGAGAAATCTGTGGATTACATAAACTCTGATTGTTTGGATGTAAATATGGGGATCCCCAGGGATCAATAATTGGTCTGATCTTATTTATTTTGTATGTAAACAATATATCCTCAGTCAATAAAAACAGTTATTACACAGCCTATGCTGACTTCACTTGTTACTTCATCAAAAAATGCTGAATTATTGAATGTTAAATGTGCAGAGACGGTTACCAGAATATCAGATTTCTCGAATGGCATCGATTTATTTTTCAACACCAAAAAAACTGACATGCTCAGAATATATCATCGCCAAAAAGAAATAAACGATTTAATGTCCGACGTCAACAGGGTAGCTATAACAAATACACATGATAGCGTGCGTTTTCTTGGTATTCATTTGGATGAATTTCTCAACTGGAAGTCGTATTGTTTGAAACTTATTTGCAAAATGAATTCGTTGAATTCTTTTTTAATTAATTTGCGGACGGTACTAGAAACACATCAGTTAGTGCAGGTTTACTTCGTCCAAGTAGATTTTCGACTTTGCTTGTGGGGAAATTCTACCGAGGCAACTAATGTACTTATTGCACACAAAACTGTATAGTTTCTAGTACGTTTAACTGCCTGCCACGAACAATTAAAGACAGGGAAAATCTGTATATTTTGAAAGAAATTTAAAAACATATTTAATTGACAAATGTTATTATAAAGGGGCTGAATTCTTGCACAAAATGACGAATCATCACGCGAACGCATCTATATCTAATACATAATCATATAACACCTTATTCTGATGGATATTTACCAGGTTGCAACGTAATTTGTAAGCGAATTCACTCATTTTTGTTTAGACAAGTATAAAATTTTAAGTGGTGTGCTTCAATACTTGGTACTATGATCAACTGCTACAGACTAACGCATGCAACAGCCATTTTTTTCTTGTTCTGATAACTTCAAACGATTTCCTTCTTTATCGGCTGTCATTCCAATCAACCTTGTTGCCTTAACTCATATGGTACTCCAATTAGTTGACATCTTTGCACAAGGGAACCTGTTGTGTATTACATATGTCCAGATATAGCTTAGAATTAAATTGCAATGTCGATGGAAATGCTCCATAATCGTGTCACAGTAGAATGACAGAAATTTAGTGACATACTAACCGTCCTGGAGCACCAATGTCAACAAAGTATGTAGTTGAAAAACGAGGTCAGCTGATTCACGTAACCAGAAAGTTCTTTGAAGACTTTGATATTGACACGTTCGCATTATAAAAAGTTGCAATACGAACTGGACCATCTCCAATCCTGGTGTACAGATAATAAATTACATCTTAATATATCGAAATATAAGATCATCAGCTTCACAAGGCACCAATTAACATATGAATACGCATGCAATATCGATACCAAAATATTATCGCGCTGTAATTCTTAGAAAAACCTTGATGTAACGTTTGATTGCAAGCTTTCTTTCAGTGACCACAATGTAACTTTAAAAGCATCTGAAGCTATGAAGTTTTATGGTTTCATTGTAGGGAATTGTAAAACCTTTACTGATATTGTCGCGTTAAAGGTTTTATAGTTCACTCATGTGTGGTCCAGGCTTGAATATGCAGCTTTAATCTGGCATCCATATTATGCTTGTCGAAAGTTTAAAATCGAACGGGTTCAAAAAAGATTCTTAAACTATTTGATATTTAAAGTCAAGTACTTGTAGGTCATTAATATTTTTGTTTAAGTTGATACATAATATGATTGACTGTCCTGATTTACTTTATGATATTAATTTTCATGTACCTAGAACTAACATAAGACAGAATCTATACATTTAGATGTAACATATCTCGAACGAATGTTCTATCGAAATCTCTTTTACACGTTGTGTCAAAATTTTAACAGTTTATGTTTATGTGACATTAACCATTATTCGGTCAATAAGATAGTAGAAATGGCTATTGATCATCTCGGTGATAGAAATATGCATAAAACTTTGTAACCTTTAAATTGTAAAACTACGAACTAGGTAGCATATTTGTATATAGCACATGGGCTTGTTATCGATAATTCTTTTTTCCTAATTTTTTATGGCATTCAATAGTATTCAATCATATTAAAAAGCTGTTAAAATTTCAGGTTCATAAGTATATCCAATCCTTAGATATTTAATGTTAAAGATTGGGTTTCAGTAGAAAGCGCTACGCCGACTCGTGACGTCATTTTGTATGAACACTAGGGTGAAAGTATTTGAGTTTGCTATAGTAGTGAATAGTCCATTATAATCCGTCAAACTTTAATATCCTGACATGAGATAATCTGACGTTTGAGGAAAAAAGGTCTTTGTTTCCAACAATATAATTTAACAATCAAACACCGTTTCCATACAGATACACAATAACACGCGCCACACGTTTATTAAATCTTGACTGTCACCCTATCAGCATATGCAAAGTGACGTCACGCGAAGCTCCGCCCCGTTTTCGAGCGATTAAACTTTGGTAATTTATTTAAAGGCTTAAACGTTCGAATAAAAACCTCAAAATTCGAAAATTGGCTTAAAAATTGTTCTACTTTCGATTCCTAAAATAAAAAAATAAAAAATGCTGAACGGGCCCATTGCACGTTTATATGATTTTAGTTCTCTTAGTGTTATTCACTATCTGACATTGTCCTGTAAATGGGTTTCCTGTTTTTCATGTATCCACCTCTAAAAACTATATGTAAAAATATTAATGAAATCATTAATATTTTTATATATAGTTTTTCTTTTAGTTCTCATAGATAATTTTTCTTTCCGCTGTTTGCAAAATCCTATAAAGAATATGTTTCATTACTATAAGCAAACAAATAATAAATAATTCACTTTTAAACATGCATAGAGTACATAGGCTCCAATACTAGTTAGCTAATAGATAGGTGAAGATCTATTGTTTTTTATCAGTTAATGTCAAATATAAATATTTCATACTTATTCATGGATATTGCCTTGGTTTTGCATGGAACATCGTTATGAGTGGCTTTGGGCTTTTCTGATGAGTCCAGAATAAGGACGAAGAACGTTTCAAAGGCTAAGCATTTCCAAGAAACTGAATGAGATTTTATGAATATGTAATTCATTAGAATGAAAAAAATTTTAAAGACAAGGTAAGTAAATAAATTAAATTCAGGCCTTTGTTCTCATTTTCAACTGAATTTACATATCGTAGGGGATCATGTAGATACTAGTTTAATCTGCCTAGTCATAGGGGACTATGTTGGATGCTAGTGTTATAATGAGAGTGGCAAATAAGAGTTTTTACTTGTTAGCATAACCAGAAGTCAGGTTATCGAAAGAATGCATTTTTACATATAGTTTTTTTTTTAGTTTTCATAGATAGTTTTTCTTTAAGCTGTTTGCAAAATCCTATAAAGAATATGTTTCACTTTGAAAGATGTTTCACTCCACTTCCCGTTGGATTTGCCTCTACTTCAGTGGTAGTCTTAGAACTGATGGTTTGGCACCAATATAGCGAAAAACTCCTGGAAGACGAAAGTACTCTCAGAAGATAATTTGTACGGGGATTACGATCATGAATCTGAAATACTGAGATTACAACTGGAGACAACAGACAAATACAAAAATATAAAACTAGCAAAGCAGCTGGAATCGATAATATCATTTAAGAGACAACTAAATGAGGATCGAGTGAGAATTCTGCACAAAATACGTCAGAAAAATATGAAAAATAAGAATTAAGTTAGAAAATATTGGTAAAATAATATATATTCTTCCATCGAGATCATAATTTACATATGTTTGTAACTATTTCCTGAATATAAAGGTTTTGTTACAGGATGTGGTATGAAATAAGTATTAACTTTAAAATTGATAACTATTCGATAATATAAGGGAATATTACGTACCATTATACCTTTGCTTCATTCGTTGCTGTAACACCCTTGACAACATAGAAAGGGGCAAGGTGTGGACTTTAGGCACTATCGGAGACAATCTGTCTCCATTGTTTGTTGACAATTGAAAAACTCTACCTGGATGGAAATCGACAACACCAAATGATACAAATCTACTTTAACATTCCTAGTGAATGTGTGATGCAGTGTGTTCTGGACGATTGGCAGAGTGCAATAACTATATCAGAAGCTAACATTTGGTTGAGATATGCAGATAATATCACATTTTCTTTAGTTGTGGCTGCTCGACAATCTTCAAACAATAGTTCTGAGTATGATTTAAATGCAAATTATAACAAAACAAAAATAATGATTGTAAACTGAGCAAATTAAAACTATCCAAACACGGGTTGGAGAGTGTAAGGAAGTAAACAGGGTGGAACTTTTTTTGACAAACACGACAATTGCGCATATTAGAGTTAAAAATGAGTAGAAATAGTTAAATCGGCAACTTGTCAGAGTTAAGCAAAATTGAGTGTAACAAAGATATCACGAAACGTACGAAAATCAGACTTGCTAACGCTTGCGTCTGCTTCGTTTTTCTTTCGCCCCCCAGACGTTGACCATTACGTAGACGGATAGACGAGGACAGCAGACGGCATTTTTGCTTTCGAGATTTGGGTCTGGAGATGTTTATAACAAATTCCCAGTTCGTCTATCTCACCAATAACTCAAATCTCCAAATAGTACGCTCTCTAATAGCGGCTCACCAGAGATGTATAAGATTTTGGTCACATCAATGGGAAAGAAATATACAAAAAAAAATATTTTTAAGAAAAAGTGTTTATTTAAAAAAACTGTACTAAAAAGTAAAAATTTTTTTTTTTAAATTCATACACCTAGAAACCAAAGGCTTTGGGGCACTATTGCATAGTTACTTTGCTCAATTGACCGCCCCCAAAACTTTTGGTTTCCAGGTGTATGAACTTTAAAAAAATATTTTTTACTTTTTAGTACAGATTTTTTAAATAAAAGATTTTTCTTAAAAAGGTTTTTTATATGTATATTTTTTGCGCCATAAGCGCAATTTACTCTTGAACGATTTTCATATTTTTTGCTCTACCCTGGGTACTATTTAACTTGAAACCATTCTGAGTGCACCTGAAATGATTATTATCGGACATGCAACAACTTTTGGCGGTATGTAAGCTTTGGTTATGCAAGTAAAAAAAAAAAAAAATCCATTTGCTGCACACTTAATCTACCACACTGTATATCCTGGGTTTAGAATCAGGTCATGCATATCATAAAAATGTATTGTCATCGAAACTGAATCAACGTGTAAAATTTCAACTATGTAGGATAAGAGGAAGTGGTTCTAATTCAGCTTGCAATATTTGACCTAAATAAACTAACATAGTAACATTGCAAGTTAAATAAAAGCTTTTAAAAAGATGGTATGAAAGAATGTGATTCAGGGAATACCAGATAATAACCTACGGAGAAAAAAGAGCTGGATCAGAAAACACAAATATAAAACAGCCGCCTAAGGAATCACTACTTCCACATCCGGATTTTTCATCCAAGTCGCTTTAAAGGAAATATCTTGACTCTAATATGTGGAAATTTTAATAATATTTGGGGAAGATGTCATAAAAAAATTTGAGGTATTGGTTTTTACCATATACGTTAAAAATGAAGTTTCTAGTTTACCCTACTTTACCTACTTTACTCCTATTCACAACCTACCACCTCCCACCCCTTCAATGGAATCATCTCAATCAGACGTCACTACAATACATACGTGTACTACCTTTCAAGTGAATATTTCAATTTTATGTTATTAGTCCCATTAATAATGGAGCGGATGGATGTAGTGGGGTTTGAAAAATTTTAGAAAGAAATCTGAGACCTTGGTTTCTAGTATCCTACACCAAATCCCAAATTTCTGTACTCTTACCAGCTTGATTTACTTATTTTCCCTTATTTACTCCAATTAACCCCCAACCCTTCAACGGAATCATCCCAAAATATAATCCAGTTCCAGATGTCGTTATAATACATATGTCTAAAAAACGACAAGTGAATATCTCAATTTTATTTTATCAACCCCGTTAATAATGGAGAAAGGGTAGTGGAGAGGTTGAAATATCTCAGGCCTTGGCTTCTAGAACATCCGCTGAATTTCAAGTTTCTGTATTCTTACCAGCTAGCTTTACTTATTTTTCCCTATTTACCTCTACTTACCCCCACTCAGTCAACGCAATCGTGTCAAAATATAATCTAGTTTCAGATATAGTTATAGTACATACATGTACCAAATTTCAAGTGAAAATCTAAATTTAATTTTATCAACTCTTTGGTGGGGTGATGGAAAATACTATAAAAAACATGAGGCCTTCGCTTCTAGTAATACACCAAATTTCAAATTTCTGTATTCTTACCAGCTTGCTTTACTTATTTTCCCCTATCTACCACTATTTAACCCCCAACCCTTCAACGGAATCATCTCAAAATATAATCTAGTTAAAGATGTCGTTATAATACATACGCGTACCAAATTTCAAGTGAATTTTTCAATTTTATTTTATCAACCCCTTTAATAATGGAGTAGGGGTGGTGGGGTTGAAAAATAACATAAATAATCCGAAACCTTGGCTTCTAGTACATACACCGAATTTCAAGTTTTTGTACTCTTATCAGCTTGCTTTACTTATTTTCCCGTATTTACCCCTATTTAATCCCCAACCCTTCTACGGAATCATCTCAAAATATAATCTAATTCCAGATGTCGTTATAATACATACGTGTACCAAATTTCAAATGAATATCTCAATTTTATTTTATCAACCTCTTTAATAATGGAGTAGGGGTGGTGGGGGGTTGAAAAATAGTTTTAAAAAAATTGAGTCTTCAACTTCAACTAGTACATACATTGAATTTCAAGTTTCTGTACTCATATCAGCTTACTTTACCTATTTTCCCCTATTTTACCATATTTAACCCCCAACCCTTCAACATTAGCTTCTCAAAATATAATCTAGTTCCAGATGTCGTTATAATACATACCTGTACCAAATTTCAAGTGAATATTTCAATTTTATTTTATCAACCCCTTTGATAATGGAGTAGGGGTGGTGGGGGTTGAAGAATAATACAACTAATCTGAAACCTTGGCTTCTAGCACATACACCAAATTTCAAGTATCTGGACTCTTACCAGCTTGCTTTACTTATTTCCCTATTTACCTCTATTTACCTCTATTTAACCCTCAACCCTTCAACAGAAGCATTTAAAAATAGAATCTAGTTCCAGATGTCGTTATAATACATACGTATATCAAATTTCAAATAAATATCTCAATTTTATTTTATCAACCCCTTTAATAATGCAGGGGTGGTGAGGAGGTTGAAAATTATTATAAAAAAATCTGAGGCCTTGGCTTGTAGTACATACATCAAATTTCAAGTTTCTGTACTCTTACCAGCTTGCTTTACATATTTCCTCATATTTAACCCTATTTACCCCCCAACCCTTCACCGGATATCTTCAAAAAACAATCCAGTTCCAGATCTCATTATAATATATACGTGTACAAAATTTCAAGTCAATATCTTAAACCGTTCCGGAGAAAGCGTGCGGACAAAAGAAGTTACAGACAGACCGACCGACAGAAAGACAGGCCGACAGACCGACAGACAGAATTTTTTTTCGCTCAAATTTAAAATCTCGATGTTTCATGACATTCTAAATCGATTTCAAGAAAAAAAAAATTGAAATTTTTTTTACGATTACTAAAATTCCAATCCACTACGTGGATGTAGAAGTAAAATTAAGTAGTATTTAACAACAAATATTCAAAACAAAACTATGGTCGACCTGACATTATTAATATTAAATAATATTCCATACATTTCAATTAGTACATTTTGCCATGGAGCACCCTGTTTCTTCCTGCGCGGTCGCAACTTGCTCTTCTTGTTGTCAGCAGCTAGTTTGAGACAATTGTGACGAGTTTGGTATGAAAAGATTTCTAGGCCTGGGTGTGACTTGGTCTTTGGTCACCTTGAACCCTACTGTCTTGGCTCAGAACAGAAGACCATCTAGCAACAGCAAAATGAAAATGCAAATTTTAACGAACATATTGGTTAACAAGGTCTTGAGAGAATTTTCTGATTGAATAAATTAGCTGATAGCATTTTTAATACAGAGAATAGCTTGAAATTATCAGAGTAAGAAAGAAAAAATAATTTTCAGTTATGCGTTGGCCTGACAGAAACACTAAGAACAGAATTGGATCTAGGACCCAATATTGATGCACACCATATACAGGGTGTAATTAGTTTCATGTCATTAAAAAAAACTGGTGGTAGGGAGCGACAAGACAAACAAAAAAACCTTATATAACATGGGGTCTAAAGCTCACAGTTTTGGAGAAAAAAAAATAAACAAAAATTTCGCAAATTTTCAATACAAATTTTTGAGAACTGCTGGAATATTGAGGTAGGTTTAGATCTAGATCTGATCTGAAGAAAACTATACTCTAATTCTCCCTTGTGCAATATTTTAGTTACTGTCGGTGTTTCGTTATGTACACACGTCCAACGCCGTTCGTTGTTTTTGATATTTTTGAATTTCGCGTCATTGTGCATTTATAGTTAAGATTTATTTTATTGACTTACCGTTCAAGTTGTCAAATTCTTGATTACGTACAGACCCAACTTACTTGTTCGTTCTTTTTGTATTCCTTTTTGGCTTTTACACCAAGTTTTTTTTTTTTTTTTTTTATTGACAACGTTAGTTGATAGTTTAGTGTTTAGTATTGAACGAAGTGCGTGTGTACTTAATTCGACGTACCCAACTGTGTATTGATACAGATGCAGAGATTTTGAATCATTTAGGTAGGTAGTAAGCTTTTAACGCAGGACACTCATTTATGTTACAAATGTTAATAAACCACATTTAAATTTTCTAAATTATAAACAATCCAATATTTTGTTCCAAATTAATAAACATACATGTAAAAAAATGCTCTGTTTAAACCTCTATGGCCATTATTTGCCTGCAATTGTGCACGAACAGAGGACGAATTATTTACCTTTTTATACTTGCCTCAGTTCAGTTGAGGCGGTACATCAAAGGCGGTCGATGATCCCTTGACACCGCGTGGGCCGGCCAGCACTTTTTTATGACAATTTAAAAGTTGTATAATTGGGAAGTACAAGTCCATCGACCAAGAAAAGCAGTGGTTCTCAATAGTTGCCTACCATAATATTAAATATGTTAACCTAGATCAGAGATTTTTCAAAGTGCCTCTAGAGGGAAAAGTCATAAAGGTTTTTTGTTTGTCTAGTCGGTCCCCATTACCAGTTTTTTTAATGACATGAAACTGATTACACCCTGTATAACGTTATGCTTCTCGGGAAAGTTTCCTATACGCGTAAGAAATTCACGATAATTCAATAATAACATTAAGCAAGCTCTTAACACAAAATCGCAGCAATAAGCACTATACTGATGCCCCCTAGTTATCTACAGTTTTGGAATTGGCCATTGGAATCGAAGGGAAATCGCGGAAATAAGGAAGAAGAAGACCATACAGCTGCAGCATAATCGAGATGTAGATTTTAGCAAACGTGTTGGTAACAAGGTATTGAAAGAATTTTCTGATTATATAAATTAGTTAATAGCATTTTGTAATACATAGAACAGCTTGACATTATCGGGGTAAGAGAGAGAGAATAATTTGCAGTTGTGCGTTTGTCTGAGAGATACATTAAGAACAGAACTGGACCTAGGACCCAATATCAAAGCACACCATATGATATAACGTTATCCTTCTCGTAACAATTTCCTACAAGTATAGAAAATTCACGATAATTCAAGAATGATTCGTGTTAAAATTTTTCCGCCTACCCTGCGATGCTCTAGTTCATAAGGTAGTCAGTCTGGTAGTGGGTACTTTGTCGAAAACCCGTGGAAAATCTAGTGGATATCCACTGATGTGGAAAGTGGATGAATTAACCGTTTGCAGCATTGAAAGCTTCACAGAGAGTGGTAAAAATCCATGATAAGGAGATAGAATAAGATTATTTATCAGAGAAAATTACGTTCACACAATCCGTTTTAGTAAATTGCAGGAGAATAGAAGTTGATACTTGTAACTGGAATAGTGCTAAATGTCCTAAAGTATCGACACATCAATTTTCTAAACTTTCAAAACTTGCGTCAATACAACTCTGTTTTTAATAATAACAATAGATTTTTAGACTTGGTTATATGTAAGGCACATTGCGTTGTGGAAAAATCAATTGAACTATTGATTTCAAAAGATATACATCATCCTGCTCTTATTGTTAACTTCGAAATTCAGTTTGTGAATCCCAATGTCAAATTTCCAATAAAATCTACTAATTCTTTCAACTTTCGAACGGCAAATGTTCCTCTTCTGTATGAACAAGTACTGCGCATTAACTAGTCGTTCTTAAACGACTATGATGATGTTAAGATCTGTGTTGACTTATTTTATAAGAAATTAACTGAAGCTTTTATTGATAACATACCCAAGTTCAAAACTCCAAAAAATAAAAGACTCTTGGTTTAACGGTGAAATTATAAAAAATGTAAAGCTAAAGCATAAGAAATTGATATTATTTAAACGTCATGGTAATAATGGATCGCTAACGGAATTTCGTAGACTTAGATCACAAATCAAGTAGGATATTAAAATTTCATTACTTTATACAAATCAAATTGAAAATAATATGACATCTGAACCCAATAAATTCTAGGCTTACATCAATGGAAAAAGGGGAAAACTATCATACCTAAAGACATGACTTATAACAATGAACCTCTGGAGACCCCTAATGATATTGTCGATGCATTTGCCAACCTTTTCGAGCAATCTTACTTCCTTGACATCTCGGTCGCTGCAGTACCAAGTCTAATAATCTTTCGTTTGACTGTTTGGACATTAAACGTTTTTCCGAAGCTGAAGTTTGCATGGGGTTAAAAAGAATTAAACCTAAACTTACTGCGGGACCAGATGGAATTCCAGCATTTCTACTGAAAGACTGTGTCAGCATTTTTGCATATCCTCTCTGCATAATTTTTAATTTATGTCTTAGGAAATGCTGTTTTCCTGATATTTGGTAATACTCCAAAGTGTGCCCTGTGTATAAAAAAGGTGAAAGAAATGATGTTACCAATTATAGACCGACAACAATCACATCTAACTTTGGTAAAGCTTTCTAAATCCTACTGCATGATAACATTTATGCACATGTTGAACTGAAAATATTTACGCAACAACACGGTTTTATGAAAGGTCGCTCCACCGTAACGAACTTAATCTGCGCTACTCAGTACATGGCCTATACTTACTTACTTACTTACTTAGTCTATACTGACTTTTCTAAGGCGTTTGACAGACTGAACCATAGGAAACTTCTCTGTACTTGACAAATTCGGATTATCTGACGGTTTACTTCAATTCCTTGAAAGTTCAATTCGTATCTTATAATGGATATAAATCTGTCGAATACCGAGCCACGTCAGGAGTACCCCAGGAATCAATACTTGGACCCCTTTTCCTTAATATTTTTATTAACGACATCAGTGATTACTTAGACGTATATTTCCTAATATATGACGATGACGTCAAGATGTTGCATAAGATTAATGATTTTAATGACTGCGAAAAACTTCAAAACAACTTAACTAAGTTATCGGCTTGGTGCGATGAAAATGATCTGTTATGAGTTATACAACCAAGGAGTCCCCAATTATATATAATTATAATGTTAATGGCGACACACTGAACAGACCATCTACGTCCAAGGATCTAGGTGTAACTTTTGATAATAAATTAACCTCCACTAACCATATTGATGCTGTAATTTCGCATGCATACAGAATATTAGGCTTCATTTTGAGTAACAGCCATGATTTTAATGATGCAAAAACCTTAAAGATGCTTTATTTTGCTTTCTCTCGATCTAAGCTGGAGTATGCTTCACTTGTCGCTATCTGGGTATAACACTCATAATGATAAATTGGAAATATTCAGCGCTGCTTCCTGAAACCTTTAAACTGGAAAACTGAAGGTACATATCCTCCACTTAGAGCTTCTCAAAGTCAATTACTTGAAAAATTTGATATTACCAGTCTTTCTGAAAGGCGTGAGTCCTTTGCTTTGCGTCTTCTAGATAAAACCATGCATGATAAAATAGATTGTAGTGAAACATTAAACTAACTGAACTTTTATGTTCCACGGATAAATTCTCGTCTTTCTCATAGCTTTATTTATCCACACCTAGAACTAACGTATTAAAGTTTTCTCCTCTGTTTAATATTTTTACTAGTTATGAAACTAATTGCAGTGAATTGGACATATTTCCCTAGCAGCCAGAAATTTCATCTACTGTCATGCAGTCTAACTGCCTTCATAATTTCCATTTGTACTTCTTAGTTAAGTTGGGCTAAGTTAGTTTAGATTTCCATCCTATAAATGGTTTTGTACCGTTGTATGATGTATGATTATATAAATAAATAAATAAACTAGAAACCATGTCACTTTTCTATAAATCATTATCACACTGACGACTCAGTTTTCAAGAACTATACCACTTTCTGTGAAATTAATCATGATTTCACCTAGATTGGGGAATTAACTGCCTCAGCTCCAGAAGAAGGGTCTGTACGTCCTCTAATTAAATGTTTTTGTTTTAATCCATGTCCAGATGAGAGGGGAGTTGAATTCCAGACATGTCGCCTACGTCTTTTTATTGTCTCTGCAGACATTCAGTATGTGCTGTCAACAATGGCTACAAGTCTGTAGCCAAATAGAAATTACAACTACTACCAGTTGACTTTTTCTCCTCCTCTGCCGGTGATGAGGGTGCTTTTCCCAGAGCGTTCCGGGCATTCTCCTAGCTAGATACCTGAATGATCACATAGCATTGATATTTCTAATATAGAGTATTTCTCTATAGCTACCTCACCCCTGTAATGTCGAACTATTTTCTCTTCTTAAAGAAAATACTGTCTACCATATAAATTAAACGACCCATAAATTCAAGAAGGAGAGCAGAAATTCAATATTTTTTTCGGATGATTATTAATTATAAGAACAACAAAATGCGTTCATTACATTGCAATGAAGATAACCACCATACATTATTTTTATTCATAGTGGGTATTTAAGAAGCATCCAATCATTTAATGTATGGTATAGATGTTTTCATATTTGATTTGAAAAAGAAATGTTAAAATTACCTACTAAAACAACTTCTTTTAATTTTCAATTTTGTGGTTCGTTGTTACTATTTCCTCAATTAATAATCGTAGACAAGAATTTTTAATTTCTTTACGGACATGTTAGCAAACGTATGAAAAAGAAAAATAGTGTATCTAATTAATTTAAATAATATTACAATAACATAAACATGGTAAATATATTTACAAGTGCTGCGCTCTTAATAGAACCATTTTCAGATATGGTCCATCATTTTTCAAGTTGCCATGCTAAAAGTGTGATGCCATATGAAAATAACCAATGGTAAACCTACCATTATACAAGACGCTAATGGCGACCAGACAAGGAGAGGGCAAAAAAGGCGGTAACATGTGGGACATGCGCACTTATGTAGCCCATTCTTTTAACAAACCAAGGATATACACTGCCTCCGCTTGGATCCTATATTTCACCAAGCAGTTGATTTGGCTACTCTCTGCGAGATGGCAAAGCAAGTCCACTAGTATAATTTCTTAATGTATAAGTATAAAAATACGCCAACCAGTTAAGCCAGGAATTTATATGATAGAACTCAGTACTTTACTGTTCTTATAAAATATAATCCCAATTCTTTCTTAAACTGATACAACATTCATCTGTATATTTTCACAAAATTTAAAATACTGCACTTACGAAATATAAATTTTTTTCTTTTATATTTTAATATATTTTAAAATTATTATGAGCTAACAGAGTCCCCAAAATTGCTAGAGAGGATCATAAAGTTCAACTTTCCCTTGCACTTGCAAAAAAACGAAAAGTTCTCAAGATGTTCAAATGCTTCTCCCTTAAATGTCATTTTTAACCGTATGCTATATGCAATAAAAAGTTTTTAAATAACATGAGAAAATTGCTGATAATTTGTTTAAAAGGATATCTGCCTGAGTTACATTTACACCAATCAAAGTAGACAAATTTTTAAATGTAAAAAAAAACTAGGATCATATTCAGTACATGTGAAGTATTAATTTTCAAACCAGTGCATCCAAAACAAAGTTGCAGAAGCAAAATTGCGAACGTTTTACGTACGAAAAAATGTGAAAAAGTCGGTCCTTCTCGTTCATCTGTGAATGTAACTTTTTCATCGAAAAAAGTTTCAAACAATGGTTTAGGCATTTAAAATAACAAAAATGAGGCCCGCTGAATGAAAATCCGATTTTTAAATGTCTCGGAAATTAAATAAAAATATGGAAAAGTGACATTTTTTAATTTTGCAGTAACCTTTGCAATAATTAATTTATGGTATTAACAAACTCAGAAAGTGTCTGTAATAATGTGCTTAAAAAGTGACTGAAACCCGAATTCCGACGGATGAATATTTTCTGAGAAATTCAATTGTTTATTAAAAAAGTGATTTTAGTAACATTTTAATTTCCCAGGCGATCTGATTTCAATTTTGCAAATAGCTTTGTACTCTTCGAAAGTTGTACTATCATTGAGCTCAAAGCCGAAGTCAAATATTTTAAGTAGGTTGCTTAAAAACGCCGTTGAAAATGATTCATATTTCTTCGGTATAAACCAATGTACTTAATAACTTTGTCAATTGTTCGTGTATCGAAATGTAAAGTGGATATTCGCATAGCTGGCATTTTTATACGATGTAAAAAAATAATGAACACCGTCCGACCTTCTGGACGTGAAATAATTTTTTTTTTTCAAAAATTTCCCGAGACCTTATTTTTTAACTTACAGCGCTGAGATTTTCAGGTTTTGCAAAATAGGATTTTTTTAGGTACACCAAAAACCAAGAGAAAGACGATTTTGCAAGCGCGAACGATTTTGAACAGGCGAGTCAACTTTTCGACGTAGAAAGATACCGTTGCTGCAGGCTCCCCCCCCCCACTCTATCCGCGCACGCTGGCTCGACTAGACGGTGTAAGCGCCTCACTTCAACATGAACTATGTTATCAAAAAAGACGGTGAAACAATTGCTTATATTTTTTTATCGAAAGTTGAAGTATTCAAATGCAATGCCTGCAAATCTCAGCGCTGTAAGTTAAAAAAGATCTCGGCAATATTTTGAAAAAAAAAAAAATTTCACGTCCAGAAGGTCAGAAGCTGTTCATGATTTTTTAACTCGTATGAAAATGCTACGCGAATATCTACTTGTCTACATTTCGATACACGAACAATTGACAAAGTTATTAAGTACGTTTGTTTATACCGAAGAAATATGCATCATTTTCAAGGGCGTTTTTAAGCAATTAATTAATATATTTGACTTCGGCCTTAAGATCAATGATAGTACAACTTTTGAAAAGTAGAAAGCTTTTTGCAAAATTGAAATCGGACAGCCTCATTTTGGGGAATTCAAATGTTACTAAAATCACTTTTTTAATAAACAATTGAATTTCTCGGAAACTATTCATCCATCGGAATTCGGATTGCAGTCACTTTTTATGGACATTATGACGCATATTTCCTGACATTGTTGATACAATAAATTAATAATTGCAAAAGTTTCTGCAAAATTAAAAAATGTCAGTTTTCGACGTTCTATTTAATTTCCGAGAAATCCAACATTCGGATTTTCATTCAGCGGGCGTCACTTTGCAGGTATTTTAAATGCCTACAACTATTGTTTGAAACTTTTTTCGATGAAAAAGTTACATTCGCAGGTAAACGAGAAAGACCGACTTTTCCAGATTTTGTTGTACGCAAAACGTCCGTCATTTTGTTTCTGCAACTTTGTTTTGGATGCACTGGTTTCAAAATTGATATTTCACATGTACTAAATATGATCTATAGTGTCTTTTTTCTAATGGGAATTACATTTAGGAATGTTCCTACTTTGATTGATCTAAATGTAACTCAGACAGATTTCCCAAATTACCACCAATTTTCTCATGTTATTTAAAAAGTTTTTATTGCATGTATCATATGGTTAAAAATGGCATTAAAGGAAGAAGCATTTGAACATCTTGACAGTTTTTCGTTTTTCTGCAAATGCAAGGGAAAGTTGAACTTTATGATCCTTTCTACCAATTCTGGGGACTCCGATAATTTTTCTCTTTAATCAGCATCCCATATGATTTTGTTAGAACACAGATACATTGCAGAAAATAATAAAAATAATTTTGTTATAACCATAAAAAAAATGGTTATACATGCTAAAAGGCTGATTTGAGGAAAATTTTCAAAAAGAAGAAAAATTAATGTCTCAAAAACGGTCATACTTTGGATAGAGGTCATTAGGGCTAACTAACTCCTAAATGGCCCCACCTATCCACCATTCTCGTTTGGCATACCCTCTACCGAACACCCTGTATAAGAATAGTGTATATTGTATATTTAGATTGTATTGAAATATAAGATTAGTTTTATATCGATTTTAAGGTAACTTTTTATAACTATAATTCGTTCACAACAATAATAAAAATGCCATCATTAGACGTGTTATATATGAATGATATATATATTTTTAGTTTCAATTTGTACACTCCCGATTTTACTGCATTCTTAAAGGTTGAATTTGAAAAAGACAAGGCAAAATGAATATCAGTTCTTGTATTTGTTATTATTTCAAATACGCTGTATATTGCCCTGAAAATTTCAAATAAGAATCTATATCTATCTATACTGGTAATATATGGCTGTAGCTGTAAAGCCATTCACACAACACCTCTGTTTAAGAGAGGATGTCTATAAGGTCGGTACCTAATAAAATACTATAAACTATATATAAACTAAACTATAAACCTATACTAAAATTACGTCTATGGATAAAACAAATCATTTCTGATATATAATTACACACTGTGTGCCTCAAATAAATTTATAAATTATATTTTTCTCTTTCCTTTCTTCGCTTTTTTTTCGCTTTTCATTTTTCTCTCTCTTTTTTCCTTCCTCAGTTATTTTCATGTACTTTTTTAATATTTCTTTTACATGTTTTAAATTTTTTTGTTTTACTTTTTTGGTTCATTCGTTTTCTTTTATTTTTTTTTCTATTTTTTTAAGGATATTAACGAGGACCAAAAGTTTGCCAAGGGGTCCATCATGGCATGTACATCACAACACTGAGCCACGGGAAGAATGATTTAAAACATAGGATAAGAGCAGAGGAAACTTAAATTTCTAATATTACAATGTTTCATAAATTTGTATTTTAATTTTATTTTTTTCACTAAGTTTATATAGCATTAGATATGTTTTTAAATTATTTGACCTTAATATATTAATTAAATTAAACGATTGTGTTAGATGATTGTTACTCATTTTTTTTATGAATTCTTGTACAGAGTCGTGCCTTTTTTGTTTCAGCCCGACCTTCAGGCCACGCTACAAGTAGACAATGACCAAAAACACCCAAATCAGCCGATCCCGGGGGCACCAAGCAAACAGCCAGTTAGGTCTTAGGCAGAACATAATCCTTGAGCTACACAGCCCAATACTTCCTTCCGACGAAATCGGAGCACATGAGGCCAATTGGCACCCTGGGCTTCCGACTAGTCAGACACCCTCAAACCCTTCCAAACTCCAAGAGGGCTCGGCAACAGCCGTTCCCTCTCACGACAGACGAAAGACGTTCCCGGGGGCAGACATGCCAGCGAAGAAAGAAAATCAAGACAGAAGAGCGCCAAAAGAAACGACCCAGCTGGCAGGGTTCATCAGCCAGGACCGGGGGAGGTCCGGTAACATCGCCAAGGTTGAAGAAAAAGCGGGCCTACCCCTTACGAGGCCGGTCCAGGTCTACAGCGATGATTGGGGCAAAGAGCTCAAGCTCGACCCCTAATCATCCAAGACCGTTAACAAAGGTCAAGAATATTGACGTGCCTTAAATTAAAATTTAGAATAATGTGTTCAGCATCACCCTTTTCACCGCATTCGCAGGCCAGGGCCAGGGGAGGTTTGCTAACCTCGCCAATACCGTCCGCATTTGCGGGGGGGATAGGCGAAAAAGCGGGCCCACCCCTTACGAGGTCGGTCCAGGTCTACAGCGATGATTGGGGCAAAGAGCTCAAGCTCGACCCCTAATCATCCGAGACCGTCATCTTCAGTCAAGAATATTGGCTCATTCGCAGTTTTCATTTTGTGCCAAGTTAATCGTGTATTTGTGGTTAGGAAATAGTCATTGATTTATCCGCAGTGTAGTCAGTGTAGAGACAAAATTTTTATTGGCAGGTATAGCCGCGAACCAAGGTTTCTTATTTGTGCTGAGGTTGATGAATTTGTAGTATCTTCCTTTTCCACTGTATAGATACTCTTCTCTCCATTTTACAATTCCAAATAAGAATGAAAGAACTTATATAAAAACCGCTGCCTAAGGAATCATTACTTCCACATCCAGATTCTTCAGCCAAATCACTTTAAAGGAAACATCTTGACTATATTTGCACTCTAGTATGTGGAAATTATTGGTCATAGAATTTTAATATTTGGGGCAGATGTCATAGAAAAGTTTGAGTTCAGCATCAGTTTCTATCATGTACGTTAAAAATGAAGTTTCTAGTTTACCCTACTTATTTTCCACTATTCACAACCTACCACCTCCCACCCCTTCAATGCAGTCATCTCGATCAGATGTCACTACAATACATACGTGTACTAACTTTCAAGTGAATATCTCAATTTGATGTTATCAATCCCATTAATAATGAAGCGGAGGTGGTGGAGTTTGAAAAATATTAGAAAGAAATCTAAGGCCTTGGTTTCTAGTGTATACACCGAATCCCACATTTCTGTACTCTTACCTGCTTGATATACTTATTTACCCCTAGTCCACCTGTTAACCCCAACACTTCTACGGAACCATCCCAAAATATAATCTAGTTCCAGATGTCGTTATAATACAAACGTCTACCAAATTACAAGTGAATATCTCAATTTTATTTTATCAACCCCTCTAATAATGTAGTAAGGGTAGTGGAAGAATTGAAAAATATTATTAAAAAATCTGAGGCCTTAGCTTCTAGAACATACACCGAATTTCAAGTTGCAGTACTCTTACCAGCTTGCTTTACTTATTTTTCCCTATTTACCTCTACTTGCCCCCATTCCTTCAATGCAATCATGTCAAAATATAGTCCAGTTTTAGATATAGTTATAATATATAAATGTACCAAATTTCAAGTGCAAATTTAAATTTAATTTTATCAACTCTTTTAATAAGGGAGTGGGGGTGGTGGGAGATGGAAAATACTAACAAAAAAACCTGAGACCTTCGCTTCTAGTATATACACCAAATCCCAAATTCATGTACTTTTACTAACTTGCTTTACTTATTTTCCCCTATTTAACCCCCAACCCTTTAACGGAATCATATCAAAGTATAATCTAGTTCCAGATGTCGTTATAATACATACGTGTACCAAATTTCAAATGAATATCTCAATTTTATTTTATCAACCCTTTTAATAAGGGAGTGGGGGTGGTGGAGGTTGAAAAATATTATAAAAAAATCTGATGCTTTGGCTTCTAGTACATACACCGAATTTCAAGTTTCTGTAGTATTACCAGCTTGCTTTACTTATTTTCCCCTATTTAACCCCCAACCCTTCAACGGAATCATCTCAAAATATAATCTAGTTCCAGATGTCGTTATAATACATATGCGTACTAAATTTCATGTGAATATCTCAATTTCATTTTATCAACTCCTTGAATAATGGAGTACGGGTGGTGGGGGGCTGAAATATATTATTAAAAAATCTGAGGCCTTGGCTTCTAGTACATACACCGAATTTCAAGTTTCTGTACTCATACCAGCTTGCTTTACTTATTTCCCCCTATCTATCCCTAAATAACCCCCAACCCTTCAACGGAATCATCTCAAAGTATAATCTAGTTCCAGATGTCGTTATAATTCATACGTGTACCAAATTTCAAATGAATATCTCAATTTTATTTTATCAACCCTTTTAATAATGAAGTAGGGGTGGGGTGGGGGTTGAAAAATATTATAAATAATCTGAGACCTTGGCTTCTAGTACATACACCGAATTTCAAGTTTCTGTAGTCTTACCAGCTTGCTTTACTTATTTTCCCCTATTTACCCCTATTTAACCCCCAACCCAACGGAATCATCTCAAAATATAATCTAGTTCCAGATGTCGTTATAATACATATGCGTACTAAATTTCATGTGAATATCTCAATTTCATTTTATCAACCCCTTGAATAATGGAGTAGGGGTGGTGGGGGGCTGAAATATTTTATTAAAAAATCTGAGGCCTTGGCTTCTAGTACATACACCGAATTTCAAGTTTCTGTACTTATACCAGCTTGCTTTACTTATTTCCCCCTATCTATCCCTAAATAACCCCCAACCCTTCAACGGAATCATCTCAAAGTATAATCTAGTTCCAGATGTCGTTATAATTCATACGTGTACCAAATTTCAAATGAATATCTCAATTTTATTTTATCAACCCTTTTAATAATGAAGTACGGGTGGGGTGGGGGTTGAAAAATATTATAAATAATCTGAGACCTTGGCTTATAGTACATACACTGAATTTCAAGTTTCTGTAGTCTTACCAGCTTGCTTTACATATTTTCCCCTATTTACCCCTATTTAACCCCCAACCCTTCAACGGAATCATCTCAAAATATAATCTAGTTCCAGATATCCTTATAATACATACATGTACCAAATTTCAAATGAATATCTCAATTTTATTTTATCAAGCCTTTTCATATTGGAGTAGGGGTGGTGGGGATTGAAAAATATTATAAAAAAATCTGACGCTTTGGCTTCTAGTACATACACCGAATTTCAAGTTTCTGTAGTATTACCAGCTTGCTTTACTTATTTTCCCCTATTTATCCCTATTTAACCCCCAACCCTTCAACGGAATCATCTCAAATTAAAATCTAGTTCCAGATGTTATAACACATACGTGTACCAAATTTCAAATGAATATTTCAATTTTATTTTATCAACCCTTTTCATATTGGAGTAGGGGTGGTGGGGGTTGAAAAATATTACAAAAAAAATCTGACGCTTTGGCTTCTAGTACATACACCGAATTTCAAGTTTCTGTACTCTTACCAACTTGTTTTTCTTATATTCCCATATTTACCCCAAATTAACCCCCAACCCTTCAACGGAATCATCTCAAAATATAATCTAATTCCAGACGTTGTTATAATACATACGTGTACGAAATTTCAAATGAATATCTCAACTTTAATTTATCAACCCCATCAATGGGGTAGGGATGGTGGGGGGTTGAAAAATATTATAAAAAAATATGAGTCCTTAACTTCTAGTACGTACACCGAATTTCAAGTTTCTGTACTCTTACAAGCTTGCTTTACTTATTTTCCCATATTTACCCCTAGGTAACCCCCAACCCTTCACCGGATATCTTGAAAAAACAATCCAGTTCCAGATCTCGTTATAATATATACGTGTACAAAATTTCAAGTCAATATCTTAAACCGTTCCGGAGAAAACGTGCGGACAAAAAAAAAAGTTACAGACAGACAGATAGACAGACCGACAGACCGACAGACAGAAATTTTTTTTTCGCTTAAATTTAAAATCTCGACGTTTCATGACAGTCTAAACCTATTTCACGAATAAAAATTTTTGAAATTTTTTTTGCGATTACTATACTTCCAATCCACTACGTGGATGTGGAAGTAATTCTAGGAAGTTCAGTGAAGAAATATTTTATTGATTAAGACATGAGTGAGTCTATTTATATAGTTTCATTTTAATTTTTTAATCATTCTTAACTTTCAAAACAAAGGGATATATTGTTCATTTCGTAGTTTGCCACGCAATCAACTGTTCTCTAGGTAGGGATAGATATGTTCAGTCATGCTAAAGACTTACAGTTGTAAGGAACAGGTCTCTCAGTGTTGTTTTTCAGACAAAAATGTATTATTATAATTCTGATGATTCATTGATTGACTTTTTCGGTAATACTAGCTTGACCAGAAGTAGATCAACAGAATACATAATGAATAATTAAT
The DNA here is from genome assembly GCA_963583905.1 of Stenurella melanura. NCBI lineage: Eukaryota > Metazoa > Arthropoda > Insecta > Coleoptera > Cerambycidae > Stenurella > Stenurella melanura. Next base: position 88,478,877 of record OY757310.1, read on the forward strand.
TTTCTGTATCTCATATTAAATATTAGATAGAGTATATGTAGTGAAGTCTGTACACAAATAAAAGATTAAAGTTAAAGCACCTCTTCAATACACAGTGTTCCATAAGTGGTCGATCAAATGAGATGGGATTTTTCCCCAAAATCGCGTAGTGCGCCTTTAGAACAACATTTAAAAAATACGGATGAGTTGTTCGGATGATTTTAATAGGTAGGTCCAATAAAAGTATCTTCATGAATTCTGTTATCTTCTGTTAAATGAAAATAATGGTCCCGTAAGCACTATTTTTTCGTAAAAAAGTGTAGTTAAATTTTAAATGACACTGACAAAAAAAAGCGTACCTCACAAAATTAACAAATTTTCAGAAAAAGTTTAATACAGATTCTAATATGGTATGGTAGTGTTTTCGCAGCAGATTCTTTTAATGAATTGTATATGTGTTACAAATAGTATGAATACTTCTCTATTTTATCCTTTGTGTGGTATTATCATACATACCATAAAGGTTCACTAGCTACTGGAAAAAAATAAATTTGAGAGAAAGAAAAAAAATGTCTGTTGGACTGTGTGTTAGTCTGTTGGTCGGTTTGCAACTTTCTTGTGTACATGATTAGGTACTCTGGAACGGTTTAAGATATTAACTTAAAATTTGGTAGACGTATTTATTATAATGAGGTCTGGACTCAGATTATGTTTTGTGCTTATTCCATTGAAGGATTGCAGGGTAATAAGGGAAAATAAACAGAGCAAGCTAGTAGGAGTCCAGAAATTTGGCATGTATACTAGAGGCCATGGTCTCAATTTCTTTTATGACATCTGCAACCCCCACTCGTTCCATTATTAAGTGATTAAAAAAATAAAATTGCGATTTAGTGTGTGTACGAAAACAAAAACAAATAGTATTAAAATTCCATGAACAAATTATTTCCATACTGAAGTGCAAATACAGTATCAATATGTTTTAGCTTAAAGAGACTTGTATGGAAAATCAGGATGCGGAAGTAGTGGTTACTTAGGTCGTGGTTTTTTTGTAGCCAACAGAAGCTTTCATTCTCCTCTTGTTGACTTTATTTATTTAGATTAAAGAAAATATCAAATGTTAAAATAAGTGCACAGCTTACACATATAATTAGAAATAAAGATTTAAAGAAAAAGTGCAAAATCAGCATAAAAAAACATACAGTTTTTCATGTTTCATATGTTTGATCATATAGATGCAAATCCACTCCTATGCCTTCCTGTTTAGGGTCCGCATCGCAATACCAATCACTCTGTACAAAGTACGTAAAATAATTTACGGTGTAATATCGGTAATTTATATACATCACTTACCGTAGTTTACCGTAAATTACCGGGTAATAAATTGGTAACTCCTTTATATATCTGGTATTTTACAGAAATAATTAATATTTTATAGATATTTTTCCTTTTTAAACCTTTACAAAAAATAAGTATTTTGTATTATATTCATATGAATCTAACTATATAATAAAAAATAGTTATTCTAAACCGCACCTTTTACAAGATTACTTATAAAACGTATATTTGCATGTCGATGCGTTTTGCATGAAGAGTCTTATTAAATTGGTAATCAAAAGATGACAAAAGCCATAATTGCTGCTGCGATGACTGTTGAGCGTAACAGTCACACAATAGACAGAGCTATGTCAATTTTATTATTATATCTTATATCATCTACATAGTCGAGTCAATGAAGGTTTTCACTTCTTAATCCTCAGAAACAGCACCGATTTTGATCATTTTTATTTAAATGTGTGTTTTTTAATATTATTCAGAATTAGAAACATCCCAACTAGCACAAGTAATTATTTACATTGTGTAAACAATAATAACAACATTTACATGAAAAAAATATTTAAAAAATTTTTTTTTCTCGATATTTATAAAACATTGTGAGTTGATGACAATTTAAGTTTAAAATGTTTCTCACAGTCGGGGTTAATGATATGCGACCTTGGTAGCCAATGTTGATCGAGAAATGACACGGTGTGGAAACCTGGTCCGCAGTAACGCCATTGTTTCGAGAGCTGTGTGGCAGCTCGCACCATTGACAGTTAGCGCATTTCCAGCCGCATTTTGGAAAAAATACGGTCCAGTCACTCCGTCACTAAATGTGCACTAAAGAGTTACTCGTGGTGGATGCACTGGTTTCTCCAGTATTACACGAGGATCTTCAGCACCCCAAATTCGGCAGTTCTGCTTATTTACATATCCGTTTAGTTGAAAATGTGCCTCATCGGAGAAAAAGATTATTTATACTGTCTAAACAACAATAATAACAACTTTTATAGGAAAAATATTGTCTTTTCGCTATATTTATAGAAAAGTGCGTTGTTTTTATTGAAAATTTAGTATATGAAATATTTTGTAAACATTATTTTTTATTCTTGTTTATTATTTAAGTATATTTATTATTTATCGAAACATTACTGAAATATATTTACAGAATAGTATAATGTTTTTTTTTCATAATAAATTTAGGTATGATAGGAAATATATGGAATTGATGTATAAATCACGAAACGGAGAATTTTTTTTATTTTCAATTATAATTTATTAATTTTAATTTTACAAAAGTTGAAAAACAAGCTAAAATAACTACATTTTGATATGCTTTTTATCCCTGTTGGGATTATTCAGTACATTTTCAGCAGAGGGTCGCAAGATGACATTTTGACATGTTTAATTTTTCTTTTTTTTTTCTTTCTGCATTGACTAAAGTAAAGGCTAACTACATTTTGAAACATAGAAAGGGCATCAGTTCTATTTTTATTTAGTAAATGAAAATAAGGAAATGAATGATAATATTTTAAATACAACATTACATTATTTTTTTGCAACTATATCGCACGGAGAATTTATCACTTTGTAATATTTTTTTAAATAATTCTATGGAATGCATTTTCGTAAATAACTCGTTTATTTTAAATTTTTCGAAAAAACTCTATTTTAGATTTTTTGTCCAAAAAGGTCCGTGCCTTATACTGGTTATAGAGATTGATCGACGAAATAGTTAATTTTCGATTTTTGTTAGGAAACTCTTCGGAATTTGTAGAATTTATCAAAAAAAATCAAGTTTTTCAGGATTTGTAGATTCGATTTTGATTTATCAAATTTCTCACAAAAGTCACCTAATAGAACTAATCAAGCCCTACAATAGCTATTTTTGAAAATCAAAATCGGACCTTCGGTTCGGAAGTTATTAATTTATTTGAAAAATCATACTCGGCCCTGGAAGAAAATACTTGTGGTCAACGGATTCGGGCCGCCAGCAATAGGCTTCATTTGTGGCCGTGTACCTTTGATTCTACCAAGTCTCATCGAAATCGATCTATTTTCTGAACAGTTATCATGTTTCCTAGCCCAATTTCGAGAAAACCAGTTTTTTGCAAAAAAATTCAGTTTTTATTTGTTTTTCAACATAGTCCCTGGTATACTTCATATTTCGATGGTCCACCGGAAAAATGCAAAACCTATACTACATTTTTTTTCAAAATGTAGTAACAAGATCTAATTTTCGTTCAAGTCTATAGAATTAAACTCTTAATTTTTTCAATTGTGGGTGATTATTGCAGTCATTGCCACTGCACACAATACATGCAGGTAAGCAATGCAAATCATCCTTTCTGCATTCACATGTTGCACTGCATCATGTTTTGCACGAAGAGAAAATTATTTTTAAGATGTTGTGCGGTGCCGCTACTGGCGTCAAATAATTTTTTTCTCTAACCCCATTGTTCGGGAAGTATTGTAGAATTACTTTTCCACTGCTGAACTTGCAAATACACCCTCTTAATATACTGCTTAGCGGCATCTTCTATTGGTGGTAGTGACGGAATTTGTACGCTCTTAGTTTTTGAGGCAATTGTTATAAATCGGTTATGCCTTAATTCATTTAGATCTGCGAAAGTTTTAGCTCCATACAAGGCAAAAATAGAAAATATACCGTCGTTAAAAAGTATTTCTTCGCGTTAATCTTCAACCATAAAAGCTTAAGCTGCTGCACGTAACTTTTCAACTTCTATAATAAGTCGATGTTGTATCATATCCTGTAAATACATGAATAAAAAGAAGATGCTCCGTTTGATATCTGTAAAATCGTTTAAGTATATCTTTGTTGAGTAAACTTTCGGTGATATATTTTTCTTTGGCGGTCTAAAAAATTACAATTCTTTATTATTGGGTGATAAAGCTATCAATAATACGAGAACATCAATGTTATCAGCTACAAAAACTGCATGAGGAAAAAGGCAATCTAGAGCTGTTTGAACGATTAAACGATCACCATCACTTTCTGCTCGAGTACACTCAAAATTATTTTCAATCAGTTTCTTGTAAAGAAGATTAATAAATCTGTTTTCAATCTTGCTGTTAACTAAAAACTTTTCCTTAGTTGTCTGTAAAGACATATCTTCATCCAATATATAATCATTCGAAGCGATGTACGATTTCTCTCTGATGCTTTAGGACCATATTAGTACTTCCGGTAACCGAAATTGAATTTTTGGTTCCGGTTATTTCAAAATATATTCTGTGTTATATATTCTGTACCCTAATATCAAATTTTTTTGTTGAAAAATAAAGGAAAAAAAGTGGGGGTGTACCTGATCTCGTTGGCGCACGGTATAGTTAATTTTCTATTGGTTTTATTCTAAAATATTGCATTGACATCGATACTACCTACATACAGTGTGTACATGGATTGAGTTCGGAAGAAGGAGAATTTTTAATTTGTAAGGAAAGCTTTTTATAATAACGCCCCCTTTATATGAAAAGTACGAAATAATACTCCTTTTGTATACAGGGTGCTAAATATTGTCTAAATGTTATTTGTATCATTATCTTAATTTCTTTCTTCTTCAATTCTTTGGGACTTCCTGCCACATGTGTTTATTTCTTTTTAAGCGGTGCTCGGGGAATCTACAAAATATCACAATTAGTTCATAGTATCATGGGGAGAACGGACGTAGAATAAACTGGGACTCGGCAAAAATTTTAACAAAAGAGACAGATAGCAAAAAAAGAAAAAATAAAGAATCCGCGATAATATTATTGAATGAGGATAGATGCGTGTCGAATTGTTCCGTAGATGTCTGTACAACTTGGTTGCCAATGTTAAAAGAAGAACTTCACAAACTTAACATTGTATAAAAACTAAAAAACTGTTAACTAATTATATCAATAGTTCTATGTAAATGGTAAGTATCTATGGATATTGAATATAACAAACATTTTTAGAGCTGTGTATTTATCATACACAGCAAAAAAGATTTTTCAAAAGGAAACAGATTAGATTACAAGTTTTTATACTAATTTGCGTTTTTTATTTAAAAAAAGCAACCTCTAACTGATCCCTTGACGTAAAAGTCACAAGCGTAGAGGTTATTTATCAGTAACATACTGGTTAATTGTGATATATTGTAGATTCCCCGAGCACTGCTTAAAAAGAAAAAATACATGTGGCAGGAAGTCCCAAAGAATTAAAGAAGAAAAAATTAGGGTGTTAAATAATTACAAAAATGTGACAAATTACAAAAAATTAAGTTATTTGTAAAAATATTGAGAATTGGTATTAAAAATATATTATGGATTAAAAGTAATAGCCAATTATAAAATCTGAATCCCCTATTGAGAATTTATTTATCTGTTCTTATTCAATATTTGACGCTTTTGGACATGGTGTTTAAATGTCTTATGAAAATCTATTCTGGTGTATATCAACAAGATTTTTTTGTTACGTCAGTATTATGTCAATAGAAATATTAAGAAAGAAACAAAAATGTTTATTGTTGAATGTTACGATCTTCCTACAGAGGAGTCACAAAGAAATTCATTGGCCTAACTCTTTGGCCACCCGGTTGCCGATCTATAAACTAGTAAATTTATGAATGCAAAGTCTACAATAAATCGTCAGTGAGACGCGATATATTATCTCTTTATTTATTTCAGCTCATTATCTAAATTCTTAATAACGTTGCGCACTGTTTAATAGAGGCTTATCCAACTGCTGTCAGTAATCTTGCAAATAAAAACGAGTTGAAATGAATAAGGAATATTTTAGATAATAGATTGAAATAAATAAGGAGATATATCGCGACTCACTGACGATTTATTGCGGACTTAGCATTCATAATTTTACTAGACTTTAACTATTGTGGACTTTTGGTTATGGAATATCAACAGTCCACAATAGTATTTAATAACAGTTTAGGTAGATCAACAGAAAAAAATAGGGAATAATTGTTGACAAGGAACAGAAAAGTAATTTTGCAGTTGAAAATAAAAATTTCATAATTGACTACAACTTTTAATAAGTAATATTTCTTTAGATATAATTTCTCAATATGTTTACAAATAAAGATCAGTCTTTGTAGTTTGTCACAATATTGCAAATATTTAGCACCCTGTATATGAATTTCGGAAAACTGTAATTTTTGGATAACAATTTCATAATATAAAGCAGGCGTTTTTATAAAGAAAGACTTTCCCTCGCAAACACATAAAACAGTTTTCCCTCTTCTGAGCTCAATCTCAAACTGGTAAAAAGGTGTCAAAGATTTTAATTTGTTAATACTTTATTTGAATATTTGAGAGTATAATGTTTACGAAGTCAATTGAAACTGGTCAGTGTTAAAGCCAGGACCGTGCGCACTTAACTTGATATTTTGTCCTATGCATTTAACAGTGGTATCGAGAATCGAATAATAGTTGAAACTGTGCAGACGAGTCCGAGACTGGCAATGTAATCAGCCTGAATGAATCATCTACGACTGCGCTGGTTAAAAAATAAGAAAACGGACAGGCCGACTAGCATAAAAAAAACTTGTAAATCGTTTCTCAGCAGTCAACGTGGACTTGTGAGATGTGCTGTCATTGGCCTGGGTTTGAGGACGGGTGGCGACGATTGGCTGGGACCCGAGTATTCCTCAGTCCGATTGGTCGGTCGGTGCTTGAGTTCCATTAGTTACTAATCAACGTGGACTCGATATATCACCTAGTTCTTCATAACATTTATCCAGTGCAGTGCGAGGAATAGTGTTCAGAACAGCTTTTACCAAATATTCCGCCGAATTCGGTAATTGTATTAGATAATGCTTCTTATTACTCGCAAGTATTAAATAAAATACCAAACACCAGTAGAAGGAAGACATTTTAAAATTCATGAGAGAAAAAAAATATGAAAATTCCTGTAAAAGTTCCAATAAAGTGCGAATTACTGAAAAGAATAAAAGAACAGAATTTCAAAAGGGAATATGTTATTGATAACTTATCCAATATACACGGTCATACACTTTTGCGGTTACCTCCGTACTATTGCATATTTAATCCTATCGAGATGGTTTGAGCAACTTTAAAAGATCGTTTGCGAAAATGTAATGACTCTCCAGTGTTAAGCGCGGTACTACCGCGTTGCATGATCATATACGAGAAGTAATAAATGGCCTCGACAATACTGATTTATGGAATAATTGCGTTAAGCATGTAATTAAAAAAGAATATCAATATCCAACACTACCCCCGCCCCCCATTGCGCCGATTATGATTCAACCGAATAATGATTCCTCTTCAGAAAGTGAAAATTCGGACGTGTCAACTTTTAGCATTTAACTTTTTTAAAACATATTTCCAGAACAAAATATTTAGCTATTATATTAGGTATGAAGTTTACTTTTTATTGTTATATTTCTTGGAATATGTTTTATTTAGTTGACAAGAAATTTTAATTTAAGTTACTTTATTCTATAAAGACATATTTTAATTTTGGTTTTTATTTATGTTTTATCTATACAAATATTTATTTTTGTTGTACTAATTCTTTGCTTTGGTTAAGAAACTTACGTTTTTATTTTTACTATACAGGGTGTTTGGTGCATCGTGTGCCAAATGGAAATGGCCGACAGAAAGGGTTATCTGCTATCCTTTCAGGCCCCTTAATACTTCCCATGCCCTGCGGGATTTTTCATATCGACCTTTTATCTTTTTAATGAAAAAAATCCCAAATTCTACATTTAAATTCAAATTATAAAAAAAGCATTAGGCGTAGACTGCGAATTTCATTTTTATTTTGGTGTGTATTGTTGAAGGGTTCTTTTAAATCCAAAATTACTGGCATTAGTCATCTAGTTGTTTTTTTATTCACTCGCAAACTTTCGAAATAGGTAAAATTTAAATTTAAACTTAGACTTTACATGGGTATAAAAAAAAACTCAGAGCAACTGGGATCTTCCAACTCCCTCAAAAATTCTCTAGTCTATCCTCTTGCTAGTGAAGTGCTGCATGTCATAAAAATCTTTTAATAACTTCGTGAATTCGCTAAATTAATGAATCGGGTCACATAAGGCTAATATTCAAAATTCCGAATAAAAAATTATTTTTGCTTAAATTATGCATGGGAAACAGGTAAAATCTGTATCTCACTCTTGCGAAGTAAAATCTATCTTCTATCTCTTTCTGTTCATCGGTTTTCTTGAAATAAAGAAACAGTTACATTTTTATCATTTATTAAAAAAATTTAAAAATCTTGCTCAAAGTATTGGTCTCTGTTGCGAATGCAGGCCCGACATCTGCTTCGTATTTCGACAGTTGTTGTATGAATTCGTATTTCCTCCCTAATTGTACCAAAAGCCGTTTCTATGAGTTGGACAAGAGGACAAGGACATAAAATCCAATGGAGTTAGGTCTGGGGAACGTGGAGGCCATTGAATAGGGCCATCCCGCCCAATCTACGCATACGCCTATATTTTTTCAAAATGACGGCTGTCCCGCGCACTGGCGATTGATTGTAAGACAATATCTAGACACTGTGTTCCCAAATGCGTGGATTGGGCGGGATGGCCCTACTCAATGGCCTCCACGTTCCCCAGACCTAACTGCGTTGGATTTTTTTGTCTGGGGACGTGCCAAAGAGCTCGCGTACTCGACGGGGGTTGCGACTAGGGAGGAACTTGTCCTCTTGTCCAACGCATAGAAACGGCTTTCGGTACAATTAGGGAGGAAATACGACTTCATACAACAACTGTCGAAATACGAAGCAGATGTCGGGCCTGCATTCGCAACAGAGACCAATACTTTGAGCAAGATTTTTAAATTTGTTTAATAAATGATAAAAATGTAACTGTTTCTTTATTTCAAGAAAACCAAGGAATAGAAAGAGATAGAAGATAGATTTTACTTCGCAAGAGTGAGATAACAGATTTTACCTGTTTGCCATGCATAATTTAAGCAAATATAATTTTTTATTCGAAATTTTGAATATTAGCCTTATGTGACCCGATTCATTAATTTAGCGAATTCACGAAGTTATTAAAAGATTTTTATGACATGTGGCACATCATTAGCAAGAGGATAGACTAGAGAATTTTTGAGGGAGTTGGAAGATCCCGGTTGCTCTGAGTTTTTTCTTAGAGCCGTCTAAAGTCTAAGTTTAAATTTAAATTTTACCTATTCCGAAAGTTTGCGAGTGAATAAAAAAACAACTAGATGACTAATGCCAGTAATTTTGGATTTAAAAGAACCCTTCAACAATACACACCAAAATAAAAATGAAATTCGCAGTCTACGCCTAATACTTTTTTTATAATTTGAATTTAAATGTAGAATTTGGGATTTTTTTCATTAAAAAGATAAAAGGTCGATATGAAAAATCCCGCAGGGCATGGGAAGTGTTAAGGGGCCTGAATAACCCTTTCTGTCGGCCATTTCAATTTGGCACACGGTGCACCAAACACCCTGTATAATATCCTTGCCCCTCGCCAATCTAACCTGTCCTATCCCCTCATTCCGGCAAGGATATGTTCATACCTTCTCGTTGGTCCTTGCTGAGAAATAACATATTTCAATATAGTATGGGATAACTTTAAAACTAAACCCAATAAAATCAAATATTTAGACCGTATATCTAAAACTGATATAATGCTTAAAAAATATGTTATTGGATAAATGAACAAAAATGGCCTATCCAATAAACAAAAAATAATAAAAAATAATACATTTGCTTATGACAAGGATTTCTATTTACCTCCGCCCATGTACAATAAAGAGTTGCCGACTGTTTTTGCCGGCTTTTAGTTTTTATACGATTTCAATTGTGCTCGTATACACTTTATATGTTCAATGTTTAGTATTTCGGTGTTATTTTTTGCCAGTGAGTTCTTTTTTAGTAAATGTTGTTAATATATGGCAAATACTGAAAAAGAAAAACTAACAATACAGTATGTCTCACCTTTCATAACTCTGGGAGCTCCCAGCTCCGTTATTAACAATGCTATTTTAAAAAAAAATTAGGTGGAAGATACTTACTCATCAGAAGATTATTTCACGTTAAAATATTTAAAAATCCACCAGTCACGTTCGTTCTTATGAAAAAAAATGAACCTGATTTCCAAAAAAAGTTATTAGGCAAAATTTTAACTGTGAAACAATTTCATAATCTTATTCATTGCTATCAAAAGCTCACTAATACCGAATTTGAATAAGATGGTGAAATTGATGTTCATGTAATAAAAAAATAAAATTTCCCTTTTTAATGTAACAATTATTACAGCCATAACGTTATTTTCGGACGCAATGAAGAGTTAATTAAGCTGGAGGAAGAAAGGCCATTTTCAATTAATCACGTGACTCGCTAGTTTACTTAACAGTCCAAATCAAACTTGACATGGAAGCAAAAAAAGTTCAGTTTAAAATGAATTTAATTCAGGAAGAATTCAATAAATAATAACACATAGATACACAGGGATCGGTGCTGGGTCCGACCCTGTGGAATGTGATGTTTAATGATATCCTGCTAATGCCAATGGCCAGAGGGATCACCATCACCTTGTATGCGGATGACCTGGCCATAACGGCCACGGGAGGTTGGATAACGTGGATCGAAGAAGATGTCAACGCAACCATCAGAAGTGTGGAAAGGTGGCTCCGAAGTATGCATTTGGAGCTTGCCCCGGAAAAAACCGAGGTCATCGTAGCAACACGGAAGAGTCAGGTGGCACCAATAGCAGTGAGGGTAGGTGGGATAGAGGTCGGACCAAAGGAAAGTCTGAAGTATCTCGGTGTATGGGTGGACCCAAAACTAACGTACAACGAGCACATCAGGAGGACATCAGAAAAAGCGGGGAAGACATCAACCGCTTTGGCCAGGCTGATGTACAACGTAGGAGGACCGAGGGCGAGTAAGAGGAGGATGATGTGCAGTGTCGTGCACTCAATAATGCTGTATGCGGCCCCAGTCTGGGAAAGCGCAATGTCGTCCCAAAGGACCAGAAGGAGAATAGACAGAATTCAACGGTGCGCCGCACTAAGGATATGCAGCGCATACCGCACTGTATCCTATGAGGCGGCGCTTGTGGTAGCGGGAGTCCCCCCTCTAGAATTGATGGTCAAAGAGATAGGAGAGGTATATGCAGGGGTGAACAGGAAGGACGCTAGGCGGCTGATGCTCCAAAGATGGCAAGACAGGTGGGAAGAGACGACGAAGAGGAGGTGGACCAGGCGCCTCATCCCTGACGTGAAGAAGTGGGTAGAGAGGAGGCACGAGGAGGTGGACTACCATCTTACCCAGGCCCTGACGGGGCATGGTAGTTTCGCCGAGTACCTGTATGACATTGGCAAAACGGTGACCCGGGAATGTGTATACTGCGGAGACATAGACGACCCGTGGCACACTCTATTCCGGTGCCAGAGATGGAGAATAGAGAGGGCCGTGATGGAGGACCTCACACCGGACAACTTCCTGGAGGAGGTCACTCAATTGGAAGGAAGGTGGAGGGAGATCACAGGGGCATGGAGAACCATTCTGAAAATAAAGGAGAAGGAGGAGAAGGACTTGTATATAAGACCGTAGGATGAATAGCTACCACCGAGAAAAGCAAAATGACCAGTGTCCCGAAGTGAAGCGGAAGCAGTTCCGGGGCACGTGGAAACACTAAGCAGGGGGGTTTTAGTCGGTAAGAGTCTACTCAGCGCTGGGTGTCCATGACGGATTTCCCCCCCCCCCCCTAAAAAAAAAAAAAGATACACTTGTGAACTTCCGCTTGAGATTTAAAAGAAAAAATTATTTTGCACATGTTATCAGTCTCTTATGTAAAACATGATTAGAAATAAAAGCATTTATTATCATTATTATTATGCCTAAGTCGCAGTTTGCTGAACAATTCCCATGACCAACTTATGTTTAAAAGTTAGAACTTATAGAAATTTAATCCAACTGAAAATGTGCTTTGCTATTATCAGTATAATTTTAGAAAATAAAAGAAATTGTAATCAATCAAATCTGGTTAGTTGCACTTATGGTGCTTAGTATTACATTAAGAATGTTAGATTTGCTTAAAATAGAACCACCTTTTTATTTCCCAGTAAAATATTTTTGACTTAGACTGTTAAGTAAATTTACTGATGTCACGTGATTAATTCTAAATGGAAAATCTGTCTTCCTCCAGCTTAATTAACTCTTGATTACGTCCCAAAATAAAGTTACAACTAATAATTGGTAAGTACTTTAAAAAGGAAAATTTTATTTTCTTATTACGTGATCACCAAGTACGCTATCTTATTGCAATTCAGTACTAGTGAGTTTTTGCCAACAACGAATAAGATTATGAGATTGTTTCACAGTTAAAACTTTGCCTAATATATTTTTTTGGAAAATTAGATTCATTTCTCTTCATAAGGACGAACGCCACTGGCAGATTTTTAAATATTTTACCGTGACACAATCTACTGATGGGTAAGTACCTTCCACCTGAATTTTAAAAATATCGCATGTGATATGGGAGTCATGAAAAGTGAGACATACTGTATATATGTTATCTTTACATTTTTGAATATACAGGAAAAAGAGCACATAAATAACTGTTCCTATATATTTCGTAACTAGCGGCCGGAAATTCTCTTTTTAAAAGGTTACATTATAATTAATTTACAGTGTTGCGAAAAGGACCGTGATTGATCATTAATCACCTGCTAGAATCAAAATATCTGAGAATAAGCCGATGCGAGAGCCAAAGTAACACGTAAGGTGTCGACAGGTAGACGGAGGCGAGAGGTGACAAGACGAAGAACCCGTGTACATTATGTACTATGTCATGCTGTTTAATGATTTTCCATCTGAACATGACGTAGCAGTAAGCCCGGTAGCTACTTTACTTATCTATTTAATATAATAGAATTGACGCCAGTGAAGATTCTTTTCAGATAGAAGATGCAGAAACGCGGCGGTACGCCCGCTTTATACTTCCAATTTAAATATGCTGATTGAATCTTTTTGTATTCAACACTTGCCTCAACACTACAACAGCATCTGTTTATATCTGATGTATGGAGAATTGTATTTGGGATGTAATCATAATATCGTAAGATATATTAATCATCATCACATCCCTTTGGTATATATACCAGGTATTAATAAAGGTTGAAGTTTGACTCTATTAACGATTTTCATCAGTTTATTGTAATACCTTGAAGTAGGTTGAAGAATTTGGTTGATGGACTATTTAATAACCATTATATTCTCTCTCCTTCCCTCTCTCACTTTGATTTGAAATAGGTACTAATGATAGTCAATGTACAAACTCCTTTATTGCTAATTGATATCTGATAAGGGATATGCAACGACTGGAAAATCCATATTGTTAAATTCAAAGAAATTATGTACATAGAAGCAGATATGCATTTATAATTGTGTTGTCAACACCTCATTCAATTTCAGACCTTACATTTTATAACCATCTTCCAGGATTTCCAGAAGTTGGACCTAGGGCCGAACCTGACCCCAGAAAATACTAGCAGGGGTATTTTCGGATTATTTTCGATATCTGGAAACTAATATCACATTGCAAGCAAAAAGTCTCAATAAAGTATCGATGTGAAGTATCAATTTGAATTTACCAGGTCATATGACTGCTTCCACCGCCCGGACATAGTAAACCTTGTCCACCCCTCGCCCCTGCACCTATTGACAAAGAGTAAGCAAAAAGTCCAGACCAGTCATGTTATGCAGTAAATGAAGTATCTACTATGAGATACCAACGTGAAGCTAATTGATTGCTGAAATATTTTAAGCAAAAACGTAGGGAATTTCTATTTGAAAAATTGGGTTATGACAGTTTAAGAATGTAAACATACCAAATTTTAGCTCAATCGAACACTGTTAGCCCGTCGCGATTGGCGTTCAACGTAATGAGAACCATTCGTCATGAATTTCGAAAAATATTTTCTGAAACATTAAAAGAGACATTTTCAACCATTAATACGAATTTTATAACCGTTCAGTGGGATACAAAATTGTTACAAGACATAAGCGGTAAGCCGGTGGAAAGATTGGCAGCACATGCTACAGCAACTAATATGAAACAATTAGTAGGTGTTCCAGACATTTCAAATGCTACCGGTGCTGAAATGGCTTCGGCGGTTTATGAAACGTTGGAAAGTTGGGATTTATAGTCGCGTCATTTTGGCATTTTACCTCTAAAAAAAGGTACAGGGTCAATTGACTTCATTCTTTTTGCAAATAGTTCAGAAAGGCATTTGGAAAAAGTAGTACCTTTTATTTTTTGGCGGAAAATTTTTGGGCCAATAGTCGACCAATATTAATGGCCAATTTAATTAAATTAATTGAAAAATTTGTTATCATACACAATATGCCATAGAATTAGACGAAAATGGTTACTCGGGGGTTCTTGGGGTCGCTGATCACCAGAAGTCCAATTTGGGACATTCAAAATGGAGGACCGGAAATCGGGCCATTTCTCATAAGAAATGAGAATGAATATCTTGGCTTTGAAAGTCAGTGCTTGGGAATTTTCGAGGTCGCTGATCCGAGGCCTGATTTGGTAAATTCACAATGGCGGACCGGAAGTAGAGTCAATTTATCAAGAAAAACTCGTGTCTTTGTCGTTTTTGGGTTGAAAATGAGTACTCGGGGGTTTCTGATGTCGAGGTTTCTAATTTACGAAATTCGAAATGGCGTACCGGAATAACAGTTCATTTCTCCGGAAAACTCGTGTTCTTTTCTTTTTTGGGCTGAAAGTGGGAACTCGGGGTTCTCGTTATCGCTGATAACGAATCTGATGTCCAATTAGGGAGAATTCAAAATGGCGGACCGGAAGTAGTATATTTCTCAGGAAATACTCGTATTTTTCATACTTTCAGCCCAAGGAAGTAAAAAACACGAGGTTTACCGGAGATATTGACTGTTCTTCCGGTCAGCTATTCTGGATTTCGTAAATTGGACCTCTGATTCGTAATCAGTGACCTCAAAAACCCCCGAGTACTCATTTTCAGGCCAAAAATGGAAAAAATACGAGTTTCTCTTGATAAATTGACTTTTCTTTGCCATTTGAATTTACCAAATCAGACCTTGGATTCGTAATCAGCGACCTCGAGAACCCCCGAGCACAGATTTTCGAGGCCAAGATATACTGTTTTTTTTCTAAATGCCTTTCTGAACCTTTTGCAAAGTCAATTGACCCTGTACCTATTTTTTAGAGGTTCTCAGATTTTTCATGCTAAAATGACGCGACTATTAATAGAAAAGGTACAAGCATTTACTTTTGACACCACTGCTTCAAATACGGGTAGAATTAAAGGCGCTTGTACGCTGTTGGAACAAAAACTTGAAAGAAATATATTGTTTTTGGTTGTCATCGCCATGTTTTCGAAATATCTCGTAATATCCTAGGAGGCGTTCTCCCGGTGGTAAAAAATTTAGAAAGCCGGGTGCTTACCATATGGCCAGGTAGATGACAAAAGCCAAATATTCTTAAAAAATAATTTTATTTCGAACAGAATTCGATTTAAAGAAATGCGAGGAATAATCACTTCACCAAACAACATGCTTCATTTTAAAATGCTACGTAAAATACTGGATTTATGATTCTGAAGCAATGTCTGCTTCCCTAATGGATATCAAATTCTTACGAGAATTAAATAAGTATAAAGAAACTGATAAAAATATCGCCGAAGTAGCTATCGGAAAAGTGAACCATTTCTACTATTTCACTGATGAATGTGTCGTGTTGCCTTCGCACTATTTGATGACTCGTGTACCGAAAATACAAAATTAAAGATGGAACAAAAAATTTTGGGAGAATCAGTAAAGGTAGAAGATGAAAATGAAAGTGCAGATGAAATAGAAAATAATCTTAAGAATTTGCCCATGAGGAGAGAAGACAGTTTCGAATTCTTAAAACTGTGTGGTGAAGAAATTTTAATAAAATTACTACTAATAAGTCAATAAATTTATTTCACAGGTTTAAAACAGAATTTTATACATTTGTGCCCATCCGAATGGAAAATTCTAATGCGTATAAACAAGCACATCTAGTCATTGGAGAATTAAAATTAGTAAATGATTGCGCCGAAAGGGGAATAAAATTATTTCAAGATTTTAACAAAAAAATAACAAAATCTGAGGATGAAAAACAATTTTTATTGCAGGTGAGTCATTCTTTCATTGACATTTTCAAACTCTCTACAAAATTCATTTTCTTAATGTATTTATCCCTTTGATTTTCTTTTTAGACTGTCCAAGATTACCGCCGTAAATATCCTCAGGCAACTAAAGAAGTATTGCAGAAAACTTTCGAAATGTAGAACTTTAGATTAAGGACTAGTCTTGTACTCTCAAGTCAAACAATAAATAAATTAATATCTTAACATATATTTATGCTTTCTAAAAAGTAAACAAATTTTAAAAGACGATGGAGGGCTGAAAATAAAACAAAATCTTTAAAAAATTTATCTCTGAAATTTTTGAAAATTTTAGGTCACGATCGCGACATGTTACTTATTTTACATTAAGCTAAAAATTGGTGGGGATTCTGGAACAAAATTCCGATAGGCACTCCTCAAAAATTAAAACTTCAAATATAAGGGGCACCCTACGTGGCCTGTAGATTTTAGAATTAGGTTTGACTTAGAGAGGTATGGAAATTATTACATGACCTTGACTGACATTGAAAATAAAACGGCAGTAAAATTTGTGAAAATACATTTTCACTAGTTTTACTCTGAGCTCTGAAAATGCATCTTTTATCGGAAAAAGTGGAATAACGTGGCAATGCTATATATGTACAAAATTGTTATATTCCTGGAGAGAGTAAAATAGTTAAATATCAACATATAAAAAATGGTGGGTTTTCCATTTGAGAAATCAAAGTATTAGTTTGTCACCACTGTGTAAGTTTAAATATAATTTTAAAATAGGTTATTCTTGACCTCCTACAATTGTTATCTATGACATTTCTTAAAGCTTAAAACGGTTGAAGAGATATTGATCATCTACGCACTCACCCTGTATTGTATTTATTATATAAGTGAATTTTTTTTTATGTTATTTAAAGAAATGTTGTCGTTATTTGCTATAATATTTAATGATTATTTTATTGGTTTGTTGTTTGCTTCACACATAGTATAAAAAGTACTTAATATATGTTAATAAGAATAATGAGAAAATCTATTTTAGTTACGTATCCCCGAAATCGGTTTGTCTTAAAATGACATACCGTTGAATTCCCACGCTGATGAATATACACATTTAATAAGCTGATGAAAAATGCAAGAAAATCAGTAATATAAAAATAAACTTAAAAATGTCAAGAGGAATAATAAAAAGTTGAGAAATTGTAAATGAAGCATGGAATAGTATCCCTATATAGAATCAAGACATTTTCTAGTATTATTGTAATATATGAAAACAAAGAAATTCATATTAGAGACCGCAATAATGCATTGCACGGCTCTAAAATAGTTTCGCAAGGGCTACCTCAAGGATCAGTTCTGAGCCCTCTTCTATTTAATATATACACAGCTGATCTACACTGCATATTTGGCGACTCTATAAAATGTATTCAATATGCCGACGACATCTGCCTTTATATTATCCAGAATTCCTATAACGCATGCATGAAATACCTAAGATATATAGTATCTATTGCTAAAAATTGGCTAATAGACCATGGATTTATTATGTTCGCAAAAAAAACTGCAGTGATGCTCTTTACAAGATCGACTTAAAAAAGCGGATAGAATAAATCTTAGTGGCTATTATAGTCCAATTGTAAGCCATTGCAAATATTTAGGTATGATCCTAGATAATAAATCACTGTGGACAAAACACATTAAAGATATAAAATAAAATCGGTAAAGGTGTTTACACAGAACTTTACTCTCTATTTGTGCATGGCGGTCACTCTAAAAAAAAATCGGTAAAGGTATTTACACAGAACTTCCCTCGTTCATGGCAGTCTCTCTAAAAAAATAATAATTACGAAATGACATTGAGAATAATAATCGGAGTAGAGTTATTGCTATTATTACAAAGAAAACTTGATAAGTTTTGGTCAAAAAAATATACAGATTGCTCATCCAACAGCAAAAGTTCAATACTAAATACCAGGTGCCACATATGGCAGGCTTGCGCAAATACCCTTACAAATGTCCACCACGACTGAATTATTTCTTGGGATGACCACCCTGTACATTTTTCAATAAAAGTATAATAGGTGCATATGCCAGATGTTATTGCCATCTGTCACATTTTCAATCCAACATTCACGTAATGGAGTGGAAGTATAGTGGTGGTTAAAAAATTTCATTTTTTAAAAAATTTTCAAAAGATGGTAAAATAATTTTCAAGTTTTTTTCTTCTGAAATAGGTTTAAAATGTCAAAGGTAGAAATTTTAAATTAGAGCAAAAAGGAAAGTTTCCTTCTGTTCTATAGTAGTGCTTAAAAAAGTTTAAAAATTAAAAATGATGTATTTTTAAAATAGGTTTAGAATGCTATGAAACGTGAAAATTTTAAATTTGAGCAAATAAAAAAAAATTCGATCTATTTTAGTGGTAAAAACTTTTTGAAAAATGTTGGTGAAAAAAATTTTCAATATTTTTTTTCTGAAATACCTAGGTTTAGAATGTCATTTAAATTTGAGCATTCTGGTGTTAAATTTTAATCCAAACTGGTAACAAAATGTTGCAAATTTTTTTTTCCGAAATTGGTTTGGAATATCATGAAACGTGGAAATTTTAAATTTGAGCAAAAAAAATGTTTTCCTCTGTTCTATAGTAGTGATACATAAATGGATTAAAAATGTTTTCAAATTTTTTAAAAAATTCTTCAAAAACATTTTTAAATTTGTTTGAATAGTTTTAGAATGTCATGGAAACGTGGATAGTTAAAATCTGAACAAAGAAATAAAAATTCTTTATAGGATTTTGCAAACAGCAGAAAAAATAACTATCTATAACTAAAAGAAAAACTTTGTGTAGAAATATTAATGAAATCTTTCATAAAGAATGTTTCAATACAATTATAAGCAAACAAATAATAATTCATTTTTAAAAGAAAGAAAAATTCTATCTTAGTGATAAAATTTCAAAAAACTTTTTTTTTAATCAGGCTTAGAATGCCATGAAACGTGAAAATTTTAAATTTGAAGAAAGAAAAAAAAAATTCATTTTGGTAGTAAAAATTTTTTCAAAAATATTTTTGAAAAAAATTTTCAAATTTTTTTTTCCTGAAATAGGTTAAGCGTGTCATGAAACGTAGAAATTTTAAATTTGAGCAAAAACTAATTTTTTTCATCTTGGTAAAAAATTTTTCAAAAATGTTTGAAAAAAATTTTCAAAAATTTTTTTTTTCTGAAATAGGTTTAGCGCATCATGAAACGTGGAAATTTTAAATTTGAGCAAAAAAAAAATTTTTTTTCAACTTGGTAAAAATTTTTTAAAAAATGTTTGAAAAAAATTTTCAAAAAATTTTTTTTCCTGAAATAGGTTTAGCGCGTCACGAAACGTGGAAATTTTAAATTTGAGCAAAAAAAAATTTTTTTCATCTTGGTAAAAATTTTTTCAAAAATATACAGGGTGGACCGTCTAAACGGAATAAATAGTGAAAAAATTTTTTTTTTGCTCAAATTTAAAATTTCCACGTTTCATGACGCGCTAAACCTGTTTCAGGAAAAAAAAATTTTTGAAAATTTTTTTTTCCTGAAACAGGTTTAGCGCGTCATGAAACGTGGAAATTTTAAATTTGAGCAAAAAAAAAATTTTTTCACTATTTATTCCGTTTAGACGGTCCACCCTGTATATTTTTCAGTGAAAATTCTACCAGTTCTTCGCTGACAGTAGGGTTAACTACCTACCAAATTTGACTGCTCTCCGTCAAGTAGTTTTTTAGTAAATGCACCAACAGACAGACAGACAGACAGACAGACAGACAGACAGACAGACAGACCGACAGACAGACAGACAGACAGACAGACTGACGGAATTGAAAAACCTATATTTTCGGAATCTACGTGTTCTGAAACGTCAGAATCCGAAAAAATTTCGGAGGGTGATTTTTTCTCGAATACAATACTTCCCTTCGGTATGCGAGGGAAGTAATTAATAATTACGAAGTGACATTGAAAATAATAATCAGAATATAGTTCACTATTATTACAAAGAACACCTCATAAGTCTTGGTGAAAAAAATATACAGAGTGCTCATCCAACAGCAAAAGTTCAATACTAAATAACAGGTGCCAAATATGGAAGGCTTGGGCAAATACCTTTATAAATGTCCACTATGACTGAATTATTTCTTGGGATGACCACCCTGTACATTTTTCAATCATAGTATAATAGGTGCATATGCCTAATATTATTGCCATCTGTCACATTTTCAATTCAACATACACGTAGTGGAGTGGAAGTATAGTGGTGGGTAAAAAATTTCATTTTTTTTAAATTTTTCAAAAATGTTTTTAAAAAAATTTTCAAAATTTTTACTTCCCTCGCATACCGAAGGGAAGTATTTATTTCTGAAATAGGTTTAGAATGGCATTACAAGTGGAAATTTTAAATTTGAGCAAAAAGGAAAGTTTCCTTCTATTCTACAGTGGTATTTTCTTTTTACTTCCCTCGCTACTTCCCTCGCATACCGAAGGGAAGTATTGTATTCGAGAAAAAATCACCCTCCGAGATTTTTTCGGATTCTGACGTTTCAGAACACGTAGATTAAGAAAATATAGGTTTTTCAATTCCGTCAGTCTGTCTGTCTGTCTGTCTGTTGGTGCATTTACTAAAAAAACTACTTGACGGAGAGCAGTCAAATTTGGTAGGTAGTTGACGCTACTGTCAGCGAAGAAATGGTAGAAATTTCAGTGGAAAATATACAGGGTGGACCGTCTAAACGGAATAAATAGTGAAAAAAAATTTTTTTTGCTCAAATTTAAAATTTCCACGTTTCATGACGCGCTAAACCTATTTCAGAAAAAAAAATTTTTGAAAAATTTTTTCAAACATTTTTGAAAAAATTTTTACCAAGATGAAAAAAATTTTTTTTTGCTCAAATTTAAAATTTCTACGTTTCATGACACGCTTAACCTATTTCAAAAAAAAAAATTTTGAAAATTTTTTTCACCAATATTTTTGAAAAAATTTTTACTACTAAAATGAAATATTTTTTTTTCTTTCTTCAAATTTAAAATTTCCACGTTTCATGGCATTCTAAGCCTGATTCAAAAAAAAAAAAAGTGAAATTTTTTTTACCATTTTTGAAAATTTGTTTACCACTAAAATAGATAGATTTTTTTTTATTTCTTCAAATTTCAAATTTCCACGTTTCATAGCGTTCTAAATCTATTTAAAAGAAAAATTAGACATCTTTCTTACTATTTTTAAAAAATTTTACCACTAAGATAGAATTTTTTTTCGTTGTTCAGATTTTAACTATCCACGTTTCCATGACATTCTAAAACTATTCAAACGAATTTAAAAATGTTTTTGAAGAATTTTAAAAAAAATTTGAAAACATTTTTAATTCATTTATGTATCACTACTATAGAACAGAAGAAAACATTTTTTTTGCTCAAATTTAAAATTTCCACGTTTCATGATATTTCAAACCAATTTCGGAAAAAAAAATTTGCAACATTTTGTTACCAGTTTGGAAAAAAATTTAACACTAGAATGCTCAAATTTAAATGAAATTCTAAACCTAGTTATTTCAAAAAAAAAATTTTTAAAATTTTTTTCACCAACATTTTACAAAAAGTTTTTACCACTAAAATAGATCGAATTTTTTTTTATTTGCTCAAATTTAAAATTTTCACGTGTGAAAAAAATGTTCAATTTTTTTTTCTCAAATAGGTTTAGAATGTGTCATGTCAAACGTGAAAATTTTATATTTGAGGAAAAAAATTCCATCTATTCTAGTGGTAAATTTTTTCCAAAATGGTAAAAAAAATGTTGCAAACTTTCTGTTTCGAAATAGGTATGGAATGTCATGAAACGTGAAAATTTTAAATTTGAGCAAAGAAAAAAAAATTCAGTCTGTATTAGTGATAACATTTTTTCAAAAATAGTAAAAAAAAATCGGTAAAGGTATTTACACAGAACTTCCCTCGTTCATGGCAGTCTCTCTAAAAAAATAATAATTACGAAATGACATTGAGAATAATAATCGGAGTATAGTTATTGCTATTATTACAAAGAAAACTTGATAAGTTTTGGTCAAAAAAATATACAGATTGCTCATCCAACAGCAAAAGTTCAATACTAAATAGCAGGTGCCACATATGGCAGGCTTGCGCAAATACCTTTACAAATGTCCACCATGACTGAATTATTTCTTGGGATGACCACCCTGTACATTTTTCAATAAAAGTATAATAGGTGCATATGCCAGATGTTATTGCCATCTGTCACATTTTCAATCCAACATTCACGTAATGGAGTGGAAGTATAGTGGTGGTTAAAAAATTTCATTTTTTTAAAATTTTTCAAAAGATGGTAAAATAATTTTCAAATTTTTTTCTTCTGAAATAGGTTTAAAATGTCAAAGGTAGAAATTTTAAATTAGAGCAAAAAGGAAAGTTTCCTTCTGTTCTATAGTAGTGCTAAAAAAAGTTTAAAAATTAAAAATGATGTATTTTTAAAATAGGTTAGAATGCTATGAAACGTGAAAATTTTAAATTTGAGCAAATAAAAAAAAATTCGATCTATTTTAGTGGTAAAAACTTTTTGAAAAATGTTGGTGAAAAAAATTTTCAAAATTTTTTTTCTGAAATACCTAGGTTTAGAATGTCATTTAAATTTCAGCATTCTGGTGTTAAATTTTTTTCCAAACTGGTAACAAAATGTTGCAATTTTTTTTCCGAAATTGGTTTGGAATATCATGAAACGTGGAAATTTTAAATTTGAGCAAAAAAATTTTTTTCGTCTGTTCTATAGTAGTGATACATAAATGGATTAAAAATGTTTTCAAATTTTTTAAAAAATTCTTCAAAAACATTTTTAAATTTGTTTGAATAGTTTTAGAATGTCATGGAAACGTGGATAGTTAAAATCTGAACAAAGAAAGAAAAATTCTATCTTAGTGATAAAATTTCAAAAAACTTTTTTTTTTAATCAGGCTTAGAATGCCATGAAACGTGAAAATTTTAAATTTGAAGAAAGAAAAAAAAAATTCATTTTAGTAGTAAAAATTTTTTCAAAAATATTGGTGAAAAAAATTTTGAATTTTTTTTTCCTGAAATAGGTTAAGCGTGTCATGAAACGTAGAAATTTTAAATTTGAGCAAAAACAAATTTTTTTCATCTTGGTAAAAATTTTTTCAAAAATGAAAAAAATGTTCAAAAATTTTTTTTTCCTGAAATAGGTTTAGCGCGTCATGAAACGTGGAAATTTTAAATTTGAGCAAAAAAAAATTTTTTTCACCTTTGTAAAAATTTTTTCAAAAATGTTTGAAAAAAATTTTCAAAAAATTTTTTTTCCAGAAACAGGTTTAGCGCGTCATGAAACGTGGAAATTTTAAATTTGAGCAAAAAAAAATTTGTTTCACTATTTATTCCGTTTAGACGGTCCACCCTGTATATTTTTCAGTGAAAATTCTACCAGTTCTTCGCTGACAGTAGGGTTAACTACCTACCAAATTTGACTGCTCTCCGTCAAGTAGTTTTTTAGTAAATCCACCAACAGACAGACAGACAGACAGACAGACAGACCGACAGACAGACAGACAGACAGACTGACGGAATTGAAAAACCTATATTTTCGGAATCTACGTGTTCTGAAACGTCAGAATCCGAAAAAATCTCGGAGGGTGATTTTTTCTCGAATACAATACTTCCCTTCGGTATGCGAGGGAAGTAAAAATAATAATTACGAAATGACATTGAGAAGAATAATCGGAGTAGAGTTATTGCTATTATTACAAAGAAAACTTGATAAGTTTTGGTCAAAAAAATATACAGATTGCTCATCCAACAGCAAAAGTTCAATACTAAATAGCAGGTGCCACATATGGCAGGCTTGCGCAAATACCTTTACAAATGTCCACCATGACTGAATTATTTCTTGGGATGACCACCCTGTACATTTTTCAATAAAAGTATAATAGGTGCATATGCCAGATGTTATTGCCATCTGTCACATTTTCAATCCAACATTCACGTAATGGAGTGGAAGTATAGTGGTGGTTAAAAAATTTCATTTTTTTTAAATTTTTCAAAAGATGGTAAAATAATTTTCAAATTTTTTGCTTCTGAAATAGGTTTAAAATGTCAAAGGTAGAAATTTTAAATTAGAGCACAAAGGAAAGTTTCCTTCTGTTCTATAGTAGTGCTAAAAAAAGTTTAAAAATTAAAAATGATGTATTTTTAAAATAGGTTTAGAATGCTATGAAACGTGAAAATTTTAAATTTGAGCAAATAAAAAAAAATTCGATCTATTTTAGTGGTAAAAATTTTTTGAAAAATGTTGGTGAAAAAAAATTTCAAATTTTTTTTTCTGAAATACCTAGGTTTAGAATGTCATTTAAATTTGAGCATTCTGGTGTTAAATTTTTTTCCAAACTGGTAACAAAATGTTGCAAATTTTTTTTTCCGAAATTGGTTTGGAATATCATGAAACATGGAAATTTTAAATTTGAGCAAAAAAAATTTTTTCGTCTGTTCTATAGTAGTGATACATAAATGGATTAAAAATGTTTTCAAATTTTTTAAAAAATTCTTCAAAAACATTTTTAAATTTGTTTGAATAGTTTTAGAATGTCATGGAAACGTGGATAGTTAAAATCTGAACAAAGAAAGAAAAATTCTATCTTAGTGATAAAATTTCAAAAAACTTTTTTTTAATCAGGCTTAGAATGCCATGAAACGTGAAAATTTTAAATTTGAAGAAAGAAAAAAAAAATTCATTTTAGTAGTAAAAATTTTTTCAAAAATATTGGTGAAAAAAATTTTCAAATTTTTTTTTCCTGAAATAGGTTAAGCGTGTCATGAAACGTAGAAATTTTAAATTTGAGCAAAAACAAATTTTTTTCATCTTGGTAAAAATGTTTTCAAAAATGTTTGAAAAAAATTTTCAATTTTTTTTTTTTTCTGAAATAGGTAATAGGTTTAGCGCGTCATGAAACGTGGAAATTTTAAATTTGAGCAAAAAAAAATTTTTTTCAACTTGGTAAAAATTTTTTCAAAAATGTTTGAAAAAAATTTTCAAAAAATTTTTTTTCCTGAAATAGGTTTAGCGCGTCATGAAACGTGGAAATTTTAAATTTGAGCAAAAAAAAATTTTTTTCATCTTGGTAAAAATTTTTTTCAAAAATGTTTGAAAAAAATTTTCAAAAAATTTTTTTTTTCCTGAAACAGGTTTAGCGCGTCATGAAACGTGGAAATTTTAGATTTGAGCAAAAAAAAATTTTTTTCATCTTGGTAAAAATTTTTTCAAAAATGTTTGAAAAAAATTTTCAAAAATTTTTTTTTTCCTGAAACAGGTTTAGCGCGTCATGAAACGTGGAAATTTTAAATTTGAGCAAAAAAAAATTTTTTTCACTATTTATTCCGTTTAGACGGTCCACCCTGTATATTTTTCAGGGAAAATTCTACCAGTTCTTCGCTGACAGTAGGGTTAACTACCTACCAAATTTGACTGCTCTCCGTCAAGTAGTTTTTTAGTAAATACACCAACAGACAGACAGACAGACAGACAGACAGACAGACAGACAGACAGACCGACAGACAGACAGACAGACAGACTGACGGAATTGAAAAACCTATATTTTCGGAATCTACGTGTTCTGAAACGTCAGAATCCGAAAAAATCTCGGAGGGTGATTTTTTCTCGAATACAATACTTCCCTTCGGTATGCGAGGGAAGTAAAATCACCCTCCGAGATTTTTTCGGATTCTGACGTTTCAGAACACGTAGATTCCGAAAATATAGGTTTTTCAATTCCGTCAGTCTGTCTGTCTGTCTGTCTGTCGGTCTGTCTGTCTGTCTGTCTGTCTGTCTGTCTGTCTGTCTGTTTTTTGAAAAAAATTTTTACCAAGATGAAAAAAATTTTTTTTTGCTCAAATTTAAAATTTCCACGTTTCATGACGCGCTAAACCTATTTCAGGAAAAAAAAATTTTTGAAAATTTTTTTCAAACATTTTTGAAAAAATTTTTACCAAGTTGAAAAAAATTTTTTTTTGCTCAAATTTAAAATTTCCACGTTTCATGACGCGCTAAACCTATTACCTATTTCAGAAAAAAAAAAAATTGAAAATTTTTTTCAAACATTTTTGAAAACATTTTTACCAAGATGAAAAAAATTTGTTTTTGCTCAAATTTAAAATTTCTACGTTTCATGACACGCTTAACCTATTTCAGGAAAAAAAAATTTGAAAATTTTTTTCACCAATATTTTTGAAAAAATTTTTACTACTAAAATGAATTTTTTTTTCTTTCTTCAAATTTAAAATTTTCACGTTTCATGGCATTCTAAGCCTGATTAAAAAAAAGTTTTTTGAAATTTTATCACTGATAGAATTTTTCTTTCTTTGTTCAGATTTTAACTATCCACGTTTCCATGACATTCTAAAACTATTCAAACAAATTTAAAAATGTTTTTGAAGAATTTTTTAAAAAATTTGAAAACATTTTTAATCCATTTATGTATCACTACTATAGAACAGACGAAAAAATTTTTTTTGCTCAAATTTAAAATTTCCATGTTTCATGATATTCCAAACCAATTTCGGAAAAAAAAATTTGCAACATTTTGTTACCAGTTTGGAAAAAAATTTAACACCAGAATGCTCAAATTTAAATGACATTCTAAACCTAGGTATTTCAGAAAAAAAATTTTGAAAATTTTTTTCACCAACATTTTTCAAAAAATTTTTACCACTAAAATAGATCGAATTTTTTTTTATTTGCTCAAATTTAAAAAATTTTCACGTTTCATAGCATTCTAAACCTATTTTAAAAATACATCATTTTTAATTTTTAAACTTTTTTTAGCACTACTATAGAACAGAAGGAAACTTTCCTTTGTGCTCTAATTTAAAATTTCTACCTTTGACATTTTAAACCTATTTCAGAAGCAAAAAATTTGAAAATTATTTTACCATCTTTTGAAAAATTTTAAAAAAATGAAATTTTTTAACCACCACTATACTTCCACTCCATTACGTGAATGTTGGATTGAAAATGTGACAGATGGCAATAACATCTGGCATATGCACCTATTATACTTTTATTGAAAAATGTACAGGGTGGTCATCCCAAGAAATAATTCAGTCATGGTGGACATTTGTAAAGGTATTTGCGCAAGCTTGCCATATGTGGCACCTGCTATTTAGTATTGAACTTTTGCTGTTGGATGAGCAATCTGTATATTTTTTTGACCAAAACTTATCAAGTTTTCTTTGTAATAATAGCAATAACTCTACTCCGATTATTATTCTCAATGTCATTTCGTAATTATTATTTTTTTAGAGAGACTGCCATGAACGAGGGAAGTTCTGTGTAAATACCTTTACCGATTTTTTTTTTCTTTCTTCAAATTTAAAATTTTCACGTTTCATGGCATTCTAAGCTAAAAGTTTTGAAATTTTTTTAATATTTTTTAACCACCACTATACTTCCACTCCATTACGTGAATGTGGAATTGAAAATGTGAGTGATGGCAATAATATTTGGCATATGCACCTATTACATACTTTTATTGAATAATGGCATCCCAAGAAATAATTCAGTCATGGTGGACATTTGTAAAGGTATTTGCGCAAGCCTTCCATATTTGGCACCTGTTATTTAGTATTGAACTTTTGCTGTTGGGTGAGCACTGTATATTTTCTTAACCAAATAACGAGGGAAGTTCTGTGTAAATAACTTTACCGATTTTTTTCTTCTGAAATAGGTTTAAAATGTCAAAGGTAGAAATTTTAAATTAGAGCAAAAAGGAAAGTTTCCTTCTGTTCTATAGTAGTGCTAAAAAAAGTTTAAAAATTAAAAATGATGTATTTTTAAAATAGGTTTAGAATGCTATGAAACATGAAAATTTTAAATTTGAGCAAATAAAAAAAAATTCGATCTATTTTAGTGGTAAAAACTTTTTGAAAAATGTTGGTGAAAAAAATTTTCAAAATTTTTTTTCTGAAATACCTAGGTTTAGAATGTCATTTAAATTTGAGCATTCTGGTGTTAAATTTTTTTCCAAACTGGTAACAAAATGTTGCAATTTTTTTTTTTCGAAATTGGTTTGGAATATCATGAAACGTGGAAATTTTAAATTTGAGCAAAAAAAATTTTTTCGTCTGTTCTATAGTAGTGATACATAAATGGATTAAAAATGTTTTCAAATTTTTTAAAAAATTCTTCAAAAACATTTTTAAATTTGTTTGAATAGTTTTAGAATGTCATGGAAACGTGGATAGTTAAAATCTGAACAAAGAAAGAAAAATTCTATCTTAGTGATAAAATTTCAAAAAACTTTTTTTTTTAATCAGGCTTAGAATGCCATGAAACGTGAAAATTTTAAATTTGAAGAAAGAAAAAAAAAATTCATTTTAGTAGTAAAAATTTTTTCAAAAATATTTATTGGTGAAAAAAATTTTGAAAATTTTTTTCCTGAAATAGGTTAAGCGTGTCATGAAACGTAGAAATTTAAAAATTTGAGCAAAAACAAATTTTTTTCATCTTGGTAAAAATTTTTACTTCCCTCGCATACCGAAGGGAAGTATTGTATTCGAGAAAAAATCACCCACCGAGATTTTTTCAGATTCTGACGTTTCAGAACACGTAGATTCCGAAAATATAGGTTTTCAATTCCGTCAGTCTGTCTGTCTGTCTGTCTGTCGGTCTGTCTGTCTGTCTGTCTGTCTGTTGGTGTATTTACTAAAAAACTACTTGACGGAGAGCAGTCAAATTTGGTAGGTAGTTAAACCTACTGTCAGCGAAGAACTGGTAGAATTTTCACTGAAAAATATACAGGGTGGACCGTCTAAACGGAATAAATAGTGAAAAAAATTTTTTTTTGCTCAAATTTAAAATTTCCACGTTTCATGACGCGCTAAACCTGTTTCAGGAAAAAAAATTTTTTGAAAATTTTTTTCAAACATTTTTGAAAAAATTTTTACCATGAAAACAATTTTTTTTTGCTCAAATTTAAAATTTCCACGTTTCATGACGCGCTAAACCTATTTCAGGAAAAAAAATTTTTTGAAAATTTTTTTCAAACATTTTTGAAAAAATTTTTACCAAGTTGAAAAAAATTTTTTTTTGCTCAAATTTAAAATTTCCACGTTTCATGACGCGCTAAACCTATTTCAGAAAAAAAAAAATTTTGAAAATTTTTTTCAAACATTTTTGAAAAAATTTTTACCACGTTGAAAAAAATTTGTTTTTGCTCAAATTTAAAATTTCTACGTTTCATGACACGCTTAACCTATTTCAGGAAAAAAAAATTGAAAATTTTTTTCACCAATATTTTTGAAAAAATAAAAAACTACTAAAATTAATTTTTTTTTTTCTTTCTTCAAATTTAAAATTTTCACGTTTCATGGCATTCTAAGCCTGATTAAAAAAAAAGTTTTTTGAAATTTTATCACTAAGATAGAATTTTTCTTTCTTTGTTCAGATTTTAACTATCCACGTTTCCATGACATTCTAAAACTATTCAAACAAATTTAAAAATGTTTTTGAAGAATTTTTTTAAAAAATTGAAAACATTTTTAATCCATTTATGTATCACTACTATAGAACAGACGAAAAAATTTTTTTTGCTCAAATTTAAAATTTCCACGTTTCATGATATTCCAAACCAATTTCGGGAAAAAAAATTTGCAACATTTTGTTACCAGTTTGGAAAAAAATTTAACACCAGAATGCTCGAATTTAAATGACATTCTAAACATAGGTATTTCAGAAAAAAAATTTTGAAAATTTTTTTCACCAACATTTTTCAAAAAGTTTTTACCACTAAAATAGATCAAATTTTTTTTTATTTGCTCAAATTTAAAATTTTCACGTTTCATAGCATTCTAAACCTATTTTAAAAATACATCATTTTTAATTTTTAAACTTTTTTTGGCACTACTATAGAACAGAAGGAAACTTTCCTTTTTGCTCTAATTTAAAATTTCTACCTTTGACATTTTAAACCTATTTCAGAAGAAAAAAAATTGAAAATTATTTTACCATCTTTTGAAAAATTTAAAAAAAATGAAATTTTTTAACCACCACTATACTTCCACTCCATTACGTGAATGTTGGATTGAAAATGGGATAGATGGCAATAACATCTGGCATATGCACCTATTATACTTTTATTGAAAAATGTACAGGGTGGTCATCCCAAGAAATAATTCAGTCATGGTGGACATTTGTAAAGGTATTTGCGCAAGCCTGCCATATGTGGCACCTGCTATTTAGTATTGAACTTTTGCTGTTGGATGAGCAATCTATATATTTTTTTGACCAAAACTTATCAAGTTTTCTTTGTAATAATAGCAATAACTCTACTCCGATTATTATTCTCAATGTCATTTCGTAATTATTATTTTTTTAGAGAGACTGCCATGAACGAGGGCAGTTCTGTGTAAATACCTTTACCGATTTTTTCAAAAATGAAAAAAATTTTCAAAATTTTTTTTTTTCTGAAATAGGTTTAGCGCGTCATGAAACGAGGAAATTTTAAATTTGAGCAAAAAAAAATTTTTTTCACCTTTGTAAAAATTTTTTCAAAAATGTTTGAAAAAAATTTCCAAAATTTTTTTTTCCAGAAACAGGTTTAGCGCGTCATGAAACGTGGAAATTTTAAATTTGAGCAAAAAAAAATTTTTTTCACTATTTATTCCGTTTAGACGGTCCACCCTGTATATTTTTCAGTGAAAATTCTACCAGTTCTTCGCTGACAGTAGGGTTAACTACCTACCAAATTTGACTGCTCTCCGTCAAGTAGTTTTTTAGTAAATGCACCAACAGACAGACAGACAGACAGACAGACAGACAGACAGACAGACCGACAGACAGACAGACAGACAGACTGACAGAATTGAAAAACCTATATTTTCGGAATCTACGTGTTCTGAAACGTCAGAATCCGAAAAAATCTCGGAGGGTGATTTTTTCTCGAATACAATACTTCCCTTCGGTATGCGAGGGAAGTAAAATTCGGATTTTTACTTCCCTCGCATACCGAAGGGAAGTATTGTATTCGAGAAAAAATCACCCTCCGAGATTTTTACGGATTCTGACGTTTCAGATCACGGAGATTACGAAAATATAGGTTTTTCAATTCCGTCAGTCTGTCTGTCTGTCTGTCTGTCGGTCTGTCTGTCTGTCTGTCTGTCTGTCTGTCTGTCTGTCTGTTGGTGCATTTACTAAAAAATTACTTGACGGATAGCAGTCAAATTTGGTGGGTAGTTGACGCTACTGTCAGCGCAGAAATGGTAGAAATTTCACTGGAAAATATACAGGGTGGACCGTCTAAACGGAATAAATAGTGAAAAAAATTTTTTTTCGCTCAAATTTAAAATTTCCACGTTTCATGACGCGCTAATTCTATTTCGGGAAAAAAAAAATTGAAAATTTTTTTCACCATTTTTGAAAAATTTTTTACCAAGATGAAAAAAAAGTTTTTTTGCTCAAATGTAAAATTTCCACGTTTCATGGCGCGCTAATTCTATTTCTGAAAAAAAAAAAATTTTGAAAATTTTTTTCGCCATTTTTGAAAAAATTTTGACCACTAAAAAAATTTTTTTCTTTCTTCAAATTTAAAATTTCCACATTTCATGGCATTCTAAACCTATTTAAAAAAAAAAATTTGAAAATTTTTTGCCAACATTTTTGAAAAAATTTTTACCACTAAAATAGATGGAATTATTTTTCTTAAAATTTTTAATTTCCACGTTTCATAGCGCTCTAAATCTATTTAAAAAAAAAATTGAACTTTTTTTAAAAATTCAAAAAAAAATTTACCACTAAAATAGATGGATTTTTTTTTTCTTTGTTCAGATTTAAAATTTCCACGTTTCCAAGGCGTTCTAAAATTATTCAAACAAATTTAAAATTTTTTTTGAAAAATATAAAAAAAATTTGAAAACATGTTTAGGTAATCTATTTATCACTATTATAGAATAGACGATTTTTTTTTTCAAATTTAAAATTTCCACGTTTCATGACATTTAAAACCTATTTCGGAAAAAAAAATTTGCCACATCCTTTCACCATTTTGGAAAAAAATTTAACACTGGAATAAAGCGAAAAATTTTGTTTTGCTCAAATTTAAAATTTTCGCGTTTCGTGACATTCTAAACCTATTAAAAAAAAACATTTTGAAAATTTTTTATATTTTTTAACCACCGCTATACTTCCACTCCATTACGTGAATGTGGAATTGAAAAGGTGACAGATGGCAATAATATTTGCACCTCTTACATACTTTTATTGAATAATGGCATCCCAAGAAATAATTCAGTCATGCTGGACATTTGTAAAGGTATTTGCGCAAGCCTTGCATATTTGGCACCTGTTACTTAATATTGAACTATTGCTGTTGGATGAACACTCTGTATTATTTTTTGACCAAAAGTTATCAGGTTTTTTTGTAATAATAGCAATAACTATATTCCGATCCTTATTCTCAATGTCATTTCGTAATTAATAATTTTTTAGAGTGACCGCCATGCACAAATAACGAGGGAAGTTCTGTGTAAATAACTTTACCGATTTTTTTTTTTTAAATAGATTTAGAACGCCATGAAGCGTGGAAATTTTAAATTTGAACAAGGAGAAAAAAATTTCCATCTATTTTAGTGGTAAAAAATTTTAAAAAAAAATCACTGCTCTCCGTCAAGTAGTTTTTTAGTAAGTGCACCAACAGACCGACAGACAGTCAGACAGACAGACAGGCAGACAGACAGATACACTGACGGAATTGAAAAACCTATATTTTCGTAATCAATGAAACGTCAAAATCCGAAAAAATCTCGGAGGGTGATTTTTTCTCAAATACAATACTTCCCTTCGGTATGCGAGGGAAGTAACTATCCATTATTTGGGGTCTTGCCCACTGAGACTGTTGGAGGAATTTCAAAACTTGTCACATGATAAGAATGTAGAAAAGGCCATACCATTTACGGTAAATGACTATTTCCCGGACTTATTTGCGGCCGGTAAATCGAACCTAACAACACTATCATATTATTGTTATTAGCAAGCAATTATTTTTTAATTTTGACTTTTAACTTTTTCACTTGAAAGTAGTGTTCTTTACTGTAAAATATACTTTCTACCAGCTTTAGTAAATGAAGGCTGTTTGATAACGCTAGATTAGGTTTCTACTACAAAATTTATAATATTTTGCTTAACTAAAGTTACTAATTTTTATTTTATTTAAACTTATACTTAATTCATATTGGTACTATTGTGAAGTAAGCACTTTCGCACCTAACCTACTTATAAAACATACTTTTCTACCGACTTTAGTAAATGAGGAATGTTAGATAACTACTTACAAAATCTTTAATATTTTGCTTAATTAAAATGAGTAATTTTCATTTATGTTGGAGCTATATTAATACTGTTAAGCATTTATAGGTACCTACTTGTAAAATATAGTTTTCTATCAATTTTAGTAAATGGAGAATGGTAAACAATAAAAAAATCCGGCTTTTCTTTAGTAGATTTTTATTGTTTTGATTAAGTAAAGTTAATATTCTCTATTTTAATTGCAACCTATACACAGATTATTCAGTTTACACTTTTATTTACTTTCATTTGACAATCACAATTAACTAAGGAAAACAATAGTTAAGTTGATGTGATTGTTAGACTACGAATTAAGTTTTTTAAATTTGAATAATTATATTTTTTTATTCATTTTAAAAAGGATTATTAAGACAATATGAAATAAAATATTATATGTCTACGTCTACGTCTACGTCCGGTAGGTAGGTAGGTACGATTATAGTACCCGTACTGTAATAAGTCACCTACCGGACTTATAACGTAAATTAGTAAAGGTGGATTGTTTTAAAACTTTGGGGATGGGTAGCTCAAGGTTTCTCGAACAAAAGATGTTATGCGAAAAAAATGCCTTAATGACTTTCCTGCAGAATTACGCTACCTCGAAGGTAAAAAAGTTGAACTCAAACATATTGCAAATATTTACAACATTAACTATTCTGCGTAATATTTTCTGTACATGCCTACTTTTTAAGGCTATTTTTTTTAATAAAATATCAAACTTACATCATCAATTAAATACGTAGAGTTTTAATAACGCAATAAAATGAAGTAGTTTCATTAAAAAAAAATAATAAAAATTAAATCAAATAGAGCTCACAAAAACATTATAATTTTTTCGTAATTACAATTAATTACTTACACATTCTCATTGTGGCGTGGAAGTACAGTAATCGTAAAAAAATTCAAAAATTTTTTTTGTAAAAATATTTTTAATTTGTTGCCATTGTTCCGTAAGCTCTACAACGATGTATAATGGTTAGTGATATTACAGTTAGATATGTTAAGAATAAAAATAAATGTTTAAACTTCACTGACAAGAACAATAGCATTATTCTAAGCTAACACTTGATCAAGAACTACTTTTAACTATTGTATTAAAGTAAAAGTCGTAAATGATGGCATTTCTGCAAATATAAAAGCTAAACGAAGCACGACTCAACCTGATACTAATAATCTACAATTAAAACCTAAATCTCTGCTTGAATTTATTTAAACTTAAACACTCCAAATCACCAGGAGTTGTACTTTAGTGCTTCATTGGCAACGAATCTAGTATATTACTAGAAATCCCTAGGCCTCCGGGCCAGGACATAACATGCCGGCGGAAGTTAACTTTTTTTTTATTTAGTAGACATTTATACTTAAATATTAAAAAGCAGTCATGTAAACAGTAAATATTATGCAGAGTATTGAAACATATATTTCAATACAATTATAAGTAAACAAATAATAATTCATTTTTAAATTATACAGAATAGTTAATGTTG
The DNA here is from genome assembly GCA_963583905.1 of Stenurella melanura. Lineage (NCBI taxonomy): Eukaryota > Metazoa > Arthropoda > Insecta > Coleoptera > Cerambycidae > Stenurella > Stenurella melanura. The sequence continues at coordinate 88,514,163 of OY757310.1, forward strand.
TAAATATTTGCAACATATTCGATTTATTCAAATTTTTTTACGTTCGAGGTAGCGTAATTCTGCAGGGAAGTTATTAAGGTAGTTTTTTCATACGACATCTGTTGTTTGGGAAGATGTAGATGTAGATTGTTTAAGGACCCAGAACTTCCAAGCTTTTTGCAAAGCATATGATTTTATTGGGGGCTAATTTCCCTGTCTTCAGGCGTTAATTCCACCTTTTCTAGGTACTTTAGCCTAGTGCGGACTAGCCTCTTGCATTATCAAAGAATATGTTCCGCAGTTTCTATTGCAGAATCACAGTATCACAATATCATCATCTGCCTTGCTTATATTCATAAAATGATATATCAAGGGCCTGTTGAAACGCATTGGCATTCTTTGTCGAATAAGTTATGTACTTTTCGCTTGTCATTGGCCTGGAGTATTCCTCCAATATGACTCTTTCTGCTTCTTTTCCCATTCTAGGATCTTCTGCATTATGTGCCCCTTAGTTAAGCCACAAAATGGTTCGGGCTCAAATAACGGGGGTTTAGCATCTTAATTCCTCATCGAGCTACCCATTCTCAAAGTTTTAAGAAAATCGACCATAATCATTTATTCAATGTACGGGGTCGTTTCGCCGAAACCAAATTTTCCATAAGAATAGTGTGGTGCCCTTATTAAACGACAGGACCATAACATATATTAATTTTATTAGTAGTGCAGAAACTCAAAACTAGTGTGTTGTTTATGTTTTACTATAGAATATACTATGATTCAGGAGGAATGGAAATACTTATTATTTCATAAACTCTCTTATTACTCAAGTATATGTTTTAATATTAACTGGCATAACAAAACATGAAAAGGGTCTAATTGAGATTTAAGTATCGTTTACAAAGTCAATTTACACAGATGTGGTGATCCGTTATACATCTTTATTTATGAATGTATGATAAATTAATATTTAACAAGACATAATTGCTGTATAATAGCTTTATTTAGTGATCATGATAGCCATAAAATGATCAACCCAACCGATCCCCAAAAACGAAAAGTCATTCTCCAATAATTTATCAACCGGTAATGCGACAATTCTTAGGTTAACCAAACATTTAAACTATTAACGTAGTAGCTAACACTTTCCCTCTTTGTCTTCAGATATTTCTGGTGAAACTGAATATCCAAATGACTTTCATATTTTAAATACCTGGTATTGTTCCCTTTGATGGACGTTGACAGATCCTTTTGTGGATTTGTTATAGCTACACAAAACAATTACTTGACAGTGAGCGCTTCAAATAAAATAACACTGCCTGTTGGCTGTAGGGGCAAAACAAAAGTAAACTATTGTTATAAATTTGGGCATTCCTCAATATGAATTTATCCAATTAAATTTTATCTGCATCTTCCGCGTATACAGTGTGTACCAGGTATATAATTAAAAGTTAACGAAACTTACAGAGATATATTTAAACCTCTATTGGTATAAATGTGCTTGGCTGAGAAACCGATCGTTGCAAACAATTAGCTTCCCTTATTCTAGTAATATCACGTAGCTAATAGGTCCCTAGAGAGGCCATGGTTGGTTAACTGACGTTTCGACAGAATTATATCTTCCATCTTCAGGCTAACGCTAACAGCTGCCTACTTGTTGCTCAAAAGGAAGTGACCTCACATAGTATTTAATATTTGTGAGAATGTTACCTACACATTTTTCAAACATGCACTACTGGAACATTTGATTGTTTATATGATATTCAAAAGATATTATGAATGTTGAAAACAATATACAGTAAATGTTATAATATATTACAGTAGGTAACGTTCATATTTCATTATAAAAATATTTTATTGATGTTCAAAATGAAATATTAACGTTTATTTCACTGGTTATTAGAAAATCTGTAAAATGTAATAAAAAGTTATTAATTTCACCCCCATTTAAATGCATTAGAGTCTCCCTAAATAATAAATGCATTTTCGGTTTTATGCTTTCTTAGTCGAGGTGGGGGTGATACATGATTCATGACAATTTAGTATCTATAACAACTACCGTTGATTTACTAAAGCTCCGTTACAGACAAATGGACGGTCGAGCGAGAACAGTAGGATTCCGTTCGGACTTGGTTGACGACAGACAGGAATTTCTTAAAAATAGTCTTCTTGGATTCTGGAACATGACAATATGCATATTCACCAAATCTTCAAAATGACTTGTGGTCTAGGTACAACTGTGGGTGATCGTTCCATCGCGCGAAGGACACGACAAAATTTATTATAAGTTGTGCGTTTTGTGAAGTTTAGCAATTACTTCCCCCTTAGAAATTTTCTTACTTACCTTCGTTTCTACTTTGCTGCTTCTCGTTATATCTTAGTTACTATCGATGCACCCCATCGATTTTCGTCTTAAAATTAAGGCCCTCAAGATAACAGACGTAAAGAATTATACGATATTCTTCAAAATCAGTTGCCGACTTGGAATACAAAAGTGCACTGAGGTTAAGCTTAAGAGACATCAAACGTTCAATAAGTATTAGATAAAAACACTCAAAGTTCATCTGGTGAATTGTGTACAAAACAAATTAGATTAGCATACCACCCTTGGTAAGTGGAACACATTTGGATGCATGACCTCAACTTCATACAACATCGAAGAGATTGTAATAATCGGCTAGCACTACAAGATTTAAATTCCTTGAAGGACTTGTTTGTAAATTTTGGACTGATGTTGGAAGGATTTAGGTTTGACGGTAGTAAGTGCAGTGGAAACTTTTAGTCGTTTGCGGCTAGCTTAAAAAGTCCTTTGAGTTTTATAAATACTCAAATATATTACTCTTTAAAAAGTCATAATTCCGATAAGAAAAAGCGTAAATTAAGAAAGGTAGTAAGTACCAGAGGTTGCAACCAGCACAAATGAGCTAAGAAAATTTTCATTTACTATACAAGAAAGCCATCTTTTGGTCATTTAACATCAAATATATCAAAATCTTGATGTGCTGAATAAATTCTGAAGCCAGCTTAAGATTCTACGCAAAAAATTATATTCTGGTATACTTCCCAATTGAACATTTTTATTTTTTCACATTTCATTGGAATTTCAAAAAAAATATTTTTAGTCATATTTTATTGCCTTATCCAATGCATTATTTTTCAAGGTAAATTTCACTTCTTAAAATCTTAACATAAATACATTCATGTTATTAATAGGGGATTCAGAGACCGTTTACTTTCAGTCCTATGCATCTCTCGGACATACTTTTAAAATTATGTCTATATTATGAAAAGTTGTCTTCCGAATCCATTTCCGGAGGGCGATTTGCTATATAGGTTTACGTTCATCCTCTATGTTGAGTTTATACCTCTTTCCTGCGATACACGATATTTAAAATTTTTCGAATATAAGTCGGGCTATCTCGAAAACTGTAAAAGCTATAAGGACAAAATTTTAGACGGAGGTTAACCCATTAGCTTCAAAAATAGGAAAAATTGAAATGAATCTGAATATTTATTTATTAAAATCCTTTAATTAAATAATTCCCGTCACTGTCTTTCACAAAAATTTAAGTAAAAAAAATTAATACGTGATTCGCAAACGAATCACTGGGAAGAAATATTAAATTTAAAAAAATAGTGAAAATACATAAGATGCCATATTTGACAAAAAAACTACTTAAAATTATAACAAATTACAAAGCTTTGTTTTAATATGAAGATAAGACACAATAAGAATATAAACAAATATTATTTTTCACTTTTAACATTGGTGCACAACAGTGGCGGCTCGTGATATTGTCTGCAGAGGAGGCTTGATATTCTGAAAGAAAACTGATGTGCAATATGACTACAATTTGTACATTTCCCCACCACCCCTGAGGTATTACAACGGCGCGTTACATTTTTTTGCCGTGGGTTGTTCGCCAGGATACCGATTCACGACTTGAGAGAATAGAACTAATAAAAGAATAGAATGAAAAGGAAATAGAAAATATGATGAGATGAAAAAATCATTCTCATGAAATTCTCGTTCCTACGACTCGAGTATCGGTATCCAAAGGAGTCCTACTATCCCACTTGTAATTAAATTATATAACTTTTAATAAAAATAAAAATAGTTTTGGTAAAAAAATTAAAGTGTTTTTCTACAAACAAAAAATTGTATTCATTATCACTGCCAGGCGTGTAAAATTATAAATTTTAATAGAAATTAAAATAGTTTTGAGAAAGAAGTTATATAAAAAAAATATAACCGCGGAACTCTATATTATGGAGAATTATAAAAAATATTTCCTAAAAAATAAATAACACAAATAAATATTTTTTCTAAAATAACAACTACCTATATTAATCTCTGCTTTAAAGCCTGAATATTTTTATAAATGAGTGGTAACCTGCGATTTTTGGAACTAGCAAAATGGTTGATTATTTCATCATAAAATGAATCGTGTTTCCTCAATTCTGACAAAAAACGTTTTTCTATTGAAATAAGCGATACATTTGAAAGGCGGTCTTGACTCATTTTGTTTCTGGTAAAAATGTTTTTATGCGTTTAAGTGCTGAAAATGATCATTCTACAGAAGCTTACCGGAATTGTCTCAAAAAATAGTGGCGTTATTCAAAAAGTTCTCTAATTTTGGGTCATAATTTTTTTAAAAATCTACCAGCTCTTTGAAATTTCCTTTATTGCACGATTCTCGTTTTTCGTCACGTCCTCGGAAAGAATTTTCTTGTGAAGATAACTATATAACGGCATCTATTAACCTCTTTAATATTTCCCTATTCTCACGGACCTTTTCGTTAACATTTTCTATTTCTCTCTTATGTGCAGAATCCAAGATATTTACAATATTTTGTTTATCAAACATTTCGAATTTAATGCAAGATGAAATGTGCTCCTGGGATTTTTCGTGCCTTTCTAAACCTCGCGACAAATTTTGCAAATTATTAAACCCGGCCTGCCCCAAATTGAGGATTGATCATTAGTAAATAATAAACATCTCCAACAATATAATTTGTTTCTAATTGTTGATGCCGTTAACCACTCGACTTTTTTATAATTGTTATCACAAAACCCTCTGTTTTGTTTACCACTTTTAAAAACTAACGAAAGCATTGCTGGTGTAAGCCTGGCATTTCTTTTAATTCTTACCTTTTCGTCATAAATAAGAGTAGTAAATCCATTTAATAGCAAATAATCCACCACGTCTGGACAACAAGACATGTTGTTGGGAATATTTTCACCTAGAGCACTTATTTCTAGCCCGGCTATCAAATGTTTTATGTATTTATACGTCAAGTTGTTCTTATAACCGGCTAAACGCAACTGTCAGACGTCAGTTCGTTTTCTTTGTGAATCACCTGACTCTTGAATGACCTGTGCACATGCGCTATAAAGAACTGAGATCTGGAGGCTAGCCTCATACTTGGCTATTCCAAGTGTTGCTATTTTACACAGCGCAAAGAAATTCAAGGTCATTCATGTTATAAGTAAATGCGGTAAAGTTGGAAGCTATTTCGTATTAGCCTCCAGCGAACCGCAGTGTTCATTCAGTAAAAGACCGGCCGACCGGGAAATATGCATACAAAGACTATCCGGACTGTAACGTTATAGGTATGTTTGTGGAAAGGAAATGCAAAAATGTTATATATAAACTGAAAATTAATTAATGAATAATAAACAATAAAAAATATTGAAAATTGAGATATACCTAATAGAAATTTCTTAAGATATTACTTTTGAAGATATGGTGGTTCTTCCAAGGGGAGGCTCAGCCTCCCCTGCCTCCCCTGACGAGCCGCCACTGGTGCACAAACTATAAGCATAACATTTTAGTTTAAACTTGGCGGTAGTTTACAAAGCATGCAGCATGTAAATGAACTTTATATTTATTACAAATATATTGTTGATGATTTTTACATACTTTACAGCTCCTCTGGGCCTTAGGAACTATAGTATGGCCGAAGCCACCGTAACGCATTTTATTTATGGGTTGAGGGACATTTCCTTGTACATAAGCTTTATCGGTTTTCAAAAAGCGTGCAGTAATATAAGATCTAAAATCGAGCTGGACATTCTTCGCTCATTTACTATATTATAGATTTTCCAAGTATTCACTATTGTTCTATCTATGGATTTACAAAAAATGGGCCACCACCATTTTTTACTCAGGACTCTACTTTTGTAGTTGGCAATACCACTGTCATGGAGGTCTACACCCCCCATTTTATTATATTGAAATATGACATTTGGTTGGGTTACTTGAATGTTCTTCCTTTCTTTCCTGTTGTATCTTCTGACACGATGCATTGGTTGTACTCCGAAAACAGTACTGCAAATGGTTATTATTGCAATGTCATTCCAACATACTAATGACGCTTTTGACTTTCTATCATATATCGAATCATATGTCCCCCTTTCCTTTTTGGAAAATGATTTACATTTTTGTAGTGGACATTTATTCGTACGATTGTCTTTTACTGTTCCACTAGCAAAAATTCCATTTTCTTTTAGATACCGAAGTAATTTGAAAGAAGAAAAAAGATATCGAAAAATATGTTATGAGCACATGGCTTTTCCACAACAGAAAGTAAGCTCATGACTACGTCACCCCAAGATCCAATTTTGAATTTGCATTACCAGAAGTACCACCATAAGGAAGAGAATAAAACAAATATCGAACTGAAAAACACAAGCACCAAAGTTTGAAGCCGAATCTGATCAAATTACACATATCTCTTTCATCTTGAACACTCATAATCACCTTCTAACTGATATAAATGCAAACTGAAATCGATCAACCCCACTCTAAAGCATTGTAAATATGTCTCGATAGGAATTTTTCTATCTAGTCATTGAAAATGTAAATTGTAAATACCAGCGGTGCGAGAACGCACCAAGCGTTTTTCAATGTTTCTAGTTATTTCAATATTGACATTAGAAAAAATTGATGTGGTAAATGAAAAACTAGCACTTTCTGGTAATACATTTATCATACACAAACATTTCTGAAAATTACTCAGTTACTTACTTTTCTGGAATAAAAACATAGCACAAAATAACGCCACATTTTCATTATTTACAAAGCTAGAACTTCCTCATATTCATATATACAACTATGTGATTTTTATGAGACATTAAACTAGATGATAGTTAATAGATTGCCTCCAGACAATACTAAAAAAGTGTTTGGTAAGATAAAAGAAAAATTAATTTTGTGGTGCGTAAATGCACCCTACCAAAAGAAACAAAGGACGAATTACATGAAAAGTGGCCAATATAAATAGTATTTTGGTTATTTATCCCCCAAGAAAAAATGAAAACGCTAGGGTGCTGAAATATTGTAGAGAAAGATGTATCGTCAAAGCACTTTTTTTATTTCTAGAAATATTATATCGATTGCATGAGCGGTCCTGTAGTAGAAGGTCCAAATTGTATGTGTGTGTATTTTGTTACGCAGAACTATGTTTCTTCATTTGCTACCTTGTAATTCCATTATAGAAATTTTTTTGCTATAATAGTCTCATTTGATATAGATAAAATTTTTTTACAAACATGTTCTACTATCATTTTAGATTTTTTAGGTTATGTTTTACTGTTATCATAGATGTTCATTGAAAATGCATTCATTCTGAACATTTAAAAAAAGAAATTTGGTTAAATATAAAGCCGATAGGTAATGTTAGCCAATAAAATTGGTTTATTAAATTTTTTTTAGGTTTTGTAACACATATTCGAATTTATTGTTGTTCGCAAACGTACCTTTTTCTATTTTCTACCTTGAGATTCCCTTACATAACATCTTTTGCGATAATAAATTAACTTGATCTGATTCTAGTATTATTTTTAATTTTTTTGTGATGTTCTATTTATTTCAAAATTGTAGCAGTCGGGCGGTCTTCACGAACATAAAAAAATATTAAATTTGATCCAAATTTGAGTTGGCAGGCGATTTTTGTCCACAAATGCTGCTTTTTGCCTCACTGTGCGGCGTTGCAAGACGAATGACAACATATTTCCAGTACATAAGAAATATTATCCACCATCACAAATATGTCAACTGCATAATATTTGTTCCGGGTTTGGACGCTTCGTGATTATTATTGGCGGAAAATGTACTCTATTATAGAACCATATCCGTGAATGTTCAGTGATTTAGGGGATGGATTACTAAGCATTTTCCCACACAAACGGTGTGTAGGCACTTCGCTAGTTCGCTATACATGCTGAATGAAGGCATCTTGAGTCGGTGGCAAGGTCCTCAAATCCGTTTTGCAGTTTTTAAATAAATGTGCTCGTAAATGATTCAAACTGCCTTCAAAATTGCGACGACCGAACAAGCACAAGTAAGAAGCTAGTGCTGTATATTAACACACATCTGCTTGTTGGGGACATCGTTTAAAATTACAGAAGGGTCAACAGTTGACAAAATAGTTGCTGTTTCTTCGATAAGCATTCCTGTGATTATCAACGTAACATCATTTCCCAAAATGGGGAGATGTGTCAAACATCTCGTAGCAATATAATTCTGTAGACTTTACTTATTCTTAGAGTTGGATATAAACAACTTTCACTCAGGAATATGAATGAATTCTATCTAGAAGCTCGAATTCCGGTGATAATTTGGTTATACGTCGGGTTCTTTCATAATCTTTTCTTCCATGTTCATCTATCATCTATCCTCAACCGATATTAGACAGTTGGCGTATCTGTCAAGGTGCGGTGGATAATATTCCTTATGTATTGGAAATACAAATCTTCATGCGTCCTGCAATTATGGTGCCGATATTTTTGTACGTAGTACATCAAATCAATTAACATTACAGTTTTGAACGTTGCCGGATTTGACTTATATTCATTCCGCGCTGCCTCTCCGAAATAAACCTTTCGCTAGAATAATCCGATTGTAAAAATTCTTTCATTGAAATTAAATTCGGACCCTTTACTACAATACCGCTTAACAATCGATATAATGTTTCTAGAAATAGAAGTACCTCTATGCTACATTTCTCTCTACAATATTTCAGCACTCTCGCATTCATTACTTTGTTTTGGAGGATAAATAACCTAAATAAGCTATCGCAATCGCCTTACGTTATTTAACCTTCGTCCAAAATGTTATCCGTATAGCTTTTATAGTTTTCTAGATAGCACGAATTATATTAGAAAAATTTTAAATATCGTGTAACGCCGAAAAGAGGTATAAAATTAACATAGTGTAATGTATTACACCCCCTTGAAACTGGAGATTGATACGCCTATGCCTAATAGTGACTGGAAACTTGTAGAGTTTTCTAGACTGTGGTAGAAGAGGATTCTTGATTGGTTCTCGATGGATATAGAGGCAATTTCAGAGTATATAAGGCGCGATTACCGACGCAGGAAGGGAAGTTTATTAAAGTGAAATTAATAGCGAAAAAGTGAGGTTAAATGTAAAGTAAACAAAGTGTAAAGGTTATTTAAGAAGTATTTTGTAATCAGTAAATTATTAAATAAAGTGTTAATGTTTATCTCTTGTTAAAATTATTTAGAACCCTCGGATTCATACAGGGTGTTTAATAAAAGGTGGAAATACGTAACAATAGGGAATGAACGCCAGCCTATATCGCAAATCGTCCTCTGAAAATGAATCCGGCAGATAATTTTAGATAATATAGAACTCATTTTAAAAGTATGTCCAAAAGTTGCACAGCAATGGAGAAATAAGCGGAATTTCGATTACTGGATCCCTTACTAAACAGGGTGTCCTGGAATTGAGTTCCCGGGCGGGATCCTGAGATTCCTGAGTTCACAGCTTATCAAAAATGCATCCCAGGGGAATTAAATTCTCTTAAAGTGAGACAAAAGCTAATGGGCTTGTTCGGAATTTTTTTTTATTTCATAAATCGAAAGTGCAAGTATAAATTAATGGATCTGCAAAAAATCTGAATCTTATTCGCACGTTTAGTATCTTAAAAACTATTACAAATCTCAATCTCGCGAAATTGGGGCGTGGCCAGGCGCTACGTCACTATACGCATAGACTCGGCGATCTCAATAGGCTTGATGCTCCTTACTTGTTATAATTATAAGTGTTTTCGAAGTATTGTTTGTTTTGCTTACTACTTGACAGTAGGGGAGTACAATTTGGTGAAATGTCAAAAATTTACAATTTTCTCTCGCTCCTACCGGGACGAATTTTCAATCTTGTCCCTGCGATTTACGATTAGAATTCATCGCCGACCTTCTCCTTTCCGTAGACACATAGAACGAACTTCCACTCGGCGTATTTATTTAGTTACTAGCGTTTAAAAACTCCATGTCTTTCGACTTTTCAGGTTAAATTTGAAAGGTCCCAGAAAGCCATTTTTCTTACGTCACTTGCGTATAGTGACGTCACAAATGAGCGCTCGGTTTTTGCAACTATTACTCATTTCAACTCCTTATATCTCGAGAACGGAAAAAGCTACTAATACGAAATTTTAAGTGTACAATGAGAATATCGAGTACTATATGAAAAAGTATAAAAACCATATAAAAAGAATATCATGGAACAAGCTCATTCTATTTTCAATAATTTTCGTTACATTAAAGATAAAATTTTCAAAAGTTGATGGGAGCTATATCACTATAGGTACTCTATGTGAACTTGATAACAACCTCTCCAAGTTGGTGGAGAAGTTCATCCTGGACTGAACGCTGCTCAGGACGAGCTTCACATCGACGATGAGTGCCAGTTCGGCTTCAGGAAGGGCAGAAGCACGGTGCACCAGGTCGTTAAGATCGTGAATGACGTCAAGGTATAATGCAACCCCGAAAAAAGCACCGCCGTGGTGCCCCTCGATGTTGAGAAGGCGTTCGTCACCGTCTGGATCCCGGGACTTCTACACAAACTTAACGGACTGGACTTTCCCATATACATAACAAAACTGATTCACTCTTTTCTGATGGACAGGTTGCTACAGGTCAGAGTGAAAAATAAACTATCAACACTGCGGGAAATTCGCGCGGGCGTCCCCCAGGGGTCGTGCCTGTCACCAAAGTTGTACAACTTGTATGTATCCGACTTTCCGGAGTTTTCAAATACAAAGCTTGTCAAGTACCCTAACGACACGGCCATGTATGCGCATTCGCATAATGCACAAGCAGCGAACATGCTGCTCAGAGCGTACATGGCGCATGCCATGGCGTATTAAGACAAGTGGAAGATTCGGGTCAACGTCGAGAAGTCGGAGGCCACATTCTTCACGCGCCGGCTCACAGACATCCGCATTCTAACACCAATCTCGATCCGGGGTCAACAAATTCCAATAAAAAAGTGCGTGAAGTATCTGGGGGTTAACTTGGACAAACGACTGATATTTAACATACATGTGAACGAGACGATATGGAAGGTCTACTCAACGTTCAGGAGTCTGTATCCTCTCCTGGCGAGGGGTAACGGACTAAACAAACACAATAAAAAATTGTTGTACACGGTGGTGGTCAGACCAGCCATCACATACGCAGCGCCGGTGTGGTGCATCATCTCGGCACAACAAAAAAACTCCTGGTCCTGGAACATAAATTTATGCGCCTCATCTCCGATTCGGGCAGGTACACCTCCCTCAGAGATTTATATGATCATTGCAACGACATTACGCCACTAGCGGATCACGTCCGGGAAATCTCCCAATAAGTCTACTCCTTTAAATTGGGCGATAGTCCGCTAATACGCAACATAACCCAAATCAGAATGAATAATGCTCCCTTCCAGATTAAACACCCCCTACCATATGTGACGTTGCCTATCTTCCGGCAGCCTTTATAGCCACACTTTTTCTAGCTATAACTTGCTCTCACCCTATACTTCGCCTTTCTCCACTTATCAATCCCTATCCTTTTCTTTCACCTCTCTGTTTGTCATTTTGTTTTACAGTTCTTTGATTTTTTTGTCCAATTTTGTTCCAAATTCATTTTAGACCGATAAAATTTCTAAAAAATTGTAACTGTTAAAAATCCTAACTTTTCGCCTTCCCTACCTTCCCAACGGCGGGTAGACCGTTGGAACCCCAACTTGCTTCGAACAGGTTTTTTCGTTGAACTTTTGTGCTCTAGTTTTTATTGTGTTAATGTTAAGGATTTTAAGTCAGCTGCGCAGACCCAGTGTAATTTTAATGTAAAAATGTCAAGTCCGCCAATAGCGGCAGAAGTTTGAACTTGTTTGTCCATTTTATTAAGCCGAGCTGGTCGTGATCCGCCCAACGCTACGCCCACCACGGCGCTATGCGACGTGGCTGTCTGGTTGGTTTCGGATCTCGATCCGGGGAGGCAACGTATTTTTTAATTTTAATAAATTGTTTGATGAGGATGATGATGATGATGATGATAATCTTTTGTAACCAATTTCTTTCTACAATAATAAATATTTAACTGGCTAACTATTTTTTGATCACTCTGTAAAATTACGGAATCCTTGAACATTTTTATAGGGCATTGAAAGGGCTGCAAAAAGGTACTCTTAAAAATGTTTGTAGTTACAATCAAAACACAAGAAATTATCGTTATTTCCTCCATTTGTATTTAATATTTATTTACAATTCTAGAATAAAATATTGTAATAACATAAAAGTACAGTATGTTTTAAATGATGCATTAATAACAATTGCCTCCACATGATGTCCACCTGTTTCAGTACACAAATTAATACTTTTAAAATTTTGTGCAATATCAAGGAAAAATCAAGAATTATCATTTTTTCTCTGTAGGTCATAGATGCTTGTGAAACAGGAAATCTGTCGCATTTGAGAAACAAAAGATATTTGGTTGTTATCAAGCTTACATAGGGTACTTATAGAGATACAGGTCCCACGAAAATTTGAAAATTTTATCTTCAATATAACGGAAATTATTGTAGAAAAAATTTTCTCTCTCATTTTAAGAGAATATACTTCATAAGGGATGCATTTTGGACTAAGGTAAGTTGGGTTATACGGGCCCAATATGAACTCAGGAAGCACAGGTTTCCGTCCGGTAACTCAATTATGAAACACCTTGTATATTAGATTTAGTCCCAACATTCTATAATCTGTTATTTGCATAAGTTCCTTATCTGCTGATTCGCATAAGTAATTTAATACTATCTTAAATAAATTCATTTCTTTGTTTCATATTTTTCTTTAGCTTTGTAATTCAATACTTTCATTATACAAAATGTACATTCAGGCTTAGATTACTTTGTGGAACACAGACTTTATATTAAGTCTATTGTCTATTGCAACACTCGCATAAAGTTGCAATAATATAAATACAACTGAACGACGCTTTTATCTTCAGTCAGCTTCGTTCTCAAGTCAACTAGTTACCTTAAATAACAGCAGAAAGTCTTCATATTTTACAATTTATAATTCTCGTGTTAAACGTTATTAACTTCTTCATTAAAAGCAGAGGAGGTGAACTTTTATCTAGTTTTAATTAACCAATGTTGTGACCCAACAATGTCGTAATTATATAATTATAAATATTCATCTGTTTAATTAAACACATTTTTTAGAAAAGTGCAAATCCGATATCCAGATCTAGCAAATATCTAGCGATTTTACACCTTTTGCATAACGGATATCTTTTTTAAGTACAGTTTTCTTAATATCTTCTCAGATAATTTTCCAGAGTTCTTTAGCACGAACACAGACAGAGACAGACGGATATTTTTTTGAAACAAATTTTTTGGGTTCGAGGGATTTGAAAATCCGTAAATTAACCAAAAACTCAAATTTGAAATGTTGCAAGATCAGACAATCTATTATCTATTAACATAAATAACTAAAATAGATCTGAATGTTGTATTGAATTTGTACACAGAATCTAATAAATTTTAGCGCTGATGAATGAATCAAGCAATTTTATTGTATTTAAGTGAGTCTTCCTTATTATCTTTTCCTTAATAAATCTAAATTATGACAGTCAACAGTACTGACACACAATGATATCTTACAGAATAATTGTTGGAAATACATAGGTTAAAATACTTGGCAAAATAAAATTGTCGGTGCAAAAAATGCTATTAAAGTTGAAAATTATCGGTACCTATATCGCTAGTGATTTTTTTCGGAGATCTAATCAGTAAAGTACAAATAGTTGCGGTCTATCTTCGGCCGCATCTATCGCTACTTACACATGCAAGTCGATAAAAGAACAAAAGAAAACAAGTACAGAGGGTCCTGGATAAGGCATCTCTATCTCTCTTCCATTTGTTTCGAGACTGTGACGTGATCCTGCTCTACCTGGCCCCGTTCGGCGCCACTTAAACACACCTCTGCATCCTTTAAGCTGAGCCGCCACCGACACAACAGCGGTCTCACCACCGCACCGCCGTCTCTGACATCTCTTGTCTTGATCTTTGGGACGCAGGCACCGTTGCAGTAGTCGACCTGTCGAGGTCTTCCCGAATATCTCCGGTGCTGCGTCATGTGTTGACTATGCATATCCGGATACAAGCTTCAATTGAATTATCTCTCCGTAAATCTTGTATATCATCATTCTCCTTGAAATACTACGTGTTAATGAATTAAGTCAACTTGAAACTTTTGCGGTTAGCACTTTAAACTTGAATGAGTACAGAGCACGAGAGAATTTTATTAAGCATTCGATGGTTTGAATTATAAAGTTACTGGAATTTTAAATATAAAATTTTTAGGGAAAGTGGTATTTATAACCTATATATACAGTGTGTACAATTTTTCAAGATTATTTCTAAATAAGCATCTGCATTTTGAAAGATATCTACACCTCTTTTTTGAGGAACATTCGACATCGAGTCTTGTTATACTGTTGTGTGTGTCATTTCCTGTGTTTCTAAAGAAACATCCACATTTACGTTATTTTTTTAGCGAAACATCGGACGTTGCATCTCGTTATGCCATATTATATTATAAAATATTGTTAGGTCAAGAAATGCCTTGTGTGGTCGAGACAATACAAACATTTTCAATAAATCACGTTCTAGGTGGTAGAAGACATACCTGTTACATCTAGGTATATTGTAACCGAAAAAAAAATTAGTAATCGCCATAGAAAAAATATTTTGTATAGAAATCCGTTCCATTACAGCAAACTTCAAGTATCGAAAAAAAAATATCGGCGTGCCTTAGGGGGGTCCTTAGCTGTAGGTGAGTGATTTATTTTTAAATGTGGGTCACTCACCCACTCATTATGTTCTAATATAAGAAGAAAAAAACTACACAAAATTTTGAGTGGTTAACTCAGCCCCTTCCTGTTTCTCCAAATGGATGAATTTTAACATATAACATGGGTAAAATACATTTTTTTCGTAAATTTGCGATATAATCGTCAAGATCTTGTGCAAGAAAAATCGTACACAAGTCTTCGCTTCAGAATTGTCCAGAAAATACGAATTAATCATTATTTTTTTAACTAAACTACCATAAGACTCTTGTATAGAACCACAAAGTGACAACGGCAAAAGTAGAGTATCTCATAAGTTTGACGTTTATCATCGTTTATTAGGAAAATTCTTTGCACAAATCATTATAAAATAGATCTATTTAAATAGGTACAACCTAATTCACATTACATTTACATATATAACGTACATTATATAAAAAGTAGCTAATAGTAATTAAAAACGTACATGAAGACATGTATAAATAAAATATCTAAAGTGAATACAAAAAAGAAGAACATATATATAATTTACATACATTTTAAAAATGTTAAAGTAATATTTTTTTAAAAATTACTTTATAGAGATTTTAGTGACTTTGAGCTTTTAACTTCAGTTGAAAGACTATTATATTCATTTAATCCTTTAAAGAACAGACAATGAATTGATTTCTTAGTATAGGTTCTACCGATATGCATATTATCCCTACTTCTCGTGAGGTAGTCATGAATTTTATTATTGAAGGTAATGTTTACATACAGGTATGATGGTAGGAGTTTATTTAAAATTTTATAAAAAAGACCATAGTTAAATATTTAGCTCTTAACCCTACTGAGAACCTTTCAAGGTATTTTAGCTTCATTATAGGAGTATATCGGTTACAATGCAGCATTATCCTCATTCCCCATATTTTGCAGCTTTCGGCGAGAAGCTTTGCTATTTTTGTCCAACAAGTACAATAAAAAAGTTCAATAGTCAAATTGAATGTGGTTGAATGATAGTTTGATAGACTGTATCCATTTACAAATTAGTGACCACCTTGAGAAGAAGAACAGTTTCTTTGATAATTTTTTTGAGTATAATTAAATTGGGTTTTAAATGTTAACTTCGATCGATAATAAATCCAAAGTATTTTATTTCAAATACCATCTCAATTTTAATATCATATATATTTATGTTAATATCATCTATACTAATGTGTGCATATGTCTGTCTAGTTGATAAAATCATGAATTTAGTTTTTGTAACATTGAGTTTGAGATTTCTGATATTAAGGTAGTTTTCAATATTTTCTAATTTATTGGTCATTTTCTCAATAGCTGCAGTTAAATCTTGCTAATAGAAATAGGAGAATCATCAGCAAATAAATTTAGAAATTCAGAATCGATATGGTAATTCATTCATTAATATATATGATAAAAAGAAGGGGGCCTAGAACACTTCCTTGAGGAACTCCAAAAGTATTATTAATTTCTGATGATTCAATAGAGTTTACTTTTATTAGTTGTTTTCTGTTATGCAATTATCCAAAAAATACGAATTATTAATTATTTTTCTAACCTCACACGAATTGAATCTCAAAACGATTTCAAAAGGGCCAGAAGTAGAAGCTTGCATATTATTGAGGTAATAAACCTACTAATTTGCCATTTTTTTACAGAAATTATGTTTAATTAGTCACATTCCAGTCCGTGTTAACATATTAATGTTTTTTAAATCGTTTATAAACTTATAATTTATTCAAACAATTACATTTTGCTGTATATGTGTCCTTATTTTAATTCTTCACAAGTTAGTTATTTAATATTGTTGATTAAGGATTTACCAATGGAATTTGCAAATTATTTTAATAATTTACTATTGTTTATCACCATCTTTCTTCAGAATAAAGCTAGATAATTGCAGTTTTCAAAAACTTTTCAACTTTTCTCCGACTTCTACTCATATTTAAATTACAGAACATTTTTTAAACAATCAATAACTGTTTAAATAACTTCAGTTTATTATTCGCATTTATCTGACGAATAAATAAAATTGTGTTAGTGGTGATCTCGTCTTATAATTTACTAATCCAAGATTTAGTGGTGGTTCCCAGAGGGTGGAAACATCTTACAGTTCTATTTAGCACAAGTCTCCATTTCTAATGTTTTAAGGGGGTAAATGGTAGAATAGCTGCTGAGTTAAACTTCGTCCTTTAGGTTAAGGTTATATTTCTTTTTTATAATAAAGACGATTTATTATCATTATTATGGAATTTCGCACTCCTTTTTGGGGAGAAAATTTGAATCGGTCACTGTTCAAGTCGACCAGTCCTCCACGCAAAATCTTTCTACTACGCTATATTTACTTGTAAGTGGGTAAATATCTGAATAAATTAAAAATTGAATGTAAAATGTAAAATCAGTTACTTGGTTAGTTGACACATCCTGTGTATACTTTAAACTTGATATCCTAGACTTCAACAGTATTTTATGTCTAGAGCATATAATATAATTATTATATTTTTGAGTCCGCTGAAACGTATTTATAGATAGAGATATAGAATGACTCTTAGTAATAAAGGGTATGGATTATTTAGCTGAGTTTGCAATAATGAATTTAGAATTCAGCTAGAGATGGCAATTGACTAAAAAGTATAGTTTCTATCAATTATTAACAAATAAAGTGGAAGTATTAATATAAAAGTGGATTAAGTTGATTCGATTTTAGTGTTTTTCTTATATATATTATACATATATACATAGCAAGGTTTCTACGGCCTTTGTCGCTTCTCGCATCTCAACTTCCAATATTTCCTATTTTGCCAATCTCCTTTTTGAAGTCCTTTGGCTTCCATGGCTTCATTCACATCATTTCTCCAGGCTCTCGGTGCTCTTCCTCTCTTTCTGCGTTCTGGTGGTATACAGTTTAATACTTTTTTGGGCCATTTATTGCCTCCCATGCATTGGAGGTGCCCATACCATATTAATCTTTTGGTATCGATTGTGTCTAGAATACTTTCTTTCACGTTCATGATCTCACATATTCTATCATTTCTAACGTGGTCTAATTTTGATATCCTTGCACTTCTTCAAAAATCCATTTCAAGGGCAGTAATTTCTTGCGATCCCTTTTATTCAGTTCCCATGTTTCGTAGCCGTATGTGGCAAGACTATGTACGATAGTTTTGAACAAGTTGGTTTTAGTTTTTTTGTTTATATTCTTGCTCCATAACAGCGAGTTTAATTGGCGGACTGCTCTTCTTCCCTACCCTATTTTATTTGAAATATCCTCGTTGCTCCGTCCATTTGAAGAGGGAGTTACATCTAAGTATTTAAATGAGGGGCATTGTCTTATTACCCAGTTGTTCAGTTTTAAATCGCCTGTATCATTTTCTTCGCCTGCTATCACATATTCTGTTTTCTCCGTGTTTATGATAAGGCCCCATTTCTCATACTCTTCTTTGAGTTTGCGCTGCATATAACTTATACAGGCCTGGATTGGGAGCATTTTCTGGCCCTGGCTCTGCCCTCATGCATTTTAATTTTATTGCCATAGATATATTAAGTAAAATATGCTTATATTTTTATCAATAAAATGAGTTTCTTTCTGTACGAAATATCAGACATCAGAAGTAGGGCATCCAACTGCTCTTGTGTAAGACAACTTCTAACCCTATTTTGAACTTCAAGGAAGTTCTTTCATAGGAGATTTGGGTCCACGACAAAGTTAAACATATTTATAAGCAAAATATAAATGATTGTAAGATATAGTTTGCAATTTAAATTGGAGCAAAACTTTAAAACAGCACACACACTACGCAATTTTTAAATGTTTGGCAATTAGTCACTGTGAGATCTTCGGAGTCCGCTTCCTCTCGATGTCGATTTACTACACCTTCATTCACCAAGATCACTTTTATCTCGCTCCATTTGCTTGCAAAATTTTTCAGCTCACTTTGAACATCTGTCGAGGTCACACTCACAATACTGTCAGTGATTTGTTATTTGATCCCCGATATTTTCAAATAAATCCTCTGGTAAATCTATAATGTTTTTACAAAATATGAGGGATCTAACCAAGTAAGATCTGAAAACTATTTTTTAAGTCCTTTGAATCTACTATCTAAAGTTTGCAAAGCATTGTCATAATTAATATTATAAACCAGTAAGTCATTTTTTTTTCTGGATCGGCAATACATTCGTCAATACTAATTTCGCCACAAATCTTTTTCCTTCTCACGATTCGTCTTCAGTAAAATCGGTTGTAGAATATTTCAACTTCCACTTCAACGACAATTTCGCTATCATCCGTTGAGATTTGTTTTAATTCAACATCCATTTTCTGATTTGATGCCAATACTGACCCAAAACTCCTCGAGTTCGTTTTGAGGGTGGCAATGATTTGTTCAACCATTTTGAATGCTATAATAGGATTCATTCTGTTTGTTTGAAGATATTTGGATTATGGAGTTGTCGATTCAAAAATCATCAAAAGAATTTGAGCACATAATATTATCTCAATTTTTTTTGAGTGAGTCAGCTGTTGAATTTGCCTTAAAGCGGGCATCGTTTGGAAAATAAGATGAATTAGCACTTTCTTCTAGGGTTAATATAATCTCTATAAAAGATGCATTTTTTGGTTTATCATAATGTCCAAACATTTTTCTTAAAGCTTTCTCCTTTATTTACCAACGAGTTTCACCAATTAAGGATAACATTTTTTATTTCCCTCGCATACCGAAGGAAAGTATCGTATTCGAGAAAAAATCAACCTCCGAGATTATTTCGAATTTTCACGTTTCAGATCATGTAGATTACGAATTACGTTTTCAATTCCGTTAGTCTGTCTGTCTGTCGGTCTGTTGGTGTATTAACTAAAAAAATACTTGACAGAGAACAATAATTTGGTAAGTAGCTGACGCCAGTGCCGCCAAAGAAATGGTTAGACTTTCACTGAAAAATATACAGGGTGGACCGTCTAAAGGGAATAGATAATGGAAAAAAAATGCTTTTCGCTCAAATTTAAAAGTTACACGTTTCGTGACATTCTAAACTTATTTAATTTTTTTTTTGAACATTTTAAATAGAGAACTTTTTATAAAATGGGTGATGGAAACATTTTTCTTGCTAAAATTTAAAATTTCCACATTTTGTGACATTCTAAAATTTTTCTTCGAAAATTTAAAATAGAAAAAAATGTTGAAATTTTGTATAAAATGGATGATGGAAAAAAATTTGCTTAGTCAAATTTAAATTTTCCACGTTTCTTGAATTTCTGAACATATTTGAAAAAAACATTTTTTAGAAAATAAAGACAATTTTTTTTATAAAATGTGTGATGGAATTTTTTTTTAAAATTTCCACGTTTCATGACATTCTAAACATACATAAAAAAAAGAAATTTTTTGAAAATTTAAAAAAATATATTTTTGATGGAAAAAACATGTTTTTCTTCAATTTTAAAATTTCCACGTTTCATTATATTCCAAATATATTTCAACTAAAAAATGTTTTGAAAATAAAAAAAAAAAAATAATATTTTTCCCCCACCACTAATACAGTAGATGATGGAAAAAGTTATCTGGTTTTCCCAGATATTTTCAATTGATTAAGCTTGATGTACTCGATCGCATCAAAAACTGTTATTATTTATGTAAGGATGAAAATTTGTAGATAGATTTAAAAGCGTATAGCTGAAGCATGAACCAAAGTGCATATAATTAGACATTATATTAATATTATTATTGCTTTGCGCAAAAACTTGCCGCCTTGTGGTTATTGTAGCAACACCTCATTTTACTAGTAACCATCACGGTGTATTTTATCTCTCTAGCTTGATAGTAAGGAACGAAAGAGAAACTGAACTGTAACAAAACAAGAAAAGTACAATTTGTCGGTTAATTAAGCAAATCAGAAGTAGCTGAAACCTTTCTAAGCCTAATAAAAATATACTAATTTCTTGCAAGTCATTCATAATACAACTAATTCCTAGTCTATCATTAATTAGAAAAAAACATCCGCCTTCGCACGGCTGCTTCACCTTTTGCGAATAGCCGAAGAGCTGGCGGACGATTTGTTTTTATTATTGCTGAAAACCTGTAGAAAGATAAACTTTTATTCCTGAAAGAGATATTGATTGCCTGGCTAGCCAACTACGGCTTAAAGTGCCCTCCTTATTTTTTCTAAATTGGGGGTGCAATTTAGAGAAAGTAGGGGTGCACTGCGGGCCGGGATTGGCCAGTTAGGTGGTCGATACCTTTTTACTTCCATGTCCATGTAGTGGAAGTATAGTGATCGCAAAATAAATGAATTCTTTGTTGAAATAGGTTTAGAATGTCGTGAGATGTTGAGATTTTGAGAGATAAAAAAAATATGGCCTGTCGGTTTGTAACTCTTTTTTGTGCGCGATTACTCTGGAACTGTTTAAGATAATAAATTGACATTTGGCACGCGAACGAGATCCAGAACTAGATTATATTTTGAGCTTATTTCGTTCAAGGAATATTCAAATGGAAGAAAATAGGGATAAATAAATAAAGCAAATTAGTGAAAGTCCAGAAACTTTTAATTTGTTGTATATACTAGTAGCGAATATCTCAAATTTTTTCATGATATTTACCACCCAACCCACTATATTATTAAACAGATTAACAAAACAAAATTGTGTACGAGAACAAAAGTTCACAACATTTTTTTTGGTATTAGCAACCCCCTTTATCACACCTACTTCAGTATTTATAAAAATGATGGGTCCTACTGAGTTATTAGATACTACCAAAGTTAGTAGGACGGTCTAATGTCGGTCGAACGGTCGACTGGTCAGTCGAATGGTCGGACGTTGGTTTATAGGTTTTTGGGGCGGGCGTTTTCAAATATTGCATTAGTAAAATTCTATAAGGAATTATTTCCACACACCGGGGTGCAAATATAGTAACAAGAAGTTTCGTTTTAAGAGGCTTGAAAGCAGGCGCAGATCCAGCATTTTGTTGAGGGGGGAGCGACAATTATTTAATGGGTAAAAATAAAATGAATGCATTAAAATAAATAAATTTATTTTTATATTAGGTTTTCTTATCTAAACTTTGCTTCAAGGGGGGGGGGAACACTCCCTTCGCCACGCCCCCCTGAATCCGCACCTGCTTGAAAGGGAAATATGAGTTAGAAATATCGATTAATTGAAATTTAAAAAAATCGTTTTTTTAATGTTTTGTAATGAAACAAAAAATGTTTAAAACGGAAACAATCCCACACCTCTAAGGAGGGTTGTTAAAGAAATTCGGAAAAACAAGCATTTAAAATATAATTATAAAAATTTTGAAAGTTTAGATTTGAATATTGTAACTATTACATTGCAATACCCGTTACTCATAAATTCCAATAATGTTTATAAGCTTAAAAGTAATAAATTTGTCACAAATGCGATAAAATAACAGCGGCTTAATTCATCTCGCATACATAAACACACATTATTTATTTACGATAAAACTGCGAACAGTATGGTATAGAATGTGCCACAATTATATAAAAAGTTCCGTAAATCGACGAAGAGTATAAGGGTATGTTTGTTTTCTTGTCTTAGGTGAGCTGAAGCTTATTACAATACACAGATTTATAAAATTGAATTATTTTAATTTCTACTTGAGCACCACTTTTATTATTTTTATTGTTCTGTTAAAATCGTAGAACGAGGTTTCAAAAACATGTACTTTATTTTTGACACGATGCACTACATGAAAGCCACAAAATCTTTCAAACCTTTCCATGTGGCATAGAAACATAATGTCTTTTTTGAATGTCATATCACTATACAGGGTGTTTGGAAGAATGATGCCGACCTGGGACAGTGTGGTAGAGGGGTCATTTGGCATATATACGTACTAAACATGCTACTTAAAACTTCTCTGTTTATCCTCTTTCAGCATGTATCATACATATCATCAAGTTTCACCAGTCACTAAAAAAAGATGAAAAACTATCAATGGACAATAATTTTTCATTAAATCAGAAATTAAATACTCCAGTTCTTTCAACAAAAACAAAGCTATAGTTTCAAAAACATTATTTAAAACAAAAATTATTTCAGAACAAATTTGTTAGTTTTGGTGTTCAAAATGAGACAGCTATTATTTCTAATACATTTCCTCGCCCGTCTTTTAATTTCAACAGTAGTTGTCTTTAATCTTGTTTCTTGTCATAGTTGTAGAACAGTTCTCTCTATATTCGCTACTAGTTGAACACGGCATTGTATTTTATCATTGTATACAAGTTTTTCATCCTACCCAATCCGTAATAGTCCAGTGGTGTTAAATATGAGGTCCTTGCAGGCCACAGAATAGGTTCACTATGCCCAATCCACCGACCGGGATATGTTCTGTCTAAGAATTGGCGGACTGTCAAGAGGTAGTGAGCTGGGATCCGTCGTTTTGGAAAATGATGCGGTGGCGAAGATTCAAGGGTAAATCTTCTAGGAGTGGAGGAACATCGTTTTGCAAGAAGTCCAGGTTAGAGTCCTCATTCAGATCATCTGAAAAGTAATAAGGCCGAACTGCATGTCCAGCAATTACACCCATCCAAACATTGACACTGAACTTATTCACAAAGGAAATTTGTTTCTTCATTTGAGGGGTTGTCGCCCTTGTCCGCCTAATAATGGATATTATGAAAATTGGTTAGGAATTTGGATTCATCCGTCCATAAAATAGATTTCAAGTAATGGAGATCTTTAATATCAGTATTCAATAAAAAGCGGGAAAACACTATTCTTCGTAGAGGGTCGCCCTCTTCTAGGCCCTGTACTGAAGTATAATGGTAAGGATGTTTCTCTTTTGTATTCATCACTCATCATGTTTTCCAAATTGAAATTCCTAGTTGCTGTGCAAGTTTTCTAACGCTTGTTGTGGAATCTGTAGCAAATGCGGCTAGAAGATTTTCGTAATTTTCGGGTTGATGGTGTGCTGGTCTTGCAGCTGACTCGTGGAGATGTAAATATCCTGTTTCAGTCATTCGGCGATAGGTGTTGCTGAATATACTTGGATCCGGAATTTTTCTGTGTAAATGAAATCGTAGCAAGTTCAATATTTCAGCAAGATAAGCATTCCCATCTGCTTTGCCATAGTAGAAGAATATGTCAGCATGCTCACGGTTACTCTAAGTAGTCATTGAAATTAATTTTATTCAGTATGTCAGAAAGTTAAACAAATTATCAGTAGAAAACGACACAACACTGAGGATAGCTATAAGATTCGTTAAAAACAAGACATACAAAATTGTGGTCGTAGACAGCTGTCAGTGATTTACTAATAAACAAATGATTATTGATAAAATGAAAAATGATTGTCGATTGACAATCTTTCATCTCTTTTAGTGACTGATGACTTAAAAGATTGATTAATAAGTCACCGATTTAGCCTCGCTCCAGAAAAATCAGCCATATTATTCTTCACCAGACATAGAATATAGCTAGAAAATGAAGTAGAATTAGGTGTTTTTACTATGTAAAAATTTGCTTTTTTGATATTATTAAAATGAAGTACTTGTTATACTAAAGCACTTATTGATATTTAAACAGAATTCTATCGTCCATCAAATTAAAATTTCAACAAATAAATAACATAAAGTTTTAGTAATTGAACGAGTACGCAAAACACGCGGTGACGTAATCGGTTATATTAGTTTCTTAAATCGCGTTTAAAAATTGTTAAACACAACACTTTATTCGCTTTGTTTACATGCGATTAAATAAGTAATGCCTACCTAATACGGGATTTGTAAAAGCTACTTTAGGAAACTTATCTGCAAAATAACGTGTTTATAACACAAAATGACACTGATAATATAACTGATGACGTCATGTTTGCGTAGTGAATTGATATAGTGTTTTTGGCGAAAAAATTTCAATACAAAATTAAAATGGCTAGGAACCAAATATAATACTTATTCATTAAATATAATATACTCTCTTACAATAGAGACTCCCGCGAATAAATATTGGAAAATAAAGAAGAGTCCACCGCTTGTAGACGCATTATTAGAAACAAATAACAACAAATAATTACTAGCACCAAAACACCATCCATATTCCAGAATGATTACTGTATACTACTGTCTATGCCTATCATATTCCCCATATATTCAGATGCACCACAATACAATCGGAATATCAAACACTGTTTATTAAATAGTGACCCCGAAGAAGTAGCGATATACACAGATGGCTCTAAAACTGACTGGCCTGGGTAGGACCTTTTATGTTTCTAACAATCAGTATTACTGCCAGAGGCGTATTGCCGATATCAGCTCCATATACACAGCCGAAGCGTATGCCATAGGGCGCGCTCTGGACTGGGTGAGTGAGGCTTGCATCCAAAAATGCGGGATTCTGTTAGACTCCGAGTCTGTACTTCAATCATTAGGTAACAGCAATTATAAAAAAGCAGACTCCAGAACTTTAAAAATAAAACAAAAATTGACCAGACTATTTGACAAAGGACAAATAAAAGATTTGTCTCAGTAAAGGGACATATAGGGATAGAAGGTAATGAAATCGTTGACAATATTGCAAAACAATCGATACATCTTACTGTAATTGACCCAGCTATTGACAAGAACGATATAATAAGGGAATTCAAAGGGAAAGTAAGGAAAGATAGGGAATGCGTCCGGACGGATTATGAGAGGTCAACAAAAAACCCCTACGACCTTATACGTCCTACCCACCCAAAGAGTATTTCATATATCGAAGAATACTCCGCTTCAAATGTTTATTCTTCTACCATAGATAAACTCAAATTGAATCATGGCGCCTTCCCTGCACATTTGTGCAGGATAGGCGTTCAGAACACCTCAACATGCCTATGTGATAATACGTCCTGGGGAGACCTTAACCATGTATTCTTTGCGTGTCAGAAATATACTGCGCAAAAAGAGAAATATTTTCAAGTGACTTGGTTAATCTCGAAGTGAATTTACCAATAAATAAAACAAGCCAACTTAGTTACAATAGAAAGGACATTTTTGACCTAATCGTACATTTTATTAGAACAAATAAAATAAAAATATAATATTAGTAACAATATAATTGTTTGTGGCTTGAGAAAACTATTTTTTGTAGCTAAATAAAAAAAAGTGACGTGAAAACAAATGAGACTGGTGAAACTTGATGGTATATATGTTAATGCCAATGAAAGTGGATAAAACATAGAGAAGTTTTAAAAGTAATTGTAATATCTAGATGACTTTCAAAAGAAAAATTATAAGACTTTGATAATCGATAGTTTTAATTACCATTATATTTTTACTTCCCTCGCATACCGAAGGGAAGTATTGTATTCGAGAAAAAATCACCCTCCGAGATTTTTTTGGATTTTGACGTTTCAGATCACGTAGATTACGAAAATATAGATTTTTCAATTCCGCCAGTCTGTCTGTCTGCTGGTGCTAAAAAACCACTTGACGGAGAGCATTCAAATTTGGTAGGTAGTTGACCCTACTGTCAGCGAAGAAATGGTTAAACTTTCACTGGAAAATATATAGGGTGGACCGTCTAAAGGGAATAAATAATGAAAACAAAATATTTTTCCTCAAATTTAAAATTTTCACCTTTCATGACACGCTAAACCTATTTCAGAAAAAAATACTTTGTTTGAAATATTTTTTTACCAACATTTTTGAAAAAATTTGTACCAATAAAATAGATGAAAAAAAATTTTTTTCTTTGTTCAAATTTACAATTTCACGTTTCACGGCATTCTGAACCTATTTAAAAAAACATTGATTTTTTTTTTCAACATTTTTGAAAAATTTTTTTTCACGAATAGATGGAAAAAAAAATCTTTTTGCTCAAATTTAAAATCATCACCTTACTGTAATTGACCCAACTACTGACAGAACGATATAATAAGGACATTTAAGGGGAAAGCAAGGAAAGATTGGGAATGCGTCTGGACGGATTAGGTGAGATCAACAAAAACCCCTACGACCTTATACATCCTACCCTCCCAAAGAGTATTTCATATGTCGAAGAATACTCAGCTTCAAATTTTTATTTTTCTACCATAGATAGACTCAAATTAAATCATGGCGCCTTCCCTGCACATAATACGTCCTGGGGAGACCTTAACCATGTATTCTTTGCGTTTAAGAAATATACTGCCCAAACAGAGACATTTTTAAGTGACCCGGTTACTCTCGATGTGAATTTACCAATAAATAAAACAAGCCAGCTAAGTTACAATAGAAAGGACATTTTTGACCTAATCGTACATTTTATTAGAACAAATAACATGAAAATATAATATTAGTAACAATATAATTTTCTGTGGCTTGAGAAAACTTTTTTTTTTAGCTAAATTAAAAAAAAGTGACGTGAAAACAAATGAGA
Organism: Stenurella melanura; assembly: GCA_963583905.1. NCBI lineage: Eukaryota > Metazoa > Arthropoda > Insecta > Coleoptera > Cerambycidae > Stenurella > Stenurella melanura. The sequence goes on from OY757310.1 coordinate 88,541,639, forward strand.
CTGGTGAAACTTAATGGCATATATGTTAATCCCACTGAAAGTGGATAAAATAGAGAAGTCTTAAAAGTAATTGTAATATCTAGATGATTTTCAAAAGAAAAATTATAAGACTTTGGTAATCGATACTCAAAATTACCATTACAATTATTTTCTAATAAATATCATCTTATTTTTTTATAGGCAACAAAGACAACTTTCTTTTTGTTGTAAGTTTATGTATTTCGGATAGAGAAAAAACATATTTCAGAATACGAAAAGTTTAATTTAGTGCGTAATGCTTACATAAATGTTAAAGAATGGAGATTTCCTAAAAGAATACAAAACTGGCAACATAAAAAAAACCGTAGCATAGTTCATGGTTGGTTCATATAGATGCCAAATGACCCCTCTACCACCCTGTCCCAGGTCGACATCGCCTTACCAAAGACCCTGTATAGTGCTTGGAATTTTAAAGGCCCAAATTTTTCAAGAACGTACGTGCTCAGTGATATAAATAGTGGAAATATGTATGTTGGCCAACAGAATCTAAATATGCAAACATATATAAATTATCACATTTAAAAATATAATATTCATGTCAATTGCGTCGAAACCGGAAGCCGGCCATTTTGGTTATTTGCATCAGAAAATTGGAATTTTGTTTTCATATTGCTGGTTCAGTATAATGTATTGTACTAGTTTGAATTGATTTTACAACAAAATAATAAAAAAAAAAAATGAAAAGTAAAAGAAATAAATAAAGATTAAAAAAAAATTGACACTTGGAATAACTTTTTTGTCCATGATTCCAAGGTCTTTAATTGAAGATTATTAAAAAAGAATAGTAGGTATGTATGAATTATTATTTTGTTGTAAAATCAATTCAAACTATAGTAGAGCCAATAAATCTAGTCAGTAGAGCCAGGGGCGTACGGATTTACGAATTTCGTAAATTTACACTTACGTAATTCGAAGAAATGAAAGCACTCGGATTGTGTTAATTATGCATGAGCTAACATATGTCCTAAATTTAAAACATTATGCTTAAATTTGGCAACATTATTTCAACGTATTATAGCAGCGCAGCCGCAAATATCTGTCCTTTGCATTAAAACCGTTACTATTGTAAATGCATATGTGGCGCCACTGAATGCCTAGAATGGGCTCGTGAAGTTCGTGTATGAGAATTATACCGCAAATTGCAGTCGTTGAACAAATTATTAGGTATAAAGGCACCACATTCAAACATTTATTTTATTTTGTCGATTGTGTCAATTACACATAGTGATCTAGTCGTGGTTTTCATCTTTGGTAGGCGGGTAACACTTAATATATTTCTCTGAATTATGTGGGATTGTAGATGTACCTAGTATCGTAGGGTCTGACGGACACGACAAGGATTTTATATAATTTAGGCCGGAGCCGTGTCGCCGCTACGATATCTAACAACTCTAATCACAAGGGGGATTCAAGTTACCCTTCAGACTCCCCAAGACGAAAATAGACAAAATTATACTTACTGTGATTGCTACAGTCTGCTCTCCCCGTCGAAATCTTATGTCGGGCGGTGAACTTTCAATGAGTATATCCTATAATTAGCACTTTCTTAGAAACACTTCTTAACAATTAAGACTGTCGATGGATTCTATGAGTACTCGGACACAAAATCTTATAATTAGTGGATCAATAAGAAATCGAATTCAAAATATATTTTCATTTATTGAAATAATTCATAAAATATAAAAAATATAAATATTCAATACTTAGCTAATGTATATAAGGCAAACATCAAAGAGCACCACCACTCGGCAAGCCGTTACCTCCCGTAGGAGTGTAACTCATCCAGCGTCGAGAGAACTATGACAATCGTCTGTACAAAAAGATTCCCAGTTATTAATGATTGTAAAATGTATGCGGAACTTTTCGAAAATTATTCACTTTTAATTTTGCACTGAAATGATCGAAATGCTTGAAATCCTTGTCAGGATGCTTAAAGAAGCTATCTATATGAGTTGGATGGTTTTCCTGCTTCTATAAACGTACTAACGGCATCGAACCCAAATATACTCTTTTTTTCCGTCGATTCGCATTCAAGCGTCTACTATGGCGATGTCCGCCTGAGCCTAGATTAAAACTATTTTGGGTTCGTCGGAATCGACTCTCCGACTTTGAATTTTTTGACTAATTTTATGTACGTTCTAGTGGTTTGGACAAGGATTGTGCTCTCCCATTTTGAGGATAATTAAATGAGGATTTTGGTTTTTATTGGAAAAACCGTCCTATTGATTTTTTCCTAAATTTTTTTTTTTTGACTCGCTATATCCTGACTGGGGATTTCGCCCGGTGAACCACCAAATTCGTGATACTTTCGAAAAATTTGTCTCGAGGAGTGGTTTTCCGCCCTGTGCAAGTCTCTTTGTTGTACTTTTGAAAAACTAAATTTTTGATACTTTCAAAAATCAAATTCGTTGTACTTTCGAAAAATTTGTCGGACGGAGCGGTTTTCCGCCCTGTGCACTTCTCTTCGTGGTACTATCGGAAAACCAAATTCGTGGTACTTTCGAAAAAATGAGATTCGTGGTACTTTCGAAAAGTTTGCCGGGTGGAGCAGTTTCCCCCCCATGCAACTTGAAACTGTTTCTGAGTATTTTCGAAGATTCGAACGACGGAGTTCAAATACGACCTCGTCAATTTTTTATCATTTTAGTGAAATAATTTTGTACGTAGATTTCGATGAAAGATGATGCCAAAGGCGGTGATAAGTCGTTATAAGTCTTTGTAATGTTTCAAAGATGACTTTTTCATGTGATTTTTGTCTGAATTTAATTTCGTAATATATTGGACATTTTTCAAAGGGATCGTTTTACTGGGTTCGATAACAGGATCATATAGTAGAACGAGGTGCAGTTTAAGTATTACATAACAGCTACTATCCCTTGACCAGAATGACGCTAATTTTTTGCTCTACTTGGACTTAGTATAGTACAATATTTTGTTCTGAACAATAAATTAATAATACATTTTTTTCACTTGAGAATCCGTGTTACAGATAAAATATTGTTTTTTAACGGCCTCTATCTCAATCACCTTTAAACTCACTAGCAATCTTGTACAAAGAGGTTTCTAAAGTTCCGATTAAGAATATCTTAGAAGTTTTCTTCCAAAAAAATCGCTAATACTTTTTTTTATCGATCCCACTTTTTCCATCCTAGAATCGGACGTCTCTGACTAGAATCAAACATGATTACACTCTATAGGTATATTTAACACCAACATTTAGAGATATTTAGAGATCAGATGAGCGAGATATGAAGGTGGGTTTATCTTAAGTGAACCGCACTGTATAAAAAAAAAAATGTAAGTAGATTCATTTTCACTTGTTTTTAATTTTCACTAATTTCTGTGTTACCGTGTCTTCCAAGATAAACAATTTTGTTATTCAATTATTTTAGGGCACTAAGAAGACGAAAATGTAAAAGGCCTAACAATACACCAATTAACCACAACTAGACAAATATGGCCTGAAGATAGGAAAACGCGGCGTCTAAAGAACCTCTCGAAAATTGCCGATCCTCAAATATAGTTATAAGATACATTTATCGAAACTATATAATTTATCGTAACAAAATAAACCGACCGACAAACATGCCGAAGATTTCAAAGCTTTTGTTTATATATATTGTATTAAGTTTTGAAAGAAAATTGTAATATAATTTATATTACAAGATTTTTTTTACTTTTGGAAGATAATCATTGACCTCAAATTATCCATAATTTGCTAATAGAAGCGTAAAGTTTTGGGATATTATTCATTGGATATGGCCATTACAGATTACTTATCTTTCTTTACTACTCTAATTTTGACTTTTTTGTAGCGGTAATATACTAGCAGCTCTCTCAACAACGTTATGCGTTCCATGTACGTGTACACTACTGAACAAAACCTTGATTATTATTAAATTTATAAACAATTTATTATCTATCAAACCATAGCGCAACACACAATGTAAAGAAAAGTAAGAAATAAATAATTATACATGAAAAACCGCTGTCCCAGGAATCATTACTTCCACATCCAGATCTCTCATCCAAGTCTGTGTTATAAACTAAAAACTGAATATATTGTTCTAGTTAGTATATTTTTAGGTGTGAGACATTTTATATCAATCAAGCATTCAAGGACCAACCTCTGTCTGATCCATTTGGCGTCGAGGCTTTTTCATTAAAATTTTTAAATACTTTTAAGTGACAAAATACCCAATAAAAAGTAAGAAAATCTAAATATGCCACAAACAAACAATTATAAACACGTTCAATATGATTTAGAAATGTACACATTTTATTTTAAAAACCTCAAATGATAGTGAAAAACTACACATTTTTGTAAAATGCGCATCTCTTGTCTCGGCCACACTACATCATGACCTCGCTCTTCAATAAAACAAAAAAAAAAACAAAAAATTCTCTCGCCGAGAACTTTGTCATAAATAAAATCCATATCACGAAAATTGTGTCAGATAATATGTAAGATCCAAAACTGCAAAGAATTATAACAATAAAAAATGTATTTGCTTTAATATTTATATAGCAACAATATAGATATAAAAAGTCCCAAAAAATCTGTTATGCCCTAAAAAGTATATTGTTGAGTCCATGTACGAGATAACGTACGATTTTTTGAAACTGCATTTCAGGAAAAGTCGTAAGGTGACTATCAAAGAACGACGAAAACAAGCGAACTTTGTCGGCCTGTACAAACTTAAATATCATCTGTACCATTGCTTTTGTTATAACTTCTATTTTAGAGAATTTGGTGCTCTGCGAAAAAAGTACGTGTGATATTTTATCCTATCTAGTTTAATTCTCAAGATATTGACGAGAGAGCATAAAACATCCATTTTTAACCTATATTTGTTGCTATTATTGTTAATAACTTTCTTATGCCGAAAAAGGGGGGTACCTGTATACCTAACAATAAATGTGGCACTTCCATTTTTAAGCGGGCAACTTGTAAAGACTTATTTTCGTAAATCAAATCAATTCAAACGAGCGTAGACGGATAAGCATGGGTCAGCTGTCCCCGAGTGGATTTGGTTCATATTTGAGAGGTAAGTTCCTACCATTATAAGAATAACTTGTCCCAAATGCCAGCTTGGAATTTTTTTATTTACAAAAGTTATGAAAGAATTTTGAAAAATGAAAAAAAATTGATTCTCTCAAAAGAGAATGAGCCGAATCCGGGAGCTAAAATATATGTCATCCAGGGCGTAATGTCGATTATAAAAAAATTAATACTCTGAATGAATTAAACGAGCAGAGGGTAAAAAAATTATTTAAATTTTGAAACAATTTTTTCTTTATGAACTATTTGATGGAACACCGCCGCTATTTATTTCTGATATGCCCATATCCTAAGTAACAACATATATATTATATTTGGAATTAGATTGGAGGATTACTTCATGGTGTAAAAAAATAAAAAATAAATTTCGGAAAATTAAGGAAATTGATTTTCTCAAATATGAATGAGCCGAATCTGTGAGCTAAAATATATGTGGTCCAGGGCGTAATGCCGATTATAGAGAAAATTAAATGATTAGGGGGTAAAAAAAATATTATAATTTTGCAACAATTTTTTCTTAATGAACTATTTGATGGAACACCACCTTTTATTTCTGTGACATGCCCATATCCTAAATAACAACATATATTTTTTGGAATAAGATTGGATGATTGCCTCATAGTGTAAGAAAAAAAAAATAGATTTTGGCAACCTAATATTTATGTAATTCCATGAGAATAAGGAACCAACATTAATTTTGAGCTTGTGATTCAATAAAATGAGTATTATTTGAATAATACACCCTACCCCAATGTGAAAGACACTTAATCTGTATCACGGTCTTTCTCAATTACGGCATTCATATTGCATTCTGTAAACAATTCAAATACTCATTTTATTGAGTCACAAGCTGAAAATTAATGTTGGTTCCTGATTCCCATGGAATCGCCTGGCATTATGTTTTTACATATATACATAATATGTAAATTAAAACATATAAAATTATGGCTTTGTAGAAGCACATTTATTTTACTATTTTTTTCATTTTAAAAAATTTAGGGGATGATGGCACAACCACAGAACGCCTGGCAGGTCATTACTTTCTTAATTAACTGGTACTAAAACATTAATTTACAAATTTTTAGCCTTGTTCTAGCACGTTACTCGGACCGTCCGGTAGCTCACCTACTAGTATTAATCATTCACAAATATACGCAGTTTAACTGAAAATAATTTTGTTATTGTTAGAGTAGTATCATAAAGCGACAGTAAACATGTCTTTATAAATAGATTTTAGAAAAGACCGATGAATAGTTTGTAATTATTTCTTATGAGTTATATTAGTTATATAAGTTTTTACATTCTATATTAAATTTTTTAATTTTATTTGTGAAAAAATTTTGAGGGGTAGGAAATTATAAAATTCAGGAGTAAAATATGTTATACATCTCTGAGTACACGATTTTGTTTGAAACGGAATTTTCAGCGATTTATTTGTTATTGTTCTAGTTTGATAATTATGGATGACATGATTGGTGAAGATGTTGATTTTTAACCGTGAAATTGAGACAACCGTACACATAGAGACTACTGATATTTATTATATTCATGTGCTTATATAGTAAATTAGTGGAGTACATTCTTTCTTTTTCAAAAATTATTTTTATCACGGCAAGGTTATACAATGCATTATTGTATAATCCTTCCCAAACCACTATGTAGTATCTTAGTATAGACTCGATTAAGGCGTTGTATAAAATCATTACTAGTTTATTGCTTACGGTGGATCTTAACAGATGAAAGGAGGAGGGTCCCCAAGGCCGGTTTTCAGCCCCCTTTAATTTTTGACAGAAATAAGTGAATTTGATTTTTCTTAGGCTTTTTAAACAAAAATAGGTCATTTTCAGGTGAAACGAAAAGTTATTACCCCTCACCCCATCTTAACTCTGTATTTTAATTAAGAAAAATTCATTCGATGTGTATATTTATATAATATGCGTTAACTAATATATGCTGGACAAACATTTAAAGCAAGTAAACATGAAAGTTAGTAATCCTACTCTCAGCTTCAATCAGGAATAGTGGCATAGACGTATTAGTTATCTGTTCCATTTGGAATGTTTTATTATCGTGTGTTCCATTATCAAGTAAAGGACTGTTTCTTATAAGAGCAGTTCTTGCCTCTAACATCTTAATACATATTTTAACTCGATTTAGGAATATTAGTATCCTGTACTTGTCCCTCTGAAAATTGGGGTGGGGAGAGGGGTGCGTAAAAATTTTCATTTCACCTGGAAATAATCTATTCTTATTTACAAAGCCTAAAATAATCAAATTCACTTATTTTCATCAAAAATTGAAGGGAGCCGAAAACCGGCCTTGGGGACCCTCCTACTGTATAATTCATTTAATTAATTTTCAGTGTGTTTTAGTTAGGTTGATCTACAGCTGAATTGGAGAAAGTTATAAAAGTAGTTTTATGGATATGCAAAATTAATAAACTGAAATATAACCAATTTTGTATCAGTTGGAGACCAGTCTCAGCTTTCTCGTATATCTCAGTCCAATTTGTACCTGAAAATATGATAGCAGTGTCATTTGCGTAAGAAATTATAGTTCTAATTTTTAAGTGGCCAATTTCATCGATACATACGAGAAATAACACAGGCCACAACACAGTACCCTGATAAACACCCATAGAGACAACCCTTTGTTTTCTATCAGTTAAACACTCCCAACGTGTTTCCTCTATTACCCACATCTTTTAGTATTTCAAATAATGTTTAATGGCATACAGTGTCAAAAGCCTTAGCCAAGTCTATATAGACTAAGTCGTAGACAGCCTACTCGGTACTTTTGTTGGTTCTAAAACCATACTGCTTTTCATAAAATATATTTTTTGTTTCAAGAAAATTTACAAGACCTTTTTTCAAACATTTTTCAAAAATTATTGCAAAATTGGTTATTACCGAGATTGGTCTGTATTCGCCAGATTCTGGGAATCGCCATTTTTATATAGGGAAAAACAGTGGAAACTTTAAAATCTAGATATTTTAGAAGTTGTAAAGATTAAGTTAGTCAATTGCAATAGAGGTTTTAAATTATAACAATGAATATATTTTACTAATTCTGCAGATATTTATCAGGTCATTGCTTTCAAGAAGGCAATACTAAATATAAGCTCATTCTCAGTGATTTGGCTTAGATACATTGAGTTTATCAAAACATTTTTTGGTAGAAACTCTTGTTGTACAGGTTGTATTTTTTGTCTCATTTCCTTACTCATATTTTATAAAAAAATTATTGAATGTATCTGCCTTTTCCATATTATCTGATATAGGTTTATCATTATGTTTAATATTAACTACTTTTACTTCCCTCGCATACCGAAGGGAAGTATTGTATTCGAGAAAAAATCACCTTCCGAGATTTTTTCGGATTCTGACGTTTCAGAACACGTAGATTACGAAAATATAGGTTTTTCAATTCCGTCAGTCTGTCTGTCTGTCTGTCTGTCTGTTGGTGCATTTACTAAAAAACTGCTTGACGGAGAGTAGTCAAACTTAGTAGATAGTTGACGCTACTGTCAGCGAAGACACGGTAGAAATTTCACTGAAAAATATACAGGGTGGACCATCTAAACGGAATAAATAGTGAAAAAACATTTTTTTCGCTCAAATTTAAAATTTCCACGTTTCATGGCGCGCTAATCCTATTTCGGGAAAAAAAAATTTTGAAAATTTTTTTCACCAACATTTTTGAAAAAATTTTTACCAAGATGAAAAAATTTTTTTTTGCTCAAATTTAAAATTTCCACGTTTCATGACACGCTAATCCTATTTCGGGAAAAAAACATTTTTGAAAATTTTTTTCACCAACGAAAAATTTTTTACTACTAAAATAATTGAAAAATTTTTTTCTCTTCAAATTTAAAATTTCCACGGTTCATGGCATTCTAGCCTAATTCAAAAAAAAAATTTTTCAAAATTTGTTTTACTTTTGAAAAATTTTTTACTACTAAAACAGATGAAAACATTTTTTTTCTTTCTTCAAATTTAAAATTTCTACGTTTCGTGGCATTCTAAACCTGTTTCAAACAAAATTTTTTAGAAAATTTCTTTTACCAACATTTTTGAAAATTTTTTCACCACTAAAATAGATGGAATTTTTTTTTTATTTCGTCAAATTTAAAATTTCCACGTTTCATAGTGTTCAAAAAAGAAAAATTAGAATTTTTACTTCCCTCGCATACCGAAGGGAAGCATTGTATTCGAGAAAAAATCACCCTCCGAGATTTTTTCCGATTCTGACGTTTCAGAACACGTAGATTACGAAAATATAGGTTTTTCAATTCCGTCAGTCTGTCTGTCTGTCTGTCTGTTGGTGCATTTACTAAAAAACTGCTTGACGGAGAGTAGTCAAACTTAGTAGATAGTTGACGCTACTGTCAGCGAAGACCCGGTAGAAATTTCACTGAAAAATATACAGGGTGGACCATCTAAATGGAATAAATAGTGAAAAAAAATTTTTTTTGCTCAAATTTAAAATTTCCACGTTTCATGACGCGCTAAACCTATTTCAAAAAAAAAAAATTTTTGAAAATTTGTTTCAAACATTTTTGATAACATTTTTACCAAGATGAAAAAAATTTTTTTTTGCTCAAATTTAAAATTTCTACGTTTCATGACACGCTTAACCTATTTGAGGACAAAACATTTTGAAAATTTTTTTCACCAATATTTTTGAAAAAATTTTTACTACTAAAATGAAATAATTTTTTTTCTTTCTTCAAATTTAAAATTTCCACGTTTCATGGCATTCTAAGCCTGACTCAAAAAAAAAATTGAAATTTTTTTTTACCGTTTTTGAAAATTTGTTTACCACTAAAATAGATGGATTTTTTTTTATTTCTTCAAATTTCAAATTTCCACGTTTCATAGTGTTCTAAATCTATTTAAAAGAAAAATTAGAAATTTTTCTAACTATTTTTAAAAAATGTTACCACTAAGATACAATTTTTTTTTCTTTGTTCAGATTTTAACTATCCACGTTTCCATGACATTCTAAAACTATTCAAACAAATTTAAAAATGTTTTTCAAGAATTTTTTTAAAAATTTGAAAACATTTTTAATCCATTTATGTACCACTACTATAGAACAGACGAAACAAATTTTTTTGCTCAAATTTAAAATTTCCACGTTTCATGATATTCCAAACCAATTTCGGAAAAAAAAATTTGCAACATTTTCTTACCAGTTTGGAAAAAAATTTAACACTAGAATGCTCAAATTTAAATGACATTCTAAACCTAGGTATTTCAGAAAAAAAATTTTCAAAAAGTTTTTTCCACCAAAATAGACCGATTTTTTTTATTTGCTCAAATTTAAAATTTTCACGTTTCGTAGCATTCTAAACCTATTTTAAAAAATACATAATTTTTAATTTTTAAACTTTTTTTAGCACTACTATAGAATAGAAGGAAACTTTCCTTTTTGCTCAAATTTAAAATTTCTACGTTTGACATTTTAAACCTATTTCAGAAGAAAAAATTTTGAAAATTATTTTACCAACATCTTTTGAGAAATAAAAAAAAAAAATGAAATTTCTTAACCACTCCATTACGTGAATGTTGGATTGAAAATGTGACAGATGGCAATAATATCTGGCATATGCACCTATTATACTTTTATTGAAAAATGTACAGGGTGGTCATCTCAAGAAATAATTCAGTCATGGTGGACATTTGTAAAGGTATTTGCGCAAACCTGCCATATGTGGCACCTACTATTTAGTATTGAACTTTTGCTGTTGGATGAGAACTCTGTATATTTTCTTGACAAAAAGCTATCAGGTTTTCTTTGTAACAATAGCAATAAATATATTCCGATTATTATTCCCAATGTCATTTCGTAATTAAAAATTTTTTAGAGCGACCTCATGCGCAAATAACGAGGGAAGTTCTGTGTAAATACCTTTACCGATTTTTTTATTATTCTTTTTGCGCTCTGTAACCTCCCCGACGATATTCCATATATGTTTACAGTTATCTTTAGCCTGTTCAATTTTTGTGTTATAATAATTATTTTTTGTTTGTTTTAGTAAACTGTTCAATTTATTTCTATATTATTTATATTGGCTAATGGCTTCTTCTCTACCTGTCCGTAATGTGTTCTCTTCACGGTTTTATTATAATTGATTTAATTGTTTGATGTATTGCTCTTGTTGCTATTTCTGTGTATATTTTAAATCTATGGATAATATATGCGTTATTATATATTTGTTCAATATCATTACTCTGTACCACTTGGAATTAGTTAATGTACTTGGGCTAGCTGGCGGGGCACTTCTCGTTAGCTGCGTCACGAGTTGTCAATATTGTAAAAAAATGAAGTATGGCACGTGATCGTTGCGAAACTTTCTATAGAGTGAAAATATTTGTTTAAACATTTTGAATACAGAAAGGTATTCCTAGAAAGAAACTCTATTCAGTTAAGTAATGCCTCCATGGCTACGATGCTCCATATTCAATATTCTGGCTCCTATGGAGCACCAAAGCTCCATACCCGCATTAATCTTATGCAACTTGGTTTTCGGCGAAATCGTCTGAATTTTCAGTATATTGTATCTATTGTCATCCTAAACAAAAGTCTCTTGGGCCAAGGTGTTCCATTTTGAATATTTTGGCTCCTCTGGAGCACCAAAGCTCCATACCCGCACTAATCTTAGGCAAATTGGGTTTCGGTGGAATCGTCTGAACTTTTGGTATATTGCAGCTGTTGTCATCCTGAACAAAAGTCTGTATGGCCGTGATGGTCCATATTTAGTATTTTGGTGCCTATGGAGCACCAATGCTCCACAGCCTCATCATAGAGTGTTTTAAAACATTTTTATAACGCATATTATGATTATTGAATTACCTAACTAGTTAGTGAAATGGCGCGCAAAATCGACGACGAAAAGTTACCGTCTGCCAGTCGGTAATCGAGGAGGGCATATAACTACGAAACTTTTTTCTCTCTGGAAATTTTTAGTATGGTGGGAGAACATGGGGGGGGGAGACATTTTTTTAATCAAATGGTTACCGATATCTTTCCGCATAAGTAGTTAGTGTGTGAAATTGAAAAAAAAAAATTTTTGTCACCGGACCAAACCTAGCGCAAAATGTTTGTTTTGGCCCGTACAGTACTGTACTTTAGTGGCAGACATTTCTGCCGGGCGGTTTTTGAGCAATTTGCCATCAAAGTGGTGAGAAATGTACAAAACTTTGAAATTATGAGAAAAATCTATTAAAATTGAAAAAGACGTCCTCCAGACCAGAGTATGGTTCACAAGACACTAAAAAACCCTAGCCTTGGATGGCAGACGTTTTTTTTAAATTTTAATCCCCCCCCCCCCTCCAAAGCACCTCATAAAAGTTAAAAAAAAATCGCGATTTCATCTCTATTTTTTTTAATAAATATTAAGTAAAGTCCTTTGGACATGTTATTACAATGGGAATTACGAAAAATTTGAGATTTGGATAATCTTGATCCGTTCATATTTAGTAAAGTTATTCACAAATTACCAATTTTTTTTCAACTATACTTTGCTCCAAATAATGTTATAATAGGACTGTCATTTTTTAGTTTATAAAAATCATTAAGGGATGGAAAAATGACATGCAAGTGTCATTTTCTTTTTATTTCAATCATTTCTCAGTATTTTTGATTTTTGAAATCAGCCTCAAGCGGACAGTGACACTCACTACGGAGTTACCTGCTCCCACCACCACCAGTACGCTATTATTATTATTAATATTATTATTATTATTGAAAACATGCATGATGTTTAAATGAATGCAACCGCATAGCGGGACTGCTGATACTGGTGGTGGTGGTGGGGTGGGAGGGCTAATTGCGCACTGTCCGCTTGAGGCTGAGAACGGAGCGCTCAACGGCTGATTTGAAAAATTTAAATTTCTGAGAAATGATTGGAATAAAATCAAAATGATACTTGCATGTCATTGTTCCGTCCCTTCATGATTTTTAGAAACCAAAAAATTACAGTCCTATTATAGCAATATTTCGAGCAAAGCATATTTGAAAAAAAGTTGTTTTTTTTTGTGAATAACTACTAAATATGAACGGATCAAGCTAAACCAAATCTCAAATTTTTCGCAATTCCCACTGTAATAACACATCCAAAGAAACTTACTTAACATTTATTAAAAAAAAAAAAAAATAGAGACGGAAACGTGATTTTTTTAAAACTTTTATGAGGTGGTTTGGGGGGTTAAAATTTAAAAAAACGTCTGCTAGCCAAGGCTAGGGTTCTTTAGTGTCTTGTGAACCATACTCTGGTCTGGCAGACGTTTTTTCAATTTCAACTATTTGTTGTAATAATTTAAAGTTTTGTTAATTTTTCGCCACTTTGATGGCGAATTGCTCAAAACCCGCCCGGCAGAAATATCTGCCACTAAAGTACAGTACTGTACAGGCCAAAACAAACATTTTGAGCTATGTTTGGTATGGTAACAAAATTTTTTTTTCAATTTACGGTTACCGCACACCGCCCGAAAGTTTTGTCTGCCGGCGTAATTGGGGTACGTCTAGTACATACACTAACTACATATGCGTAAAGGTATCGGTAACCATTTGATTAAAAAAAAATATCTTCCCCATGTTCTCCCACCATACTAAAAATTTCCAGAGAGAAAAAAGTTTCGTAGTTATATGCCCTCCTCGATTACCGACTGGGAGACGGTAACTTCGTTTTCGATTTTGCACGCCATTTCTTAGACTAAACTTCCTGTTTTGGAGGTTGCTGAATACAAATCTTATGTCAAATAGATGATATTGACAGTTAGCAGCTGTCAATTTATATTTAACACCAGATTTAAATTTAGCAATGTCAAAAACATAAAGTTTTGGAGTTTGGAGTTTGGAGTTTGTGGGAGGGCAGTCACATTTAGGTGACCGCAGCACCTAGGCCCCATTGGGCCCCTTGTACGTCCTCCCGAGGGATACAGGATTCCACCTAGGCCTCCAACCATCCTAATCTTGTGAAGAAGGTGGTGATGCTGCTTAGGGGAATATCCCTCAAGTCGGCCAGTGTAGGCCAACGTTCTCCCAAAATGGATTCTCTGCTAGAGGAGACTGCCGGGCACTCACAGAGTACGTGTTGGACAGTCTCGTCTTCTTGTTCACAACCTCTGCATAGGGGTGTGTCATTTAACTTCATGTTGTAAAGGTGCTTCCTCAGCTGGCAATGACCAGTAAGAATTCCTGTCGCGAAGCGCAGGTTCTTCCTGGACATTCCCAGGTAGATCATCGTTGTATCCTTGTCAGGGTATCTAAGCAGATCCCTGGCCAACTGACAACTATGAGTTTCATCCCACAGTTTTTTAAATTTTCTGTGGGTGTCTTCTTTAATCATTAGCATTATTGCTGAGGTCGGCAGTATGTTGGAAGGGCCAGGTCCAAGTATACTTAGACTGGCTGCCTTCTTAGCCAGACTGTCAGCTTCCCTGTTGCCTCTGCACTGTGCATGCCCTTTGACCCAGCATAGAATGACACTGTTCATGCTGGAGGCGCCCACGAGTGCCTGATGGCATTCCCATACTGACCCTGTTGTTATTTTGTGTCTCTGTAGGGCCAGTAGTGATTGTCTACTATCAGTGTAGATTCTTATTGTTTTTCCCGTTATTTGTCTACGGGAAATTTCTTTTGCGGCTATGGTTATTCCTGCCAGTTCTGTTTGTATTATACTGGCTTGTTTGTCCATAGCCCATTTAATTTGAATTTGCAGGTTCCTGGAGTATACCCCACAACCTGTTCCTTCTTTCTTTTTCGATCCGTCTGTGAAGATGTTAACTGTTCCTTCACTGACGGCCTCATTGCTACTGTTGGTGTGTATTTCATAGGGTCTATCAAAGATGAACTGTGGAGAAATACCATCTGCACGTACCTGCAGAAGTGGCATTTGTTTAATTGCCTCATTCCACAGCCGGCATCTGGTCACTCCACATCCTATGTTTGGCTGTATGCCAACGGATTTGAGACGTGCCATAGTAGTTAGGGCCACCTCTTCTAGATATATGTCTAGTGGTGGCAGGCACAGCATCACTTCCATTGCTCTTGTTGGTGTTGTTCTCATAGCTCCAATTGTGTTTAAACAGGCTACTCGTTGTACCTGGCTGAGCTTACGTTTCGCTACAGTCTGCTGACACTTAGGCCACCAGACGATGGGTCCATAGGCTATCATTGGTCTTATTATAGCAGTGTAAATCCACATAGCCACTTTGGGTTTCATTCCCCAGGTTTTCCTTATGGTTCTGCGGCACTGCTCAAAAGAGATGTAAGCCTTCTTTAGTCTTCTGTCTAAATGAAGATTCCATGTTAGTTTGGCATCAAAAGTTACTCCAAGGTATTTTACTTCTGATGCGAAATTTAGTGTGGTATTTAGGAGAACGGGGGCCGTCATTGGCCCCAATTTCCTTTTCCTTGTGAAGAGGACCAGCTCTGTATTCCTGGGGTTGACCGACAGAGAGTGTTCTCTGCACCATCTTTCGATTATTCTCAGGGCCATCTGCATTCGATCACAGAGGACTCCTTCGAATTTACCACTAAGCAGTATCGTTAGATCATCTGCGTATGCAATTGTGTGGAATCCCTCGGAGTTGAGGCGGCGCAGGAGGCTGTCAAGAACTAAGTTCCATAGAAGAGGTGATAAGACACCCCCCTGAGGACAGCCTCTTGCAACCATTCCTCTAACAGCGATGTCTCCCATGTTAATCTGTACCGCTCTTTTTGAGAGCATGTTGGATATCCAGCCACTTACGATCGGAGAAACGTTCCTGCTCGTGAGGGCTGCTGTAATTTTTGGAAAGGTGGTTTTATCAAAAGCGCCTTCTATGTCTATGAAGACACCCAGGGTGGACTCTTTATTGTCCAAAGACTTTTCAATCCGACCACTAACCGCATGAAGGGCGGTGTCGGTGGATCTGCCCGGGGTGTATGCATGCTGATTGGGATGTGTGGGATTAGCAGTGATCGCAACATCCCTCAAGTATCGCTCACATAGCTTTTCCATCGCCTTGAGAAGGAACGAGGTCAAGCTAATGGGTCGGTATGCTTTGGGGGTAGTATAGTCTATTCTTCCCGCCTTTGGTATGAACACTACTTTGACTTCTCTCCACACCTTCGGAATATAAAGGTGTGCTAGGCACGTCCTGAATATTGCTGTCAGGTGCGGCACTATTTCATCCAGACCCCATTGTAAAAGGGCTGGATGAATGCCGTCAGTACCTGGCGATTTGAAGGGGGAGAAGCCCAGTATTGCCCATTTAATTCTGTCTTCACTCACAATTTGTTTGGCAGTTTGCCAGTCCAGTTCGGTGGGTTGAGTGTCGGTTTCATTTGGCCATTCCTTCCGATCTGTCACTACAGATTCTGGGAAGTGAGTTTCCATAAGCAACTCTAGGCTTTCATGTAGGTCGTTGGTACTGGTACCATCATCCTTTTTCAGTAGACCTAGGTGATTGTCTTTGTTTTTGGCAAGTATTTTATGTAGCCTAGCAGCCTGCGAGTAATCCTCGATCTCCTCACAGTAGGCTCTCCATGCCTCTCGTTGTCTCTGCCTGACTAGTTTTTTGAACTCTCTTTGATTGGTTCTGTATAGCTCCCAATCTGATTCAAGTTTTGTCATTTTCGCCTTGTTGAACGATGTCCTAGCTTGTTTCTTGAGGTCGGTCAGCGTCTGGCACCACCATTTAGTGGCTTCCCCAGGCTGCTGTTGTACGGCCTTCAAGGGACACGATGCTTCGTAAGCTTTTTTCATAGCGGTTTGAACAGTTTTAACATACTGCTCAATCTCTCCGTTGTTTTGTGGCACCCCGTTGTGTACATCCCTCAGGTTCTCCCTGAGTTGACGTCGATATTCATCTCTGTCAGTGTCTCGGGGGTTCCTGAGGAGTTTTCTTGGTGCTTTGATTAATTTAATGCCGAATTCAATCCAGCGGTGGTCTGACATTGAAGCAGCGTCAGACACATGCCAGTCTTGGATCGAGTTGGATATACGGTTTGTAGCTAAGGTGATATCTACTATGGTTTGACTTCTAGAGTTAATAAATGTCGGTGTACAGCCTTGGTTAATTATATTAAGGTTATTACCGATTATATAGTCGTAAAGTGACTTACCTCTAACATTGTTGTCTTTGTTGCCCCAGGTTACATGGTGAGCATTGGCGTCACATCCCATGATTAGTTCCCATTTCTGGGTGAGGCAATGAGTTACCAGGTTCTCCATTTCCCTTGTCGGCGGTGGTGTTGCCTGGTCCTGGGGGAGATACACTGATGCTATTACGACTGTTGTTGGTTTGCCTGATATTGCACATTCCACCCTCACGGCCGTGAGATCAGAGGTTGAAAGGTGTTGTAATGGCTGGATTTTGATGTGCCGGGGGGCATAAATCGCTGTCCTCGGCGTCATTGTTGGTGAGCTGAAAATAACTCCGTTTAGTTTTGTTAAACCAGATATTTTAGATTTAACTATCCAGGGTTCTTGGATTAGAGCCAGTGTATCCTGCTCCACATCGAGTCGTCGGCACAATGTTGCCGTTGCCGCTCTACTGTGTTGCAGGTTACACTGGACTACTCTTACCTTGTTTGGCTCGTTCTGTGGCGAACGTTGTCGCTCTGCCGCAGACTGTACATGTTGTGGTGGGCGCTGGCGCTCATCCACTGGTTGGTGCGGCGAGCGTGGCCGCTCTGCCACTTGATTGGCTAAAGTTTTATTATCCATATGGGTTATTTGTTGATTTCGTCCATCTGGTTCCCCACCCGCCACGGAGCCCTCTTTGGGGATGTCGCACGGCAAGCCCGTGCGATCACCAAGGATACCAGATGGATATAGCCCCCAGAGACAGGCAACGCTGTGAGAGGGTGGCGCAAACCTGACTGCCGAGGCGATCGACAGCCAGATCCACGGCCCCCTACGCGCCCCCTGCCGCCAGAGACTCACCCTGCCGGCCCTCTGACGGGACGACGCAGCCGGTTGATCAGGAGTGGGTTAGCTCCCGACCGCCCGTCTAGCCGAACTCCGGACCAAAGTGGCGTGTTGCAGGCACGGCCCACTCAACCACCAGGATTCCTTCATCCGACGACACGGGTCGCCACGCACGGCACAAACACGTGGGGGCTGGTTACTATGGGATGTCGCCCAAATTCCCATAGGCATCGTTAGAGGTACCCTAACCCTGGTACCATTCAGTCCTCGGCACGATGGCTTACACCTTGACTTGGGGGATGTTTTTCGAACCTCCCGGTCTAGATCCGCCGCCTTTTGTTTAAGCAGTGTCACCTCGTGCAGGGTGTGGTTCTTCACCACATGCTTACCAGCACCTCCGAAGGGGCATTGGTGAAGCTGGCGGACGATCTTGGACGGTGATAGGCTAGGGCAAGAATGCTATATTCGCGTCAACCGTCCCTGGTGTGCGTCAACCCACCCCGGTAAACCCAATTAAGGGGCCGAGTGAGCCAACGCACTCCTTGACTACATTGACTTTTATTTTTTATGGTTTTTTGCTAATTGACAGCTGATTGACAGCTGCAAACCGTCAATATCGTCTATTTGACATCAGATTTGAATTCAGCAACCTCAACAATATAAAGTTAGGTAATTTAATAATCAAAATATGAAATACAAAAATGTTATAAAACTATTTAAAGTGTTGAAACATATTCTTTATAGGATTTTGCAAACAGCGGAAAAAACTATCTGTGAGAACCAAAAGAAAAACTATATGTAAAAAACATGAATGAAATCTTTGCATTCTTTCGATAACCTGACTTCTGGTTATGCTAGCAAATCAAATTCCTAAAATAATGTCCAATTTCTTATTTGGCATTCTCATTCTAACACTAGCGTCCAACATAGTCCCCTACGGCTAAGCAGATTAAACTAGTATCTACATGACGCCCTACGGCATGGAGAAGAAAAAGAAGAAATTGAACAAATTTAGTTTAGGATTTTCATTTGCTAGTTAACCAGAAGTCATGTTATCGAAAGAATGCAAAGATTTCATTAATATTTTTTACAATAGTTTTTCTTTTAGTTCTCATAGATAGTTTTTTTTTTTCGCTGTTTGCAAAATCCTATAAAGAATATGTTTCATTACTGTCAGTAAACAAATAATAATTCACTTTTAAATATGCATAGAGTATATAGGCTCCAATGCTAGTTAGCTAATAGATAGGTGAAGATCTGTTGTTTTTATCAGTCAATGTCAAATAT
Source organism: Stenurella melanura (assembly GCA_963583905.1). Taxonomy (NCBI): domain Eukaryota; kingdom Metazoa; phylum Arthropoda; class Insecta; order Coleoptera; family Cerambycidae; genus Stenurella; species Stenurella melanura. The sequence goes on from OY757310.1 coordinate 88,560,952, forward strand.
AAATATTTCATACTTATTCATGAATATTGCCTTGGTTTTGCATGAAACATCGTTATGAGTGGCTTTGTGTCTTTCTGATGAGCTGAGAATACGGACAAAAAACGTTTCAAAGAAACTGAATGAGACATTTTCCATTAAAATGAAAATATTTTTTAAGGCAAGGTAGGTAAATAAATCCATTTTAGGACTTTGTTCTCACTTTTAACTGAATTTGCATACCATGGGGGGTCATGTAGATGCTAGTTTAATCTACTTGGCCGTAGGGGACTCATTGGATGCTAGTGTTATAATGAGAATGTCAAATAAGAAATTGGATAAATTTATTTTAGGATTTTGATTTGCTAGCATAACCAGAAGTCAGGTTATTGAAATAATGCAAAGATTTTATTAATATTTTTTACATAAAGTTTTTCTTTTAGTTCTCATGGATAGTTTTTTCCGCTGTTTGCTAAATCCTATAAAGAATATGTTTCATTACTATAAGCAAACAAATAATAAATAATTCACTTTTAAATATTTTAAGTAATAACTTATGATGGAGCTATGGAGCTTTGCTGCTCCATAGGTGCCAAAATACTGAATATCGTGGCCATGATGATTTTTGTTCAGGATGATGGAAGCTGCAATATACCAAAAATTCAAACGATTTGGCGGAAACCCAATTTCCATAAGATTACTGAGGGGTATGGAGCTTTGGTGCTTCATAGGAGCCAAGATACTGATTATGGAGCATCGTGGCCATAGACACTTTTGTTCAGGATGACAAAGGGTACAATATACTAAAAATTCAGACGATTCCGCCGAAACCCAATATGCATAAAATCAGTGCGGGTATGGAGCTTTGGTGCTCCATAGGAGCCAAAATATTCAAAATGAAGCATCGTGACCTAAAAGACTTTTGTTCAGGATGATAGAAGCTACAATATACCAAAAATTCAGACGATTCTACAGAAACCCATTTCCCATAAGGTTTTTGCTGGGTGCTTTCAAGTGAAAATCTCAATTTTATTTTATCAACCCTTTTAATAGCGAGAGTCGCATGAGTGGTGGTGGGGGAGATGGAAAATATTATTAAAAACATCTGAAGCCCACGTATACACCAAATCTGAGTATACACAGGTCTCTGACTATAAGACCTTCAAATCCATCAACATCGTCAATTATCCCTATTCTCAATTTAAAAATATAACTGAAACATCACACTGCTATTACTATTTTTCAATTTAATAACACCGGCCAAGTTCCACTTATTTTTAATTTCATGACGATACATAGATTAGGCCAATCATTGTATTTTGTTATGCAAAAAACCTTACACCTGGAATAGCTAACGTTAATAAATACTACGTTATTTTCAAATAATATTAGTAGAAACACCTGTATAAAACATTAGTCAAGCGAGTGAGGAAGGTGTGATGGGACGGTATCCGAAGAAAAGAACCTGGCCTTTGGCAACGACTGATGCAGCAGCGTCGACCCTTGTGGCGCCACAGGCGTGCTGCGCCCTTTCTCGTCACGCGACTCTATCACGCTACTCAGGGACCCTCCGCGCAAACCCTCTGTCAAGACTAACCCGGTCAAACAGCCCGATTATACCTTTAACCGCAAAAACTAAAACCACAATCCGTTTATTGTAAAACGTAAAGAAATATTTTAAGTTCTCCAACGTAGAACACAGGAAAATTGTAACTTCCCCTTCATCATTAACATACCTCTGCAAGTGTCTATAAAATATTACGTACAATCTTTTAAACAGCTATGATATTATCTGGCAATCTCTAGGTATCTAACTAGCAATCCTTTTCAATTTGGAAGTGAATTTTTACGTTCAAAAAAATATCATTGTAATTTTCATAAGATGAATTATTTTATGAAATACAGAAAGTATTAATGGTGTTTCAATCACATTTACTTTATTAACTATTTTTTACTTTAAAGCAAAGTAATTTTTTTATCAGCTGACGATAGGACGGATGAGTAACGCGTATGTTTGTCTGTTAGATGTTTCGTAACTAAAAAACTAGTTTACCGATTTTGATGAATGATAAAGCACTTACTCGGGAAGAATCTAACCTAAGGATCATCATGCCAATCCTTCTAGAGAAGCAACAGTAACATTAAATTCATTACTCTATTAAGAAAATACTAACATATAGGGTGGGGCAATAGTTCGTCGGACCTCGATATTTCGAGTTCTACGATAGCTAGACATTAAAAAAAAATAGCAAGTAATCTAGATAAAAAAGTCTATAACTGGAAATTATTTTCGAACATACAGGGCGAGCCAACACGAAATTACAGAACCGAGTGCCTTTTTTTTTAAATGGCATGCTATGTATATCAGTACATTTTTTGAAGTCTCTTTCTAGGCTCTGTTTATTCTTATTTTAGCATTGAACATCTCCCAACCACTTGGATATAATGATTTTTTTTTTAAATATTGCAATATGCAGATGGATATTAAAAAAATCACCAATCTGTCAATTTATACTGTGCTGCGTCCAGTACACTCTCAAAAATTGAACACCATTAACATTTTGACGAAATTGTATTAAAATTAATATTCAGGTATTTTCGGAATAGCTGATACAGAATCTGATGTCAGAATGAGGGATTCAATGTGACTAGCAGAATTTCACGCAAACATATGCCTGTTGGTGAAAATTTCACATGTCATCTCCTTAGCCAATCAGAAGTTTGTTTTTATGTCGTTACCATGGCAACCCAAAAAATTTCAGGAAATTTTCATCCTCCAGCGTACCCTGAACGAAATTAATAAGTGGAAATTCTTCTGTCAAATTATTGACTTATGATCATATCTGACATTTGTTATTACATAAAAATGGATTTTTATTTCTCATATTAAATGAGATAATTATAAAAAAAATCATTGAGCTTTGTGAAACATCATTTTATTTCATGTTTAATACCTAATTATAATTGTAAATAACTCCTCATTTTCGTTTTCCTCCATATTACACTTCTCACAGGTATGATAAGTATTTCAGTTTTGGATGGATTTTTTAACTTCACAAAGCTCTTCGCAATATGTTCATATTGCATATTATATTATTTTTCCATACTTTGTAATCTTATTCTTTAAAAATCTCAAAAACAACTTCAACAAAAAGAATATTGAGCTTAAACTGGTTAAACTGTCAATGAAATTATGATAAATGACGTTTCGTATCAAAGCCATCTCTGTCAATGTATACTGTGCTGAAACTGTGCTATGCTATGTGTATAAAAAATGAAAATATATAAAGAAAACAACGTTCCACCTATTTTAGTCAATAAAACTTATTCTCTAACACACAAATAGAGTTGTCCTAAACAATTTTCAGTAATTTTTGTAAACTAAAATGGGTGGAAAAGATATTATTTATTTATTATACGTACATAGGTATTCCATTTTCAAATAACTGTTATAATTTTAATTTTGACACCAATACTTAATAAACAGAATAATAAAATCATGCCTACACGAAAACACTGCAATACAATGGTTTGGACAGACAACGGAATCAAAAATGAAGAATATAGGAGTCAAACAAGGATGTCCCCTATCCCCCCGACTATTCACCACAGTCCTGGACCAAGTCAAAACAGCCTACAGAGTCACAAGAGCTCTACTACCCTTCATTGAGGACAACAAACCACCATGGTGCCTAACCAAAAAGGTATACACGACCATCATAATGCCTACTACGATGATATATGGAGTCAAAAACGCAGCAACGATAAAGGCCAACCGAAGAAGCCTGAGAAGAGCTGAAAGGGACATTATCCAACTGCTAGCAAAAACAGGAAAACCACAAAAACGACAGAAAACGTCAACATTACTAGAGGGAAGAACAATAATCAAAAGAATAGAATCATACGCGATGAAATACTGGAGACATGTCCAAAGACGGGACACGACACACCTACTGAAGAAAGCGCTGCGAATGAACAGCAACAAACTGAAAATAGGGAGGCCATGCTACACATGGATTACAACAATCGAGAGAATTATGAATAAGCTAGGAAAGGATTATACACACTGGGAAAAGTTTGCACAACAAAAAATGGAATACAATAAAGAAATATCAAGGATATACACACTGCCAGACTCAGAAACAGAAGAAACAGAAGAAACAGAAAACTCAGAAGTAGAATAGGAGAGAAGATGATCACAGACAGAAACTAAGAAGAAGCATATCACAAAAACCTGAAAGTAAAAAGAAGCACGAAAACCTAAAAGAAGCATCTCACAAGCGCCTACACTTTCCATCCGATGAAGACAGAAGGAAAACAAGAAGAAACATCTCACAAACACCTACACGCTCCATCCTATACTCCTACCCCATGCGTCATGCGGCTCTCGCTGCTGACAACAAGCATGTCCAATGTCCAATCCAGCGTATGCAGCTGGTCCGGCGGTATACAAAAGCACTGGGGGTTTGTTCTGGCACACGGTGGGATGATCGGTGGGCGATCGGGCTGCGTGGTGGAACAAATCTCCCTGCACCGGAATTGGCAGCAATGCCCACCTTACGCTGGCAAATCAATCAATCAATCAATCAAACATTACTTACTAATTTCGATATGTTTCTGTCACTTTGTCAACAAGACCCATTCTTTACCTACTAATCTTATGCCTTGTTATGCCTTAGAATAATCTTAATGTCAGTTGAAATTAGAGTTTATTTTAATTTATTTTCGTGTGAAATTTTCTTACCGAATCCCCCGCGTGCTTAAATTAATTGCCGGAAATTTTTCTCGTACATGAATTTTTTAAGAAAATTCATATACTCGAAAAATTTCCGGCAATAATTCAAGAACTTGGGAGAATACAAGTGAAAATACACAACATAAAAAGAACCGCGGTTAATAAAATCAGTTTACATGTCCCAGCGTCTTGACAAAATATTGGTTTGTTCCATAAGTAATTGTCACACTGTGTATAGATGACTTTTGCATAAATGTTATTTAATACGTAAAGGTTAATGTTTGCCCCATTATACACGTCAAACTGGTTTCTGCGGTAAAATATTTGTAATTATAAAAGTAAAATCTTGTACGTGCATGAAAATTCTAATGATTGACAGGTGCCAATTAAAACAAACGTTTCTGCACAGAAATATATTCCTAGTCTTTTATTATCAGCGCAGGTTAAATAGGAAGGCCGAGCGTGAAATTTTGTGCAAAATCTGTGTGGCCTGTACCATTACAATACTAAATACTTAAATAGCATAAGATGGCCCGACTTTATAACAGATAAGTTAAGGGGCTTAACTAAATTGGTTCTAAAAAAACATTTTATAAGTCCTATAATGCCATACCTTCGATTTTCGAAATAAAATAATTCCGACATTCTACATAAACAACTGAAAATTTAGAAAAATCAGTGTTTCATATTATATCACTAATATTCAAAAATAATTATTGGTATGGCACAAATAAGCAAGATAAAAGACATGTAGATGTTGCGGTGTTAAGAAATATTGGTTAATTTTTTTTCGAAATGAGTATCAAAAATTAACATCTAAAACAGCAAGATTTATTTCTTAATTTTTGTTGGGTATTTTGCCACTGAAAGATATTTAAAAATTTTAATGAAAAAACCTCCATCTCCACGAAAAAGTCTCACATCTAAAAATATATAAACTAGAACAATGTTATAAACTAAAAAAATTAAAATGAAAGCTATAGGCAGTTAACGTTTCGGAAGACAATCTACTCACGTTCTCAAAACTTTTTTGGCCGTCAACCATGACAGTTCTTTGTTTATGTATTTCCATAGTCACGTGAGTCATTGTATATATGGAATTACTGCCATTGACCTAAATACCTTAGGTTGTAATAGTATATTCTCTCTATTTTTATATAATTTTTAAACCTTCCATAGGGTTCCCGTTACAATTTTTTAAATAGATATTTTTTTTGCGTATGATTACCTACTTGATTTTCTTTATTTCCCAATGTTGTCGTCTTAGTTGACGAAACCCTCGTCACTGCACAATTCGTATTCCTAGAATCAAATGTAGCAAACCGTTTTCGTGTAAATTATTTTAATGAAATGTTTAAAAATAAAAAGAAAATTTAAATCTTTTCTTAAGTTATCGTGCTAACAAAAAACATAACGGGTAGAAAGACGTGTTGAAAGTTATTCAGAATACTCCAGTTTTCGCTTTTTTATTACATATTCTGAAAAAGTCTGACGAGAATAGTAACTATGACACAAATAAAAATTTTCTGACTGCTCCGTCATATATAAAGAAATTAATGAAGTTGACTAAACATTTTTCGAAATATTAGATAGTCGAGGTGTGAAGTCACTTCGTCCAACCACCCGCCCAGAGATCACCGTATAGACAAAATGTCTATTGAAGGAATTATGCGAGTATTTTATTGTACCTGGTGTATCAGAGTGAAGTCGTTTCTTTCGTTGTAATAAATATTAAGGTGGCCATTCCCTAGAAAGAGACATCCGATAGGGAAATATTTGTTATTTTTGACTATACCTTTTTTTTCTTGGTACTTACGTATATTTAAGAAAACTATTAGAACTAGAACTAGTAGAACCATTACTAGACTATTACTATACATTTTCACTCAATAATGTCAGTGGTTTGCAAGATAGCTAGGTTTAAAACTACGAAATAGGAAGATTAAAATAATTTTGCTTCCACATCCACGTAGTGGATTGGAAGTACAGTAATCGTAAAAAAAATGTCAAAATTTTTGTTTCTTGAAATCGGTTTAGAATGTCATGAAACGTCGAGATTTTAAATTTGAGCGAAAGAAAATTTTTCCGTCTGTCTGTCGATCTGTCTGTCGGTCCGTCTGCCGGACTGTTACTTTTTTTGTCCGCACGCTTTCTCCGGAACGGCTTAAGATATTGACTTGAAATTTTGCACACGTGTATATTATAATGAGATCTGAAACTGGATTGTTTTTTGAAGATATCCGGTGAAGGGTTGGGGAGTAAATAGGGGTAAATATGGGGAAATATGTAAAGCAAGCTGGTAAGACTACAGAAACTTGAAATATGATGTATGTACTACAAGCCAAGGCCCCATATTCTTTTATAATATTTTTCAACCCCCCCACCACCTTCTTCATTATTGAATGGGTTGATAAAATAAAATTGAGATATTCATTTGAAATTTGGTACACGTATATATTATAACGACATCTGGAACTAAATTATATTTTGAGATGTTTCCATTGAAGGGTTGGGGGTTAAATAGGGGTAAATAGGGGACAATAAGTAAAGTAAGTTGGTAACAGTACAGAAACTTGAAATTCGGTGTATGTACTAGAAGCCAAGGTCTCGGATTATTTATATTATTTTTCTACCCCCACCACCCCTACTCCATTATTAAAGGGGTTGATAAAATAAAATTGAAATATTCACTTGAAATTTGATACACGTATGTATTATAACGACATCTGGAACTAGATTATATTTTGAGAAGCTTCCGTTGAAGGGTTGTGGTTTAAATAGGATTAAATAGGGTTAAACAGGGGAAAATAAGTAAAGCAAGCTGGTATGAGTACAGAAACTTGAAATTCAGTGTATATACTAGAAGCGAGACTCAATTTTTTTAAAAATATTTTTCAACTCACTTGAAATTTGGTACACGTATATATCATAACGACATCTGGGACTAGATTATATTTTGAAAAGCTTTCGTTGAAGGGTTGGGGGTTAAATAGGGGAAAATAAGTAACGCCAGCTAGTATGAGTACAGAAACTTGAAATTCAGTGTATGTACTAGAAGGTAAAGACTCAAAAATTTTTATAACATTTTTCAACCCCTCCACCACCCCCACCCCCAATCAATTATTAAAGGGGTTGATAAAATAAAATTGATATATTCATTTCAAATTTGGTACACGTCTGTATTATAACGACATCTGGAACTACATTATATTTTGAGGTGATTCCGTTGAAGGTTGGGGGTTAAATAGGGGTAAATAGTGGAAAATAAGTAAAGCAAGCTAGTAAGAGTACAGAAACTTGAAATTTGGTGTATGTACCAGAAGCCAAGATCTCGGATTATTTATATTATTTTTCAACCCATTATTAAAGGGGTTGATAAAATAAAATTGAAATATTCACTTGAAATTTGGTACGCGTATATATTATAACGACATCTGGAACTAGATTGTATTTTAATATGATTCCGTTGAGGGGTTGGGGGATAAATAGTGATAGATAGGGGAAACTAAGTAAAGCAAGGTGGTAAGAGTATAGAAATTTGAGATTTAGTGTATATACATACTAGAGGCGATGGTCTCAGATTTTTCTATAATATTTTCCATCCCCCCCATCACCCCCACGCCCTTGTTAAAAGAGTTGATAAAATTAAATTTAGATTTTCACTTGAAATTTGTTACACGTATAACGATATCTTAAACTAGATTATAGTTTGACATGATTGCGTTGAACGGGTGGAGGTAATTGGTGGTAAATAGGGAAAAATAAGTAAAGCAAGCTGGTAAGGGTACAGAAACTTGAAATTGGGTGTAGTATATCCTATAAGCCTAGGACTCATATTTTGTAGTAATGTTTTTCAACCCCCACCACCCTTTATCCATTATTAAAGGGGTTGATAAAATGAAATCGATAAAATTGGGACACGTATGTATTATAACGATATCTGGAACTAGATTATATTTTAAGATGATTCCGTTGAAGGGTTGAGGGTTGAATAAAAATAAATAGGGGAAAGTAAGTAAATCATGCTGGTAAGAGTACATAAATATGGGATTTGGTGTAATTACTAGAAACCAAGGCCCCAGATTTCTTTGTAATATTTTTCAAACACCACAATCTCCGCTCCATTATTAATGGGTTTGATAACATAAAATTGAGATATTTACTTGAAAGTTAGTACACGGATGTATAGTAATGACATCTGATTGAGATGATCCCACTGAAGGGGTGGATCGTGGTAGGTTGTGAATAGGGGAAAATAAGTCGGGCAAACTAAAAACTTCATTTTTAACGTATATGGTAGAAACCAACGCCTCAAACATTTCTATGACGTCTGCTCCAAATATTATTAAAATTCTATGACCAATAATTTCCATATACTAGAGTGCAAATCTAATCAAGATGTTTCCTTTAAAGTGACTTTGATGAAAAATCTGGATGTGGAAGTAGTGATAGTCAACTCGTGGTTCACTATTAGACGGACGGATCGGAATTGGCATTCAAATCTGCTTCAATGAAAAATGAACTGCGTGGACTTGCTGACCAACGTCCTCAGTCTCAATTTTTGCAACTTGGCCAATATTACAGGTAATCCTCTCACAGCCGGATCTACTACATTTTCTATATAAAGCATATGTTTCATGGTTTAAGCTGGCTAAATTAGCAGAAATATATAGCAATGATTTTAACCTATGTTCGAACATAAGTGGAGCAAATAACGAAGTATAATATTAATTTAAATTGCATTTTTGACAACGGAAAAACACTTCGTTACAAAATTTAAGCGAAAACAAATTTTCGTTCTGTCGGTCGGTCTCTAACTTTTTTTTGTGTGCACGTTTTCTCAAGAACGATTTAAGATATTGGAAACTGCTGTGTTAGCTTATGTCATATTTTTATTCAAGAGGTAGTTCTCCACAATATATCAAAAAAAAAAAAATTTAGACAATTCCACAGAAAGACAACTTGAAACACACACAGAATACTGCGGGGTTCTTTTCAAGTATGTTGAAAAAAAAAACTCTCCAATTTTTGCTTCCTATTTCCATGTTTGCTACAAAATTAATCGGTATCTATGTTAAAAAAACATTTGATTTTCAGGAAGAGATGTTAATTTTGTTTGAGTAAGAGATGATATTGGTTAATGTTTTAGCTAAGGAAGAAACTAACTCAGGACAGCTTTTGAACGATGAATTATACATAAATAACAGAGATGCTATGCTGAAATTGAAGCTTAGATACAGTTCAGTCAGTAAAGTAAAAAATACACCAGAAGCTCGTAAAAAATATTATCTGAGATGTTCCTTCCGTAACTGTTAGTACGAGGATTAAACATCACAGAACCATAAAAATTAGTTCTGGGGGTGTCTGTGTGTGTGTGTGTGTGTGTGTCTGTCTGTCTGTTGGTGCATTAACTAAAACACTACTTGACGGAGAATAGTCAAATTTGGTAGGTAGTTGACCCTACTCTCAGCGAAGAAATGGTTAAACTTTCACTGGAAAATATACAGGGTGGACCGTCTAAACGGAATAAATAGTGAAAAAAATTTTTTTTGCTCAAATTTAAAATTTCCACGTTTCATGACACGCTAAACCTATTTCAGAAAAAAAAAATTAAAATTTTTTTCACCATTTAAAAAAAATTTTTTACCACTAAAATAAATTTTAAAAAAATCGGTAAAGGTATTTACACAGAACTTCCCTCGTTATTTGTGCATGGCGGTCACTAAAAAATTATTAAATATAAAATGACATTGAGAATAATAATGGAAATATAGTTATTGTAATTATTACAAAGAAGTCCTGATAACTTTTGGTCAAAAAAATTGTGCTCATCCAACAGCAAAAGTTCAATACTAAATAACAGGTCTACCATTTTTTGGGATGACCACCCTGTATATATTTCCAATAAGTATAATAGCATATGCCAAATATTATTGCCATTAGACACATTTTCAGTTCCACTTTCACGCAGTGGTGGTTAAAAATTTCAATTTTTTTTGAAATTTTTCAAAACTGTTGGTTAAAAATTTTGAGTCTTATTTCTTCTGCAATAGGTTCAGAATGTCATGAAACACGGAAATTTTAAATTTGAGCAAAGAAAAATAATGTTTCATCTGTTTTGGTGGTAAAATTTTTTTAAAAAATGTGTGAAAATAATTTTCAAATTTTTTTTTCTGAAATATGTTTAGAATGTCATGAAACGTGAAAATTTTAAATTTCAGCAAAAACAAATTTTTCCGCCTATTCTAATGGTATTTTTTTTCCAAAATGGTAAAAAATGATGCATTTTTTTCCGAAATAGGTTTGGAATGTCATGAAACGTGGAAATTTTAAATTTAAACAAAAACTTTTTTTTTTATCTATTCTATAGTAAGTAGTGAAATAGATTTTATCAAATTGTTTAAAAATTTGTTTGAATAGGTTTAGAATGCCATGGAAACGTTGAAATTTTAAATTTGAACAAAGAAAAAAAATAATTTTTTTGAAATTTTTCCAAAATGTTGGTTAAAAAGTTAGGTTTAGAATGTCATGAAACGAGTATATTTGAAATTTGAGCAAAAAAATGTTTCCAACTATTCTAGTGGTAATTTTTTTTTTCAAAATGGTAAAAAATGTTACAATTTTTTTTCTTCCGAAGTAGTTTTGGAATGTCATGAAGCGTGGAAATCATAAATTTGAAAAAAAAATATTTTTTTCTATTCTATAGTAAGACTTAGTTTTAATTTTTTCAAGAACATTTTTCAGAAAAATTTCTAAATTTGTTTTATACGTTTAGAATGCCATGGAAACGTGGAAATTTTAAATTTTAACAAACAAAAAAATTCCACCTATTTTAGTGGTAAAATTTTTTTCAAAAATGTTAGAGTGACCGCCATGCACAAATAACGAGAAAAGTTCTGTGTAAATACCTTTATCGATTTTTTCTATAGGGCGCACGCAAAAAATTTCAAATAAACGAAAATTCGTGCGCATTAAAAATACAAATTTTGCAGTTTTTTTCAATGCCGATTTTCTCAAAAAGCATAGGTATACAAGAAAATTACAAGAGGACTCTTTTTTAGGCAATTAGTCAAGCTTTCTTTTTATGTATTCAACGGTTAACGAGTTATTAGTAAAATCTTTATAATTATTGGACTAGTAGCTAGTTCATTCATTTTGTAGAAACAATTCTGTTTCAAGAAACCCATTAGATACACCTTAATTCATAATGAAAAATCCAATCAATTTTGGCGTGATGTTTTCTTTAAGAGACAGATTATTTATTTATTTATTTATTGCATACACTGTTCAACAGGTAAGATACCCAATTACAGAACAGGAATAAAGGCATACAAAGCATTAATTACATAATATACAACAACAGAAAGAAAGTAAAATGAAGAAAAAAATTACTTAAATGTACGAACTATGAATAACTAATGATACGAAGAAAGAGAAAAAAATAACATGGGAAATGTTTAAATATAAAAACTATATATACATATATACATATATGTGATTCAAAGCAAATTAAGAAAAACAAAGACACTCACTGGTTATTTAATTTAGAACATTTTGTTTTATGTCACTAAGGCTGCAATTAAAAATATCGAAGTCGTTACATAATTTGTTAGAAGTACTAATGTTGATACATCCAGAGCTGAGCTATGCTGGCTATTTTACTCACTTATTTAACATTTTAGTTTTTATCTCATAATGCCAAATAGTGTAACATCTTAAGAGACCTTGACCATGTGTTAGGTTTTGTAAAATTTGAAGTTGTCTCAACTAAGTTCATTCAAAAAATTATTGATGATTGCAATACTCTTGCTTTACTTAATTTACTAAGCTCTTTGTCAATTTAATCATGTATTACGGATTTAAAAAAACTGAAATTAGACTAGCATCGTAAACCAGAAGTGTATCTGCCTGCCGTTTTAGGTAGGTTTTTTTACAACTATTATATTTTGATTAGATTTATTTAGGTTCCATTTTAAATTTCAGTGACTGGCTGTATGGTCAAAGATTTAATAATGGCGTGTGTGAGTCGGACGAACACGCAAATAATTTGATCCGTAACAAAAGTACCTCTCCCCCATGTGCCGAGCACCATGGTGATGCTGAATATTTATTCCGACCCCCCGCACTCCCTCCAACGGCCAATTAAAAAAAGGTTTTCACCCCTTTCGGGGTTGATTAATGGCACGTTGGAGGGATTGCGGAGGGTCGGAATAAATATTCAGCATCACCATTGTGATCAGCATCCTCCCCTCGTAAATGGGAAGATATACATTTCACCGCTAACATAAAAAAATTCACCCCTTCCGCGGATGATTATCGTTGAAGGGGTTGCGGGGGATCGGAATAAATATTCAGCATCACCATCGTGCTCAGCATCCTCGAAAACGGGAGTAGGATATTTTTGAGTTTTGAAAATTATATCCTGAGCGTTTAACCCCACTTGGGGTTGGTTTTTGGCCGTTTGGGGGTTGCGCAACCCCAAAGAGGCATTCTACCACCTTCATCGCGTTCAGCATCCTAGAAAAAAGGGAGAGAAGGTACTTTTGTTACGGATCAAATTATTTACCATTTTCTGGATTTTTTCCGACTCACACACGCCACAATAATCCAAAAAAGAAAACTCATTACATAACTGTCACAAAAATGAGTATCTTATAAAATAAATTTCGTGGCACCACGCGTCCGTACCCTATCAGGTCACATTTAAAATGATCGGATTGCACGAATAATATTTTTGCAAGTTTCCGTGAATTGTTCTTAAGGTGCTTGAAACAAGATATTAATATCCTTCTGTATATGGCAGTTAAAATTTTATTTTTTTTACACTCAGTCTGACATTTTTAAATTTTATTGTTTTCAAATAAAATTAAATTGTAATTAAATCTGAACGGAAGTATTTAAAGAAAGATATATAAACATAATCATCACTTTCATTGGCATTCTCATAATCCAGGAAAACGGTAGCTTTAAATGATACAAGAAAGCTTGATAAATTGACTTTTTTAAATGTTTGCACAGAAAACTAGCCTGAACTAACTTAAAGAGCCGACAGAATTATTTATGTAGAACAATATATTGTTAACGCCTACCTACCTGGATCGTTCACAATATTAATTCTGTTATGGACCTAAAGCGCCGTTCTTTGTAGTGTCAGAGGTGACTGAAACTTTATTTTGAAATGGTCGGACATAAAAGTCAACGGAATTGTATAATACTTAAAACACATCTAATTTCTTTCAGTTAAACGACCGAACAAAGTCGTGTTTTACACATAAATGTACAGTCCGAGATTTGTTTGATGTTTTGAAGATTTAAAAGGTAAAACTCACCTTTATAGGCCTTTAAACTGTAACGCTGAGGTGCAAAATCTTGAAGGTGAAACGAAGAGTCGGAGTAGGTGCCGTTTTTTCAGAGAAATCAGAATACAGATTAGAAAGTAAACGAAGCGGGTGGTCCATCTAGTTCAGATATGAAGACTACTGTTTAATAATCAAGCTAAACAGAATAGTTTTTAGAAGTAATAGAAAACGGGAAGGATTATTTATGATGAATTAAGAAATAATATAATATGATAATTAAACCAAAACAAAAAGTCATAAATATGTATTTATTTATTATACTTTTGGCAAATATGAAAGCGAGATGTATGCATTTGATCGGCACATTACTAAAAACGTAAATATCGCTCATGGAAAAAAAATCATATCACTGTGTTAATGTTAGAATGCTGAACAATATTCGAAATGTGTCTGTCCATCTGTCACGTTTCTTGTAAGCATGTTAACTTAAAGAAAGCACCGAATATATTGAAATTTAGGAAATAATTCTGCTGTTCTTGAACAAAATCTACCAGTAAATAAAAAACTGCTACATGGACATCCAGATTTACCATTCAAGTCTTCAGGGCCGTGCAGTACATTCCTTCAGTATGATGCGAGTCTTCGAAATGCCGCGCCTTATGTGAAAAGTAAAAAAAAAAAATAACCTTAAATTGTGATTTAGAAATACTACATAACAAAATGTCCTGGCACTTTTATTTTCGAAAAAATAATAATTTAGAAATAGTAGACACCAACAGCATATAATCACATTTACAACAGTTTTACTCTTCTAATTTAAGTTTGGCAAATTCGTCAATTAAAGATGTGAAATCTACAGTGGCAGCCAATTTGGTTTCAGTTGATATCAATGATAAATACTTTTTAAGTTTTGTTTGGCTCAATGAATCTTTTAGATAATTTGTTACTAACTTTAATTTAGAAATGCTTCTTTTCTCGCTGGCTACAGAGGCAGAGAGTGGTAATAAAATCGTCGTTGCTATAATTGTATTCGGATACAAAGTAGTTAAGGTGACCATTTCCTAGAAGGAGACATCCGATCGGGAAATATCATTTTTGTCCATAATTTTTATTTCTTAGTACGTATATTTAGTGAAACTAAAAGACTACCCAAGTAGAATCATAACAAGACTATATTACTATGAATTTTCATTCAATAATTCTAGTGGTTTCCAAAATAGTCAGATTTAAAACTACGAAATACGAAGATTAGCATAATTTTAAAATTTAAATCTGTTTTCAAAAAAATAATTTAAAACATCAAGATCAAGATTTCATAGGTGATCGGGATACATCATGCAATTCTTCTTGAAGATCCATTGCATTTAAATCTGAATCATTTTCGTCAAAAAGCAATGACTGGTGATTCATAGAATAATTTTCTAACATTTTGTCATCTATGTTACTTCCACATCCACGTAGTGGATTGGAAGTATAGTAATCGCAAAAAAATTTAAAAAAAATTTTTCTTCTTGAAATAGGTTTAGAATGTCATGAAACGTCGAGATTCTAAATTTGAGCGAAACAAATTTTTCTGTCTGTCTATCTGTCTGTCTGTACGTCTGTCTGTAACTTTTTTTGTCCGCACGTTTTCTCCGAAACGGTTTAAGATATTGACTTGAAATTTTGTACACGTATATATCATAACGAGATCTGGAACTGGATTGTTTTTTGAGATATAATATTAAGATATCGGGTGAAGGGTTGGGGGGTAAATAGGGGTAAATAGGGGGAAATCTGTAAAGCAAGCTGGTAACACTACAGAAACTAGAAATTTGATGTATGTACTACAAACCAAGGTCTTAGACTATTTAAAATAATTTCCAACCCCCCACCACCCCTACTCTATTATTAAAGGGGTTGATAAAATAAAACTGAGATATTTACTTGAAGTTTGGTACACGTATGTATTACAATGACATCTGGAACTAGATTATATTTTGAGATGATTCCGTTGATGGGTTGGGGGTTAAATAGGGGTAAATAGGGCAAAATAAGTAAAGCAAGCCGGTAAGAGTACAGAAACTTGAAATTCGGTGTATGTACTAGACGCCAAGGTCTCAGACTATTTATAATATTTTCGGTGTACGTACTAGAAGCCAAAGCCCCAGATTTTTTTATAATGTTTTTCAACCACCCACCACCACCACTCCATTATTAAAGGGGTTGATAAAACAAAACTGAGATATTTATTTGAAATTTGGTACACGTATGTATCATAACGACATCTGGATCCAGATTATATTTTGATATGATTCCGTTGAATGGTTGGGGGTTAAATAGGGGTAAATAGGGGAAATAAGTAAAGCAAGCTGGTAAAAGTACAGAAACTTGAAATTCGGTGTATGTACTTGAAAGCAGGGCCTCGTATTTTTTTATAACATTTTTCAACTCCCCAATTTCCCTACTCCACTATTAAAGGGATTGATAGAATAAAATTGAGATATTCACTAGAACTTTGGCATACGTATGTATTATCACAACATCTGGAACTAGATTATATTTTGAGATGCTTCCGTTGATGGGGTGGGGGTTAAGTAGGGGTACATATGGAAAAAGAAATAAAACAAGCTGGTAAGAGTACAGAAATTTGGGATTCGGTGCATATACTAGAAGCGAGTGCCCCAGGTTTTTTAATAATATTTTCCATCACTCCACCACCCGCACTCCCTTATTAAAAGAGTTGATAAAATTAAATTCAGATTTTCACTTAAAATTTGGTACACGCATATATTATAACGATATCTGAAACTAGATTATATTTTGTCACGATTACGTTGAAGGAGTGGGGGGGGTAAGTAGAGGTAAATAGGGAAAAAGGAGTAACGCAAACTGGTAAGAGTACAGAAACTTGAAATTCGATGTATGTCCTAGAAGCCAAGGCCTCAGTTTTTTAGTAATATTTTTCAACCCCCCACCACCCTTACTCCATTATTAAAGGGGTTGATAAAGTAAAAGGCAGATATTTACTTGAAATTTGGTAGACGTATGTATTATAACGACATCTGGAACTAAATTATATTTCGAGATGATTCCGTTGATGGGTTGAGTGTTAAATGGGAGTAAATAGGGGAAAACAAGTAAATCAAACTGGTAAGAGTACAGTAATTTGCGATTTGGTGTATATACTAGAAACCGAGGCCTCAGATTTCTTTTCAATATTTTTCAAATCCCATCATCTCCGCTCCATTAATAATGGGATTGATAACATAAAATTGAGATTTTCACTTGAAAGTTAGTACATATATGTATTGTAATGAGATCTGATTGAGATGATTCCATTGAACGGTGGGAGGTGCTAGGTTGTGAATAGGAGAAGATAAGTAGGATAAACTACAAACTTTAGTTTTAACGTATATGGTAGAAACCAACGCCTGAAACTTTTCTATGGCACCTGCCCCAAATATTGTTAAAATTATTTGACCAATAATTTCCACATGCTAGAGTGCAAAGCTAGAAAAGATGTTTTCTTTAAAGTGACTTGGATGAAAAATCTGGATGTGGAAGTAGTGATTCCTTAGGCAGCGGTTTTTTTTTGGTTTTGAAATGTCTTATAAAAACTGAAATTTGTTGGTATGGGTTTTCAAAAGCACGAATCGCTCATTCAGAGAATTAAGGGTAATGTAAAGAACGTAATTAAAAAAGTTTATTTTAAATTTATTCTCCTTTGTTAAAGGTTCATCGACAGCTTCGTGGTCAAATTGACGCTTTTTCCTTCTAACTCTAACTTTAGTTTCGGGCGAAAATTCTGTGCTACATTTAAGACCCTCTGCAATCTCATTAGCAGCAATTTTAATCTGCTCATATTTCGATTGTCTATATAGTTTTCAGTTTTTGCACGATTTCTGATAACATCCGCACATAATCTGACAAATTGCAATTTCCTCGAGACTGTATTTATTTCAACTAAAATATAATAACATTGAAAAGTTCTCGAACATTTACTGTTTTAAATCGGTCAGAAAATATTGTTACGTGTTTTCCACCTTTTAGGAAACACCCTGTATGAATCCGTGGGTTTTAAATAATTTTAACAAGTGGTAAACCACTAACACTTTATTTAATAATTTACTGATTACAAAACACTTCTTAATTAACCAAAATAACCTTTACACTTTCTTTACTTTATATTTAACCTCACTTTTTCGCTGCCAAATTTCACTTGTATAGACTTCTTCTTCTGCGCCGGTAATCGCGCATTATGTACTCTTAAATTGCCTCCAGATTCATCCGGAACCAATCAAGAATCTTCTTCTACCACAGTTTAGAAAACTCTATAAGTTTCCAGTCACTAATAGGCATAGGCGTATCAATTTCCAGTTTCAAGGGAATACATAACAATATAAAAAAAAATCGTTTCATTGAAAAAATTTCCTTTTGTTATAACCAAAATTATTTTAAACAATATCAAACCAGGTTACCGCCTGGTTATATGGATTTTTATAATCCGTAGTGTCCCCTGAACCGATTTCAGCCAAAAAACTGCGCCCGAAATATATTCGATACTCATGCTCCATATAGGCTGGTCTGATAGGCAAAATTTAAAAAATCTTGCATAGAGATGTTTCAGTATTGTAAAAATTGTAACTCACTGCTTGAAATGCCGTCCCCTGATGGTGCCGCATGATGCGATCGCCTCTCCGCATCATAGCACCGCACGGCCCTGGAAGTCTTTTTAAAGGAAACCATGTTGATCTATATTTGGACTCTATTATATGTGGAAACATGTGCTCACAGAGTATTTAATAATACATTTTCGATCAGCCCACTCACCGACGTTTAATGGGGGTGGGGATGGCAATGGGGTTGGTTGGTTTAATTTGTTTGACAACTTTTATTCTCGTACACACTAAATCACAATTTAATTTTGTTAATCTCTTTACTGAGGTAGTTGGTGGAGGTGACAGATTTAATAAACAAATTTGAGGTATCGGCTGCAAGTATATACACCAAATTCCAAGTTTCTGGACTCTTACTAGCTTGCTTTTCTTATTTACCCCTATTTACCTCTATTTACTCCTATTTACCCATTAAACAGAATAACCTCGAAATACAATCTAGTTGCAGATCTCGCTGTAATGCATACGCGCGTCAATATTTCAATTTTCTTTTGTTAATACCTTTAATAATGGAGTGGAGGTGGCAGATATCATAAAATAATTTTATGCCACGGCTTCCAATATGAACACCAACTCCCAAATTTCTGGCTGCTTACTAGCCTGCTTTATTTATTTTCCCCTATTTATCCCCACCCCTTCATCGGAATAAGTTAAAAATATGATCTAGTTTTAGATCTCGTTATAATACATACGTGTACTATATTTAAAGTCAATATATTAAACCGTTCCACGTCCATGACATTATAAATCTATATCAACAAAAAAAAGTATTTGAAATTTTTTCTACGATTTACTATACTTCCATTCCACTAGTATAAACCATTTAAATTTAAAACAGTTGTCTTTTCAATATTTACGTTTTGTAAATGAGCAGAAATCTTGTACAATGTTACATCCTAGTATTTTTTTCTCACTTATCTATCGTCGGTCTATTACCACTACTGAGGCCTATAATGGACGCCAGGAGACGAGTTACCCTCAATTTCGAAATTTTACCGAACCTCTCTATCGAAGAGTAGGAATTTTTTAGCTTGCCTAACATTGAAGAGACAAATAAACGACTGCTTTACAGCCCCTCCGAAAGATGGTACATCCCCTATGTAACCTCCGCTTAAAGTTACGTACCTTCTACATATGCGCTGATATACAAGCCGTTGTAAGGTGGATCGAGAATGCTGTATTTCGCTAGACTGCGTCACTCCTCCAAGTACTAACCACGCTTGACGTTGCTGCATTTTTGTATCGAAATGCCATTTACATTTAATTTGTTTTATTGATACTAGTATGTTCACATTTCAAGTCTTAAACTAATGTATCTCAAGAAGGTGAGACTTAGTATGACCTGTTTTAATTTTTGAGTGTTTCACATATTTCTTAGATAATTTGTATGTATCTGGCTTAGAGTATATTCATTGCGAAATTTTAAATTGTTTATAATACCGTTGGTAGCTGGTGTATTGGATAATATTTAATGATATGCAGGGAAAAGAAAGAAAAACCTGCTTTAAAAAATTACGTCGAATTTTTAAAATAATGTTTTCTCAGTTATTTATGTTCCATGTTTATTCTTTGTCAGCGGGATTTGGGAAATTGGGGGGGCGGGGGGTTGGATTTATGTAGTGTCCGTCTAGTGAGTTTGATGTGTTGTATCGAAATACGAGTATTAATAGGCAGCCGTATCTGCGCCCGCTCTTTTCCATTATGATATACCTATATATTTTTACTAACATACGTTAGTAAAAAAATATACATTTTACTATTATAATATCCAATCAACGAAATTTGATTAGCAGTTATACAGGGTGCCCCAAATTGCTTGATTTTGGCTGGTTTTCCTATTTTCAGACCAGGAAGAGAAAAACTGACGTATGAGTCTAGAGCTCGATTTTTGTGAAACGCCGATTGGTGAAAACCGCATTTCGATATCTCTAACCGTTTCCGAGATATCGGCTTTTTTATTTGTGAATATTTTTTCAAACGGTAAAAACTTTCTACATACACTTTTTGACGTAGAATAAGACGCATTTGTCAAAAAAAATATATCGCTTTTCAATTGTTCGATATCAAAGCTAACTTTGTTATTTCAAACGGAAACTATAGTTGGCTTTGACTTAAGAAAATAGGAAAAAAATAAGCTTTCCAAAAATATATATGTGAAGATATGTCTAGTCATCCTTGCTGCCAATATAACATATTTCTCTTTAAAAATGACATTTTTTTAACATTTAACATTTTAACCCAGTTGGCCGCACAAAAACAGTTGCTTTGCATATCTAAAAGTTAGTTTGACAGTAAATAAAATAAGTGTTAAAGTTGACATATATTATAATCTATCTGCATTATTCCAAAATGTATGAAAGCTTTGAAAAATGCCAGATGTTTATATGCTGTATTGAATCAGGCCAAAATTCTGAAGATGTATTAAATCTATATTTCGAACGTTACTCTGAACGCCAGCAGCCAAGCGAACAAATATTTCCTAGATTAGAAAATGCTTTGATGAATTATGGATCATTTGTCAAGCCCAGACCTGAACAGTATGCTATTGAAGGTAGAGACGAGGTGGAGGCGGAAGTAATTGGAGCGGTTTTAGAAAATCCTGAAATTTCTACCAGAGAAATAACTCTAACTAAGGGTGTGAGCAAAAGCCGTAGCCAAAGAATTCTCAAGTAATATAAATATAAACCTTATAAAATCAGGCTCACTCATCAAATTTTCCTGATGATCAAGAACGCAGGATTAATTTTTGCAACTGGTTCATCAGAAAATGCAATGAAAATGAAAATTTTCCGACGAAGCAAGAGTAACCAGCAACGGAATATTTAATCGATATAATCGGCATCGTTGGTCGGACCATAATGAGTATGTTTTCCAACCTAGAAATATGCAAGGACGATTTGGTTTCAATATTTGGATTGGAATAGTGGGGCAACGAATGATTGGACCTTTTATTTATGACGCAAACCTTAACGCCCAACGGTACGTTGATATTTTGGAAAACATTGTTGAACCATATTTAGAAGACTTGCCCCTTGCCGATTTGGTACGAAAGCTGTATCAACAAGATGGCGCACCAGCCCATAACGCGGCGGTTACAAGGAACAAACTAAATCAAATGTTCGAGGATCGGTGGATGGGAACAAGGGGGCCTATACTATGGCCTGCAAGATCTCCGGACCTAAGTCCTTTGGACTTTTTTATTTGGGGTTTCGTCAAAGACCAGATATTTAAAACAATACCAGAAACGCGTCAAGATTTAGAGCAACGAGTGAGAAATACAATCGCTGGGATAACACCTTTACAACTCTTAAATGCATAGAAATCAGTAAAGAAGAGATGTCAATTGTGCATCGACCAAAATGGTAGACAATTTGAACACTATTTGTGATACTTCAATCGTTAAAGATTTGTTACCTACTTAATGAAATATGTTTAATTAATAAAATTAATTTAATAGAAAAACTATTGTTTTCATTTGAATAACTGAAACTCTTGTTTTCCATGGCCAACTCTGCTAAAATGTCATTTTTAAAGAGAAATGTGTTATATTGGCAGCAAGGATGACTAGACATATCTTGACATATATATTTTTGGAAAGCTTATTTTTTTCCTATTTTCTAAAGTCAAAGTCAACTATGGTGTCCATTTGAAATAACAAAGTTAGCTTTGATATCGAACAATTGGAAAGCGATATATTTTTTTTTGACAAATGTGTCTTATTCTCCGTCAAAAAGTGCCTGTAGAAAGTTTTTACCGTTTGAAAAAATATTTACAAATAAAAAAGTTATGACAGTTTTTCGGAATCTGCCAAATGTCAATTTTTGCCGATATCTCGGAAACGGTTAGAGATATCGAAATGCGGTTTTCACCAATCAGTGTTTCACAAAAATCGAGTTATAGACTCATACGTCAGTTTTTCTCTACCTGGTCTGAAAATAGGAAAACCAGCCAAAATCAAGCAATTTGGGGCACCCTGTACACATTATTATACTCTTCGCAAATACAAAACGAAGAGTATATTGCATTCAATCGACACATTTCTAAAACCGGTAATATTGCTCGTAGAGAAAAAATTTTCATATCACTGTGTTGGTGATCGAATTCTGAACAACTTTCAAAATGTCTGTCCGTCCGTCTGTCCGTCTGTCTGTCCGTCCGTCACGTTTCTTGTAAGCACGATAACTTAAGAACGAAAAGTACGATTGTATTGAAATTTGGACAGCAAGTTAGTGTTAGTTAGAGGAAGAACCCTATTTTTGAGAAAAATCGATAAATAAAAAAGTTATACATTTTTTTAAATCAAAAAAAAAATTTTCCTTCATAATTTTTTTTAAGTTTCGTAATTAAACTATGTTGTAATTAAAAAATGTCTAAAACTAACATTATTTACAAAAAAACTGTGAAGATTATCCTATAGAATGTGCAACAATTAAGAGTATACCGGTTAGCTTGTTATATTATAGATATTAACATAGATTAATGTCTCGATTGGTGGTCTCGTTATAATGCTTTTGGCTTGAAATTCCCTACTGCACAACTTCCTTGAGGAACTCCACCAGCAACTACTTTTACAAACAAAACTTTAACATTTTGATACTCAATAATTATATCAGTATTTTATTTTTATTTTCCTCTTTGAATTAAAATAAATACCTTAACTCAAACAACATCCTTCTCTATATCAGTCATCAGAAGCCACTTGGCAAATGAAAACAGTTCGTGCTAAATCGAACGAAGAATCAATTTCATAGCCGTTGAGTATGATTGCCAGCCATCGATCACCAGGTCTCATTACGCCGTATTACTTAATATTACCTTGCCTTGGAAGTATTATTTATTGCACAGTGTATGAAACATACACAAATACATGTAAATGGAAAATAGAGTTACTCACTAAAGGCATGGCAGCTCAGTCGGTTAAAGCGTGTTAGTGATAAACGCACCGGGTGAAACTGTCTTTCGTGTATTGGGTTCGATCCCCAGCTGAGTACTGGCAATGTCGGTGGGTAGTGAATGTTGTCTGCGTGTTTTAAAATGTGTAACCCCCTTCCGGATAGCCTAAGCTTTGGATTTGGGATAATCTCCTTAGTCCAGTCGGTAAAGTAAAAAATACACTAGAAGGTGGCAAAAAATGGTATCTGAGATATTCCTTCCGTAACTGTCAGTGCGAGGATTAAACATCACAAAACCACAAAAATCAGTTCTGGGAGTGCCGCACAACCCCCCCCCCCCCCCAAAAACACCGCTTCAGTTAAAAAATCCTTATTTTTCTGATAACTCGTTAACCGTTGAAGATATAAAAAAATTGATCATTATGAAAAAGAAACATTGACTAATTGCCTAAAAAAGTCCTTTTGTAATTTTCTTGCATATGCCATGGTTTTCGAAATAATCCATATTGACAAAAATTGCATAATTTGTATTTTTAATGCGCGCGAATTTTCGTTTATTTGAAATTTTTTGCTCATGGCCTATAAGAGAAAATTGAATTGCTTGAAAACCAAACAAGCTAGGAAGAAAAATCAAGATGGGTTTTAAAGGGGATGTAAAATACTCTCGTGTGTTGCCATTTTTGAGGGCTGTTGATATTTACTAGTATATAAAAATAACAATATAATACAGTTATCTTTTGATTTTTTGTGCATCTAACTATTCACAGGCCAATAAAAAATTGCTGACTATAATATAAGTTAGAAATACATTATCTTTTAGTTCAACGCAGTACTTCAATGCAGAAAAAGTTAGGAATAAAATATTCACATTTACAAATTTAGCAGCATGTTAAAGTTAGCCAAAAAAAAATCCAAAAAGGCTGCATGTTCAATTTTTTTATGATATTTTTTTATTATAACTTATTAACTATTAAATAATTATAAACAATAGTTATATGAAATATAAACTCAAAAAAAATGTTTTGAGCTGAATTTTCAAGATGTTTGGGTCTTTTTTTTTATTCTTAGGAAAAAATAAAAAATTGGCCAAAATTTGGCTATCTTTAACATGCTGGTAAATTTGTAAATGTGAATATTTTTATTCCTAACTTTTTCTCTATTGAAGTACTACCTTGAACTAAAAGATAATGCGTTTATAACTTATATTAAAGTCAACTATTTTTTATGGGCATGTTTTCACATGGTAAAAGTGCAAAAAATCAAGAGGTAACTATTATATTATTTTTATATACTAATAGATATCAATAGCCATCAAAAATGGAAACACAAAAGAGTATTTTATATCCCCTTTAAAACCCATTTTGATTTTTCTTCCTAACATGTTTGGTTTTCGAGCAATTCAATTTCTTCTATAGGCCGCGCGCAAAAAATTTCAAATAAACGAAAATTCGTGCTCATTAAATATACAAATTTTGCAATTTTATTCAATATCGATTTTCTTAAAAACCATGGCATATACAAGAAAATTACAAGAGGACTTTTTTTTAGGCAATTAGTCAAGCTTTTCATAATGGGCATTTTTATTATATCTTCAACGGTTAACGAGTTATCAGTAAAATAAGGCTTCTTTCACTAAAGGGGTGGTTTTTTGGGGGGGTTGCGCGGTACCCCCAGAACTAATTTTTGTGATTTTGTGATGTATAATCCCTCCACTAACAGTTACAGAAGGAAAATCTCAGATAACACTTTTTGTTATGGAAATCTTTATAATTATTGAACTATGTGTGGTGTGTTTATCTTTATGCTTATAGACTCGAAATTTGAAGAGTCGGAGGACCGAGACACTAATAGATTAGATGTATTTCTTTTGAATCAACAAAGAAAAAAATATGATATTATTTAGTAAGAAAGGGTGTTGTACAAAAAAAAATCAAGGTGGTACCGCAAGGGCAAGTCAATAAAAATTTTTTTTTCATTTTTGTTTAGTTTTGAAATTAAACCATTATAATTTGTTTAGTTGATTTCTAGTGTAGCTACAACATATATTTTTTTCAAAGCAATTGAAAGCATCGTTTTGAAGGAAACAAATGTTTTTTAAATATCTTTACCGCCCTCTACCCTCCAAATAAGAAGACTATATAGTCTAATGTGTTCTAACTAACACCAAATTTTCAACCAAAACAGAAAACAGTGCGGGGGCAGTTTCACATTGCTTACCCGGTTATGCTCTTTGAATCATTGCATTGTGGAGAACACTCTCTAAAGTCTGTTCACCGAGCTCTGAGAAATTACATGTGCTGTTCACGTGCGCTTAGTTCACCAGAGCCCTTCGTGTGTAAAATTATTAAGAATACACAAGGAGTTTCCTGACCGATTTTAGAACGATTGGATATTAGGACATTGTTCTCTTAAATTTGATAATACTCTACCATAAAGTTCAAATGGATTCACTAAACCGTTTATGAGTCATAATAATTCAAAATTTTGAATAAATGTGAATACACTATTACGCAAATTACATACAATTGAAGTCGAGAAAACCGCTGGCAATCTTGAAAAATGCAACCAATGGGAATGAAACACGTCGCGATCACGAGATAATCACGTATGTTTGTTAGTCTCAGCCGTTCGTGAATATACTACAACACTCACCGTGAAACGGTGGTCATTATGAAAATACATTTTATACAGGACTTTCCTCTTGGCCGCTGCAAGTGCACTTTTTATCGGAAAAGGAGGAATAACGTGTCAATGCCACAATGTAAGTTCCAAATCGATATGTACCATAGATAGATAATTGAGAGTTATAATATTTATAAAAAATGTTGGGTGTTTTATTTATTGCATAATATGTCGCTCTTCATTTTTCCAAATTTCAAACGGTTGATGACCCACACAGTAATAGATCCCTCTGTTTTTACTTATAATAATAGAAAAATGTGGCAAACTACATGTTTAGACGATTATTTGATATATCAGGCCTATATGTTCGTTAATGGGTTAATTTAAATTTAAATAAAAAAGTAAGAATTACTCTAAAGGGTTAGTAACATAGTGAACATGAATGGACATATTTACAGAGGTCTGCCGAATACTTAGGTCAACGTAAGGCGAGGCAGACCATGAGGTTCATACAGAACATTTTACTCTATATAATCGTAAATTTCATTGAGGCATTTTGTGGGTCACCATTTATTTCAACTTATAGCTCTATATAATAGCTATAGAACTCATGTAATTAAAAATATATTGGTCACGATTTTTCAAAGTCTGCCACCGCGCCAACATTCTTGACTAAAGATGACGGTCTCGGATGATTAGGGCTTTTTGCCCCAATCATCGCTGTAGACTTGGACAGTCTGCCACCGTTTCAATGTTTACGAGAATACGTTTGACCATAATTTACAAATTCCATGAAGGTATTCCATGTGGCAGGTTTTAGTGTCGTGACATCTTGGACCAATATTTTATCCTCCTTAGTAAAAGCCTCAGTTGATACAACCTTAAGTAATTAATAGTATGAATAGTCTTTGAGACAACCAGACAATTTTCATCGTTTTCGGCATTCAAGAATTTTTATGCTGGTTTACATTGACTTTATGGAAAGAGTGCAGAAGTTATAAAGTGTTTATGTTGATGTAACAAAGCTTAGGATTTTTTTCCAGAATGTTTTAGAAACTTTTAGGTCTCAGTAAAAACTATATATGACATACGAACGTGTTAACTAATAAAAGTTAATAAAATAATGAAAAAAATCGTATATCATTATGAAATTTAAATAAACACGGTTCGACTTTTACACTTTTTACCTGAAATTATGTAAGACAGAGTTAAAACTGAATTTCTAAAATGATGAAAATTGTCTGAATTTAACAAATTATATTTCAAATATTTTTCATTATTTAAGGTTGTGTCCAGTGAGACTTTTCCGGAAGTCAAAATGTAGAACATGATGAAAATTCGACTGAGATCCAATTTTCCATTAGATTGGTGCAGGATCCATTGGAACAGATAAAATAGCATGGTATAACGAACTTTATGTATGTTACTTATGTATAAGAGTGAATTATATTTGTTTGCTTATAATTGCAATGGAACGTATTCTTTATAGAATTTTGCAAACAGCAGAAAAAACAATCTATGAGAACTAAAAAGAAAAACTATCTGTAAAATTATTGACTTCTGAAACGATATTTTCTTGGGGGAAAATAAAACGAATCATTAAATTTAACTTACTTTAATGATATACAAAAAATTCACAAACAAAGAAGAGCACTTGACATCAGGGTTTGTGAGTAAACTTTACAAAAACTTTCGTCAGAATAATCATATAAACAAATCATTAAAAATCCAGCTGACATATAGCAAAATACAAAGCAAAACGGTACACAATAAGAGTCCGTATACGGTAAATAATTAAACTACAATAAACACGATCTGGCCAGAGCAGTAAAACAAAGGATTCTTACTTTAACATAAACAAGCTCAATTAAAATACATGAAAGCACACAAAAGGAAATACTTTAGACTGTACATAATATTTTTAACAAAAAAGGCCCGACAATTAATATTTTCGACACATAAACTAGTTCGACCGTTGCACACTATGTTTTCATGCCCAAAACACACGGGAGATGTCAAAATACGGGGCGATATAGTTAAGTAAACATAACGTTCACATGAAATTATTCACGCACTATTATAGTCTTCTCATGGGGTAAGAGAAGTCTTTACCGGACGGTAACACTGGATACAACAAAGAATATTACTTGCCAAACGTGGAATGAGATGTTGAAAGCCATCAATAATTCTGCGTTTTCGCAATCGGCTTCAAACAGGAAAATTAGCATCACGAAAGGCATACATAATATAAAAGTCTGTACTTACAGCTAATTCGACGAAAACATTGCATTACTATAGTTATGGGCAATGGAGCACAATAACACAGAACATATAAACTATAATAACTACTTTACATATTCCATTCGCAGTTATTAATCACTATATACAGATATTTACAATAAATGGCGACTTTTTAATTCTTACGGCCCTACACGGGCAACCGCCTCTACGCCATCTTTCCAACGTCCCTCCTAGCCGACTTGGCGTAGGAATATGCCTGCGTACTACAAGCTACTCGCCATTGGTCAAGCATTTGCCATGACTAGCCGATAAAATTTAAACGCGTATAATTTAAATTTAAAATAACTAATAGAATAGTCGCGCGCTTTATCTAATTTAAGGTACTGAGTGTTCTTACAAAACGTGACCGTTACACTTCCAATCTTTGCATTCTTGCGATAACCTGAATTCTGGTTATCCTAGCAATGAAAAGCCTAAAATGAATTTGACTTTTCCTTATTTGACAATTCTCATTGTAACACTAGTTTCCACATAGTCCCCTACGGCTATGCAGAGTAAACTATCTATATAACCCCTTTCCACCATGAAGATTCAGTTAAAAATGAGAACAAAGGCCTAAAAGACAAGGTAGTTACATACCTTGTCTTTGAGATATTTTTATTCTAATGGATTACATTTTCATGAAATCTATCATTCTGTTTCTTGGAGATGCATAGCTATCGATGAGCTCTAGAATAAGGGCGAAAAACGTTTCAAATAGTTTTTTTTTTTAGTTCTCATAAATAGTTTTTTCTGACCTTTGCAAAATCCTATAAAGAATATGTTTCGTTACTTATGTAGTTTTAACAAGACTTTGATGATAAGAGTGTTGAGCGCTGTGAATATTTATTTGGATAATAACAATACAAATAAATAATATATCAAGTAAATTGTCCCTAGTCGAACAAAATATTAATTTAGAAGGTATTCGCAGTCGGCCACGCTCCACTGTAACTTCTACTCGTTCAATACTTTTGTCGAACTCTGTATATGGTTACTACTTAAATTCTATTTGCACAAGTATATTTTCCAGTTTACTTATTTGATGGTTTACAGTATATAATGAATTTTATTTATGAATGTATATGAACTAAAAATTAAAAATTATGTTAAGCTTTAGAGCCGTTGTCATTACTGCAATATCATGATTATTAAATTAATATGCACGAAAACAAGCTGTGAGGCGTTAGAATAGTATCACTGAATTGTATCTTTCATGATTTTAACATATTATACAGCACTTTAGTTTTGCATATCAAAATGAAGAATCTTGAATGAATGAATATTATTTTATATCGGCTTTGATTTGAGGGTCTGATTTCTGTTTAACATGTTTCGTTGATCCATCTAACTGTTCTTAATAATAATGGCTACCTTTTCAGTATTCTTTAAGCATATAATACAGATTTATACTTCTGTGGATGTACTTAATACATAAATTAAATAAATTTTTGCACTGAAAAGGTGCAAAACAACTACAACTCAGGTAATATATATAGGTATACGTCAGTATTTAATGATTTGGAAATTATTCCAACGTTGGAATGTGTGTTAAAGATAATACTACAGGAATATAGCGAACTTGTTTTTAAAAGTGAATTATTTTTTGTTTCCTTATATTGCAATGAAACATATTCTTTATAGGATTTTGCAAACAGCAGAAAAAAACTATCTATTAGAGCTAAAATAGAAACTGTTTATAAAATTATTGATTTACAATGTTTGCATTTTTTCGATAACCTGAAGTCTGGTTATGCTAGCAATTAAAATCCTAAAATCAATGTGTCTTTCTTATCGGACAGTTTTCATTCTAACACTAGTTTCTACACAGTCCCCTACGGCTATATAGAATAAACCAGGTTATCGAAAGAATGCAAAGATTGTAAATCAATAATTTTACAAATAGTCTTTATTTTAGTTCTCTTAGATAGTTTTTTTCTGCTGTTTGCAAAATCCTATAAAGAATATGTTTTATTACAAGTATAAGCAAACAAAAAATAACGTTAATAAATTAAACACTGCTTTTAGATGAATCAATCAATATATTATAAATACTCTACATATGTTTCGGCTTATTAGGCCTTTATCAAGAGTATTACATAGTGAATACTATTCACTATGTAATACTCTTGATAAAGGCCTAATAAGCCAAAACATATGTAGAGTATTTATAATATATTGATTGATTCATCTAAAAGCAGTGTTTAATTTATTAACAATTATTTTCAAGATGTTTCACAAGGTACCTACCACAAGTTCAGTTCAGTGTATTAAAAAATAACGATTTGTGCCAAATCAAGCTGCGCAAATTGTTTTTATTTTTTTGCTCATCTCCCTTCCGGAAACAGTTTCTAAAAGTAAAGTATCAATCAACATAAATATTATAAAGTAAATGTCTAATCAATATCAATCAATAAAGGATGTCTTCTTCTTCATATTCACAATGTTTTAAGAGACGTTTTATGATTCCTGTTCTGGTTGTAATTGGCCTCCCTTTATTGCATAGAATAGACGAATTTTGGAGAATTGAACTATTGGTTCAAAATCATCAATCTCCGCCTCCCTAATATTCTTAAGAGAGGTCTTAAAGAGGTAAAGAAAGATAGAGAAAATTAGTTCGTTAGCAAGTTGTGACATGCCTGCATCGGTAAATTTTGTTAACCACGCAAGTTATCGATCTTACTGTACCTCTGTATTATTCTCGGATTCTGATACTCGCAGTTTTAGGTGTTTTTAATAAGGGCTTCAAGGTAAACCATCTTGATTTCTGCCGCATAATAGCCGGGCACACACACAGAGGTTTATCTACGGACTTTACCCGGCACAGTCAAAGTTTGTTAACAAATCTGTGCGTTAGTGCGTGAGCACGCGCCATTCTCAATACATGTACAGACTTGTCTGGAGACATAAACCACATGTTAAGTATGTTGATGCCATCATTAGCATAATTTTCTTTCGCAGGTGAAATCCGCGTTTATTTATTTTAAAACGAAATGGCTGAAAGTACTGATACCCGTTTTGAAAGTATTGATACACATTTTATGGGGAAAGCATTTTTAACCGAGTTTATAAATATTTGTAAAAGTCATCCAGCTTTATGGAAAATCAAATCAAATGAATTTAAAAATTTATAAATAGGGGTTATGATGCATTGATTCAGTATTGTAAAAAAGTCTATTCTGCTGCAAGTCTTAGCTAAGCCACTAATTAACAAAATATTAGCAAAGGGTTTATTTAAGGAATTAACTCGTCTTAACAAATGTAAGTGATCCTTCTGCTTCAAACACAATACTTTTTCTTGGAAGACGCCTTCCAATACAGATTATACGTATTCATCAAGTACCAAAACCACCCCATCCTCTCAGTCAAACCCTCAACCTTCTAAATCTGATGCATTATGTAAGTATTATTCAGATGCTGCAAGAGATATTTCTTATGATGTAAAGTTAATCAAGTTAATGAACTATTTAGTTTTGTAACACTAGCTTAGTAAAATGCTTATTTTTGTATGCTGCTTATAAATATGCTTTTCAGTGCTTGAGCAGAAATTCGAACGAAATATTTTAGATCTCCACAAAATCTATCCGTTGCGTTGCAAGGAATCTAATCGTAGCTATCAGACGCTCCTCTGGAGATACTGGTTCATTCAGGACAGGCATATGTTGCTCTGTTAGTTCTTCCTTTACCATGGACAATAA
The DNA here is from genome assembly GCA_963583905.1 of Stenurella melanura. Taxonomy (NCBI): domain Eukaryota; kingdom Metazoa; phylum Arthropoda; class Insecta; order Coleoptera; family Cerambycidae; genus Stenurella; species Stenurella melanura. The sequence continues at coordinate 88,593,112 of OY757310.1, forward strand.
TCTTTCAAAAGTTGTACTATCCATTCTTAAATAGTTTCTAAAATCGTCGAGCTCGTTTTGTCTCAATTGCTTTAATAACGGCAAATGACTTAGAGTCTCCTTTTCTGGTAACCATATTTTTTACCCATTTGCTTCGGCGTTTTGTAGTTATAGAGTAAAAGTTATTTGTCATAAGATGTATGTTAATCATAGCCAAACATAATGCAACTTTTTTCTTATTTATATTTTTTCTGGCCATTTTCTCACTAACATAACAAAATAGTACCTATTTATCCAGAAACGTTAAAGATTTCTACTAAAAACTTTGGTCAAAACCAAATTCCGCAGTTTTGGCAGAGTATGCAGATACATCTAAAGATTTCACCCACTAACAGACAGTTTTGTCTACGAGAGACTAAGTACGCCAAAGTTGTCTACCGACGTGTCTTTTGAGCTAGTGGAGTGGCAATATTTAGTCCACCAACCAAGTCCACGAAAGAGCACAGACTTAAACTGTCATGGATTAAGTCCGCAGATAAACCTCTGCGTGTGTGCCCAGCTAATCTCCTATTCTTAACGTATCTGAGCGGTTGTCATTTGCCTGGTCCCCAATCATCATTTTTGTTGTTGTTGTAATTTACGTTCAAACCTTACTCAGAGCTTATTGTTTAGAGGTTGCACAGTAGTTGTATCAGTCTATTCTCTGTCCGTGCAACCAAGGCGGTATCAAACGGCAAATTAGAAACCTCAGTTCCACTCTGAACTGCTCCATCCTGCCAGTGCTCTAGAATACGTCGCATCACGTGCTCACTACAGATGTTAAAGATGATTGGTGAAAGAACGCTGCCATGTGTGACGCCTTTGCCAACTTTACATTTGTTGGAGTTAGTGCTGCCAATCTTCATCAAAGCAGTCGACGAATAATATAGAACAGATGCTCTGATAATACAGTCCATAGTTCGTTCCATTCAACATTGTCAAATGCCTTACAGTAGTCCAGACGAAATAAAGGTACATAGGCACATAACATTATTTTGCCTTCTCGATGAGTTGATGTAAATTCAGTATTTGCTCTCTAGTGTCACGTCCCTTAATAACGCATACTTGCTCAGGGGATATTAGCCAAAACAGATAATGCTGAAGTGTGGATTGAAGAATTGCGGTATTATTTATTTGATTAGCGTGTGATATCAATGCCAGTAATCTATAGTTATCACAAACATCTATTGATCCCTTCTTATGGAGTGTTACTAAGATTGTTGTTTTCCAGTCCTCGGGCCAGAATTCTGTTTCCCATATCTCTTTGCATATTCTCTGGAGGATTTTCGCTCCATCATCAATCAAGTTAAGCGCCTCAGCCGCAATATTTTCGACTCTAGTTACTTTGCCAGTTTTGCCACTTCTGTTAGTATTACAGGTTTGCGTCCATAATCCTGCTCGTAATTCTGCTGTCAGTCGTCTTCTGCCTCGGGATGTCTAAGGGTTGAAAAGTTGATAATAAAACCCTTAAATGCATGTCGGATCTAGTGAAAATTGCTTAACCAATTCTAGACTATTTGTCATTTCTAATCTTTTCTTTTATATAGCGGAAATAGGGGAACATGATGAGAAGGTGTCAGAGATGATAAGTTAGTAGGAGAGGACCTTTTTGGCAGATGGTGAGATAGTGGAAAAAGCGGTGGGAAAAACATAAAGGATACACATGAGTTTTCACACAGGCATAACCACAGTAGAGAAATATACAGTAGACTCACTCCCTATCTACTCTATGTAGAAAAAATGGAACTTGGTTTCGTATTTTATGCTCTAGACCATGTAGCATTTGAAAAAGCTACATTAATAATTTCAGTTTGAATACAGTAAATTAACCCTGATTAATTCATTTGTTTGAGTATGCAACCCACGATCTAGAATTCGATAGTAAATAGTTGCCTATCTTGATGTGAAATTATTGGTAGTAAGCATGTTTTCTTTAAGCATAATTTTGAGTTAGAGGTGTTAGTATGTATTCTTGTAGTTGAGATATTACATAATTGTGTAATTCAGTCTTTTAAATGCAAAGTCCTTTGTTGGCGCATTTTCATTGGTTAGAGAAAGTGTTCTCTAGATGCTCAAGTTGGCAACGCTGAGAACTGTTAAGGAGATTTCCGTCTGGTGGTTTGTTTTTCGACAGCGACGAGATAGCTGAAAGGCGGCGGTCCCGGCGTTGTATTGAAGAATTTGGGTTTTACATCGCTTACACTGAAAAGGGATTTGATTTGATGTACCCAGTGTTTCTTTACCGTCCTGCCAAAAACATTTTGTAAATTCCACAAAGGAATTCCGTTGATTGTCGTAATTTGATCGCCACGTGTTTCGTGAGGTTATACAATACTCTCTATATGAGGTGAGCTTTTATTTTGGGGTTTTAGTTAGTTCTTATTTATTGTAATTATTACAGAGTGTTTGGAGGGGCATATGTTTGGAGAGGCTTGTACTTGGTATAGGCATATGTTTTGGAGAGGCTTACAATTGGGATAAGCACATGTTTTATGCTGTCATTTTGTTTATGTAAGGGGGCCCAGTATTTAGAGGAGTAATAGGAGGAAGTCTATTACTCAGACATTTGGTTTCATGTGGGTCCGGCTGACACTTAGAGAGTTTTGGTTGGAGAGCTGTCCGCAGCAGTCTCCAAGAGATTAAGGCAGAAATTTAGGAGTGACGCAGAGTCGTAGTCGTAAGCAACGTCGAGAACATCTTAGGAAGTGATGACAGGTCACGCTGCAGTCGTCAGAAAAACGCCAAGGCTCTAACCAGGTTTTATTGTTTCATTTTAGTTATATAATTTTAAAGAAATTATTACAGTTTCATTCAGTGACTTTTTTGTTGAAATATTAGAGTAAACTACACAACGATTTTGCAACTGCATACCTAGCATGATGAAATATCTTAAGATTTTTTACTGTAAGTAACGCATGGTACCACGTGATACTAATTTACCTTCTACTATGTCACATATGAAGTATTTTTAATAGAACATAATTATTTTAGATCATTCTTTAACATTCTAGTGCACACAGCGAGCATTGCGTAAATTGGCTTATAGAATCTTGTTAGTTACATAATATTTTAATGATGAGCTGTAATTTTAATTCATTGTAAACCTTTAACTCGCTGTTGTAAATCTAAAATTCATTGTTGGTATCATTTAAGCCGTAGTTGCATTTCTATAAAGAAAAGGTCAAATCACCGAAACAATTTTAGATGGGGTCATATACAATTTTGAATATCTTTTGCACATACAGATTATGTTTAGGGGATAATTGTGAAACTATTTGTTTTTTATTGTTGTACATCTCACATGTGTTGTAATAAATGTCTGGTGTCTACATGTTCTTATTATTTGCACTGGTACACCTGATATTTGTTTAAATTTTGAGATTTCAGAGAGTAAAGTAAGAGTTCTGATATCATAGAGATATTTTGAGAATTCCATCTCATGGTTGCTACTAACTTAATTTTGTTCCTGGCTGGCAAAATTATTTAAATCATATTACGCAACATACAGCTGGTGGCGCCGTTTTGAGTGTCCACGCAATCTTAACCCACGGCCCTATGCTCTCCAACAAAAATCGGCTGCCGTTCACACCGGAGTAACACATTTTAATGATAAGGTATTAAAAGTCGTTAGAGGTGTTTCAGAATCTTATGAGCCTCGAAATGCGCAAAAGGCAAAGTTTATCCTTACAAGTATATTTTTAAAGACACTGGCGGTTGCCTTGCTGTATACATAAACAAGAGCTCAGGATAAATTGTAAACAATAAACATAATATTTTTCAGAAGTGTAACTGGGTCGATGGGAGGGATTATGTCTCTGCGCATACGAAGGTCACAGCTCATGAGATTCTAAAACACCTCTACAACCAGACCGAGTGCGCAAAGACCATGCGCACAGAGGGGAATGGCGCCAGCGGCGAACACCGGCGCGCGGCGTACCGAACTAAATGTTAAATTTGTTGGTTATGTCCTATGTTGCAATATAATCATAGCATAAAATTTACATAATTAGGAAACTGTTTCAAACATTAAAGAATATTGCCATGGTGTTACACGCATAGTAATAATGTAATGAATCAAACAGTTCATTGAGATATGTACGATTTTTAAAAAAATTGCAGTGGAAGCAGCTGGAGGTGTTATTAAATGAATTCCTTAATAATTTAAATAACCTACAGTACTCATTTTTCCAGTCGTTTTGAACTTTTGAATACGAAAATAAATAACACACAACGGGTAATCTTTTTTTGCAACTTTTGAACTTCGCGCGCCATAATTATGAACTAACTTGTTTCGTACTGAGTGTAGCCCACGCGTCGATGGCAAGAGTGGGGAGTCATTGACAAAAATAAGGGGAAGTGACCCAAGTGTATATGATTAAACTGTGACATAACTTAGTATACTAATATATTCTTCAGTATCTTAAAATGTAATATTGAAGAACGAAAAGAGAATAAAGTTGTAATTTGGAAAGACACAGTAGTAATTGTTCTAGAAAGTTCAACAATACTGCTGTAAATGCTAATAGGCTGAGAACCAGGTGTACAGATTTCCTATGAATAAGATACATAAACAATTTTGTGTGAGTGAGTAAGTACTACCACAGACCTATAGGGAGCCCCTTTCCATATAAGCAAATTTTGCCAGCGTCATGGACTTATGACGTCATTTCCGGTTACGATTTTTTTGTGTCATCGAATACATGAATAAAACTTACGTCAAAATGTAGATTCAAAATAATGTGGGGCGATGAAGTAAAGTTCCACAATGATGGTGTTGTTAGAAGCACAATTCCAATTATTGGTCTCCTGTTAATCCACATTGGGTGATGGAGACTAGATTTCAAAATATGTCAATGTTTGGTGTAGGTTATTCAGTGGAAAGATTATTGGTTCATATTTTTATGAACAAATTTTGACGGGAGAAAGGTATTTGCTCTATCTAGAAAACATTTTACCTCAATTCCTAGAAGAACTACCGTTGCTTGAAAGACAACAAATCTGGTGGTAGCAAAATGGAGCACCTGCTGACAATGCTCACATAGTTACCGAATTACTCCAAAACATATTTCAGAATAATTTTATCGCCAATGGTTTTCTCGTAATAAGATGGCCTGCACGTTCGCTGGATCTTTCACCTCTCGATTTCTTCTTGTGGGGAGCATGGCATATCTAAGTAAACTCCATGACGTAGACGACCTGAAGAATAAAATTAGAAAAGCCTGTGACAGAATAACGCCACAAATGATAATAGTTACATCTATCCGAAACCTGTTGAAACGATACAAATCTTTTTTTGTTGCTGAATTAGACCTTCAGCAACAACAAAAGTTTTGTAACATTTATTGAAGTAGATAATCTTTAAAATAATTCAAATAAACACATCCTTTGACAATCCCACGATAACTGTATAACTGTATTCAAACTTTTTTTTTTTCCTTCTTCAATTCTTTGGGAATTTCACTGCTACATGTATGTTTTCTCTCTAAGCGGTGCTAGGGGAATCTACAAAATATATCAGAATTAACCAGTATGTTACTGGTAAAAAACCTCTACGCCCGTGACGTTTACGTCAAAGGATCAGTTAAAGGTTGGTTTTGATAAATAAACAACACAAATAAGTATAAAAACTTGAAATTAAATATTTCGCCGACGTTTCGGAAATCTAATCTGTTTCCTTTCTCAAGGCTTTTTTTGAAAAATCTTTTTTGCTGTGTATGACAAATACACAGCTCTAAGAATGTTTGTTATATTCAATATCCATAGATACTTACTATTTACATAGAACTGTTGATATAGTTAACAGTTTTTTAGTTTCTATACAATGTTAAGTTTGTGAAGTTCTTCTTTTAACATTGGCAGCCAAGTTGTACAGACATCTACGGAACAATTCGACACGCAATTATCCTCATTCAATAATATTATCGCGGATTCTTTTATTTTTCTTTTTTTGCTATCTGCCTCTTTATCAAAACCAACCTTTAACTGATCCTTTGACGTAAACGTCACGGGCGTAGAGGTTTTTTACCAGTAACATACTGGTTAATTCTGATATATTTTGTAGATTCCCCTAGCACCGCTTAGAGAGAAAACATACATGTGGCAGTGAAATTCCCAAAGAATTGAAGAAGGAAAAAAAATTAAGATAATGCCACAAATAACATTTAGACAATATGTATTCAAACTGTTCTATATTTTTTGATTTCAGAAGCAGGGAGATATGCCTGAATTTAGAGATAGATTAAAGACAGTATGTAATAATTTTGCCAATGTAAAAATGCACTGTTTCAATAAGTAGGTAGAGATGCCATATGGACTAAAGGAAGCGTTGCATGGTAAATTCAATAATATCTTTTACATCAATATAATAATTGCTAACGTCTATAGTTACATCAAAGTTAAAATTGGGAATATGATTGGAATTGCCATTAGAGTGTACATTTGAAACGAAGTTTGCAAGTATATCAAGTACATCCTGATTACTTTCACTAAAAATGTCACCGTAGAACATTGTAGAAGGTAATCTATATGATTTCCTCTTTTATTTATGAATTTTCAAACGGTTCTTGGATCATTATTAATATTAATGGCAATTTTCCTCACATAACTTTGATAACAACACTTCCCTAATTCTTCATATCGGGATCTTACCTAAGACAAATAAATATAATCATCTCCTCTTCTACTATTTTACAAAATTTTAGAAACGTAACGAAACATGTAGATGAGGTGTCAGGCTTAATTTGCCCGCAACCTTGATACTCCCTCGACTAAAGTTTTTTTATTTGTGTTTCCTTAAGTCATCGAATACGTGGATGATTTTTTTTTAATTAAAATACCAACCTTCTAGTTATTAAAAATAATAGGGTGCCTCTTCTTGTTTGCCCGCATCCTCCCATTTTGGCGTCACTTCCAGTAAAATTCTATGACGCGGGCAAAATTTGCTTGTATGCAAAGTGGCTCCCTGTTGGTCTGTGGTGGCACTTACTCACGCATACAAAGTTTTTCATGTACCTTATTCATGGGAAATCTGTACAGCCGGCTCTCTACCTATAATATTTTTCACCAGAATATTTTTCTGAACCCTCGTGTGGATGTAGAGAGTGTGAAGATACGAATTTTTAACGTACCCACATCATAGATAAATACGTCACTGCTAACTGAGATTCTTTTTTAATATTTCGGGCGGCTGATAATGAAGACTACACCAATTCGATGGCGCTTAGTCTATTTCGCAAATTTTGTTTTTCAATGGTTTTATTTAGCTCGAAATGTTGTGTGAATGTATGTATGTTCAAATTTGGTGATCGAATTTTTGACCACTTCTCGGTATCCAATCATCTGAAATTTTGCACACAGCTTTGGTTCTGAAGATAATACAATATAGTATATTCAATATTATGGTAGATCCAATAAGGCGGTCACCATATGGGTATAAAATGAAAGGGTATATACAGTAGAATACAATAAGCTGTGTGACGTCATTCTAAATCCAATATGGCGGCCGACAAAAACTGACGGATTACCTATTTCTTTACAACCCCATTGATATGGGTATCAAATGAAAGAGTTTGACAAGAGTAAACGAATTGACGACGTTTGAATAAAAAAAGGCAGACGGAAAACTAAAAAGTAAAAAATAAATAAACAGTTTTTTTTTTAAGAATGGTTTTCTTTTAAACCTGAATCGCACAAAAAGTAGAAAATAGGTTTTATTCAATGATTAAATTACAAAATGATGATGAAAAAGAAAACCATAGGGCGCTCAAAAAAGTATTGATGTTGCAATTGTTGCTGTTATATTACCACATACTATTCATACCGTTTTATCACAATGCTGATTGCTGATAAAGTTAATATGAGTGTCCAATGGTTTTATTTTTCATCATCATTTTGTAATTTAATCATTGAATAAAAATTATTTTCTACTTTTTAGTGCAATTCAGTTTTAAAAGAAAACCATTGTTATTAAAAAAATCAGTAAAGGTATTTACACAGAACTTCCTTCTTTATTCATACAACACGGTCACAAAATTATTAAATAGAGATGACATATGACAATTATGATCTCTGTAGTTAGTCCTATTATTACAAAGAAAACTAGATCACTTTTTCCATCACCTACTGTATAGTGGTGGGGAAATATTTTTTTCAATTTTTTTTTGTTTTCAAAACTTTTTTTGTTGAAATAGATTTAGAATATAATGAAACGCAGAAATTTAAAAAAATATTCAATCATCTATTCTATTGTAGTGGTAAAAAATTTAAAAAAATATATATTTTTTAAATTTTCAAAACAAATTTCTTTTTCTAAATATGTTTAGAATGTCTTGAAACGTGGAAATTTTAAATTCGAGTAAAACAGAATTTTTTCCATTATACATTTTATACAAAATTCTCAATTTTTTTTTTTTGAAATAGGTTTAGAATGTCACGAAACGTAAAAATTTTAAATTTGAGCAAAGAGACACTTTTTCCATCACCCATTTTATAAGAAGTTTTCAAAATTTTCAAAATTTCCAAATTTTTTCTATTTAAAATGTTGAAAAAAATTTTTTTTAAATAGGTTTAGCATTTCATGAAACGTGGAAATTTTAAATTTGAGCAAAACAAATTTTGTCCATCGCCCATTTTATAAAATACTTAATTTCAAAATTTCAATTTTTTTTTTCTCTTTAAAACTTTCAAACGTTTTTCAAAGTTTTTTTTTTGAAATAGGTTTAGAATGCCACGACACGTGGAAATTTTAAATTTGAGCGAAAAAAATGTTTTTCCATTATCTATTCCCTTTAGAAGGTCCACCCTGTATATTTTCCAGTGAAAGTCTAACCATTTTTTAGGTGGCAGTGGCGTCAGCTACCTACCAAATTTGACTGTTCTCCGTCAAGTAGTTTTTTTAGTTAATGCACCAACAGACCGACAGACAGACAGACTGACGGAATTGAAAAACCTGTATTTTCGTAATTTACATATCCGAAACGTGAAAATCCGAAAAAAAGTCGGAGGGTGATTTTTTCTCGAATACAGTACTTCTCTTCGGTATCCGAGGGAAGCAAAAAATTTAATTTATTTTTTAATCATTTTTATCAAAATGTCTACTAGATAATTAATATAAAACAGCAAACATATATATGATTTGTTGTTTAATATTTTTTGCTTGTAGTGCCGCAACAGAGTTTTTAGTTTTCATAACTTTAATCCATATTTTATGTTTAATTGAAGCCTTACTTGACACCTACTAATAAAAAATGTATTTCAAATAACAGAGTGTTCCAATTACTTGAAATATATTTCCCGCTTCTAATTTCAAATTAAAATTATTCCGCATCAGACAGAAAAAGAAAATAAACAGCATTTAAATTCCAAATAAAAAAGTACATATTACTTTCAAGTGCCAATTAACATAGGAAGAGGAAGTAAAAAGTGATAAATGAGACTGTACTAATTTGTAACCTAATGGTTTTACCTTAAAAGTTTAATGATTGGCAAGGTTTAATTGGTGGCGTCTGTATTTAAATTTCTTTGTGTTCAGCTTTTTTAACAAGACAATTAGGGCACATACACGAGTTAAATAAAGAGTGTTTAAAACAATAGGAAACATAACACAGCGCAAGTATTTGTAGTTAACAGTTGAGCTAATTAATAAATTAGGTCTTTTGACGGCGCCAGTCGGTATTTTCAAAAGAAAAATAATACATTTTTAACAGGATCCTTAAAGGCATCAACGCCTTTCTGGGTGTACACTCTCTGTCAAAAATAACCAAATCTTTGCAAGAAAGATGTGGAGATATAACGAAAGAAGTTAATATGTTTTAAGTTATTAAATACATTCGTGACTTCTAATGTATTGGCAGAATGTCTTTAATTTTGTTAAAAGATTATAAGTATGAATAAAAATATAAGTAAATTTTTTGAATAACGAAATTTATTAAAATATACTAAAACGAATAAAATACATATTACGTGATTTGATTGGGGCATTGCAGATGGGTGGATGTTAACAAATTAAGTTAAAAATGATAGAACCAAACAAAAAACATAATTTAATCAATGAAGAATGACGGGATCTAAAAGCTTATCGCGAGAAGTATTTAGTTCGACAGAAATGTAGGTACTATAATGACATCTGGTACTGGATTATATTTTGAGATGATTCCGTTAAAGTGTTGGGGGCAAATAGGGGTAAAAAGAGGTAAATAGAGGAACATTTTCGAAGTAAGCTAGGAGTATAGAATCTTGGAATTTGGTGTATTCACTAGAAGCCAAGACATCAATTTTTTATAACATTTGCCACCTCCCCACCTGAACCCCAATTCCATTATTAAAGGAGTTAATAAAATAAAATCGAGACGTTAACTTGACATTTGGTACACGTATGTTAAGAAATGCATACAACAATACGTACTCCATTTAAAACGCGCAAAAAGGTGCTGGAAAGAACATCGGTCTGAAACTACTCTGACCATACGTCTTCTGGGTCGCTGATTACGAAAATCATTGTCACGCAATCCTAAAAGTTTAAAGGGTTTTTCGCGATAATTTTAATAAAAGTCAAAACGGATCCTATGAAATCCTTTTTTTTTATATTAATTTGCAACGGTGCTTGATTTATACCTTGTTGTATCATATTATAGAGGGTCAAACGACTCCTATATCGACTTAAAATAAAAAAAATTGGTAGAAAATATTTGTTTCTACTTTATGCTTCAAAATTGGTTGAATGGGCATTACCGGGCAACAGTTAATTATTCTCAACACTCAAGGGGGTTCATCTAAATTGAAGCTTTGAAAAACTAGTTATTTTTTTGCATTTTCTTTTTATTTTTAATGAAATATAACTAAAAAAGTTTTGAAATTTATTCTAACCCTTTTGGGTGGTCAAATCACCCTTAAATCGAAATAAAATAAAAGAAACATTAAAAAAATATTTTTTTACTTTTTGCTTCAAATTCCCCTATATTTCCCCTATTGAAATTATAGCGAAGAACCCCCTAGAAGGGGTGTTTCTGGCGTTTTTAGGGGTGCTCCCCAACTTTTAGGAATGCGATTATCGTAATCAGCGATCCAAAAAACGTATAGTCAAAGAAGTAGTTTCGCACCGGTGTTCTTTCCTGCAATAGCAAAGCATAAGCAAAGCAAACTGGTAGGAGTCCAGAAACATGGGATTTGGTTTATGTACTAGAGGCCAAGGTATCAAGTTTTTTTGTAACATATACCCCCTTATCTTTCTCAACATTCACTCATTCACACTGGCCGATGGCCTAAACAAATCACGTTATATTTATTTTTTATCGTTTTAGTATATTTTAATAAAATCCTGTTTTTAAGAGATACTTTTAACTTATTTATTATTTCCGTTTTAATTACGGTCTTTCTAGTACTGATCATTGAGGAGTTGCATAGTGAGCTAATTATTCTGGCTTCAACATCAAATCTTGCTTAAAAGATAATTGTGTTATCTTCGGTATGCAAAATTTCAAGGCAAAAGATTAATTAATAGGTTAAGTAGAAGTGTTTCAAAATTGTCTTACAGCATTTGACCTAAACTGACTGACAAACGTGTGAAGTTTAATAAAACATTGCAACAAAAAATTGAAGTGGCAACTTAAGATTGTAAACAGCCTAGAAATCTAGCATTTCATGAAAAACTTACTTGATTCCACTATCATTTGATTTTTCAATTTTTGCCGCAGTCGTCGGTGATACAACCATGATCTGTTTGCGTCTTTTCACTCACATAATCCAAGTTTTAAGAATTTTATTCTAAAAAAAATGTATCGTCGTAGGTACTAGATATGTACACAAAGAAATAGATCAAGTGGCTCAACACAGACTTGTAGGATTTGGCCTAAACTGACTGTCGGACTGACTGATTAATAAACATGTAAATTTGAATATAGTTTGTAATAATAAATAAACGAATACAAATAATCGTTGTTTTTTTCCAACTACTACATACAAGACCTTTTAGACGCCTAGGTATATCTTTCAGTTATAGAAAAAAAAAACGGAAAGAAATGTCATTAGCTTGGTACAATTAGGCTATGACAAAAGAGAAAAGCGAAAAAAAAATCAAAATAAAAGAAAAGTAATGCGAACACGTCTGGGTTGGTGTACTGCATGAAATATGAAATATTCTAATCATTGATTCAGTTTTACTTAAAAAGGGTCTGTTCTCCAAATATCTTCGAACTATCTTCTTCTTATTCACAACGTCTTGACAGATCCTTTTCTATCCACACATTATTCTAATTTGCCTCCGTGGCAACATGAGATATGCCTAAACATCAGGCGATCTGTCACGGTTGCCTGTTAAAATCACGGTGCCATTAAAGCCCTTTTTCAACAGTCTCTTGGAAAGCATCCTTTTCCCCACTAACAACCAATCTTCTCTTCGATTGATGTGGCCTATCTAAGGAATTTAGGAGTTCAAACGACTACAGTCCCACATTTCATAAGCATCAATACGCTGTCTATCTGCCTCTCTAACGGTGCATATCTCAGAGAAGTAGAGCGAAATGGAGGAAATCGGGACCTGAACATTCAACAAGTCTGAGCGTTGAGCGTGCATTGATAGCCGTTACGTTAAATTTAGCTCAATTGACAAGTTGCCGATCTTAACATCTTCATTCTTCGTCACATCTTATACTCTTAGTTGCTGGTATTGTCCACAAAGCTTCCAAGACATCGCGTAACTTTAACGTGCCTAGGTGGTTTTTACTAACTCGGCCTACAATTACATTTTTTGTCTTGTTGTAGTTCACATTTAATCCAAGCATATTGTTTGAAAGCATATGACCTCATCATCTTGCTGCAAGTGATATCGTCTACAAACCTCAAGTGAGAAATGTTACTTCAGCCTGCTGCTACTACACCCTGTTCGATTATGCTCCAGCATACGGCACATCACCTGTTCAGTATAGATTTTGAAGCAGATTGGTGATAAATCACAGTTCTGTTTAAAGCCCTTGCCAATTTTACACTTGTCTGTGAAAGTGTTTTTCGATTGTCACCAAATTAGAATTCTTTTTAAAACGTCGTATAATAAAAACTAGATGTTTGTAAACGTTTGTTTGGGTATTCTCGTCGCCAATAATACAGTCCACAATTGTCACGTTGCACGTTATGAAAAGGCGGAGAAGAGTAAAGCCATCCTCTTCAAGAGAGTCAGGAAGCAAACTCCCACAGGACACGTCTTCTTGAACGGCGAGTACATCCAATGGCAAGATACCGTCGAGTACCTTGGCGTTATCATGGATCGAAGCCTGACGTGGAGACAGAACACGGAACTGATAATACAGAAAGCGAAGACGAGGAAGACTCTACTTTACCCTATGATAGGTAGACAGAGCCAACTCAACCTGAGGAACAAGCTCGCTCTTCTCAGGACCCTCATTGCACCTATTCTGACCTACGCCTCCGTTGCCTGGGGATACCAAACAGCCACCCACCTGTAGAGGATACAAGTTGTGGAAAACATCGCACTTAGGTGCGCCGTGGAAGCACCATGGTTTGTCAGAAACGCCGACATCTTCAGAGAACTGGAATACACCCCAGTAACTGAAGTCATATGCGACAGGGCGATGAATTTATACGCCCGTGCGGCAGAGCATGGAAATCCGCTGATCAGACAGACGACTGACTACGACCCCAATGACGGTCTGTGGCAGAAGAGGCCGAAGCTCCAGACCCTGGACAACGGGTAAGTATAACTTAACCGTTTTTCTGTATCAATCCGACCTTTAAGAAACGCCTCAAGGAGACAATGACCAAGAACATCCAAATCACCCGATCCCAGGGATACCAAGAAAGCAACCAGCTCGGTACCCTTATCCTAGCCCATGCTGGCCTCTGACGCTAAAATAAGCGTCTGGCCGAACACTATCCTTGAGCTACACAGTTCACACTTCCTTCCGACGAAATCGGAGCACATGATGCTAATTTGCACCCTATGCTTCCGACTAGTCAACACCTCCCAAACCACTCCAAACTCCGAAAGAGCTCGGCAACAGCCGCTCTCTCTCTCACGACAGACTAAAGGCGCTCCCGGGAGCAGGCATGCCAGCGAAGAGAGAAGACCAAGACAGAAGAGCGCCAGAAGAAACGATCCAGTTGGCAGGGTCCAACAGCCGCATTTGCGGGGAGGCAAAAAGTAGGCCAACCCCTTACGAAACCGGTCCAGTTCTACAGCGATGATTGGGGCAAAGAGCTCTAGCTCGACCCCTAATCATCCGAGACTGTTGTATTTAGTCAAGAATATTGGCGGTTATCAAAAGTCTTACTGTGGGCATATTTACTGTTTACTATTCTCTATTGTAGTTTTACACATTACTCGTTAGGGGTAAATAGCTCAGTATGTAACATGTCTTGGTATACGTTTTCTAGCTAGCCATCGCAATCAGCTAGCCATCGCAGTTTAGGAAACGTAAATAGTCTCCTCCTTATGTACTGTTACCAAAATTGAGTGTCTCCAGTTTGCGGGCCATATCTGTTTCCCATATTTCTTGATATATTCCGTGAAGCAGTTTATCTCCAGCTTTATCAGCTGACTCAAGCGTCCCAATCGTGATATTTTCGACTGCAGCTGCTTTGCTACTTTTTAGTTTTTTAAGATTGCTTTCATTTCTGATTTGATTATTATAGCTTTGCTTTCATAATCATGCTGTCAGTCATCATTTGTCTTGGAATGGCCACTTTCGAAAAGCGTTTTGTAGTACGGTTGCGGAACATCAATAACCAGTCAGTCCTGTGTGTACCGGTTAAGTCCTTAATTGACCACGTTGTGTGTGTATAGGTACCTATGTAATCATCCTTACTGATCAGAAAAGGTCTTTGCTGTTATTGCGGTCAGCATGTGACTCTAGTTCTTTATAGATGTCTTGTGGAAAAGAATTCTTATATCTTCGACCAAAAACCTGAATTCTCCCCGCTAGTCTGTTATATTCTTCCGATTCCAATGCATCTTGATATTTCAGATTTTTGATGACTTGTATTACAGTAAAAAGTCTCCACAATTAGCCAACTTTGCATTTTTCTGCATCTAGTTTTGTGTTATTGTTGCTTTTTATGAGATGATCTCTTTTATAAATTCCCATAAGGCAGTTGGATCTAAAGCATTTAGTGAGTTGACTTGTTATGTATTTCTTAACTTTGCTTTGAATGGCTGAACAATCAGTTATGATGGTCAGAAATTTTTATATTTGCATACGACACGTTTTTAGTCTCAGTCATAGCTGGGAAAATACAGGAGTGGTATAAAACCTGCTAGGTCAAATTGTTTATTAATCCAATAGAAAATATGGTATCTAATTATTCAAAATTTTGTTATTGTAACGTGTAATGAAAACGTTTGATGTGGAAGGGTTAATTCTGGAAATTGAACTTGATTACCTCCCATGGATTTTTTACTGAAATAAAATGTCAACATTCATTGATAATATTATCAAACAGTAGTATAATGTTTTATTTTAAGATAAAACATAATGAATATAATTAATAATAGCATGAAAATATTCTACGTGCGAATTTTGAAAATAGAAATGTGAATAAGTTGTCATGTTTTTTCAATAACAATTGAACGATTTTGTTGCATAATTGCATAGAAGACACCATTGAGTTATTCAAATTAATTTTAGAGAAAATCACCGATGTATTATTTTTAAAAAGAACTCAATAAAACTCACTATATACAACCAATATTTATGCGAATAGAGGTTATCGAACTTTGATTTTATGTTCTTATTGTTGTATTCCTATAACAGTTTTCGTATAGGTGGCTAGGCTATTAACATTTATTTCTAACAAACAACTATATATTATATTCCTACTATCTTCATCTTCATTGTAATATTTTGTATGGTTTACTACCTTGTTTCCTTGGGAGTATTACTGCTGCATCAACAAATAACAAATTTATAGATCCATAAATATTTACAATCCATACTAGATTTTATTAACGTATTAATACACTATTTTATAATTTTCTGTAAATTAGTAAAAACTTGTTACATAATATTAAACTTGCATTATCGTGTTCTTATGCATATAATTTTTTATGTGGCCCTTTCCGTTCATTTAAACTTTATAATAAATTGTGGTTCTTAGAATCTTGCAACTAAAACTCTTACTTTATAATATTTAGCTACAAAATAAATAGACGTGTTAGTTTGCTAGTTAATTATGCTCTTTAAACACAAATTTTGCAATTTCCTATTGTGATTATTGCAGATTTTGGTTTGTGTCTGTAATTACCAGCGAGAGGGGCCACCAAAGATTTGCAGTAATTACATAAGACTGATACCGCACAAACCTTATTTTCAAATAGGCCGCCGCGATAGATGACGTGAGGCAGTTGGACGTGCTATACAGTAAAGAGGGGCCAACTAAGGCATTGCCCGAATCACGAAACTGTCAAGATGTGAAAAATTATAAAAAGAAATAGGAATTGAAACTTTGTCTTGTAAATATTTACAATAAATGTTTGGTGTTCTGGCACGTCATTAAAGAAGTTATTTATCATTTTGGGACAGAGAGAGAGAGAGAAACTTGTGCTTCTCTCTGTTTCCTCTCTCTCGTGAAATGCACTTGTGTATGCCCCCCGCTCTTACAGAGCTATCAGCCTAACATCCTTCCTACTCAAAACTTTAGAGAGGTTGGTTGAAAGGTATGTCAAAGACGGAGCACTGGTCTCAGTACCTCTGCATCCGTCACAACATGCTTACCAGGCCGGCAAGTCAGTGGAAACGGCCCTTCATCCGATCGTTTTGAGGATCGAGAAGGCGCTGCACCACAAAGAACTTGCGGCCGGAGCCTTCTTAGATATCGAAGGAGCCTTTGACCATACCTCCTTCGATTCAATCTGCGCCGCCGCTGCATATCATGGCATCGAAGACACCATCATTAGATGGTTGAGGGCCATGTTGGCGGGAAGGCAAATAACAGCTGCCAATGAGGAAACGGCAGTTAAAGTTTCAGTAAGGAGAGGCTGCCCACAAGGGGGCGTCCTATCTCCTCTGCTATGGAACCTCGTTCTCGATGGCCTATTACAGGAACTCGAAAACGAGGATCTTTTTGCGCAAGGTTACGCAGATGACCTTGCAATCATCATCTCGGGAAAATTCCCAAATACGGTCAGCGGACTCTTACAAAGGGCCTTGCAGATCGTACAAAGATGGTGCAATGACCAGGGCCTTAGAGTCAATCCCTCAAAGGCGCAAATGGTCATTTTTACTAGAAGACGCAGACTAGACGGTTTCGTCGAACCCGTACTCTACAACACGACTCTAACGATCTCAAGGACAGTGAAGTATCTGGGGGTCATCCTGGACTCTAAGCTGACCTGGAGAGATCATATAGAGAGACAGGTACAAAGGGCCACTACAACCCTATGGGTATGTAGAAGAACCTTTGGCAAAACATGGGGGCTAAACCCCAGGGTGGCTATGTGGTACTATACTGTCATAGTTAGACCAATGATTACGTATGCCTCTGTTGTCTGGTGGCCTGCCACAACCAGGTCAACCATACGACAGAAGCTAACACAACTCCAAAGACTTGCCTGCTTAGGAGTCACAGGAGCAATACGCACGACCCCCACGGCAGCTCTGGAGGTCCTTCTGGACCTTGCGCCCCTTCACCTAGTGATTGTGGCCGAGGCTCGGAAAGCGGCCTACAGACTGGAATGTGGAGGTCAGTGGATGAAAGGAGGAGAACAATCAGGTCACACTAGGGCCCTAACTGACGCGATAGGAGCCCACTCACTTCTGGAGTCCAGGAGTGACGACGTGATACCTTCCTTCTCCTTCGCACAACCCTTCGAGGTAGTCTTCCCGAAAAGGGAAGACTGGAGTCAACTCGAAGACATACTAAGGCCTGCAGATATTGTCTGGTTCACAGACGGATCGAGGCTTGAGGAAAGTACCGGAGCGGGTATATTTGGGGAAAGGCCCAAGGCTGAGCTTTCTTATGCCCTGGGCAAATTCGCCACGGTATTCCAGACCGAGATCTTTGCCATTTTGGTCTGCGCACAGGAGAATATCCGAAAGGGGTACTCTAATAAACACATATATATATGTAGCGATAGCCAAGCGGCCCTCAAGGCCCTTGCATCGAATCGGACCAAGTCAAAACTGGTCCAAAACTGTAAACAGGCCCTCTGCGAACTTGGCTCATTAAACTGGGTCAGGCTTCTCTGGGTGCCTGGACACAGTAACATTGAGGGTAACGAGCGGGCCGACGCTCTGGCCAGAAGGGGCTCTCGTCAACCTCTGCTCGGTCCGGAGCCGGCTTTCGGCTACCCTAGATCCCAAGCCAAGAGGTTAATAGATAACTGGACTCGCTCCCAGTTCATTGACCTCTGGGATTCCTATCCTGGACTCCGGCAAGCGAAGCTCCTAATCGCAGGACCCTCGCCGGAGAGAACAAAGCAATTTCTGCGTCTAAGCAGAAAGCAAATTAGAGCCGTAACAGGCCTCCTGACCGGACATGGCTCTTTCAAAAAACACCTACACACAATGGGGGTGGTTGACCACCCCGATTGCAGGTTCTGTGAGGACGAGGAGGAGACTTCCATCCACGTTCTCACCTCTTGCCCAGGACTGATGAACCTGAGGCATAAACACTTCGGCACTGGATTTCCAATGCTGGAGGAAATAAGGAGCTCTCCCGTGGGAAGGATTTCAGCCTTTGGGCTGGAATCCGGTCTGTACGGGGGAGCTCCCTAATTTGTTAGCGGTAGCACAATGGGCCACAAGGCCTGAGTGCGGCGACCTCCAGGCGCCCCGCTAAAAGAAGAAGAAGAAGAAGAATGCCCCCCGCTTCACTAGTTTGTACTACATGCAACATGCCCTCTGTATATCAAGCACACGCCGACTCCTTTGACCTTGGAGACATTTTTATAATCGTAAATAAGCTCAATATATGGACCAAGTGACAAAGATTAATAAATCAATAAAGAACTTATCTTTTCATCCGTTGCCTATGTTGGCAGCTTCCCTCTCTCTTCTGTAGGATTCCCCTACTACTCCCACTTGTTAAAAACCAGCCCGTTGCCCTTCACTGAGACGACAACTTTATGGTGCACAGTTTGTGTTATATTGACAGATGTTTTTATCACAATAAACCACTTGAAAGGGGCTTGGGTCGTCTTGGGTGTAGGTAGAGGCACTGCACTTGCACCTGTTTGCTTTATTTGATACTATTAAAAAATACTGTACCAGTAATTAATAATTCCATATGAACTTTGTTTTTCTATTATGGCATTTCGTTTCACACAGAATTTCTTGATCACTTTAGCGGAGGTTTTACCGCTTTTTCGGGAGCGTCCTACAATACGTCTATGCAGGACGTTAGTCAACTCTTGAATCGGTTTCGTTACGTTTAATAATCTAAATTTAATCTTTTGCAAACTATCGAGCATGACTTGGCGGTGGTTCAATATTTTTCCATCAGGCTATGTCTGTACGTTACAAGACGAGCAAAAATTAGAAAAAAATACTTTCTATTAGAGAATATGCGAAGTTATGGCGAAATCGTCGGTTGGAGTTATGGAATTTTTGAAGTAGCTGATACTGAATCTGATGTTAACAGTTCCCAACCCAAAACGGTGAATGCAATAGAGCTGCTATAATTGCATAACTTTTGTAGACATAAGAAATTGGGTTAGTAAAAAAGGTAAAAAAAAATTGTTTTTGAATTGAACTTAATTTTAAAAAATTCACTAAAAGTTATGGAAAAACATTTCACCGTCGTTTGCTTAATTGGACGTTATTACCTAATATCTATTTTGAGGTCAGCGTAAACATGAACAAATTTCAAAATTGAACCAATTTTTAACCAACCTCAAAATTGGTAATAAGCAGAGATCGAAAATTTTATCTCGGTGCCAGAGGCGGCTCTCATATAGACGTAATATTGTTACAAACATTTACTGATTGCCAGCTACATTATATTTTTGGTAATAAATTTAACTTAAGAACGACAATAGTTCTTACAATAACATGTAAAACGTATATAGTAAATAGAAAGACAATTTTGAATCAAACACACACTTTCCTATTTTGTTTAATATGTGGCGTGTTTATTTTGTTTATTTTCATAATAATTAAATATGAAAACCCAATTAACTGCTGGCAAAATAAAACATTTTTCCTAATAAAACAAACCATTTTTGTATAATATTAAATCATACATAACAAACAAAGTTAAGGATAAATGGCATAAAACTGTCATGTACCGTGTGCATAACGTGATAAGGTGAATATTATTTCATTTTAAATTGTTAATATGTATAACCTACTTTTATAGGAAATTTATGGCAGCAACAAAAAATCAAAGAGTGCGAGACATTGGACAGAACATCACAATTAATGATCATAATTTCGAAGGGGTGAGGGAGTTTGAGTACCTGGGTGCGACAATAAATGTAGATAGTAGCAACAGTGCAGGAATCAGAGGACGCGTTATGTTGGCAAATATGTGCTATTTTGACCATTAGAAGTACATTCGCAACCGTAGTTTGTCAAGAACCACAAAATTCAGGTTATACAAAACACTTATCATACCCGTACTAATGTATGGATCGGAGACCTGGATCATGACAAAGAGAGATTAATACCTGCTGATGATCTTTGAGAGAAAGATACTGCGAAAAACATACGGGGAAACTCTAGAAGACGTATGTGGAGCCGCAGGTATAACTTCGACATTTATAATACCTATAGACAAGCCGGTAACAAGGACATAGTAACTACAATAAAAATCGGCAGATTGCGATGGGCAGGACATGCGAACAGATATGATGGCAATAACCCTGCAAAAAAGGTCCTCAAAGCAGAGCCCATAGGTACAAGGGGACGAGGAAGGCCAAAGCTGCACTGGAAGGATGGTGTAAGTGAGGACGCACGAAATATGGGTGTACTGAATTGGACGATGCAGACCAGAGACAAGAATGAATGGCGAAAGAAGCTGGAGAAGGTTGAGACTCTACTATAGGGTTGTATGACCAGTGATGATGATGTACGGAGGTACTTTTATGTTTTTACTTATGTGGTTTTATCTCCTTTAATTATATGATGCCGCCGAAATTATGAAACATTTTAAAATCGCTTATTATTTTCACTGAGGCAATTATTGGTATCTACGTCAACATTTAATTAAAGGGAAAGGGTAGACCATACCAGATCGCAATTTTGTAAATCGTAGGTTGTACCAATCTAGCTATATTTATGTACAAATATATCTACCAACCCAGTGTGAAATTATACATAGTGCTTCTAAGGCTGCAACAGACTTGTGGATTCGAGATTTACCAGAACTGCAATTTGATGTAACAGATATTATTATAGGAGTGTTATTAATTTAGATTTTGTGGACGTGATGGTGGGATGTAATTTAGAAATTTTATATTAAAACGTACAAATCCTATTGTTTAACCTCATGTTGTTCTCCCTATTTACCATGGCCTAACCCAGTTTGTACAAGAAATTTTGAAAACGCCTTGATAGGTCTCTAGGTGAGAAGCGTGTGTCCCTGTCAACTTTCCCTTAATTATTATGTATTTTTCAAATATGACAAAGAATTTAAGTGTGTTCTTCCTTTTGCGGTATTTTTAATGACACCATATAGATGTTTGTGGTCTATGGGTTCATGGATTCAGCAAATAAAAGTTAGGTTCTTAAAACTTTTGATCTTTAGTCAAGTATTGGCCTTACCATTTATATTGTGCTTCTGACTGATTGGACTAGTTCCATAGTGCCACAGAAATAATGGTGGGATGTAGCATACCGCGGTTGAAACTAGATAATGTTAATTCAATGTTGCATCCCCCAATACGTTCTCTTCTAATGAGTGTTTATAACTGGCCATATTAACGTTAGATATTACGGAATTCCCCCAAAAAAGTACAAGGTAAGATAAAATGTATCATACTTGCAAAAAAATCTTTCAGAGCGGGCAGAGCCAACCCTGACTTTTACGTCGCCGAGGTAAAATTTCCGACAACGCGCGATGGTGAAATATTGTTTCATCCTTTTTAGTCACCATTTTTTAATGTGGTTCAAGTTTTTTGGCTTGAATATATTTGGTTCGGATGTGATATTGTTCTCAATTCGGTTGGTACAATTTTGAAACGTAATTTTAATGTCAGGCTTGATTAGAGACTTAAGTCTATGAAATTCAATTAACGATTCGTTATTACCAATGTGTCTAAATGATATTGGTTTCTTATGCTTTATAAAATGAGAAGGGCGAGTACGAAATCATGAAAATATTCTCAACCAAAATAGCACTATTTAAAGGTATTTTATTGCGATGCAATAAAAGCAACATATAATCGAAATGAACGTTTAACTGTTTTACTTAACATCGCTTCGCACATTTTTACGACAGAACGTTATATAAATATCTGTAATTAGTTTGTGTAAATCGTAAAACAAGCTGTAGTAAACTGGTCGGTATAATGATCTAAAGACAAAGTCGACGAGGTGGGAGTCAAATCGGTCGATGTAAATTAGAGACGGTGAAATGTCTATACGAACGTGTCCAGGTAAGGCTAAGGCAACCTTACAAGGACAACGCGGTGCTCAGGCAGTGACTAGCTGCCCCCTGCCGATCTAAACGACCTAGTTGATAGCCCAAAACATCAACTAAAAGATGCCGCATAGCACGAGCCATTGATGGGTGACAATAACAAGAAAAATGCAGATTATTTTATGGACTCCTAATGGTCGTCAATAGTTCATAAATTATAAGGATTTCTGAAATAATAATGGAACGTTTATCATTAATAAAATAGTTAACAGCTTTCTTCTAACCACGTAAATAAAAGAAGGTAAATAACATCGCTTGCGAGAAATTGCATTTTTAAGGATTTCTCGTTTACGATTAGTCCAGTCTTCAGGTGGTTGATAAAGGGAAAGAACTCGTATTTTTTTGCTTAAATACCTCATTTGTGTGTTAAAAATACTGAGTGTCAACTCCGAGTGTAAGGTCCAGAATTTTTTTTTTTAAATTGGAATATATCGTAAAACCATAGATTCTAAGAGAAAGAAAAAGAGTTTGAATTTTCCGCCATTTCCTGTAGAAAAATTCTATATTTCAAAGAACCCCGCTCATTTCTTTTTGGGAAGTGGCTTCCGGTGAAATTGGCTGGAATTGATATATATTGTTCCTCTGGAGCTCCTGATCAAAACTCCTCATGAGCACAAGGTCGGAAAATGGGCAGATTTCCAGATATCCAGATATTTCCAGAGACAAGAGTATGGCGAACATTAAAGAAGGAATATTTGTACCCATTTCATGTTGAAACAATTAAACTTCTAGAAGACGGCGACGACGTTCCCCGCTTAACATTTTGTAGGTGGATATTGGGTCAGAGAAGAACAATATCGAGAGTTCTATTCACGCATAAAGCCCAATTAGTATATGGGTGTTTTGAACTCAGCCGAGTGTGCTCTACCTTCCACTAGAGTATGTTCGTTTAAATCTGGGACACCCTGTATATTTAATGTTTGGCAAGTCTCATTGTAACACTAGTATCTACATAGCCCCTTACGACATTGAAGAGTAAGCTTAAAATGAGGACAAGAAGTCTATCTATTCAATAAAAATATTAAAATCTATTTAAATGGCAAATTAAGCTTTGTATTTATCTGAAAATCTATATCTGGTTGTCCTACATCACAAACTACATCATAAACTGAATTTATTTATAAACTTTGTCTCAAAAAATTACATACAGAAGATGCTTACAAAAGGATTTTTTATCATTTTATAGCAAGTCAGTTGTTTCTATCAGTCAATGTCAAACATTTCATGTCTAATTTAAAAAAACATTTTTATGGAAAATCTTAAGAAATTTAAAACTTTTGTCTTGGTTCTTTAAGAATGACTTTATGTCTTTCTGCAGAGCTTAGAATAAATGCGGAAGCCGTTTCAATAACTTAGCATTACCAAGAGATAGAATATACTTACGCTAGATACACTGGTGAGAAAATGTCTCCAACATAAAAATGAATTACTAAAACTATAACGAAAGGAAGTAATATTTTGCGTTAATCTTTAGAAAAATGTGTTCTCATCTTAATGCTTTCCAAAGTAGACTCATGGAGAAACTCACTTTTTTAAATATTTTTAAGCCGAAAAATCATGATTATGATAAGTTAAAAATACAAATAAAAATATACTCAATTTTTGTAAATCAAATGAAAATTTCAGCAATATTGGGGTTCTTTGAAATTGCACAGTATGGAAAGTGATGCAACTGCAGCATTATTTTTTTATAGTGTTACTTAGAGCTTTACCCTCTTTCATTTTAATTCAGTACATTTAACAAAATAGAGTTATTATCAACAAACTGTAATCCTAGACAACAAGCTCGAGGAACGGCTGAAAATAGTCTAGTTTGAGATACTTTGGACCCTATTCCAGTTACGCAGATGGTTGTTTTTAACAATTTTTTTTCTTATTTATATTGAATTTTTTTAAACCATTGTTATGAAACTGGAGATTGATACGCCTATGCCTAATAGTGAGTGACTGGAAACTTGTAGAAAGAGATAGAGTTTTCTAGAGTGTGGTAAGAGAAGATTCTTGATTGTGTTCTGGATGGATCTAGAGGCAATTTCAGAGTACATAAGGCGCGATTACCGGCGCTGAGGGGGAAGTTTTCTAAAAGTGAAGAAGTTGACAAGTGAAAAGTGAGGTTAAATAGGAAGTAAACAAAGTGTAAAGGTTATATTGGTTAATTAAGAAGTATTGTATATCAGTAAATTATTAAATAAAGTGTTAGCGGTTTACCCCTTGTTAAAATTATTTAGAACCCACGAATTCATACAGGGTGTTTCCCAAAAGGGCGAAAACAGGTAACAATACTAATGTTTTTTTTGACATATTTGTTCAATTAATTTAAGTATATAACTTGAGCAGCATCTATGAAATCCTTACATGAGTCGGTGGACGGTGGTCCCCTATTAGTTTTATCAAGCAATGTCTCTAGTATAAGGTGAGCTAATATCGAATGAAGCTATTATCTATTGTTGAGGATTTGGCGGATGCGCCCGTACAAAAATCAACAAATAACAAAATGGGACATAGTCTTGACTGACCTCAATATCAATCAATATAAGACAATAGGGGTCAACTAACCGGAAGAGGTTGAAATTTTATTTCATAATTTCTTTGGCCGTTTTTCAAGGACGGCTCACTTTTTTCAATTTTTATTTTATTTATTGAAGTTAAATGTCTTCAAGCTACCTGTATGTCACTTTTACATATATTCATCATATACAATGGTATTATTTCATGAGAGGACCCCGCTCACTTCTTATGATACCGGGGGGTCAGGTCGACTTTGCAACCCCCGATATCTGGAAAACTGTCCTTTTTCAGACCTTGTGCCCATGAGAACTTTTTATCAGGAGCTCGAGAAGAATAACATATCTAGATTCCAGAAAATTTCACGGGCGGGGGCCACTTTCCATAAGAAATAAGAACCCCCTTTGCACCCCCGATATCTGTAAAACTGTCCATTTTCTGACCATGTGCCCATGAGAACTGTTGATCCGGAGGTCGAGAAGAACAACATATATCAATTCCAGAAAATTTCACCGGGGGCCACTTTCCATAAAAAGTTAGCGGGGGCCTCTCATGAAATAATACCATTGTATGTGATGAATATATGTAAAAGTGACATACAGGTAACTTGAAGACATTTAACTTCAATAAATAAAATAAAAATTTAACATAGTGAGCGGTCCTTGAAAAACGGTCAAAGAAATTATGAAATAAAATTTTAACCTCTTTCAGTTAGTTGACCCCTACTGTCTTATATTGATTGATATTGAGGTCAGTCAAGAATATGTCCGATTTTGTTATTTTTGCACTGGCGCATCCGCCAAGTCCTCGAAAATAGAAAACAGCTTCATTCGATATTTACTCACCTTATACTAGAGGACATTGCTTGGTAAAACTAATGGGGGACCACCGCCCGCCGGGTCATGCGAAGAGTTTGTAAAGATTTCATAGTGCTCAAGTTATTTAAATTAATTGAACAAGTACATAAAAAAACATTAATATGGTTTCAAAGAATTCAATATAAATAAGAAAAAAGATCAATTAAAAACAACTATCTGTGTAACTGGAATAGGGTCCAAAATATGTCAAACTAGACTATTTTGAGCCGTTCCTTGAGTTTGTTATCCAGGATTACAGTTTGTTGATAATAACTCTATTCTTTTACATGTACTGAATTAAAATGAAAGAGGGTAAAATTTTAAGTATAAAAAAATAATGCTGTAGTCGTATCACTTTCTATACTGTGCAATTTCAAAGAACTCTAATATTGTTGAAACTTTCATTTGATTTACAAAAATTTAGTATATTTTTATTTATATTTTTAATTTATCATAATCATAATTTTTCGGCTTAAAATTATTTAAAATATTGAGTTTCTTTAGGGGGTTTACTTTGGATAGCATTAAGATGAGAACACATTTTTCTAAAGATTAACACAAAATACTACTTTGTTTGGTTTTAGTTTTAGTAATTCATTTTTATGTTGGAGACACTTTCTTACAAGTTTGTCTAGCGTAAGTATCGTCCCCTTTATCACGTATGGGCGTATATGAATTTTGCATATTTTACAGGAGAGAGCAAAAACAAAAATGTGCGACATTGAAATGGCCCTATAATTTCTGTTTCGCAGTATTTTAAAATGATAATCTAGGATTAAAATCCAAAGAATATTTACTATACGCTTATTTAATATTAGTTAATGTACCTAATATTTTCTTTTATAGAGGACGAAATTTGCAGATACGCCTTTACGCGAAAATATATTTATATCGTTACGTGAGATAGGTCTGTGATAGAGACCATAAATAATCATTAAAAATGGTGAAAGTGGGTGTAATTTTTTTATTTCATAGCAATTTATGCAACCAGTGTACTTTACTTTTCAATTATTACATTAAAAGCAATTCATAACTAAAGTATTTTATTGTTCCAACAAAAAAGAATAACTGCTATAAGTGAAAAACAACATTTTGTTATGCTGAGTCTAATGTTTGCAAAGAAAAGAATAACGATGAATTCACTGTTGGCCATGAGGCAAAGATCTAAATCTTTACACTCTGGCAGTCAAACTACGGGTGTTTCTCCTGTACAGAGTGAAAACAAAGCCTCATATTTTCGTTTAGGTATTTTTGAGGTATCATTATTTAAAGCATGAAGTTCCATTCTGGATACGCTACTTTCCAAAAATTTCAGAGTAATGAATTTTTTTGAAAATTTGGAGAATTCTTGGTCACCATTACTTCTATGATATCTATATATCTACCTACCCGGCTACATTACATTTTTGTCTCGATCAGTTTCTCTAATTGACAAGATTTCAAGTTGCTTTGAAAAAGACTTGAAATTTTGAGAGTCATCATAATTCATTGGCATAACTCTAAAGGGCTGATTCCACCACGCTAATCGCATTATAGGGTCAAACTGAGCAGGAATATAGATGTCTCCTGCAGATGAAATTGCATTGGAAATGATACTATGAGCAGAATCACCCTCGTTCTGCCCATCTGAAGTTTCAAAATATCGTAAAGATATTTCTTCTAGCGATGAGAATTCACTCAAAGATTACAGCAACGTTGCAGGGATGATAGTATTCTTATTTTGCCCAAAACATCCATCAGCAAATAAAGCAACTTCGTTATAGGTTGTTTGTTGTATTCTTCTAATACCTTATAAAGACAGGTTGCGACCTCGGAAGAACCACGCTTACTTATGGTGTCATTCCAGACAAAGCAGAAACATTCCCTATTAGCAATATCGCAAATTGTTAAGTTGAAATTTGACAATCGGCTTTTTTAAATAATTGCGCTTTCCTTTGAAATAGGCAGATATATAACTTGCTGCAGATCAACTATACTACTATCTTATGTGCTTCGTCTCTACATTTAGATTAAATTTTCCTGACAGCGTTTTTCTGCAATATGAGCATTGTACCTGTCTTCGAAACCATTTTTTTACACTTTCGTCTCCTGTTTGATAAGTTACACATAGTGCACATTGATCCTTCTTGGGCGACAGGAAAGATAAGTTTTTGAACAGGCGCATTCTACGGCTCTACGTGAGAAATTAACTTTGGCAGATACGCCCTCAATGCATATTTCGTTTGTGACGAAACTATAAGATATACAGTTGCGCCACTTCGTGAGATGAAAAGTCCACCGAAGGAAAGCCTAGAACCGGTGTAACTCAATTTTGCATTTTTTGTTGGTTACGCCCGAGGTTACGCCTATACGTGATAAGGGGGACGGTATATTCTATCTTTTGGTAATGCTAAGTCATTGAAACTGCTTTTGCCTTTATTCTGGAGCTCTGCAGAAAGACATAAAGTCATTCTTAACAAACCAAGGCAAAAGTTTTAAATTTCTTAAGATTCTCCATAAAAATGTTTTGTAAAATTAAACACGAAATGTTTGACATTGATAGAAACAGCTGACCTGCTATAAAATGATACAAAATCCTTTATGTAAGCATCATCTGTATGTAATTCTTTGAGACAACGTTTATAAATAAATTCAGCTTATGATGTAGGCTTGTGATGCAGCGCAACCAGATGTAGATTTTCAGAGAAATACAAAGCTTAATTTGATATTTAAATAGATTTTAATATTTTTATTGAATAGATAGACTTCTTGTCCTCATTTTAAGCTTACTGTTCAAGGTCGTAAGGGCTACGTAGATAGTAGTGTTACAATGAGACTTGTCAAATAAGAAATATATAAGAATTTTTTAATTGCTGGCATAATCACAATTCAGGTTAGCGACAGAATGCAAAGACTGGAAATTTATATTTGTAGAGATTGCTTTTATTTTCATTTTTCCTAGATTATTTTTTCTGCCTTTTGCCAAATCCTATAAAGAATATGTTTTATTAAAAATGCATGTAATACAAGGTTAAGCAAATGTGTAACAGGATGACAGCTAAGTGTGCTTGTCTTTCGATCATACATACAGCCACACAAATTTCTTTTACCTTTTGCAATGAAATGTTCGGTATCCGATCAACTTCACAGGGGCACCCCATTGGGCACCTAAATGACGAGTTTGACCTACTGAAATTCTAATCCTAAGCAAAAAAAATGTTTTGAGATATTTTTAGAATGTCATGAAACGTGGAAATTTAAAATTTGAATGAAAAAAATGTTTTTCCATTATCTGTTCATTCCCTTTAGACGGTTCACCCTGTATATTTTCAACTGAAAGTCTAATCATTTCT
This sequence comes from Stenurella melanura, assembly GCA_963583905.1. NCBI lineage: Eukaryota > Metazoa > Arthropoda > Insecta > Coleoptera > Cerambycidae > Stenurella > Stenurella melanura. The sequence continues at coordinate 88,622,408 of OY757310.1, forward strand.
TCGGTGGCAGTGGCGTTAGCTACCTACCTCTTCCGTTAAGCAGAGAAAAATGTATATTTTCGTAGTCTAATTGTAAAAAATTGCATTTTTCTAAAGATTTTCTGAGGATAGAGAAAAATTGTGAGGTGATGGGGCAAAACTGACACCGGATTCGGACTCAGCAAGCCAAAATACACTGGAGATGATTGGTTTGGTCCGTGCAATCGACATTTTAGTTCCCTCGCATACCGAAGGGAAGTATTGTATTCGAGAAAAAATCACCCTCCGAGATTTTTTCGGATTCTGACGTTTCAGAACACGTAGATTCCGAAAATATAGGTTTTCAATTCCGTTAGCCTGTCTGTCTGTCTGTCTGTCTGTTGGTTAACTAAAAAAACTACTTGAAGAATTTTTTTTTACCAACATATTTGGAAAAATCTTTTACCACTAGAATAGATGGAAAAAATATTTTGCTCAAATTTAAAATTTCTACGTTTCATGGCATTCTAAACCTATAAATAAAAAGAAAATGAAAATATTTTTGAAAAACTATGGAATTAATGAAAACTTATTTTGGCTCAAATTTAAAATTTCAACGTTTCATTACATTCTAAGCCTATTCCATAAACTTTTGAAAATTATTAAAAATTTGCAAATTTTTGCAGACTACAAAATACAAAATCGCTGACGGAAAAAAATTGTTTTTGCTCATTTCAAATTTCCACGTTTCTTACCACTAGAATACATTAAAAAAATTTCTGCTTGCTCAAATTTAAAATTTCCACGTTTCATAACATTCTAAACCTATTTTTAAAAAATTAAATTTTTTAACCACTGCTACACTTTCACTCCACTGCGTGAATGTGGAACTGAAAATGTGACAGATGGCAACAATATTTGGCATATGCACCTACGAGTGCACATATTATGGTTTTATTGAAAAATGTACAGGGTGGTGATCCCGAGAAATAATTCAACCATGGTGGGCATTTGTAAAGGTATTTGCGCAAGCCTTCCATATTTCGCATCTGTTATTCAGTATTGAATTGTTGCTGTCAGATGATCACTACATATTTTTTTGATGAAAAGTTATCAGGTTTTCTTTTTAATAATAGTGATAACTATATTCCAGTTATTATTCTCAGTGTCATTTCGTAATTAATAATTTTCGAGCGTGACCGTCATGCACAAATTAAGAGGGAAGTTCTGTGTAAATACCTTTACCGCTTTTTGTGTGTGTGTGTGCCTGTGTAATTAGTTTTAATTTGAATTTAATTTTTTCACTCAAGAACTGTGCGTCTGACGAGAAAAACGCATGAGACCGTTTTCATGAAGAATTGATTATGCTAATCAGGAAAAATATCGACAAAAAAATGTCAGCGGCGTACCACTTTTTTGGTAAAAAATTTCAGAGGACATGCTCGCAGAGACGCCACTGGTGGAGCGATAAAACAATTTTTCTAATTAAATTATGTAGTTCTATATCCTATTAATACATACCAAAATTGAAAATAATATTTAAAATACTTTCTGAGATATTAAGAAATAACGATTACAAAAAAAAAAAAAAATTAACACCCTGTAGCAAAAAATTAAGCAGTTGCGGACAAATGTACATATGAACTTTTCTTTATAAAATAACCTAAGGAATCACACATAAATATTAGCACGTCATTAAGGAACACCCTGTATATTTAAAATTAATTTAGATATTTAAATCGTAAGTGAAAATCACAGTCCTCACTTGATTTTTATGAGTACTTGTTGAATTCTTATAGAGCAGCAAGCATTATTATATTAACATAACTCGACAGGTAAGTAATGGACGAGCGATATAATCCATATTTTAAGTGTATCACACGTATATCTCAAATTTCGGTTATAAAAAAAATACATGCATTATTTTCCATAAATATTTTGTCAAAAAGTTATATACGTTTCTTAAATACCATTACATTGTTTCATAAATTGAGATATTTGCAATAAATCTAGTACGGATATTTTGACCCTTCTGTTATTTATTTTTTCCGATAGATAAGTAGATAAGTAGATAAGTAGGGTCCATAAATATAACCACAATACCTAGTTGGAGTGTGGCAAAACTCACATAATAGTAGTTTAATATCGTTATCAAAAATATTTTTAAATCTTGAAATTTCTCTAAAAGATCAGAGATATCTTCAAATTTCAGATATATGAGCAATAAAGTTTAAACTTCTTTTAAGGTTTAATCCTAAATCTTTCACCTCTTTTACTTGTTCGATAATAATTATCAACTGAAAGCTGAAAAACAGCGAGATGTACCTATTAATTTATAATAATCTTTATTGAAAATAGGTCAGCCTAATAATAATACATATCGACACATTCCACGTAATATAACAATTTATAATGATATTCTTACATTTAAAAGCAATAAATATGAATGAATGAACTAAACGAATAGTACTTTACAGATTTCATAATACTTAAGATATTATGTTCTATTTTTATTTCATTTATTTTAATCACAATCTAATAATTTCTCTTAGTTTAGTTTTAGGTGCTTAATGTTGTAGCATCTTTTATAGATTCGGGTAACTGATTAAATTTTTGAAAACCATTAAAATACAATATATTCATTGTTTGTACCTCTGGTTCGTCTGGTATTATATGTATGAATATCTTTGTTGAAAGTAATGAAATGCTGAAAATGTTCAGGAGCATTACGATTTACTATTTTAAATACAAAGATCATGGTAAAATATTAGTCTAGTTTCAACTGAGAACCAATTAAGAGATGTCAACATTGAAAACATTGGAGTAAGTCGACTTGCCTTTAAAATGACTCATTCCACGATTTTGCAGCTTTTGCAGCATATTTATTTTATTAAGACTGAATAAGAATAATATTGATGCACAATAATCAAAATGTGGCTGAGTAATAATATTATACACCGTGATTTTAGTTTCAGTTAATAAATGTTGCGCTATTCGACTAAATAAACACAGTTTTTTTAGAAAATTTCGTATATATATAATGAGTGATGGTCAAAATTCAAAAAATTATCAACTTGAAATCCCAGATATTTTACTGTATGTCAAAAACAACATATATAATTGAACATCATTATCATACATATGTATAGAGCGATCTTATAACCTGAGGTACTCCTGTGGGTGTAAATATTTAATAATAGAGAGGGGTCAAAGTGTTCCCAAAGCGGGTCACTGAGGAACTCCAGAAACTGGCACACGTTTATAAGATACATTTTTCTATTTGAGATATAAGTACATGTATATTGACAGTATATGAAGTAAGATGAGCCATTTATTGCCATTTATTCCAATATATCACCCAAAACATGATGACAAGTACCTAATATTGAACAGGCATACATAATATGTAAGGTACCTTTGTTTCATTTTATGTAAGACATTAGACACAACAATTTGAATTTTTCATCTAAACCTAAACCAAGTGTTGGCCTAGTAGATTATTTATATTTATTTACTGTATAACCTAACTAAATGTTATGTTAATATTTGTAATTATGCTTACGGAAATAAATATTTTCATTTTAACAAAGTCTATTAGGGTTCAAAATTGAACAGTGAGGCACTCTAGAAATTTGCACACCTTCATTAGATTTTTACCCATTTGAGACATCAAGAGAAGACATATCGATAGTGATGAAGTAAGTTAGATGTGAGCCGTTTATTACCGTTTATTTCGTTCAATTTTACCTTTTTCATTAATAGAAGGTATTTAAGAAGTCAAATGCTCTAGACATATCTAACAGTCAGCGACAGTTTTTTGCCAGTTGAATCGAGGCCAGGACATCATTAGAAATAGTTGTTAAAGCAGTAGGTGTTCTATGATTATTCGGAAGCAAGTCTGAATTTTATGTACAACATTCATTTATTTAGTCAATAATCATCTAATTTTCAATTAATACCTTAACTAGGACATTCATTTTTAATATATTTGTTAGTGCTCGAAATATAATGTACTCTACAAGCCACGTGGGTTATGATTAGCGCCATTTAGCAGTATGGCAGTTTCCCATTCGTTATTCCTCATTATAAAGTATAACATGCCAACAGCGTCAAAAAATATTTCAATTTAGTTAAATCAGTAACAACAGAGACATTCGCATTTAAATAAAAGCAGACTTGGTCAGCGTACAGGCTCCGTAAGTGGCGTCACATGGCGCTTATATCTGTAATATAGGCATCATTAGGTATCGCTGACAAAAGTAACATTTAATTGACTAATTCTTCAATGAAACGATTTTAACTGTGGTCCTCTAAAAAGGAAAGATTTTAATCTAAAATGTGGTACTATTTTAAGATTGATTGAAACTTTTTCTGTGTTCTAAAATTATTAAGAAATTGTTGGAGACCTTCGTTAGTTGGCGTGTACGTACTGAAACACTGTGAATCATAATTCTTAACAGATACACTTGAATTTTTTTTAAACCGCTCTGCCTACTCTGAGAAGAGAATCCTTTTGAATTTCATGATAATCTGCCAACTAGCTTAATTATTATAAATAATTATTTAACACCCGTTTCGCGGACAATTTATCTCAGCTTCTTTTAGATAAATAACACATAGAAAAACTTTTAGTGATATACTAATGAACAAACTACCATATTCCAATGTATTTTGAAGCATTGAATCTGGATTCGTGATCCAATTTGTTCCATGTCATAAAAATAAATTGTCAAGAAATCAAAAATCGATTAAAACACGGTTTTCGTAAAGTCCTTTATGCAGGAATGAGTGCAGAATGCATGTAAAGCTTATGCACTTCAAAAAGTTTGCTTTTTAAGTCCAAAAATTAAATGCAATATACTGGTTTTCTTCTGATGATCGATTCGAATTCGGGGGACAAACATAACATATAATAATGATAGAAATACGTCAAATTACGTCGAGGGTAACGATTTTGCATTGGTACACTAATTACCGCTACCAAGGCGCCAAGTTTCCGAAATTTTCGCGACATTTTGGGGTTAAAATTATTTTTGACGTGATCATTCAGCATTCTGGTCTCAGGTCCGATTACAGTAGTTCGAGATATGTGTCAAAAACACACTCACTCCTGCTATGGAACGAAAATAATATTTTAATCGGCTTTTAATCTCCTTTTTTTTACGGACAACTTTCAAGACATGGAGCAAATTGGACCACGAATTCGTATTCAGCGCTTTAAAATAGATTGGAATATGACGCAAACAGCAGAAAAAACTACCTATGAGAATAAAAAGAAAAACTATCTGTAAAATTATTAGTTTACAATCTTTGCACTCTTTCGATAACCTGAATTCTGGTTATGCTAGCAATTAAAATCCTAAAATGAATTTGTCTTTCTTATTTTCTTATTTATATTCTCATTGGAATGAATTTTTTTCCAAAAGACGAGGTATGTAAATGAATTCATTTTAGACCTCTGTTCTCATTTTTAATTGAATATTCATGACCGTAGGGGGTTATGTGGATACTGGTTTATACTGCATAGCCGTAGGGGTCTATGTGGAAATTAGTGCTAGAATGAAAATTGTCAAATAAGAAAGACAAATTCATTTTATGAATTTAATTGCTAGCACAACCAGAATTCAGGTTATCGAAAGAATGCAAAGATTCTAAATCAATAATTTTACAGATAGATTTTCTTTTAGTTCTCATAGATTGTTTTTTTTGCTGTTTGGAAAATTCTGTAAAGAATATGTTTCATCAAAAAATAATAAAACAGTAGTTTTTGCCTTTAACTTGCTCTAACTGAAAAACGCACCAGAGAATTACTTTCTATATACAGTGTTATCACTATTTGGTAAAAAAATGTTAATTTGAAGGTTAAATTATAAGTGTAGAACATTCTTTTCTAAGACTATTTCGATAAAATGTGAAAATTGTAAGGGCCGTTTTATCAATGCGAGGTTAAGTTATCCTATGGTTAAAGCATAGATAAATCTATACTCACAAAACCTCGCATCGATAAAATATAGCAAAGTGGGAAACTTTTTTATCTGTCGAAATAGACACCAAATATATTGAAAAGATCAAGATAAAAGATAGAGGCAATTATTTGAAACTTTCTTCTAGGATTATCTAGCATTTCTCGAGAAAATCGTTTGTGAAAAAATTGACCAATAAACTAATGTCATACACATAAATAGTCACTAGATAAAACAATTTGCAGGGCTTGCAATTTTGGTTTAATCAACGACTTTTGTTTCTGCTTGTATTTGAAGTTTCGTACTAGGTATTTGTTTAGTAAACTATATCGATTGAATTTTTAACAGATTTTAGGTTTTATATTTATTTCACCTTTTGATGGCACTTCGTCACAATATCCTTTCCTCTTTATCTTCTCGAGGTAAACTAACAAATAGATTATTATACATTTTCACGTTTGTACTCATACATCTAGAAATTAAGTACATAATACTTGAGTTTTTTATTCCTGCTAGCACATATGGGAGTCTTAATATCCATTATAATAAAATAAACGACTTCAATGTGCTATACTAACAAGTAAGTATTAAGGAATGAATAATAAGATATTCACATTACACCTGGATAGACATTGTCACCAGCCGTGTTCTCTGGGCGGTTGGAATTATGTAAAGACAACTTCAACAAGCTGATTATCCCGAGAGTTTTTAAGAGCGCTGACTCAATATTTTTTATACAAGATGGAGCAATCCGAAAATTAAATCTTTGGTGTAGTTATTACTTGTCAGACTCAATATAAAAAAACGTTAAATAAGCTATTTTATTTGTAATCTGTGATAAATGTAGCAATTATAATAGTACTTTACACGAAACCTAGCACCTTCGCCATATATTTAATTTCCTTTGAAAAACACTAGAACTTTTAATAGGCCAAAAGATAAGTAATATTTGTCTCTCAAACTTTCTTTGTCGCACTGAAATTAAGTTCGTTAGGAATCGAATATTGAGGTGCTTGATAACTTGTACAAACAATTGTTATACCATACACACTTGAGAATTTGTTACGCAGTATAGTAAGTAGTATAGTAGTAATACCTAGGTACTTAATGCTACTATTTTTAAGAGTCAATAAAACAAATTAAAATTGAAAGACTATAAAAAGGACTATTTTAATAGAACTACATATGTTCACTTAACCTTTCAATTATTGCCTGTCAGATCTAACATGTAAACATAATTAAAATTACATTTCTAAAATCTTATTATAATTACGAGGTCGAATATCACACCCGGACATAAGAGTTTTTTAAGCGTCGGATAAAAAAAACTAGACTAAAATCGCCTTCATGATTTAGATCGTAAATAAAAATGTTACAAAATAGTTAGAGTATTTTTCAACATTATGTTAATGTGTGATTCGTATGCTATATGCCTGCCGCTTTTTTGCGAGTGTGTAACCCTTTGGTTTTGTTTTAGGTAAAATACATAGCTGCATAAATAACATCTTTAGAGAATGACGCGATAATTGTCACAAATACAAAATGTTTATAATGTAAGTACAAACATTTAAGTTTGAAGTCTGAGAACTTCAACAATTTGTTTAAGAATTTTTCACAGATACAGCTTCCTGTAAACTACCAATAATAGACATCAAGAGATTAAGCTATTATCGTGAATTTAATCTGGGGCCATTATTTATTGGTCATAATGTTGAAGAGGTACATTTCGATAGGGAATTTTTTATTATTTTTATTATTTTTTCAATACATATAGCTATTAATATATTGCTCAGATACTATAGAAATAAGTAGCTTTTTAAGCAAACCTCTAACAAGAGCACAGTTATAAAAGTATCATTTCAGGATATCAGTTGCAAAATTACTAGCCTGAAACATTTATTATAGAAAAAATGAAGATTCTGATTATATCCTGCTGCTAAGAAATGTATATTTGTAGTGATAACAATATATGTAGATATTAAGAAAAATAATTGACTTCCTTATAGGATTTCACTCTATCTTGTCTCTTGAATATGGCAAACTCTATACGGGGATGATTGTAGTAAATTATTATTGATATCTAAAGTTCAATATTCTAATAATATTCTTTATTTGGCCAATTTTAGGATATTGTGGCAAATATTTAATTATATAAGGCACTTCCAGTTAATATTTAGGTGCAATAGAATTACGCAAAAATAAGCACTATTCCGAATTCCGTGGTGGAAAAATGTTCACGTATCACTATAATTCGTAATGAATAAGAATGGTCACTTAAAAAGCACAACAATACCCATATGGATTAACCATAACAAAAGTGCAATAAAACACTATAATACATGAACTTCACATAAACCTAACCTAAAAATGAAGCGCCTCTAAGTCTAGAAGGGCGGGATATTACCTAGAAACTTATACAGGCCCCTCCTTCGCGACCTCAAATCTGGATAAAAACGAGTTATAGACACACCGGTTTAAGTTCATACACCAATGAAAAGGCTCTTAGGCGGTCTTTAAAGCGCGTAACACTGAATGGTAGCGAAATCTGTCGGTTGAGAGGTACAACTAAACTGCGAAGCTAACTATTATATGATTATTCTTCATTATAGTCCCTACGCTCGTAGGAAGTAGATGGTTGGTTTAGAACGATCAATTTTCGACGTAAAAAAACGACATATGCGCTCAATTTCGTGTAATTTGGTTTCGGGTTAATCTTCAAATAGTTTTTACTCAATTATAGTGTGAATTACACCTATTATCGCAGTTGAATATAGTAAATTGCTCTCGGTTGTTTGATTAACGTTATTAACTCTTTAAACTATTCCCATTATTTTCATTTTGATTTACTTATCGAATTCGCACCTTTGCTTTCGTTTAATTGTTTTTATTTTGGTGATAGTGAAAATAACTCTTGGTGATTGTGTTATCGACTTTAACAAATTAGTGAATAAATACCTGATAATATTTCAACGGACGCATAGTGATTTAAAGTGACTTTAAACTTTCTTGGGTGTTATTTCGGTACCGAACTGTCGTATATAAATCAAGAAGAAAACTTTTTCAAAACGCCTCCTAATTTCACCAAGGTGGATAACAAACCTTTCACGACGCTGAATTTCACAGATTTGGGGTCCCCATTCGGGGGACCTAACGACGATCCTCCGGGAACCCCTACGATGTCCGGTGAGGCCCATATTGGACCACCAACTCCTCATGAGTCCAACAACTCAACACCGGTGTCAAAAAGTGCTTTTATCGAACTACAACAGCATGGCTATGGCCCTTTGAGAACTTCTTACCAACACCATTTCAATTCGCCGGCGGGAAATGCACATTCGGGCCCGACGGGGGGCCATGATACGGGCTTCCCTAGTCCAAGGGGAGCCCTTGGTGCCTATCCTTTTCCACCTATGCATCAAAATTCCTATACTGGATATCACTTAGGATCATATGCTTCGAATTGTCCGCCTTCACCCAAAGATGATGGTGAGTACCTTATCTATTCTATTATAATACCCTTTCAATGTCATACAACAGAGGCCTTAGCTTATAGAGATATTTATATTAATTGAGTTATTTATTACATCTTCCTTCAAAATGGTATAATTCATCTTGATAATACATACAATATTGGTCCGAAATTTAAAAACAATAGTTACTGATAATTCTGCGTTGTTTTCCTACACTCAGTAGTATCTAAGATACTGCATATTAGGTACCACCCTATAATTTATTGAATAATTCAAAGCATCGCTTTATGTTTTTGATATGGAACTATTTTATGAGACACCAAATGTTTGTCCAAGTGAATCTTGAAATGTAGAGATTGTATGTAAATAGTTTTAATTCGTCATTATCAAACCTAAAATAATTTTTGAGAACCCTTGAAAATTGGAATGCTTGCAAAATTAAGTTTTCATTGTTGCGCTCTTTCAAAGTTTTCTACTTAAAGTATTAGGTATAGAGATTATATTCAGCAAATTTGATTTCTTTGTCAAACAACCAATTCATTATTAATTTACTAAATGATAATAAAAATAAAGAAACTATGGGACTATTTACCTACTTACTTATATTAGAAACGAAAAATATAACTAAAAGATTAGGCATCTAACTACTCTATACCCACTCTTTATTACAAATGAAAATTTTCATCTTTAAATATAGATATTTTACTTGTATTGGAGTGAAATAAAAATAATTTTACCATTGCTAAACGAACCAACTATATCTTATTTTATATTTAAAAAAATAAGATTTATTGTCAGTGGGGTATTAGGTTATCAATAAATAATTTCTTAACTGATACTTAGACCGTTTGTTTTTCAACTGAAAGAATAGGTATACTATCAAGGGTATAATAGGTATCTAGGTGCATTCGTATTTTGTATCACTTGTAAGGGTATATCTATTCCGCAATGAAATAGTATAAAACATTTCTTTGCCCTCTAAACCGATTCATTTTAATTGAATTATTTGACCTCTGCGAAATTGACCCCCATTTTCGAAACTGAAACAATTTCGAATGTAAATCATTTTCTCGTGATTGCTCGTCAGTTTCTTTTGATAATTCCCTACTTTTACTATTACTATTTTTCTCTTGTAAATAATGGCGAGAAAATAGAGAATATGGAGGAGAAAATCAAGCAAAGTACGAACAAACAGTTTGAGCACAAAAAATTGAAAAGAATCAACATCGTGGGGGCAATTATGTATTTTTAACCCCTTCTGTAAGCGACGAACAAAAGAAAGGAATTAACAAGTAATGCCGAGCGAAAAATGAGCAAACGATTCGCGTTAAAAAAATTTCAAATTTGAACATTGGGGGTAACTTCACGGAGGTGACTTTAATAGCTTTTTTAAATTGATCTAAGTACATATATCTACATATATAAATATTCACATTATTTATTTCATGTTTGCCAATAAATAATGCGTTTAATGGTTCATAAGAAATAAATAACCTGGCCCATTTATTTTACACTAGATAAAAATATTTATATTGGATAGGTAAAAAAATGCCTGCATATTAAATATATTATGCAACCTAGGTACAACTTCTATGCGTGAAAAGTGAATATATTTTTGATCCCGCCATTTTAAATTCATTCACACAAGTAGACATAAATACAGTACTCTCCACATTACGAAAGTGTTATTAAAAGCCAATTTACTAATTAAGTAATTAGGGTTGATTCATTAATTAACGTTTATCTAATTTGAGGTTATGTTATTCGTGTCAAATTTCCCATCTTACCTAAACGAAGTGAACAGCAATGTAATTCTAATGGGACCATAAATAAGGATTCTTTAGCCACCATAAAAGCGGTTGGACACTTTAACAAATTATTGTGCCAAGCTGCATTTTAGATGTGTTATGTGACCATCAAATCGACTTGCCGCCTGTCGTATATAAATATATCGGATTAGAATAAATTAAGTTGGGAAACATATCAGATATATGGTTAACCTTATTTGTCTTGATTCTAGAGATTTAGATGTCTTGTTAGTATTATTGCGGTTTAGAAATTAGTAGTATTATCATTAGGTATATTAATCCTTATTATCTACCTGCTAGTCCGTATGTCAGTTTACATTGGAGCTGAACATGAATGTGCAGAATAAACTTGCACACAATTTGTTATTTTATGGCCTTATTAGCTCATAAAGTTTAAATCAGCCATGATGGGACCTTTTCAATTAATTATTATTAATAAAGGTACATAGGTATATTTAAAATACTTATATGTTTTTTACTCCGCATGTTTCACTTTTGCAATTTTCTTTGATTGTCCAAAAGTGGCATAATTCCAGAAAATTATATAAATGATCCTTGAAAGAACCGAGTAAGTGACAACAGTCCTTCAATTGCTTTTCTTCATGTGCCTATATTAGATTCGTTAACGTGACACCATTTTCCTAAATAAGTTGTTTATTTAAATTCTCTATCCCTCTGTTTATATCTTGCATGGGTTTATTTGAACCATATATACAAAATAAAATGTTGGTTCTTTGTAAATTTTGTATTCCAAGAAGTAAAATGGCTAATGAAATTTTGGATCACAGTAATTGTATGCAAAAACTGAATTTTTATATGCATGTATATTTTGGGATCGTAATCAACATTTAAAATATTTCTTACAAAACCGACGCTAAAATTGATTTGCCTTTAAACATTGCTTATCGCAAGTCAGATACTAACAATACCAAACATATATAAAATAGTAAAGTATATTCTGTATAAATAAGTATTCAAGTATTTTTATCTTCAACTGATAAATACTCCAAGAAGCGTAGCATTTATTTCTTTGTTCGGTTTGGTTATTCTAAAATATAGATACCTAATCCACGCAGCAAGCCCCGAAGTATGACTAATATTAAAATTAACTAGTTTATTGTATGGGTACAGGCGAGTGTACAGATTTTGTATTCTTTTCTCCACCACCAAATAACGGTGCTTTTTTTCGTGGTATCCTCAGTTCTTCTCAGCAAAACGTCACATTATTTTCCTTCTTCTAATCAGTAGATGTTGAAGTCTCCGGTCAATTTTCAGAATGTCTTCTCCGATACTTGAAAATGTCTATACCTGCTTCCTCTTCATCATTACTGCGACTTTTATAGCTTTGGGAAATACATTTTTGCAGCTTTATTTCTACTTCATTATCGTCGTTAAAATCTTGCTGCAGATTGCTTAAACGCGACTGTTTGTGACACATCAGCACTGCTTTTCAGCTAACGCAATCTGATTCACGGCCCTTATATTTGCGGAATATGAAATGCAAGAAGCTTTCTAGAATCGCTCCATCAAGGTTTCCAATCATTGCTAGTCTGTTTTTGCTTACCTATCTCTGATGATATCTGAGTTCTCATCTGTGCGTTGATGTTCTTGTTTTTAAAAATCTGTATATCATAAGCGATCTTCCGTTTTTGGAAAAGCTTCACAGGCATCGGTCGCTTGGCCTTGTTTAAACAATGCTGATGTAGTGTCACAGTCACTAAAGGAGTGTAGGAATAGAATGATTTCTAAAATTATTTGATTGGGATTTAAGCGATCCGAGCAACACAGTTCTCTACAACTTTTCCTTTGCCAGGCTTGAGAAAGTAGATACTTGAAAGAGAAGAAGCTGTAATGGCCAAAATAACTAGTCGATATCCTCTCCGATAATATTTATCAAATAGTATTTCTGATATAAATCAATTGCTACTTCCATAATCAGCATAACACACCGATAAGTTTTCTGACTTAAATTTCTTCATTAATAGAGAAATAAGTAATTTCTTGTTACTGTGCTCAATGGAAGCTTTTTTTGTGAAATTGTGATAGGTATGTTTTCAGAGAATGATATATGCAGCAATGTGATTTTTGGAAGCGCTAGCACCTTTGGTACCTTTTTGGTCAGGACAATCATTGAAACTATAATTGATTACGACCTGTAATGTGTTTTTGTGTACGTAGTATATTTGGCATAGTCAATAGGCTTGCAGTAAGCGAGATAAATACCAATTTTGTCAGAATAATAGTTGATGATGATGACGACCCTACAATTTACACGTATACAAAAATTCTGCTTTCTTATGATTAATGCGAGCAAGTCATATATATCTTTTTGTTCCTTAACGATTGATCTAGAAAGAATATTTGAAAATTAAATTGATTAAGATGATCGCAAAAATGATTAGTGTCTGTCAAGAAATGTAAACCTTCTTTAAGAATCTTGAGAAAAATGATAAATTTTACAATATTTATAGAAAAGGTAGATAATGGTAATTATAATTGACGGTATCGATCAAATAGAATATTAAAAGTTATTGTCATGAGTTATTTTGAAATATCCAAGATAATATCAAAATAATGATTCAAAAGTAAACTTCAGCTAAATAGTCAGATTTTTGGAATGAAATATTTGAAATCGATCATTAAGATAGAATAAAACATGTTGAAACAGCTTTGTCTAACGCATCATCCCACTCCACCTTGTCTATTTGGACACAAAGAACGTTGTCATTAAATATCCGGTTTTTAAACTGAAACCAATAAAAATAAATGTGTGTTCTAATATGATTAAAATACAGTTTATTTTGACAGATATTCTTGATATAATAACAAACAGATATTGGTACAATTTTTAAAACCTATAAATAATCTTGAACATATTGAAAAGAAATCACCTGTTCAGAATTATAGTGGTTTATATCCACTTTGTATGCATATTGAGTTATAAACATAGCCATAGTCAACTTTTTCTAAACATGGAGAAAAATAGTTATATTGTCATATATGAAAAAGATTTAAATTGAGAAATAGTTGGTCTACATCCACGGAAATAGTTTCAGTATATTGGTCTAAATCTATGAATTCTTCTAGTGTAGTTTTTAATATGGCCAAAATTAGGACTATGTTTGTTCTATATACAGTTCCAATAGTTAGAATGTTCTATAATCATTAGAATATGCTAATATATTCGAGCCATATTTTTATCAAGGATATTGTATATAGAACGACGTCTAATTTTGATGCGAGTTGAACAACTTTCAGCGTTTTATATAATTTTTACTGATTTAGTTATTTCATCATTTAACAAATAATGTAGTTTTGGTGAGTGGTCTAGTGTGCGACTTCAGAATAATTGGCAAATTAGTTATTAAAGAATAGCTGCAGCAGTATCAGATGAAACGTTAAAACATAATTAAAAGGTAGACACTTAAAATCCTTAGCCGCCGTTTCTATCTGTAATCAACCCGGTTTTACAATTTTTAGTTGTATAGATATAGGTACTAATTTTGAATCTATGAAATATATAAGCTGCGATTAATATCTTTCAACAAAATTGAAATATAATTGATGTCATCATTAACAAGGTGTAGGTTGATGGATATCTTGTAACAATTACCCAAACTATCAAATGAAATGATCCGTATATTATAGCCAATTTGTATAATTAATTCTGTCGTAGGAATGATTTAAACATTGTTTTTATTGAATATTGAGATATCAGTTTCTGTTATGTTTTATTAAGTATCGCATTTTTCATCATAACCCTATAAATAAAATGGTGACAGTGATATTAAAGAATTAAACTTTACGTGAGGTCAAAGATTCATTTATTATAGCTGATGTAATTATGAAATTGAAATATATCAAGGCAACATGTCTCCGAATGGTCCTTTCAGTTATTTTGTGGATAAAAAAATATGGAACGATAGTTTGAATAAACTTTAAACTGTAAGTGACGAAAGAAATTATAAAAAGTTATGTAAAATCGATGAAAGAGCATAATATGGAGGTATTTAGTAAAATTATCAATATATCCATTAACAACTACATCGCGCTTCTCAGCCCAAAGGCGAAGCAATGATTATGAGACAGAAGATCTTTCTTAGAGGCTTTGGTATCGTCTGCGATTGCCTGTGAAGCTAGTACAATTGCGATTGTCTCCAAACATCTAAGTATTAACTATAGGGGTTACATTTGCTACGTTCTTCTCTTCTTTGCTGCTGTGTATTAAACCGCATTTTTTCATGATAATGGAACAAACCAAAACGCCAAAAACGTATAACCGAGAGGGCCCCAGAATTAATATTTAAACTACAAACAGAGCAGAGTGTGACGCTTTGATTTGTTCACTATAAACATTACTTCTTTAAATAAACAGTGTTTCTAGGTGTTGCTTCTATCTAGTGGTTTTTGAGATTACCTATAGAAAATTTTTAATTCACATAATAATAATATATTTTATAAAAGCTAGGTATGATATGTAGATAATTCTAGCAAGAGTGGGTGTAAAGCGGGAAAATGATCTATAAGTTGGTTGGAAATTATTTTTTATTGTGGTTATCTTTCTACCATATAAAACATCTATATAAAAATGAAATAGATCTAATACATAGTATCAATCATGAAACAAATAATCCTAACTTGTATTTTAAAATTATCGTACGATTATGAGCACTGTAGGCTAAATCTCTGATGAAGACAGAATATACGGACAGCTGGCTATGAAAATTAATAAAGGTGCAGATAAGGTGCAGTGAAAATTTGTATGTAAAAACCCTCCTTGCTAGTTGAAAAGTACATAGCTTTGCGGTCAAACGCGTTAATGTTTAATCAAAATAAAATATTTGAGTGTAGCTCTGAAATTTTGTGTACTTATAGTTTTTAACTGTAGAAATTGCGTAAAACGTAAAATGTAATTTTAGAATAAGAAATATCAGCTAAAAAGTTCAAAACAAATTAAAAAAGTACACCCGTACAGGATTCGAATCTAGAAATCCGCTGTGAAAGTCGTCGCTTAACACGATGTGCTACGGTCGGGGTGGACTTAAAATTTCAGGTAACCTCGTCGGAAAAAGCAAAACATGAAATTTTTAAATCTTCATAACTAAATATATATATCAGTAGGATGGCTCCCTAATGTCGATATCGAAAGATCGAAACTGGCATCTTCACGACATCGTTAATTGCATGGGCGGAATCGAAAATTCGAGCCGACAGAAGTGAACGAGAAATAGCATTCTTTGACAGTTCGCGACTTCAATTAGTCACGTCAGTGGTATGGTAATAACCGGAAAATCCGGAAGAATAGGTAGATTTTGAATATAAAAACAAAATCGCCAGAGCTTGACATTCAAACAATTTTTTTACAACTTTACCGACTTCTAGCAACGTTTAATCCCCGAGCTAAACTTCTGGCAATCATTTTACGCAATTTTTACAGTTAAAAACTATAACTACACAAAATTTCAGAGCTGCACTCAAAGATTCTATTTTGATTAAAAATTAACGCGTTTGACCAACCACCCATGCTTCCCACCCCAGTAGCGACTTCTGGCTGCAAAGCCATGTACTTTTCAGCTAGTAATAAGAGTTCTTACATATAAATTTTCACCGCTCCTTATCATTTTTAATTTTCGTAGCCAGCTCTGGGACCAATATATACGTGTCTATAATAATATGCTCTATCTCATAATCTTGACTTCACTTTCAGCTTGTACGTTTAATAGAGCAAGCGCGATATAGTTGTTAATAGATACATGGTTTTATTTGTTTTTGTCATTACCACAAAATTCTAAAATGAGATAATATGTCATATATTGCTACTGGTTATATTACATCATATTCTAATGTAATTTTAATAACATCTTTGAAGGCGCTCAAATCGAGTGTGGCACATCTTACGAGGACAAAATGTATTGTATACCTGCAATTTTACCTAATTACTAAAAGAACTACTATAGGAACTACCATTGACTTGTATTACCTGATCAGGTTTACAGGGGTACAATTAACTAATTAACAGGGGTACTAGAGTGAGTATAGTGAAGCACGGCAGGAAGAGCACAAGTCCAGGAGGCTGCAGTGCCCTCGGGGTTTTTAACAGACGAGACGAGCACTGAGAAGCGAAAAAAAGGGGAATGCTAAAATTTTTTATATCACAAACAGGATTAAAGATATACCTACACGGTAGCTCAGCCGGCTAAACGTCCTAGCAGCAAGTGCGTTTGGTCAGACTGCCTATTGTGTACTGGGTTCGACCCCCAGCTTCGACACTGGCAATGGTGGTGGTTAATGGATGTTGTCTCCGTTTTTTCAAATGTGTACCCCGTTCCGGACAGCCTAGGCTTTGGTTTCGGGGTTGCCTACTACTGTGTTTATGTTTATGTATTTGATAAATGTCTAGGGTTATCTAACGATTGATGACACATATGATTGGTTTCTTTGTGTTAATTTTCCTGATAATACTGCAGATTAGTTTGGTAAGGAAATTTGTGCAACTTTAAACAGATACACCAAGAGAAAATATTTACTTTCACCCCGTAAGTTTTTAATAACGTAATAAAATTTTAATAATGATAATCAGTAGTCTTATAAGCAGTTTTAGCACATTACTGCCACTGTAACATGTTTTTAATAATAGTTATGCAAGTAGCCATCAAACCATTTTAATGCTATTTAATGCCAATGTATGTCATACACGAGGCCGTGCATACCTTATTAAAATATTATTTGTCGTTACATTTTTAGATAGTTTTTTTATCTAAATAGTTTTTTATATAGTACATAATCTTTCTGTGGATTTTCATTGTAATTTATTAGGCTTTATCACGTTGAGATGGTGTATGATAGACTAATACTTTAAACATTAAATCTAGAAGCTTCAGAAACCGAGATGTTCCGTTGCAGCTTATTTTGAAAAAAAAAAAAAATTATAAATGCTGGAAAAAATGAGCACAAACTTGGTTCATGTTCAAAGGAAAAGAATATGAATCTGACAAATAAATGTAACACCTAGATAAAGGTCTCTAGCCAGAAATAAATTATAGGATTTCATGGCGACCAATTCCGACCTCTATAATTAAGAGAAATATGAAAAATTGTTCCACCTAGGTAATGTTGGAACATCCTCAGAGGGATTTAAAATATGTCCAGGAGATGCCGAGCACCCCCTGCCTAGATCACGTTTTATAATGCAATCCATGAAACATTTGCTGGAGTCAAGGGCTTTTTGTTTTTGATATTTAAACTACACAACTTATTGCGTATAATAGGAAGACACTACATGGGAATAAAGAACGTATGGAATGTGAACAAACGTGGAGAATAAGTGGATTTTTTTGAATAATGCATCTTGCCACATCTACCACCCACAATAGTATGTTATCTTCAAGTTTGTTTGTAGATTCAAACGTAATTATTATGGAGCTTGAATTATCTTCCGATTTGATTCCATGGATTTCCTAGGGAAGTCGAGTCTTGAATTATTGGCGGTTAAGTTCATTGTAGGGGTATTACCTTATTGGACATGTTATAATACACCCTTCAAGTCTGTAAAAGATTCTAATGAGTTCTAGGATGCCGACAATGTTACGCTGCTAATCACTATTCCTTCATCACAATTTAGTCTGTATGTCCATATAAAAATCCACAATTAAGTCTGCTCTACAGTAAATCGCCCCAAGTTACAGTTTCGTTCTAGACTTAAATATATTGTACCTCATCTGTGGCTAGTGTTTTTCATCACAAAACAAAAATATAGGTCATTCTCATTTGATAAATTTGTGTATTCACTTGCAAACTGTAGCCAGTACCCTTAATGGTTTCTGACGGCCTGCTGTCTTCCTCTGAACATGAGTATTTATTTAATAAGTTTTTGTTGTAGCATAACATAATTAATTCTGTAGTTATAATTTAACATACTTTGTTTTTGAAAACAGTAGTGGTTGCGTTCTTCTCTCTGAGAAGTACCTGAAGGCTTTCTTGTTTAATCCGTCGCAACACTCGAAATAGATGATTTAGGCATCCGTCGTTGTACCTTCTGATTTGTTTCCACCACAGAACCTGATACCGTATATTGGACTTATATGAGCATATTTAGAATGCAAAATGTTATCTCGTCGTTAAAAGGTAAATCTTTTATGATCGATCTATTAACAAACTTAATAAACAAAAATTTTGAATACGGGAGAGTCAAAATTTTCTATGATTCAGAAATTGGTTGAATTTTTGCATTTATAAGTTAGTTTTGATGAATGAAATGTGTTAATTATATTCAGCATGTGATGTTAAATACGTTAAAAAAAATAACCGTTGAAGTTTCTTATACTGAAATAAGTTTAATAATGCGCTGAAATAAAATATCGAATAAAAATGTCTACATAAATGTGTGTGTTTGTGTGCTTGTAGATCATCTCTTATAAACACCCTAGCTTAGTAGAATACTCTTTATTGAATTGGTTGATATATGTCATACATGGAGATCGCAAGTGACGTGTAAACTGTCATGTAATATATAAACTGAGCTTTATTATAATTTCACATTAAAATGTTAAAAAGGCATTTGATCGAGCACACAAAACCATGATATACAAGATAAATTAACTATTATAGTGTGTCTCTTAGGTTTGAATGTACTTTACATACGATTGAATGAGAAAGGTAAAGTCTGGGCTCTTATAATTTTGACACATATGACACTACTTACACGACTAAATATATGGCACCTAGAACGTCAATTAGGAAACCTGTAATTTTTTCTAGTCAAGCCGTCTAAATTCTATTATCGGTATATTTCTGTTGCTTTATAAGAACTTGAACAAGTCTCTTTGATTTACCATATCTATTAGGGTAGATACCTGAAGTAGTTTCAAAAAAATGTGTATTGTAAGATACTGACATTTCTATTCGTTAAGTAAATATTATTAATCCTCAGGTAAATTTTAAAGAATAGTTTGTTCTGATTTTATTTAATGTCTTATCCACGTCTTTCTACACCTATCATGACATTGATGTATACCACAGGTAATGCTTGATAAAATACGAAGCAAATGTGTTTATCGGCTTACAATTTACTTTAGATTTTCGAAAAAAATTAAGTGGAAAGCCGTGTTTTTTTGAAAATGCAATATATTTTTTACAATATTTGACAAGGTTAAAATAGGCAGTCTTTCATGTGTCCAAGGTAGAATTAAACATGCAAAATACATTTATTTGTTTTAAAAAAATATGTGTATGCTGATACAAATGTGAAGTGAAGTGATAAGAAAAACAACCTTAACATGAAAGTGTTCTCTACAACTGAGTATGTTTTATTAGGTTCCTTCCTATAAATTATATTAAAGTTATAAAAAAATTGGCGTCGACAAGAAAGTTACACTATTAATAACTAGTTTCTGAATATTCAGTGAGTTCAGGAGTGCCGAAAAGAGTCTTAAAGAACATTTTTAACATTATGGTTATTTCTGTTACATAGTCCGAAATGAAATTTCGTTTGGTATAACGAAGCTTTCTTTTGTTTCAGATAAATGTTTATCTCTAGAAAGGCCGACGGGTGGAGGTAAAGGAAAGAAAATGCGCAAGCCACGTACAATATATTCAAGTCTTCAGCTACAACAATTGAACCGACGGTTTCAAAGGACGCAGTACCTGGCGTTGCCCGAAAGGGCAGAACTGGCCGCTAGTTTAGGTTTAACACAAACGCAGGTCAGTTTAATTAAAATTTTAATATTTTGTTCCACGAATTAATTTATTAAATCAAAACATATTCCTCAATTAATTTTATAATTACTTTACTCTATCAACATAGCTGAAAGATACGAACAACTTCATATTTTGCAACACAGTTACTTTTATAGCAATAATAAAGAAAATATATATGGCTAGTTTATTAAATAATATTTAATATTTTATATTACCATGAATATCAATATTCAATTAGGTGTTTATCTGACCTTTTATAAACCATTTTATATACTTAGCTACTAATGATTGTTAGAATTAAAAATCTGTGTTATTGTAAATGTACATACTCTCCATTTTTAATCGTTTCCCATTAAATATACCATATTTTAAAAATATATTTAACCGCGTGATATTTTCACTCAAATTGTTATGGTTTCTAAATTTTAAAAACAATTTCTAAATGACTTGATCTCTGGCCATTTAGAAGGTATAATGTACATTGAAAAAATACCAAATGCTAAACTAAAATGACATAGGTTTTTATCGAATTGGAAACCAAAATTACATGAAAATTTATTTCGTTACTTGATCACAGTATTAGATGTAAGATACTACGTATGTCATAGTAAAAACTGTTACTATCCCCATTATCGCAAAATATGATTTAATAATTTGAAAACGGTAGACTACCATTTACGTGCATTTTTTATATGCGATTTCCAACAAATCTGTTCACTGTGTACACAATTTTCAGCAGCACTAAAAGTCTTATATATTGCTCCAGTTCGTGAATAGTTGCAACTATATAAATAACGTTCTCATTGTTATCTCTAAAATACATTTATTATTGGACATATTTAAACAAACAATTCAATAAACAAAATATACACTGGTGATTTGAAAAAATAAAAAACAAATTATTATTTTATTGTGATCATTCTAACACCATTTTAAAATCGAAAACTGGCTGCTTATGTCGTATACCTACCGTACATTCCGCAATACTCTTTTTGATACGTCGTTCAAAAAGTATATTCATATGAATTATCCAATTACATAAATATTGATGTACAATTTATGTAATTTTTTTACATACATTCGAAAATTTTTACAAAAGCTGGAATAAAATAATAAAAAATGACCTCATCTTTAACAATTACAATTCTTCGACGACAAAACTCAAAAATTATATAGCTGATCTGAAATTAGTATTTTTTGTTACATATTTCTGCTTAGATGACTTTAACCTTACTTTTTACGTAGTTGCCTGATATAATAAGTTTTTCACGGTGTTTGAATAGGCGTATTTTATACTAGGCATGTTGAATTTATCGCTATATTAGGTATTATTTTTTCAATTAAAATTAGCAAAAAACTAATATTGCAACTTTCTAGATTATTTCGGTGTTTACTATGAGGCACGCCATGTTTAAAGAGTCGCTTAAGATTTCTAATATTTTAACATAATTGAAACTGCGGTTACTTGACGAGTATGTACAGTTTTTGGGTTAACTTAAAATGATCTACTGAGTGTTCCACATTTAAAAGGAAATAAGAGCAAGAATTTATTTCTTACCGAATTGCAATCCAATTATGTTTCAACTTTCGGAAACATGGAACAATTATTTCCACCTGTTATTACACAACTTTCTCATTTCTAACCGTTTTTTGTTAAATTGTTATTTATTTCCGTAAATTTATGATAATATTAAAAAAGTGAAACAAAAAAGTTACTAGCTTGTGAGTAAAAAATTCTCGTCAATTGACTGATAGCTTACAATATATTTGCTAGCAGAATTTCAACAATCGGATGATTCTTATTATACTCTTCGCAAACATATAAATGAAAAGTATATTACATTTAGAGGATACATTTCTAATACTATAAATATAGATCGTAAAGAAAATAATCCATATCATTGTATTAGTCATCGAATTTCGAGCAACTTTCAAAATGCCCGTCTGTCCATCCGGCCGTCTGTCTGCCCATCCGCCCGTCTGTCCGTCCGTCTGTCTGTCAATACAGAAAAGCCCGACTGTATTGGAATTTATACAAAGTTAGTGTTAGCCAGATGAAGAACCCTGCTGTTTTTGAAAAGATCAATCAGTAAATATATGTAAAAGCTAAGAACTATTTTAAGAAAAAGATGCACTGGATAAAATTCTATCCTGCCGAACGTTTCGCCAATCAGACAGCATCATAAGGAAATGATTAAAATTACAAGTATAGTAATTGTACCTGGACAATTAACTTATATTCGAAAACCTCTGCGAGTATACCATAAAATGTTGAACAATTATATACAAAATAGAATAATTCGACGAAAAATATAATGTTTACATCTAGTGTTACGAGCTTTTCACTTTGGCAATGTTTACATACTACAAGGATTATTATTGAAACAATCATAAATAATTGTTTAACAGCTAAAGCTTTTCGCTCGCTTTTTGGCTTTTTGATGGCTGCTTCTAGGAGAGCTAAGCTCCTAGTTATGATGTCCTGGATTCAATTCCCGGATGAGGATTTGGTATTTTTTATTTTGAAAATAAGTATCTGTACTAAAATATTTGGTGTATGCTTTTGGTATTCAAATGTGTACCCTCCTCCTATACAAAATCATCATGGAAATGCGGGAGGCTGTGTTAACTGTATATTTATAATGTTTAATGTTTCATCAATTTCTTATTTTATTTAATATTATCAGCATTTCATTTCATAATGTCTCGATTGACTTATGTACTTACCTCTTACTAACAGTTAGTCGTTGTATTATCCGACCCTTAAAACTTGCTTTTCATAATTGTATGCCTATTGGACGTATAATATAAAATACTGACAGGTATGTTAAATGTTATATAAATTAGATGAATATCTCATGCATTATATAGTATTTTATCTACTATTATCATAAGTATCCCTGTGATTTAAAAAATGTTTTAAGGATTTTTTGTCATTTCAATTCACAATACAGTATTTTCGATTATTTTCTAAGAAATAATTTCGACAATATTTTCAGCGGATTTATATTATTTTATTCATTTTATACGTTTTATAATTTTGATACCTACCGAATAGATTCGGTAGTATATTACACAATAATGCAAGAGTATTACATGACTATTAAGGTTATATTACATATGTATATGCGTACGTGCGTATGTCTATACTTTAAAATAATGTAAAATTAATATTCTAATAACTGTAACATTATTCGTATATTTTTTATATTTAATTCACTAAAATTAAAATTTAAAGTTCGTTTTTCGTTTTATCTCAACAGTTTTATAGTTGACATTTTCATCAGATTAATGGCATATGGCACATAATACTATTTTTGCTTCTGGACTTCTTTACCATAATTTACCTTCACTTCTTAAAATAATACCTCTGAAATATACAGGATAATACATTTGACCGCTTAGTATATTTCTAGAAAATTACCACCACACGTGTGACTTCTATGTGAAAAGAGCAGTCAGAGAATAGTTTTTGAAAAATGATATGAATGAGATTAAAAATATAAACATAATATGTTGAAACAAGCGTTTATACAAAAATCACACATACTAACAAATATTTAAATTTTAACTCAAATGGTCTATGCATACTAAAACGGGTATTACACAATGTGATAGAGCCAAAATTACTTCGTCTAATAATGAACTATTAATCAATGAGAAACGTTTTATCAAAGAAGTTCTAATCATTATCAATAATTTGAAGTAATTGTTGACAGAACTTTCATAAATATTGAAAATGACAATCATGTTACGTCAAAAATCTCAACAAGTTATACAAGGTTAATTCTCTATGTATATGAATTATTTAAACCATATAGGTGAGAAATTTGATGTTAGAACCGTATTCTAAACAAGCAATTAAATTAGATTTATATTGATGAAACTGCTAAACCACGAGCAAAATTGAAAAAATTACATTTACACTTTTCTGTGTAAGTATAACAAACAGCATATGGATGAGTCAATCAGACATTTCAGTGCAAGATTGGGTGAACACAAGAAGTACGGAGAATTAAATTCAAAGATGGAAGATTTTCGAGAACGTTCGGGAGAACCGCCATAGAATAAATTGGGACTCGGCAGGAATCTTAATAAAACATGCGGGTAGCAAAAGAAAAAAATTTGTAAAATCAGCGGTCATATTGTTCCGTACAACGTCGTTACCAATTCTAATAGAGTAACTTAATAAACTGTACATTGTTTAAAATAATACTGTCATACATATCAACAAGTATGTATAAATAATAAGTATCTGTGAAGATTGAAAATAATAAACACATCCTATAAACTTTAATAGACACAACACATAGGTACAAGATTTTCTAATAGAGCTTTGAGAAAGCAAATAGAGTAGTGAGTAGTAAGTTTTTAAAAGATATTTTAGTAACATTTCTTATTATTTTTATTTTTATTATCATTTGTCAAAAAAGTTTTTATTAATGTAAAAGTCATAGGTGTAAAAGTTATTTTCCAGTAAAATACTGCATAATTTTATTATTTTGTAGATTCCACGGGCATTATTTTTAGAAGTGCGGGTAGAATGTGGTAGAAAATTCCAGAAAGAGGAACATATAAATCAATAGAATGTCACATTTAGAAAATATTTAATAGTACCTACTTAATGAACAACATATCTAAAGAAAAATACAAATCTGTATGCAATATTTCCACAATTACATTATACGATACTTTCAACAAGTACATAGTATTCGCCTCCATTTCATGTAATTTCATGCGCTTTACTTATGTCGACTTGCATTCTATTGCACTCGTATTACAAAGTATCGCACGAGTATCTCAGTATTCGGATGACCATTTCATTACGAATAAATTTTGTGTTTTTTATGTAATTTTCCGAACATTTCACCGCGTTCAGGAAAATTTGTATTTCATATCGCTCGTATTACAAAATATTGCACGAGTATAACAATAATTATAAAGCAATAGTTATAAAAGCAGTTTCGTTGTGCAAGTTCGTTGTAGCTTACGCATTTGATGTAAATCATCCTTCCTCGCGCTTTTACTATCGTTGTTTTTGCCTATTTAGCTCAAATATGTATCTTACCTTTGCCACTTTGGTCTTCTAAGGTCAGATAATAGTAAGTGCTTTAAAGATATATCAACCATTCCACCCTATCACCAAAAAGTCCAATTCATTATTTTAAAATATTTCTCAGATTTATTGCGAAATTTTATCACCAAAACTAATTTGATTACTCTCGCCAGTAATTAATTACAGCGAACAACTTACATTCCACCAAAACCTACACCAACTACACGTAAATTTTGACATAACTGAGACATAGAAATTAGCCTGGCACAGAAATTTGTTAAAAATAAATTATATACCAGCCATCATAGTCGAAAAACCACATAGACATATTCAAGATGATGAGATCATAGACCAGATTTTAAAACTACCCCAAAAGTAATAACTTCAATTCTATTGTAAAGATAACATCAAAATGGGCTCTATATTTATTAAAGACCAGTGCCTAAGGAATCACTAATTCCACATTCAGTTTTGTCATCCAAGGCTCTTTAAATGGAAACATTTTGATACTATATTTACACTTCACTAAGTGGTAGGTGTCTTAAAAAGATTTGAGGTCTTGGCTTTTAGTATATCCACCCAATTCCAGGTTTCTGGATTGTTACTAGCTTGTTTTACTTATTTTGCCCTATTTATCCCTCGATTCATCAACGGAATTATCTCAAAATATAATCTAGTTCCAGATGTCGTTACAATACACACGTGTACCAAATATCAAGTGAATGTCTCAATTTTATTTTATTAACCTCTTTCATAATGGAGTGGGGGTGGGCAAGGAGGAGGTTTCGTCAAATGTTATAAGAATATTTGAGGCTTTGGCTTCTTATACATGCACCAAATCCCAAATTTCTGAACTTTTACCGGCTTGCCTTACCTATTTTCCCATATTTACCCCCATCCCTTCTTCAGAATAAATTCAAAATATAATCTTGTTCTAAATATAATGCATATGTGTACCAAATTTCAAGTCACTATCTTAAACCGTTCCAGAGAAAACGTGCGTACAAAGAACGTTACAGACCAACCGAGAGACCGATCCACCGACAAACATACATTTCTTTGCTCAAATTAAAATGTTCGACAAAAGAATCTTGAAATTTTTCTAATACTATATTTCCACTACGTGGATGAGGAAGTAATAACTTTCTACTATATAGATTATTGGCAAAAATGACAAAACATATAATTATTTCTTACCCCGGAGTTCGGATCGACCCCCTTTTTTTTTTAAATCAAATATCGCTATAGAGTATAATATATATCTCGTATTAATAGTTCATAGTCAAATAATTTGACTTTTAAAAATTCTTATCCCCGATGGGCTTACTTAAAATTAGTCAAAGGATGAATAAAAGTACTTACCCTCAATCATTTGTAAATAAAAAATTGAATAAAAGTATTTAAACATGTTTTTTACATCTAAGTACATTATATTTCTTACAGTTTTACGAATATTTTTATTCTATTTCATTTCGTTCAACACATTTTTAAAATTCCAGAGTACGTATTGCCTTAGATTAATAATAGGTTTGAATATTTTTTAAGAAATAGTATTTATTTATCATTTCTTTATTCAGGTTGAACTTTGTGTTCATTTATTTATTACACAGATTTCTTGTTTTTTCCCTCGAAAATATTTTTGTCTGTTCATAAATGTACGGCTCCATGGATACACGAGCTTTCTGACTTAAACTCAAACTTCTCATTACATGTTAAAATATTTATATGATTTTTGCTAATTTAAGCTTCTTAAATTAATATATTATCTTTACGTACAAAGTACAACGTAGATATTATCAGTCTCTATCCCTTACAACTAAAATCAATTTTTCTAGAAGACGGGTCGATATAGCCCAAGAGCCGGTAACATCAAAAGTACCGTCATCGCGGATTTTAAAAATTCTAGTGAAAATTGACTATACAAATCCATTTTTTACAAAATGAGCCCGGTATGACGAGATTTTTCTAGTATTTTTAATTAAATTAATTGTTACTAAAAAACAATAATGTTTTACCGTTATCGCGGACATTGATTTCAGTTAGAGCATTCTTTAGGAAATTTGATGCCCTTTCAGAAAAACCTGGTATGACAACCTCTATTCAGCCGGAAATGTCTGTCATACCTATTTGAAGGAGGTGGTAGGTAACAAAGTTTTACCGTTATCGCGGAATTTGATTTCAATTAGAGCATTCTTTAGAAAATTTGATGCTCTTTCAGAAAAATCTGGTATGATAACCTCTACTCAGCCGGAAATATCTGTCATACATATTTGAAGGAGGTGGTGGGTAACAAAGTTTTACCGTTATCGCGGAATTTAATTTCAATTAGAGCATTTTTTAGGAAATTTGATGCTCTTTCAGAAAAACCTGGTATGGCGACCTCTACTTTGCCGAAAATGTCTGTCATACCTATTTGCAGGAGGTGATAGGTAATACAGTTTTACCGTTATGGCGTAGAAACATTTAAAAAAAACATATTGTTCGTTTTTGTGCACTCATTCAGAATATGATGGTATGACAGCCGAAAAACTGCCTGAAATATCTGTTATACCGGTTGTACTTATAGTGGAGGTCAGGAGTCGGAAGGACACGCAAGTATCTGCTACTGGGCAATTTTCAAGGGTGCTGAAACCAGTTCCGAAGTTCAGAAAACTGTTTGACCC
Source organism: Stenurella melanura (assembly GCA_963583905.1). Taxonomy (NCBI): domain Eukaryota; kingdom Metazoa; phylum Arthropoda; class Insecta; order Coleoptera; family Cerambycidae; genus Stenurella; species Stenurella melanura. Next base: position 88,651,022 of record OY757310.1, read on the forward strand.
GGCTACCCCCTAAAATCGCCCCAACACCACCCTTAAAGTCTCTTTCCTGGCGCTGACATCAATCCAATCCTGCATTTTGGTGAATTGGCCCTCCCTATAACTTAAGGTGGTAATTCTAGAGGGAGATGACCCCAATCACCCTTAGACCTCGATTCAACCCCTATAGGGCGACGGATTAATTTTTTTTTTTGGAAAAAATATTTACAATATTTAAAAAGTGGGTTTGTTGGAGGGAAGATGAAGGTGACCAGGCTTATAACCAAGAGTGGTTCCAATCCCTCCACGGGGCGGATTTTTTTTGCAAAAAATATTCAATATTCAGATAGGGGATTTCATGGAGGGAAGATGAATGGCGACCATGGTTGGAACAACCCTCAGGAGTCGAAATCCACCCCCTGGAGGGGTTGTAATCACCCCTGGTTATAACCCTGGCCACCTTCATCTTTCCCCCTCTCTGAAATTGGTGAATATTTTTTACAAAAAAAAATCCACACCCTGGAAAGGTTCATCTACACACAATTTGTGGGATTTTGAAATAATTCATTCAAATCTTACGAAAAGAAGTATCATACGTTTTTTCTCATGTTGCGAATTATGTAAATCAATCTATCTTGAAATATTATACCAACACTAAAAATAAAATTCACGAATAAGAAAAATCGATGCTTTTACCAACAAGAGGAGAAATGAAGGTTATGTAATTAATAATTGTTCATTTTTGGGAAATGCTCTTTATTAATAATCTTCAAAGTTAATATCACCACAATCATAATGTCTATCGTCTTCTGATTCTTCACTTTTGTCTTCATTATCGTTATTATCAATAATTTCTTCAACTTTTAGTGGAGCTGCTTGGCCAACATACCATAAGGGTTCAAGTTTATTTCCCTCATTAAGTTGCCATCCACACTCTGTCGGGCTATATAAAGTATAGATTGGTTGTATGTAGAGAACCATACAAACGATCTCGTTTGTGTGATTAGGAGGAGGCGTATTGATGCAAGTTTATTTTATTTAAAAACAATTTAGAGCTGTGGTGTTTTGTTTGCAAAATTTTGAGGTATGTCAAAGAGTATTTGCAATTGAAAATAAATTTATTTACTTCGCTACTTTTTTTTATCACAACTATGCAATAAATCGGTATGACACATTTCCAAACAAACACTGACAAAATTTAAAAAAAATGTTTCTGTGCCATAACGGTAAAACTTTATTACCTATAACCTCATTCAAATAGGTATGACAGATATTTCCGGCTGAGTAGAGGTTGTCATACCAGGTTTTTCTGAAAGAGCATCAAATTTCCTAAAGAATGCTTTAATTGAAATCAAATTCCGCGATAATGGTAAAACTTTCTTACCTACCACCTCCTTCAAATAGGTATGACAGACATTTCCGGCTGAGTAGAGGTTGTCATACCAAGTTTTTCTGAAAGGCATCAAATTTCCTAAAAAATGCTAATTGAAATCAAATCCAGCGATAACGGTAAAACTTTGTTAACTATCACCTCATTCAAATAGGTATGACAGATATTTCCGGCTGAGTAGAGGTTGTCATACCAAGTTTTTCTGAAAGGCATCAAATTTCCTAAAAAATGCTCTAATTGAAATCAAATCCAGCGATAACGGTAAAACTTTGTTAACTACCACCTCCTTCAAATAGGTATGACAGACATTTCCGGTTGAATAGAGGTTGTCATACCAGGTTTTTCTGAAAGTTCATCAAATTTCCTAAAGAATGCTCTAATTGAAATCAATTTCCCCGTTAACGGTAAAACATTATTGGCTTTTTGATAATAATTAATTTAATTAAAAATACTTCCGGCTAGAGACACCTCGTCATACCGGGCTCATTTTGTACGTATGGATTTGTACAGTCAATTTTCATTAGAATTTTTACAATCCGCGATGACGGTACTTTTGATGTTACCGGCTCTTGGTCTAATATATCAGTACCTGTTTAGAATATTATTCAATACATTTAAGAATGTCACCTCCAGTCACCTCCAAAAATAATTCGGTGTCAAAATTTTGGGATAAATAACGTTAGGGACATTCGACATATTTCTTATTTGCAGGTACTAACTGTGTATATTTTCCTTTTATCAAGATCGATACAGTAGTTTGGAAGTTATGAGTAAATGACACAAGCACATATAAAACATTTCAATGCACTAAACACGAATCCGGCGTACGTTTAGTTTCATGACCCATCAGTTTTTAGTCGAAAAAGGTTATTTTTGTAATTTTGTAAGAATTGGTGTGATGGAGCTAAGCGGATATCGGATTTATGTTCAGCGCATCGAAGTACACAGGGATTACCCAGGCCTGACAGGGGGGGGGGGACGATGGTGTTTTCCCCCGGGTCTGGAGTGTTTGATTGAATTTCTGAAATCAGGGAAAAGTTGGCATACGCAAATTTTGATTGCGAACCTTTAAAATTATTTTACTGCTTCATCATCTATGAACCGTTGAAAGATCTCATGAAGGGGGGCCCGGGCAATACATCTAAAAAGTGTTTTAAATGGAGAACCGGAAGGAACCCAATTATATCGAACAGTGGGGGTATGGGGTGGGGGGAGGCCCGTATGTTACTACTACCGGGTTCCCATTTTCTCTCGACGACCCTGGGATACCCGATGGAATTCAAAACGCAGTCCACTTTTTTCATGTGCCAGTGCAAAGCAAAAAGTGGTCTGTTTCTGGGACTTCATTGTGTTACCCCTTTTGTGTATTTCGACGCGCTGAACATGAATTCGGTGTCCATTTGGCTCCAACGTCCACTAATTTTTAGAAAATCGCGAAAATAACCTAAAAAATTCAATGTTTATGTTATTTTTGCGATTTACTACTACTGCACCAGAAACAGACCACTGTTTTTTTGTCTGCGTAATTTCCTAGATTTACAACAGCGAATGAGACCAGAAAAGAAATTACAGGTACTATTGGTATTGTTTTATTCAAAGGATACACTATCGAAGTATTGCATTATACGTCTAGGACACGCCCTGTATATAAGTTTTCAAGAAGCACAATAAATAGTTTTAAATTACACATCATAACTAATAGGTACAATAATTTTATAATGATGATCTAATATGCGTGAAATAACTTTATGACACCAATAAAATTTACGTCAACGTTACATCAGAAGAATATTAATATTGTTCACTTAGTATTTAACCAACTTTAAAATAAAAAAAAAACTTCTGACTTTGAAGTATTCCTGCAAAATTCATTATTCATACGATTAATACATTTCTTAATAAATTGTTGGCTCTAAGTCTCGCATTATATTAATTCACAGTTTAATACGTGTCAAAATTTTACAGTATATATTATTCTCACAAAAGCCTAAACTGTTTTTTACATTTTTCATACGGTCAAATCAAATTTTTTTAAAATAATTTTCTAACCGCTTCTCAAGTAACGGAAAGATCTTGAAAATCCAAAAACGTTGTGCTAAGTAAATAGAGCAGAAAAAATGTTATAGTTAAAATTATATCACAGTAAACAGGGTTTGAACCAGAACAGAGATGGGCACGTGACGTGATATTCATCGTGTCACGTCGAGACATTAAGTAAGTCCTCTTTATTGCACCAGTGTGGCTTTTTTATCTACGAAATCGAGTATAAAATCATCTCAAATATTGCTTATTTAGGTGTGATTTAGCTACAACTGTGACTAAAATATACTTCTTTAGTCCAGAATAGTACTAGGTTATGGTTTGACTTTGACATATGTAAATGAAATGAATATTCATTCCTACCATACTTGTGATCTCACTGTACTTTGTAGAAAATTATGACTTTGGCGAATGACCAACCGAAGAAAAAAAACGGTAAAGGTATTTACACAGGATTTCCCTCTTTATTCACACAAGACGGTCACTGTGAAAAAATTATTAGTTAAGAGATTGCATATGAGAATTAGAATCGTCATATAGTTAGCGCTATTATTATAGAGAAAACCTGCCAACTTTTTTCCATCTACTGTATAGTGGTGCGATTTTTTAAAAAATTTCAAAACATTTTTTTTTCTTGAAATAGGTTAAGAATGAAACGTGGAAATTTTAGAATTGAAGAAAAAAATGTTTTCCATCATCTGTTCTATTGTAAAAGAATAAAAATAAATATATTTTTTAAATTTTCAAAACAAATAAGTTTGATGTTCGTATTACGTTTACTATTAATAGAATAAATTTCAAGATATCTCCATAAAATGACACACCGAAAAATGTACATTTTTATGCCTTCTGATGTAAATGTTAAACATATTTTTATATTATAATAATTTAGTTAATAACTAAATTTGCTTATTCAAATTTACTTCCTGTTAAACAACTTTATCGGTAAAAAATTTGAATAAATATCTGGAAACAGTTGTTTGTCACTAACTTTAAACATATTTAATTTTCGCAGAAGTAAATTTGAAGTTCAATGGAACAATATAAAATGTATGCAAAATTTATTATCTAGAAACTAGTTTGGCGTCCCATAGTTGTAAAATTTCTTATCATCGAGAGAATTAATTAGCGTATGATAAGCAGTTCAATAAGCCATATATCTTTGGCGGCACTTTAATTACGAATATAACCACATTTAAAATCATAAGAAAATTTGTCAGTGTAAATGCCTGGAAGAATAGCCCGCTTGAAACAAGACATAAAAACCGAATTCCTGTTGGCTATAAAAGGCGCAACTAATAAAATCTAAATTAATTAAAATAATTAATCTCTCACATATTACCTGTAAATGAGATGCTTGGTAGTTAAATAGAAATCAACAATAAATGTTTTATGCAGTACGAAACTTTACTACAACATTAACAACTATGTTCCGATTTGTTCTTGATTAAAAGAAAATAAATTAAAAGAAGTTCAGTATAGATTTAGATATAAAACTTGAGGTTGCAAAATACTTCATATAAATTAATCGTGACTAAAAAGTACATATAGATTGCAGATTGTGTGATTTAAAGGCGAGCTATCGATTATTTATTATGAAGAAGATTCGAGTAGCAGAGTAATATTAATCCTGTTTTAAAAATAAGGGAATATTGAGAGCACTATTTTTTTAAATCTATAAATCTACAGCGATTTGAAATTTTAAGAAAAAATATAGATATATCTGAACACCATAATTTATAAGAACTATTAAGAGTAGATATGCCTCGACAAGCTGCTAAAATTTGCTACAGGGGAGGTGAAAGGGAAACTCCAGTGGGCGGTCCTTTAAAAACGATAAAATATTATTTTATGTGTTTATAGTACTATGTAGTAGTAACTAGAAATGAATGACCGCGATTCCACTTACGTATAAGCTCGAAATTAGTTCATGATTGTATATAAATTCTACCTGCCAAAGCTCAAAGGTTATGCCGACACCCGACACATCTATCCTATCATTCTAACCTAAATGCGTTTTTAACATATTATTCCTTCAATAAATACAGTATTTATAATTTAGACGGCTAGGTATTATGCTTCCCTAGAATTTTAATTTGTAATATGGAGTATACGAGTATATCTATATTTTTGCATAATGGAAAAGATATTCAATAATTAGTAATCTGCATTAATTAATAATAATCGTCAATAAGGAAATAATAATATTAAATAAAAAGAATAAGAGTTGATGAGGTCCGATAAAAATTATAAACAAAAATTAGTGGTATGCAATATTGCAGCTACGGACACACGTTTCAGAGTTATTGCTCCTCATCAGCGTAGCATGGCATAAATAATATTGTTATATTGTTAAAAGCAAGACCAACAAAGATAGGAAAGCACAGTATATTGTAGGTACTCTATTTTGTACCTTCGTACCTCATGTGCCATATATGAAGAGCAATAACTCCGAAATACGTGTCCGTAGCTGCAGTCTTGTTTGTTATTATAGTACTAATTCTTGTTTATAACTAAATGGAAAACTTAACATTTTAATGTTGTTTAGTTTTCGTATGTGTAAAGCTTTAGCTGTCACATCATTCAACAAATCAAAATTTAAACTCTTGGATCCTCAGGGGATTCCTCAGGACTTCTTGAATTTTTATTTTGTAGTCTCCCTCAAATAATGGTAGTTTACCAATAAACAAAAATTAGCAACCATTGTTAAAATAAAAAATATACACCACGCAAGTTGTTTTATCCAATAAGTGTTATGCGTATAGTATTAGTTATTTATTGGTCTAATTTGTCTATACGCGATATTCTTAGAAACTGTTAAACAGAAAAAAAGTTTCAAATAAAAAAGGTGTCTCCATCTTTATTTCTTCTCAGCATAGACTTAAAGGGTTTTCCGTTCGTTAACTGATCCTTGCAAATACTCACATTTTATCGACATGGTTTTTGAAATAAAAAAACGTATTTTTTACAATTATTAAAATTTGACCTTCATATTACCACAGTTCATTAATAAATATGTAGTGATGACATAGTAAAATTGAGATCCATTAATGTTTTCGTTTTTTGAATTATGGCAAGTTAAACAAAAAAATAATTTTAATTATTATTGTTATACATCCAATAGACGCCGAGAATAAGAGAAATGATTCGCAGAAAATCAGTGATAAGTATTTATTTATAAGCATTAAACTATTCAACGGATCATTATGAAATTCACTAGTTGTCTATCGAGAGGTAAACCACCGTCGGCACTCGTTCTCCGAATTCTAGGCAGGCTGTCGGCAGCCATTGCAGTGGCGGTCATATAATTGAAAGCCCCGCAAGTGCGGCTGGTTGGAGTTACGCAGGTGCCGCAGGCAAGGCAGTCTCGGCAGTTCGTGTAATTTCTACAAGTGGTTGACCTCTCAGGTACTGTTTTGATAGTAGGTATATAGTATAAAATAAGAATTTCTTTACAACCCTAACCTGAAATTTGCAGACGTAAATGTAGCAAGCAAATGCCAATTTTTCGAAGTCAGTAACAAATAAATATATCGAGAATAAATAAAGATTAAGGATAGAGGCAACCTTTTATTTGAAATTTTACTTTCTAGGAGTAGTAGTCTCGATTTGACCAAGGAACTAGTGTTATATACTTAGCACATATTACATATTAGCACATATTATATAAAATAACTTGCCTGGTGTACACTTAGTTTTACGAATTATTATTCATATTTTCTTAAAAAATATATGGATGGGGAGAACTTACAAATTTGCTTTTATAGTAGACAAAAGTTTAATGATAGATGTTTTAAACTAAACCCCGCATCAAAATATCATTAATAACTTTAGACATAGTAGGTTATTTCTCAAAAATATGGATATCTCTGGTTTTACTGGTTAGATTTAAAAAATCCAAAGCATCAATTATTTGTATCAATGAAATTTAATAGTGCATTTTTTTTAAATACGAATGTCAGAGCGATTCTAAAAATTTGCAAAATTTTGAAAGTAAAAAAGATGGCTAAAATTTGTATTCAAAAATGTTTTCTCACAAATTTTTAAAGCAGAGATAAAAACCTGCAACTAGAGTCTTAGAACGTCTACATTGGTGCACGATCTCAACAAGAAAATATTTTCAACATCGGTCCACATCACCTTCTGGACAATACTTTTAGCTCTGATTTGTTAAATTTTCACGAAGTTGCTTTTTTCTGGAAAATATTTTCGGGTTTAAAGGAGTAAGTTGGTTTCTCTGTTTCTTTTTACATTTTGAGCCTAGATTTCATTATTTTGACAGATCGATAGATAACTTTACTGCCGACAGTTTTTATCCCAAACATTTCTTTCTATTTTTCCCAGAAATAAAAGTTATTATGAAAAAAATCCTGTTACTTGGTCTAATGCAACACACTGATGCGTGTGACTTGATGAGAAAATGGGAAAATGTGCGCTTTACTTTTGTGTTTCTTACTCCTTTCATTGCAAATCGCATCGCCCCTTATAATTCTATATTCATGTGTTTACGACAAGAACACATCTTTAAAATTTAGTATCAATTGTATTGTCCAATAAATGTTTTCAAATATACCAGCATACCACCATTTTATATAGAAGAATTGAAACACAATTACACATTATTGTTAGTGCATGGGTGGCTACATATAACTAGTTACTATATTGTTATAATTCCGTACTTGTAGTATAATCAAAGAGTAGAGTACCTGTTAAGTATAATAGTAAATTAATGGAATTTGGTATTTTATTGGGCGTCCCGTGTTATTAGAAATGATTTGGTTTAATTTCTTATTTCGTTCCCTCGTTATATTTTCTCATTCATAACATAATTCTGGGTGAAGGGCGGAGCTTAAACAATAATAAATCCAGAGGGAGCTCGTATCAGTGTAACATTTGTTGCAAAATGTGCCTTTGCACGGTTCCGTGCTATACATGTTTTTGCAAAAAGTATGATGTTTTTTGGAAAAATAAAAATAGTACGATACACAGAAAACATGAATGAAGGTTTGTATCGAGTCCTTTTTCTCATATTTTGATTCTAAATATTTTTAAAAAAATCAGCAATTTGCTGCTAATTAAAACAAATCTTATTAATTAATACCATTTTTTCTCAAAATATTAAAAAGATACAAACCTAGATTGATATGTTTTCTTCTATTTTTCGCCTGTACAAATTTCGTAACTGCAATGGTCTAATTATAATTTGTCGCGGGCGGGGCGGCGTTTGAGAGTAATTTATTTCTGATTTTTAGACGGCATACCCACTCTTAAATGTGGAATGAGCGGAAATAGGATTGTTTAACATCGACGAAAGGCGTAGCGTTACAAGAATATTTCATAATTGTAACAAAATTATTTAATAAAGCCTTAAGGATATTATTCAATATTTTCAATATATAATTTTTATACAGGGTGTGCCATTTAAGAAAACACATTCATTTAGTTAATGACTTGAGATTAATAAAAAATATATTTATTTTACATATTTACTTTATTTTACTATGCACTACCCAACAGATACACATTACATTTACTGGGTAAGAATTAGATAAGCAATAACAAGTAACTATACCATAAAATGAAATTATAATAAAGGCACCGTATATTGATCTAGTACTAGAATTTTAATTATTGTCGAATATTTTATTAAATGCTCGGTTAAATGTATCTAAATAATTGCTGCATGTTCTAACAGATACGATAAATTCGTAATATTAGTTTCAGTTATGGAATTTGTTGCAATGTATTTCAGTCTGTAAACTGAAAACCAATTGAAAATCAAATAAAGGATGCCAGCTATGGAAAAAACTATATGGTAATCTATTTTATATTGTTGCATTAATATTAGAAGCATATTTTCCAAATGGTCTAATATAAATTGACCCTCTTTTGCGTATCCTAACAATAACGTCAATTCTATTTAGATATTTTGAAACACTAGTAAACTCCATAAAGCAAATCTTAGTGTGCGTGTTAGTTATATTTGTTCTTTATTGTATAAATGAGCAGAGAAACGTTAAGCGATTAGTACTTGGACGAACTACTTCTAGGAAATACAGCAATCTTGCCCTATCTTTTAACGGGTTATATACATAGTAAATGTAGAGGCTATGCAGTTTTAGGCGAGGCTTGCCTAGTGGATATACCATCCTTCAGAGGGAATGTAAAGCGATCAGTTCCGTATCTATTAGATGGCAAGTAAGAGGCCCCACTTTTCTTAAGAGAATAGGGACAGCAACATTTGGAAACTTTGGAGAGAAATCTGGAGATTGAGGATAGCTCGTCTTCTGGCGTCGCTGATTGGCCCTATTTGAGGAAATAGGTCGAAGTTATATAAACGAATTAAAAAATATAGTACAAGTGAGCATTGACAGAGTAACAAAAAAAATTACTAATTTACATTATGATATTTACCAATCTTGTGATGTTCTAGAAAGTGGAAACGTTTTCTCACAACTCTCCTCGCTTAACCATTTGTAGAGGAGGAAAGAAATTAATAATATTAAAATCAATAAAACGAGGAGACCTACAAGTTGCTCGTTTTACACAATAAGTTTTTAGAAATTATGTGGTAAAAAATTCTTTACTTAGGCTCCTTGTTATAAAACTAAAAAACTGTAATAAATCAAATGATATATTTCACTGTCAAAAAATTGAATTCAAATTTTAATTCTGATATTGAAATTATTTATTATATTCCTCCGAATATAGCCCAAGATATCCCAAGTACATTCTTCATTAACATAATTTTCCTTGGATTGGAGGTATGCTAGTTACATAGAGACAACCATAAATACAATTTGCAAAACTTGCACTAAAGGAGAAATGTTTCAGGCCAGGAACAATGACTTTGCTAACCATTACTGACGATATTTTCCTAGTGAGTGATGAGGACAATTAAATGACATGGGCACTGCTTTGTCACTCCAGATCAAAAAAATAAAGTCAAGTAGTGTCAATGTTGATGTCTTGGAATTGTTAACATGTTCCGTGCAAAACCATAGCGCGCAAATATGGTTGAGGGAAGTTACTCCTAGCAGCAGAGCTGCGCCAATGTTTTCAGGCCCCTGCTTTTTACTATATATGCATTGTCATTGATTTATTTAACATGATGATGATTTTTCCTTGAAAAGTATGCTGTGCATATTACATAGTTATAATTCAAATATACAGGAAATTATGCTTTTTAATGTTTCAAAAAGTTTTATTTAAACTCTACACATGTTTCGGCTTATTAGGCTTTTATCAAAAGTACAAGATATTGCTATTGATAAAGGCCTAATAAGCCGAAAGACGTGTAGAGTTTTAATAAAACTTTTTGAAACATTAAAAACCATAATTTCTTGTATATTTAAATTATTGAAGAATGGTTCTCAAGGAACCAACCGCAGAATCAACCCAATGTATTACATAGTTATGTTATTGTGTTAGGCTAATTTAGGCAATTAATATATGTTATGCAATTGACAATAAAAAAGTTATCAAATAAAGATTCAACAGGGTTGCAAGTTTTTTAGCTAAGCTGCCCTCTGAACGTGCATTTTGATTAAATCCATCTGAATCTGTTTTATTGTTATTCAGGAAAACAAGGTTGTTTGTAGTTAAGAAAATAGCTTTAACACCAACAAAAATATCGATTATTGCGTCTCCGTCAATACACTTTTAAAAATGTGCACAATGCCTTCTTCTTTCTCATCTGCATCCAAATATAAAAATGTCCTTCGTGATGCTTTTGTGGTTCACTTACTACTTGATTGTTGCTCATGAACATAATTAAATTCTGTGCGTTATTGACTTTAATTTGACGAATTTAAATTATTCAAATCATGTAAGTTTATAAATATATATAAAAAAACTTAAACAGATGTTCTCTTTCACTGCTTAAAATATAGGTAAGGCTAGAAAAATTGATCACTGATCCAATTTTAATAATTTGCAAAAATAAGTTATTCAAAGCTAAGGCTGTCCAGAAGGCGGTCTGAAAAAATGCGAACATCCATTACCCACCGATATTGTCACTGTGGGAGCGGGTATCGAACCCAGTACACGGTAGATAGGATGAGCAAGCGTGATTACTACTAACATGCTGTAGCCCGCTGTGCTACCATGCTGGTACTGTACAATAACAATACAGGAATAATAGTGGACCCTTAACTGCACTCTAAGAAAAAAATCCTTCTTGCTAAGTATGATGCAAGCCTACTTATGTAAGCCTACAATTAATGAAAATACTGTGTTGAATGTATTCTTTAGTTGATTTTCAATCATTAAATACCTTAAGAATGTTTAATTTTAGCAACCTAAGACAAGTATATCTTGTTGACCCATAATTAGTGACTATAGTTATTATGTTAAATAAAAATGACTGTCAGCTGTCCGGAATCACAGTAGAACACATTTTTTCATTTAATGTAATGTACGCCATAAAAACTAACTTTTCATATTCTTAGACGAAGAATCTCCAGTTTCTTCATGTCCTATTCATATAACTCACACTGTATTTCTTGTAGGTAAGCTTTGAACAATGCATTTCCCTCTGGACTTACAGAATAAACCTAAACACAGATATTTTATTGCTTAATTATTATAGGAATAATTTACATTGAATCCTCATTTTCATTCCCTTCGAATATATCAAATATAACATTACCTCCATGTGCCTTGGGAACAAATTGCTTTACTTCTGAAAATAATTATCTCGTTATTGTTGGAAGATCTTGCATTAACAAAAGACATTAAAAAAAGGAAATTGAAAACAAATGAAGATTGGATGTTGCATTAATCTTTTATTAACTTAGCTACTGTTCTTACAGTCATTAATTCAACTGCCAACATACTGTAAAACACAGTAGACAAAAAATATTTCTTTTTGCTACAAATAAAACAATTAGTGACGCCTGTCTTAAGATAACTGGTCTACCTAAGGGAACGCAATTTTGAATTTCATGCCTGCAATTACTGATTCGATACATATCATTATAAAATTATTTGTTTTTATTAATAATAATAATCTAATATATCTACATAAAAAGCCACTGCACAGTTAGTTGTAGTTGTTTCCAAAATCTATTATTCATCAATGATCTTTTTTCTGTATTGGTAATGAACTAAAATTACACCTGCAGGGTTTTTACCATACAAAAACGTGTTTATATAATATTTTATGATTTCGGACATGTCTTAGCTTCGATTCTGCCAAGGCGTTTCACTCTGTCGTAATAAATACTAAACAATATATGAACGGAAAAAAAACTTTTTTGTAATAGTGAGAAATATGTTAATATAATAATAGTAAACATTGGTTCTACTTGCATTACGTCAGAGATGCATACAAAATTATTTCTGTCTGGTAAGCAGAACCAATGATATACAGATACTTGTACAAATGTGTAATAACGTAAGTACAACACCAAACAAATCAAAAAAATGTAAGATAACAACACAATAAATAATTCAGAATATGCTACTAAAAATATGGAAGCTAGCAGCTCATCTTAGAAGGACGAAACATTCTAATAAGTTAATATAAAAATAAATAAACCGCCATATGAAGATTTCCGTATTACTGACCTGGCTGATACGTTTCAAATATTGCCAATATTAATCAAAATTATTATTCTGGTGATGCAAGTCTCCGACTGAACGTTCAACATTTCAGTTTGTTACTGATTCTGAAATTGTGATGTAATAGAAAAAGCACGATGAAGTAATTCGTGTGGGACAAAGAAATTGCCTCTTTTGTTATATTATTACTTAGTTTTTATAAAAAAGAAATTTGTGGAGTGTCAATATGGGTTCCAGAAAAATAGATGGAGTTTGATTCAATTATAATTTGGACATTGGTGGGTCGCTGATTACTTGGATTGATCCAATGTGTCCAACAGTAAGTTTCGTGTCAAAAGTGGACATGTTTCATCCTATGACCATATCATAAGCTTGGGTATGCCCTAAAAATCTAAGACTCGGTTGTTTCGTATTTCTTCTATTTGCTTCTAATGATCGTGTTTCATAATTTATTACTAAAATTATAAAGCACTTACTCTAACATTAATTTCTAAAACAGTGAAATAAGGAATAAGGTATTTTTCTAGAACATATAATCACAGTACAACTTTCTATGAAAAGTCACTTCTACATGCATTCTAGTATAGAAATTATAATACGTTACAGTGCCAGTTTATCTATTTCAAAAATACATGAACAATCTTATCAATTGAAAACTGTCCTTATTACTTGTTAGATAATATAATATTTGACTTAATATTACTACATTGGCATCATTGGGAGTTGATAGAACTGAATTTTAAACTCCAGATAATGCTAACGTAATAGGCGAAACCCTCGTTGAGTGTTGTATTCCAGAGTTTTGCTGTGAGTGAAACTAGGCCTTAATGTATATATGTTTTTAAGTACTTTTTGTCATTAGAATTATTTGGTGGTTTCATCAATAATCATTTCTTAGATATTTGCGTTTCAAATTGACTTTATTTACTTAGCTAAAAATTATAATTTCATATTTTCACTACAATGAGAGTTTAGAAATACAGCAAAATTTTGTCGTTTTTACTTGAAAATGTAAAAAATCCGACTAATTTCAACTACGTATCACAGAACAAGTGGGGTCGTAATACTCAAATATTGTAGTTTTAGTTGATATATTGCATTTTTTTAAAATAGTCATTGAATATGATTTTTTTGAGAAAATTTCAAAATTTTGTACTTATATGCATATTTCGCTTATGTTCAAATGATTATTTCTAATATTGCGACTGAGATAAATGAAAGCCAAAGGCAGTATTAAAAACATGAATTAAAAAATTTGAGTGCGGACAAAAAATGATTTTGGACAGATCATGAAAAATCATCTATTTTGCATTTTTTTGTGAACATTTTTTATATGAATTACTTATCGAAAAAGTAATAACGAGGATTTGGTTTTTCTTTTTTGATGCGTTATAAACTTACCAGTGCTGAATTTCTATGAACATGCATGTTTTCGGAATTATTCGCCATTATTATAATTAATTTCTCTCATAAAGAGAGGTGACATGTCACATGTCACATGTGACATGTCATATCAAAGACAAATAAATGAATAAGCTCTCAAATTTATCTGTATAGTATTTTGGATGTAGGAGGTACATCGTTCTTGAATTAATTGTGAGAATGGAGTATATAAATATTCGATTTATTGCTTTAAAACGGTGGAAGGGCATAATTTAAAGACGATATATGTCGGTCAATTTTTATCGAATATGGACGTTGGAGGACTTTTATCAATGAACATTTCAGAAATTTAAATAAGTTTTCGAAAAATCGCTTATTTTCTATGTATTTGCAATAAAGGCACCCACCTCTACGTCTCAGCCCCCTTAAAAAGGCCATTGTCTAGAAGTAAACTCAATTCCTGATAGGGTTAACTAAAAGTGAATAATTCCCAACGTTTCATTGATCCCTTAATAAATTTTTTTATAAATATTGCTATTATCGAATTAATTTTTCTGTTTCCTTCAAAAATACGCGAGGTAAGGCATCAGATATAACCAATAATCTTGTACTATAAAACACTGTAATAGTTATTTTATACAAATCTAAATATAAAGTATCCTTTCATTTGTGAAGAAAGTTCTTTCTCAAAATGGTAAGAGATATTTTATGACAATTTGTGTGCAGAATGCAAAACGCTACAACAAAAAATATATTTGATGTCTGCGGCGAAAGAAACATTGAAATTTATTATCGTGTAATAACAAAGAATACTTCGAAGCAAGAAGTATGTGATTAAAGTGCTTTTGTTTATTTAAACTTCCTCTTAGCTTTCACTTAAAACATTTTTAAAACCAACACGGTGGTAAATGTAGATCAAGATACATCTGTTTTTTTATAATATATATGTTAAGCTGATCTTCTATTTTAGTTCATAAAAGTGAAACTTGAAAGTGTAACCCCTAGTATGGGAATGCATCAGCCATGTACAGAATTCGTGGAAGAATTCTCACTTGGTCTTCTTGTGTATATAAAGCAATTCTGCTGGATACCGCAATTGGAGCTAAAAAAGACATTCAGTTTGAACTTATACCCAAATACGCGTACTTACACTAAGACAACTGCACATTGTCTACGCATGATACTCCAGGGGAATCGGGGATATGAATACTTTGAAAATAATAGGTAAATTGAAGTCACTAATTGTATTTTCGATAAGGAAATATCAATATTGTGAGAAAATCATGTAAATTTAATTATGGATGACTTATATTCTTAAAAAAACAGGATAAGTAGAATAGTACTTGTTTCCTTTTGGTACGTCTTGTATGACGCTATATGCTGTTTATTTGAAAACTGTCTCTCTTTGAATTAGTACAATGCAATACAAATAATAGGGTTACATATATTCTTCAATCCAGACTTCAACATAATCTGTCTTGGTAAATACCCCCTGGGCAAGCAGGATTTGCAAGGGACGTGGCGACAGAGATCAAATATTGAATTTGCGACAACTTATCGAGAAAGCAAGATAATATTATGTATGCATCGTAGAATATCGTAAAGTTTTTGATAATGTTGAATGAAATAAATTGTAGGTTGTATTTTTGGAGGTGGGACCATCCAGTCATCGGAATTATTATTAACCGACTGTATGAAGAAAACCCAGCTCCTGTGAAAGTCAGCAGCATCAATATGCATGGAAAAAGTCGCTACAAAACTAGTATGATTAGAATACTTGCGAACGTCCGTGTCAAACTTTCATACTTGTTTTGCAATGAAACACACTTGTATTTCAATCCTCGTACCCACAATATATTGGCGGACTTTTTCTATTCCATCAAAAGTCTCAGTTTGTAAGGCTGCCTCCACTTTTGATTTGGATCTAGATATAATCTCTAGTATTTGAGAATTTCTTGGGGTGGTCGATCTAAAGATAAGTGACACAAACATTAGTTTAATTTCATTTTTCAGATCACAAAATGGCGAACAAAAATGAGTTTCTTTATTGAGTTTAGACGAAGTTGAAATTTTTAGCCGCTGTCTTTGATTATCAAAAATAACTCTTGATTCTGGTCCTGCGAGCCCAATATCCGTCGAAGTTAAAAATTCCAGACTACCATTTTTAGCTTTTGTTTTACCTGAGATTTTGTAAAAGTTAAAGTATATGGTCACCAGAGGGATATCAAATTGTAACTACTTTGACCATCATTTTAGATTTTGAAATCATTAGAATATAACTTTGCATTCGTCTCTAACTAAAAAATCTCGGTGTATCAAGTTCCATCATATTGAGAGCAATTTGACTTTTAGTGCTAGCCATTGAATGGAATGTTAAATGTAACATTTTAATTTTGCCGAAATATTGCACAAGTGTTCTTGATTGAAAATTAGAAATTCCCTTCGTGTGCTTGGTAGCCAAGGTAATTATTAATTCATTATTTGTCATACTTTGAATATTCCTACAATAAAAGTTTCTTTTGTGGGCTTGCTATTTTTGATCGGTAGTTTTGTATTCATGATCCAAATCATTTTGGTGTGTTTATTCTTATGTAATATCACTAATGCTTATAATTTTATTGGTGAAATCTTCTCGAAAGCGTAGTTGCCTACTTGAATAAAGAGTGTACATCGGTAGATTATTATCTTTCTAAATCCCAGATATTTTTGTGTTGGATAAAGAGAAACGACGCCCTACAGTGTATAGTGGAGTCCACCACTTCTTGAGATAATTTTATAATTAAAATTATTGCGCAGTAAACTGTTTGAACACGCTTCACAGTGTATAGTATTTATGCTGCTAATTTGAAAATTCAGTCTAAAGCATTGCTACCTGGATAAATCATTACAAAGCCTGATGTGATAGAATAAGACCTGAGACCGTGCTTGAATATTCCAAACGATACACGTATTCGAATATAGTTAACCAGATATGTTATGCGCTTACCTCAAACGAAAGTAACGGATTGTTTACATGGCTCACCATTACAAGTCCCTTATCTGCTATTGGCTCATTCTTAATGTTGTCGGTAGCATAGCCGTAGGTTAAATGATACTTATTTACTTTTATTGAATCATTTATGGAGTTGCTCATTAAACTAACATTTTTTATTATAAATAAATAATGTATTATAAGTAAATAATTTACATTATGCCTACCAATTAATATAAAGTCATAAAACAATATTTCTAATAATTGATAAGTGATTCTAAAAATTGTCGGTCGACGCTCATGACCATCGCTGGTGTTATGAAGTATTCCTTTGTCGTCTTTTTTATAATTTTCAAACTGACGTTGGATAACCTATACGTCAGTTTGCAAGCTAAACACTCTAACACACTGGGCTACCATCCGCGTCCCTATATTAAAATTTGATTGATACAATGATCGCAAAAAATGCATTTCATTGACTTCCTTATTAATGAGTGAAATAATCGATATAAATCGTAATTTAATTTTAAGAAGTTTAAGAATAATTTATTATACATTACTTATTTGTTCTGTAAACTTTTTCACTATCTAACTATCTCTAATAAGTTTATTTATGATTTTTCAGACTAGTATTGTTGACTAGTATGCTATAGCATATGGGTTAGAAATAATTATTGTTGAAAAATTACGTAATGCGGTTGCATGTCATAATTATTAATTTTTACAGCAACCTGCTATTATATTTTATTTTGCAACGAATGTTACCCCTCTTAATTGCTAGTTATAGACACTAAGACTCATTTCAATGCTATGGATAACAATATGTATGGTATTATATATTTTTTATACTGCTACCAGGAGTTATTCATGTATATACTTTGAAATTAATTATGCAAAGAGGCAAATAGAAGCATTGGCCATTAGAAAACAGTTAAACAACGCGTTTTCATTATTGAGTATTCTCTAATGTAGGATATACTGGGCATCTAAAGACACTGCCGGGCTGGTCGAGAAGGAAAGAATTAATCTAGTTTAAATTAAAAAAAAAATTAGATTGTTATTTTTACCCGTATGAATTTTTATATGTATTTGTTTAAAATGGCTCAAACGATTTCTATGAAATGCAAATTGGCTTCATAGTAGTCCCGTATTGGTTTCATCAAGTTATTTCGAACATAAGGCGAACAAAAACAGGAAAAATATTTATTCATTTCGAGTATATGCGTTAGTACTAAATTGCATTCAAATTATTAGTTGGTTATTCTCGGAGACGTTGATACTAATGTTATGTCAAAAATTAAAACTTGAAACTGACGAATCCAATAACGGACTACCAGGTATTGCCTTTGTAGATTTATATAAAAATTGGAATGTAAGGACTCTCTGAGCTTCAAAACTCAGAACGACATATTATTATACTGTTCTTTATATTGTAAGAACTATATAAGCCGACCCTAAAAACAACAAGAAATTTTCGAAAAAAATTGAATCGAATTGGCCAATAAAAATAATGAAATAAAATTTCATCATCTTCTGGCTTTTTACTTAATATCGATATAGAAATCGATGGAAAAATTAACAAATAACAAAATCGTAGGTATGTATTGAACAGACATTTTTCAGATTTTTTTCTTATTTGATTTAATTTTTTTATTTAATCATATTATTTATATTAACGTCCTATCCTGGTCGACTTTCGCTATTGCTGTTTCATCACTCAACCAGGACACATACACATAGACATCAACACAACAACCATTCCCTGAGATATTGCCATCTACCGCAGCTCAGACTCAACCTCAAGAATGCGACTAGACATATTGTGTCACCCAACAGCGTTCTAGACTACTGCTACCGTCTAGGTAACACATTAGAAACGCCACTAAACATCAATACCCTGGCCAGTATTCGAACCCGGGACTCCGTGGTCGCAAGCCAAATACCTTAGCACTACGCCACTGAGCCGATAAAAGTTAAGTGAGTTAAAAGAATTATTTACCGACATCTACTAAAAAGTTTCTTGTACCATCATGAGTAAAAAACTGAAACAGTGTATTCACAGATACTTTCAAAACTAGCCTAACCTTTAACACAAGTTGTCAACTTCAAAGCTCTGACATTGACATCAAATATGATAGTAGAACTCTGTGGATGAGCAGGTGTACCGTGGCCTACGTAGATGAAATAATATTCTAAACGACCCACTGTCGTAGGACTCGAACAAATCCTTTTTGACGATAAATTAATTGAAAAGAGTGAAGTGTGATATGCCGTTGAAATCAGAATGACATTTGCTTTCCAATGGTGTAACAATAAACAATATTATGTCGAATAATAAGAAAGTTCACAGGCCAAAACGGCATTAAATGTCATCCGATCTGCACCAAAACGTGTTCAGTGTTCAGCTCATGTATGGTACCAATATTACGTTTGTACCTTAAAGTTTTGATCTCTCTCAGTTTCGATTCTTGACCTATTCCAGTAACTTCCCCATGTTTATAGGTGAGGCGGTTAAATGTTAAATTATTATCGATCCAAGATAGTAGATATACTAACTTGTACACCAAAATATATATCTGAATCCGGAGTCTTTTAGGATATTTTTCACATACACAGAGTCAGGCGACAATATATGCGTTTTATTTCTGTTATATTGATAAATAAAAATTGTGATTTGCGAAGTGACAAATTTTTGAAGATATTTCGATGTCGAATTACTTCCGATGGTGAAATCGGGATTATCGTTGTAAAACCCGTTAAACTAAGGATGTGTATCTTGATAGCCCTAGTTATTATATACTATAAAAGGAAGGATCTGATTTCTTGTATGAACGCGCTAATCTCGTGAACCACTAGAACAATTTTGATGCGCATTTTACCAACATACCTACTGTTTATTACTTCAGGAAAACTTACATTTTAGTGGGAGATAGAACCTTTGTTCTGACTCTACCGATGAATTGGTTTCCACAAAATCCAAAACATATTACTCATGTATTTTGAAAACCATATTGGCATCATCCAGAGCTGATTAAAAGTCACTTTTAGTTATCTTTAGATGGAAGGAAGATTTAGCTGTATCAAAATTATGGAGGCTAATCAGTGACCACAAACGTACTCTAATTCGAAGGAAAATTGCTGTTGATGCTATCTTGTGTTAAATCTAAAGAGAATCATTTTGTGGTGGCTTCTGAGACAAATAATATCAGCACTAGCAATGTACGAATTTTTTTTCATGGAGTTAGGTCCCTCTCTTCAACTTTGTTCTCTTAAGTAATGCTCTGGCGCTTTGCTGAGAGGCGCCGGAGCGCCTTAGATTAAAAAATTTTAATACATTCAAAAGCATTTTTAGTCATGTTTGAAAATGATTCCATAGCATCTGTAAGACCCCAAAGTCACGGGAAACCCATTTTCAGACCTTGTTGTTGTTGTTCCAATTGTTTTAATTGTAATTAAATGATTAAAGTCACGGGAAACCCATTTTCAGACCTTGTTGTTGTTGTTCCAATTGTTTTAATTGTAATTAAATGATTATTTACTTCATCTAAGATATAAATTAAACGTAAAGAGGAAAGAGCAATGAAAATTAAAGTTACAGCAGGTGGTTCAAACTACTTCAATTAATTGACCTTCAAGTAAAAATCGGTTGCAAAAAAATTTCCAGCACATCAAAAAATTTGAGAAAAAAAGGCAAGTTTGGAAACAAAAAAAGCGAATTTCAAGTTGAAACTTTGCAGGATGGCACATTATATATCCAAGATTGCGTGACAAAAATGTTGTCGTTCCAGGTCTCTCCATTTTATTATAACAATTTTTAAAAAATTTGTTGGGCCCAAATTCGCAAAACGTTTGTGTCATGTCTGAAATTGCCACACTGCTTTCTTAAACACCCGAATATTATGGAAAAATAAATTTCAGAAAAATGGGACATTGCTAGTTCAAATTCTGACAAGATGATTCTGCGCTGTCGAGATGCAGGTATCGTCCAGGGGTGGTTTTTAGCAGATAGGGGTAAAACTTGAGGGTTAGGGGAGCTGGGACCCCGCGTAATCGATTCAGCGCAAAAAATTACGTAGGAAAACATATAATCGTATTGCAGTATCAGAAATGGACCGGTTTTCCGCATCGCATGGGATATTTATAACGCACCGCGCACTTTGCGACAAATAGTCGCACTTTGGCGAGATCAATTTTATCAGAAAAGTATTTTCGGGTAATCGATCAAGTCCACTTGGACTCATGTCACTTAATACTTTAGAATTTTTTCATTTTTTTTAAACGCTGGGATTTTCTTTTTGCAAAGGGGGACTTGTCTGATAACGGGTTTCCCGTGACTTTGGGGTCTTACAGATGCTGTGGAATCATCTTCAGATTTTACTAAAAATACTCTTGAATTAATGAATTTTTTTTTTATCTAATAACGTTATGATTTGTGAAGTTAAGAGTAGTTTTATTTGTGTTGTCCAAACTTCATTCTGAATTTTCATTCAAATAAAGTTGTTTATTATTATTTACCCATTTGATTTAATCAAGCAGGAATATTATAACCGTACACTTTTTTAAAATTTATCGTAGAAAAAACAAATCGTAAAGAAACTCGTGTCATAATTAGCCGAATTCGGATATCGAATAGAAACAAGTCTATATGTTTGTAGTAGTATATTTATACGTTTGTGTAGATCGTTCCTTCCAAACAGGATAATATGTATTACACATGAATTTTTTGTTTTAAAAGAACGTACGTAAAATAGCACGGCGCAATACTCCCTAATAAAATTGGGTTGTATCAGTAATACAATATGTTCTCCAGAGGCTTGTAAATTGTCGTGTTATCGACTTGAAATATCTATCTAAGCAATAAAATAAGAAAGAAATTATATGTGTATTTAATTTGACTGGCACAACGTAGAAAAAAATTGTGCCGAATTCGACCAAATGTTAATCAAATAGATAAGCGAAGTCCACGCTCGACCGCTGCTCACTTTATTTGTTATTTTTGCGAAAAATGGTTAAGATTTCTGACATTAGGTATTGGTGTCACCCGAAAATATTTACATAACATCTTATTTTACTGCGTTATTGGTCAGTTTTCATCGATCAACATTACGCGCCGTATTATTTACGTTCGTTATCGTGGTGGTAGAGTCGATAAAAAGAAGTAAGATTAGCGTTTCCCTAATTGACCATTACTGTAAACTTTAACTGGGGCTCCATGCTTCATAAATTGTGGCTCTAATTAGTACAGGCTGATTCAGAAGTCTCACTATCCATTCCAGTCAGTGAGACTGACTACTGCTCGATAAAAAATATACACGGCTAGCCGGATAGGCCAATTACCCATTAATTGCTGGTAAAATTACACCGCGAAATTAATTAAATTATGTAAACCAATGCTATTAGTTTTATTGCCACATTTGTAATAACGTTTAGCAGCAATGATTTAAAAATCGGTTTCAAATTAAATACGTCTTCTGGTGTTTTGATTTCTATGAAGATTAATATTTTTCACCTTAGTACGAATATTATTAATTAAGATTTATTCTTTAAATCTTTATGTATTTTTTCAAATGGAACTTATTAAGATATGAAATAAAAATTATTTATGTTTAAATGCCATCTGGCAAGCCTTAGATTGCTGTAAATTGTGAAATAATGATAAGTTTTTAATTTGCTCAGTTTTTTTATACCCTACGTTTTACTATCAATCAAGATATATTTAACCTATATCCGTTATGTCAAAGATTTTTTCTTGCTTAAATTTAATAATGAAGACATTACGTTAATTCGGGGTCCCGGCAAGTGCTACTAGCAGAATGCCAGAACGTAATAATTTACCAGCTACATCTTTTTCGAATGGCAAAAATATATCTAGTTTCCGACAGCTAGACAACATTAAAGGTTATCAAAAGCATGTTGCCGAATGCCAGATCTCGTAGGTTTTTTGTTAAAAAAAATACAACTTTTTGAGTCGATGAGCTTTTTGCAAAAAAACTGAGATGCGGTCTTTGGCGATTGCTATCTGTGAGAATTTTCGGTACCATCTTACTTTAAATTCGAAATACATTTCCAGAAACAATAATTATATATAGTTAATAATTATAAGATATTTCTTATAAATAAATACGCATAGTCCCTGATATGGTCGCTAAATGAAAATAAAAAATGTGTTTATATGACAAATTTTACTTTTTACAAAATTTGATCTTCAAAATAAGTGAGGCAAAGACAGTAATTGTTGAATATCTATAAAAAAAATTATAAAAAAATAATAGCTACAAATATTAAATAACAAAATGTTTCTTATGACCAAAAATATAGAGAAAAATTGTTTTTCTACTCCCTTATGTATATTTGCTGTTTTCTGTACAGTCTATAGAATGGATAAGTAGGCGATTCCAGCTATCTGAACGGATATATTTCATATCCTATCTAGGATGGATATTAAACCGACCAATTACAGTTTGTGTATTAAGTACATGGTCAACTATTAATTTAAAAAAATTTAAGTTACTACATAAGCTGTCAAAGTCACAGTTCGTATATTAAGTACATAGCCAACTATTCGTTTAAAAAAATTCAAGTTAGTGCATAAGCTGTCAAAGTAATTTTCAGTGTGTGTGATAATGTTTAATAAATGTTTTAAAATTATGTAGGTTTTTCTTAAGCTGGTAGTAGAAAAAGTATACTGTACAACTCGAGTGGATTATTCATATCCACTCTTGTTGCACAAACTACTATATTCTAGTGTTAAGTTATTGCTGTCGTAATATTCTTTATTAATAAGGTTTACTACCGCGGTACATTACCGTCCATAATGTAATTTATCTAAGTATATGCCGATTTCCACCAATCCACATTAAACCTTTTAAGCAAAACAGTATTTCCAATGTAAATTAAAAAAATCAACAGGCCAAGTATTCTGTAATTAAACACGTTCTTTCTTCTCATCCATGAAATATAAATGGGAAATCTATGAAAATATTAATTTTAACTCTTTGCATTTTCTTGATAATGTACATTCTGATTATACTAGATTAAACATTTAAAAAGAATTTGTCTACAAAATAACTTTCTAATCAGGAAAAAAATAAAATCTAATTAAAATATTAATCTTTGTAATTCACTGAGAACCCACATCTGGTTGTGCTAGAGAACAAAATTTCCTAAATTGAATTTAATTGCAAAATTTGCCGCTATTTTATTCAAAAGAACTCACCTTGAAGTATTACCTATTATTCTATTTCTTGGAAATGCTTGGCCTTTGAAACGTTCTTTGCCTTTGTTTTCAGTTCTTCAGACAGACCTAAAGCCACAGAGAAGAACCAAAATAAATTTTAAAATACAGAGAAATACAAAGATTGATGTTAATACATAAATTAAATTTTCATTTTTTATTGAATAGAATAGTATTTTGAGATGGTCGTTTTAGATTTTTGAAATGCTAGCATAACCAAAATGTAGGTTATCAAAGATTGAAAATTAATATTTTCATAGACAGAATTTCTTTTTAGTTTTCATGGATTACTTTTTCTGCTGTTTGTCAAATCCTATAAATAATGTTTTATTATAACTATATGGAAACAAAAAATAATTAACTTAATAATTTGTAGTGCAGGCAATGAAGGCAAAATTTTGTAACAACCTCGCAAAAATTAATAAAAGGATCACCTCCGGGATTAAAGCAGGTAATAACCTGTTGAATGGAACGATGCATTCTTTGCACTTCCAAGTTCTAGGAAAATTTAAAAAAATTTGGAAAAACTTTTTGATTTTTTTTGCTTTAGCAGCTAAAATAATGAAAATACAGAAAATTTGTAGCTCGTCTCTTTCTCTACAAAAAAGGTCTTTACAAAATTTTGTCTTACTTAAGCCGTTTAGGAGATAAATCCAGTTTTCCACTTATAGTTTTGAGCCGCTCCGAAATGCGCGGAAAATGAGAATACTCTGGGAGTTTCGTACGACCGGACACATCGATCGATGATTCTTACTATTCAGAGCCGCTAAAAAAAGTCTCAGCTTTAATGTGGAACTAATCACGGAATTCATACAACTTTTTATCATAGAGAAAAAAGTGTTAGAAGATGGCTTAATAAACTTTACAGTTGATTTATTCACAGTTTTAAGTTTTATGCATCCTGCCTATTTCTCCCGTATGGGTGCTTTTCATTGCATGTATTGGATTCCACGCACTTTAATCTATATTTCGTAAAAATTTCATTAAAGGATATTCAGAAACAAATAAGTTGTATATGTTTTACTGTATACTTGTGCATTTTCTGAACGTGTACGAATAATGTAGACAAATTCAAAAGGTACTGCACGCATTTAAAAAACTCTAAAGTCATTTGAAAGAACATGTTTTATTGTACTTATAATCCAAAAATTAAGACTGTGCTATGATTATTAATTAAGATATAGCGAATTGAACTCCAAAATTTGGAGGTGATAGACCGATGAGAAATATACCGTCCACTTTGATCGCAAGGCACATTATTCCAAAAAAAAAATAATTGCAATGTTAATTGTATATCATTATATAGAAATATATAAGCAAAATGAATTATCATTCTAATGACTACCGGCAAAGATATGAATAAATCTGTGGATCAACTGTACAAAGGTTACTAAGCCATCTTCTGACACTTTTTCCCTATGACATTTTTTTATGAATTTTGTGATTAGTTCCACGTTAAAGCTGAGACTTTTCTCTACATTTTATGTTATTTTTATTTTTTTAGGGGCCTGAATAGCAAGAATTATCAATCGATGAGCCCGGCCGTATGAAACTCCCGGAGAATTCTCATTTTCGCGCATTTCGAAGCGGCAGTGGAAAACTCGATTTATCTTCTAAACGGCTTAAGTGAGACAAAAATTTGTAAAGGCTTTTTTTGTAGAGAAAGAGACGAGTTACAACTTTTGTTGGAAACTTTTTTTTTATTTTCATTTTGACCGCTAGAGCAAAAAAACCGAAAATCAAAAAGTTTTTCCAAATTTTTTTGAATATTCCCGGAACTTGGAAGTGCAAAGAATGCATCATCTCATTCTCCAGGTTATTACCTACTTAAATCCCAGAGATGATCTTTTATTAATTTTTGTTACCCTAAATGGTTAATTTGCCTGTACTATTGTACTTATGCAATAAAATAAATAGTTAATTAGTTGTTGATTCGTAAGTAGTGACTATAACTTTACTGTTCACCTCCGACTCTATAACGATGAATGTTTGCCTTGCAAACATACATGCATGTTTTGCTAGGCAGTATATTACAATTTTATTGATTCGCAGATATAGTGTGTACTACATAAAAATTGAGCCCCCTTCACTAAGCCACGAACAGTTTCAGCTTCCAATAAATAGTGACGTACAGGCAATAATTATTAAATAATTAATACTCTTGAGACGCATGATATATTCGACTCCTCCTTCTTTACGCATTTATTTCAATTTTATATTTATTTAAAAGGAAACGTGCAATCTCCCTAATACTATATAAATTATGACTTAATCGATAGCAAACGGCGGTTAGAGGAAACTGGCGTAAAATATAAATTATTAAAGGTGAAATATGACAAATTTCATGTTTCATGTCAGGGAGATAGAGGGACCAAGGTGCGTTATGTATATTCCCGTCTTTCTTTAACTTACCAAGAGGGAGACGTATAATTATAAAATGAAAAAAATAATTTTTGAATTTAAGCATTCCGACTACAATTATTTAATGAATATTTTAATGCTACATGGGAAAAATATCCAACCCTATCTATATACAATCACTTCTATTATAAGCCATAATGTTCTATTTTCCTTCATGAACACGAGATTGCGGAATATAGAAACGATTTAAACTCGGTAAATTTTTTATTAGGAATCTACAAACACATGTTACGAAAAAAAATGTAGAGTCTTTAGAAACCTTTAAATATATTAAGGAACAATTGAAAAATCTATCGTTATGATACAGTACAAAATTTTCAGTATTTGAAATTTTAATGCACCGCGTTGTTATACCAGTCTTTACTCTGTAATTATTTTGCCTCTCAAGTCACCGAGGTAATTCCTTGAAAATCCAGGATATTGTATTAAGTAAAGAGAAATGAAGCCCTATAGTTCATATTGAAGTCTTAGTCTATGCAATATTAACTAATACTACACTTTAAATAAATTAATATTGTATGATTTTCCAAGAGATTTAAGATTCGTTACATCTCATAGTTAAGGCAACAAAAATTAATTTATCGATGCTAACGTGTCTATATTCCCTAAACTGTTAGAGGTCTAAATCAGGTATTACACAGGGTTACGTTCTCTTGGTGGTAAGGATTGTATACGGAGTACCTCAATTGGATGGTTATTCTCTCTATTCCTTGGGTCAAGAATAAGCTGCCATTGATTTTATTATAGTAATGAGCAAAATGCATAATTTTTTTAAACATCACAGATGAATAGATCACTAAAAAACATTATTTTTCCAGTATTTTATTTTTGTTTTATGTTCTAATTAAAGGTTAAAAAAATTATTTACTGCAGCTGTCAATTTAACTGCGTTTAAATGGAGAAGTTTCCGCGCTACTTGTGTGTGACGTCATCGGGCACATCGCACCGACGGAAAACGTATTGTGATTGCGAATGTGTACACATTATTTATGTTGTGTTATGAAAAATACAAAGAAAAGTAGCTATAAATATTGTATTGTGCCCAAATGTACAAATACTACAATAAAAACTTATTTTTAGGCACATCTAGGCACATTAAAAAGTTATTTTTTAATGTGCCTAGACGCGATAAAGTTAGGAAGGAATGGTGTAGATCTATGAGGCGAGACGACCGAAATGCAGAATTATCGTCATCCTCAAGATTATATTGCTGCCAGGATCATTTTGATGTAAATTTACCCATTAAAACTAATTATTTTATAATAATATTATGAAAATATGTACCTAACCCTAATATTATTGTGATAATTTGTTTACATATGGTGAATTTGGTCACTTTCCTATTTATAGGAATACAAAAGTTTACTAACTTCTGTTAATAGGAACCTTGAATTAAAATGTATAAATGTATAAGAACGGTGGGAATAATGTAACTTCTCGACGTTCTACATATTATCCAGTTATATATTTATATATATCTATGTATATCAACAGTTATTTTTACTATTAATGTACGTACCTACCTAAAAGTACGTACTTAGTAAGTGAAGGGGGGTATTTATTATATAAAAAAGTAAAGCATTCTAAGATGAAAAATATTAATTAATATAACATTAAAACATTGCCTTGTTTACCTATTTTGAGGTTAGGAACATAAATAATTTGTTATATTTAACTGCAGTAAAAGGATAAAAATGGGCACAATTGAATTAATGTTTAGAATAATGAATGACACATACCTTGTTGCTTTAGTACCTCCAATTTCTGTACTAATAAAATCGGTATTAGTAGCAAAAAAGTTTGTCATCATAAACACATCAACAACGGACAAATTGTCACTCTGGCCCCGTAAAAACCCACTGTACGTCATTTTTACCACTTAATAATTAAAATGAATAAATAAATGAATGATTTCTTTTATGAAAATATCAATACACATTTACAAAACACAAAACAATTTACGATTTAACCCCTTGGCAGATAGACGACCATTAGACATTATGCCGAATGACGTCAGACCAATAGCGTGGTGTTTTCAGTCACGTGGATATGTTCCCATAAAATTTTGAATTTCAAAGTCGTTTATTTAGGCTACACATTTTTTTTACACCTTTTCTTCATTACTTTCTCAACTTATATAACATATATAACGAAAAAATAATAAATTATTGCATTTCTAAAATTCATGCATGTTGCTCATTAAACAAAATTTAATGTAACGTTAGAGCAAAGGCGTAATGGTACTAGCTCGAATACATCTAGCAAGATTCTATGGATTAGGATATATACCATCGTCTTTGAATGCCAACAATTTCAAAAATCATCTTTATGTAGATTACTAAATCAGCATTTCATGTTCAAGGTTTGACTTTCTGTATGAAAAATATAAAAGCCTATTTGTTGAAATATTCAAGAAATCTTTGCTATTTATTGGAGTAAAACATAATTAAATGGAACATGCTGATACAATACAAACAAAATACAATTTATCTCCAAAATATGCGCCCAAGTCTTAGTATCTTCACAACGAGTGACTTTTAAATGTATGTTGTAGTTACTGTATTTTTCTAGAAAAGAAACGATATTACATTTAAAGATATTTAAGGCGATATTAATAAGAACTATTTAAAATATCGTTAGCCACAGACTATGAAAATACACATCTTCCAGTACTGTTAATTGTTCTATACACTTTTAAAATCGAACGTCAGCTTTGGGCCATTGAATTTTCGATTTTGACCCTGCAATTTACGATTAGGATTCATCGCCGACCTTCTCCTTTCCGTAGAGACATAGAACAAACTTACACTCGACGTATTTATTTAGTTATCAGCGTTTGAAAACTTCATTTTTTTCGACCTTTCAGGTTAAACTTGAAAGGTCCCAGAAAGCCACTTTTCTTACGTCACTTGCGCATAGTGACGTCACAAATGAGCGCTCGGTTTTTCCAACTATTACTAATTTCAACTCCTTATATTTCGAGAACGCAAAAGGTTAATAATACAAAACTTTAAGTGCATAATGCACAATGAGAATATTGGGTACTATATGAAAAATTATAAAAACCATATAAAAAGAATATCATGGAACAAGCCCAATTTGATCCAACAGTTGTTGTACTGTGTAACGTAAAATGAATTTGTAATATGTTATCAAATTTCCACGAAGCTATTGTTGGTTGGAGGACATTTTTAGTTGATTCACAGATGTAAGGGTATATAATCATTCTTTGGAACATTATTTAAAATTAAAATGGCTCGATAATTACTTAGCTTAGACGAATCACGCTTCCTTAGGATAAAGTACATTTGGTCAACTTTCCACAAACCAGGGATAGTGTTTGTAGGTAGGGACATATTAGGCAAAAATAATAACGAATTATCTAAAAGTCCAATACAATATATCACTACACACTTTACACTTCAGATAAACTATTGATATTAAAGCTTTTGTGATATTACGTATATCACAAAAGCTTGTCCATTACTTGTTTTTGTTCAAAACGTTTTGTCAGATAATAGGTAACACCACTGAAGTCATTAATCAAACCATTTACTATTAATTGCGAATAATCCCATGTTATTCCATTGCCATCCGTTAGCAGACAATGCCCTGTTTTATCCTAAATAAAGACCAAAAGTTTGAGTTAAATTAAATTTTCTCTAAATGGATGAAGAATGAGATCTCGAGGTATCTGCTCTTCAGTGAAAGTTCAAATGTCGAAACTTCAAACTTATTTTATGTTCTGATAAGGATCTTGGCAATGGACGACAAAAAGTAAAATAAATTCAATCATTGGTGGAGTTGGATATTGCAGTTGTTGAATTAGAATGGCGGAGACCACTTCTCGCAATATGGCAACGAACAAACGCGTGTCCATTAAACCTATGTTTGTTCATTGAGGACCGCAAAGGTCTTTGTAGATGACATGTTTTGAAATTAATGCGAGAAAATGAAAACACTAGTACAGTTTCTAACAAGAAAGTGTACGTCTTGTATCTATTGATGTACCAGCTCTTAACCTGGTGAAATACCAGCGGTATAATAGTCGCATGATGGCTTTTCCCATTTCCTTAGGACATATTTATCTGTGCCTTTCAAAAACTCTTTTTATTTACCTTGACAAAGAACTCAATTTAACACGTTTACCCGCATATCCAGCCCACAGAAAGTACTGATTCCTCCTTCCTTCTAACTCTACATGCCTTCAGCCACAGTTCTCTGACGAGGCCACCTTCTGTTTAAATGGCACCGTGAATAGGCAAAATTGTCGATATTGGTCACGTGAAAATCACACACTGGATGGTGGAGGCCCATACTCAGTTTCCACAAAAAGATAACGTCTGTTCTGGAACAGTTGGGATTACAATATTGGGTCCATTTTTTATTCAAGGTTCATTAGATGGTCGAAAAATATTTGGAGCTGCTCCAACAAAACATAATTCCAGAACTTGTCGCACTGTATCCAAATGGTGAAAACCCTAATGTACCGGAAAACTCCATATGGTTTCAACAGGATGGCGCACCGCCATATTATTCGGTAATAGTGCGTAATAGGCGGGTTCGGTCATAAAAGAAAAAAACATTTTTCTTGGCAGATGTGAAGTTAAATAGTCAACAAAACACGTATGTGCAAAAAAAAATGAGAAAAAAAAATTGCAGCGCCTGCAATTGCCAAATTAAAGTTCGGTGATAATGGTGGACCCCACAACGGAATTGACGTCAGTGGCCTCTGATATAAGCTCCGGCTCCACCCTACGTGCACGTATCCCGCATAGTGCAAGCAGCGAATCACTATAATATTTAAGTTTTGTGACATTTATCGGTGGTGCACATTGAAATGTGCAGATGGTATTTGATTTTTTGACAAGCAATGCGAACCTAAATCAAGCTCAAAGCAATGGCGCTAAATACTGTAAGTACTAAACTTGTAGCATATTTTTTATTTGTATTGTATTTGTATTTATTATTTAGTGAAGTTTCGGTAAAGTTTAAACAAACTAACATTTGAATACGTATATAAAACAGGCAATCTGCTAGACAAGTAACTTTTCACCGTTTGTCTGTAAACTATTTTGTTTCCTGGCAATAAATGATTATTTTATATTTATTTATATCTATTAGAATGGAAATAGGCAGAGGTATAAGCAACTGACAAATATACGTCGACGCTTTCATGCTCCGACGTTAAGAATTATAATTAATATGTATTTATACAAGTTTACCGTGTATTTACTAGATATAAAAATAAAAAATGCCGCATGTACAAAACAGATTTAATGGAACCGCCGGCGTCGCAGGGACATCAATGGGAATTTTTTATGTGACAAGTAAATATGAGGTAAACTATACCGATTTGTGTATATTAAAAACTACTTAATAAAATTTTGAAGATAAACTTATATGAAAAGCATTAATTGCTAACAGTAGGTATATTATATATTATATAGTGTGAGCTTCCAAAGACCTTTGAATAATTGCAAATAAATTTACACTACGTATCTACCCACTTTTTACAGATCAGGAAGAGAAGATTATGGAGACCGCTCAACGCTGTCGGGTCACTGACGTCACCGCAGTAGCCTCACGCATAGGTACGTTTCTAGCCTCGCGGCGACGGGAAGATTTTCAAGTATCAATAAAACCTTTATTTTTGGACATTTAATTTTTAAATTTTATATGGTTGTTTTTTTCCATGGGTTCTATCGATTTAAGCAAAAATTGAAAATTACCGAACCCGCCTATTGTTTAAACGAAATTTTCCCACGCAGATGGATTGGTAGACGCGAATCAATAGAATGGCCAGCTAGATCTCCGGACCAAACCCCACTTTTTTTTATGGGGTTGCCTTAAATCCAAAGTTTATTTTAATAGACCGAACAATATTGAGGACTTAAAACACAGAATTACTTACGAAATTGGAAGAATTGGACCCGAAACAATTATTAACGTTTAGTGAGAATTTCAGTTTCGACTTGGACGTTGTCAAGAAGCAAATGGCGCGCAATTTGAACATTTAATCTAATTATTTTTTGCTGTATTCTTAAATTCTTGTATTTTTGTTTCATTACATTGTTATAAGTAGTTCAGATTTTTTTCTCGATAATTTCGTCATGCAATACTCCCTAGACTTTAACGTACTGTATGTAGAAAAATGTGCTCTTTCAAACGACATTTTAAAAAATGGGGGTTGCCATTTAAAAAAAATGGCGATGACGTCATAACTTTTAAAAATATATTTGCAGCACCTTTTTTTTAAATAAACAGATTGAGAAATGTATTTAAAAATCGACGGAATTTTTGTCACTTGTTTTGTAACTATTTTAATGAATTTATTCCAACCTTTACGTGCTGACTATATATTTTATATACCGGGAATATGTGACTACTTGTGTACCTGTTTCCAACGATATTTAAAACGGAGGGGCAGTATTCGTATACTCGACAGAGTTTTCACTAGAGGGAAAATGTTCTAACATTTAAGAGAACCTAATACTAAAAGCAAAGAAGCTGTACAGATAAATCGTTTTTATATTTCGTAGTTAAAACCCTATTGTGTAATTTTAAGTCGCTTACGAACATTTTTAATACCTACTCTTATATGCATTTTTGGTACATGAATCTTCATATGAATATCATTAGCGGCTTAGAAAATATTCAGGTTCGTCATCTATTGATGGGAAATTGGACTTTAAATTTAAGTAAACAAAAATTGACTTTTACAAAATGAAGTTTGTAGGACAGAGGAAGAGTACTTTTCTAGTAAATCTAATTATGTTATTTAATGTTCGAATATGTCATACCTTTCAGACTCTCAAGAAGGTAAATGAACTCGTGGAACCTAACTAAACCCACATAGGTGGGTGTAAACCACCAAATTTAATTAAATTCTAAATTGTAAAAAATTATTATCACCTTATACCTTTAGTGATCTGTAATGCAATAGTCTAGGACCGTGAGAAAAATTTCATATGTAAACCTGGGACACCCAGTAT
The DNA here is from genome assembly GCA_963583905.1 of Stenurella melanura. Taxonomy (NCBI): domain Eukaryota; kingdom Metazoa; phylum Arthropoda; class Insecta; order Coleoptera; family Cerambycidae; genus Stenurella; species Stenurella melanura. The sequence continues at coordinate 88,684,996 of OY757310.1, forward strand.
ATAACATTCAAATTAATTAATAATAAAGCAGACTTAGCAGTGAACGAGTATAAAAAATATGTCGCCTGGAATTCGACACCTAATACTTAACACCTAACAGTATGTTAACAAATTCTTTCGGTCTGTTAATTAATATTCTTGACTTGTTTTTTCCCGAATTTAACTAAATTTACGAGCGCAAGAAAATGTTTTTACCAGAATTTTTGTAACAAAGAAAGTCGTTGTTATAACTTATTCCTAATTTGATGTTGCCTTCGATCTCGTTGTAGCAAACAAACGATCTTAAATAAGATACCGCAGCAGGCAAGGGTTTTATTTTATACGTGAAACGTCCTGCTAAAAATTACATCCACGAACTCGCGGCAAAAACTAGTCCAGATACAGTCGACTCTTACGAATTGCAAATAAGCTTTTGGTAACATTTGTATTCGACATTTGTAGTGGCAACAATGACACCTCATTTGTCAATATAAATTATTCTCAAACCAATGTCTTAATTCTTCAATTGATCGAGAAAAACGCCCTTCTGTTTATGTTTTATTCAGGCAAATGTCAGACGGCTTTATAAAGAAGTGGTTCACATCACTTCTATTGACTTAATTACTATTCTAATTATGGATTATGTAGTTTTTCCACCTTCTTATTTGTATAGGTTTAATTAAGACATCGGGTGGTCCGTTGCTAATTGGCAATGTTAAGCACTTGTCATGTAACAATATTTTTATAGTAATTGGCCGTTATTTAACCTCTAAATGCATGTTTATTATACAAGGTGTCCCGTTTTTGTTTATCGTTGACCTAAGGAAATTTATAAAAACAGTTTATCCGCAGAGTTCAACGAAATATACTTCACATGTGGGATGTTTTGGAATGATCTTTAGGAACAATTTGACAGCTCTGAGTTTAAGAACCTCCCAAATCTAAGCGAAAGACTTTCAGCAAATAACATCTTAAATTAGTAACCTATTTTTCTATTATTAATATTTTAGAAGGAAATAAAAGTTTGAGCAATTTCTATGTCACCATTTTTCCCTTTAAAAGAGCACATTATTTCTGGATTTCTAGTTTTAAATGTACTCTTTGTAGTACACCGTGTAGATACTACAATAAATCCTTCTTGAGATGGATATATAAAAAAAGTACTAGTTATTCTAGGTAAAGTTAGGTTGAGAAGACTCTGTGTCCTTATTTGATAAGAAATTTTCTGGAACTGAAAGATGTTTTGTTCCATACTAGAGAAAACGTGATTGAAGCAAATAATAATAATACTAAATAAAGATCGGCTCATACCTATCGACAATATTACGATAATGTACATTAAGAATTAGTAAGGTAATAATAACATTTTCTTCTTGTAAATATTACTTTTAGAGAGTCTTGCTTTATAATAATAAAAACCAGAAACATGTGTGTACTGCTCTCCAGTCTAAGAAACTTCATAATTTTATATTTGTCCAATAAAAATCTGGAGGACACTTATGTAATTTTGAAATTAAGATTTTTTTTTAAATATAAGTCGATGTGAAAATATTAACATATACATTGTGTCCCCAGATGGGCTACCTCACGCTAGTAAATTTTCTTATTGTTGATTTTTCATGAAAACATTATTCTTTATGAAAAGTATTGCGTATACTGGGTAGCCATGGGCACGGGTCAGCTTTGTGATAAAATATACGGGATGTTCCAAAATGTAAAAAATGTAAAATTTCTATCGAGATTTCTATTAAGCATTTGTTTGTTATGAAAATTTTGTGTGACATAATCGTTTAAAAGCTCAAGGAGTGCTTAAATACGGGGTTTAACAAAAAAGAGTTATAATCGTTTCACACAAAATAGACGCCGCGATATTCTGCCTAACTATTTTATTTTACAAAGACATAAATTATAAAAAAGGATTCAACTTCCTGAAGTGTAGATTTAATATTTATTGCATTTATGCTACACTCATTGAGTGTTGTGCATTTGGATGCAAGTGGCTTCGTATCGGCAATGAGTGTTATTTTGGAGTAGTTCTTTTGGCGAAATAACAACGTGAAATTATCTTAATAGTTACTTACATATAAATCAACAGCGGAAAAACATTTCTTATTTCTTAAAAAAAAAAATTAATAAAATAAAAAGGTAATGTCTACTATTAATAAAATGTTTGGATAAACTATGTGAAATCTATTTTTGTACTAATGACTGACATGAACTAAAAATTAAACTTTAGAAATTAAAAATTAATATTCGAGCCAATTTCTAGACAGTTATTAAAACCTGCATGTAGTTAGGGGATTTATCATGCGAATTAGAGAAGTTGATAAGATACATTAATTTTAAATTGAACTCTTTCGTGAATTTAAAAACTGTTTCGTAGCAAACATTGAAACGTTTTTAATGTAATGTTTAAGTGCACAATTTATTTTGAGTATATCTAAATATCTACCCATACCGTAGCATATACAAGATGTTTGTTTATAAATTGTTGTCGAGAATTTCGGAAATTAATCAGAAATGAGAGAGATAAGGAAAAATCCATATGTACACGAAATTGCCACCTTGAGTCAGCTCTGGTCTCTTGAAGAAGAAGAAAATCTAGGAGACTACGTCATTCGTCATTTTTCTTTCAATTTTTACTTCCCGTGCATACCGAATAGTATTGTATTCGAGAAAAAAACTCCATTTATTCGGATTTCCACATTTCAGACTATGTAGATTACGAAAATAAAGGTTCTTAATACACTGAACTGAACTTGTGGTAGGTACCTTGTGAAACATCTTGAAAATAATTGTTAATTATAAATTAAACACTGCTTTTAGATGAATCAATCTATATATTATAAATACTCTACATATGTTTCGGCTTATTAGGCCTTTATCAAGAGTATTACATAGTGAATACTAAAGTTTTCGACGTGCTTATTCTAATTTATACCTACAAGTATTTATATCTTAATCTATTTATGACTTAATCTATTTAAGACTTAATTTAAAATCCTTAATTATGGCAAAGGTTGGAGTGGACCTAAACTGATTATATAAATCAATGAATACTTCTTATCAATTTGTTTAATATAGGGGTATTCAAGAAATTTTGCTGGTCGTTCGTGGTACAAGGGTTGTACTTGAAAGATTTTTTGATTTCTAGTTGTTCTAGTAGATCTAAACGTTTACTTTTTCTTTCTGAATGAAGTAAATTTATGTCTAAAATTAATTGTAAAGATTGTTATGCTGTATATATCGGTCAGAGTGGTAGGAGCGTTGTAAACAGGGTAAAAGAGCATACAAAATCTATCTTAAATAACAATAAAAATACAGGAATGTCAACACACTCTATTGAAAACAACCATTTCATAGATACTGATAACATAAATTTACTTCATTCAGAGAGAAAAGGTAAACGTTTAGATCTGCTAGAACAACTAGAAATCAAAAAATATTTCAAGTACAACCCTTGTACCACGAGCAACCAGCAAAATTTCTTGAATACCCCTATATTAAACAAATTGATAAGAAGTATCCATTGATTTATATAATCAGTTTAGGTCCATTCCAAACTTTGCCGTAATTAAGGATTTTAAATTAAGTGTTAAATAGATTAAGTCATAAATAGATTAAGATATAAATACTTGTAGGTATAAATTAGAATAAGCACGTCGGGAACTTTAGTATTCACTATGTAATACTCTTGATAAAGGCCTAATAAGCCGAAGCATATGTAGATTATTTATAATATATAGATTGATTCATCTAAAAGCAGTGTTTAATTTATAATTAACAATAAAGGTTCTACAAATCCGTCCGTCTGTCTGTCTGCCTCTCTGTTGGTCTGTTTGTCTGTTGGCGCATTAACTCAAAAATTACTTGACGGAGAATAGTTAAATTTGGTAGGTAGTCGACGCTCCTGCTTGCGAAGAAATGACTTTCACTGGAAAATATACAGGGTGGACCGTCTAATGGGATTAGATAATGGAAGCAATTTTTTTCGCTCAGATTTAAAATCTGTGTGTTTCATGACATTCTAAACCTATTTAGAAAAAATAATTTACGAGTACTATTCTTCCAATCCACTACGTGGAATTGGAACTCAAGATGTAACAGATTATACTAACATTTGACATATACTTAACACAACTGGCAAGGAAGACACCTATTATAATTTTATTGAAAAACATACAGGGCGATCATCCTAAGAAACAATTCAGCCATGTTGGAAATTTGTAAAGGCATTTACCCAAGCCTGTCATATTTGGCATCTTTTATTTAATATTGAATTATTGCGTTCGGATAACCGAAAGCTATCGACTTTTCTTTGTAATAATAGTGATAACTGCATTCCGATTATTATTCTAACAATTGTTTAGAGTGACCGACCCGTACAAATAAAGAGGGAAGTTCTGTGTAAATACCTTTATTGTTTTTTTTAATGATGTTGTTGCTATATAAACGACTTTTTCGATTTTTCTTTGGCACCTTTTTGGGTCTTAGGTATGATCTGATGTAATCTTATCATTATATCGTATATTCTCTTATAAACGAAGATTTATATTTCATTTTGATTTGACAAAATTTTGTGGTTCATAGATGAATTTCTTTCAGATTTTTAATCACATTTTAAATATCAGACTTAAATCGTTATTGTTACAGTTATTATAAAAAAATTACGAAAAACGGGCGCTGCAGAAATTTTGGAGGACTGGTGAAAAATTAATTATTAACGGTATCCTCTCTTATTATAATCGTGATTTTAGAAAACTTTGTTAGTGTAAAAGAGGTACGTCTAGATATTTGCACTTAGTTCCCAAGATATTGATGATAAAGTCTCGTTATTTTATTCCTATCACTGCTAGTAACTTTTTATTAACTCAGAATAAGGCCCCATAATAAGTATGGTACAATTTAATTCCTTATGAGGGCGACCTGTGAAGATTAATGCCCGTTTTTTTAAAGAGCTGTTAATTTGAGTTATTTTTCTAGTTTAGAAAAAAATGCTTCCATCATTTGAGTGATAACCATATTAATATTCTGATATTGAATCAAATTAATATGTAGAGGCAAAAATTAAATGTAGCAAAGGTACGCGTTTGTTTCGGTATATAAAACCAATGAGGGTTAATAGGAAAGTCTCTCAATCGTGTCAGTAGAGAGCGAATTGAGTCGCAATTTTACAACAAAGCAATACAAGGACTAGAGTTCATTTGTCTCAGCTAGGTACAAACATTGCTTTAAGGAACTGAAAACATCTCAGGAAGGAGAATTTCGTCATGATCTCGTTCACCATGCGGTCGTACGATGAACGATGAATTAGCAAAAAACATCCGTATGGCTGACCACAATATCAGCTATATCCAGGTCATGTCGTGATCATGGCCTAATTACAAATTTATCACTACAGTGACTAAAGTGGAAGGATGAGCCTGTTGGTACGTGTTGATTAAATGAAAAAGTAAAATGTGACGAAATTACTTTTTTTTCAGAACCCCTGTTTATCTTTCTTTCTGGGCAATAACTCATATCTAGTGAGTTTATTGATGCCAATAGAGAAGTGCATTGCAAATAACATAGTTTGGGGTGAGAACTGTTAGACTAAAGGACATTTGTAAATTTTAAAATTGTTTACAGAATATTTGATGAAACTGAATCCTGTCGTAGCAGTATGGGTATTATGGTCAGAAACTAATCAGTGAAGAATAATTGAGTAAACAAGCAACGAAATTGGGGCCTCTGAATACCTAGTTTCCACAACATCAAAACTCTTCACAACAATCGAATACTCAAATGCGATGCGGCCTCCATCTCCCGATGATGCTAACCTAGTTAGCGAAACGCGAGCTCAGTGTTGGTTGTTCGAATATTGTGTTCAAGAGTTTTGGTGCTGTGGATAATACGTCTCCAGAGATAGCGTCACGCAGAAGGTTCCAGCCTATCACCAGGACAAAGAAATTTATGTAGATTAACACAAATACTTTTCTTTCTTGAATAAAGACAGGCCTCCCTTTCCATGTTCTATATTGTTATTATTTTTGGCTGTATTTCTGTTATAAAAGAAACATAGGGGCACTACCGTTTCTTATTCCTAATGCGTCGCTTTAGATATACTTTTTTACATATTTTCTTTGATTCTCCACGATTTTAAATGATATTATAAATAAATCTCACTTTTTATCGACTGTAGCTGGAACTGAAACCAGGGGACGATAGACAGGGATTAGTTTTGTTTGCCACACAACGCTTTCTAATTAAATATGCTACCATCACCAGTAGTATGTTGTGCAAAATGCTATTTAAAAACTGCTTTTGTTTGGTTTAATACACAGAATTTGTCATATCCTCGCAGGTTAGGAATTCTATCAATTTATGATAGAATTGATAGAGTCCCTCCTCTACGGCTCTATTTTATTCGTCTATTTGAGTTTAGAAAACTTCGAAATATATGTCTGTTTTTAATTTATCGTGTTGTTACTAAGTTATCGTGATCAAAAAGAGATCCGTCGGATAACTGACCTGTCGATATTTTTCAAATCTTTTTAACAAATATCGTTTCCGTTAATATTTAATATTGCTTTTCTCAGCCCTTGTGGTTGCTTAATTCATATTGAAACCGGTGTTTTTACAACATACAAAAAATAATAATAATTAAACATGATATGAAGAAAACTGCAACAACTGCCTGCTGCTGCAAAATCTAGATTTCGTACTGTAAATATAATGCAACAGAATAAATAAATAAAATGTGATATCTGCCCACGAACTGTATTAAATAGATATTTGTGACAATAACTAGTTACTACACTATATTATTTTAAAAAGTGTGTACATAAATGCAAAATTATCAAATACTTCCTAGTCGTTTCATAATACATATGTCAGCAAATCATTTGAACAAAACCTTTCCATAATAGTTTTAAAATTTTATTATTAGCAAAGTAGATAAAACCGCTTAAATAATATATTGAATAATTGGTTACTAATAGAAATAAAAATCCTGCACGCCGAATCAGCAGGAAAGTCGATTCATTCTTTCCATTAAGTATATTTATTCTCTCTGGGGACTGTATGTCCACAAATTAAATTGGGTACAGTGGATAATAAGCTAACGATTTTGATAGTTGCATGAATTTATTATGTTAGGGGTGTTTTACCCCTGTGTGTTGGGGAACGCGAACTGAAGGGCAGGGTTCATGCCGTCAGTAACGGCGGCGCTCGTGGCAACGCGTTGTACTAATTATAGAGAACTGAAAACCTTTGACATCTGACCTGATCCACTAACGAGCTATCGACGGGCGTTTTGTTACCCAAATGGCTTCACTAGAAGTGCGTGAGTACATTTTCTGGAATTACACTAATATTAAAATATGACGTCGTATCTACAAAAGTAAAACGCCACTAGGAAAGACTCTGTAATTTCACTGGTGTTTTTTAAGATGATATGTAAAATCTCGATACAATTCACTAGAATAGGTCGACCGTATTTATAACATTAACGTGTACTAATACTAAGACCATCATGTGTTGTATTTCAGTTGTTTTGAAAATTTGGAGGGGGTTGGAAACTTCTGTGATGCTAATTACTATTATTATTACTACTTATTTTAATATTCATTAATGGGCACATCCCGTATGTTCATGGTTCGGAAAATCGACGGCATGCACTTCTTACATCTCGAATTAGTGGCTGAAGATTCCAGAATCATATGTTCTAAGTAACTGAAAAGATTATCGTATTGTACTTGGTTCATCATTTGGTGGTTTTCTAGCATGTCTGCTCAATCTTAAATTTTTTTCTCAAATGTAATAGTATAACAAAGTTATTGATACAGAAAAAAATTATGACTAGAGAAATGGTCAAAGAAACTAAATAGATAACACCAGGTCTTCCATTGTATATGGCATTTTAGATAGTTAACAAAGGATTGTAAAGCTGAGCCTTGTGCATATTTAACAAGTGAAAAAAACTACATTTTGATATGCTTTTTGTCCAATTTGTTGGGATAATTCATTATATTTTCAGCAGATGGTCGCAAGATGACTCTGTGCTTTGACATCGTTTATGTTTCTTTTTTGTTCTTTTTGCATTGACTAAAGTAAAAGCAAACTACATTTTGAAACACGGAAAGGGCATCGGTTCTGTTTTTATTTAGTAAAATAAATGAAAATAAGGAAATGAATGATGATATTTTAAATATAACATTACATTGTTTTTTTGCACCTCTATCGCACAGAGAATTTATCAATTTGTAATGTTTTTTTAAATAATTCTATGGAATGCATTTTCGTAAATAACTCGTTTATTTTAAGTTTTACGAAAAAACTCGGTTTTAGATTTTTTGTCCAAAAACGTCCGTGCCTTATATTGGTTATAGAGATCGATTGACGAAATAGTTAATTTTCGATTTTTATTTGGAAACTGTTCGGAATTTGTAGAATTTATCAAAAAAATCAAGTTTTCCAGGATTTGTAGATTCGCTTTTGTTTTGTCAAATTTTTCATAAACGTCAACTAATAGAACTATTTGAGTCCTACAAATGTCATTTTAGAAAATCAAAATCGGACCTTCGGTTCGAGAGTTATTAATTTTTTTGAAAAATCATACTCGGCCCTGGAAAACATACTTGCGGTCAACGGATTCGGGCCGCCAGCAATAGGCTTGATTTGTGGCCGGGTACCTTTGATCCCACCAAGTCTCATCGAAATCGAACAATATTCTGGACAGTTATCGTGCTTCCTAGCCCGATTTCGAGAAAACCAGTTTTTTGCAAAAAAAATCAATTTTCGTTTGTTTTTCGACATAGCCTCTAGTATACTTATTTGTAGAGCTTTGCCAGCGGCACCATCTCTTTTTTGAAATATCTCGATCCGACTACCCGTTACCGAGTTATTCAATTTTTCCCGAAAAACTCGAATCGTCTATAGCGGGTACTTCCGGTTTCCGAACGGAGCCGAGTTTCCGGCGTTAAGGTTTTCTAAAGACCTCCTATTAACCACCCAAGTTTCATCGCAATCCGAAAACGGATTAAGGGGGCTGGGCGTGACGGACAGACCGACAGACCGACAGACCGACAGACCGACAGACAGACAGACAGACAGACCGACAGACCGACTGACCGACGGACGGAATTTTCTAAATTCGCTCTCGAATCGATAGATACGACTTTCACGTCGATCCGACGTTTTTTTCGGGTTTCGACGGTCCACCGGAAAAATGCTAAACGTATACTACATTTTTTTTCAAAATGTAGTAACAAGATAATATATAATTATTAAAAAAATGGAGTACGGTAAAAAATTCTTTAAGCGGTAATATAGATAAGAGGTTTGAAATAAAACAAAACTAAAATTTATTGAAGAATATGAGTATGAAAAGCTAAAAAAATACCTCAAAAATCGTAGGACGTAGAATAGTATTATTACGAGAAGATGCTCGGGGCGGAGCTAACGTGCGCGAATATTTTCACCAGTGACAGCATGATCTGGGGTAGAAAGATATATGATAATTGTAATCAAATTTTCGAGGTGTAATGCCGTAGATTAAAACTCGTCACACTCTGGTGTTTACCATAAAAACATTTTTCACTGAAAGGTTATATCACTTAAATCAGAAACGGCGAACACAACAAGTACACCCCAGCACAGACTCTGTGACTGAAGATTAACAATGCCACTGGATTCGACGTCAAATAAGACGCAATTCACTCTCATTGGCTTAGAATAACGGACACACACAGATTCGTTTATGCGCATATTTTTTGCAGGCATCTTCTCATGATAATACTACCCTATACATTATGCATGCGCCATCTTGATTTGAAAAAATTTCGAATATCGTGTAAATTTCGCTTGATTGAGACGAACTCTTTCCACACCCTATCCTTCATACTCTATCCATCCATTTAGGCACCTAAACATAGTCACATACCTACATGTAGAGATACACCACATCGCATAGTGATTTTTATAAAAAATCCTAAAGGTCCTGAAAGCCATAAGAATTACCAAAAAAGCAGACATTTGACAAATCAACAATACCGTGTACAATGTCGCTAGTCAGCATGTGAGGGCGACCAATCTTGAGCGGTATTGAGAAGGCTAAACAGCAAGTACCAAACATCGAAGGCAAAATACAGTTGACCACATAACACGCTTATCTATTCCAGAGTGTTTTCGAACACGTAACAACTGGCAATGTATATAAGCTTAAAATTCGGACTAATATGTCAAGATGTTACTCTAAACCTAACAGTGATGCTCATAATTAAGCAAGACCGTCTAGATAGGATACGAGCACCTTTTCTCGAAAATGAAGAAGCTAAAGAGGAAGAAAGAAGCATGGAACCAATATTCGTTGTCCATATGAATCCTTCAAGCCTATTTTAACAGGTGTTGTCGATATTCTACCGATTATAGACAATATCGAAAGCTTCTGGAAGCGTATCGATGAAACGACACATTCGTTCAATAGCGACACTCCAGAATTCATCAAGGCTCTCTTCCACATAATTTTTGAAGCGCTAGAAGACCTATGACCAACAATCCGTTCCCTTCAACAAGCCATTTTTAGCAGTAACAATATTGCTGCTACGGATTCAGTTAGTATAAATGGTTAGTGGTGGAAGAAATTCCCTTAAACCCACCATCGTCTCGTTCTAGTTTTCAACAGGTGGATTTACAAAGGGCAGCAGTTTCTGGATTAGTTTGTCGAGGGACGTACTGCACTCATTTTCATAAACAGGATCTGTCTCATCCAAGGAATTATAATCATTAATCACCTGTTTGATATTTACACGTATCCTGTATGCTTGGACACTACAGCAGGTTGACCTAACCTCTTAGCACATAATCGAGCAGTGTGGCGTCAAGAAAGGCATAGCGAGTTTTAAAGAGAGCCTGCTGGTAGACTGTTTTATTACGGGACTCTGTGCAGTACAAGAGGAATCTATCGATGGCCTGGATTGACTGGCATGAGACATTTGACACAATTTAACACGAACTGTTACATATACAAAAATATCTTGAGGTAGCAGAACCATTAGCGAGATACATATAATAACTGCTGCTGCTGTGAAAGGCGGACTTCGTCATAACATTAGGTGTATGTACAGATCGTTATGACAGAGCTGGTAGCTTTCAAAAGGGTTTTCCAGGGAGACTCTTTGAGTCCCCTGTTCTTTTGTATGTGTACATGACAAGCAGCTTCAATATTCAGTGATAAAGTAACTACCGCAGATAACATTACCGAATCTTGTGAGAATGTGTGTTTGGCTATAGCTATATATTGAACGGGAAAATATGAAACAATTTTACAGGAGCGCAACTATGATCTGCGTACAGATATAGATTTAATTTGCCCACATTGCCGCCCACAGCTATCTGCAGCTAAATAATACTCCTTTCACACCTTCCATTAAAAATAGTCCTGCAGAAGACTTAGTGCCAGAAATCTGGAGGTGGAGAAAAGTTCGCTGATACCTTCATTCATTATTACCACCTGCCTCACAAATTGCTATGTTTAATTTCAGGCGATTGTAAAAAGGCATACAACTCAACGTGTGTGCGCAGGAAAGCTGGATGGAAATGCATTTCAGTTTGAAAAAACAGAAAATTGTACAAATGAGTACAAGCATTTTATTAAAACTTATGAGACATAAACAAATAGATTATTACAGGATGAATATGAAACAAGAATGAAGAGAATAATATGAAAGCATTATTTTATTTAGTAACTATGTATCAAAGCTGGCTCAGTCTGTTATTAATATCACAATTGAAAGTATTAAACTGTGACTGATAATAATCTAAATAACTTAAACACACTATAAATAGATGAAAATTTTAATAAATTTGTTCTTGGAGTAGCTAAATAACAGAAGGCGTATGAATGAATTTGAAAAGGCGGAACGTTAAAATTTATAGAACTGAGAATATCCAGGCACTCAGTTTGATTTGTTAGAAGTTTATGTAAAAATAATACAGAAACGTAGACTCGTCGTGATGCGAAGTCAAATCTAACTAATAAATCAAATTCTGGAGTACCCCTAGGTGGATACTGTCAGCTTTAAAGGAAAGATATCTGTGCAGAAGCAAAAGGTATTATCACGTTGGGCCAAGTCTAGCAAACTTCGGCCAAAGCCAACGTGTGGATGGTAAGTTTGATACGATTGGCCGCGAATGGGCCAAGGTTGCCTGTGGTTGCCTCGGTGTCGGTAACTAGTACACAAATTAAAGAAATTTTGGACGGGCTTGAGTCAGATACCAATTCTCGTCCACACCTTGGTGCACAAATACCGCCCAACAAACAAATTTGCTTAATAACTCATTTCTACAACAATTTTATTTTGTTGCTATTTTATTACATTTATAAAATTTCATTAAAACAAAATAGTTTTATAACATTTGAATTTTGCTTGTTGGGCGCTTACAGTGCACGTATTTTTTTCTATAGTTTGTGTTGCGTTAAAATGGCAGTTTGGAACAACGATAATATTTTAAAGTTTTTAGGATTATATCAGGGAGAACCTGCGATATGGGACCTGAAAAATAATTGGCTTGAGATTTTGATGAGATAATGGAGACTTCTATGGCTGTCATCAGTAGCTAGAAATCTTAAAATAATAGGCAAACGAACTTGAGCTGATATAGCTTTCTCCAATCGGTATCTTTATTTGAAGTAATTGATCCTATTTTGCACAGGAGAAATTCGACGTCAATTGATGACATCCTACAGAAGTTCTCAAATTAATCATCTTTTAGGTTCTAGGTAGCATTGATTTATCGGCCTACGTTTGGATGGTATAATTGTAGACAAATATTTCGACAATTGTTTCAACCAAAATATGGCCCAACTTGTAGCGCCAGTATTACAGTTAAATCATATTTTCGATTCCAAACAGTAACATATTCTAATTTTGGCATCACAAAAGCACTACATAGAAGAGAAGATATTAAAGTATCCTTAAAATGCGTTGAATTTCTCTTAGTAAAACCTGGATATTTACAGCAATCAGCAGTAATATTATTTAGACACGCAACAAAGGTTAATTTTGAATAAAAATTACTCCGAGGTCCTTAATTGACTGCATCTGTTAATTGTTTCACCGTCAATTTTATATGAAAAATATATTGTATTATTCCACTTCGTAGATGTAGTATTACATATTGACACAAGATAATCTATTAGGTACATACACCATAAATCAATTCTGGGATATCATGTTATTATTGACAACAACCTTCATCAGAGTTGCACATAATATAAGATCATCAGCGTACAGATGAACATTGAACATGAACAAATATCTTTGATAAATGGGATAAATAACAGTGGCCCTAGAACAGAATGCTGTGGATCTTCTAATGTTACTAACATATCTATTGATGAGAAGTCATGAAACTGTACATTTAGTTTTTTCACCAACATAGAATTAAAAACGGTGTATAACTTTCATGTAGTGCATCGTTTTGGGACATGTTTCCTCCAGAGTTTAATCAATGCCCCAGTCAATAAATATGTTATTAGAGGCATCAAAATGAACAACTCTAGGAATGTGTTTCTCTTATCCAATTTTTACTGCTATTTTTCCTTATTTGACTGACCTAATCCAATAACGTATAACACTTGTCCTTGACTGCCTTATTTAGAGATTCATATGAACATATATGGTGTGATCCACTTAATCAATTAATTTTAATTTATATTAATTCTTGACAGTTATACATGGAACAGAAGTTTTACAGAAGTTTTACAAAAAAAATCTCAGTTTATGCACGATGGTGAATGGATAACATTTTATTTTCTTATCATTATTTTAATGGGCCTTTTCAGTAGGTGCTGAAATCTTAAATTAAGTAGCTTGAGCTGTTTTTGTTCAATGTGTTAGCTTATTTTTACAAACATATATTTATTTCTAGAACGAATTTCAATCGCGCGCTAGTCGATGACGTCACTTTAACTTAGACTACACAGTGAATTTAAGTTACAAATGTTGACTGCAATGATACGACGATTTAATAATAATAATAATAATAATAATAATAATAATAATAATGATAATAATAATAGTAATAGTAATAGTTCTCGGCACCTGCCGAGACAAACATCACCTTGAAGGAGGAGGAGAAACGGACTAAATACCGAGATCTCCGGTATGAGCTCCGAGCGCTATACCCAGACTACTCGGTCAAGATGGTCGTCCTGATAATCGGCGTTCTTGGTGGGATGAGGCCTACGCTGCTCTCAGCATTGAAGACCATACCGGCCTGCCAAAAATCAGCCGAATGGTTGGCAAGTCAAATGCAGAAGGCAGTCGTCTTGGGATCCCTGCGTCTACTTAGGGCACACGATTCTGGAATTTACAACCACTAACCCTGCGGGATGTGGGGAGTGGTTGTAGATAATTCGCTGGCGCTTCCGCCGTGAGAATATCGGAGACACGGGAGAACTGTCCAGCATCGCTAACGCGAAAAAAAAAAATAGTAATAATAATAATAATAATAATAAATTGCCTTTATTTAGTATTACAATATATAATACCAAGGGCGAAGTCTAGCCCAAGCTACTCTGCTTAACCCTACCCGAACGCAACATTGATAATATTAACAACAGGTATGCTTAAAACTAAACTATTAATTTTTATTTTTTTACAAAATGTGATAGAAATATTAAAATATAATTGTTGTTACAAAATACATGTGAAATAATAGAGAGAAGGGAAAAAAACAAGAACACATATGAGACTAGATGTATATAAAGGGCATTTAGTTGCAAATACAACTGAAAAATAACAAAACAGTTAAACAGAGATTTATAAGAGATTAATAACAGACCATACCGTGATAACCAATAATTTCGGTTAACTTTGTGACGTAAATGATCTATAGTATGGCTAACGAATCTTAGTCGTTGCGTCATCACTGGTTCGGTAGGGGGCATTAAGCCGACGACGCGACGTTCGGGCTTATTTCGATTTGATAAACACAGTACGCGTGCAATAAAGACAGCAGCAGATTGCAATGCTGTGATAAATTCAATTAGTGATGACGCAACAACTAAGATTCGTTAGCCATACTATAGTAAACAAGGCTGGATAAAATCTAGGCAAGGATATTTGACGAACATTTACGTTATGTAGATGACGTCTAAATAATTTTTTTTCTTGTAAATACGGTGGTGAAGAACAAATGAGTATGCGTTTAACAATTACTGATGTGTGGTATTTGTATGTATTTTCTAATGTTAGCTAGCCAAGTTGATTTATTTTTGCCGAAACTCTGTCGTATTTTCTTAAACCGTAAACAAATCGACAACAACAATTTTTTTGGAGTCTGCTTTGGGCAATTTTGGTAAGACAGGGATAATATAATGTAATTCTATATTTTAAGATTGACAATGCTAGAGTCTCCGTATGTTCCTTGTGTAACTTAAAATTTATAAGTCTTATATTTCTGTATAGCAATATTAAGACAAGATATGCTTTTCTGACGAGTAGTGACACATATTCCTCAAATCTTAATCTACAGTCGAAGATAATTCCGGAATTTTTTGCACTATTAATAATTTGGATAGGCTCATTATAAATCATTAACTTGAGATGAGTTTTAACTACACGCTCTAAGTGTTTCGGACAGAAAGTAATAACATTGCGTTTACTTGTGTTTAGTTTTAAATTATGTGAATTAGAGTAATCGGATAATGATTGGCGGTCATGGTTTATGTTGGTGCATGCGATATCGACAAGATGTGGGCCAAAGGAAAACGTTAACTGAGTGTCATCTGCAAAGGCTTGTATTACTGAATATTCTACTACATTAAAAATATCAGTATATATAAGGAACAATATTGGCTCCAGGACAGATCCTTGGGGAACTCCAGACATTACGAAGGCAATTCTAGAATAAGAGTTGCCGATTACAACTTGCTGGCGACGATTATCTAAATAATATTTAAAGAAATTGATAGACATAGGGTCAAAACTGTAATATTCGAGTTTGGAAAGGAGTAAAGCGTGATCGATAGTGTCGACAGCTTTAGAAAAATCAAGAAGTATAGGAGCTGTGGCCAAACCATTATCAAGAGCTCTAATTATGTTATCAGTAACATTTAGTCGTAGCGCTGAGGTGCTAAGCCCGTTCCTAAAGCCAGATTGCATGTCTGATACAATATTGTTTTCAGTTACATAATGATACATTTGTATACTAACAATTCTTTCGAGAATTTTCGACATAGCAGGAAGGAATTTGAGAAGTGACGAAGTGATAGTCGGCTTGAAACAGCAGAAAATGTTCCCAGTCTTAGGTATATTATTTTTTACATTTATCATTTTAAACCACAATTTTCTTCTATTTTCCTCTTTAAGAAGGTAATGAAATGTTTTGTTTGGCGTATCAACATTATTATTTGAACAGCTTGGCTCTAAATACTCCTTACATATTGTTTTAGCTGGTAAACACAATCCTAACCTAACCTTATAATGTCTGATATAATATGACAACTTACAGACCAGTGCACCACTAACGGTTAACATAGCAGCTTTGTAAAATTAAAATATTGGGACGTAATCCAAATAGATGTTTAAGGGGCGCTCTAACTTTCACATTTTTCATATTTTTTCTCTTTGTGAATTAAAACTGTAAATATAATTTAAAAAAATATTGCGATGTTATTTCAATGAGTACTTATTAATAATATAACAAAAAATACCTACTGAAATAGCCCATTATTAAGAATTTTAACTTCATACTATAAATACAAATGACAATTTTTTAAAAGCACTTTCTTATAATAAAAGTTTCCGTGCCATCGTCCGATTGAACATTTATGTTGTTCTTAATCGTTAACAGTCACTAGTACGTGAGTAAATTGATTAATACGTCAGTACAAATAGCGACTACTGGAAAATTGCATATTTTGCTTGTGAAAAATTACAAACAAATATAATAAAATATATCTTCAGTGTTTAATAATGATAATTATCGGAATTTATTATTATATATTCTTCGGTAACGTGTAATTTTATAGTGGAATATATCAGATTGAAATCGTGTACGCCCATAACGAATTTTCAACAATGTTATGATATGATATGCAACTGGTCGACTGTAGACTTGATTTGTTGCAATTAAAAAGACATAAAAGTATTTGTCTTTTTAGGTATAACATCAGTAAGGCAATAAAACTTGTTTTATCCATATTTTTTTCGTTCTGCCTCTGCGCAGATTTAATGCAGAAATAAGAAATATTTATAAAATTTGTTATAAATATTGTGAACATTTTGTGAGTAGCTAGATATTTTACATAATATTCTAAAATATTACCAAGTTTACAGACTTCCATCTGTTTTAATTTTATTTAAAAAACTTGACAAATACTGGTTTGAATACAACATGCATCAGCAGAACTTCTTTCAGCAATTTTAGCGAAATTTGTATCAAAGTTGTCTCCTAGCAAGATTAAAGTTATTGAAGCTTTAGCATTATAAGGAGCTGAATTAAAAAGTTGTTTAATAATGAAGTGGTCTACTATTCTAAAACTGTTTCAAGATTACATGCTTCTATCTATTATTATTAATTTACGTCAACGACTTGAAAACATAGTGCTTTGAATGCATCATACAAAGGCAGGATTTTCTTCAGCAATACTAAAATTTTCATCAAGTGTGACATTAAAGTTATTGAAATTTCAACATTAGGCGCAGAATAAAAAACACTTTAGTAATAAATGGATCCACCGCAATTTTGAATGCACTAATTGATTTTGTTGGGCCTGCCCTCAATGTTGACTTGTGAAATCTCGTCACGTCTCTTGGATATGATCATAACATAACACAATACATGTAGAGTATAATACCGAGGATCCCTCAAATTATCCGAGAACCGAGAAGTGGGGCAAATCTCATCTTCTACCAGGTTTGATAGGACCAGATCGAGTAACCTTGCCGACCATGAGTGCACCACCACATTATGTTACGTTTTTGAAAATCTGATGTAACCCTGGCCATCCATATAAGGCACTGTTCTGTCAGAAAGTTAAATTGCTCAATCCCAGCAAGTAAGATAATGTAATGAGTTAAAATACATCTGTTATGTAATCAGCACTAGTGAAATTCTCCCACTAGGAACTACATATCCCAACCAAACATTTTCTCTTTATTAGATAAATGCTTTCTGATGTTCACCGATTAATTAAAAATTTTGACGCTCAGGGCGTTAGCTAGGACGAGGTAATCGAAAACACAAATTTTCCAAAATCAATTTGAAAACTTGTTATCTATGGGTTGTACATTCTTATGTGGAAAGAAAACAATACATTTGCACTGCTTCATATAGAGTTGATAGACCTTTTTCTCAAATTTCAGGTGTTCCTCATGGATCAATTTTAGGACCTCTCTTTCTTATAATATCTATCAACGATATTATATGTTAATATTCACTGTCTCTTATAACCAGATAACCTTAAATTATATTGTAGAATTTCTATTTCTGGTGGTGGGGTCCTTAAGAGAAAGATTACTATACCCGATAGTGACAACAGAATGACACTCAGTGCCAATAAGTACAATGTTATGTCTTTTAGTTGGAAAAAGTTAGCACTATTGTTTGTTATGTAGTCAACGGTGAAAGTCTCGAGAGGCCCACTTAGTCCAAGGATTTAGGAATGTTCTGTGACTTTCAGCTTAGTTTCTCACGCCATATTGACGAATTGTTATGTCAATGTTCTAGTGTAGCCTTGGTTTTATATGCGTAACTCCAAAGGATTTTAAAAATACTTCTGCTCTGCGTCTGCTACATATGGCCTTTGTACATGTCTACCCCACAAGTGCCCCTCTTGTAGGGGTGTCCACATAATCAATTCCTTGAACGATTAGATCTGCAATGGCTTCTCGTTAGACGCACATTGCATTCAGTTCCTTTTTATTTAAATGAATTAATTATATGATAAAATGTGATAGCATAGATCGGGGCATGGATAAAGTATCAAATCCTGAGAATTATTAGCAGCCATAATTTATAACAGCTTATTCTAGTTACCTCTTGCACGCACCAATCTTCTCATAAAGGCACCTTTATATCAAATGTTAACTAACTACTAGAATATTGAATACACTTTATTTAAATATTTCCTTTTCTACCATGCCACTTATTTTGTGTTTAATGTTTTATATATAGTTTCTTATAGACTTTTATTATATTTGTCTTTATAGTTTTGCTAAATTCTTATTGTAATAATACATTGCACTAGGGAACTCATCCTATAATTGAATGTTTGTCTGTTGGATAGTTTGTTGCAATAAATAAATGAATAAAAAAAAATTAATCAGTTTCCTAAACAGATTGCTAGTTATATACATAGATAAAAAACTGCTCGATAAACTGCTCTAATTCACTAAAGAAAACGGCGTTACAGTCCAGCTGTCTTCGAGTTACGAAGTTGCAGACAGAAATACGCACACACATAGATAGGTCAAACGTACAACACCCCTCTTTTTTGTCGAGGGTTAATGAATCGTGTTTTCGGTTACAATTAGTATAAAAAGAGCGATTTACAGTTGTAGTTGGATGCCTGGTGAAAACGCTGTGCCGCCTAATTATCAGGTGCCGAATGCCCCCTTGTCAAGATCGTCGACCTTAAAAGTATGATTTCTATTAGAAACGTATGAAATTATTACATTAATAGTACGTTTAATTAATATAGCTTTAAGCGTATGCCGCCTGATTTATTTTAGGTAATTTTAGTACGGAAATTATAGATTCAATTTAGTCCCTAAATCCTTTGATGAAAGAACAGTTTAGGCAATGGCTGCAGTATCGTTTTAATGCTAGAATGTCTTAATATTAAAAAAAATTTATCATAATGGATTTACATCGTTAGTGTGTAAATCATTTATAGTCTAATCACCAGATCACATAGGGAACGCAGGAAGATAACTCGTCTAGATTTTGTTGGATATCAATAAGAGACCCCGAGTTTGTGAATTTCAACCCGATTTAGATAAAACAGTTTGCAAAATGTGTAGATAGAACAAAATCATGGGTTGTTTGGTTTCATTGCGTTCTACATTTAGAATAGTTTTAATAAAATAACAGTTGTCAAGTAAGTTTGTCATAATCTCAAAAAAAGTATACATGTTAGGACAGTAAATAATTCCTACTCTTCCTATTAGAAAAATTCCGACAAAATTTCCAAGTTGGTAGCTCGACGCCTGGTGTCGAAAATAGACTGACGTTAAATATGTGATTAAAAAAATTATAAAGATAAAACCTGCATACATTTTGTTTCATTCAACTGGTTTGTCAACTCAGGTTATTTCTAAGACACTAAGTGGACGACAGTAGTGAGTGACAATATATTCATCTATTCACTGTCTCATTGCCGAAATAAGAATAAACTAAAATATAATTCATAATATGTATTAAACTTTTGTTTATTTAACTCTCAAGCAAACGTAGCGGTATTAGCATCTTTAAATATCTCCTCTGGCACAGTAACATCGTTATCTTGTTCTATATTTTCACAATTTATTGTTTACACAATTTTCTTGGCGATTGCCAATTTGCATATTTACATGAATATAACGAACGTAACTTGCCATTTACATTGATTTACACTTGCAGAACCATAAACTAAGTTGCATCAGGTATTACAAATTATAATCTTTTTCTAATATTTCAATAGTAAGATTAACCAAAAATTATATACTCTATAATAATGCTTTCTTTTCTGCCTTTGATACATGCATGAGCGAAATTCTTAGAATATTCACGTGTATAGTAATATACTATTAATTCATCAAAGTCGTTTCTGACATCCTGGTTTTGAACATTCTAAAATCACATCATCCTGTAGATTCTTTACTCACATAGCACTTGTGCCACTATCCTTCCATGTATTTCAAAGGCGTCCCCTTTTCTTCTTTGTGTTTGGACCCATTCTATCACCTTCATTGGCCACCTAGCTTCAATCATACGACACAAGTGGTCGTGCTATATTAAATTTTACCTTCAATAGTGTGAATTTTAGTGGTGACTACATTCATTCTTTGACGTATTTGACCATTTCTTATTCCAATCAATTCTGTCAGGCTACCACAACGTCTCCAGGATTCCAGTTCCTTGTCAACAGTTTTTTTTTTTTAATATTTTAGTTATTTCCAGACTTCAGTTACATAAGTTGTATTATTTTCTACGATTCATGTTGCCTGTCTAATTTGTGTGCTTTACAATTAATGCCCCATTTAATTTGTTGCTTGTTTTCTTTGTCTAATGCAATTTTTAATTTCCAGTTTGGCTAGAGTTCTCTTTAGCAATTATAACTAGGATTGACACATTTACTACTCCTCATCCAGATTTCCAACCATATAGCATCCACATCTTTAGTAAAAATAACCTGATCATCGACACAGTGAAAAACTTGTCAATACCGATAAAAACGCCCATACTAGGAAAGTACAGCTGAAACTAAATCTACGTAAAGGGGGTTTGGCCAACATTTAATAAACAATTCAAATAATCATAGCGACATATGATTGTAAAAGGGCATGTTTACGATAACAAATATTTTATAAACGCTTGCAAGACATCATCTTTAATATTGAATTCAAGTATATCATGAAGAGAGTTGAAGTTCTTTGACAATCCTGTTGCAGACCTTTAGTAAATGGGAACTCCGATGGCAGTTTTACCCCTGTCTTAATAGTACTAATATACAAATATTTAAGAGCTTGAATGTAGATAATTTGCGATACTGCAAGCAACAATTTACTGAGAGGACGCTTGATGTGTGCGTGCTAGCATGAAAACTATTTTATTTTTCATATTCAATCTGTTGTTTTATTACCTTTTTAATAACAAACATTGAGATGGGGTTTATTAGTCTAAGTTCTCTATAGTTAGAACCGGGATTCTGGTCCTAGCCGCTATTTTTCAAGAATCTGACCCGAACCCTAATTTTTTCCTGTGCCGGTAACGTACCGGAACCCGTGTCTTATCTTAAATGAATTACCGGAACCCCTAAAAGTAATTTCGGTTCTTGGGTTTTTTTACAATTCCGTTTCAAAGCACTTCCGTCAGATTTCTGGACTTGCATTGCGAAAGTTACGGCAATTGTTATTACAGTTTCTGTTCTCTAGTTTCAGCCCGGATCGCATCGAAACGTGAAAACCAGGATTCTTGCTAATGTGTTATTGCAGAAAAGTCTATTTTGTCATTTAAAAGTTTCACTGCACCTGACCGTAAGAAACTCGAAATTGGTTTTAAAATAGTTTCCAATTTTTGTTTTATTATTTTAGCAATATCTTCGACAACTGGAAAAAGGCCGTTCATGAAACGTATATAACAGAAGTTCGTCAGTCTCACAAAATGTTTCATTTAGGGAGGGGATTGTTGGTCATATTCAGTAATCATTTTTTGACTTAGGTCGTCGACTTAGGTCATGTTTGAAGTGCTAAAGTATAAATATGTGTTATTATGATTGCTCATCTCTTGATATTTCAATATGGCGAAACTAAAATAACAGATGAAATTAAAACAAGTAAACTCTCAATGAGAACGACCTCCAAAAGCGAACAGTTATTAAAATTAGACAAGTTTCATCGTTTTACAAAGTTGATAATTTTATACTAGTAAACCATTAAACATTAGGAAAAAGCACAAGATTCAAAAAATGATCATTTAGGTCCGTTAGATCATAAACTTCAACATATCCCAATCTCAACTATTTCACAAGTTAACTAATAATTTTATAACCAACCAACAAGTCTTCCAATTTTTGATACATATAATACAATGTTATTAAATTATATAGTTGGGATTGTTAGAAAACCTTGGAACCAAAAAAACAGTAATGCAACAGGACTCAAATAGAAGCTAACAAACTTGTAAGAACCGGTATCCAACCTGAACCGTTTTACTTAAAGCCGTAATCGAACTAGATGGCGCTAGCGACTAGTATGGTTATCTAGTCTTATAAGTATATTCAATAAGTGTAAAATATCAAAGTTTGTTTTATATTACGGATAAGGATAGTGTAAATGAAGTAGTACTTGAACGTCTCATCTTAAATTTTAAATTGAATCGAAGTGGTTCCAGCTACTAAAACAGCATTGTACTAAAGTTATGATTAACAATAAGCTGTTTCTGGCAAATTGGGTGATGCTATTTAACTGAAAATAAGTGTAGTTGTACATAAATAAATACTACAGAATTGTTAAAGAATATTTTTGGCTAAAATTTGGGAAATTAGGGAGACTTCTCTTCATTTGGCGCATTACCCCGCCTTCCCCACTGAACTTAGGCCTTGCTCACTGTTAAGGTTTTTAATAAAGAGGAGGTTCTCGATTCGACCAGTATCACAGTGGTCCCGGAATCACGAAAAATACGGAACAAATTACAATTTTATAAAGGTTCTCGTACCCTTCCCAAATATTTCCGAATGGGTTAAAGAAAGGTAAGGTCAATTTTTCCAGAATTTCAGGTACCTAGGCCCAGATAGTTTCGTCTTATGACTCCGCAAACATGCTCATTCAATTCATTGTGTTAGACGTGTATTTAGTATCTCGAGTTCGATGAGCTGTAAAAGACATATCGCTGTGAAAAATTTAAAATATTTTATATATTGTTTATCGGATAAAGGTGCGGTCATTTTGAACTTCAGCTAGATCTACATAAAAACTGCATTTCCCAGCTTCCAGTAAATATGCAAAAATAGCTTAAAGTATCCACAACATTTAAATAAAATATTATCGCGCCTAAGTGTGCACTTTGAAAAATATTCAATTAATTGTGCATCTCTGCAAGAATTTATGAAAATATATCGGACGTAATGTGGTTCAAAATCTTTCATACGTCATTATTTATTGGAAAAAGTAGTTCATTTTAATTGAAAATGATATTTTTTATAATTTAAGCAATAGCTTGATTATAATTCTGCTTTATTTTTTATTTTTTCACGAACATCTCTCAGCGTTTAATTGTTGGATTTATCGTGATACAAAGAGTAGCATTAGACCCGTGTTATATCCGTTCACGATAATAGAGCAATAAACAATATGCTAACAAGGCGACAACTTTTCGATATTATACAACAAAGAAGCGGAGAAAGCTGAAATGTTCAGTCTTAACATCTGTACAATTTTTGGTTCAGTACTTTGAAATAGAGGAGAAGACAGATGCACAGACACGCCTCAAAAAAGATTTCTCTCGTTTCTGTAGTAAATTTTATGAAAAGTTCGACCATTGTGCAATTGTTGATAGACTTTTATACAACAATGACTCTTTGTTGAAAGGAGCTTTTCACTTCAAAGTTTATGAACCTATTACACTAAGCTCTGAGGAGTCTGAGGAAGTAGATCCACCAGCATGAACATCCAAAGAAAGTGTTGGTCGTCCAAAACAGTCGTTTTCAGACCTAGGAGATAGAGCAAACAGAAAGCAGCGTACTTAACGAGTAGAGCATACTTAACAGAAACATATGAAGCTAAAGAACTTGCTGCGAACTTTGCTGCGAAGAAAGGTATGAGAGAAGAGGGTCAACAATCAGCTAAATTATTATCAGAAGCTGTATTTACAACCCCTACTCGCGCTGACGAAATTTGGACTTCGTGGTCAAGAGCAGTCAACACAAGAACGTTATGCCATTTAGTGAAGATGAAGCCGTGTTACTAATTGTAGAAGCAAAATTGTCACAGCACCAGTACTTTTTAATAAGGCAAGAGATACAAAGAAGGAATTATGATATTTATCCAAATTACAATAAAGTTTTGGAGGCTAATAAAAGGTGCTACCTTTCGCATTTACTGACACGGAAACCTTAGCAGAAGTTCGCCTACAAGCTCTCTTGGATCATACGTCCAGTCATTTACACTAATTACAGAGACCCGTTCTGTCAACTTTAGATAATCACCGTTTGCGGAATTTGATACTACTGTTGAAAGAACCTATTTTGCGAAACTTATGGTCTAATGTAAAAAAGTAAAAAGCTAATGCATGTTATTAAAAATAATAATTAAGCATAAGATTGTATCTACCTATGTACTTCATTC
Source organism: Stenurella melanura (assembly GCA_963583905.1). Lineage (NCBI taxonomy): Eukaryota > Metazoa > Arthropoda > Insecta > Coleoptera > Cerambycidae > Stenurella > Stenurella melanura. Next base: position 88,710,009 of record OY757310.1, read on the forward strand.
TTCCTTTATATACGTGAAAATTTGAAGACAGCCCCTAAAAATCACCCTCTAAGCATACCTGCAAATTTCATTTTTCACATTATCTAATTTGTATTCCTTAAAATATTTCAAACAAGAACAAATTGTCAACATTTTCAGCAGATAAAGTTTAACACATGTATTTCAAAACCACCCCTTCTACAAACTACCCTTTTGATAAGATTTTTTCAGTATTTTTCTCGTGATTCTTGTATGCTTAAGAGGCGGTTAAGCAAAAGAAATAGTTTTTTTTTTAATCGGGACCACTGTGCGTATGTATGTTTTTTATGAATGTTTAAGACGATTTTCATTTTCCTCTGAAAGCAGTTAAAAGCAAATGAGAGCAGTTGTAAAAGCAAACCTGATCCGTTTGTTAGGAGCTCTGTAGGAAGTCCATCAGGCGAAGAATTTCGTCCATTTCTTCATAGCCACAGGAACTTTTCTTTACTTCTGCTTGCGTAATTGTGTCCTCTCCTGCAAAAGCTTATCTGAACGACTATCTCACCATATTTTAAATGGAATTCTGGATGATTTGCAGTAGGCAGGTTTTGGTATTAATATTTTCATTCTTCTAGCAGTATCAAGGTACCTTTGGTTTCTGTCTATTCTAAGAAACTTTAGGGTTCCTACTGTATCTCAAATTTTGGGCTAGTTACTCTTATATTTTTCTTGCATTTAATACAACTTTTTTACATTTTTACCATTCAAAATAATGTTCTTTCTAACCGTAATAATTTCCAAAGTATTAATTTGGGAGAAACTATCTTTTTTTTGTTTACAAAAATGAAGTATACTATTACTTCCCTTTTAAATACTTTTACGTATAACCATCAATGTCAAGAAAAAAGTATTATTTTTAAACTAAAAATACTTAAATAATAGAGTCGCCTGATAAGGCATACTTTTCAAACCATTAGGACTAGAGCAACATTAATTTTTTGTTTTACACAGAATTTTATCAGGTTTTTTCTCTTAAAGCAATTTTTAACATAAGATGAATTGGAACTGAACAATACACTATTTTGTAATTTTTTTGACCCGTTTTAAAAATAGTTTCCATTTGTATTAATCATAATAGATAGAGCATGGAAAGACACAAGTTTAAATTGATAAAGATATAACAAGAAAAAATAAATACACTGTGTAATTTGCCTACAGCTTTTTATTGGTAGAAAAAATCTAAATTGCTTGATAAAAACTGTATTTCAGTGCAATTAAATTTAATTGCCATGCAGTAGTAATTTTAAAGCCGTCAGATACTGATTTTGTACATTAGAATTTTGTGTAAATATTACCATAAATATAAATGATGTATACGCAGTCGTAATATTTCTGGTTTCTGGGAAATGAATGGCTAATAATAAAAGTATTAAACATGTTGCATGTAAATTCAGCTTGTTGTATTGAATAATTTATAGCTGATATATAATCTCTCTATTTCCACTTTTTATACCTCTTACTCAAAATCTCTCTGTATAAAGTGGAATAGCGAAAGTACGTTTATTGTTTTATTATACAGGTGTGTAGGTAATTTAGTTTTATTTGATTCTTTTCAAAGCTTTTTATGTTAAAGAGTAATAAAAATTTTGTTAGGACGGCCTGCATAAGGAGATCAATTGAAAAACAAATTAACTAAAATTAATGAGAAGGTATATAAAACCATTACAAGACTTTGTCCGCCTTCCAGTTAATCATGTTACCAACTTAGCGAGTTTCCCACCATCGATTGAAATATTTCTAGCCCAAATGAGCTGCGAGTTAATTATTTGTGAACATGAACGTTTATTGAGATTAAATTGGATTTGAAACACCACAAAATGAAACTATAATACTTTAACGTTGTGAACTCTACCATTTAGCATGATTTATGGCGGTAAATCTCATGTATATTAGGCAAATCTTATTCTTAAAAACAAACTAGTAAGTTTGAAAATACACCATCATTTGGTATTTACAATAAGGTGGACATACACTAGATAACTGATGATGACATTTCCAGGAAACTAAATGGATAGTACAATTTTCACTGTCTTTATTTTTAATTGGTTTAAAAGTATAGCCATACGATAATTTGCTGCTAAAGTCAAAGTGCAATATAGTAACATTTTAATTATATAGGTATTTGTTAATTTGTACTAGGTTAGAACTTGTTTGTTTCTTTCATTGTCCTTCGCTGTATGTTTAAATTTGCTTTCTAACTGCCTCCACCTTGTGGTTCGGAACTTTTTGTTTAGGGTGTGCAGGTGCCAAAGCGTCTAACATAATTTAAAGTACCGGTCGAGCTTTAGATTGTCTCCCTATGAGGCCAGTCTTTCAGTATTAGAAATTAGGCTACGTCTCGGTAACATCATTTGTCTCTATAAAGTACTTGTACCTGAATTCTGTACTTTAAAAATGCAACAAATTAGGTATTTAATTATATTATCAATTTTGTTTAGTGTTGAATGTAATTGTCACATTAAGTAAAATTAATGCAATTCTACAGGTCTGGTATATTATCCTTGGATTCACAAGAAAACAGGCAGAGAGATGAGTTAAAAAGCATTTTGAAGCGGCTAAGAAATAAAGACTTATTTTATTGAATTATATGATAGCAATAAAAGACGTCTATTCATGTTAGATCGTCTGTTATGCTCAATTTATCGCGCCCATGTAAAAACACGAAGAACTCTGTTACCCAGAATTAGTTTGAAATTAAGATACTGAGTACAGTAGCGCAGTTATCTACTGTGTATGGCAAACGAAATGACTATATCTTGCTCCAGCTTAAAAATATGGAAGTGTCGGTTAGGAATTGTACTCTTCGTTTGTATAGACACTCTATTCTTGGATTTAATGTAACTAATTTTTTCTTCTTATTTCTTACAGTAATCCATGCATTATCCCGGTGTGCATCCCTTTGTTGTGTGAATTTTCAGCTGGCATATGGATTGATCAAATTTTTGCCGTCATCTCCAGTAACTCACCAACAGCAGTTCAATTTTATCATCTGGTTTTATCTGAATCATTAGCCGTTCAATATTTTCTTTTTAAGGTCGATGCGTTGAACGATTTGTGGAATATCGGATATCTATCACTGGAGAAGGGTCTTGAAGGGCATATGGAAAGCACCTGATGTAATGAGCTATCCAGGGAATTTGTAATAAACGTCCTCAAAGCAACGTTTCGAAAAAGGTATGAAACATCTATTTGCCTCGATTTTTAGTTTCGTCCATAGATACTCTTTCCACTCCCTCAGTACCTGTCGTATCCCATGCTTGCGATAAATATTATAGGGGATTTATGATGGTGACGCATTTGTTATCTTCATATTGGTCGAATTTGGTGTTGTTAGTTTTCATGAAAGTGGAATTTTCTTTATATAGTTCGCAAATAATTAAGGTATATATGTGTTTCTATTTCCGATAATATAGTCCTACAGCCTCTTCAACATTTTTACAAAATCTGAGAAGGACTTCTCTCTTTTGTCACCTGATTTTTCGACTAATTTCTATTGCGTTTCATAACCTTTTTTGTGTTTTATGTTTTTACGAAAACATTCATGATTTTTCTTGAAAATTCAAGAAAAATCATGAATGTTTTCGTTCGGGGTTACACTTTTATTGTTGCACGTCGAATGTCTTATTCTTCTTTCATGTACTTATAATAATCTCTACAAGAAATGAAATTTGATGAAAATTGAAAATGCTTTAGAGAATTATGGTGCAAGACAAGAGATAACGTCCAGAGTTTCGTGGACTGTCACAAACATTAATCATATTTTATGCTGTAAATGTTGCATTTATGGTTCTTAAAAATTTACAGTATAAACCTGATGAAGTTTAATAATGATAAACCATCCGCTATGTTGCCAATTTAGCGTGTTTAGTTAGTCCAAAGAATATTAGTCTCTAGGAACAATCAGTAATTTAATTCTACAGACATAGTAATAATAATAGTTTATATTAAAAGCTTATTTAACTGGTAATAATAATATTTGAAGTGATTTTATACTAAAAGCTTATTTAACTATGATTAAATTAGATGACTTGCATGTTAATAACTTTAGTGCCTGATTCAGATATGGTGATAAAATATGACAATATTAAAATGAACTAAATTATGGAAATCAACACAATATTTTTTAAGAAAGTGTAATTTTGTCTCCTTAAATGTGGAGGTAGAGAGTTTGAAAATGTACGTTCGTGTAAGGTTGGTTTCATAAATGCTTCAAATTGTTACATAAGAAGGGAGGCGGTCAAACACAGCCTATTTTAATTTTCATTACTTCCTTCTGACGAAATCGGAGCACATGATGTCAATTGTTACTCTGGCTTCCGACTAGTCAACACTCCCAAAACCCCTCCAAACTCCTGGAGAGCTCGGCAACGGCCGTTCTCTCTCACGACAAACTAAAGACGCTCCCGGGAGCTGACATGCCAGCGAAGAAAGAAGAACAAGGTAGAAGAGCGCGACAAGAAACGACTCAGCTGGCAGAGTCCAACAGCTAGGACCAGGGAGGTCTGCTAAAATCGCTAACACCGTCCACATTTGCGGGGGGATAGGCAAAAAAGCAGGCCCACCTCTTACGAGGCCGGTCCAGGTTTACCGCGATAACTGGGGTGGAAAAGGCCTCAAGCTCGATCCCTAATCATCCGAGACCGTCATCTTTAGTCGAGAATATTGAAGAACGTATTTATTGAATTGCCCCAGGAAGCCATTAGTTAATCGTTTATGCAGTTGCATAAGTGATTTTATAAGAATATTCTGAAGATGACCGAAACAGTTCTAATCGTCAAATATCTAATTATTCTTATTGATATCTACCTGTCTAATCAAAAAACAATATAACTAATTGTTTTTATTTGAATTTTGTTGGTGTAAAATAAGAGTTTTACTTTTCTGAGTGGAGCGAGCGTAGAGACGTCTGAATATACTCGTATTTCGATACGCAAATGCAGCAACATTAGGCGCGGTTAGTACTTGGATGGGTAAGCGTCTCCAGGGAAACACAGCTTTCTCGCTCCATCTTCTAACGACTTGTATATCAGCGCATGCGTAGAAGGTATGTAACTTTGGGCGGGGGTTACATAGCGGATATACCATCCTTCGGAGGGGATGTAAAGCAGTCGGTCCCTTGTCTATTAAATGTTAGGCAAGTAAAAGATCCCTACTCTTCGATAGAAGAGGTTCGGCAAAAGTTCCAGGTTAGGGTAGCTCGTCTCCTGGCGTCGGTGATTGGCTTTAATAGCGGAAATAGGTCGACGTTAAATAAGTGATAAATTTTTTTTTTCTGAGATATGATAGCAATTAAAGAATGTAACCATAAATTCAAACTAGCTTTACGTTGTTGGTAGGATTACAACCTGGAGAAAGGTTATTGATGAATAAAAAGAAATGGTGAGAATAAATTTTTTTCGTTTCCGATTTTATAAGTATTCGTATTACCATAACTTTCATAATATTATGATAACACAGGCACCCAAAAAATAGTGATCTGGTACTGAGACCCGACATAGTAATCCCTATGTACTCCGACGTGCTGAAGACGAGTCCGATGTCTATTTGGCTCCAGCACCCAACAAGTTTTAATAAACTGCAAAAACAGCCTAAATAATTCAGATTTTCTGTTATTTTTGCGATTTGTTAAAAATTGTTGGGTGATGGAGCAAAGCGGACATTCGTGTTCAGCACGTCGAAATACATAGGGATTACTATGTCGGGATCCAATATTAGATCCCTTTTTTGTGTGCCTGTTTAATTATTGTCGGTCTATTTCCACATTTCCGCATTAGATGATCTCTAAAGCGATCTAGGAGAGTCAAGAACTTCCTGGATACAAGCATAATATAATTTAATTTCCGTTTCTTGGATATAGCTGTAGATTCACATCCTTTTGTGTTATACATGTATTGCTTTCGAAATCAATAAAATCACTTGATATAACAGACTACTTAACACTAAAATACAGATTCATAAAAAGGATTAGAATGACTGATTCTGGCCAGATCTAAAATAATAATGGATTATTTTCAACCCAAATATTTGCTTCATTTGCACTGATTGATACCGTGCTAGGTTCTTAACTACCACATATTTACCTTGAAAACTGTCTTGTTATTTGAGTCAAATAGTGAGTTCGTCCTTCGAAAAATTAAATAACAACTCACATACAGAACTGTAAACCATTTCTTCTCAGTTTTAATTTTTGTAGATTACTTTTTCTATCAGCTCTGTGTACCCATCGACGAACATTCATTCATTTTGATAATCCAGGATTCATGAAGTTAGACCAATGAAATACTTTCACTGGAATTTTGATGAAAAAATGTTCTTAATAATATAGTTATTTGGGCAACCATAGGATTCTGTTCACATACAATAGTAAATAGAGTGTTCCCTCTCGTTTAAAATCCAGCCATAAATAATCTAATATACTATGCAAATTGAGTCCTTGTAGATCGTTCCAAAACAGACAATTTTGAAAGAATTCTGCTTGCATAAAATGGAATTTAGGTTTCCTTGACCGATTGTGAAATATTGATGTATTGTAGTGCTTAGATTTCTGATGAAAACAGTGGGACAGACCACCAAAAATTGATAGTTCTTGAGGCACAGATTACCAATACTAGAGATAATTTGCATCATTTTAGATATTCAAAAAGGTTTTATTATTAAACTATTAATTGTAGATAAAATGTGCAATAAATCTCAGCGAATTATTTTGGAATGTTTTATCAACTTCTAATAATAACGTTATCATAGCCTTATCATAGGCCTAATTCGAGTTAAAATCGAATTATAATTATAATTTCAGTGTGATTTTTGTTTCGGTATTTTGTCGATTATCTGGATAAATAAAAAAAGAAAACTATCTTCCTAAATCGACGTTTCGGAAAACTTTATTATCTCCTTCAGGACTAATGAAGTGGTAGATTTTCAGTCAATTACAATTAGAACTAACTGTCTATCATCGTAATTTCCACAAATGTTGCCACCGCTAACAATTCGCCTACATCTCTTAAACTCCTTGTATATTCTACTATATATGATATTTTACGTACCGTTAAGTTTTTATAAAAATTTAAGTCTAAAACATCGATGCATGGCTGTTACACGTAATATATCTTTACTTGTAACGGATATGTCCCAATTTCAATAAATGCATTCTAATTGACTAATAGTCAACAAAGTATACTTTTACTTTATTAATTCTCAAATAGAAAATCACGAATTGAACTTACGACATAGTCATTTTTCTAATATATTTAGAAATGGTGTTAATGTACCAAACATTTCTTATGTTTTTTCATCGCGGTCTGGAGATTTTGTCGGTGTAGATTTTAGTAAGATATTAGTATCTCATTTCGGTTGTTCAATATTCCCCAGACTTGTAGGCAGAGTTTGCCCAAAAGCAATTTGAAAACCTCAAAATATAAACGTAAATGTTGTTATGCGTGAATATTCCGTTGATTCAAAACAGACCACAACATATAAGTATTTTAAAGTGTATTTTTGCCTGTTATAAATCGATGCAAGGTATACATGTCCAATGGGCGTTCCTGAATTATTCTTTTCTCTTCCAACTCGTGAGGTTATGCAAGCAATATGGGCGGTGAAGTATATTCCGAGCCAAAGTAAAGTACACTCTCTGTATTAATTTTGTGGTCGTTTATTACAAGGTTTCTTTACCTTCGTGTCAGGAGCTTAGAAATAATAATATTCAGAGCAGATAACACAAACACTATATATGTTTCACTTTCTTAGAAATCTTAGATTTAATGAGTGGTCGTTTCCGTTATTTCTTGAGGCGAAGACTCAAATTTTTGTGATAAACGACTTGCATGATACAAGAGTCAAAACTTATTTATCCGTATTCCTAAAAGGGTATAATTTTCTTCACTATACATACATATTCATTGGATGAAATTGCCAATTTATAGCACTGCAACGTTTTAGCATTAAATATTAACACACTGTTTTGCTAATAAATGCATTTCATGGTGCATGGTAAATATACATACCAGTTTTAATGTTTATCAGTAGTTGCACATATTAATTTTATGTTCATATAAGAGTGATTATTTTCTTATTAACAATATAGCCAATCAGAAGCTACTATTTGTCCATAGTTGTTTTTGCAAATAAAAGAGTTTTTATGATTTACCACTGATTCTTTTCGAATAATCTTTTAATACTGTATTATTATCAAATATCAAGAAGACTTTGGATTTGGTGAAATAAATAATATAGATATGCACATCTGTGGAATTCTAAAGTAACATTGATTATAAAAGGCAGTTAAAGCTATAGAAATTCGAATTACAATACAATTTTTAATGTTGTCTTCGTTTCATTGTAATTACATCAGTCTAAATGTGTCGACGTTTAATCTTTACCGTATGTATTGTAGGTGATTTTGAAACGCCACCTACAACCCAATGAAACAAAAATGAGACGAACTATGACTTATACGCTAAACTTTATATAGTTATTATTAATTGAAATTTTCGGATCTTATCACTTACCGAACGCGAACGACGTATCTTACCGTAACGTCACTCTATTTGCTGAAGTTTTCCATTTATATGTAATCGCTGTTTATGTGTACGTTTCTCACCACGATTTCGGTGTTCCTATTAACATGTCACAGTGGGTATAACATTTTCTGGTTTCCGCCTTTGCTGAATAATGCGTGGAAGATAAATGATCCAGTATTTTCTGATATATAAGTTTCATTCCTTCTCATGGCACGTAATAATAATTGTCATTTTTGTCTAATATAATGAATGCTTGATTCCACTAGTAGTCACGAATATTTTTCCTCGCGTTTGTAATAAAGTACTTCAACACTGTCATCTGAAAAAAACCAATAGAAATTAAGTAAAATATAAAAAACTTATTTACAGAAATTACTATTTTTTCTTGAAGTTGCTCAAATGACAAGAATTAGTAAATGCTTGCTCTACTCACCTAGTATGTACTGATGATCGCCAAGAAGTCGAAAACTGTGTATACTGATATAGATAGACCACATAAGATATTTCTGCTGGGACCAGGAATATAAACCAATATAGCAGTTACAATTATAAGTAAAACCGAAAGAACGGTTCCAGTTCGGTTCCGAATCTTGCAGGTTTGTCAACTGCTATTTGGGTCTGCTTTTAACATTTTTTTTTTTGTTTACAATGCTTTTGTCTGATCTGAGGTTTGCTAATGCCCCTAAATAATTTTATCATCATATTTAATTTTTTTTTTGTATTTCATTTATTTATTTTAACGATCTGGCGGAGTCAAGCTATATCATCCCTCGACCTGCACATAAATACAAATAATTACAAAATAACCATTCTCTACGACATTGCCATCTGGCGCAGTGGGAACTCGAACTCGACACTGCTAATGTCTTGGTAACGCATTAAAAACGCTACTAACATACATATTCAGCCAAGATTCGAACCTGGGGTCCCCTGATAAGCTCTGGTTCTCTGAATAAAGTTATTATACGTACCTAATCAAAATTGGAACGCTAATTAGCTATAAAATTATTGGTTCATTTGAATAAGAATTCGAGGAAAAACGTACAGTATAATACTAATCACAAGAATACTTATCACCTCCAAGCTTTGTCGGTTCGCCTTGTGACCATAATGTAAAATATAACAAGCTAACCATTATACTCTTCACCGACTTACTGCACTTTTTGTATAATTGTTGCACATTGTATAGAATACTCTCCGAATTTTTATCGTAAATAAAAAATCTTGTATATAATAAGTTTGTATTAGCAAGCAACGTCTTTGTCAAACTGCGAGATAAATGAAAGCCGCCAAAGCTTGGTCCATAATCTTGTCGCATTTGTCACAAGTTTATTGCTGTTAAAAGTTGACTAGCATTAAGGACTATTGTCTAATTAGCCAATTTTGCAACCTAACAATATTATATAATATAAATATATAGATTTAAAGAAATTAAATAATTAATTTTTTTTTTATTTATTTATCGATTTTGTACAAAAACAATAGGGTTCTTCCTCTAGCTGACACTAACTTACTATCCAACTTTCACTACAATTTGACTTTTCGTTCTTAACCTTCGTCTTCCCGGGTGTGGTACCTGTTTTTATTGCATATTTTCCGAAAAAGTGCATATTTTTTGCAATTAATTTTGTTTTGTGTCAATAACGGCTTTGTAAATAATTACTGCTCGTCAAACAAGGTTTTTCTTTTAATTTTGTAGAAACAATAATTTTTGAATAGCGTGGGGTACATTTGTACCCTACGTGGGAATCTTCGGCGGAATTTTTGAGTAGCGTGGGGTACATTTTTTGTACCCCACGCAGGTAATCTGCGGCTACTATATTAAGTAGTGACGCTGGCCAATTATTAGATATTGCGTCCCTAAACAATTTTTAGTCTAATGGATTACATTTTCATGAAATCTATCATTCTGTTTCTTGGAAATGCTTAGTCTTTGAAATGTTTTTCGTCCTTATTCTGGAGCTTATCAGAAAGACATAAAGCCGCTCATAAAGATGTTTCATGCAAAACCAAGACAATTCCTATGAATAAGTGTGAAATAATTATATTTAGTTGTACATAGTTATTTTTCCGCTGTTTGCAAAATCCTATAAAGAATATGTTTCAATACAATTATAAGCAAACAAATAATAATTCATTTTTAAACATGCATATAGATATATAGGCTTAAATACTAGTTAGCTAATAGATATGTGAAATCTGTTGTTTTTCTCAGTCAATGTCAAATATAATTATTTCACACTTATTCATAGAAATTGTCTTGGTTTTGCATGAAACGTCTTTATGAGTGGCTCTATGTCTTTCTGATGAGCACCAGAATAAGGGCGAAAAGCGTTTCAAAGGCTAAGCATTTCCAAGAAACAGAATGATAGAGTTCATGAAAATGTAATCTATTAGAATGAAATTTTTTTAAGGCAAGGTAGATAATAAATTCATTTTAGGCCCTTGTTCTCGTTTTTAACTGAACCTTCATGATCGTAGAGGGTTATGTAGATACTAGTTTAATCTGCATGGCCGTAGGGGACTGTGTGGATGCTAGTGTTAGAATGAGAATTGTCAAATAAGAAATTAGACAAATTCATTTTAGGATTTTAATTTGCTAGCATAACCAGAATTCAGGTTATCGAAAGAATGCAAAGATTTCATTAATATTTTTACACATAGTTTTTCTTTTAGTTATAAATAGTAATTTTTCTGCTGTTTGCAAAATCCAATAAAGAATGTGTTTCAATACACTAAAGCAGTATATGCGGGATGTTCCAGACTTGACATCGGCCTCAGTTGAAACACTAAGAGAAGGACTTGTAAGTGGACGTTGTCATCTATGTACACGAAATAAAGACCGCAAATCTTGCCAATTTTGTATGTACAAAACACCATGTATAGGAAATAAAGTGTTTTCGATGCAAAGAAGATTAAGTTAATTTATTTTTACAATCTTTTTTGACTGAAAAAAAAATTTTTTTGGCAGCTATGCTCTGTTTATTTTGTCTATTATTACTTTTTAGTATAATTAAAAACATGTTCAATTATCAGAAGTATCATTTTGATCATGGGTACAAATATATCCCACGTGGGAATCTACGTAATTTTTCTGACGTGTGAAGACGAAGGTTAAGTTATCGTGCTTTTAAAAAAAACGTGACGGACAGACTTACAAACAGACGGACAGACAAACAGACAGACGGGAGAACGATTATTTTGAAAGTTGTTCAGAATTCGATCATCAACAGAGTGATAGGAATTTTTTTCTCTACGAACGATATTATCGGTTTTAAAAATGTGAAGAGTATAATAAGGGTTCGCTTACAATATCGATCTAAAAAAGAGGTTCTCTATTACGTATTTCGAATTAACTGCAGTTTTCAAATGTTTATTGAATTATTGTATCATTATTATACTCTTCGCAAATACAGTAATATTGCTCGTAGAAAAAAAAATCATATCACCGTGTTAGTGATCGAATTCTGAACAAATCTCAAAATGTCGTCCGTCGGTCTGTCAGTCCGTCCGTCCGTCACGTTCCTTGTAAGCACGATAACTTAAGAACAAAAGGCCGGTTGTATTGAAACTTTAACAGTAAGTTAGTGTTAGCTAGAGGAACAAAATCGATCAGTAAATAAAAGAGTTATTCTTTTTTTAAGTTAATTTTTTTTTATGTTGGGCAACAATTATATAAAAAGTGCAGTAATTTGGCGAATAATATAATATTTACCCTAGTTTAAACATGCTCTTAGAAAGTATTAGCAGTACCTTTTTAATGCAAACCTGAGAGACTACACAATAACTTTCTTATATATTTAACACAAAATACTGAAAATATATTTAGACACTTGTCATTGACTCGTAGGTGTATCTTTATGTACCTTTAAACTTAAAATGTATTTAAATAAGATGTCAAGAGGTGTCCACAAAAAATAATGGCGAAACGTTGAGTGTAGACGAGAAGCACTGTTACAAATTAATGTCATTCATCCTAATCCAGAAAATAAACAAATCTACAAAGTAAAAGCCAAAAAGCCAAAAGTCCTTTTAAATACAGGCTACCTCTATAAATGAAAAGAGAGTTAACCGTTATGCTCTTCAAAGAAATACTTTTAATGAAAAATTAATCCTACATCCCATCTTCTAGTTGGCATATTGTCATATAATTTTATTTTATTTATTATCGGTTGTTTCATAAATAAGTTGACTTAAATAAATTAGTATGTAATGAAATAAAAACAAAATGTCGGCAGTTTGTGGCTCTGTGATATTTGTAATTTAACATAAAAACATGTTTTCTTTAACCGTTGTTCAAGTCCTTATATTATTTCGTAATAAGCACGATTTAAACCAGCTGCGCAAGGTACTCTAGTTTGCAGTTAAAAATAATAGTAATAATATGTATTCTGAATAGCCAAAAGGGTCTAAAAATCTAGAACGGGCTCCACCAACAGAACGACATTATTATTTGCTGAAGTAGGGGTCAGTAAGAATTTATCTTTAAAAAGGAGTTTACTAAAATTTATTATCCATCAAAATTACACAATTAATTATTACAGAATAAAGATCACTAATATTCCATAGAGATTTCAACATGTGCACCAACTTATGTAGCAGTAAGGTGAAACGAAGAGTGAAGAGAAAGGAAAAGAAATATAAGAAATTAGAAAATTATTATGCACTTTAAGAATAGTATGTAGAGTTTGATCTATTAAAAAATGCTACTTACTTTGTTTTTATCACTAATTTATTGCAACTAAAACGGTGGCTCACTTGTAAACGTTTGATAATGATAGGATATCTGTCGAAACAAAGCAAAACGTGTTTAATTGATCATAATGATTGCACTATTCACTATTTAGAGTGAATTGTAAATATTCATCTCTCTGATTATGAAACTCAAATCTATTAGTTGTATGGATTTAAGCTATTATCATGAAACATATTCTTTATAGGATATTGCAAACAGCAGAAAAAGCTATCTATGAGAACTAAAAGAAAAACTATCTTTAAAATTATTGATTTATAATCTTTGAATTCTCTAGATAACCTAAATTCCAGTTATGCTAGCAATTAAGATCTTAAAATGAATTTGTCTCTCTTATTTGATAATTCTCATTCTAACACTAGCTTCCATATAGTCCCCTACGGCTATACAGAGTAAACCAGTATCCACATAACCCCCTACGGCCATAAAGATTCAGTTAAAAATGAGGATAAAGGCCTAAAATGAATTTATTTACCTACCTTGTCTTAACATTTTTTCATTTTAATGGATTAAATTTTCATAAAATCTCCCATTCAGTTTCTTGGAAATGCTTAGCCTTTGAAACGTTTTTCGCCCTTATCTGAGCTCATCAGAAAAGCAGAAAGCCACTCATAACGATGTTTCAGGTCGGTTTTCTTTTTCGTGAGTATATTAATGGTTTTAAAATGCACTTGAACTTAAGTCCACGTATACAGATACATAGACTTTAGTTCAAGTTCGGGTAGGTAAGCAGGTAGGTAGTTTTGATTTCCACGCTTGATTCTAGAAAGTCCTTGAATCGGTAAATGAAACATCACAGTTATTACCATTTCCATACGACTGTAGGGGATGATTATATACGGATATGTTACTATTTTTGCTTTGCTGTGACGTTGCATATTTTATAATAGTCGTTTTCTCAGGACTGCCTTAGAAATTTATTACTGAATTAAGTAACCAGGAAATCTTGGGCGCCACTGCAAATAATCATATCCGCATCCTTCTCAATTAAGACAATTGTTGGATGGATTACACAGGAAGATTGTTATATACTTTAATCTCAATTATTTGCATTTAACGTTTGCTATGGTCAACTGACAAGATATCACACACAACTTAATGTAATATGGCAATATCATTTAGCCGTAGGTTGGATTCTTGCCGTGTTATCTGTAATAAATTAGATTTATTGAAGTTACTTACAAATTTTCATTTTATTAACGGATAGTTTATTATTTTTATTTAATAGCCTTATTTATATTAACGACCTGGCGGAATTTAGCTATTGCTGTACCACTACTCAATCAGGACATGTACACATAGACATCAACACCACAACCATTCTCTGCGATATTGCCATCTACCGCATCTGAGACTCGAACTCAGGAGAGATAACAGCGACTAGACATGTTTTATCACTCAGCAGTGGTCTAGCTGGGTAACACATGAAAGGCGACACTAAACATCCATACCCTAGCTAGGATTAGAACCCGGGACTCCGTGATCGCAAGCCAAACACCTTGGCACTGCGCCACTGAGCGGATAATACCTTGTTTTGACATAAGTATAGATAGATATTTTTATCAAAACTCTTCGAAGTTGATCTCAATTAATTAATCTTCATACCGAGTAATACTCGTTAGTTTGGTTCATTAAACAAAGAATTTCATAAATTAGAATAATGATTATTATATTTTCCGTTGGCATTCCTAGAAATAAAGACGCTTTGCATTTCTCTGAAATAACTAGATATTATAGTAACCCAGTAAAGTATGAAACATATTCTTTATAGAATTTTGCAAACAGCGGAAAGAAAAACTATTTATGAGAATTAAAAGAAAAACTATATGTAGAAATAATGAAATCTTTGTATTCTTTCAATAATCTGACTTCTGGTTATGCTAGCAACTTAAAATTCTTAAATAAATTTGGCCAATTTCTTATTTGACATTCTCATTATAATACTAGCATCCAACATAGTACCCTACGACTAAGCAGATTAAACTAGTATCTACATGACCCCCTACGGTATGTAAATTCTGTTAAAAATGAGAACAGAGGCCGGAAATTAATTTATTTATCTACTTTGTCTTTAATTTTTTTTCATTCTAATGGATTACATTTTCATAAAATCTATCATTCAGTTTCTTGGAAACGTTTCTCGCCCTTATTCTGAGCTCATCAGAAAGGCACAAAGTCACTCATAACGATGTTCCATGCAAAACCAAGGCAATATCCATGAATAAGTATGAAATATTTACATTTGACATTGACTGATAAAAAACAACAGATCTCCACCTATCTATTAGCTAACTAGTATTGGAGCCTACATACTCTATACATGTTTAAAAGTGAATTATTTATTATTTGTTTGCTTATGGTAATGAAACATATTCTTTATAGGATTTTGCAAACAGCGGAAAGAATAACTATCTATGAGAACTAAAAGAAAAACTATACAGGGTGCGCCAAAGTTCTGATTTTGGTCGATTACGGCTGTATTTGAAATGGTGGAAATATATTGTCTATAGATTATTTTCTTGATTTTCAATTCTGAATAACCAGAAAATATGTACAATTATACAGGGTACTCCGTTTTCGTTGTCCGAGCAACAACTTCGTTATTTTAAATGGAACACCCTATATTTTTTTCCTTTATCGAGTTACCCATCTAATTATATTCATAATTCTATTAAGGTGGTAGGTACTTAAAATGAACCGTTTACGATATAAAAAAGATTTTTTGACAAAAAGTGAGGTTTGCGGATAAGTTTTTGAGTACCTCTGATTTCATAGACAAGAGAGTTTTCAAAATTCTGCTTATACTGTTATGTTGAGCATATTAAGGGCTAGTAGGGCAGAAACATTATTAATATTAATCTTATACAGAGTGCTGAAAAAATTGAGTTTAATGTTTCGCTAATAAAAAAGGCCGTAATTCAATTTTTTCAAATGGGACGTACTATTTTCAGTTCTGTCATCTAATGAAGTGTTAAATTATCTTTCCATTGATATATCATAGTAGGTATTTATCTTTAGGAGTTGCATAGATATTAAGGTTAATTGTCTGGATCAGTCATTTTTCTTGCTGGAACTTCATGAGGTTTGTACTGCACTTCACCAGTTTCGATAAATCTGTCTCTAAGATTACTAAATGCAGGTTCTAAAGGGTGTCTCCTTTCAGGATATCTGGTTTTATAGACTCGGGATGCTAAGAGGCTGTTCCTTGAGCACTCCCCCAGAATAAAAATCATGTCAACCATTTCTTCCCGCGAATAATTCATATTTAATATAATTATATGCAAATGCAACTTCCTGGAACTGTAAAAGCTACTAGTATTTTATTAAAGACAATCAAAACAAAAGCACTTACCGATATAGCAGTAACACAAAACTTTAGAACATCCACAGACACGTGTTTTGACATCTATGTCTCTTCGGTGCGGCTTTTTCTAAAGTTCACAATCAACTGAAATATGTAAGCAAATACTCGTGTTATAACTATCAAAGGATTACCAGAACAGGATATTAAAAATTAAAATTAGATTATAGGAAATTCCCCGTAAAGGGATAATTATCAATATAATTATATGCAAATGCAACTTCCTGGAACTGTAAAAGCTACTAGTATTTTATTAGCTAATAAAATACTAGTAGCTTTTACAGTTCCAGGAAGTTGCATTTGCATATAATTATATTGATAATAAAATATAAAAATAATTAATAAAATACTAGTAGCTTTTACAGTTCCAGGAAGTTGCATTTGCATATAATTATATTGATAATTATCCCTTTACGGGGAATTTCCTATAATCTAATTTTAATTTTTAATATCCTGTTCTGGTAATCCTTTGATAGTTATAACACGAGTATTTGCTTACATATTTCAGTTGATTGTGAACTTTAGAAAAAGCCGCACCGAAGAGACATAGATGTCAAAACACGTGTCTGTGGATGTTCTAAAGTTTTGTGTTACTGCTATATCGGTAAGTGCTTTTGTTTTGATTGTCTTTAATAAAATACTAGTAGCTTTTACAGTTCCAGGAAGTTGCATTTGCATATAATTATATTAAATATGAATTATTCGCGGGAAGAAATGGTTGACATGATTTTTATTCTGGGGGAGTGCTCAAGGAACAGCCTCTTAGCATCCCGAGTCTATAAAACCAGATATCCTGAAAGGAGACACCCTTTAGAACCTGCATTTAGTAATCTTAGAGACAGATTTATCGAAACTGGTGAAGTGCAGTACAAACCTCATGAAGTTCCAGCAAGAAAAATGACTGATCCAGACAATTAACCTTAATATCTATGCAACTCCTAAAGATAAATACCTACTATGATATATCAATGGAAAGATAATTTAACACTTCATTAGATGACAGAACTGAAAATAGTACGTCCCATTTGAAAAAATTGAATTACGGCCTTTTTTATTAGCGAAACATTAAACTCAATTTTTTCAGCACTCTGTATAAGATTAATATTAATAATGTTTCTGCCCTACTAGCCCTTAATATGCTCAACATAACAGTATAAGCAGAATTTTGAAAACTCTCTTGTCTATGAAATCAGAGGTACTCAAAAACTTATCCGCAAACCTCACTTTTTGTCAAAAAATCTTTTTTATATCGTAAACGGTTCATTTTAAGTACCTACCACCTTAATAGAATTATGAATATAATTAGATGGGTAACTCGATAAAGGAAAAAAATATAGGGTGTTCCATTTAAAATAACGAAGTTGTTGCTCGGACAACGAAAACGGAGTACCCTGTATAATTGTACATATTTTCTGGTTATTCAGAATTGAAAATCAAGAAAATAATCTATAGACAATATATTTCCACCATTTCAAATACAGCCGTAATCGACCAAAATCAGAACTTTGGCGCACCCTGTATATAAAATGTTTTTCGGCCTTATTCTGAGCTCATCAGAAAGGCACAAAGCCACTCAATACTGTAAGCAAACAAATAATAAATAATTCACTTTTAAACTAATACAGCATATCACAAAATTTATTATATCGTCGGCTCTACTTTTAATGTTAAGTTTTGTGAATGGTCTAAATGCCCTAATACATAAACACGAAAACTTACACAATGTAAGTACTTATTTGTTTTTTTAAACAGTTTCTTATTTTAGATATTTCTTTTATGTAAATAAATAATAATTGAAAATAACATTTAATAAAAACGGGACAAGAAATATGAACCAATTTCAAAGTTTACAAAATTGGTTTACAATAAATAAATATATTTAATAGTACAGGAGAAGATATTTAAACTTACAAAGAAATTACAAACAAATATGGTACATTGCAAAGACGTGCCGATATAAATTTCACATTTTAAAATTTAGATAAATACATTAATTAATTAATTAATAATATTTGTGGAAAACCAATATAAGAGCTGGCTTTCTGTAATATCTCATCTCAGCTATATCCCAAATACTACTTAACTACTTCCTTGAGCAGTTGAAGATTATGAGTTAGTTGCTCATTTTACCGAATCATCATTTATTTATTATGTTTCACATAATATTTTGTTATGTGTGATAAATTAGTATATTTGACAGTTACATTTTTGTCACTTTGACAGCGATAAAAAAGGTACATCGTTTTTTCTAACCGATAAAAATGCCTGTTCCTCAAAAGCAGAGTACATCTAGTAGTCGCACATCACTTTAAAATCTGTACTGTCAGTTATAATTTTTATTTGGAAAAACACAAATTCTAAAGGTTGGTGGAAAAATTTTCCACTGGGAATTAATACGATATCGACTTGGACCAAAAGTTCCGTAGCTAAAATCGAACTGGACATCACAAATAATAAAATTACCAATCATTCAAACCGTGCCAGTACAGTATCCCGTTTGGCCGAAGCAGGGATAAGTGACCAACAACTTATAAAGATAACTGGACAGTCACCATCATCATCATTTAAACCCTACCTCCAAATTGACCCTGAACATCACTAAAATCTTGTTAGTAACTTACGAGCCTCGAGTAAAACAAGTCAAAACGAATATTCGACATGTATGGAAACTAGAGAAGACAATATTGAAATTAACACACCAAACCAAACAATTTATAACAACTGTGTTTTTAATAACTGTTCCTTCAAATAATTGTATATAAACAAAGATAATTATTCTTGTTGTTCGTTCACATATTCTGTCGTTAATTTATGTTGCCAAAAAGCACTCGAGCTTTTCTTTTATGGATAAATTTCTTTTTAACTCAAAATTTTGCCAATCAGCAATTTTGCTCGAAAAACTGACGTTTGACAAAATCGCTCGACCTTCGGTCTCGAGATTTCTTTATGTCAGTTTTTCTTATAAAATCACTGATTGGAAAAATTATTTGTTTACAAAGAGAAATTTATCCGATTAAAAAAATGCTCTTGTGATATTACTGTTGACAAAGGGCAAGGCAATTCGAGCCTTGTAAGAAATAACACTGCGTTTCAAAAACCTAGTGCCCAGCACGTAAGGCAGAGCAAGCGGTTTTGGCATATTATTTAAATAGGATAACTTATCTTATAAAAAAATATTGGTAAAAGGCCCTTGAAGCAGATAGTACTCCCTACTATAACACCAATCAACGTTATTTTCCAGCGCCAGGCCAACATTTTGTCTTTGGCAACGGTTACAGCCCCGTTAGATCTACAACTGTTCTACTAAGTTTATGTTTGGGGTTAAAATCTTCGAACATGAAGCAATATTAAAAACAACTTGATGTACAAGAAACTATACAACGGATTGCAGTACCGAGGATTATTTGCTTACATTTGTAGAACTTCTTTTCTCATTATTCTATCAGGAGAATGTACGGTAGGTGATGATAGCTTTGGCTATCTCCTCAAGCGCCGGACATGATCCTCCGAAGTGCGAAAATGTTTTAGCCACCAGGGCTAGGTATTTACATGTGATGGCTTTTATAACACATCCCGCGCTTCACATGTTAGTTAAGCGCTTAGTGTACTATATGGTGACTTCAACTATACATGTCAGCTCTTTTCCGTTCAGTCTTAGCAATGTTTCCTTCATTTTGATGGTTCGTCAATGAACATATGTAGCTATATCTTTACCGGTGCTGCCACCGAGTACATGTAGTAGTTTCCTCATTGATCCCTTTCTCAATCTGTAAAATATCTCGCATGTTGGTTGGGGTCCCATCAATAATATCTTTACGATTTCTCTAGTCAGCGTGTCTATTTTTTTATTACCTTGTTAGCTTAGTGTCTTTTTGTTCACTCTAGATGTAGTATGCTCTTGTGTTCAATCAGTTTTGTAAGGACTTACGCAATGTTGGACTATCAGTTAGCGGAATTTCCATCGTTGTGGTACACGAGACGATTAGTGATAGGCATGCTAGTCTTTGCAGTTCCTTGCCCATCGTCTCCTCTTTTCCGAAATTGTGTCGCTAGATGAGGAAGGTGTTAATTACTATTGGTACCACAATCCTCTTTTACAATCAGTGTACTTTTACTGTTGGTAGTTCCCAAGTCATGTCCACCGTGTTTGTGCAGGTTCAAAGGTACCACTTGACTGTCTAGATTAGCTTTAAAGTTCCATTCGTAAATTCGGGTTCTGGAGTTTCTTTATATTCGCGAATGTCACCACAGTGGTTTTTCCTAGATTGACAGATAGCGCTTAATGTGTTCAGCTTTCCAAACTTTTGACCACAGTATTCTTCTTCATAACCCAAAAGTAGTCCGTTCCTTGTACTTGTTAACTTCCGTGCTGTCTTCTCTTCAACTGAGAGGAATAATAGCTAGGATATAGAGGTTTTGTCAATTTGTAGAGAAATTTGAAGTACCCAGGGCCCAATACAGGGGCCTCTATTATTTATTTTATTTATTGATGATATAGTCATTCATGTTGATGGAAACTATATATGCTGACGATATTAAAATATTTTGTACTGTTACTAACGAGGATTATTGTGTAACACTGCAAAAAATCTAAATGATGTAAAGGATTGATGTCTTCGAAAAACATCGTAAAATTTAACAATTTACTTTTTAGCAGGAAGAACCATCCACTGCTATTCAATTAATTATCAGTTGAATGGCGTTATCTTGAATAGATCAGATAAGTTTGAGGACCTCTTTGATTCATAACTAAATAATAAACATGTAGACAATTTTGTTGTGCCTGCTTACAGTAGCTTGAATTTCGTGACTATAAATTCAAATGGCTTTGATGACATTGAATTATTGGTTAGCATTGCGCTATTTAGAATTTGATATTTCCTCGTATATCCAATCCTCTTGTTTAAAATTGAAATGTATCCATTAGAATTACTTTGAATGAGCTAGGAGATTTGTCCTTGGTTTTTGTAATTTTTCCGAATTTTGTATCATTCCTCTATCACAAAAACTTCTTGTATGTGTATGGCCCAACTTCATTTGAGGTTATTACATAGGAAAAAACTCATTTACTTCCAATTTCGGGACTCACACAAGAACCACTGTGGTGACCTTTTATAAGACTGACAAGTATATCATAGTGCAGGAAAGTAGTCAGATATGATCGAACACCTGCACAAGCTCTTGGTATATAAGTTTCAACACTAACGATATTACGTACACGGTAATACAAAAGTACAATTATTATTTTCACATTTAATAAACTGTATTAGTTAACAAGCTAACCGCCGATTTACTGCCCTTTTTATATAATTATTGCACATTCTATCTTCGCAGTTTGCTTCGTAAATAATATTAGTTTTAGAACTTTTTTGTTTAATTACAAAACATTAAAAAACATATTTCTTTAAAACTTAAATAATTAATAACTTCTTTATTTATCGATCGGTTTTGTTAAAAAACAATGGGGTTTCTCCTCTAGCTAACAATAACTTACTGTCTAAACTTCAAGGCAATGGGATTTTTTCGTTATCGGGTTTACAAAAAACGTGACGTACGGGTAGACGGATGGACAGACAGACAGACAGACAGACAGACAGACAGATAAACAGACAGACGGACGGACAGACAGACAGACGCACGAATATTTTGAATGAATTCGATCATCAATACAGTGACATGAAAATTGTTTCTCTCCGAGCGATATCACCGGTTTTAGAAAAGTGCCGATCGAATGTAATATACTCTTCATTTTGTATTTGAGAAAAGCATGTCATGTTTTAAAAGAGAACTCACGTAATATATAAAACAATAGAATAAATTTAACAAAATTTTCTCGATATTTTAAATAAAAATGACTACAAACTGAAAGCAGTTATTTTTTAATTTAATAAAATCTATACGTACATTTATTTTTTCAATATATAATTTACAATTTATGTGTATTTTTCTGTTGTTTTTTTATCAGCAATCTTGTTTTGAAACGTTCAGTAAATGAGCAACATGAGGATATAAAGGAATCCTTGAATTTTTATAATAGATTATTTCGTCATTTCCTTGTGATTGAAAAAACATTTTATTGTCATATTACCATCCTGTGTAAAAAATGAAATGATTTGTTATATAGCACATCATTAAATGATACACTTTGTTGAACATGATGAGGAGAATATTTTAATAATAGAATTTGTATGCTTTTATTATGAATGACATTTCATAGTTATGAATAAATATTTTCATTGATTTTTTTACTTACGTAATATAATAAATTAGAATTTATGTGAAACGAAATAACAATAAAAGAAGAAAATACTGAATCGGTAAAAAGTAATGAATGTTTATATAGGGTGTCCCAAACTTAAGTTGTTAATAAAACAGTTTGTTTATGCGTTTGTATACATATATTGTTTTCATGTACAAAATCCTGCGTAAAATGTCTGTAGAGTGAATGTCTTGCGATAAATGAAGAAGTACAGTGAAACAAATAATCCAAAGAATGGTTAACAGTAGCTGAAAATAATTTTTTGCCTGGCGTCCCGTCCCTATGGATCTAGTAACAGAAATCCACGCACGAAGATTTAGAGCAACTGAATAATGACAAACATGAACTGGTATACTAACTACATCCACAGAATGTCAGTGTAATGTTTCTACACGTTCCGTTTTTTATTGGCATCCTGGGTAATAATGAAGCAACCGATGCAGTAGCCTGTGACGCAGCAACATTCCCCACATGTGATCTATTGTAGATTGTTTAAAGGATCGCTTACCTATGTAGCTTTTCCTCACTTCGTTCTATAAGATCCTTTGTGAAGTACCCCACAACTAGTTATTATCCCGAATTCACAGACTAATTTCAAAACTTGTGATTTTTCTGGGAGACATTTCTCTATATCTTCACATGTTAATTCTGCTTTTCTATAAACCTTAGCCCTAGGAATATCTTCCATTTTTAAAGTATAGAATAGAATAGAATAGAATAAATTTATTCGCCATAAATCTTGTTACATAAACAATATTGGTTTTGTCAAGTTAAAAGCAAGAGAAAATTACAAAGTAGAAAGTTGATTTAAAAATGTGAAATACAATATGGAATACAATGGAGTACAATAAGATTAAAAGTGTATAAAACAAACAAAATTGTAAAAAATATACAATAAACAGAAAAATATAAGCACAAACTAACAAATAAATGTACTTATAAAGTACGTGTCATACACAACTAAAATATATCTACACATATACATATACACATACATATATACATATACATATAAACACATATATTTAGTATTAAAGAATTTCTATCACCGATTAAAAAATTCAGTCATGCTATAGAAACAATGTTCTGCTAAGAATAGTTTCAGTTTGTTCCTGAATAATTTGAACGAAATTTGGGACGTTATTACTGCAGGAAGTTTATTATATATATGAATAGAATAGAATTGAATAAACTCATTCACCATAAATTTTGTTAGGGAATAATGTTAATTTTATCATAAAAGAAAAAAGAACGAAACAATAATGCAGGGTAGAGTATAAGAAAAATAATATACGTATGTCATAACAAGTAATTGTATAAAACAAACAATGCTATATATGCAATAAAACATTTTTTCCATTATCAATCAAAGAATTCGGTGATGCTGTTAAAACAATATACGGTCAGAAATATTTTCAGCTTGTTTCTGATTAACCTAATACAATTTTGTAACTTTACTTCTATAGGAAGTTTATTATAGATACTAGTATCACATAGTATCACACGGTATTATTGACTCGTCCCTAATCATGCCAATTAGCCAGAAATCCTATTATGTACGTTAGAGAAAATGGCGGATGAAAACATGGATTTTAAAAAATGGTGATTTCTCTGGAAATAATGGGAGTTAAAAGGCGTTCTAAGTCTCAAATTAATCAGAAATAATTATATTTTGTTGTGATAGTGGAGTGAATGAGGGATACCGGAAATCCGGCCTGGCACGGTTTGAAAGTTGGGTTTTCTGCGATAAAGTGAAAAACATCTATGTTCCAAAAAATTCATAACTGAATATATACATGGAATCAAAGCCCGTTCTAGGCCTCTATGGAAAGTGGGAGATTGGCTCTTTCCTCTGATACCAAATTGTATAGGGAAAATCGGAAATTCGGCTCTGCAGGTTCGAGATAAATGTGACAAATTTAAAAGTGTTAAAACGTAACCTAAAAAATTCTCAGACATGACTTTTTAAAACATTCATATTTTAATTAATACTTAATGTAGATGCTCAATCGTAGTCTCTATTTGAAAATTGAGATTGGCATTTTATCTACATGGTATATGCTCTTGGTTAAATCGAAAAGTTCGTGTAGTTCTGTGAGTATATAAAAAAGCCATAATTAAATAAGTACTTGTAGTGAAAATGTTGGCGACGTCTCTATGGAAAGCAAAAGAATGTAACTTTATAGTGATATCAAGTTTCAACGAAAATATCGAAAATTCAGTTCAGTGGTGGGCGTGAGAAAAGTGCGTTTTCGGGACCTTTCAGTTTTAAACTAAAACGTCGAAAAACATGTAATCTCCAAACACTTATATCTCACTAAAAACTTGATGTAGAGGATCGCTCTAGGTCTCAATTTGAAAAAGGAGATTGGCATTTCATCTACGTAGTGGGTGCTCTGGGTTAAATTAAAAATTTTGTGTAGTTCTGTGCGAAATAAACATGGATGTTTTCGTAAAAATTGAAAAAGTTCATGACGAAAATACATGTGACGTTTCCCGGTTCCGCGTTTCAACATGGAAGTTTCTGTGTTCTGTCAAAAAAAATGTCTCATTGAGGAGATAGCTGACTTTCGTTAGTGAATTATAGGAAAACGCTCGAGTAATTAGGGCCCCTGCATATAAGGCGCAACGACGGCCGTCGTCCCGCGTTGATCGGTACCGGGCCTGACCCGCGAGAGCACGCGGTTCCGGAGCCTTTATCCGGTTTGGATCGCGAAGAGGAAGGGGCTCGCACCCATTGGATTTTATTATATATTAATAATTAATAATTACCAGCACAATGGGGTTATATTTGCTGAGATTACAACTACTTATGTGTATGTCTTGCACACTTCTGGTGGGGTAACTGTGAATATCATTTTTCGTTGTAAATTTGTTTAAATTTTTTTACGTAAGACGAGGAATTTCAAAAATGTAAATGCACGTCATTATATTTTTATTTTAAATGTACCCTTATATGGATTCTCTATAGTTTAAATCAAATATTATTCTAAGAATTATCTTTTGCATTATAAAAACTATATTTGCCTCAGCCGATTGACCCCATATACTAATATTATAGCTGACTAAATAGACTAAAGAGCAATAACATATCCTCAATACATTAATATTTAATTCTTTATTAAATTCAAAATGGCAAATATTGTCTTGAGTAACTAGCAACAGAGGGTATCTACTTGAGGAGTAAAACTTAACGTTGAGTCTATTACAAAGGCTAAGAGCATTAGACGTAATATTTGTGAAATACAATAATACATTTTTGTTTAATGTCAATGATTAAAGAATTCTCAAAACACCAGCCTTCAAATTGTTTAATGACCATAGCAGTTATATTATTTAAGTGTTCAACTATATCACTGTGGATTATTACAGACGTGTCATCCGCATACATAAACACTTCGCCTTCTGTTATATAATCTGGTAAATCATTAATGAAAATAAGAAATAAGAGTGGGCCAATAATAGAACCCCAAGCTGTCCCGATTTCTGTATTAACGGTATTAGACGCTCATTGACATTAAGATTTTTCGGTTATCTACATAAGAAGTTTCCGTTTATTTCTAGGAACTCCAGGAACTTCATATTATCTGAATCAACTGCGGAAGATACATCAAAAAACAGATTTTTAACTTTATCAAGGTAGTGGTATTTTTGAATAAATTCTAGAGTGGCTAGTTCTGTGGATTTATTATTTCTGTGGCCCAATTGACTATCAGTAAATAAATTATTAGATTCTAAATGTAGATGTATTTTATTGGCAATTGCTTTCTCAGAAATTTTAGATAAATTATTTACTATTGTTCCTATGGTTTTCAACCATCTGATTTTTTCAGTAAGGGAATTACTTTACCTAATTACAAAATATCCGGAAACTGTCCAAGATTAATCGATAAATTAATAAGGTGTGCAAGAGAATCTGCTCTAACATATTTACTAAGCGTTACTAGTCATATAGGTATTTCGTCAGTTGAATTTTTATTTTTCATATTACCTATTATATCGATAATTTCATCTCCTGTCACGGGTTCAACAGATATTGTGGGATTAATTGTTTTTCTAGATATTATATAATTGTTTAACATGTTATTTCCAAAATGATTATCTAGTTTATCCCTAACACACGAGGGGAAATAGTTAGCAAATATTTCACATATTTTTCCGTTATTTATTATTTCATTATTTATTTATATACCAGTTCTCATTTTCTCTTTTTGTGGGCCCCAATACATTATTAACAATGTGCCCTAAATTTTTATTTTTATTTGAATTTTCAATTAGGTTTATATTTATTTCCATTCTTATATTGGATATTTTTTATTAATACATTTTTTATAATTTGAAACAATCTCATTAGTGTAGGACAACCAGAATATTTTGCAATATAGTGGAGACAGTTTGTCTTTTAATTCTTGTTTAATTCTAAAATCATTTTGAGTCTAGCTATTTTTTTTAATTACCAAACCTTTCTTTTTAGAGCTCATATTCAAATACCACTGGAAGTACGCTAAAAATTCACAAAAGTAGTCGTAGCTGTTATGTTCTTTAGTAAATAGGTCAAATTCATTATAAAATAGGTTAGCAAAATGAAAGATATTTTATTCCGAAGAACATTTGCGTATTCTCTTATGGTCCGAAACAGGGCTTGTGCAATAATTTTCTATTAGATTATAATTATGCAATTGTCCTTTATGATCTTTTGTGTTCCACAGTCAGCTGAAGTATTGCAATATTCTCATTTAAGAATTTATGCCTTGCCCATGTTCTTAAAATAAGTTTCACATTCAATTAGATCTCTATATAGAATAAATATAAACAAATAGAATTTAAGAAAACAATCTTAGAGCACAAGTGAAATTTTAAGAATAGATAATGCGATTCCTGGAGGTAGCTAGAAGCTTCGGTGTGACGCGGCCTTTGAAGATTTCATGACAATGTAATCCATTAGAATGAAATTTTTTTAAGACAAGGTAGATAAATAAATTCATTTTAGGCCTTTGTTCTCATTTTTAACTGAATCATGACCGTAGGGGTTATGTAGATATCAGTTTAATCTGCATGGCCGTAGGGCACTGTGTGGATGCTAGTGTTAGAATGAGAATTTTCAAATAAGAAATTAAACAAATTCATTTTAGGATTTTAATTTGCTAGCATAACCAGAATTCAGGTTATCGAAAGAATGCAAACATTTCATTAATATTTTTACACACAGTCTTTCTTTTAGTTCTCAGAGATAGTTATGTTTTTCTGCTCTTTGCAAAATCCTATAAAGAATATGTTTAAGTGCCTTTGAAGTAGTTTCCACAAACACCAAAATTTTTGAACACAACACTTGAATATCAACACTCGACGTGCGTTTCACCAACCACGTTAACATCATCAAGAGATAATCAAAACCCCCCGCATTCGCATTATCTCCCGATGATGACAACGTGGTTGGTGAAACGCGCTCAATGTTGATATTCGAGTGTTGTATTCAACGGTTTTACTGTTTGTGGAAATTGCTCCAGAGGCAGAATAATGCGTAACAATTTCACTTTTGCCAGTCACCTTTTAGTAGAAAATCATTGTTTCAATGCCAATTTGTATATTTCACATACAGAAAACAAAGATACTGATACTCTGACCTTATCCTCATTGTTGTAAACTTATAACCACTGAAATACTAAAAATGACACCGTTTTTGACGTAAATGGGATTTTGTCAATTAGATTATATGATGTCATGAGCAATATTAACTTAGAACTCTTATATAAATAATTAGTATTAGAAAAACAAATGCTTGTATCAACTTTCAGTTTGGCATCAAAAAGTGAACAATTTTACAGTCTGGCGACTATGCTAAAAAGACAACGAAACAGATGATATTGGTTAGGTCATCAGGCCATAACCCCGATCTCTACCTATTTCTATCAGCTGCATCTTAAACCCAAAATAATTTTAATTAGTTCCGATATTATTACAAAAAGTACACTTTTTATATAATCTTGACTAACACTGTTGCACCTATTAATAAAAGCAAGAACTTATTAATGAAAGAAAATAAATATTACGGCAGTGCAATTAAAACCAGTTATATGACGTTTTATTTTAGTTATTAGATCTTGCACTTACTCTAAGTAAACTTTAATTACACCAATTATTATTGATTTGGCATTAATAGTAGATAAATATAATAAATATAAATGTAGGTTTATGTTGTATTGCAGACAAGAATTAATGTGAATCATAGTAGGAATTCCAATTCTCACCGTACATAAAGCCGAAACAGAAAGTGTTATATTATCGAGCACTACCTGACATTGGTAAATATTATATGATAATTAGTTTAAATCGCGTAATTACTAATTGCCAGTAATATATTAGTTAATAACTTGAGTTATGTTTAAGAAACACTACAAATAAGCGTTAATCCAAAAGAAAATATAATCCATCATATCAACAGGTATCTTATTAATTATTATATTTAGCAAAGCACTCCTTTGAATTTACAGTATCACATGAGCGTCGTATAAATGCATAGACCCTAAATAATGAATTTCATTTGGAATATACGAAAACAAATATATCTATATTTTTCAAAACGGAAGGCGTTGTGTCTTATCATTTATTTTATCATTCATTACTGTCTTGTTAGAAATGTCAAGATATCTTTTTGATTCAATTTGGCATATTCTATCTCCGTGCCGGAGCGTAGCGTACATATACGGTGTTTCCGTGACTATCTCAAGTTGAAGCAGATATTCTTTTAATTAATCAAATACTGTTGGTACTACTTGAGAACGTGTCACTTGCCCTCAACCAGCAAAGGTAGTTCCAAACGTACTTGGTTGCAAACATCTGCAATTAGGAATAGTTGAAATAATTTGGAATTTGATATAAGACTCCAGAAATCTAAGATATATCCAGAGAGACCATTGTCCATTCCTCTGAATGAAGAAAGATTTAAAAAGGAGGGAGTCTCAATTAAGGATACATCTAAATGTAATGGTTGCCCTGTAAGTTTAGTTGATAAACTAGTTAGAAAACGTATATTTAAGGAAACCCTTCGGAACTCCTTGACATTTCAAACCGAACAAATTATCAAAGTAGGGCTTTTAAAAACTTAAATATTACAGTTGTTCGTATATAGGGAAATAAATTGCAATGATTTCTAGACCAAATCCAAAGGTCTGGGATTTACGAAATTAGTTGTAAGGATTGTAATTTGTAGTACGTTGGACAAACCAAGCGTCCAGTTATAACTAGGTTCAAGGAACACATGACCATCTCAGATATGGAAGAAGTGAAAAGTCCGGTGTTGCCCAACGATAACGATCATAGAATAGATATCACTAATTTAAGGTTAACTAGAAACGAAACAGAAAAAAACAAATAATATACAGCGGGAAGCTCCTGAGAGATTAAAAATTGAAAAATGTAAACACAGTATGAATAGTGGGAAAGGAGGACCCCAAATAGTCCGCTTTATTGGTTATTAGGTCAAGGTTCGTTGAACAGAGTTTTCGGTAGACATGAGAGGATTGGTTAAATTCGTTCAACCACGACAGTATTTAGCATAAATACAAGCTTGTTCTTTGTTGTACTTTCATTTAAATCATCTCCCGATAATGCTAACGTGATGTACGAAACACACATCAAGTGTTGTGTTCAAGAATTTTGGTGTTTGTGGAAACTACTTCTTCAGAGGTAGCGGCACACCGAAGTTTCCAGGCGATCCCCTCTAGGATTGCATGAATTGGCAAAGAGTGCCCCGACCAGCACTGTCACCTGACCTTACATCGATCAAATTTTTCCTCAGGGATTACTTAAAAAATTGGCGGGCGTTATTTCGAACACTAACTTTAATATCATTTAATATAATTAAATAATTCACTTTCTGTTATTTTCCGATACGCATTTGTTTGTTTTCAGTATTGTTTGTACATTAAATTAAGATAATAGATTTTCTTTACAAAACGGTACGTTTTATGATAAATCTACCCTTGAGACTATAATTGTATCAGTGAGTGACAACGAAACTTTACAATTGCCTTTGGTAAATGCGCTGTTTGGTGGTAGTATAATAAACATATAAGCGACTAATGATCTTTGGTGGTATTTTCCTAATATGCCCGAAAAACTTCAGCAGGAGGTGGAATTCATTCTAATTTTTTACTCTTATTATAATTTCTACCACAAAAGTTAAAAATAAATTTCATGTAGCAACGATAATTAAATTTAAACTTATATAAAATATTTTGTTAACACTTTAGGATAATTTTTCTGTTTTATAACAACAATAGATCTTAACTATTCAGTGTGAACTTTGTCATTCTTATATGGATGAAAGAGTAGTCACATGCCACTCACACCTGGGAGCGTATACAATGCGTAATTATATATTTAGTATTTGTTAATATGTTTTTCTACAGAAATCAAGAAACATTACTCATTATTTGCTTTAGGTGTGCATGCATGTTTTTTATATCGTCGATACAGAGAGTCCCAAATAAACTTGAATACCTATTCGATTAACATTTTGCTCTAATACGTTACAATGCCATTCTGTGATGTCGCTGAGATTAAGTACACAACCAATATTTTTCATTTTTCTTGTTCAAATAGGTGTCCACAATCGTCAACGTCCTACAGCAACTCTTAATTGATTCATATTAGTTGATCGATTGATTGATTGATTGACTGATTAGTCAGTGTATGGTAGGCATTGCTGCCACTTGTATTCAATATGGATGTTTTTATATACCGCCGGACTAGCTACATACGCCGGATTGGATATGGGACATGCTTGTTCCCAGCAGCAAGAGCCACACGACGCATGGTGTAGGAATATAGAATGGGAACTCTATGTGTTTGTAAGATGCTTCTTTTAAATTTTCGTGCTTCTTCTAAGTTCTGTTTCCGAATCTAGCAGTGTGCACATCTTCCTGCCCGCTTTTATCCAGATATGGTTTCATGTTTCATAGAATATTATTGTTTTCGTTTCAACGTCCTGCATTTATGTGTCCATCTCGTTTGTTTGTCAATACATACATTAGCTTGCTGTAAAAAGCACTTACCGTTTCACAGGTAAATAGCTACAGTGGAAGTGCAAGAAAGAGCCCTGAGAGACATTTGGGATGCTCTGGATATTAAGCAGATCTTAATTATTTTTACATGAAAAATATGTTTGTATTTGTAAATAAGTTTAATATATGGACCACGTGACAGTTGCTAGTTGAAACCTTTTCGTTGTGGGACCTGCCTTATGTTTAATACATTCTAATTTTAAGAAATGTAATTAGGATTAATAATTAATAAAGGTTGATAAGTTAATGCTACTATTAGAACTTACCTTTTTTTTTCGTGTGTACATGTTACCAGCTTCCCTCACCGCTCTTTAGAATTATCACACTACTTGCACTAATTGTTTCACCCTTCTCAGAGACCAGCTTGTTGTTATTCACTGACGATGAGTTTATGGTGCACAGTTTATATTATATTGCTAGATGTTTGAGTCCCATTTTCAAGTTGTTTATACACGCATAAGGTAATGCTATATTCAAAGAAGATATCTTAATCAAATATCGACTATATGAAATAGCCAGACTCATGATAATTTATATTAGTGTATATGGAATTGTCCACGCTTCAATTCAACACAATTTCATACGATTTCTAATAGTCTAACCGAGTTTATTCAAAATTTTGTAGGAGCTGCAAAAACGCGCCTTCCTTCGACGCCATCTGAAATCCAACTCCCCTCAATTGATTCATTATAGCTCTACTAAAAATAAAATCTAACACCATTTCAAAGTAAAACTGATACATGGCCTAATCTACGTAACATTCGTTCGAATCTTACAGATACATTGAATATCGCAGTTTCAATATCTTGTACATCTTGCTAGTTTTGTGTGCTTAATCAAAAACCTAAATATTTTCCTCTCAAATGTTAATAAAATGCGTTTTATCTAAAAATAACAGTTTACACGCATTGGCGATAGCTCTGTAAGAAAGATGTGATTCAATGTATTCTACCATACCAATCTTTAATATCAGTTTACAAATGCTCCAAATTTGGCAAAAAAAATTAACTCTAGCAAAACTTATCATGTTTAATAGGTATGCGCATTCGGTAACACCCGACCGCAACTTTCATTAATTTCGCAATAGTTTTATTGATAACAGCTCAATAAAATTTTAAAATAAAATTGATAAATAACTTAACCTACGAAAGATTCTCTCGGACCCATGCGATACATTACATATTATACAGTTTTTATGAAAAGATATGTCTTGTAAATCTTCGTATTTTATTTTGCTTAATCAAGAACCTTTGTAACATTTTGCTCTGAAATTATAATATAACGCAGTTTGTATCAAATGCCCCTTAGTTGTTTTAATAGTATGTTCTAGTTCTAATCAAATTATTAATCAGAAATATGTGACCTAAGAGTACATTTCTAAATTTTTTGAATTTTATCGTATGATTTGCCAATCTTCCAGGTGGACTGCATTTTACATTTAAAATAATTTGCATAGTTTTGGTAAATAAAATAAACAATTCCCATGGTATTAATTGTCAATTCTCTCGCAAATTGTTGCAAACTGTTCTCTGGAGCTACGAAATCGAAGAAAACTAATTAGAGAAATATAATTTAAAGCTAATATTTTCTGTAAGACTGGAGAAATGTATTAGATTTAAAAAATCTACAGAATTTACATTTAAAATACTACAAAACATACAAACATTAAATCATTCACAAGCAAGATGACATTTTTTGTCTTAAAAATAGTAAAGAACAAACAGAAAATGTACAAGATCAATAATTTTTTTTAATTAACCAGAAATTCCTTAGTTATCAAAATTTTGTTTTTTTTTTATCAAATTCAGTATACATCAATATTCTCATTTTATACCGCCCATTAGAAAGTTCTCGGTATCAGTAAAACATACCTATCGGTGGAACATTAATATAAAAATTAAGCTATTCTAATTTATTGTTTCTACTGATTAGGCAATCTACTGTTGCTTTGTATTTTATGCCAAATATCTATGTTATTGGAGAAATACGTTACACGCCAATATACTGAAAAAGTAGCCGCAGTGAGGATGACGATAACAAACATACTGTGGAATGTTCAACCAACACTGGCACTATTGCATGAAAAAAAGCAACAGCTGATCGATCGACTTGTATAATAGGGAAATAGTATTGGTATTCCATGGCTGAGCATATCGTATGTATAGAAGCACAAAATGCATAATTTAATTTTCTTCAAAATTATTGAAGACAGTGTGAAATTCATCGCATACCCAGAAAATAACAAAAATATCGGCATAAAAAGTAAACATAGTATTTTGAAAGCAAAATGCAATGTTTTACAAGCTGTAGAGTCTATAGCATCATATTTTATTTACAAAAATTATTTTATAACCTAGCAAGCAACACCAAACTCATGATAGATCGCAAACCAAATTTAAAAATTTGTTGTTTTTTTTGTATTGAGGGGATCCCTTACCCCTGTGGTTCTTTGTTACTCCCTGTAGGAAGTCAACTTAGCATGTTAAGGTATTAACTTAGTAGCTTAAGTTTATTTCACAAACTGTTTCTTCTACGTTTTTGTTCATTTCATTTTAATTTAATTTAGTTTATTAATGAAATCTATTTCCTTATTCAAATTGAAAAAATTAAAAATTAAAGTTGAAAATATGTTTATTTATTGGTTTATTAATTATTGTCACAGGACACTTTATTACACAACAGAGAAAAAATTTAGGGGTAAAAATGAAAAGGTATTACATATAGGTAATGAAATAGAAAATACCCGGAATTGAGCAGCGGCAGTTGAAAATAATTACTGTAGAAACAAAATAATGTACAGGGTGTGCAAAATATTCTTTCTGGCCTCTTTCTCATAACCAACCCACCATAAAAAGTTTTTTATCTCGAGATACGGCACTTCCACCGTAAATGGATATTTACCTGTGGAACGGTTAATAAAAGAAAAAAGCTACCTGCGGCGAGCAAATGCATGTATGTCTTGACAGACAAGCGAAGTGGACGCAAGCGGGCGGAAGAAGGTGCACACTGCTAGATTCAGAAACAGAAGACTTCGAGGAAGAATAAATAAGGAAATCAATCAACAACAATTTCTAAAATTTCGTAGTGATTATTTTACGCTTCATAATGGACAAGAGGTATAAGTAGTTATTATTTTGTAATAAATAAAATTTGGGTAAAATTTATAAAAAAGAAATCTCAGAAGGTGTTATTCCAAACATTTCTTCATTCATAAGCGTTCATTTAGCTCTAGACCATAATGTGACTATAGACCGTTATTAGAACTTTCCAGCACTTATACGAAACTGTTGGTTTAATTTTAATGCATCTGTTCCAATATCACCAATTTAGAGTCACAGATAGTTATATGAGAGTTCGCTAGTAGTACTTACTCCCAGTTGATATAATTGTAAGTATACCACTTACGTACACGATATAGAAAATAACTAAGTTAAACATAACTTTAAATGCAATTACTACTATGGCCACAACTATAACTATAAATAATCATAATAATTTATAGAAGAGGAAAAAGGGAAAAGTAATAGTTTAGGAATATGAAATAATCCAAATAAGTATGAAAAATGTCATGGGTGTTCAATATTCTGAAAACAGTAGTGGTTACTTATCATCATTGTAAAGATGACGAACTCATTTCATAAGTTTTCCTCAGTTATAGTGAGATAAAATATTTTACATAACCTTGTTTTTTTTTGTACTAGGAATGCCAATACAATTTTATTGACTAATTATCATTATACTCTCCGCAAATATAAAACGAAGAGCATATCGAAGTTGATCAATATATTTCTAAAATCGGTAACATCGCTCGTAGAAAAAAATCGGTAAAGGTATTTACACAGAACTTCCCTCGTTATTTGTGCATGGCGGTCACTCTAAAAAATATATAATTACGAAATGACATTGAGAATAATAATCGGAATAGAGTTATTGCTATTATTACAAAGAAAACTTGATAAGTTTTGGTCAAAAAAATATACAGATTGCTCATCCAACAGCAAAAGTTCAATACTAAATAGCAGGTGCCACATATGGCAGGCTTGCGCAAATACCTTTACAAATGTCCACCATGACTGAATTATTTCTTGGGATGACCACCCTGCACATTTTACAATAAAAGTATAATAAGTGCATATGCCAGATATTATTGCCATCTGTCACATTTTCAATCCAACATTCACGTAATGGAGTGGAAGTATAGTGGTGGTTAAAAAATTTCATTTTTTTTTAAATTTTTCAAAAGATGTTGGTAAAATAATTTTCAAATTTTTTTCTTCTGAAATAGGTTTAAAATTTCAAACGTAGAAATTTTAAATTTGAGCAAAAAGGAAAGTTTCCTTATATTCTATAGTAATGCTAAAAAAAGTTTAAAAATTAAAAATTATATATTTTTTAAAATAGGTTTAGAATGCTATGAAACGTGAAAATTTTAAATTTGAGCAAATAAAAAAAAATTCGATCTATTTTAGTGGTAAAAACTTTTTGAAAAATGTTGGTGGAAAAAATTTTCAAAATTTTTTTCTGAAATACCTAGGTTTAGAATGTCATTTAAATTTGAGCATTCTAGTGTTAAATTTTTTTCCAAACTGGTAACGAATTGATGCAATTTTTTTTTCCGAAATTGGTTTGGAATATCATGAAACGTGGAAATTTTAAATTTGAGCAAAAACATTTTTTCGTCTGTTCTATAGTAGTGATACATAAATGGATTAAAAATGTTTTCAAATTTTTAAAAAAATTCTTCAAAAACATTTTTAAATTTGTTTGAATAATTTTAGAATGTCATGGAAACGTGGATAGTTAAAATCTGAACAAAAAAAAATAAATCTATCTTAGTGGTAAAATTTTTTTAAAATAGTAAGAAAAATTTCTAATTTATCTTTTAAATAGATTTAGAACGCTATGAAACATGGAAATTTGAAATTTGAAGAAACAAAAAAAATTCCATCTATTTTAGTAAATAAATTTTCAAAAATGGTAAAAAAAATTTTCAAATTTTTTTTTTTTTTGCATCGGGCTTAGAATGCCATGAAACGTGGAAATTTTAAATTTGAAGAAAGAAAAAAAATTATTTCATTTTAGTAGTAAAAATTTCTTCAAAAATATTGGTGAATAATTTTTTTTTTCCTGAAATAGGTTAAGCGTGTCATGAAACGTAGAAATTTTAAATTTGAGCAAAAAAAATTTTTTTCATCTTGGTAAAAATTTTTTCAAAAATGTTTGAAAAAAATTTTCAAAATTTTTTTTTTCTGAAATTGGTTAAGCGTGTCATGAAACGTAGAAATTTTAAATTTGAGTAAAAAAAATTTTTTTTCATCTTGGTAAAAATTTTTTCAAAAATGTGAAAAAAATTTTCAAAATTTTTTTTTTTCTGAAATTGGTTAAGCGTGTCATGAAACGTAGAAATTTTAAATTTGAGTAAAAAAAATTTTTTTTCATCTTGGTAAAAATTTTTTCAAAAATGTTTGAAAAAAATTTTCAAAAATTTTTTTTTCTGAAATAGGTTTAGCGCGTCATGAAACGTGGAAATTTTAAATTTGAGCAAAAAAAATTTTTTTCACTATTTATTCCGTTTAGACGGTCCACCCTGTATATTTTTCAGTGAAAATTCTACCAGTTCTTCGCTGACAGTAGCGTCAACTACCTACCAAATTTGACTGCTCTCCGTCAAGTAGTTTTTTAGTAAATGCACCAACAGACAGACAGACAGACAGACAGACAGACAGACAGACCGACAGACAGACAGACAGACAGACTGACGGAATTGAAAAACCTATATTTTCGGAATCTACGTGTTCTGAAACGTCAGAATCCGAAAAAATCTCGGAGGGTGATTTTTTCTCGAATACAATACTTCCCTTCGGTATGCGAGGGAAGTAAAAATTGCCATATCACTGTATTGATGTTCTAATGCTGAACAGCTTTCATTATGTCCGTCCATCTATCTGTCGGTTTGTCTGTCTGTCTGCCTGTCCGTCTGTCTATCTGTCCATCCATCCGTCATAATTTTTGTAAGCACAGTAACTTAAGAAAGAAAACTCCGATTCTAATAAAACTTGGGCAGTAAATTAGTGCTGGCTGGAGAAAGTGCTCCACTGTTTTGAACAAAATCGATCAGTAAATGAAATAGTTATTAATTCTTTATTAAAAAAAAAAAATGAAACATTTGACGTTTTGTAATTAAATCAAGAATGCCTAAAACTTACATTATTTATGATAAAACTGCGAAGTATATCCCATAAGAGTGTGCAACAATTATACATAAAGTTGAATTAATCAATACAATATTCAGCTTGCTTTGCATATATAAGCAAGCTAACCACTATACTCCTCGCCGATTTACTGCATTTTTTATATAATTGTCGTACGTTCTATAGAATACCTTTCACAGTTTTTTTGTAAACAATGTAAGTTTTAGACAGTTTTTGTTTAATTACACAACTTACAAAAATTGATTTTTTTTTAAATTTACATAATAACTTTGTTTTTATTGGTACCCTATTTTGCTTATTTAAAGTACGTCTCAGAGTGTTTAAATCCAAGTTTTAAAAACGCGCGTGTTTTAAAGTTACCATGGCAATAACTGCAACCCGAGTCAAAATGTCAACTTTTTAATTATTGATCTGACAGGAATTTTTGCGGTATTAACCGCGAATCTGCTTTTCTATTTAAGTAATCAATATTAGAACTTATTTTAAGGCAATATACAATCAGTAACAACTGTAGTGATAATAATTAATTCTATGTTACATATTGCAAATAAATTTTTGTATTCCTCATTTGACACTGACAGGTATCCTGACGTCACATCACGAATTCAACCATTTTGCATTCTTAATTCTCATTTCCATTTTTTGTAGTAATAATACCAGTATTTACGGTTTCAAAGTGTACCAATAAAAAAAATAACGTAAAGCATTCGTGGATAACTGGTCTTTAAAACACTTGCTCTATATCGAGCACTCTGACTGCGCCGTCGTGCTCGAAAAATCGCGTGTTTTAAAGACCTTAATATCCACTTATAATTTAATATACTATTTTGTTTATTTTCAATTTTGTTCTTCCTTTACTTACTGTCCAAATTTCAATAAAATCGGAGTTTTCATTCTTAAGTTAGCGTGCTTACAAGAAACGTGACGGACGGACAGACGGACAAACAGACAGGCGGACGGACATTTTGAAAGTTCGATCTCTAACACAGTGATATGGATTTTTTTTCTTTACGAGCGTTATTACCGGTTTTAAAAATGTACCGATAATATTCAATATACTCTTCATAGACCAGTGGAAATAATTTGGAAAAAAAAAGGACAGCATGAGAATTGTCGAAATAGGAAAAAAATATAGCGCAACCAATAGGAAAAATAAATTAAAGTCCATCTGAGTTACGAGAGTGAAATGGGGTGAACTTTTAGGGGTGGAAAATGGTTTTTCGCGATTTCCAGCGAAACTAGACCTTCTATTGAAAAAAGTTAAACGTGAAAGTTGTAGGCAATGAAAAGGTCTATAACTTTTGTGTGAACCATTTTTTCACATAACCTAACATTTTCAGAGAAAAATCGAAAAAAACCGGTTTTTTCGTTTTTTGATTATTATCTCCCACAATTTTTTTTTTCACGAAACTTGGTGGAAACTTATCTTTTCATGTCCCAAAGACGCTGTAATTTTTTTGAATCAAAATATTTATTTTTACATTTCATTGTGATTTTAAACCAAAAAAGAGACCTCATTTTCACCCGAAAATACCCATGTGCTGAAAACAGTTTTTTCAAAAAAAAAAATCAGTGATCTTTTGTTTTCGTTGAAACGTCTACTTTTAGATGGTGTACAAAAATAAACATTACTATGAGAAAACTTGCCAGGAAATGCGAAAAACTGAAAAAACTAGATTTTAAAAAGGTATTTTTCAATCATTATTTAAAATGTATCATTATTTATTAAAATTCACAGTAGAAATCCTTGAAACGTGTAAGATATAATGTTACATTAATAAAAACCGCTGCCTAAGGAATCACTACTTCCACATCCAGATTCTTCATCCAAATCACTTTAAAGGAAACATCTTGACTATATTTGCACTCTAGTATGTGGAAATTATTGGTCATAGAATTTTAATATTTGGGGCAGATGTCATAGACAAGTTTGAGGAGTTGGTTTCTATCATATACGTTAAAAATGAAGTCTCTAGTTCACCCTACTTATTTTCCACTATTCACAACCTACCACCTCCCGCCCCTTCAATGCAGTCATCTCAATCAGATGTCACTACAATACATACGTGTACTAACTTTCAAGTGAATATCTCAATTTGATGTTATCAATCCCATTAATAATGAAGCGGAGGTGGTGGAGTTTGAAAAATATTAGAAAGAAATCTGAGGCCTTGGTTTCTAGTTATTACACCGAATCCCAAATTTCTGTACTCTTACCAGCTTGATTTATTTATTTTCCCCTAGTCCTCCTGTTAACCCCAACCCTTCTACGGAATCATCCCAAAATATAATCTAGTTCCAGATGTCGTTATAATACATACGTCTACCAAATTACAAGTGAATATCTCAATTTTATTTTATCAACCCCTCTAATAATGTGGTAAGACTAGTGGAAGGGTTGAAAAGTATTATTACAAAATCTGAGGCCTTAGCTTCTAGGACATACACCGAATTTCAAGTTGCAGTACTCTTACCAACTTGCTTTACTTATTTTTCCCTATTTACCTCTACTTACCCCCACTCCTTCAACGCAATCTTGTCAAAATATAATCTAGTTTTAGATATAGTTATAATACATAAATGTACCAAATTTCAAGTGAAAATTTAAATTTAATTTTATCAACTCTTTTAATAAGCGAGTGGGGTGGTGGGGTGGTGGGGGGATGGAAAATACTAATAAAAAAATCTGAGACCTTCGCTTCTAGTATATACACCAAATCCCAAACTTCTGTACTTTTACCAGCTTGCTTTACTTATTTTCCCTTATATACCCCTATTTAACCCCCAACCCTTCAACGGAATCATCTCAAGATATAGTCTAGTTCCAGATGTCGTTATAATACATATGCGTACTAAATTTCATGTGAATATCTCAATTTTATTTTATCAACCTCTTGAATAATGGAGTAGGGGTGGTGGGTGGCTGAAATATATTATTAAAAAATCTGAGGCCTTGGCTTCTAGTACATACACCGAATTTCAAGTTTCTGTACTCATACCAGCTTGCTTTACTTATTTCCCCCTATCTACCCCTAAATAACCCCCAACCCTTCAACGGAACTATCTCAAAGTATAATCTAGTTCCAGATGGCGTTATAATTCATACGTGTACCAAATTTCAAATGAATATCTCAATTTTATTTTATCAACCCTTTTAATAATGAAGTAGGGGTGGTGGGGGTTGAAAAACATTATAAATAATCTGAGACCTTGGCTTCTAGTACATACACCAAATTTCAAGTTTCTGTAGTCTTACCAGCTTGCTTTACTGTATTTTCCCCCCATTTACCCCTATTTAACCCCCAACCCTCCAACGGAATCATCTCAAAATATAATCTAGTTCCAGATGTCGTTATAATACATACGTGTACCAAATTTCAAGTGAATATCTCAATTTCATTTTATCAGCCCCTTTTCATATTGGAGTAGGGGTGGTGGGGGTTGAAAAATATTTTTTAAAAATCTGACGCTTTGGCTTCTAGTACATACACCGAATTTCAAGTTTCTGTAGTATTACCAGCTTGCTTTACTTATTTTCCCCTATTTACCCCTATTTAACCCCCAACCCTTCAACGGAATCATCTCAAATTATAATCTAGTTCCAGATGTCGTTATAATACATACGTGTACCAAATTTCGAATGAATATCTCAATTTCATTTTATCAGCCCCTTTTCATATTGGAGTAGGGGTGGCGGGGGTTGAAAAATATTTTTAAAAAATCTGACGCTTTGGCTTCTAGTACATACACCAAATTTCAAGTTTCTGTAGTATTACCAGCTTGCTTTACTTATTTTCCCCTATTTACCCCTATTTAACCCCCAACCCTTCAACGGAATCATCTCAAATTATAATCTAGTTCCAGATGTCGTTATAATACATACGTGTACCAAATTTCAAACGAATATCTCAATTTTATTTTATCAACCCTTTTCATATTGGAGTAGGGTTGGTGGGGGTTGAAAAATATTATAAAGAAAATCTGACGGTTTGGCTTCTAGTACATACACCGAATTTCAAGTTTCTGTACTCTTATCAACTTGTTTTACTTATATTCCCCTATTTACCCCCAAATTAACCCCCAACCCTTCAACGGAATCATCTCAAAATATAATCTAATTCCGGACGTCGTTATAATACATACGTGTACGAAATTTCAAATGAATATCTCAACTTTATTTTATCAACCCCATTAATAGGGCAGGGGTGGTGGGGGGTTGAAAAATATTACAAAAAATATGAGGCCTTAACTTCTAGTACATACATCGAATTTCAAGTTTCTGTACTCTTACAAGCTTGCTTTACTTATTTTTCCCTATTTACCCCTATTTAACCCCCAGATCCTCAAAAAACAATCCAGTTCCAGATCTCGTTATAATATATACGTGTACAAAATTTCAAGTCAATATCTTAAACCGTTCCGGAGAAAACGTGCGGACAAAAAAAAGTTACAGACAGACAGACAGACAGACAGACCGACAGACAGACAGACAGACAGACAGACAGAAATTTTTTTTTTCGCTCAAATTTAGAATCTCGACGTTTCATGACATTCTAAACCTATTTCACGAATAAAAATTTTTGAAAATTTTTTTACGATTACTATACTTCCAATCCAATAAGCCCAGGAGGCTGCAGTGCCCTCGGAGTTTTTATTAACAGACGAGCCCTGAGAACAAAAAAAAAAAAAATACTTCCAATCCACTACGTGGATGTGGAAGTAATTAAGTAATCAGAAATCGTGGAAGTACGGGGTTTGCAAAAAACATGCGATAATAGTTCATTTTCCAAGTATTAAATATTAGGTTTGAAATGGTTTCAGCCAGAAAAATGTAATTACTATTGATTATTTAATATAATTAGACTTAAGTGACGTTTATGGAATAGAAAATCTTATAATAAAAAAATGTATTTATACACTATTTACATTTAGTTTTACATACAAATTTATACCTAAGATTGTAAACTAAGTATACAAATTAAATATTCATGAAAATTATTGCTGTCATTTTTACAATATTGTCATTTACATTTATCACACTAATTAGAGATACAATCAATTGTCCTTTAGTCTTTGCTTCTTTGATGACAGTTCATCATCGTCAGAATCGATAAAACTTTCGGATTCTGGTGGTCTTTGAAATTGTCATCTTCAAATCCAATATTTTGCCTAATATTTATCGGTACATCGTCTATGATTTCTTCGAATCACTTACTCCCTCGTAGATTTTTTTTTCAATATTAGAACATTTTTCAGAACCATGGCAG
The DNA here is from genome assembly GCA_963583905.1 of Stenurella melanura. Taxonomy (NCBI): domain Eukaryota; kingdom Metazoa; phylum Arthropoda; class Insecta; order Coleoptera; family Cerambycidae; genus Stenurella; species Stenurella melanura. Next base: position 88,753,463 of record OY757310.1, read on the forward strand.
CTCGAACAAATTTGTGCATTTCAAACCGTATTCTCGACAGCCAAATTTTTGACTGTTACACCCACTTTCACAGTTGCAACAAATAGTTTTAAGCAATATTTCAAGAATCAATTCTTTATTTGTCAATTTGGGCATAATTCCATGTTGGTGTTGCTTCCAGCCCCAATCCATTGCTGTTATTTTATTATTATATATTATTATTTACCGAGACGAGTTTGAAGCTGATAGTATGCCCTGTAGAAATGTTGTTCTGCTGCGTCTGCAGTTGGTGGAAGTTTTTCCAATTTAGAACATGGTTTTATTGTTGCTACTTGATACTTCTGTAATCTTAATTGATTCAAAGTCACATTTTTATTTTTACATTTATAAATTGTCAATTTTTTTCCAGGAAGTATTTAAAAAAACGAATTGTTTTCTATCTTACATTTTTCAAGGATTTGAACTGTAAATTTTAATAAATAATGAAAAATTTTAAACAGTGATTGAAAAATAATTTAAAATCTAGTTTTTTAGTTTTTCACATTTCTGGCAAATTTTCCCATAGTAATGTTTATTATTTTACACCATCTAAAAGTAGACATTTCAACATAAACAGAAACCACTGTTTTTTTGAAAAAACTGTTTCCAGCACATGGGTATTTTCGGGTGAAAATGAGGTCTCTTTTTTTGTTTAAAATCACAATAAAATGTAAAAATTAATATTTTGATTAAAATAATTATAGCGTGTTTGGGACATAAAAAGGTAAGTTTTCACCAAATTTCATGAAAAAAATTTTTCGTGAGAGATAAACATAAAAAAGGAAAAAAACGGTTTTTTCGATTTTTGTCGGAAAAGTTTAGGTTATGTCTCATAGACCTTTTCATTACGTACAACTTTTACTTTTAACTTTTTTCGGCAGAAGGTCTAGTTTCGCTGGAAATCGTGAAAAACCCTTTTACACCCCTAAAAGTCACTCTCGTAACTCGGACCAACTTTAATTTATTTTTCCCGTTGGTTGCGCTATATTTCAATGCTTTTAAAACAGTTTTCATGCTATTATTAATTTTTATGATTTTTTGCCTTTTTAAAAGGTATCTGCACTGGCCTAACATTTTCAAGATTCAAATAAAGTTAAGAGTCATTAAGTTGTCTTTAGAGAATTTTACATATTTAAAATTATTACTATGTATGTACCAGTAAAAATGCGTTCACAATGATGAGTACCTCCTCTACACTTAGGATATATTTAGAGTAGATAGAGTTTATACTGGAGAAAAATAATCAAATTTTGAATATACAGAAGTTGTGTAAATTATTTTTAAATATTTTTGAAATTTTTTGAATTGCTTATATTTCAAGATTCCGATAGGCATAATTATTAATAGTCGTAACATGATCATTAAACTTAGTACGGGATGGAATACCCAGTTCAATTTTTTTCTAAATATATTTCATCCATTCGGTATTGAAATTGTATGACTCGTCTATTACCCATTTTTGCCCCAAACTTACATATTGGTACATGTTAAATACTGTTACCACTTGGTTTACATCGATTTACATTAATAACAGTACTATCAGTAGCACTTCACAGTCTTCGATTGCGCCGAAGAGGTCATTTATAAATAACAAAAACAAACAGGGCTCTGGATGTGAACCCTGAAGTACACGTGAATCACAGTTTTCATATCATTGTTAGTCATCGAATTCTCAATAGTTTTCAGAATATCTAACCGTACGTTCCTCCGTTACGTTGTTTGTAAATATGATTGAACATGAAAAATTACAGTTGGATTGAAAATTTAGCAGTAAATTAGTGTTAGTGTAGCTAAAAGAAAGACCCAATGTTTTAAAAAATATTACCTGCTACCATTAATAAGATTCCACGAGAACAAAAATATTGCACCCTATACTGAGCGTTTCATTAATCAAGTTAAAATTATACCTACAATACTCTTTTTCAGAGAATTCTATAAAATTTTGAATGCACTAGTGCCTCACCCTGTATAAAAACTTTAATAAACCAACGACGAGTGTAATTACAATTTATTCATCTAATCTAATATAATAAGCCAAAATCAGCAAGTTATTCAAAATAAAATATTCATTTGTCCAGAAACTCATCTTCGAATGAATATCCTCGGAATTACCCTTCATACACTAAGTAATTAGATAATGTTGTTTGTCGTAAGGTTTTTATCAGAGAGATTAATTATGGTATCCTTGAATATTATTTCGAACGTAATGAACCAAAGAGACCCTACCTGTGTGGAAGCAAATAAGTCCAAAACAATGCATGAAGTATGTATAATGATCTTTTTTGTTTTAAATTAATGTTGAGAATCAAGCAGTGTGACCAAGGCTGGTAACCGGAAGTCCATGCACATCTATCTTCAGATGTCATTCGTGTGAGAAACTATAAAAACATAATAAAATATTTTACGTCGTGTTTCGTCGGTAATTATTAGGAAAACCTTAAGTTACGTAACGTATGAATGAGTTACACAAGCAGAGGACGGTATAAGTAGCAAGGCACGGGCATCTGAATTTTTCTGATGGATAAATGCTATTTAGCGTGTCGATTATAATATTGTTATAAAAGATAAATCGACGTTTAACTTAGTTAATTCTTGTAAATAATTAATTAACATTAGTTAAGAACTTTTCAGATGAGCCAGGAGTAAATAAACAAACATCGATTTATCTTCATTGTTTCGGAATAAAAAAGAAACTTTAATCCGCTTTTAATTGGTACTAATATATTTATGATTGGTTTCCACTTAATTTATGATATAATGGTATGATATTTTTATTTATTATACTATAATGTCGGTAATTCTTATTTTATTTGTTCATCTTTCCTATTAAGACTACTGGTATATCATTTAAATTATTGAACGCAGTAAAATACTGTTATAATAATATAACGGCGCATAAGTCATTTATCTAAATTCGATCGACATATGAACTGGTTTATTAACGATTTCTCACATTACAAAACTCGGAATTAAGTTAGTTTTTGTATCACCTGTGTCAGATCGGGGATCTTCACGGCCATCAATTTGGCCACATAGGCCGAATAAAAGGACTTGCTGACCCCACACCCATCTAACTCGCTTCAGTGATCCTGCCCGCAGAATACGGGCACAATAAGCTTCACGGGACCGGAAGAGTATGCCGCCTATATCCTGCTTAATAAAGCGGAAACAACATATTGCAATGCGGATAATATTTGTGTGTTTGAATAAGAGTTATATCGGGAATTGTTTCGAGTAAACTTATTTGCATCTAACAGTGATGGGAAATGGGCCTAATTTATTCTATTTCGAACAAAGTGTTCTTCCAAAGCAACACCTAATCATACTGGTGGCTCAACCAAATGTTGCCATAGGTACAAATTTAAACAAAAATTGGTTTATTACACAGTCTTCTGCTGTTTCTATCTGGAGTGTTGCCATAATTCCTTTAGGAAATAATGGAGATTTTATCTTGCCACAACTCATAATCCCCGCCGCTTAACATGTAAGTCATGTTTTAGATATCGATAAAACATTTTTAGTATGATGACAATTTTTGCTTTAAAATCTTGGCGCAATTGTCAAAAAAAGACCTTACGTTTATTCGTGAAAATTTCGAAATTTCTTCGAATTTTCACGTTTCAGACCAGTAGATTGTAGATTACTGAAGATCTGTTAATTCCGTCAGTCTGTCTGTCGGCGCTATATCTAAAAACTATTTAACGAAAAACAGTTAAATTTGGTAGGTAGTTGATGCCACTGCCAACAATAAAATAGGTAGAATTTCACTGGAAAATATACAGGATGTGTCTAACGAGAACAAATAATAACAAAAATGTCACAGATTGTAATAATATTTGGCATATAGTTAATACAATTGGTAAGGAAGACACCTATCCTACTTTTAATGAAAAACATACAGGGTCGTCATCCTAAGAAATAATTCAACTATGGTGTAAATTTGTACAGGTATTTACGAAAACCTTCCATATTTAGCATCCTTTATTTTTTATTTACTCTTTTTATCGGATGACTACTTTGTATATTTTTTTGACCAAAGGTTATCAGGTCTTTTTGTAGCAATAATGATAACTCCATTCCGATTATTATCTCCTTTGTCGTTTCTTAATTAATAATTGTAGAGTGACCACCCTGAATAAATAAAAAGTGAAGTTCTATGCAAATACCTTAACCGATTTTTCAAAATAAGGATTCATTATACAAAAAGTTAAAATTTTCAAAGAAACTTTCGAATATATCAAATATTACTTCAGTTGTCCAACATAATAGATAATAATAATGCAGAGACAGAGATAGACTATAGATAGCGCGGCAATTCAATGAGCATATCCAGGGATGCACTCAGGTTGTTCTTGGTCAATCTTATTCAAATTTATTGACATTGGGACAAACCGTAAAAACGAAAAACACTGACTGAGAGTCTATTCTTAATCACTTGTAAAACTCCCAAATTGTCCACGAGTGTTCAACATATGCAAATTTATATTCCTACACAATTTCGTCATACCAGATTCCAATAATTTATTAGTGTTTGTTTAAAATTCATTTCATAACTTTAAAGTTATTATCAAGAATACGAACTAATTCATATTCTTTGATTTTTTGAGGTATTAAAAGCATTGAGGAAAGGGCTGTTTTGATAAGATGTAGAAATATTTAGAAAGATTTCCGAAAAGCTGTTGATCTAGTTGTCATGTACAATACGTTGGTAAAGTTTTTATATTATGTTTTATAGAGAAGTAGCAAAAACAAACAACAATAATTTGTCATGATAATTATTTTATCAAGTAAAAATGAGTTCGAACTTTCAAGTCCTGTCCTGGTTAGCAGCTATAACCATTTCCTTCGTTGTCGCCTCCCTTCTTGCGTGCACATTATTTCTTTTTTTTTTTCGGAATAACTGTTTACTTGATTAGAAGTTAATGTTTGAAAAATAATTTTCGGTTTATCTCTAGAGATAACTAGACAGGCATGGTGTTACATTCTTGTGGTGACGTATTTTTCACTATTTTCATTATTTTTTGTGTATAGAGCATGTTTATAGAAAGTGTGTGTGTGTGTTTGGGTTTAAATGGCTTTGGCATAACCAATTAGCCAGTCTGTTTCAGAGAAAGTGTGAAAAAAGTAAATATAAAATGAAAAAGTACCAATATATCGCTCTAGCCTATAGCTAAGTTATAAAAAGTGCATTGAAATTAGTTGAGGTTGTCTCACGATCTTCGTCCTAGATGTTTTGATGTTTGTATAAGTAAATTCTGAATAATAATAATAATAATAATAATAATAATAATAATATTCTTTATTCTTTATTTAGGCGAAGTTCACTTATAATGCTTTCTTTCACTTGTATAATGTATAATATGTAACGATTTTTTTTTCTAATTGCAGATAGTCGTAGAAAAAATGATTGTATAATTTTCTAACTATTCACAAAGCGTCTTTTTCACTCGTGGATCATCAAAATTCCCATTTGTAAAAAAAAAGTATTTCGTTATGCATTTGTTAATATTAATATTTTATTATCGATTTAAAAATTCAAAGCATCTCTTCTTTGCATTATCTTGTAAATCTAAGCCTAATTATAACATATATGTAGGGAATTAAATAATAAAGTAATGATATTTTATTCTTCTACATTAATTATTAAAGTTATACATCAATTTCATTTAGAATATCACTTCGATTAAATAGATTGTGCCACAAAATATGTTAGTAATATTTAAATCAAAAATATAAATTTTCTAAAAACATCATGAATGAAAAGGTAGCACTCCCAGACACTTTAAATATGTTAATGTGTATCAAAATCGATGAATAGTTTTCACAACATCAAAGCATTAACAATTATCTGGATATAATTAAAACTGTATCAGATCTAAGTGTGCTAAGACGACATTATCTTATTAAATACAGAAAATAATTTGCCATTGATACTGACACAATGTGTTGGTCTTAAAAAATTGAAGAATTAAGTCAAAATATTTCCAGATATGAAAGTCAAGGAACAAGATATGTGTGGTCCACCGTCAATCTAAGATTAACAAGAGAACTTACGTACATTGGAATTATGTTTTATTATTAAATGTGATTATCATTAGCGGTTTTAAAATGGAGTTTATATACTGTACACATGAAATTCTGCAAATAAATGCATCGCGTGCTGACCTTCACAAAGCACTAGCATTTTATGTGAATATAAATAATAAACATGTAACAAATGTTTTTATGGATGATTTTCAGTTTCGAATTGAAACTTGTTTTAAAACGCATTTTTTATTTAACACGATTTAAAATATATATACCAGGAAAGTGGACTGACGTTGTAGTATAAGTAAATTTATTAATTGTACCCGCATTGGTTTCATGTTTAAATGATACTCGCTAATAGTAGATGGTAGGTATAGTTTAAAAAACGTATGGTCTGTAGGATACGACCCGGACTTCGGTTTTTACCTTTTCCGTTAAAATGAAGAGCCATGTAGCGTGAATTGACGTTTATGACAGAAACAGGAAATTTCAGACTTGGCAGTCACTATATTAGTTGAATTTCTGCAGTTGCACACATGGTTTATTAGGGCGGCCAACGTCAGAATAATGCAGAAATGCCTCGCTTAACTGGCCATCAGATTGAATGTGCGGTATAAATTTACTAAAGTGTAATTACTTACTGAATGATTAATTGAGGTGTTTACTTTTATAAGCATAATCTATCAAACTATCAAACAATTACTAGTAAACAAATACCTGACTATTATAGCAGTAAGTTAATTATTATTACTAAATTTACACTATAGAAACATTAAACTTGTTTGTAGAAACATATTACAATGAACAATTTGTTATAAAACAGATTTTTAAGTTTAGATGAGAAATTGAATCGAAGAAGTTGTACATCATGAACATATTTAACAACGTCATTTATTATTTTACAAAACCGTATTCCTTTATTAAACAAAAATTAGATAAATAAAACTCATGATATTAAAAGAGGAAAAACTACTTTATTTCGAATTTTACGACAAGAAGTTATTCTTGACAGACATGTCTGCTTATATAAAAAACGCTATTGGACGTTTAAAAAGTAATACGAGATATACGAGACACTCGACAAGTTACCATGAAAAATTCAACCGTGCGTGGCCTTATTATTTTCATTTTTTAATCTAAAAAGATAGATGGAGAGGAAACTTAGTAAAATCAACTTTATTTTATAGTGAAATTATTCATCACAAAGTTCCAGGAAAAGCTACTCTTTGTAGACCAGTGTAATAGACGACTTCCCAAGCCACTTCCAAATTACTTACATTAATTTCCTGGTACTCGGTACTTGGTACTAAAATTATTTTTAGTACCATTCTATTCAGCTCGATGGGGTTGGTCTTTGTGGGTACTTTTAAGGATGTGCAATTCGTTTAAATAATTACAAAAAGAAGTTAAGTTTAAAATATGGTGTTTTTTGTCATTTCACCGCTTATGCGGCGAGAACGGTAATAGATAGGACAAAATGCAGTGGAACCTTTTTTGTAGAGCATCGAATTTTCAACAAAAAAGTTCCCGAAAGCATGTTCTTATGTATGATAGTTTACGAGTTACAGCAGTAGCAGCCGTAACAATCGTAGACTTTGGCCGAGCCCCTGGCAGAAGCTTGCAAAAAATATATTTTATTTTCAAACGACTCCGCTACTATTAAGTACTTTGACTTCCTGATTCCGAATTTGGCATCAAAAATATAGGTTTCACGGTTGTGTTTTTCACTAACCACCCAAAAACCACTTTTGAGGGGTCTCAATAGTAGTCTTTGGGTAGCTAACGAAAACCTGAACCATGAAACCTATATTTCTGATACAAAATTCGTAAGAGTAGGGGGGGGGGGGTGTCAGTCCATTGGAAACACTAATTTTTTTGATGCGCCTGTGTAGTCGAAAACAAAATTAAAGATGTCTCCGAAAATTTCGAATAAAACCATGACGCTTCTAAAATACATATATGACTTTTTGGACACGTTTGAATTGATTTACAACTTTTGGTGATGCTAAACGCGAAAGTCTTGCCGTCCCTTATTTTTCAAATTTACAGTTAAATATTTGTAGTCCTATGGAAACTTAAACATTGTCAAATTTTTAGTTATGAATTTTTTGGACTCTATACGATAGCGTCCTTTATTTTTCTTAAATATGCACTTTTCTATGCAGAAAATGTAAGAAATAAACATATGGACTTTTGCATCCCTTTTTGAGGGTGAAAAATATATACGATCTATTGTTAAAAAGTACAGGTTTTAACATTTGACAGCAAGGTACTCAAAAAGATTTTTTAAGTAATTTATAATAAATATAATTGTCGTGCTAACTACAGATGGTGATTATAGGCTTACTTTATTTGATGGTACTCATTTGTTCCATCTATTTTGTGGAAGACCATCCTTGGGGGTACCTAACAACATATTTAAATGATGTAACAATAGGTGCAATGCGGCGTACAAAGGTCCTTACACACATCATAAATCATCGACTTCAGCCCCTGGCAGAGACTATTATTGGTGAATATCAAAAGGCTTCAGACGCGATAAATCCACGATGGATCAAATCTTCACAGTCAAGCAGATTCTTAGTAAAACATGGGAACACAATATCGATGTTCACAATGTATTTGTAGATCCTTTTCAAATATCGTGAGGACTAAAACAAGGGGATGGGCTAGCACCAACGTTCTTGAACCTACCACTGGAATTCGCTATAAGATGGTGGAGGTCGGAAGAGACGATCAACTGACTAATAAGTCTGTCCAACTAGTTGCCTATGCAGATGGCATTAACATCAAATTCCAAATTGCGGTGACTGCGCAACAAGTATATTCACAACTGAAAAACCACGCCAGGGATAGGGCTAGGAATCAAAATAGAAGAGACAAAAGTCCTCACACAAACATCATCGACAAGGACAACATAGAGACAGTAGAACAATTTACGTATTTGGGGGTGGAGCTGTGCAAGGACGGAACGGAAGACAAGGAAATACATAAAATAATAGTACACACTAATAAAGCATATTGCACGCTTGCACACATATTCCGGTCTAGAAATGTCCATCGACAAACGAAGCTAAGAGGGTACAAAACAATGATCAGACCAATAGTTAGCTACGGCAGCGAAGCATTGGTCCTAACAAAACAGTTTATAAGTAAACTAAACGTATTCGAAATAAAAGTTCTGCCAAGAATCCCAACCACCTAACTACACTAATTTTTCAAGGAAGCACCAGTCTTAGAATACATCCGATTACAAAAGTTGCAATGGGCTGGGCACGTAGTAAGAATGGAAGAGGGAAAACTACCAAAAGAGCGCTTAACATACGAATGCAAAACAAAAAACCAGTGGGAAACCAAGGAAACGATGGAGAGACGGAGTAGCGGAAGATGCACTGAGTCTTCTAGGAATGAGAAGTTGGAGAAGAACAGCTACGGACAGATATTTTTGGGGGCGAAAGTTAAGAGAGGTCAAGGGTGGACTTGTTCTGTAGGACCGGAGAAGAAGAAGAATAGGTGCACCTACTCAAAATAATTATATTGTTATCAAGTTTTATTAATAAATGTTTGTACACCCTATATATATATTAAAAGATTGTGAAAATAATTATTAAGCTTTATTGAATTTAAACAATTAATTTTTCACTTGTTCGCTTCTCCCGGAAATTAATGGTGAATGAGAGTAAAAAATTCTTGAATGTCTAAAATGATGAAAATTGTTTAGTTGTGACACCATATATCGAAAGCTGTTGATTATTTAAGGCCGTGTCCATTGAAACTATTATTCAAGTCAAGTATTCAATTCTATAGCAAGAAGCAAGAATGGTGCGGTGTCCTTTTTTAAGCTTAGTTTCAAGTCATTGCAAAGTTTAATTCGTCCGTAAAGCGAATTTGTTGCTGTTAAAATATCAGCAGTGCCTGTAGATGACATCTGTAGATGCAATTTCTCCTTTCTGTTAACTATGTATACTCCTGTGTAGGCATTAGGATTGTGAATCAAAAATCTTTTTGTTTAATAATGTAGTGTTCTATATAATATTTTCTATATATATATATATATATGTAGAAAGCCTGTGAGCAAATATTCAAAAAGACATTGTGTAATAATTGTGAATATTTGTGTGAATATTTCTATCCTTAGAAATAATGTTTATTTAAGAGTAGCACCTAATGTTGATTTTCTGTTGCATATATTAAGCATATATTAATGCGTATATATCTATTAATACATCCATTATTTTATAAAATAAGTTCTCAAATAAACATTATTACCATATAAAATTTTAGTACTTGTTCTTTTCCATATTAAATTACAACATTGCATTGTGCTGCAGTTTTATGTGGGATTTTGTAAAGGAAATCAATTGATATATTTTACGGAAATAGTAACATATATTTCTCTAAAATTTTGACAACTTCTATTTATTTGATTGATACATTTCATTTGAGAAATTGTATAATTAACGTACTATTTAACCCTTTACAAATATATGTGTGATTATCTTACGCATAAAACTACTCAAAGCATTGTCCAAATTTACAAGTCAACCCCTATCAATATTTATCACAACTACTTTTTATGTAGAAAGTAATAGTTTGTTTGTTTTCCATGTAACTAATATTTATGTAGAAAGTAATAGTTTGTTTGTTTTCCATGTAACTAATATTTGGGATATAACCAATGCATTTTTAGAATAGGTGGAGTTTATGAAACATGATTTATCGGATAATATTATCCCCGCATTTTGGGGAAGATTATTCTTAATAAAAAAGCAGCTCTCTTATTTGCGTTTTTACAGTCTTTCGAGTTGTCTAAATATGTGTTCCATCATGTGGTCATTAGATATGCCACATGCGTTCAACCACAGCAAGTAGTTATTCATTGCACATGAAGAGATCTAACAGCTCTTACGTCGATACTGCAGTTTGCAATCTCTAAGTCATGATGATATTCGTAATGCTTACCGAAAATCCGCCAATTGGATTCCAGTATTTTCAGTATTGGCTTGAAAAGAGTAAAATAAACATTACGAAACATTGTTACTTCCACATCCACTCCATTATTAAGAGGGTTGATAAAATAAAATTGAGATATTCACTTGAAATTTGGTACACTTATGTATTATAACGACATACGCAACAAGATAATATTTTGAAATGATTTCATTGAAGGGTTGGAGATAAAATAGGGGTAAATAAGGGTAAATAAGTAAAGCAAGCTAGTAAAGGTCCAGAAACTTGAGTTTTGTGTATTTAGCCTTTCCACTATATCAGGGTCATCGAGAATATCTCATTTAATATCGGTCGTACAAAAAACTTGATTCTACAAAAATTGTGCCAATTTTTATAAGCTATGCAAAATAGTTTAAATATATTTGAAATCCATGGCCTACTTTAAGAGTTGAAAAATATATAAATGCGGAATATGTCTAAGCAAAATATCTCCGTTATTTGAAGAGATATTACGAACATTCGGCGACAATTTTTTGTGAAACAGAGTATTTCAGCGAGGTTTTATCAAAATTTTTACAAAACCGCTGTATTTAGAGATTTACTCTTTATGGTGTTAACATTTTTTTTAAAGTGGCAAAAAATGGCGGCATTTAATAGAGTATTTTTCTCAATTTTCCACGATATATCACGTGCCATATTTATTCATTGGAACCAAGCAAATGATTATAAAAACATTGTTTAAACCAATATTTTTTTTTAACTAGCATCATACTTGCCGTGGAGAAGTATGATTTATTTAATCATACTTCTCCACCGATTAAAACATTCAGTAAGTTCTTCAAATCTTTACTATAATCAAACATTAACCCAATTAAAAAGAATAAAGTAAATTCAGCTAACAAAAAAAAAAAATAACAATAATCAGGAATGCAACATGGAGCAATTATGGGAAGAGTATTCACAGTTATGCCAATGTATAGAGGTCATCCATAAAATCGTCATTCTTTGCTCAGAAAGTTAAAATATCTTTATCAATTAATTTAAGTACAATATCCATTGTGTGTATTTCATGTTATCTACTAAACTTGATATGACATTTAAAACATTGTTTTGAGGATTAGATAAATATTAATGTGCTGTGTGCTATATTCGTTTTTATTATTACATTTTATTGTTTTAATGTTTTGTTAATGTTTGATTATAATGAAGCTTTGAAGAACTTATTGCATTTTTTAATCGTTTTATTTAATCATACTTCTCCATGGCAAGTATGATGCTAGTTAAAGAAAAATTATTGGTTTAAAAAATGTTTTTATAATTATTTGATTAGTTTCAATGAATAAATATGGCATGTGATAAATCGTTGAAAAGGGAGAAGAATACTCTATTTATTGTCACCATTTCTCACCCCTTTCAAAAATTTTAATGCCCTAAAGAGTAAATCTCCAAATACAGCGGTTTTGAAAACAAAGTGATAAAAGGTCGTTGAAATACTTTGTCTTGCAAAAAATGGTCGCATTTGAATTTTCGTCGTATTTCTTCAAATAACGGAGATATTTTGCTTACACATATTCCGCATTTTTCGACATAACTCTTAAAGTATGCCATCGATTTCAAATGTCTTTAAACCATTTTATAGCTTATAAAAATTGGCACAATTTTCGTACAAACAAGTTTTTTGCACGACCGACATTAAGTGAGATATTCTCGATGGCCCTGATAAAATGGACAGCCTGTATACTAGAAGCAAAGGTCTGTCTTTCTATTGGTTTTGCACCCCTACCACCACCCTCACTCTATCATTAAAGGGATTAACAAAATAAAATAAAGGTATTGACTTGAAATTTGGTACACGTATATATTATAACGAGACTTGGAACTAAATTAAATTTTAAGTTTATTCCGTTTAAGGGTTGGTTGTGAAATAGGGGTAAATAGGGATAAATAAGCAAAGCTAGCTGACAAAAGTTCAGAAACTTGGGATTTGGTATACATACTAGATGCTAAGATCTCATTTTTTTATGGCATTTTCTGCCTCCACCACCATCCCCACTCTATTATTAAAAGGGTTAACAAAACAAAATTAAGATAATGTTGAAATTTGGTACACGATGCGTAATAACAAGATCTGGAACTACATTATATTTTGAGCTTATTGTGTTCAAGGGTTGGGGGATAAATAAAGTAAAATAAGTAAAAGTAAGCTAGTAAGAGCCCAGAAACTTGATATGGTGTATATATACTAGAAACAAAGGTGTTAAATTTTGTTGACATCTGCCACCCCCACTCTATTATTAAAGTAGTTAATAAAATGCAATTGTGATTTAGTGTATACGAGAGCTAAGTTCTTTAAAAAAATTGTTGGTATCACGCACCTCCCCCCCCCCCCCACTGGAAAAGGTACTGAAGTGGCACGTCGTTTTACAGTCTTTGAGTCAGATGATTTCAAACATTATAATTATTAAAATTTTATGACAAATTATTTCCACATACTAATATGCAAATATGATATCATGATGGTTTTGTTTAAAGAAACTTGCATAGGAAATCTGTATGTGGAAGTAGTGATTCCTTAGGCATGGGTTTATTTAACAAAAAAAGGGGTAAAAAACTCCTTTCAAGAAAGAACAAAAATACAATAAGTTTCTTCATATTTTGATAATGAATTAAATATAAAATGTCATTCTTCAGAACTGTAATTAAAATATCACTTGTTACGAAGGGAAGTTCGTCATAATATGTGATTTCAATTTTCAGACCTATGCGGTGTGTCCAGACTTATACAATATACAGTTCCACGGATTGAGTTCGGAGGGCAGAAAGATTTTTTATTTGAGGAAAAGTCATTCTTTATAAAGACGCTTGCTGGTTATACAAAGCCTGAAAATGATACTATTTTCCAAAATTTATATGCATGGTGCCTAATATTTACAAAAAATGTGAGAAACTGCAAAGATGAAAGAAGTGTCTTAATTTGTAAATATTTTGAAAAATGGTAGTAAAGCAAAATGTTATTGATTAAATTTTATAGTCAATTATGACATCTTGACCTCCTACTGTCAAATTAATTTTTTGTTCTTTTTTAAAGATTCATGTTTGTCCAAACAGGTTTTTTGTTTTTTATCTAATCTAGTATTTATATATTTATTGTTATGTTGGTGTCATGTGATTATGTTTGATACAGAAAAAATATTTTCCTAGAAATACTAAGAAACTAACAAAAACTGTTCATTGTTAACTGTTACGGTTTGGGGGAGGATAATTTTATGGTGGAGTCACGAAAAAATTTCATGGCCCAGTTCTTTGGCCACCTAAGAGCCCTGATCTGACTATTGTTGATTTTCACTTGAGAGATATTAAATATCAGTATTTGACAACAATATTTAGAGGGCTTAAAAGACCGGATAAGGGAAGAACTGTTTGTAGAAATGTGAATCTTTAAAAAGAATACGAATATAATTTGGTTGTAGGAGGTTAAGATATAGTTCAGTATAAATTTTAATCCATCACATTTTTTGTTACCAGTTTTCAAAATATCCACAAATACAGGCACTTTACTCTTTGTTGTAGTTTTCACAATTTTGCAAATATTTGGCACCCTGCATGCAAATCTTGGAGAACAGCATCGTTTTCGGACTCTTCATAACAAGCAGGCGTTTTTATAAAAAATATCGTAAATTTACAAACAAAAAAGTTTTCCCTCTTCCGAACTCTGTCTGTAGACATAAGTACTGTAGATAAATAAAAATCGTAAAATGTTTATTTCTTCGGTATAAGTAATTAAATATTCTAATTTACATAATTTAATTTTTAATTGGATTAGAAACAATATAAAATAACTTTTGATATCGTTGATGTTGATGAATATCGTGCTTGAACATAACCTATTGAATGAATTATTGTGAGGAGACAGAAGACATTTCTAATATAAAATAAATTAAATCTTAAAATACAGCTTGGAATACTTTTTGAGTATATAAATCATTACTTCGTCATCGTTTAAAGTAAAACGTGAATAACAATGTAATGCACGCGGCATAACGTTCGTGTTTTGTCTGTGGTGTCCCCCAAGGCAATTTGATCATACTTTTTAATTAACGACGAAGTTTTTCCATAATTTCATCCCAGTGGTACAAAGAAATACAAGTTTCTCGGAATGAATTTTGTATCATTTAATCAAAACGATGTTTTCTCGTTTTATGAACTATTTAAAACCTAACTTAATAGGGATTACAATCTATTTTTTTTATTATGCGATAAAAGCTCGAAATGTAAGGCTTTAGTAGTTAGTACAGCATTAATGAAAAATTGATTGTAAAATTTTGATGTCAGAAATAGATAAATTATTTTAATTGCGTGTGTATATATGGGTGCGTGTAAAAAGAATCTAATAATATCGAAAATTTCGTAATATACACAGTGACTACTCAATCATCGTGTAAATTACATGCGATTTATAGTGCCTCCAAATGCGTTTTACCATGAAATATAATAAAGAGTTATGTTTATTGTTAATATGGAAGAGAAATGCACCCGGATTTTACATAAGGAAATATCAGTCATATTGTTTGAAATGCATGTTATATGATAAAAACTTAATGCATCTATAGTATGTATTTATGTGTATAAGTATATATATTAAATTACTAAATACGTAATAATATTGCAATGACTAATACGTTGCATAATTTCCATTTCTTAATAAATGCATTTATGCACTTTTTTCATATCTCCTGATCTTTAAGATGACCTTCGCGAGCAGTAGCCAGAGTTAATGTTGTTTTGTCTTTTGTCCATTGTTTCTTTTAAAAATATTACGTTAAATTTACTTTTCATCGGATACCTCTTGGGAATAATGCTATAGAATGTATTTTTTAATTCGCAAGGATACGTCAGTTTTAAAATACTGAGTGAAAACAATAAGTTTCAGTTTGCTGCAAATAAATGAATTTACGAGAAACTT
This sequence comes from Stenurella melanura, assembly GCA_963583905.1. Taxonomy (NCBI): domain Eukaryota; kingdom Metazoa; phylum Arthropoda; class Insecta; order Coleoptera; family Cerambycidae; genus Stenurella; species Stenurella melanura. The sequence goes on from OY757310.1 coordinate 88,769,421, forward strand.
TAGTTCAAAGGAATACAAAACTGTATCTATAATTGTTTGGTTATCTATGTATGTGGTGTATCACAGATTTCCCTTAGGTTGTACCCTAAGAGGGTTCTTTGATGTGGCTGCGATTCAATAAATTATTAAATTCTGAAATAAGAATATTTTGTTGTGCTTGCTTTAACAAGAGTATAACAAAATAACAAGAGTTGGATAATTGAAATAGCCGAAATCAGTTCCATTCTCATTAACTAGCAAGACACATAAAAATACTTAGATGCGTCCCACGTAATGTTTCAAAAACCAAGTGGTTCTTTCAAAGTTTTATGAATGTTTTATGGTAACTTAAATAATTAAAATAGTTTTAAAGCAAGTGTATTATCTTTATGAGGCTAATTGATCCTAAACTACCCTTAAATATATATCGTATCTATAGAGTTCAATGAAGTCTTAAAAGATTTATTATTATTTTCACGCTTGGTTTTATTTATTTTTATTAATTATGTTTACAGTATAGGAGGTAATGTGCAATTATCATTTGCATCAGCATCTTTGGAGCATAGCCGATAACGAACGTGATATGAGAACTTCCCGTATCAGTGGAAACTTAATAAAATAAATTGATTGTAACACAAATCGACTTGATACTAATATACAATTCAAATGTATTGACTCCTCTCTTTAACCGCGAATATCTCAGAAGCTGAGACGCGGAAAAAAATGAAGAAATTATGTGTTCATTATACCTATATTCTAAATCATTTACTGAAATTTGAATAATGTACATTGGACTGTTTTGAAGTTCTGCTAAGTTATACTGAATAATGTCCTTCTTTTTAAGGACAATTTTGCCCATACCAGTTCCATTATATAATATACTTAATTAACTATTTTATCAATGTTTTCTTAAATACATTGATAAATGACCGAATAAACATGAGGTCACGTTTTTGAGAATAACTGAGACATTTTAGAATAAAAAATTATGAAAAATTTTCTGGTACAAAAAAAATCCCGTGCTTTATCGGTATCTAAAATATTATTTACATAGTGGGCATATTTTCTGAGATATAATAGATTTAAAACTGATATGGTCAAAATGTTCTCAAAAAGTAGGACATTTTTCAATATAACTTAGCAACACTTCAAAACTGTCCAATGTACATTATTATTCAAAAAAATAATTTTTACTTTCGTCGCATTCCGAAGGGAAGTATTGTATTCGAGAAACAATCACCCTCCGAGATTTTTTCGGATTTTGACGTTTCAGATCACGTAGATTACGAAAATATAGGTTTTTAAATTCCGTCTGTCTGTCTGTCTGCCTGTCTGTCTGTATGTTGGTGCATTAACTAAAAAAAACTACTTGACGGAGAGCAGTCAAATTTGGTAGGTAGTTGACGCTACTGTCAGCGAGAAATGGTTAAACTTTCACCGGAAAATATACAGGGTCTAAACTAAAGGGAATAAAAAATGAAAACAATTTTTGTTTGCTCAAATTTAAAATTTTCATGTTTCATGACACTCTAAACCTATTTCAGAAAAAAAATTGAAAATTATTTCACCAACATTTTTGAAAAAATTTTTACCACTAAAATAGATGAAAAAAAAAATTTTTTTTGTTCAAATTTGAAATTTCCACGTTTCATAGCGTTCTAAACCTATTAAAAAAATAGAAAATTTTTTCACTATTTTTGAAAAAAATTTACCACTAAATAGATGGAAATTTTTTTTTCTTTTTTCAAATTTAAAATTTCCACGTCTCCATGGCATTCTAAACCTATTTCAACAAAAACAAATTAAAATTTTTTTGAAAAATTTTTAATCTAGTAGTCACTATTATAGAATAGATTAAAACATTTTTTTGCTCAAATTTCATGATATTCCAAACCTATTTCGGAAAACAAAATTTGCAAATTTTTTTTTACCATTTTGGAAAAATATTTTACCACTAGAGTAGATGGAAAAAAAATTGTTTTGCTCAAATCTAAAATTTTCACGTTTCATGACATTCTAAACCTATTTCAGAAAAAAAATTATTGAATATTTTTTTCACAAACATTATTGGAAAATTTTTTACGACTAAAATAGACGGATTTTTTTTCTTTGCTCAAATTTAAAATTTTCACGTTTCATGGTATTCTAAACCTACCTATTTCAAAAGAAAACTATTTTGAAAATTTCTTTACCAACATCTTTGAAACATTTAAAAAAAAATGAAATTTTTTAACCACCACTATACTTCCATTCCACTACGTGAATGTGGAATTGAAAATGTGACAGATGGCAATAATATTTGGCATATGCACCTATTATACTTTTATTGAAAAATGTACGGGGTGGTCATTCCAAGAATTAATTCAGTCATGGTGGGCATTTGTAAAGGTATCTGCGCAAGCCTTCCATATTTGGCACCTGTCATTTAGTATTGAACTGCTGCTGCTGGATGAGCACTATATATTTTTTTGACCAAAACTTATCAGGTTTTCTTTGTAATAATAGTGATAACTATATTCCGATTATTGTTTTCAATGTCATTTCGTAATTATTAATTTTTTAGAGTGACCGCCATGCACAAGAGGGAAGTTTTATGTAAATACCTTTTCCGATTTTTTAAAAAAAAATTTCCTCTTCTCCATTTATAAGATATTCGCAGTTAAAGTGAGGGGTCAATACATTTGAACCGTATATTAATCACGGCTTAATAGTAGACACCTTGCATATTCAGAATTTCTGTCTCTTGGCCTCCATTAGTCAGGATGTATGCCATTCTTATTGTACTGTTTAAGTGGTAAGTAATCGATAAAAAATACAAGCGTGCATCAACTATAGAAGACATTTCCAATTTCACGAATTACTTAATGGAATTTCCACTGATAAGCAAAATGCTCATATCAAAATCGTTGTCTGCCATACACTAAGGAATTAATAATATCTCTAGCTGATACATATGCATCAGGTAATTGCACACTCTAGTAACAATGTAACTATGTATACATTTACATGGTAATAATACTCCGAATAATTGAACTTGTATCAACAAATTAAAATGAACAAGAAGAGAAAATGATAAATATAAATCTAGCAATATAAAATTAATAGCAACAATAACAATAAATGAAGGTAGTACAGCATGTTTGGCCTGATTTTTAATACTAAGAGATTTACTAAACTTCTAGTACACTATAAAATTTGTTAACAGTTGATTTTATCCTATTCACCGAACTGAACATTGTTTATGTTATTCGATATAACAGTGTACAGGAAGCATAGGTACATTTCTAGTATTAGATGATGATATGCATTGTGTAATCGCATAGACTTCAAGCAATCAGGAAAACTGATGTAGACTCTGACAGTTTTGAAAGTGGAACAAACAATGCGATTTTAGCGATTGTATAAAGATCCAATATGTTTAATTCATAACATATGAACGAACTTTATCTTGAACAGAGTCAAGTCTATGGGTATATGGACAAACAAATTTGCAATATTCATCTTACAGACTAGATCTAATCTGAGAATTATATAAAATAGTTCACGTTTTAGAATTGAGAAAACCTGAACCATTTTCTTAAGGTAAATCCAAATATTTCGTTTGGTTCCCCGATAATTCTTTCGAAATAATCACTGACAATCAAGCATAACTGCTAAGTATTTCACAATAGCTACGATACACAAGCTTATGTTGTTAATAATATCAATATATCTTATGGGTAACAGCCGGCTACTAAATGACACAGAATCAATATTTTTGGATATATCATTTATGAATAAATTGAGCAGTAACAGACCATTATGGGAACCCTGAGGCGAAAATGATTTTGTAAATGTTAGTGAGTTCTCTCTCGGAGAAATACGACTGGATCTGCGATAATAAAGTAGGATCAGCTCCTATTTCATGAAGTTTCTTTAAAAGAAAAGAATGGATTATCGTATCGAAGGATTTGCTATAGTCCATGTACAAATGCACGCCCGTAAGCGCATTAACGATGAAGGTGGTATAGATATGCAAGTTGCAGTCACCAGGATGACGACTAAAGACTAAATTATTTTCAGAATTGTAGACAGGATGCACCCAGTTTTTGATGAGATATGTGTCACATGATTTGCAAATTAGAATTATATATGAACTTTTGCAGCATGATGGAAATATGGTTCCGAAGTTTAAGGATGAGGAAATGAGAAAACGTGGTAAGAAGAGCGATTTGAAACAGACATTTACGAAAATCGATTTTTATCGAGGTCTGTTCCCTTATCAGTGCCAATTGAATTAAGGGCAGCTTCACATCTAAAGGACTAATATATATCTTAATCTCGTCGACAGTAATATCGGTAGTGAAATTTAATATCATGCAACTAACTGCAACCTAAAGAAAAATAACAAATTCACTATATTAACCTTGATATTATCATAGATCATTGAAAGGGACAAACAGTCACTTTTCCCATGAGGTTTAATAAAATTCCCAGAATAAATCCTTAAATACCCGGAATACATCTTTATGTAGCACCCACATACTCAGCATAGTACTAGTTGATCAATAATAACTACATCTCTTATGAAGATTACTAAAAACCTAATATACATGTAGATCACCTGATTGCTTGAATTCCTTATGAGTTTCAGCTCGCGTCTCATTACTAAGCCTCCCTGTAGTAAATTTTTTCCAACCAGTCAATTTCTGTACTAAATTATCTGGCAAATTTTTTAAAGTAGTGATTACGCACTACGAATGCGGAAGTTTTAATCAAAAATGGAATATTGAAAAGCTTCGTGGAGTTGAAGAAAAGCAACTTTTTATTAAACGGTATAATTCGTAATGAAAATAACATATCAGTGATATCAAAATATTCTCTGCTTTGATTTGAAGATTACTTAGTTTTGCATACTATGATTTAACTGGTTCTTACAAATATAGAGACACAGACATCTTTTAATCGATATCTTAGTTCAGCGTTCATTATGAAACGAATTTTCCAACAACAAAATTTTGTCAGTGATGATTATTAAAAGTGTTTGACCGGTTATATACATAGATATAATAACAATGCTCTGTCTGGTAGTTTGTACCGTCTCAATTTTCTTTTATCAATTTTAATATCTAATATCGTCCACATATAGTCTAAACTCACAACATAATTCTATATTCTGTACTCAAAACAAGCAATAATTTAAATAATTAATTTAAACAATGCTAGTAAATTTGTATGTGTCTCTATTGAAGATTACGCTGCGCTACTTTGTACTTGTCGTGATATTTTTAAGTGTCTGAACATAATAAATCATCGATAATGGTGAAAACGTATTCTTGCAAACGGTGCTTAAATCATCGGGAATTACACAATTATTCCAATGTGAAGGCTTGGAATTGACAATTCATATTAAAGTTGAGTTTAATCTAACAAAAATCGTTCAGTCTATTCAAGAGCTAAAAGAGGAGCCCGATTTCCACCCCCTTTCTTATTAAAAAAAAAATCATTGGAAACTTAACTGTAAACACAAATATTTTAAAAAGATTCCAGCATAAACATCCCACCCTCTCCAAGTCATTTTCACCTCTCCCACCCATCTTCATCTATCTACGCTTCTATGTTGGATCGTACCTTATCTATCACCTTCAGTACACTCTCGAGCCCTTCTTATGGCTCGAAATATATCTGCTGCTTATTACTGGCCTATCAAGTATATTACTCAGTATGTTTACCTCACACTTACAGCGCTCCGTACGTCTTATTAGGTTTCAATCTGTATTTTATATTTAAATGTATGTTCTGAACACATCTACACATTTTTTTCAAATAAGAAAGGATCGGAAATCGGGCCTTATTGACTGTCCTGCTTTTAATTATTTGACCATGGTACGTACATTAAGGACTAATTTAAGAGTGCATAGTCTAAATATTGCAACACCAACATAACCAAGTATTAAGTAATGCAAACAATATTACTTAATTTACATATGCTCCTATTGGTTGAACGATATCATGTCTAATGTGTAGTCATAAGTAACAAAATAAGGAATAGTTATCAAAAGCAGATTATAATGGCCTGTAGTTGGAAGTTATTTTTATCACCCTTTTTGAAAACTTGTGACAATTTCCATGTATATGTAAAATAGAATATCCGAAGTATCGACTTAAATATGTGTATGAGAAGTTTTGCAAATATTCACACATGACCTCTGATAATAGAAGCAGAGATTTGGTTGAATTCTGTCGTCATATTATCTTTTATTTTTTCTTGGTTGCGGTAAGAACTTGTTCTTCAGTTAAGATACAGCTTATACAGCCAAATGTCAACCCACTAATTAATTTTAGACTGTAATTGTCTTTTGTCGAATTCGCTAATATGAAATGAGTCACTTAATTAAGTCTCTGTAAATGCAATGGTATCATACCAATTGATGATGGACCTACGGTTAAATAGGTTTAGTCTTAGATCTAGTCCTCTCACAGTTTGATAGTGAAACTTCAAAGTAACCAATGTTGGTGCGGATAAAGTACATCTGAATATTCAGCATTGGGACTGGGTGCTGGACATTCTCTTTCCTTTTATCCATCAAATTGGACTCTGGATTTTAACCTATGTTGGATTTTTTTGTATACTTGCCATAACGCATGTTGTGTGTTTAAATAAATGTTTTGTGTAGAATTTAAATGACAGCAGTGCACGTATTTAAGTTCTATGGCAGTGTATTCCATCAGGAAGTGAGCTTCAGAGCATGTAAGACAAATGGGAGCATCTCTAACGCTATTGTCGAATATATGGTGGCAACCACAAAATGACCCCATTTTAACTGTATTTTGAAAATATTGAAAGAGAAATTAAATTCATTTCCAAAAAGTTTTTTTTTTAATTCAAGGTATGATATTTCGCTCATAGCTTATTCTATAACGAAAAGAAGTAGAAAATCCACAAGCAATTGTCAATAACTCTACTGGTTGTTTTGCTGAGTCTTTCACACCATACATTAAACCAGAACAAAATTTTCAATCCAAAAATAGCAACCTGCCGGTTGTCCACAGAAATAACTGAGGAACAGGCTCTAACCGCAACAAAAGAAAACCGCTGCCTAGAAATCAGTACTTCCACAATTTTCCATATGTCCACAAGCGAGGATGCATATGAGAATTTAAAGTGAAATGGTGCATAATAAGCAGTCTTAAGATATTCGTAGCTTTTGATAACTGACGTAATACATATGCTTAAAATGTAATGCATTTATCTGACAGTGATCTTGGAATATTTATTAAAAGATTGGTTCATTGATCTTTCCCAACAACCTGTAAGTGAAGATATGTAGTAAACCAATATTGCTTAACCTGCGGCTGTGTAGAAAATATTATGTCATACAAAATTAAAACATTGCACATGTAGGAGCTCAAGTTTAAAATAATCCATCATTTGAGGTTGCGTTTGAGACAGAGAGAGAGAGAGAGAGAGACAGATTATGCCATAGTTGCCTTTTTACGAAGAAATTGTATATTCTTATGTTTTTATACACTAGGATTATTTCTATTATCTTCTAAAATGATGTTATTTAAATAAATCGACTTGGTGAAGCTATGGAAATAATCTTGATCACGGGAGAGGTCCCGGAACCCTAAAATATCCCGAAATTACGTCAAAATGGCGTTATCCATTGTTTATTTACACCTGCGTTATCCATTGTTTATTTACACATTTATTTATTTGTTTGTGCTCAGTTTATAACACAGAATAGATATCTATTTAAATTTGTCTTTTATGTATGTTTTATTTTTGTTTTATTAGCAATTTTTACATAAACATATTTTATTCTTGCTTATATTTAGTCAAGAATTTAATATATTTTTTGAAATTACATTTAAAATTTGCAGTAAAGCGGGTGATTTTGGTATCAGTTTCGGATCCTTCAGTACTAGTCCCGGGACTTGATATTTGGTCCTGAAGTCCCGTACACAGTTTTGTTTCCAAAACCGATTAAGAATAAAATTTACATATTTTACTTTTATTGGTTTAGATGTAGATTTAGTGCCCACATATACTGACCAGTATTCAAATATTTTCCAATACTATTCATTAAAGTTATTTTGTAAGTGCCAGGTATAGTTTTTGTTGTGTCTTATTTGGAAAGTATTCAAGTCCAGTAGTTTTTAATACTCAGTAAAATCAGAATCTCATTTATTCTAACTTCTCCTTTGACATATTTGTCGTCACAATAAACCTACTTTAATTGTGAAATGAAGGGGTACAAATCAATTGTTGAGACATCTAAAGTATGTGTGTTGTTGAGCAATTTTCTGTATGTAGTATGGGGGCTATAAGGGGGCGCTGAAATAGCACCCTTCGCGGTATGTGTGGCTGGAGCCAGCTGAGAAAATGACCTTATTACAATCATAGTAAGCCATTATGTTAGCCCCTCCGCGACAGTTAACTATCCTTATTCAATCAAGACAAGCATTGTATTCAGTTATGTTATACGCTATACTGTATGATTATTATGACATTGTGTCTAGTTGGATGCTTTGTTTTGCAATTATAACCCAGTAAATTAAATTAAAATTGAGAAAGACGTGATAACATCGAATATGTTTACATCTAATGAATAAGTAGCTAATTTTAGTGAATTACACTGGTTAAATTTAACTTTGATCAAAAGAACATTCGTTTACGTCGATATAAAAGAACTACAATAATTTTTAATTCTCTTATTTCCTTCGATATCCTTATCTGTGAAATTATTTAACCACAGTAAGAAATTATAAATAAAATAAACTGGATTCATTTTTAAATAAATATACTACCAATTGAAGCATACTTTTAATACTGTCAATAAATGTTTCAATTTAAAAAAAGTCCTTCAATTTATGATGCAACAACAACAATTATTATCATTTGTTTTTCTTAATTTCATTTTGGAAGATATTTTGTAATTGATTAGTTAATGAATTACTCGTGGTTTCTCTTTCTTGTATGATTTGTCCCGTAGCATCGCGTCTTCTGTCGTGGTTGTCTGATAAACACACGACCACACTAAAACTGTTCTCTATCAATGCCTTCATGACAGCAGGCAGCCAAATGTGATGCTTTCGTGGTGCTTCTATGTTTTCGTAAGATCTCATTTTTTCATCTAATTTAAATAAATTAATTGCAATTTAGCTGTTCAACTACGTACGAATAACTTCATGTAAATGCATTTTTGGATAACAAATATTTGATTAAGGAATGTTCGGCATAAAATAAAGAAAAGACAAGCAGTGTTATTTATTTCAATACTGTTGTCCACTGCATAATGTGTGCTGGAGTTGGCAAATAAACTAATGCTAAACATATTATCTTAGGTCTCTTTCATTAATATTTTAAATATTTTTACGGTAGTGACAGAACACCCAACAAAGAGTAAGGAAAACATTTTCACATTTTCGTTCTGCATTTGATCCCATTAGCCAAATCATCTGGCATCAGTTGTCCAGTTGACCACAGAAGAGGGGAAAGAACCCACGCCTTATAGACCCTCTTGTGGTCTTAAAGCTAACCGTTTCACCATGTAGGGATGTCATGATTCTACTTTCAACTCGATACAGTTAATTATGTTTGGCCCAACCACGCTAACAGCTAGCACTATATATAGAGAGTTCGATAGTTCATTGTTGAATGCTTTTTAAATGTCGAAAAATGCCACCACCGCAATCTCCTTTTCCTGTAGAGATTCGATGATTTTCTAGCTTAAGGTGATTGAATGGAAGTTCTTTTGATTTTAATGGCTAATAACCACACTGATGAGCATAGAGGTAATGCATGCTTATGTTCAGAAGCATCCTAAGCAAGGTGCTTGGTGGACATATCTTTAGAAGCATCGTATGTCCACCAAGCACCTTCTTCAATCCTTTCAACTGAAATGATGTCAGGCTAATGGATCCAGCTGATGTATGGTCTGGTTCTGCCATCCGCACTTTTATATATACAATTTTAACCGTCGTCAAACTGTATGCGATGTAATTTAATACTAGACTAGCCTCCAGGCCGTCTCGTAGCAGCGCTGTGAAAGTGTCCGAATAGCAGAGTTTGTGATTACCTTTTTAGCCAAGAACCAGTCGTTTCCAAGAAATCGCTTGAGTCATCGTCATGTTAATGACAGCTGTTGGTTATTGGGAAGTGGTTCAGTATAAGAAGCTCTAGCGTTTCCTTTTCAGATTCGATAAATGCTCGAACTGATCTTTTCATCTTATTACATTCTCTGATCAGTCTTCTGGAAATGGTCTTAAGGATTCTAACTGCCAGATAAATCAGCAATACTCTCGCTGAACTTCTCCGGGAATCCCTTTATGTCTGTCTTATTTCTATGCTATAGTCTGTTAGTGCAGATCTATATTACCCCGAGTCGCCTGAAGCTCTAGCTTGATTAAAGAGGCACCGAACTTTTTCCCAATCATATCTTTGTTCCACTATGGTGTTGCTCCTCTGTTGTCTTTTTAAACTTAAGTTGGAGAGCTTTCGTGATAAGCTGAACTAACTGCACTCGGATTTGTTCGACCATAATTTCTATTTCCTCACGATTCTTGATTGTGATGAGAGCGAACTGAAAGTGTGTCTGAAGGGATTGCTAGTACCCTCCCAAATTTGTACACTTAGGATCCCGGTATATCATCACAGGTCTTGGACAATGACCGTTTAAGCATGGTTGATAATTAGTTATTGCGTATAACATTTAAACTTTTTTACAATAAGTACTGTAAGTATAGGTTATTAAAACCTTCAAGATTTAATTTTTATTGGCAAACAGTTGTGTACCATATTCCTGGGACACCCTGTATTTTGAATGCTTTATCTCATCGCTTACACTATGCAACGGAACAGTCGGTCATGTTGACTGGTGGCATAATATTGTATCAATAAGAACGCACCGTTAGTAAAATCAGTGTGTAAAACGGTTTATATCGATTGAAGTTGCATTTTTCAACACTTTTTCCACTGCAGACGGTGAAGAATTTTACACGTACTTAACATTATTTTGTTATTGCGTATTAATCCGTAATCCGAACGATGGATTATTTAAAAACGATTCAGTTTATTGATATTCATCACCGTCAAAATGGACGAAAATCAAATAAAACTTTTTTTTTAATTAAATCCATATAATGAATTTTAAAAAATATTGGTAAAACTTATTACGTAATAATGTTATATAGCTCTAAAATGAAATTAAGAAAATGCGTTGTTGCTTTGTGTATTGTACTTACTTTAATTTGGTGGAAGCTAGAAAAATACAATTTAAAAACAGTTCTTTAAATCAAAGATCGTTGGAATACGTGATAGACTTCATAGGGTTATTAAAGAAAAATGAGAGTTAAATGAAACGTACTTAGATATTTATTCTTATATCAAACATTCACAATAAATCAGCTTCATATTATGTTAATGAACTTTTACTTTAAAAAAATGTACAAGAGTTTCGATCTCCTCAGTCCCCACTAGTATGGAATCAAAAATGAGAGTTAAATGAAACGTACTTAGATATTTATTCTTATATCAAACATTCACAATAAATCAGCTTCATATTATGTTAATGAACTTTTACTTTAAAAAAATGTACAAGAGTTTCGATCTCCTCAGTCCCCACTAGTATGGAATCAAAAATCGTAAATGAACTTGAAACATTATTGAATAAACAAAATTGAAACATGATTTAATTTGAAATTGGAGATTTAAATCGTTCTCGGATGACGCCAACACAGTTGGAACAATATGCCTGATTTTTTTATCTTTGGGTTGTTAAAATATGTATCCAGATTTGTTCTGATGTTTCTAGTTCTACAGTTTGTTACCATTGGCGCTGATTGTCTGAAAGGGAAAACTTAGACAAAAATATACTGTCCGTTGAGTTTTTAAGTAAGAATAAAATATTTTCTAAATAAAAAGAAAAAACTTAAAAATTAAAAAATATTGCTGTTTCTATCATTGCATTTATTAACTTTTAACTTGAACCTTATTAAATTATATCGATCCTATAATATTGTTATTAAAGTATTTAATATCTTGGTCCTATTAATCGGGAAGTATGGAACTTGCTGTCCAGTTCCATTTTTTTCTATAAATTGATTTTATTGTTGCTTTGCTCCAATAAGAATTATAGGTATGGTTAATTTTGAAATATTAACTCGACCTCTTGTTGAGTATAGGTATATTTAAAATAATTTGTACATTTGTGCTTATCACTCAATTACCTATATTATTAATTGAACTGAACAATCATTCCACGTGTATTAGAATCTTTGTATATCTTTTAAAATAATAATGGTAATCTAAATTTTTCTTAACTGAATTAGACAAACTATTTTTACGGTGAAAACATTTAATTTATTTGAAAAGTATTACCACTCTTCTGACAAATATACTCGAATCGTTAGAGAAAAACATTGAAAATTACAATAGATAGTTTAGAAACTTGTATTTGAAACAAATCTAATTACTATTATCAAACGAATCTTACATAATATCTAAAGGAATATCTTTTTATTGCATAAAACTTGTTGCCAGCGTAGCTGTTTCTGTGAATCCAAGGATCGCATCGAATATAAAATAAAACTACACATGTCTGTACAGTCGACCAACACAATGCTTCCTTTTCATTTTCACCTGCAGATTTAAAAAAGCACAAATTCCCTTTATACCTGCCGACATATTCTGCACTGGCTACTGGCAAAATATTTTCTGCATTTTATTAAGAGCCTTTTTTCATTTTACTTGCAGACTTTTAAAATTCGTCCGCGGGAATAGCATTTAGTTATTTTTATATTATTACTAAGATAAGATCTTAGTAATTTGTTAAGTTAACAACTATGTCTGATGTTTTATTAATTATTATTGTTATTATAAATGCAATTAGCAAATAGTGTGATAATTTCTACATTAAAATGCATATTTGTTTTGGCTTCTGCCACGAGTTAGTATACCATTGCATTAATAACGTTTCACGTTACCGCAAATCACGAAGTGAAGGAGTAGTCAGTCAGTGTTAAAAGTTTAGTTTCATTGGATATTCTAATGTGAATATTTTAACACATTGACTTTGAATTAGTTGCACTATAAAATGAAAAGTTTATATAGCGTTAAACATTAACGAATCGTCCAACATATAATAATGACTTTATCCCTCCCTGAAAATGTGACGGAATATTAGCAAAATGTTAAAATAAAACAATCTTAAAGATACGTAAATTCATACCTACTTTCAAAAAATTATTATTGGTATTACCTCTGAACATCATCCAATATATATGGCGTATACGGTTAAAAATAGCAACATCTCTTATTTTGGAATGATTCAGTTTTATTTAAATTATGTAGTAATGTATGACTGCCTACTTTTGCCTACTGAGGTCCTCTGATGGGTCAAAATTTCGAGATCGACTATTAACAATTATTTAATGCAATGTGAAGCATATTCGATCCAGACATGCCTGAAATAGCCTTATACAAATATGAGGTCAATCACTAATTTATACAGAGTGTTTGATGCACAATGACAAATTTTATTAATTTTGACTTTTCTGCTGATCCTGCATGAGTCTGATGTAGCTTTAAATTGAATGGTTACTATACTTTTATTTTAAACTCAACGGGTTCCAAAATAAGAGGGCGTTGCGATTTTAAATCACAACCCATTTATACACATTTGACGACGAAGTTTCGAAGAATTCGTATTTTCTAATCATTTCTTAATTTTTTTTGCTAGTTGCAGTTCTATAGATGTTAGATAAGTATGACAATAATAAACTTTGGTAACTTTAACCTCGCGTTTTGGAGCTTACCCATTTCATTTCTTGCATCTTAGCTTTCCCTGTCTTATCAATAATTTTATAGTGTTCTCTCTTCTTTTGATGTAGATAAAACATGAAAGAACTCGGGAAAATACGATGCTGGATAGTCGCTTTTGGGGATGTTTTTCTTGGAGAATTAGTGCGATATCTTATCCAGAGAAATCGTAGCAAATGTTGCCGGACCAACATCTCGAAAGCACCAATAAGTCATCTGTCTGCTTTCCTGATGGTAAATCTCTTAAAGGGAAAAATAAAGATATACGACCTTGTTTATGACTTCACAGCTACTTCACAATGCCAGTACTTCAGCACACATTACTCACGAGGTTAAGGAATAAGACAGTACAATAAGTACAATTTGTTTGCTTATAATTGTATTGAAACATATTCTTTTTAGGATTTTGCAAACAGCAGAAAAAACTGTCTATAACTAAAAGAAAAACTTTGTGTAAAAATATTAATGAAATCTTTGCATTCTTTCGATAACCTTAATTCCGGTTATGCCAGCAAATTAAAATCCTAAAATGAATTTGTCTAATTTCTTATTTGACAATTCTCATTCTAACACTAGCATCCACACAGTCCCCTACGGCCATGCAGATTAAACTAGTATCTACATAACCCCCTACGATCATGAAGATTCACATGAATTTATTTATCTACCTTGACTTAAAAAAAAATTCGTTCTAATGGATTACATTTTCATGAAATCTATCATTCTGTTTCTTGGAAATGCTTAGCCCTTATTCTGGAGCTCATCAGAAAGACATAAAGCCACTCATAAAGATGTTTCATGCAAAACCGAGACAATTTCTATAAATAAGTGTGAAATAATTATATTTGACATTGACTGATAAAAACAACCTCACCTAACTATTAGCTAACTAGTATTGGAGTCTATATACTCTATGCATGTTTAAAAATGAATTATTATTTGTTTGCTTATAATTGTATTGAAACATATTCTTTAGAGAATTTTGCAAACAGCAGAAAAAAACTATCTATAACTGAAAGAAAAACTTTGTGTAAAAATATTATTGAGAAATTAGACAAGTTCATTTTAGGATATTAATTTGCTAGCATAACCAGAATTCAGGTTATCGAAACAATGCAAAGATTTCATTAATATTTTTACACAAATTTTTTCTTTTAGTTATAGATAGTTTTTTTTCTGCTGTTTGAAAAATCCTATAAAGAATATGTTTCTATACAATTATAAGCAAACAAATAATCATTCATTTTTAAACATGCATAGAGTATATAGACTCCAATACTAGTTAGCTAATAGTTAGGTGAGGTTGTTTTTATCAGTCAATGTCAAATATAATTATTTCACACGTATTCATAGAAATTGTCTTGGTTTGCATGAAACGTCTTTATGAGTGGCTTTATGTCTTTCTGATGAGCTCCAGAATAAGGACGAAAAACGTTTCAAAGGCTAAGCATTTCCAAGAAACAGAATGATATGTTTCATGACAATGTAATCCATTAGAATGAATTTTTTTTAAGACAAGGTAGATAAATAAATTAATTTTAGGTCTTTGTTCTCATTTTTAACTGAATCTTCATGATCGTAGGGGGTTATGTAGATACTAGTTTAATCTGCATGGCCGTAGGGGACTGTGTGGATGCTAGTGTTACAATGAGAATTGTCAAATAAGAAATTAGACAAATTCATTTTAGGATTTTAATTTGCTAGCATAACCAGAATTCAGGTTATCGAAAGAATGCAAAGACTTCACTAATATTTTTACACGGAGTTTTTCTTTTAGCTGCTGTTTGCAAAATCCTATAAAGAATATGTTTTAGTACAATAAGTTATGTGACCTATGTAGAATACTAACTTCCATGGAAAAATGATCCATTCATATTGTTGTTCCAAAGAAGTGCCAGAAATATTTGTAATTTTTCTTTAAAATTTGTTTGGGTCCGCATGTTCATTCTGGGGAGCTTTCAATACTGCTTGTTACATATTTATCAGGCGCCCTGCATTGCCTTCTTGGTAGGATGCAATTCTAATTTGATAATAAATGATAATTTTATAGAATATCTACATTTTATTATGTTTAGAATAATCTTGTCTAAGCAAAAGACTGCATAGGTACTTGGTACTTAGTTCCTATAAAGTTTGATCCCCGATTTTTCAAGCAGGCTACGACCCTTTATTACTGATATGTTGATGGGTAATCAGTACAAAAAATTCCTTTGGTATTGCCCCGTATCACCTAATGCAAAATTTTATTTGCGACTTTAGGAAATTGGTTATCTACGGTGTTCTATCCTCGCCAAATTAGACAGAAGAAGGAGACATTCAAGTGCACATTATAAACCGAGCATTGTGCTAAAAAACTTCATTATTCAGCATTTACAGAAAAAGCAATGCAGCTGGTTCCAGCAATTCTGTTTTATGAAAGCTGCAGCATGCAAATCACCCAGAATGAGAACTAATCAATACCACCCTAAACCACCACACGGGTAGTTATGGTTAACTGATATTGAAGAGGAAGAATAGATTCCAAATTTTGTTCTTCAAGTCGATATCATCCATACGCTCACAAATAACATCAAAGTCCATCGCTGGACACTTAAGCACCATTTCTGTCTGCAACTCATTCCCCGAACAAACTGTGACAACTTGAATGTGGTATAAGTGGTAAGCATAAGAACGGTCTTTAGGAATACCCAAAATCTTAAATTTGACTATAGATTCACACCATGGACTCATATGCACTAATTTTCCACAGCTCTCATCGTAGTGAATTCATCGCATATGGTCAAAGTTGCGGCATTTGACGTTCGTGGTTGTTCTATGACATCCGAATCCGTATTGTCGTTCATATCAGCTTCCCACACCAACATCTCATTACCGTTACTGGCCCCCACTGGATTTACAAGATCTCTTAGAAAAGCCCGGCGTTCTTCATAAAATAACTGGTATGACGCCTTGTTTAATCACTAAATTCCCGAAATTGGCTCATCTTCGAATTCTGAGCATTTCTAAAGGTGTTTAAAATTTCTGATGGCATTAGCCTCAACCAGTTTTCTCCATGTTCAATAAAAATGCACTGAAATAATCAGTATTTCAAAATGGAAAGGTACAAAAGGTCAGATAATTTTGTCGTTTTTTGTTGAAATTTTAATCGTTCAATACAATGGAAAAAATCTGATAATATCAACGAATCTTGGAGGATTGTCATAATAAATCAGTTTAGATACATACATTTTCTTTAACCTCATTTTTTGGCCTCACGAGCTTAGGCGTTTTGGCCACAGGAATTCAGATATAAAATTGTCAATCTATGCCAGCTTCCATTTCCTTAATGTTGCTTATTAATATGACTTCTTTTCTTTATGATGAATGAAACCAGAAATATGAAATAAAAGTTATAACAGTAGATACTGTAAATATTTTTATTCTACATATATTAAACTATTATTTTAGAAGTAAAATCCTTCACCGAAGTGTGATATCAAATATTTGTACTTCGCTACCTAGTCGTTATATAAATATTAAATGCCTAGGTCTGTCAGTTACGCAGAAGATTAATTATTACTGTTTATTTACTAAATGTATAGGAAAACAAAAAATATATTAATAAAAATGTTAATCGCCCAGAAACTAATCAATATTAAATTGCTTTTTGATTTTAAATTATTGATGACATAGATGAGATAGGATTTATTATAATATATAATATAAGCACTTTTTTGCTTTAAAGGCAGTATGCTGAAATCAAACATCATAGTGAAATAAATAAACCTATGATTAAATGTAATTTTGTTTTACAAACTAAATTGCTATCACAATAAACAACGGTGTAAATGTCAGGTTATTATCCAAAGAATAATCAATAAAAAATGAGTATTTTAAATTGCCGCAAAAATCATGTTGATGTCATGTAAACGGCTGCCGTGGTATTGTTACGTCATTCTATTTGTATTGTTGTATTAAAATCTACATTAGTTGGTTGTGTAAAATCTATTAAAATTGCACTTAATTCAACATTTTACTACGAAAAAGGGAGACAGAAGAGAGAAGAAGAAGAATGACTGATGAAAGTACTGTTTAGTTCCTCAGTGCCATGTTGTCGTCAATAAAAATAACAGAAAAAATGTTTATACCGTTACCAGTGGGATAAACCACTACAATACAAGGAAAGCGAAAATTATAATTACATGCTGCGAAAAGAAACTGAATTAATATATCACAAATTACAATGAATTTTGTATGTGAAGATAAATTCAACCTAAGTACATTTATAGGCTTTCTTTAATAATTAACTTGAGGGTTTACTAAGTCCCTTTGGTAATAATAATACACTTCTGAAGTCGTAGCTTCCATGGTGGTTAAAACTCGAGTTTTAATCAGCTCCCGATGATGCAAACATGGTTAGCGAATCATGCGTCGAGTGTTGTATTCAAGAGTTTTTTTGTTTGTGGAAACCACGTCTCCAGAGGCAGCCTCAGATCAAAGTTTGCAGCCCTCCAGGATTAATAATATAACTTAACTTTTAAAACTTAATCTAAGAAATCAATCAAGTTAAAATAATGTTTAAAAAACTGTATTACTTTCACATTCAATTTTAGGTTCCGGTTTGGAAAAGGAAGAAGAGCTCTATACTTCAATTTGCACCATTTTCAGTTAAAACAAATATATTATTACTATTATTTCTGCTTTGATGAATCTTATTTTGGCGACCTTAAAACAATAATTTCTCTTTATGATCTGTACAAGCATAGTTGTGTCAACATTTGGTAGGTTATCGCTCTGAGCTTTTACAAAATTATTCTACACATTTTGCCTCAAGAAAATCACAAGTAATGTTACACTGATTGTGAAATGTTCATTTAACACCGAAGTCACAGTTCGACACGGACACGTAAATAACGATTTATGTGTACGAATAAATGAGAAACATTAACAAATGAAATGACGTCACGGTAAGTTTCGTCAGTCGTCGTTCATTCTCGGTCAGTGATCGGAAATCCGAACGTAATTTAAATTTTAAAGTCTATTAAGACATGAACTTTGGTCGTCTAGGGAGGGAGGTTTTAGTCGCTGACCTGATGATATCACTAATTGGCTTCAGTTTTCCCTAAACTGTCGCTTACCTCGCTCTATTTCTCCTTCCACCGTGTGCATTTTCTCTTTGACTTCACTAACTTCTCCTTTGACTTCGTTTACCTCTTCTTTGGCTTCGATTACTTCTTCCGCCGCCTTATTTTTGAGTTCCTCGGTGACAGCAAATATGGCATTCTGTTGGCTTTCTATAACTTTTCTTTTAACTCTGTTTTATTTTGCGCGTGAAAAGTTATTAGAGTTTCTTTTTAAGACGATTTTATTGGCTTGACCTGTAACTTTGTATGTAAAAAATCTTGCAATTAAGTTTTCATTCACTTCCAGAAGTCGCACTGACTTGACTTGAAATTTTGTGCACGTATATGGTTGACATGACAATACATTTTGACAATTTTTTATAAAAAAAAATACAATATGGCGTCTCCAAGATGGCGAACAGTTTATTCCCATTTAACATCCAATTATCTTAAAAATTGGTATCTGGAAATTTTTAAGGTCACACAGATTATAAACATTTGAAATTCAAAATAACTACATCAATATGGCGCGCCATTTATTGTCTGATTCTACTGAAAATCGGTACCTTAGCTTTATCGAAGTTACAAATTATAAATATTTTCTTGAAATTTAACAATTCAAAACGGTGGTGTCAGTATGGCGGATAAGTTTTGTAATTTATTATGTGATTGACCTGAAATTCGGTATCTGGAGATTCTTGAGGTCGCATATTATAAATACTTAGTCAGTATTAAAAAAATTCGACGTGGTGGCTCCAAGATGACGAAGAGGTTTTGCCAGTTAGGGGTAGGGAGTCGTTTGATTTATATATTTGATCTGTGGTATTGCTTCCGAATCGGAAAGACATATTATTTACTACACAACTAAAAAGTGGAAAATAAATATATAATTGAAAAAATTAAAAACACGCTGTAAACAAAACTCAATAAACGAAAGAAAATAATGGTTCTAATTAATAACCGTAAAAGCGTGGGGAGCCCAAAATACTCAGAGATATACAAAAACATATCGGGCACAACAAGCTTTTACGTTAATTAATTGAAACCATTACTATCTTCTTTCTAGTTCATTTTTTAAGTTTCAATTGTTTTTTGGAAGCGTGTTTTTAAAAAAATTCAAATTATTTATTCATTTGTATTAGATTTTGTTAGAATATACCGTAAACCGCAATAATACATCAACCGCAATGACGCAGTACTAAATCTATTACATTTTTTTAACAAAAAAAATAGTAAGTTGCTTGTGTGCAAACAAAATTAATTATACATTTGAAACATTTATTTACTGGTGGGTAGTATTGATGTTAAAAGTTTCGTATTCAAATTAGGTAATTATAATGTATTAGATAGTATATCTCATGTGAATACTATGTGTCTTATTGTTGGCATGTAAATGAGAGTAACCCGAGGACTTACGTTTTATGAAAATCAAGTGAAATTGTGTATTCGTAGTCGCAAATTTTTAATAATGTTTGGTAAAAAGTTATTCGACTAATAGCTATTGTGTGAATGAATGAATGCGTTTCCCTTCTAAATAAATAAAACCATCATCTAAATGAATCATGTCATCATTTGTAAAACAATTGAATTAATTTTCAACATGGGTAAGCTTAGACATTCAGTAACCGTTTAACAATTTCAAAAGTCTGTTGCGCTTCAAAAAACACAGTATTTATGACCCAATTTAATAATTTATTTAGGTAAAATAAATTTTATATATTTTATTGAATACAAAATGGTTTCCTAGTATTTAATTTTATTGTTTTATAACAGTTGCATGTAGTTTTCAAGCTGATGTCAACGAAGCGGAGCAACCAGTATAAATAACTATTATATAACCCATTTCGTGGGAGAATATTTGCCGCTCCTTTCGAATGCGCGATGTAACATTTGTAATGTGTGTTCTACCATGTGTAAAGCGGAAACAGAATAGAGCCTAAGGCGTAGTTGTACACTCGAATGAAAATTCTTTTTGTTTTGCGTTTTTTATATTTTTGTACCTAGATAAAATTGCGCCGGTTGTCGGCAGGTAGAAACGGTATTTTATACCTTGAATTTGAAAATCTAGGACATTACTTATGACTACATATACATTTTATATCATATTCTGTTCTGTTCGTTGAGTATTAATCATATTCAAATTGAGAACAAAAACCGCATGGCTCAATAATATGCTGGCCTTCTTGATTACTTTTTAATTACTACAGACTCTTATCACAGTGTTTTTTGTTTAATGCGAACATTTATATTTACACCTTGTGTTCCTGTCTTAGCAAAAAATAACAATCACCGCCTTATTTAATGGGATTGTATGTATTGTAGGATTGTAGGCATATAAATTGAGAATGTCAGCAAATATGTCTGAATATCCTGTATAAAAAAAGAAGAGTAATAAAGTGGGCAGGACGGAAAATGCCTAATTATTATGAATTTTGCGTCATCAGTTGTATTTTGTATTCGTCAAAATTAATTAGGAATGATCCACTTAATTCTTATTTGACAAAATGTAGATTGCAACATCTGAATATTGTTGCTACGACTTGCCATATTTCTGTTGACAAGTCAACAATATTAAATTCAAATGAATCTACTTCTTTATCAGGTTGCCATAGTAAAAAGTAGAAGAAAGACTAGTAGCGAATAAAAAAAAGGTGAAAATAATATTTTGCATTTTATGTTTCCAGTTTTATAAGTCTGTTACGGCTCTTTATAACTTTTAATATTTAGATAATTCAATGCAGTTCAATTTCAAATTTCTGGCCATTCGTGGTCCTCGTTTAGTTTCCTATTTTTGTATTAGGTAATGTCTAACACATTCAAGACAAAACTCAAACCTTACAAATTGTTCAAAGTAGGAAGAAATCGAATAAAATATTTCCTGAGTAATTGTTTTCTGGTTGTCTATTTTTTTTATTTGACTTAAAAATTGAAACCTTCTAAGAAATTTAAATATAACAGTTCGCATACAGAATTGTAAACGGTTTCCCTTAGCTTTTAATTTCCATTGGATTATTTTTATTGTTATTTATTTTTAACAATTTAAAACGTTTTTCAAAAAAGCATTTCTTTATTTATATGTCTAAGACTAACAAATCAAATGTTAAATATTTAAACAGCAGGTATAATTAAATAGGCAATTATACTTTTTAATTATTCCGGGAGACTTCAACGTAGATACTGACAGTGATCCCAGAAATGCGAATAACTGTACTTTTTTTCAATTAGTACGAGGCCGTTAATACACGTATTACCAGAGGAAACACTACAATCAACAAGGTTTTTTGTAATTTTCAGGTGCGATGTAGCATTATACACCCGTTTCTCAATAAACTTTGGATCAGATTTAAATGAATGTGTGAACGCATATATCTGTACGAGTTATGCTTTTGCTGTTTGCAGGTTTTGCGGTATTTCAAAGCAAATAATATGATTCATGGTATGAAACTTGTCCGGATTCTTTTCAGTCATGGACCTATCGATGAACATTCAATTTATTTTGTCAAATTCATCTCTCATCAAAATACTCGAAAATAATATTTTCATTTGGAATTTTGATGTACAAATTTCCTCAAAAACATAATTTTTCTGCAACGGTTGTTAACAAGAATTTCACATGCTCAGACATAAAGTTTGATGTAAAGTAAAATAATCCCACATCAAATGAATTGGATTTTGACTCTGGATTTTGATAAAACAAGTGATATTCGAGAGATTATGGCATCCTGACAGACAGAGCGGAGAAGTGGCTAATTAACATTGAATAATAGGACTTCTACGTTTCCTAGCTCCGAACATATTTATTATCGGACATGATGCCCATAAGGTCTTTTAATCAGAGAGCCATAACCTGTCGAATGCCACTTGTTTCATCATAATCCACCGAAACTCCAAATCCCACATATTTGGTGCGTGGTCCTTTCCCCAAACATTTTTGCTGCAATGACATGTTTCTGTCCACAGACATTTTCAAATATAATGCTTTACGCTATTACGCCTCTTAACAAACCTATGCACAAACCCTTTTAAACATAAATATAAAATGCGATTTTAAAAACATAAATAGACTAGTGACCCCACTTTCAATATCCAAGGTAACTATTGCAGCCGTAAATAAAAATGTTGTAATATGTTTAGTTTCTAAATTGTATTGCCAAATGAGTCATTTCAGTTCTTTCGGAAATAGAAAATTTTCAAATTTGTTCTGTGTTCTAGAAGAGAATGGTTTCAAATTGCCATGTTCCTTTTGGATTTAAAATTGCTTCAATTGTGGTTTTGCCTGACTAAAAGCAGCGATAATGTTCAATTCATGAAAAAAAAAAAAATCTTCTAAATTGTTTACATACATCAAATACCATCTTCACGGTGCCGCGGTGTTTGCCAGTGTGTTTCAAAATCCTTATTTTTGTTCTTTTATTTATAATTCTTGATATAAGTACATACTATTTAAAGCATAACACATACAGCATAACTGATACTTCATTATCTTAGACCACTTCAACCCAAGAAAAAATATTCCTTACAACTACCGCAATTCGAATAAACGTGGACTGTATAATTGTATTTTCCGAAAATGTGAATATATGAAAACTGTGTTACTTAAATATAAAATTCCTAAAGACATTTTTACCTCCTTCAGAGTTTCAATTATTTTCTATAAGTTTATTTTATTCTGCCCTTTAAACAGAAAATCTACTAATTAATAATTTACAGATATCATGTTTATTTTCACATGTTTCTTTTTTTGGTAGAATTGAGTAGAATGAATTTACAATACACTTATTTTGTGCCCATATGCGTTTCTTAAAGTTTTTCCCATTGGCTCTTTTTAATTTGGTACTTAAGAACGTCTCTCTCAGAGACTAGCAAGAAACAACGCGAGCTATGCATATATAACATTCATGGAATTGCCAAAATTAAGATTTTTACATTCAAATAACAGCTACCTAAACCTTTCTATACTAGACGTCAATGAACTTATATAGGCACCGTTGTAGTTAATGATTTTTTAACGTGAATGCTGATGTGTACTTTAATCATATTTGATCCATTGAGTAATAGATTACTAAATAATGATAACTATAATATATGAAAAATAACATACGATAATTTTATTTAAGAAATTAATACCTTTTAAACATTCGAAATAATAAAGTTTAGTTATTTTTCATAATAAAGACACTGTTTATGCTATTTCGATATATATTTTAAAATTACTTTCCTTCATTTATATATTTTTCTTCCTTATGGTTGGGGTTAGTAGTATAATTCCGGATTTTAATTAAGTTAAATCTCACAATACCATAGTGAGAATTAAGACAAATTTCAAAGAAACATGTTCAGTGAAGTATTGACCAATGAGTGACACAAGAAAAGTTTCCATGAGGAGTGAGACTTATCGGTCATTACCTGGAGACACTCTTATACTTTATTTGACATATTAAACTGTAATCTTCAGAAAAATAATATATTTGTTTCCTTCTGTTTATGCAACGAATGTATTTTTAATAATTTACAATTTTATTGCAAATAGACAATATGCAAAGTTTTTAGATATTTGTAGATTGAAATAGTCTGAAAGAATTGGGTCCTATGTACATATTAATTGACAAAATAATTTTGAAACTTTTTTCTGTAATTTATTTTATAAAATGAAGAAAAGCAGTAACACGTGGCAGTCATCAAGGGCTACATGTGACCATAGAACTTGTCGATTCTTACGAGGTAACCTGTCTTTTAGTAATCTTGACCAACTTTATTTAACCCTTAGGCTCTATGCCCTCACAATTGTACGGGCATTATCAATATGTGCTATAAGGATCAAACTTTCGTTGTACTTGCTTTAAAACCAGCTACAACGATTGTACATATTCCATTTACAAGGACAAATGCGAATTTGGCGCGATTTTCACAGAATAGACGGTGTAAACAAATTATATCTGTGAGTGTTGCAACCATTTTTAGCTAGAAAATGTTCTCCAGAGGTGTGTAAATCATTTTTATTAACTGCATGAATTATCTTAAATAATTTGTTGAATAAATTGGATAATAAACTTATGTTTTAATATGTCATTCGTTTGGACTTGATTCATTTTTATTTTTGTGGCTAGATTTTGCTACGTAATTGGTTGCCATCACAAATGTGTACTCCGGGAGTGCACTGTTACAATTTAAATATTCGGGATAATAAAAGTACCTTGAATTTCATGCTTATTTTTGGTTTTGCAGAAAAAAATAAAACCAACTTTGCCAATTACAAAATAATCCTGAACAAACTTACGATTTGTTAGGCGAGATAGGATTTGATCTAGACATTGATTCAGATGAAGAATGAAGATGAACATTGGGAGTCAGATGTATCTACATGAAGAGCAAATTGAGCGGGCAGAGGAAATGGACGTGGGTCAAAGGGAAGACTCCGTAGATGAGAATGAAGAATTCGACGATGAGGACAATATTCCTCTGGTTAACTTTTTAATTTGGCAGAAATCTTACTTTACTTCTAAACCATTCCCAGACCACGTCATAGCAGAAAATCACTATGTAGATAGCGCCCATGGGTTATAGCACATTTTTCAAAATACGCAAATGGACACTGAAAACAATGTTACATTTATTTGATCTTTCAATTGTCAACAGCTGGATGGAATACAGATCTGATTGTAAAGCTAGAACAACAGATCTGCAAAGGACGTGATGGACCTTCTGACTTTTAGGCCGAAAATTTCAGGATATGGATTGAGTGGGACAAGAAAACGCCGGCACAGAACATGGACGGAAATGACGAGGAACAAACAGTTCTTTTTGCTAATAAAGCAGCTCCTATGCCAGCAAATGACAGTTTGATAGATTTGACCACTGGCCTATCACTGATTCTCTGAAAGCACCACTGATTTGTCGACTAGAAAGTTGCAACGGCCACTCAAGGATATAATGTCAAAAATGCAATGTCTATGTCTATGCCTTAATAATAAACAAAATTGTTTTTCTAAAATATCTCAAGAAATCTTAAATAAATCCATATTTATCATAAAATTTCTTCAGTTTCTGAAGTTCAGTTTTAGTCCTAGATAACACGATTGTGAGGGTCCTGAAAATAACATGAAATAATCCTGAAAAATTCTGAAAAAAATTAGACAGCTTTCTGAAGTGACGATAAGCCGCATCTGCTAAATACCAGCAATTTATTTTTTCTAACATATTCTCGGGAGTGTAAGGGTTAATGCATAATTGACAAATTTTGGAACTATTTCCGCTGGATGTGGTATTCCTTTAATTTGGAGTTAACAACGATATTCGTCTATTTCTTCTTCTCTGCCTGACTGTCTATACTAATTCTCTAATATTTGGTACTATACTGGATTGGGAAGAAAGAATACCAATTTAAATATCAACCAAAGTACTGGTCTCGTAACCGTCTACATTGTGTATAAAAACGTGCAACATTTCCTAATTATTTTAAGCATGTTTTAAATTTATTTTGAAATGATTCATGCTGTATTGTTATATGATATATATAAAAGGAAAATAATACGGAATTTTTATACATGATTTTCTATTACCATTGTAGATTTTGAATTTTCTGTTTATGAAAAATTATTATGTGTAGTGTTTATGTTATGTAGGTATATGACAGCAATTATCAAATTTACTTTTGCCACTAATAGTGTCGAATTTTTTAATGAATCTTTTTCAAATCATCATCATCTTCTGCCTTACTGCTTTCTGCAAAAAAAATCAATTTTGTACATACTTTGACCTTAGTATTCCATGATAAATAATGCAATAGTCATAGACGGTAAAAAGTCACACAAGCTGTAAGATTCTTTAATTTTTAATAACCGCGGGACATTATCCGATGCGACATCTGTCAGTGAACCCGTAGTACTAACACAGGTTGAATAATTATATTCAATTTATGAAATAAAGTTTCTGCAATATAGGGTTTTACTTCCAAAGTTGAACACATTCTAAAATAGATCTACTGCGTCATGAAATTCGTATAACGGGATAATTTGTATTTAAATATAGATATAGACTTATTGGAAAAGATCGAAAACTTGTCAAAATTGCAATAATATTTAACTTAGGACACAAAGAATTTATTAAAAACATACTTTTTTTCAGTGCAAAAACCCCGTTTTGAATTCTTTCATTAAAGACAAAATTTCTTCATGATAAATGTTCAGTAGGATAGGGAATTATATTAAATGTATTAAATTTTGTAGCCATATAGTATTCTAAAACTTACACGAAGAAAGAATACTAACTCGTGAGCAAGGTATACTGTATTGAAGTCGTGTTTAATACATTTATGTAAATTAGTTTAAATAAATACAGTTTAAAAGCTAATTTGCATAAATTAGTGTAAAATATAACGTAATTTTACAAAAGTGTTACTATAACCTGCTCAGAGACTTTTAAAATAATATTATAAAACTACTTTTGTAACTGGTGAATATAAATAATAAATAAAAATCTATAGGTACCAACTGCATTAAACATTGACAATGTTTTATGACAGGTTATTGCGTAAACATAACATATAAACATAAAAATATATTCTTGTAATTAATAGTGCTCAAGGTTTTTAGTATGCATTCGACTTCCTTGATTATATGCATGTAGTTTAGGTTAATTTTCCCGTGAATACTTAATTTAATCAATTTATTTAAAAAATAGAAGCTTCATTAAAGTTTACGGTTATGAGTTAATTTACAAATTAATTATTGAAATAGAAAATGTTCACCTCCTGTCCAAAAAGTATGATGATCGCGAGAGAAAAAATTAAATTTAAATTTTAAATATCATGTTAATATTCATAACAGCTATATTTATTGTTTAGTGCAGAAGCCAGTGAATAAACTGAATATATTACTAAGTAATTATTATTAAGTTATACCAATTATTACTCTTTAATATTGCAAACTGAGAAAACGTCAAAACTGTATCCAGATTTTACACATATTTTATAGAAATACTATTACCATTATTTTATTTATATCTGATTCCACTAGCAATGCGCGATATGTGTGTCTGAAAACAAAAAACAATAGATGCTCTAGATCTTTTACCATGAACTTCGTGTATTTATTATTACACTTATGTCCTCAGCTACCTTTATAGGAAAAGATAACTCAAACCTAAACCTTTTTCGCTTGAACTTGTTTGTCCAAAAAATATTGATTTTGGGAATTCAATTTGAATCTCAAAAAAATTTGCACAAGAGGCACAAAAAAACCCGCAAATTCTCAAATTCTCAGTTTGTCTTAGGTTAAAATTAAAATAAAGCTGATACTTAAGGTTTTACATAAAAAAATAATATGTTCTAGTTCTAGAAGTTTCTAGAACATATTCCCCGAAATTCAATTTTTTGTCATTTTTGTCCCACATCTAGTAGGTAGGTGTCAATATAATACGAGATAAGCATTTATTTTGACATCTACCTACTAGAATTCTACAACATAATTGACACTTCTGAAGCAAGGCGCCTCACAACGTGCCGTTTGCAAGAAATAGTCGGACAAAAGTCATTTCATGATGCAAAAACAATAGGGGACTAGCAGTGACGTCACAGTATTGCCAGCTGTCAGTTGCCTGGGTGGTAAATTCAGAAATTTGACATTTGAGTTGGAGTCAATTTTCGTTCAATGTAAATTAAAGTGGAGGATTTCTTAACATCAGATAGATGTAGTGATGTTTTTAAATATATATTTTTTAAATCTACTGTGAGAGAAAATTTTATATATACTTTATTAGTGTTGTTTTTACCAGTGTAAAGTTTGGTGTCAAGAACGTTGACATCTTTGTGAACCCATAAATTAGTGAAAATAAAGGCTATATTGGATTTTTTACATTTTTTGTACACATATAATATCAAGACATATTTGAGTAAATGTTTAATTAATATACGCTCAGTTACAGCTAGGCAGTGACATAGTTAGGTAGTATTATTACACTAGGTTAAAAGTTATCAAAATACTCATTGATTTATGCCAATATATCAATCATATATTAATGGTTTTATAAACCTATTGTAAAATCTACGTTTTTTGACGATTTAAAATATTTCCCTTCAACTTTTTATTGATTTATATCTTACTTTTGTTAGGCTCAAAAGTTTGTAACGAGTTTAAGTGTTTATCACATTAATAACAACAATCAGAGGTTTGTATTATGAAATTCAGGAGTAATAGTAAATCTAATAAAAAGATAGGACTGTGAGATCATTTCAGTTTCCATTTAATTTAAATTGAGAGCAAATATGCAGCATAATACGCTCCGAATACTTTATATAGCTATATGCCTAGTTTGGTATCTGTTCTGATTCTTACAATTATAATTACAGAGGTTCAAAATATTAATAATGTACACAAATAAAATACCTGTGAAGGTAAGTGAGCTAAAACACAACAAAATTTAAAAAACAACACATTTTTAACAGCATCATCTATCATCATTGAATGTTTCAAATTATACATATTATACATAGGGTAAGTATGAATAATAATAGTCTTATAGTTTAGATATAAATTTTATTTACAAGAAGGGTCACAATGGTTCATTAATTCAATGCTATATTATATTTTTGAAAAATAATCCAACGATATAGTTTCAATCTCTCACTTTTAAATCATATAGGTTGGATCCATTAATACATTTCAGCTTAGAAATGTAATGAAGGGGCTCCTAAAATGTAGAATATAAATAAAATTATAATAAATTCACTGAAATTCACTTGCCATATCGAAAATTAATAACTTTTGACAGGTACACAAGATAACACGCCGGTTGAAAAACACAAATAAAACACTAAATTAAAGTCAGATCAATATATCGCGAAATGTATAATAGACGAAAAACATTCAAAATTGATGTGACACGAAAAAAACGTTTAAAAAGCACTACAAATTCTTTAAAAACTCGAATTAATCAGAAAGCACACAAATGCAAAACTAGGTTATTACCACCCAGCCAACTTTGGCGGCCATGTTGTGACGTCAGCTGCTACTGCTCTATTAGATCTTCCCATTAGGCATATACTGGGGACTTTAGATTCATAAAATTATTCGTCTGATGTAGGTAGTTATATAAAGATTCAAGTAATTGTTAAATTTATGTGTATATAAATTGTATTTTTAAACAGATTACTCTTAAGAAAAAAATTCGCGATATAGATAGTAACTATAGTTAATAGAGTAGGCGGTATAGGCGCATGAGTTTCGAATACATTTCAGACTCAACTTTTTTGCTGGAACCAGTTCAGGAGACACTATCGATTATGACAAGTCATGTTACCAGACGGCAAAGCCTGGTTTGATATTGTTTATTTTTAGAAGAAAATATAACATTTTTTCAACCAAACATTAAAAAAATATATTTTTGACCGATTTGCAATAAGAAATGTTCATTACTTCTTTCCGTAAAGTTGATATTTTCAATGTTATTAATTTTTATAAATTGAAAAATTGCTGAATTCTCGTTTTTTACGCTCTAAGATATAATAAGAAAATGTTATTTTTACTATAAATAATTTTTATATTATCTTTAGACCTCGTATATGAACTTTCAAAATATGGAATTGACGATTTTTTACTTTATACCTCACAGTTACCACATTTCCTCGATGGTTCTTGAAAAATTCATGTTGAAGAAAAGTTTTTATATGGATTTCAACATGTAGGTAATTGATTCCTGAATCATTTTATATTAAAACAAAATAAAATTATGATTTTGCCTTTTAGTGCACCCTTGCCGCTATCTTTGTTGTATTGGGCAAAATGATTTACAAAATTGACAGAAAAAATGTACAATTTGTGAATTTCACATTCAAAATCTTATGGCCAAAGGATCGTTTCCAAGTCCAGAAATTTAGAAAAAAAAACATTTAGAATTTTTTTCAAAATTTCACACAAATTGTAGAAACTAGCTTAACCTGCAGAGAATTTCAATTTTGGGAATTCTAAGATTTAAAAAAATGTTCAGATAATAATGCATAAACTGTACAAGATTATTACTCCAAAAATACTGTTTATTTGTACACGTTGTTCTTGTCACTTGTAAATACCAATTTAGAATCTCATTCCCTACAATTGGAAGGAATCAAACATTACACACATTATTTTTCCCTATTCAGAAATATTCGAACACTATATTCGATTAGTGATTTGTGAAACAAGTTGACATCATCTGTAGATGATTCGAATTGGAATTAAAACTAGATTCGTAGTCTATATTTATAACCTATTACATACAGTCCTCCAACAGTGACACATTGAAACGAAGGAAATGGCTAGAAATGTAAAATAGAGTAACATTGTTTCACAATATCCTTAAAAACAAATAATATACTGAGTCATGTACTCTGCTGCATTTATCTGGAATGTTGAAATGGTTATTTTCATACATTTCTGATTTTATTAGTTTATCTTTATAATTGAAGTTTATTAGTGTATCCACAGTAACAGTTAAGTAGCACCTCTTTGCATTGAGGAGGCGACAGATAATAATAATCCAGTTTATGCCACTTATTTTACTGTAAAATTCGGTATAGGAATCAAAAAGGCTACTTTCTGTTTAAATTCTTATTATATTGTAGAATATAATTTATTCCTTTATTTTCCTGTGCAATACGAGGATTCCTTGAGTTAAGTAGAAGAACGAAGGGTCGATCTTTGAATTTCTTAACTAATTTTTGGCATGTAGCTATAGTCTGCCATAATGTAAACCTTTGTTCTATTGGTATACGCTTTTTGTCATTATACATCTCCTTTGCACACTTTGATATCTCTAAACTTTGAATTCCACCTAGTCAGGTCTTTTTTTCAATGGGTTCAGTAAGCCCACACTAGAGCTTTATAATAAGGGGAGGCGATCAGAAGAGAAGCAGACCTAAACACAACTTTATAACAAATTATGAAACATTCTTTTGGAAAGGAGGATGAAAGAAAGTTATAAAATAAATGAACAAAATAAATACCCTGGGAGGTGAAAAGAAAACCATTGTTGGGTGAAAGTTCTTCTCAAGACACTTCTTTAGGTGAACACAAATTTAAAGAACAGTTTTTTTGCAATTTGTGATAAATTAACCACCGAAAAATTCGTACAATTCTGTGAACAATATATTCGAACGTGTTTTCTGAGGATACTTTAGTTGGAAAGTACTAACCAATTTTATGATATATTAGATGAAATAATACAATACATTTAACAAAACTGTGTAACATGTTTCCCAAAATCTAGAAAATATGCTGAAATTTTTAATTTATACTGAGATTGTATGAATCCTTTCCAAAATCGAGATTAGTGAGTATTACTAATGTCCATATTACAGTGTGAAGTCGTATTTAAGAATGAAACATTTTCTTTATAGGATTTTGCAAACAGTGGAAAGAAAAGCTATCTATGAGAACTAAAGGAAAAACTATATATAAAAATATTAATGAAATCTTTCCATTCTTTCGATAACCTGACTTCTGGTTATGCTAACAAGTAAAATTCTGATTTGCCATTCTCATTTTAACACTAGCATCCAACCTAGTCCCCTACGGCTAAGCAGGCTAAAGTAGTATCTACATGATCCCCTACGATATGTAAATTCAGTTAAAAATGAGAACAAAGGCCTGATATTAATTTATTTACGTACCTTGTCTTTAAAAATTTTTTCATTCAAATGAATTACATTTTCATAAAATCTCATTCAGTTTCTTGGAAATGCTTAGCCTTTGAAACGTTTTTCGTCCTTATTGTGGACAAAGTCTAAGCATTTCCAAGAAACTGAATGAGATTTTATGAAAATGTAATTCATTTGAATGAAACATTTTTTAAAGACAAGGTACGTAAATAAATTAATATAAGGCCTTTGTTCTCATTTTTAACTGAATTTACATATCGTAGGGGATCATGTAGATACTAGTTTAGCCTGCTTAGCCGTAGGGGACTAGGTTGGATGCTAGTGTTAAAATGAGAATGGCAAATCAGAATTTTACTTGTTAGCATAACCAGAAGTCAGGTTATCGAAAGAATGAAAAGATTTCATTAATATTTTTATATATAGTTTTTCCTTTAGTTCTCATAGATAGCTTTTCTTTCCACTGTTTGCAAAATCCTATAAAGAAAATGTTTCATTACTATAAGCAAACAAATAATAAATAATTCACTTTTAAATCGTATTTAAGAAATTTCATAATTTCGTAATTTTCTCTCCTACATTTTTCATCATATAACTTGCACATTACAAGATATATAATGAAAAATGTAGATTTTAATAAGATTATTAACATAATTTTTGCGGAAATCGCGGTTGAAAATATTAGTTTTCTAAAAAATTTTGTTTTGTTTTATCTTCGATAAATAATTTGTTCCGTAATATTTCAGTTAAGTATCATTATCATCTTGAATTAAACAGTATATTTATGTCTGTTTTGCTTAACTGTTTTTTAAAGCATATGAAGAATATACGCATCTTTTAGTAGAGCGACTCTGGTTGGTCATTTAAAGTGTCACTAAAAATCTGAAAAAACTAGGTCATCTGCGGACTTCAAAAACATTTCTATAGCACCACATATTCTTTTAACCTTTTTTTGTTTATGTTGTTGCTATGAATATTAGAACATTTTATTTGTTTGTATTGTCGTAGTTTTTCGTGACATGGATTTTGTTTGGCGATGAAGAAAAGTATTTTAGTGAAAAAAAAAATCGGTAGAGGCATTTACACAGAACTTCCCTCGTTATTTGTGCATGGCGGTCACTCTAAAAAATTATTAATTACGAAATGACATTGACAATAATAATCGGAATATAGTTATTGCTATTATTACAAAGAAAACCTGATAACTTTTGGTCAAAAAAATATACAGTGTGCTCATCCAACAGCAAAAGTTCAATACTAAATAACAGGTGCCAAATATGGAAGGCTTGCGCAAATACCTTTACAAATGTCCACCATGACTGAATTATTTCTTAGGATGACCACTCTGTACATTTTTCAATAAAAGTATATTAGGTGCATATGCCAGATATTATTGGCATCTGTCACATTTTCAATCCCACATTCACGTAATGGAGTGGAAGTATAGTGGTGGTTAAAAAATTTAATTTTTTATGAAATTTTTCAAAAATGTTGGTAAAAAAAATTTCAATTTCTTTTTCTTCTGAAATAGGTTTAGAATGTCATGAAACGTAGAAGTTTTAAATTTGAGCAAAAAGGAAGGTTTCCTTCTATTCTATAGTAGTGGTAAAAAAAGTTTACAAATTTAAAAATTATACGTATTTTTTTAAATAGGTACGTTTAGAATGCCTTGAAACGTGAAAATTTTAAATTTGAGTAAATAAAAAAATTGTTCCATCTAAATTTTCTAATTTTTTTTTTCTGAAATAAGTTTAGAATGTCATGGAACGTGAAAATTTTAAATTTGAGCAAGAAAATTTTTTTCCATCTATTTTAGTGGTAAAAAATTTTATTTTTGGAAAATGGCGAAAAAAATTTTCAATTTTTTTTTTCTGAAATATATTTAGAATGCCATGAAACGTGGAAATTTTAAATTTGAACAAAGATTACATTTTTTTTAATCAATTTTAGTGGTAAAAAATTTTTCAAAAATGTTCGTGAAAAAAATTTTCAATTTCTTTTTCTGAAATAGGTTTAGCGTGTCATGAAACGTGGAAATTTTCAATTTGAGCAAAAAAAAAATTTGTTTCACTATTTATTCCGTTTAGACGGTCCACCCTGTATATTTTCCGGTGAAAATTTAACCATTTCTTCGCCGACAGTATGGTCAACTACCTACCAAATTTGACTGCTCTCCGTCAAGTAGTTTTTTAGTTAATGCACCAACATACAGACAGACAGACAGACTGATGGAATTGAAAAACCTATATTTTCGAAATCTACGTGATCTGAAACGTCAGAATCTGAAAAAATCTCGGAGGGTGATTTTTTCTCGAATACAATACTTCCCTTCAGTATGAGAGGGAAGTAAAAATAGTTTGATGATAATAATAGTAATAATTTGATGTACTTTATATACAATGTGTACATTTCCAATTCATAACAAATTGAATTGAAAAATATTAGAACGAAATCTGAGGCCTTGATTTTCAAATTTCAAGTGAATATCTCAATTTTATTTTATCAACCACTTTAATAATGGGGTAGGGGCTGTGGTGGGGTTGAAAAATACTATAAAAAAATCTGAGGCGTTGGCTTCTAGTACATACACCGAATTTTAAGTTTTGTACTGTTACCAGCTTGATTTACTTAGATCCCCCTATTTACCCCTATTTAACCCCCAACTCATCAACGGAATAATCCCAAAATATAATCTAGTTCCTGATGTGATTATAATATATATGTATACCAAATTTCAAGTGAACATCTCAATTTTATTTTATCAACCATGGAAAATATTATGAAAAAAATTGAGACCTTCGCTTCTAACACATACACTAAATTTCAAGTTTCTGTACTCTTACCAGCTTGCTTTACTTATTTCCCCATATTTACCCCTATTTGCCCCCCAACCCTTCACCGGATATGTTCACAAAAACAATCCAGTTGGTACAATTTTAAGTTTAAAATGTACCGTTTTTTAACTATTACCATTATTTTAGAAAATTTTGTGATTTACCGGAAAGGTACGTATAGTGTTTTGCTGTATTTGGCTTAGTTTTGAAGATATTGACAAACCAGTATCAAAAACTTCCTTATCTTGTTGCTGTTAATAAGATTATAATTTTGTTGCTATTATTGTTAATACCTATTTATGCAGAAAAAAAAGTGGTACTTACCTCACAATAAGTATGATACTCTAAAACAATCCACGGCGACTTGGGAAGACTAATATCCACAAAGCCCCTTGGATTTTTGGATTTAGCTCATGTACCTACTTGGACTAGTAAACAAACATATTTCTTACATGCTCTAAATGTCAACAGTTAATCATCAGTTTACCTATAGCCTATATCCTTGAGTAATGGGGTTTTATTTTTGAATACCTGCTTAATTGAAATGGAAACATGGGAAACGGTGAACTAGGATCTAATATGTATTACATATTTGTGATATTTATTTGATACTTTCATACTTATTCGTTAGAAGATAACTAGAGTAAACATAATTGGTAATAGGCATATTATCATATACAGATATATATTATTTTTCTATATTAAATACATTGTAGTATTTAGCTGGTACTTGCTCAACAACTATTAATTATATGTATGATATTAATGATGTTAAATTACAGCAATATTTATAGTTATATTGAAAAAAATGACATTGATGTAATAAGTTCTCTGTAAATTAGTACTTCGTTGAGACACGAGTACCTCTAATGAAATCACATTTTTATAAGGTCTTTTATATTCTATTTGATGAACAGTTGCTCGTAGTATAAAATGAAAAACATCAGCGTTAACTTATTCATAAGCTGGTGCAGCAAGACCTCAGCCCGCAGAAGTAATCTGTCACTCACATAAAGTCTTCAACTTCACATTTATTTTTACTCATTATAAATAATAATTAAAAAACAGTGAATAAGAGAGAGACAAGTGATTACAAAACGCCACAATCTCCGCGATAATCTTGAAGACCTTGTAACATTTCCTTTGCTTGCTTCAACCTTTGGTGAGCCCGAGGGCATCGCAACACTCACGACTTACTAAATTATCTAAAATTGGTATTTCTAGTAATGTTTGACAATAGAGAAAATTCATAGTAGTTTCCTTTCCATTCTGAAACAATGACCAAGCAATTATCTTTGTTTTAATATCCTTATTGAGGATAATAAAATACGCATAAAACATGCACCTGATATTTTTTTATTAGGAACCTTGATACTGCGAATTAATCAATGTCATACAATAACAAATTGTAAAAAGGTGAAAATGTGTGTTATTTACCAACACGTTTATAAATGTGATGTCGGCAAATAAATATATTTTTAATTATTTCTTTGCAGCAGTCGTACAATAAAGCCACCATAAAAATAAAGATGATATCAATATGATATATACAGGGTGTTTACGAACCTATGGTATGTAATAAAATGATGAACAATAACTGTATTATTAGAAAATACACATTATAATTGAAATGTAAACTACATGTAAACACCCTTGGCCGGTTTATTGAAATTTTCATATAATTGTTGAACATGTGTTGCTATTTTTGAAAATAAATAATTCATATGTGTAATTACAATATTTTAAATTTCAGCCTGGTTAGCGGAATCTTCGACAGTAAATGTATACGTCGCAACCTTCTTCAAGTACACTTTTTTTTAAATGTAAGGTAGCTTCTATATTTACTGATCGATTGATGCCAACTTCATATACAACCTATTAAAATAATTCCAAAGACCTGTTGTTAATTATTTGAATTCTTAAGAAATACCTAATATTAATCCAATGTGAAACCTCCATTTAATTTTATACCATGGGTTCTTATACACCCTGTAGACTATATAAAGTATATTTTTATGGGAATAGTTTGGTATTTAGGTTATAAATATGCAAATTTAATAACATTCAAACAGTTAATGTACAAAAAATTTTACAAACGAATTTTGTTGGCAAAAGTGGATCAAATATTGTAAAAACAAAGCAGGTAATACGGTGTATATAAATAAAAACTCAATAGGTGATGTATTCGAAAACATATATTATGTCGATGCTTATGAATGCAAATGATTACAATTGCATTATTGCAATTAATAATTTTTAAAAGAAATTTCGTTTGACATTTATTGAAAATGCGTTGTGTGTTATCAGCTGAATAGCAAGTGCTAATGCCTTCGAGCTAGATGGTAAAGGCCTTTTATATTGACAAATTCAAAATTAACAGTTATGTAGGTACCCACACAGCACATGACGTCCCTAGGATATCCTCATTTGGTCCCGTGTATCCCAATCGAGGACAACATTCCTCAGGATATCCTTAGGATATCCCAATAAAATATATACAACCTGAGAATATCCCAAATGGGGATATCCTAGAAAAATCCTGGCAGGATGTTCTAGTAATGTCCTGCAAAGATATTAAAAGCCTAACAAAATATCCACCGTAGGAATATCCTGGGCAAGTCCTAGAGTCATCCTATTATAGGTATTATTATTTAGGAGATTTCAACAACAAAGATAATGAAAAGTATATATATTATTTTGAGGCTATTTATAGTGTCTTTTATTGGTTTGTAAAATTTGCTTCTAAAAACTTATTTGTTTGTTCTATTTGATAATCCCCTACAGTACAAATAATTCATTAAAAATGTATATCTTATTTAAATAGCAGTTATTTATAATTTGGTTTTAATACATTTACTGGGTTTTGAATTAGCCGCCTTTTTGTGGCAAGTCGAAAGCTCTATGAAATCCGCCGGGCGTCGATATCTTTTCTACGTTCATTTTAAAGTTCTTTCGACAAATAAGATTACGTTGAATATTTCATAAATAATATAGTGCTGCTATGTTATATCTTTGTATTTGCTATATTATCTAAAAGGGGAAAATGTGATTGGCTATTGTCCGCAGATGTTATTGTCAGATACGTAATCCTTTATATTTTTCTGAGTGAATAGAATTTTTTTTTTAAATTCATTATAACTTTTCAGCACGCTATGATTTTTTAAAGTTGTACATTTCATCCCTTATAACTTCTGATCACCCTAAACTCTGTTGATTTTAATACCAAAAAAGGCGAGAGATCATTTTTATGTAATATTTCATGCTTTTACAATTTTTATTTGAAACTTTTTTACTATCTTTTTCACATTTTTAGTAATTTTGAAAAAACACTTTGTTATATATTTTTTTCACCCCTTCTCGGGGTTGAAAAAAAAATTTCTTTCATTAATCGTGTTCAAATACTTCAAAGTAACTTATCAAAAATTCAAGTATTTATCTTAAAATTTTGATTTGTCGACCTGTTTCATTGGACTATATAATATAACCTCTATTAGTTTGGTAGATTTACTTTTAAAGCGATATAAACCAATTGATAGATACAAATATGTGTATGGAGTTGTACATATATGTATCACATTTTTATTAGTCATTTTACCTCTGCCATTATATAAACTTGTATTCCTTTGTCTTCGCTTATTGGCTCAGTTTAAAAGTAATCTTATAAAATAATATGTATTCTTTGCTGTCTTTGGAAATATCCAATAAACCCTAAAAGAACTGGGATGTCCTCTATAAAGTCCAATCAATATCCTCAGGTTGTTCATAGTAAAACCCAGGCATAACCTATATAAGAGCTGATGATGTCCTGTACACACCTGTACCGATGTCCTGAGGACATCATCAGCAAGGCCCGAACTGTCCCATTTGGATATCCTACGGACATCCTAAGGTGATAATGGGATCTTCCCAGGATATCCCATGTCCTGAAGAGTGGTCCCCAGTATGTTCTGAGGATGTCCTTGTGCTATGTGGGTAGCAGGTTTTGAATGGAGTTTTAGAAAGGAGGAGTTGGCTGATTGACCTTGGCCACTGTGACCCCTGTGGTTCTATTGTGGCGCTCCAGTTCTAGTTTTCCTTAGAGCATCTTATCCGGTTTTGTTCCTTGTACCAGACTCCAAAGCCTTGCTATAATAGCTAACAGCCCTTGATTATTCCTCGGCAAGTAGTTGAAATCTCAGTGAAGCTAGAGACCTTCCGATTAGAAGACCCTGTATTGTCTTAATGATCTTTCTATTTTGGCATATGTGGTTCTTTATATATTTGGCCTGCCGTTTTTTAATGAACTCTTTGGCCTCTCTCAGGAAACTTTTCCGCCATTCCAGAGATTCAGTTTGCACCCATTTGTCAATGGCTCATATACATGTCTTAGCCTCACCGCAGAAGGGTTCGGGTCCTTCTAGGTGGTCTTAGACGTGCATTCCTTGGCTAGCTTATCAGTATTTTGTTGTGCTCCTTGTATCCTGGTACCCATATCACGGTCACTTTATTCGGAGTCCCTAGGTCTATAAAAGAATTTACGCAGTTATATACCAGTCTTGATTCGATCTGCCTATAACTACATGTATATACACATAAATATTTGACAACTTCGTTATTTGCAAAAATGACAATCAACAATTTGAAATGATTGAAAATAGTAATAATAATAATAATGAAAAAAAAAAAAAACGTTAAAAATGTGAAATGTTCCAAGTGAGTGCATATGGAAGTCAGTTACATAAATTTGATTATGGTATAGTGTTAGAAGTATAGAAGACAGTGTTGTAGAATAAATTGTTTGAATTTTCCTTGAAGGCAATTTGATTTATTTCTTTTATTTGCAGAGGTAGATGGTTATATAGGTTTAAATTGAGATAGTTTTTAACACCTGTTGTTAACCTTTAGCGAGAGTTCTATAGTAGTCCTGCAGAACGAATACGTATTTTTTAGTATATTAAAATCAATAAAAGCTTTTAGTTTTCTGAGAAGAAAAATAGTATTGGCAAGTTTAAAATTTAAATGTTCAATATGTTTTGACCAGCTAAGGTTATCGTCCGCATAAATCCCTAAGAGTTTCACATACTCACCCTTAGTTACACATTTATTGGGTTTTTTTCTTGGTTGAGTTTTAGTGTATTTGATGTAAACGAATTTTGAGTCACTAATAAGATATTAGAAGGAATTTCAATTTAGTTATTGATGTTTTTCTCTGAGCAAAGAAAAGTGGTGTCATCAGCGAACATGGTGGACTTATTAGGTTTTATACAGTGAGAGAAATCGTTTTACATAAATCATAAACAATAGAGGGCCCAAAATGGATCCTTGAGGTACCCCATATATAACGTTTAAAAAAGCAGAATTTTTATTATTTATAGACGCACACTGTTGCGGTTTGATAAATGTGACTCAAGAAGGATAAGTGGTAGTCCTCTAATACCAGATAATTGCATGTTTTTTAATAGTAAGTCGTGAGAGACACAGTCAAAAGCCGTGGAGAGATCACACAGAGTGACAGCTGTGTGGCGACCTGCCTCAAGAACTTCAACCTCGGCTCTAAGAACAACTTGCGAGATCGAACGTCCGGAGCGAAAACCAATTTGATCGGGGCTGATAATCGAATTTTTATCAAGGAATCTGGTCAATCTCTGTATCTCTATAATGTCCATATGTAATATCACTAAAGTATATGTTTGAATCATCTCCTGATGATGCCAACATGGTTGACGTCTCACGTCGACTGTTAGTATTTGAGTGTAGTGCAGTCATAAGAATAGTAGGTGTTAAAAAAACAATATATACGTTAATCATAACTCGTCTGTTGCCAAAAATAACGTATGTGGAGTTATTTTTTTAAGGAAATTTTGGGAGATAGGTGATGATAACATACGTTATTATGAATAACGAAACCGATCCTTCACAGAACTGAATTTTTAAATAATGAATCGGCGATGTTACATTCCTTCCTGTTCTGTTTACCTTAACGAGATTTTGTCTTTGGGTCAGACTCAACTACTCAAAATATTGATTATGAATATTAACATTTATGATTTAACGCGGAAGAAATTTGCAAACCAGTTATCCAAGATGACCGTGAGAGTCTTGAAACTAGTTGATACAAATTTTGGATTCTCTCCCATTCTAATTATGTAGAATCATTTTCAAAAAATAAGTAGTAGGTACATCAAATGAATCAATATAAATAAATCCAGCGGTATTACTTAACGAAAAGATTACTTTTACATCGTCTTACTACTTTAAAATAAATATTTTAATAGTTTTTTGATGGATATACATATTAACGTAAACAAGAATGATGTAATAGGGAAAAAAATGAAAAAAATAATTCCCACACAAATCATCAAATCCGACCGACAAAACCTGTTTCGTTATTTAGTAGCAGTAGCACGATATAAGAATTTCATTATTTTAAAATAATTCTGCATCCTCAATACTAATTAAACTTTATAATTGAATCACATTGCTATGCAGTATATATTGACGTATATCAGTTATAATAAATTCTGTTATTATTGTCCATAATTGACAGAATTTTTTGAATAAAGAGATTGATACACAATAATTCATTTAGAAATTCCAGTGCACCAGGTGATAATATTCACATGGCTCGGAATATTTCTTTCGTTAATCCATTTATTTCATTATATGTACATATTTTTCTATGGCAATACCTGTCCTACATTGTGAGATATAACTAGGACTTTTAATTTAATACCACATTCACATCAAATACCGCAATTCCATATCTTTCTGAAATACAAACGGAACTCTTGAAATAGCCAAATGTTAATTTAAATAAATTACCATTGTTGTTAACAGTTGATAATTAATTTCAGTCTTAATTAATCAAATTAACATCACTAACAGTCATAATTATGACAGTATAATATGTGTATTGTACTTATTATTTATCAAACAAATTGTGTGTTTAAACTATTAATTACGAAAACGTGCTACATTTACCTTTTTTAAGTATAATAGGTGTAACTTAGACCTCTTTTCCTTTTATGGAGAATTGGAATTTTGCTAGTTTGATTCAAAAGTAAATTAACTTTATTTATTTTGAAATAAAAATATTTCCTTTATCAATTCTAGTATTGTAAATGTAAATATACCACACATTGTAGACAACACCCAAGTCCAAAGTCATAACTAACCAGAAAGAGGTTATACATTTGAAGCTGGAAATGATCAAGCTTGCTTACCATGTAACAAGTTTTAGCCCATGCACTATCGTGCTGGTGAAATGGAGATTTCTCTAAAGTAAATGTTCACCGAGTAAATTC
This sequence comes from Stenurella melanura, assembly GCA_963583905.1. NCBI lineage: Eukaryota > Metazoa > Arthropoda > Insecta > Coleoptera > Cerambycidae > Stenurella > Stenurella melanura. The sequence goes on from OY757310.1 coordinate 88,812,050, forward strand.
GATGCGAGTTGTGTTTTCATTTACTACCAAAGAGAAATAAATAAAAATTCCTATTCGTTGAATCAAAAAAATTGTACAAAAGTGGAAATGGTTCTGGCAAATTTTTTACAAAGTCAACCATTAGGGAAGAAACTCGAAGCGAAGTATTTTTAGTCACAACAAATAAAAAACAAGGGAAAACTAAACTTCAATTAAAAAAAGTTGAAAATATTTTATTGTTAGGAAAATATGAGTAGAAATGATCTCTTACAAATTTTCTTTCTTTTTGCCGATAAATGTTAAATAAAGAGAATATTGATAAAACGAAACATAAAACCAAAGTATTTTACAAATTTTAAATATTTCTTTCAAGAAGCTTCTGTTGTTTGTTTATTTACTAATTATTCTTATTGTGTAGGCTGTAAAGACTTCCTTATAATAAATGTATTGCCCTCATACCAATTATTTTCATTGATTAACGTAACTTATAAATAATTAAGATAATTAATGTATAAATCTACATTCAATTTAATTAATTCCACATACATTTCTTCATCTAGAATGTCGTAGTAAAAAGCGACATTTCTATGTACTATTTTATCATTCAATTGGAATAACTTTAACTGAGTTAAAAAAAAGAAAGAGGACGTTTTCAGTTCCATCTATATATCCGTTTGGATCTTCAAGCCATATATGTTTGGTGTGCGTAGTGGACTGAAACGATTTCAATGTAACTTTTTCGTTAACCCTATCGGATTCGTCATATTCGTCATGCCGAGAATACTACTAATTTAAATGAATTCGACAAATTCTCGAATACATTTTTTTTCTCCGACTTTTACTCACCTTATGCCAGATATAGATTGATAAAACTAATATGGGGCCACCGGCGATCTACCTATATTCTCTATACCGGGCGCCCCACAGTGGTCAATTTTCAAGCTCTAGGCTGACAAAATTGTACAAATTTGCAAATGAATAGAAAATATTCGTTGGAAAAGCGGAAATATATTGGAAAAATCGGTAAAGGTATTTACACAGAACTTCCCTCTTTATTTGTGCATGGCGATCACTCTAAAAAATTAATAATTACAAAATGACATTGAAAATAATAATCGGAATATAATTACCACTATTATTACAAAGAAAACCTGATAAGATTTGGTCAAAAAAATATACAGAGTGCTCATCCAATAGCAAAAGTTCAGTACTAAATGAAGGAATGGAAGGCTTGCGCAAATACCTTTACAAATGTCCACCATGACTGAATTATTTCTTGGGATGATCATCCTGTACATTTTTCAATAAAAGTATAATAGGTGCATATGCCAAATATTATTGCCATCTGTCACATTTTCAATTCCACATTCACGTAGTGGAGGTTAAAAAATTTAATTTTTTTTGAAATTTTTCAAAAATGGTAAAAAAATTTACAATTTTTTTTTCCTCAGAAATAGGTTTAGAATGTAATGAAACGTGAAAATTTTAAAGTTGAGCAAAAAAAAAAATCCATCTATTCTAGTGGTAATTTTTTTTCCAAAATGGTAAAAAAATAGGATTGGAATATCATGAAACGTGGAGATTTTAAATTTGAACAAAGGAGAAAAAATTTCCATCTATTTTAGTGGTAAAATTTTTCCTAAAGTAGTAAAAAAATTTTCTATTTTTTTTTAAATAAGTTTGAAAATATTATAAAAAGACTGAAGCTTTAGCTTCTAGTATATACATAGAATTTGAAGTTTCTGTATTCGTACAAGCTGGTACTTATTTTTCCCTATTAACCCCTATTTAACCCCCAACCCTTCAACGGAATCATCTCAAAATATAATCCAGTTCCAAATGCCGTTATAATTCATACGCCTACCAAATTTCAAATGAGTATCTCCATTTTATTTTATCAACCCTTTAATAATGGATTAGGGGTAGGGGGGGGGTTGAAAAATATTATAAAACAATCTGAGGCCTTGAGTTGAAGTACGTACATCAAATTTAAAGTTTCGGTACTCTTACCAGCTAGCTTTACATATTTCCCTATATTTACCACTATTTACCCCCCAACCCTTCACCGGATATCTTCAAAAATCAATCCAGTTCCAGATCTCGTTATCCACTGCGTGGATGTGGAAGTAATTGAACAAATATATGTGTAAAAATATGCATAATGATCGAATGTCTGCTCATTTAAGAACATTTTTGATCGCTTAAAAAAGCTATAAGTAAAGCTACCGATGAAGAGTTAAATTTATGTCAGATGTAAAATTTATTTATGATTTTTAATGCTTACATTATAATACCCATCCAAACAACTATTTTAGAAGCATTTATAGACAGACACTTTGTAAAAATGAACAGAAAACAACTCTCTTGAGTCTGCTGTTCTCTTGATATACATTACTGAAGGACAATTGAACTTCTGGTTAAAATAATTGGTCAACTGTATTATTTGTTCATAGTAAACTAGACATAGCCCACATTTAATAATATTTGTGTATTTTACAGTACAAATCAAAGGCTTTGTTTCAGTACTTTATGTTTGTAAAAAGTACTTATATCACAAATTTGGAAAATAATTCATTATATAAAATGTAGATATGAAATCTCATTTGTCTCGTCTCTTATGTACAAAGACAATTATATATTTTTATGTAAGTTTCATTGTTTCAGGTTAAAATATGGTTTCAAAATAGGAGAAGTAAATATAAGAAAATGATGAAGGCGGCGCAAGTGCCAGGTGGCACGAATAATAATGGTACACCAGGTGGACACTCAGGATTATTAGGTGCTAATGCGAATTTGCCTTCAACGAGTCCTGGACCTCAAGGCCAAAATATGATGCAAGGTAGGATCAAACTGGAAGGTAAAATTATCTTTTTTCTCTCGAAATTATCTTGTTATTCGATATAGTTATATCTATCCGGTGTTAATTGAGGACATTTTAAATGAATCCTTTCTAGTCCATATTATTATTTTTGGAAAGTATTAAACCACAGATTAACCACGGAAAGGATATTTAAAAACAAAATAATACATTAGTAACTTGCAATTCTACTTCAACTTTCTTTTTCATGCTGTTTTTTTTTGTCACAAAATAAGCAAAATAGAAGTGTTTGTGGGGTTGAATAATTACTACAGCTAGGGATATGTGTTTCAAAGTTATTGCCTCTTATCAGCATAACATGACTTATGGCATATTGTTGTAGATTCTGAGCATAACAAAGGTTCAAAAGTATAATGCACATTGCACAGTACTTCATTAGCAGTGTCATACTCCATGTGCTATATTTAGAGTCTGTCATAAGAGCAGTCATGTATGTCAGTCAGTCAGCTGTATGTGTGTACTGCCCTCTTTACACCTGACGAAATAACAACAAAAGAACGAAAGACTTTGTAGGGTCCAATATCTGGAATTCTTGGAGTACTGTATACTCTACTCTCCAGATGTTGGGAGGTTTGCTTCTAATTTATAAAAAAAAATCTGAATTAATAAGGGGTCACTAACTCCGATATACGTGTTCATAGTTGCTCCTGTGTTTATTTTTGGCGTATCTACCAAAAATTTCTGTTTTTCTTTTTTAATTAAAACATCCTTTTTTAAAAAAGTATTTAAAAAATATTTCATCTTTTTAGTTTTCAGTGTATATACAATTCTTAAAAGCGCTTAATCATTGATCATAGTTCTTTCTTGTACTATTCAAATTATAAGACTAACTTTTGGAAATTGTTTACCTACCAACTCCATTGATGGTAAATGATGTAAAATTTTTGCATTTGACTAACGTATTTTTGTTTTCAAAATCAGAATATTTTCAAAATATAGCAAACATGATACATGAGGTCAAATCATCTTCTGTGTTATGTTCCTAAGATCTTTACAGTCAGAATATTAAATAAGTCATCTAAATACATTAAAAATGTTAGATCTTGTTTAAACCTGAGAAGGACTTACGAAAATAGAATATTCATACAGCACGTAAAATAAAAACAATAAAGTACATGAAGTGCGAAATGCTTGTGTAGGTACTACTCAATTATTCCCAAAGATGGACCCTTAGACCTTTAATTCAACATAAATATAATACGATGAATTCAGTTAATGTTAATTTCGTTTTAATTATCTTATATTGATAATATTGATAAATCACACTATATATTCCTTCTCCTTCTATAGTTTTTTGAATTCGTCGTTGAAGACAACATGACACCATTGTCATTCGACATATCTCTTTTAATTTTATGGATACTCTGCAAGCAGAATCTCTACATTTGGTGATCATTAGGTTACCTTAATATAGTAAAGATATTTTAGATGAACCTTATATTATATCAAACCAAATATATATATTGGAAAATAATAGTACAACTTCACCGAATACATATTTGAAATACTTTTCTATTTAAATAGGATACATCAATATAACAATTGATGTTACATCATGCATTGCATTGTATAAAATCTATATTATGGGTCCTTCTTTCCTTGAATTATAATAACAGTAAAAGAACTATAAATCGTGATTCTGAAATAAAATTTTAACATTTAATTTTATCTTGAAACATCCGTCCTCTAGATATGTATTGAAACCTGTGCAGTACAAAGGTGCGCGAAGATGGGATTGGTAAAACCTAAGTGTTATTAATTTTCTTTTAAATATTCTTTTTGTGGATATATTCAAGAACTCTTCCTTGTGCATTTAATTGGAGTTAAAAAGTAATTTATCTTTTAAGTCGTTGTCTAAAATGGCTCACCAGTTTGTTTTCTGAGCTGTTACTTATTCAGTCGCATTAAAAATAGGCTTTTGTCAACTGAAATTATTACGGTTATAGCACAAAATATACAAATAGAAAAAGAGTATAATATATCTTTTTCATAAATTTAGATAGCCACAACATTTATATATAGTATTGTAATTTGGCAGATTGCTAATGATGAAGTATTTCAGATTTTGATAATTTTACGTATTTAAGAAGCAAAATATGACATATTAGACACACTACAATCTTCAAATTAAACAATTCCTAGACGTTTCGTCACATAATACACCCTAGCCCACTAAAAACTAATTATTAAAATATTTGGCAAACCCTTTCCTGTTTCTTTTTAAATAAAATTAGTCGATCTTTAAATTCAGCATAAAGATGAATATAGTGGCTTCGTACACTTTCCAGATTCATATATTTATGGTATTATTTTTCGCAATGATTAATTAAGGAAGTATTATTGGACAATAATATATTTTTTAAATTGTCAAATAAAAAGTATCAACTGTTTCATTTTGACAGACATTTTTGTATCCTCACCACTAGCTTATTGATAAATTCAGCATAATGTTTTGGAGGACATCCTCTTCTCGCCAATGAATATGACGAAAATTATAGATGTGGCAGAATACGATGTTGGAGAGTCGTTATTGGGATCAAATTTCTTAACTCTGCCGGTTCCACAGCTGTGTTAATACTTCATGTTTTTCTTGGTTTTCCTTTAGTTAAACTTTCGATTTTTATCCAAGGAAATTTGAAATTTGTATTTACTTTATTCTTTGGACTATAACTTGATTGTGACACATATTTACCATTACTTCTTTTCATGATTAAAATGTGATAATATTAGCTTTATTATTATGAGGAAATAATATAGATATATCGTAGACGCTTATTTATAAAGGTACAATTTATCACAACAGAATGGTTTCCTTCAAGTATAGCCAAGTGAAAGTTAGGCAGGAAACGGGAATTAACTTTTACATATATTTATCAAACGTAACATTAAGAAAATAGAACAAATGATTAAGATATATGAATCATCATTTAAATACCCTTATGTTCCTTCATCAGATATTGTTCAACCATGACTATAATCGAAAGTACTAATATGCAATAGTTTTTCTGAAACTCCTGAAAATTGTACATCCTTAAGTACATTTATTTGGTTCAAATCATTCTACCACGTCTAGAATTCAATTGTTGGATAAACTTACTTCGAAAAATATTTAAAAGTAATAAATAATTGGATAATATTTTGATTAAATTTTATCGTTAACAGTTACACAGGGTGTTTGATTATGAACTTTATATGCTTTTAAGGATGACAGAGGACCTCGTGCCTATTCATGAACATCTACAGAAAGTCTGTAGCTCATAACTGCTGAAACACAGGGCCATAAACTACTTATGTTCAACTTTCCGTTTGGCCAGAAATTCCGTACTATTTATAAGAATTTGTTTAAATTTGATATAATTATGTACAGTTGATGTACTACCATTCTTAATATTTAAAATATCCGGACAGACATCTATCATTCTCTTTTATTGGTGCGAAGATTGAGACAGTGTTCAAGTATAATTATTGTCTTCTATATTTTTGGAATGTTCTGTGCATTCCATTCCCCTCCGGCTAACTTGAGCTCCTCTGCTGTAATATTGTCGACCCAATATTAATTAAAGTAATAACATAATAACTATTTGGTTCTTATTTTGTGCAATTTCTGCCACTGTCTTCATTTTGATTCATATTTATTACTATTAAATTATATGGTAATTGCAGAAGTTTGATATATTTTTGCTAATTTTGGCGATTCGCTTTGCTGCACCCCTATATTGCGAGTATAGGTATATAGAGAGACACATTTTTGACAAACATATCGACCAAGCATTGTTGAAAATTGATGCTTATACAGTAACTGCCATGAAGAGATACCCCAATGAGGAATTCCATTACCCTAGTTATGGTTGCTAGTTGTCGATAACTTTGTAATGAAACTAAGCAACTATGATGGATTTGATATCCAGTGTTATACCAACGATAGAATGATGTCAGGCCTAACACAAGTTGTTCTCAACCTCATTAAAACTGGTTCTTGGAAGAAGGCATAAAAATAAATCCAAACAAAACGTGGTCATAATCCTAGTCATAGTACAACTGACTGAAAGAAGGAAACTTTTATTAGTTAGTAGCACCAACACTGAATGGTACGCAAGAGTACGAGGTAGAGTTCTAGATTATGAACTTATTAGAATTTGATATGACAAAAATCATCTAAACGGCAACAAGGGCTTTGTGGACGAGCCGCAGGCCTTTGGTGAAACTTGGAGGCTTAAACCGAGAAGGTTAGTTTATGACCAGGCGGAAATTTACGCCATAGACTTTTGCACTTGGGTTGTACACGAGGAGCAAAAATGCATGTACTTTCGGTTAACCAAGCAACAGTTAGGGCTACAAGCTTATCTGATTTTGAGTCCAAAACTGCCTGGGAAATATCTACAAGTAATAAAGCAACTGGCATGTAACAACAAGTTAATGAGATTCCAGATGACCTTGCAAGACAGTGCGCTAAATCACCATTCATCGGACTGGGCCTGTATTGTGATATTGTAAAATATTACACAAAAGAGTAGGTATGGAAATGCTAGGAGGAGCAGAAATTGTCATTCTGGAGTCTGACTTTCCTAGTGAAAAACGAAAAGTTTTTATACTATTAACAAAAGATGATTAAATAGATCGTACACCCCAAAAAAGCAGAGAAAGGCCTATTTACAGGTCGCGGATCACTGAGATACCATGTAAAATGGCACGGTATCTCAAGCGGCTAAAGCATGTTAGTGGCAAGCGTGCTTGGTCAAACTGTCTATCATCCTGGGTTCGATCCCCAGCTCCGACACTGACAATATAACGGATGTTGTCGATATTTTTCCAAATATGTAACCCCCTTCTGGACAACCTAAGCTTTGAATGTAAGAGTTGTCTACTATGTGCAGTGTGTTTTAAAATAATGGGTAAAGTTAATGCTTTGCTTATTGGCTTAATTGCTACACTACTTAAAATAGGCAGTTTCACATCTTCAGAGGTGGAAAAATGACCCCCAAATAAATCGTAGGTTTCCTTAGAACCCTAGGCTACACAAAAGATTTATTCTTACCGTGGTGAGCGGCATCCTCTGGTGGGTATTGGATAAATATTTTTTCAGAATATTTGACATCATCTGCGTTTGCGAGAGTATATTCTTCAATTGAGAATTTGTACAATAACTTACAGTAAAGAAAGAAGAATATTGTATAAAAATTAATGGTAGCATTTTATACGATTGGGAAAAAATCATTTTCTTCTTTTTGTGTGATTTTGAAAATTTTTTGCAAGGAAAGGGAATTTGTTTTGTTTTTATTAATTATCTGATTCTTATTTTATCCACCAAACCGCAGTCCACTCCAACTTTGTAAAATAAGCCCTAGTAGACCTCAGAGCAAGAGGAATATGCTATAATCCTGCTTCATCCTTTCGAATATTCTGGATCGTAGTGGGTTTGTTTTTATCTTAACATATTGTATTTTACATAAGACGAATTTGTGATATATGAGGTTTAACTAACTCAAAGCCAAACAAATGGGGAAAAAAGGGAAAAAAGAGAGCTCTAACTGGAAATCAGAGCAACAACAACAAAGTGCATAATACCATTTCACCTAGTACTTAACCTTCTGGTCTAAATTTATGGTTAGTTGTTAGATATATGCATGTATGGGCAATAAAAATATTAATTATGAATATTATTTTTATATGTATCCATACAGTCAAGAAGCTAAGTGATTCTTTCGGCTTTCCATCATTTTATTGAATGACAACGTTTTATAAAATCAGTTCCTGGTAGGGCACCCACTGTCAGATACTCCAAGATCATCGTTTAAAAATTGATAGAATTGTGTCAGAGTTACAACGCTTATTCTTTGTATATGTATACGTTCTATTAACAATCATAACATTCTGTGAGGGTTATCTTCTTATTAAAGAAGCTTCTATTTTCGTTTTATGAAAAGAAAATAACTTGTAATGTTGAATTTAGAGTTTTGGTACAAATTATACAATAAAAATTTAAATATCTTCAAAATTAGGAAACAATTTTCTTCCCGGTTGATTAAACTGACAGGATACTTATTCTGAAATAGTTCCCTGTGTTTGAAATATCATTAAATATTCTCAACCTGAAAACGAGAACTTTGACTTATTTCATTTATTTTAAACATGAAAATTATACACACACAATAAGTATACTTTCTAACGATGACATATTTTTTTTGTTTTTATATCTGACTCTGGTCAAACTGATGAGCAGACATATACCGAAGTGTATTTAGGTCGTATTTTATGTTCGATAGTATTAATCAACTCATAGAATATTCTTGTATAGATTTGTTCCCAAAAATAGCCCACTTAGCACCCGGACTATTGTTGTTGTTATAAAAATATAATTACTTTACTTGAAAACTTTTGTGCTCTAATATGTATGCCTATGATCTCTAATACTCGAGTAAGTTTTTTACATTAAATGATGGGTTGTTATAAATGTTGTGGTGTCTAATGCCTTTGAAAATATGTGATACTCTGATAGGTTATTTGCAATGAATATGTATAAGCGAATTATAATATTCAGTTGATAAAAATACTAGGACTGTGTATGGCGACCGTATTTGTACAGATATTCTACTAATTTCTGTACTTGCTATATTGAAAGAAAAATAGCCTTGTTTTACATGCCGTGTCAATTTTGCTGTGAAAATAACACAAGTCTGTTTGCGTTTTTCAGGAGGCGGATCGTCGAGTGGGTCTCCAGCGACGGGGTACATGCAACACTCATCCCCTACCCCCAGTTCCACCCCCGGCTCGGATATGTCGGGACAGCCGGCCGCTAGTCCCGGATGGGACGTGAAACCCCAGCAACCAATCCACCCGCCACCTCATCCTGCGCCGCACCCGCACCCTCCACATAACTACCTCCCACAATACTCGTGGTACCCTACGGATAACCCTGGCCTACTCACGTAAGTAAAAATGTAATTAGAATTTCTTTGTGTGTTATTCCTGATCCCGCTATTCCCAAATCCACTGCGTGAGAGATGATTTTGTACAAATCAGCAAATGAACATTACTTCAATTTCAGAATTATGTTGAATGTATGAGAATAGCGACACATATATTAGTTCTCTAAATAAATTCAAATAAGAGTACTTAAAATTCACTTACCACACAAACAACTTAGATCAAGTGCGTTTGTTTACCTGACATAACCATTTTCAATAAGCTCTTTTTATTGCATAGACTTATTGTTAATATTAAGAACTCTTAAAGAAACTAAGAAGCTGAAATCGTGAACATCTTAGAGTCCTTTGAAATTAATTTCATATATTCAAGTTTCAAAGTAAAATAGCAAAAATACAACCTTTTGAAAGTGGGCCGTCATACAGCGTGATCACTGGAGGAGTGTCAACTGTTGTATTGTATGTACTCTATATTTTTTTAATAATGTTAAGCAAAATGTTTTTGGGTTTTTGATTTGGTAGGCAAATAAATGAAGTCTCTCAGGTTCAAACTAACTTTACGTATTAGGTGATAGGTGATAGATATTAAATTAACTTTAACATATTATTAAGGCGCATTTAATAATGCTCTTACAAAATGAGTGAAAATTGCAGCCGGCTAAATAGGTATTTGCAACCGACTGGCGACTGCAACTTTTACTGTAATATTTGTAATATGTGAGCGTATCAATGTTGATTATTATCTGTAAATATGATTCGGTAAACCACCTGTATATTGCTTATTAATTCTCAGCTTCTAAATCATTCGTATGTAGTTCTCTGATAATGCTTAAAAAACTGAAACGTAAGAAAGCAAAATCATTTTAATTTATGCTAGGATTTTACCGCATCAAATTCATCCGATTTAAGAAAATCTACATAACATATTTTGTGATTTCCAAAGCCAATGAAGCTAATGGGAAAGTATTAGTTCTTGGAGACATGACCCCACGTTTTGGAGGGCTTCCTCTGTGCCTCTTTCCATCTAGATTTCCGTGGTCCATCAACCGTTCTATATTGTGCTCTCTCTGATTGATGTGGGAATAAATTAAAGGATTGAGGAGAAAACGATGCTGGAAAGTCGCTATTAAGAATATATTTCTTAGTAAATGTCTCTAGACCCACTTCTCGAAGGCGTCAATAGTACATCTAACTTTCCACGTTTCAGAACTGTGAGGAAAAATATGGAAAACTGAGGCGTTAACAAATCTAATTTCTGTGTGTTTCGATATTTCTCCAACGCCAAATCTTTCTCTCGCAGTTGCCAATATTTCCACATGGGCTCTTCTAATGTTCTCAAAAAGATAATTGACGACTAGAAACTATAAATAACTATAGCCTTTTCCAAGTACTAACTAAATGGAAGGAATGTCCTTTCAAATTCTACTTGTGCTATATTCTATAACAAATATTGTGAACTTTACTTCAATTTATTTAAAAAATAATGAAAATTGACGTGTCCCAGCATTTCTTCTAAAAATGAACTATTTTCAAGATAACAAATATTTTAATATTTAAGGGGCGATTTTGCCATCTTAGGACATGACTTTAAAAGAAATCCTTTTTTACTCGCGCCTAGTCCTGAAAAAGAATATCCATTCCAAAGTGGATATAGCCCGATATGCTATGCGAAACGGCCCGCGAAAATGACCTTTGATATAACGTATATTATAATATTGGCAAGTCATAAGAACACGATCGGCAAACTTTCAGGCCCTGCCTTCCATTGGTCCTTGAGATAATTGACAAAACATGCGCCGCCACGACTATTTTTTAAACTTATTTCTTTCGAAAATTTTCGAAATTTTAGCTAGACGAATGAAACAAAAGGCTCTGTTAAGCCGTTACTTGGTATATATTAGATATTTTTTTACGATTTTAAACACGATTTTAACTATTTGAAAAATGAACGTAATTCTTTGAAAATAATTTTTTGTATGGTTAGAGCAGACGTACAATCGTCATAAATCGCCACATTTCGAGATATTGGCCATTTCTGGGTACTTTTTGACGTTTCTGTCAAATTATTTCAGATATAACATAAGTACTTATTTTTATTTTAAGATTCAACGGATTCATAATATGTTTTGTGGGTCGCTGATTGCGAATACAATATGGACCAGTGACTTTAGGACAAAAATTAAATTAAAAGTGCTGTTGCTCTTAGCACACTGATTTTTTTTGTAAAAATAGTAAACAATTAGCCACATTACGGGAATAATACTCTTGATATAATTCACCTGCCGCTAAATTTGATATTGCAAAATTAACGCAAAATTCATAATTGATTATAAGCCTCTTTCTTTATAACTTCCGTTCTAATCGTCCGATTTGAACTTTCCAAAGCTCATTTTACTCGGGAACGCATGTACTTTTAAAGTAAGTTGGTTCTATTATGCTTGAATAATAAATACTATTTTTACATAGCAAAAACTGGCGAATTTTTTTGATGTCCGTATTCAAAGTTGCATAGCTATACTAATTTTTCAGTTAGATTGCTCAAGATTTTTTTGCGTATACTTCAATAGTTATCAAATAGCCTCCTTGCATCCGTTTTATCATAAGTGCAAAATTTTGCAACATATGACGTTTTGCAAAAGATGTTTAATTTGTTTATTACTTTGGACCAAGGGACTCATTTATCATGATTTTTGCGGAAATTACATGATTTGGTTGGTACTACCTATTCTTATTCAAAAAATTTTTTTCAATAAATTAACATTATTTATTCATGAAATATAAAATTTGCAAGTAACAAAAATTGCAATAACCTTTTTAATTATGCAAATTTTAATGAGATTCAAACGGCACTAGATTCGTCGGAAAAAAATACGCTGATTTCCCCTTTTGTGGACCGTTTTTGGATAATTTTAAGCCGAGATATCAACGATTTAAGTGTTCGCATTGTTGAGACTTTCGTAATTAACATTTACGAAAAATTCGAAATCGAGACTAAATGTCAGACATTTTACTATCTGAAGTTGTATTTTTTATATTTTCTCGTATTGCAATAAAAAAAGAAAAATATATTACGAACTACTACTGCTCGTGCAAGAGTAAGCTTGTGCACAAATGCTTAAAATGGTCTAAATAGGGCCCACTAAAGGCGAAATCAGCGTATTTTTTCCCTCCGAATCTAATGTCGTTTGAATCTCATTAAAATTAGCATAATTAAAAAAGTTATTGCAATTTTTGTTATTTGTAAATTTTATTTTTCATAAATAAATCATGTTTTTCCTTCTTCAATTCTTTGGGACTTCCTGCCACATGTATGTTTTCTTTTTAAGCGGTGCTCGGGGAATCTACAAAATATCACAATTAACCAGTATGTTACTGGTAAATAACCTCTACGCCTGTGACTTTTACGTCAAAGGATCAGTCAAAGGTTGCTTTTTTTAAACAAACAACACAAATAAGTATAAAAAGTTGAAATTAAATATTTCGCCGACTTTTCGGAAATCTGTTCTGTTTCCTGGCGAAATATTTAATTTCAAGTTTTTATACTTACTTGTGTTGTTTATTTAGAAAAAGCAACCTTTGGCTGATCCTTTGACGTAAAAGTCACACGCGTAGAGGTTATTTACCAGTAACATACTGGTTAATTGTGATATTTTGTAGATTTCCCGAGAACCGCTTAAAAAGATACATGTGGCAGGAAGTCCCAAAGAATTGAACAAGGAAAAAAATTAAGATAATGCCACAAATAACATTTAGACAATATTTAAATAAATAGTGTTACCTAATTTATTGAATTTTTTCTAATAAGAATAAGTAGTACTAACCAAACCACGTAATTTCTCGCAAAAATCATGTTAAAAAAGTACCTCGGTCGAAAGTTATAAGCAAATTAAATTATTTTTGCAAAACGTGATATTTTGCAAAATTTTGCACTTACGATAAAACGGATACCGGGCGTCTATTTGGTAGCCATTAAAGTGTATGCAGAAAAATTGAGCAATCTAACTGAACAATTTGTATAGTTATGCAACTTTGAATACGGAATACAAAATTTGCAGATATTCGCCAGTTTTTGCTATGTAAAAATAGTAAGTATTTATTATTGAAGCCTAGTGGATTCAATTTACTTTAAAAGTACACGTATTCCTGAGTAAAATAAGCTTTGGAAAGTTCAAATCGGACGATTAGAAAGGAAGATATAAAGAAAAAGGCTTATAAACAATTATGAATTTTGTGGTAATTTTGCAATAACAAATTTAGCGGAGGGTGGATTAAGTACATCAAGATTATTTTTCACGTAATGTGGCTAATTTTTTTACTATTTTTACAAAAAGATCGGCGTGCTAAGAGCAACAATACTTTTATAAATTAAAGTCACTGGTCTAATAGACATTTTATCCGAAAGTGGACCAGTTTTGAAGTATTGGACAACGAATTATTTGCTAATTTTTTTGAGGAAAACGCCAAAAAGTACCCAAAATTAATTAGACTGAAAGGTTAAATAGGAATTGTTTTAAGATTTTCCAGATCAGATTTAATTCTAGTCACTTTATAGCTGTACCATGTTGTCGCGACAACCTTTGTGTGTAATTAAAGAAAAAGGTTTCTCATTGCGAATTTAGTTGTCAGGCGAATTTTGTCAAAAAATCCCATTGTGCGACGTTTGGGAGGCCAGATAGGCTCTACAACTTGCAATTCTGAACTGATAACTTGAATTAAGATTAATCGATTCGTACACTATCAGAACCCTTTTTAATTCCGTAATGATCCATCGAGTTGTTTCAGTATTGTAAATAATTAATAATTATTTAACACCATGTTCGCGGACTATGTACAAAGATGGAGCCATTAAGTGGTTTAAATTTTTTACCGTACTGTCACAATATATTTGCTAACAAAATATGTTAATATAAAGATTGACTCATATAATGTGTAGAAAATTTGAATATTTTTCTAAGGCATGTCAATTAAATATTTAAAGGAGGGACTTTTTCGATGACAGTAACTGAAAAGTGGTGCATGTGATGAAACATTGCATTTTAAGCAACTTTTATAATACGGACAATTTTCGAAAAATCGATTTCGAGATATTTGAGCCTCAATACAATTTTTTTTAAAGTAGCAAAAATGCTCCATATCTTTTTTAAAATCAAGCGAACTTAAATTATTCATATAATTGTTTCATTAACTTTATTATTATCAATTATTGATATGTAAAAAGCTGCTCAAAATAACAACTTCGAAGATTTTTCATAAAACCTATTCAAAAACAAATACTGTAATTTCCGATCAAACTAGAAGTTAAAATAACATTTCATTACTATCTAAATCAGTGTCTCTTTTAGTAAGAAAAGTGTCCCAAAGGATTTATTATCTAGAATTACATTTAAAGTAGTTATGGCGTTTTTGTTATATTGAAGTTCAAATGTCTCGAAACTCGGCGAATTTTCTAAAACCATTCGTATCTTCAAAGTTGTTTAAAGTATGATACTTCATCACATGTACTACATTTCAAGGTTTCCATCATCGAAAAATGTCTTTCCGGCGTCTAGACGCCGCAGTCTCTACTGTCATTGGCAACATTTGAAAAACAAAATGAAGATGCTTATACTGTTCTTTATCACGGAAACTGCACGGGCAGTTTAATGCGAATCATTCTGTATATTATACATATGGATATGCATTAGAACCAAATAAAATTGATCTTAGAGGTTTCCCAAGCGGGGCCAAATCTCCACTTCTTTTTTTACAGTCCTTCCTTTGCAGGGACAAATATAGCAAGCGGAGAATTTTTTTATTTTTCGAAATAGATACCAAGTATATTAGAAAGAAGTAACGATAGTAGCGGGCAGCAACAGTTTTCGACAAAATCGCGTGAGGAAAAATGTAACTAATGCATATAAATTTGAGCATACTAGCATTCATGCAGTCAATAAATCTAAAACTTTGGTGTAATAGTTTATTATATATATGGCTGACTATAAATTTGCAGTCGTATAGTTAATGACTTTTCGTAAAGAAATTGTGTGAAAGAATCAACTACCTATGAAATGTAGGAGGTGGAAAGAATAGGGGTGGCAGTGTGTTTTTGTGCACATTTTAGTAAATATCTGTTTATTTAAATATGAATGTTTCCGAAAAATGTAAAAAATTATATTTTTTGTAAATTCGCATATTAGTCTTAGCAGAAATATCGTACTTGTAG
The DNA here is from genome assembly GCA_963583905.1 of Stenurella melanura. NCBI lineage: Eukaryota > Metazoa > Arthropoda > Insecta > Coleoptera > Cerambycidae > Stenurella > Stenurella melanura. Next base: position 88,828,032 of record OY757310.1, read on the forward strand.
TTAAGGTGGCCATTCCCTAGAAAAAGACATCCGATAGGAAAATATTTATTATTTTTGGCCATAACTTTTCTTTCTCAGTACGTATTTTTTTTTTAAACTATGAGAGTACCTAAGTAGAACCATTACTATGAATTTTCAGTCAATAATTTCACTGGCTTGCAAAATAGTTAGATTTAAATTTAAATAATATGTTAATCTTCCTATTTCGTAGTTTTAAATCTAGCCATTTTGCAAACCACTGAAATTATTGAGTGAAAATTCATAGTAATAGTCTTGTTATGGTTCTACTTAGGTACTCTTATAGCTTTTTTACTTATACGTACTAAGAAAAAGAAGTTATGGGCAAAAATAATATATATTTCCCTATCGGATGTCTCTTTCTAGGGAATGGCCACCTTAAATATCTCCGAAAGTATTGATTGTTTCAAAAAATAATATATTTATTTTGTACTAATTAGGCATATTATGAGTATTAAATGTCATGAAATATACTAATAAGTAGCTAATAATACATGTTAAACAAGAAAATGTGTCCAACATACTCGCTAGTCAATGAACTCTCAATTATTACAGTATAATTTAAAGAAAAACTAATTTTTAGACCCATTTTTAAAAATTGACATTTTCCCATATGTCATTGACGTAAATGTGAATCTTGAAATTTACGCTGCTGTTGGCATAATTTGGTATAACTGTTTTCAGTTTAAAGTTAAGTGGCTTTATAATTTAATAATGACGTTGAAACGTGTATGTGTTTTAAACAATGATTTTTAAAAAAATTGTTGCAAAATGAATATATTTCATAGAAAGAGTGACAAACAACTTTTTTAATTGCAATTAATTTGCACATGAATAATTATCCTGATTTACAGATATAATTAAACATGGTTTTTAAATAACAGGTCATAGATTTTTTATAATCTATAAATTCTTTCCCTCTTTTTAGGGCTCCGTAACACGAAATGAAAAAACGGAACCCTTATACGGAAGGAACCCTTCTCAGGAATGGCTAGAGATATCGAGTTGAAATTAATACCAAATACTGAAGTCTACAACTTCATAGTCCTGAAAGAATTCAAATTTCTAACTTAATGCAATAAGAAAGTACGGTTTTTCAAAATATGTCTTCATGTCAACAGACTAATTCACTTACTGACACATCAAAACCTATAGGGTGCTTTCCGTTGATCTAGAATCTTCAAATTTGGCACGAAGGAAGGTATCATAGTATAAGTAATGGGAAAATTTCAAAAATTGTTAATTTCTACTTCTATGTTTAATTATTACTTGACAATTTTAATTTGAAGGTTTCTTTCATACAACGTATATGAAATTATCAATAAATAATTGAACTAAAAGGCAGTTATTACTTAAAAATAATTAAACCAAAATGCACAGTGAAGGCATTTTGATAACTTACAAAAAGACAAATTTTTTTTTAAGAGCATACTCTGAATAATTTTTAACTGCATTTTTCTATAATATAAAAGTTAAAATCGCCATGCGTCTATTCAAATTTATTTACTTATTTAATGACATTATTTATATTAGGGTGAATCTCTCCAAATATTCGTATTTTGAAGTGGCAGTTTCATAAAATTAAAAACCGCTGCCTAAGGAATCATTACTTCCACATCCAGATTCTTTATCCAAGTCGTTTTAAAGGAAACATCTTGACTATATTTGCACTCTAGTATGTGGAAATTATTGGTCATAGAATTTTAATAATATTTGGGGCAGATGTCATAGAAAAGTTTGAGGAGTTGGTTTCTACCATATACGTTAAAAATGAAGTTTTTAGTTCACCCTACTTATTTTCTACTATTCACCTCCCACCCCTTCAATGGAGGCATCTCAATCAGATATCACTACAATACATACGTGTACTAATCTCAAGTGAATATCTCAATTTGATGTTATCAATCCCATTAATAATGAAGCGGAGGTGGTGGAGTTTGAAAAATATTAGAAAGAAATCTGAGGCCTTGGTTTCTAGTATATGCACCGAATCCCAAATTTCTGTACTCTTATCACCTTGATTTACTTATTTTCCCCTAGTCACACCTATTAACCCTAACCCTTCTACGGAATCATCCCAAAATATAATCTAGTTCCAGATGTCGTTATAATACATACGTCTACCAAATTACAAGTGAATATCTCAATTTTATTTTATCAACCCCTTTAATAATGTAGTAAGGGTAGTGGAAGGGTTGAAAAATATTGTTAAAAAATTTGAGGTCTTGACTTCTAGGACATACACCGAATTTCAAGTTTCTGTAGTTTTACCAGCTTGCTTTACTTATTTTCCCCTATTTACCCCTATTTAACCCCCAACCCTTCAACGGAATCATCTCAAAATATAATCTAGTTCCAGATGTCGTTATGATACATATGCGTACTAAATTTCATGTGAATATCTCAATTTTATTTTATCAACCCCTTGAATAAACGAGTAGGGGTGGTGGGGGGCTGAAATAAATTATCAAAAAATCTGGGGCCTTTGCCTCTTGTACATACACCGAATTTCAAGTTTCTGTACTCATACCTGCTTGCTTTACTTATTTCCCCCTATTTATCCCTAAATAACCCCGAACCCTTCAAAGGAATCATCTCAAAGAATAATCTAGTTCCAGATGTCGTTATGATTCATACGTGTACCAAATTTCAAATGAATATCTCAATTTTATTTTATCAACCCTTGTAATAACGAAGTAGGGTTGGTGGGGGTTAAAAAATATTATAAATAATCTGAGACCTTGGCTTCTAGTATATACACCGAATTTAAAGTTTCTGTAGTTTTACCAGCTTGCTTTACTTATTTTCCCCTATTTACCCCTATTTAACCCCCAACCCTTCAACGGAATCATCTCAAATTTTAATCTAGTCCCAGATGTCGTTATAAAACATACGTGTACCAAATTTCAAATGAATATCTCAATTTTATTTAATCAACCCTTTTCATATTTGAGTAGGGGTCGTGGGAGTTGAAAAATATTATAAAAAATCTGACGCCTTGGCTTCTAGTACGTATACCGAATTTCAAGTTTCTGTACTGTTACCAACTTGTTTTACTTATATTCCCCTATTTACCCCAAATTAACCCCCAACCCTTCAACGGAATAATCTCAAAATATAATCTAATTTCAGACGTCGTTATAATACATACGTGTACGAAATTTCAAATGAAAATTTCAACTTTATTTTATCAACCCCATTGATGGGGTAGGGGTGGTGGGGGGTTGAAAGATATAAAAAAATCTTAGGCCTTAACTTCTAGTACATACACCAAATTTCAAGTGTCTGTTCTCTTACAAGCTTGCTTTACTTATTTTTCCCTATTTTCCCCTATTTAACCCCCAACCCTTCAACGGATTTCCTCGAAAAACAATCCAGTTCCAGATCTCGTCATAATATATACGTGTACAAAATTTCAAGTCAATATCTCAAACCGTTCCGGAGAAAACGTGCGGACAAAAAAAAGTTACAGACAGACAGACCGACAGACAGACAGAAATTTTTTTTCGCTCAAATTTAAAATCTCGACGTTTCATGACATTCTAAACCTATTTCACGAATGAAAATTTTTGAAAATTTTTTTGCGATTACTATACTTCCAATCCACTACGTGGATGTGGAAGTAAAATTATGGAATAATAGTAAAATTGCTAAATTTATATTTATTTTGCAGTAAAATTTAGCGTCCGTTATGGAACACATTTAATTTACAGTACTGTTGAATTTATGAACGATTTAAAAAAAAGCATATTCAGAAGAACGACCTGAAAGCAGAGGAATGACAAAAAATCGCTTTAAGTATTTATTAATCACAATTCGGAACAGAAAATACATAAGATGTTATTAACAGGTATATATGTAAAGAAAAAAATTAGGTCTGCTCAAAAACGTCAACTTCATCTTCAAACTTGTAATAGCCTTTGTTGTTACGAGCAATCATTATTGGAGATAGTAAAATGGACCTAATTTGTTCACATGCCACATAAGATGTCATGTTCATTGAGTATAAAGGATTGCGAATTTTTAAGATTACACTCTTTTAAAAACATAACCCTTACTTCGCCATCTTCATCTGAATCACTTTGCGTAACGCCAACATAGCGGTAACTGAACCTTTTTGTTTTGAGTTCGATTATTATGTAAATACCGCCTTTTATGTTAACCGGCTTTAAACTCTATTTTATTTATGACAGAAGAGCTGCTAGGTCCAGCTTCGCAATATGAATTATAAACGCCTTCGTAATGAATTCGTTGATGATGGCAGTCTTTCTGAAAGTCTGGCCTATTATTACTTGTTTCGATAGCTCAGGTTCAGATTCTTCAATTAGTTTACTAAACTGTTTTGCCAGTCAACAGACATCAATTTTTCCACTCTACTTTTTGGAGTCGGGGGCTCGTTAGATATCTTCAGTGATCTCTTTAGACGATGATACTTCTGTTTATATTTCTGAGTTTTCTGCTGAAGTTTCTTTATAATATCATCCTTTTTTATTCTCCCTGCTTCTCATCTTTCTATACTTCACATATCTCCTATTCCCTAAAGTTCTACGAGAACTTGCTGGAGTCACGATTTCATTATTCTCTTCTTCTGAGAAGTTTATCCGCTCATTCTTGCAATGAAATTCTCATTAATTCTTGATTATTTTTCTATTTGTTCTTGTAATTTTGCGAGTATTCTCTCCATTTCTTAATTTTTTCTCGTTGGGCTCTTGCAGTTAATTCACTAAAAGGCTTAACTGTCTTCTTTCTTTTTTCAAATATTGCAACCTTTCTTTGTGCTTCAGCTTTTCTTTCCCAGCAGGGTCGTTCTTTAATCGCTGATATCTCCTATCTCCTTCTCTCTGCTTCTCCTTTCTGCTTCAATTTCTCCTCTCTAGTTACCGGTTTCGTATGCCTTGTTCGAACCATGATTTATTCATCTAATAATAAAGCACCATATTAATAATTATGAGACTCGGGGTAGCCTTGGTATCGAGGTTGAAAAAAGGATTACAGAGGACTAACACCAGCCGAATGAAGATTCATAATTTTCATGCCAAAATGTACAGATTGTATTCCTCAACCTCACTTTACAAAATAACTTGTGTGCCCAACGGGTTCTATCATTATCAATATTTGACACAACTAATTATAACGAAAATTAGAGAAAAACACTTACCAAAAGGATTGACTGCCCAAGTGTGACCACACGTAACCCGTCGAATATTTATTTATAACAATAAAACCGTTGAATTTGTTGTGCACGTAAATATTGGATTCAAATGCACATGAAACATATTTGTTTTCTGTGTAAAATATAAGATCCTAGTGCCATCTGTTGCAAGATAGTGAAGGTTTAAGTTGTTGGCAGAGGACTGATGCTCTATTCTGGTGACATAATGTGAGGACTTATTTGAAAATAGTATATTATTTACTCTTCAATATAAACTAAAACCAGTGTTTTGGATAGTTTCAATTTATTTAAAATATTCAAGTACTAGTAATAATTTCAATATTTGTATTTTTTTCTACAAGTTCAATTCCCCAATATATGGTGGTGACAACCAGAACACATGACGTTTTTAAACATTGGCAAGCATGTAAAAATGCTAAATCTATACATTTCAATCAGTGTTAAGTCGAAAAATGTCTATTGAACGCATGAAATATTATTACTACTGAGTTTTTCAAGATTTTTTTTAATCTTTAGTGAAATAATTTTTGTATAGATTCACCCATTAACGTCCTGACGCAATTCAACTATTGCTATTCCACCACTCAACCAGGACACGTACACTTACTCATCAACACAATGACCGTTCCCTACGATATTGTCATCTACCGCAGTAGATCAAGGAAATTAGATCAAATTTGCCCGGAATACCTAAATTTTGAAGTACAGTTCGAATCGAGATGCGATTTTCGGCATCGTTTTCGGAAAAATATTAGAAATATATAGTAATACTATTTATGTATTAAGCCCGATCGGTATCGAGGTTCTTTGGTTTGTCGACGATAATCTTCGCGCCTTTTCCGAAACGAAAGGAATTTTTCAATGTATATTTATTTATACTAGTGCACGGGTGCATGATGATTGAAAACATGCGAGACTATTTTCTTTGTGACGACTCCCGAGCATCCCTGGTAAGTTTCTACGTCAGATTTAGATTCAGCGGCGTCGAAAGTCCCCGGGAAGCGATTTCCTTATGGTATTTCGGCACTTTGAATTTCTCACTCGATTTTACCCCCTCCTACCCCAGAAGAGCCACCCCCGAGCATCCCGGGTAAGTTTAGATGTCAGATTGGACTCAGTGACCTCGAAAGTCCCCGGAAAGCGATTCCCACGAGATTTTCACGAATTTCTATCAATTTCTAGAATTTTTCAAAACGTTTTGCACTTTAAATGCATTTTATACACCCTCTATGCAGTTTTCTTCGAACGGCTTATTCACTATATGTAGACCATTTTGCTAATATTTTTCCAAAAACGATGCCGAAAACCGCATCTCCATCCAAACTGTACTTCAAAATTTAGCTATCTAATTTCCCTGGTCTACAGCTAAGGTTCGAACTCAGGAGAGGTAACAGCGATTAGACATGTTGTGCCACTGAACAGCGTTCTAGTCCTCTGCTATAGTCTCGATAACACAAGAAAAACACCACTAAACATTCATACCCTGACCAGGATTCGAACCCGGACTCCGTGGTCGATTTAACAAATAATTGTTGTTTCGGTCCGTATTTATCTTAGACAAACAAACAAAAACCCAATTTTATTACACAAATCCACAATTTTATTTTTTGCAAAATTATCATTTATAAAGATATTTGTTAAAAGTATGAAAAAGCACGATATGACCCCCATTTCTTCTACCTCTTACGTCCATTAAATAATTTAATTTCAAAAGTATCCATTGTACGCCTACAAATTTTTAAACAGCCATTGTATTTTTATGTAATTGAAAAAAAAAATTTATGCACTATTATTGGAGAAAACAACTTACGAGGTGTGCGCTTTCAATTTTACCAATGATTTTTCACCTATTGTTTGTCTAGTGTGAATTAGATGCTAATGATCGAGTTTTAAATTTTCCAGTTTTAGTTATATTATTAGCTTATTTACATTTTCTGCTTGGATAAAAAGGATAAAAAGTTGACAATCCAATTAAACTCTCGTTAAACTTGTATAAAATATGCAAATAAAGAAATAATTGGCTATTTAAATACATTTACAATTCGCTTTTCATAAATATTGACTTGTATTGAACACCATATCATTTAATTGTCGGGAATTATTTGAAAACCGATAGTTATTTAATCAATAATAGTAAAAACGAATAAATAGTAATAACAGGATCGTGAGTATTATGACTTTCTAGTATATTCTTTAAATTTAATTATGTATTAGGTATCCAATGGAAAACCTTAAACAAAATAATTGTAATGTACTAATAATATTTGTTTCTATTCTACATCTTTAGCGTTGATATACATTTTTAGAGATGTTGATAATATCGTTAGTTATATTTAAATTATTTTATGCATAGAGGGAGTCACGTAAGTAACACATGTCTATTTAGGGGTAACACACAACAACGTACTCATTAACGAATGAATCGATAAACAGAGGAGTCCCAACAGCGGGTTAAAGCCAGCTTAAAGAAAAGGATAACAGTATCCACTTTAGGCGAGGCTACCATTGAGGAAAATGTGAGTATAGGTTGCCCTCAAGGAGGGCTACTATCTCCACTACTGTGGGTAATCCTTGTTGACGACCTCCTCCGGAAAATATCCGCAGAAGGCTTTTACTGCCTAGGATGTGCTGACGATATAGTAATAGTTGTCAAGGGGCGATTTGCGATTACGGCATTAGCGCGTTCACAAAGAGCTCTAAGTATTGTCGACAGGTGGTGTAATGAGGAAGGACTCTCCATAAATCCCCACGAAACCAGAGTTGTCACTTTTACACGAAAAAGAGTGTTGGAAGGCCTAAAGCCTCTAGTACTCAACGGTGTGGAAATTCCATTTGCCAGTGAAGTTAAAATACCCAAGAGTCGTTTTTGACCAAAAACTGACATGGAATTCCCACATCTAAAAAGTCACACAGAAAGTAACCATAGCCCTCGGAAGCTGCAGGCAGATGTGTGGAAAAATTGGGGGTTAAATTCCAAAATGACCCTATATTTTATACTAGGGTAGTAAGACCCATGATAACCTATAGATCAGTAGCATAGTGGACTAAGACAGTGCATGTGGGAGCAATAAGACTGTTAAGTGGAGTACAAAGGCTTGCTTGCCGGTGCGCCACATAAAAACTGCTCTAACTGCTGCATTGGAAGATCTTCTGGACTTGCCACTACTACATATATTTATCCAAGGCGAAGCTCGTTCAGTGCTGCATAGGCTAATGCAAGGCCCTATGCCAATAAGGCAGCAGCACGGAACAGAGCGCCAGGAGCTATACTTAGAGCTGAAGGCGGATCCCTTTCGGTGAATGCCCAAAGACATCACAGTCCCGAAGTATAACTTTAATAAGAATTTCAAAATTGAAATACCAGTCAGGAAAGACTAGACATACAGTCCTCCAATACCGGCACAAACAGTCTGGTATTCAGGCGGCTTTAAGACAGAACAGGTAGTTGGAGCTGGGATTTATGGGATACGGTCAAAAACGAACATCCCAGTAAGTCTAGGAAAACATGCCGCAGTGTTCCAGGCTGAAGTGGCCACAATACAGTGGTGCGTAAAGGAAATTATAAGACAAGAAACTGTTAATCAGTCGATTGCCATTTTTTCCGATAGTCAGGCTGCGCTAAAAGCAATCGGTTCCATGCAAGTCGAATCAAGACTTGTATGGTTGTATGGGACCCCATAAATGCCCTTATAGACCTAGGAAGTCAGAATAAAGTGACCGTGGTACACAAGGGAAATGAAAAGTCCGATGAACTGGCTAGAGAAGGCGCGGGTAATGCCCTTATTGGACCCGAACGAATTGCATTGCATACGAGCATCCATCCAATAAATGGGTGCAAACTAAATTTCTGGAATGGTGAAAAAATTTTACACGACAGAGACAGTCCAAAGAGTTCATTAAAGAACGATCGGCCACATTTATAGAGGACCTATTATGCCATTAGAATAATAGAGGGTCTTCCAATTGGTCACTTCCGACTCAATAGACACCTGCGTCTAATGGGTCTGGCAGAGGACGCAACATATAGATGCTGCCAAGAGCAGAGGAAATCTCAGTCTATGTATTGTGCCATTGTGAAGGCCTTGCTAGACTGAGGCTCTAACGGAAATAAATAGGAGCACCCCAATAGATCCATGGGGGCCGCGTTGGTTAAGGCCAATCTGCCAGCTTCTCCTTCCTAATCTAATCTAGCTTAGGGGTAATTTTACACCCATATACATGTGACCGGAAGGAACTGCTTCTTAGTGTTGGTTTATCAACGCGAGGATACCCTATGGTTAAAGTTATCCTATGGTTAAAGCCTATGCTATGTCTATACTTTAACCATAGGATAAGTTTAACCTCTCATTGATAAACCGACCCTTAATGGAGCTATAGCCGCTCGAAGATAGCGCCTTTTACTGATTATCCCGAAAATGTTATATTGAGATAATTCTCCGCACACTCCTGTAATATGTAGCCTCGAATTTGTATTAATGTGTGATAAGCAGAGTTCGGAAGATTTGATATTACCGACGAAAGACCAGAGTTGAATACGAGATCTACCTTTTGTGTGATCAACGTGCATATTTCTGATGAAACTATACCGGTGTGCAAGTTTCTCATTACAGAGGTCTCCACTCTGACGTCACCTGCTGGTAGCAATTAATAGTGTTCACGCCGGTCTAGCGCGCATACTTTTTTTTGAGGCATAAAGTGATGTAAACCTAGCCGACGTATTCAAGATCCTACCTCTCGATATAATAAAAAAAATTGACTCTCTGATTTATAGATACTTAAGACAAAGACCAAAATGTGAAAAGAAATTGGAAAATAATTAGAACAATTATGGAATTCACAGGAATAATTGCGATAACACCCAAAAATGTAACAACAATGTAGTTACAGACATGTGTTCTTTCGTTGTTGCTCCTCATCATCGTAGCAAAGCTAAAACATATTTTTATAGTTCAGGAAAAAAACTGTCAAAGGTTAGAAAGTGCTCAATTCGTACTTTCGTGCACTTATGTGCTTCGTTTAGAGCTTCAATGGAAGCAGTAAGCACATGGAGCCTTATGTGTACTGCCTTATTTCCACTTGGCAAAAACAAACAATGTATAGTAGAGTTAGGAGGGTTTATTAACAAAAGCAGGAATAGTTGCCATATACCCCAAAACAGAAACAACGATGCAACTACGGACACATGTTTTGGAGTTTTTGCTCTCATCAGCGTAGCTTAAGAAATTTTTCTATAGATCAGGAACAGGATAGCTTTAGTCTTGTCTATGGTTCAGAATTAATTTTTAAATATTACCTATGCTAAGACACAGATAATTGATTTTTGTTTAAATCATCATTATATACATTTAAACTACTCTCACTGTTTTAAATTCTGAAATTTATTCTGAATAGATTCCTAATGATGATATGATTCTAGTATGATGACCAAACATTGATGCGGGATTTGAAAAATCTTGAGTCATTTGAACACAGTAAAAATTTACGTATTTTTTTTTAACAATGTCGTAGAAGAATAAATTGAACAATATGAATCTAATATGAGAACTTTGAGATAATAAAGAAGCACTAACTTCGATTGTTTTGAATTTCTTTATAATCAATTAACTTACCTAATGAATCCGACATGATAGACCAAGTGCCGTGTAATCTCCATGAAGCCCCACCTCCTTAGAGAAAGACCACGAAAGGAGGTGGTAAATACGAATACTTTTATAGGAGTCTGACAACCAGCAACAGGGGCCACGCGGGCCCTTTAAAAAAATTGGAATTATTAGTAACCTCCTTCGACAATCCTGAGAGCCGCAAAATATTCGCCGCAAACTCTAAAAATTTTAATTCAATATCAGCGCAAATTAAAAAGTTCATAAAAACAAGTAAAATTAATCAAATGACGTAAAATCTGTGACAAATCGTTGCTTGGACCTCAACTAACTTATGAAAAAGAAGTTTCCGATGCTCCAAACCATTTTTAAGATAAATCAGTTGAAAACAGAATAATTTCTAAAAGAGATTTTAAATATTTTAAGTTTCTTATATGTTTCTTAAATGCGGTTTAACAGAGAGTCTGAAAACGATATTTCAATAACTTATCGTCTGTAAAAACTGCATTTACTGTAATGGATCGTGGTTGATAGATCTGTGTCTAATAATAGAATCCTCGATTGCTGACACAACTGTTCATTTCATAAATCGTTGCTTTTATTACGTTTGAAACGAAAGAAACATGAGTCGTGTTTCGTACTAACCCCCGTAGGAATTTCCTTACGGGAACGCTAATGTTTAAACATTTAAACTAGTAATTAACGTCACAGGAACGTCACGATTCTCGAAATGGTTTACTTTTATTTTTATAAACTTTGCATAATTATTCTCTATTTAATTAAAAACACATTCGTCAACTGCGCTGCTTGTTTTGAGGTTAACCTGTTCACTAGCGAAGTCATTTTCTATCCCTAATTGATATTTTAAATGCCCCAGACAAACTAGCATGCAATTTCATTCATTAAATAAGTAATTAAAACCTTTAATTTGTTTATGGTGCAAGAGAAACTTTTGCGAAATTCTGCAAAATATTTACTGCCTAACTTTAATTGCTCCTAATAAGAAGCCGGCTGGGCTGTAAAAATATTAATTAAAAAAATCGTATTTCTACTAATTTCCAGTTAATGTTACATTTGCTCTAGATAAGTTCGTCATTAATACGAAATACGCCTAATTAATATTTGCACACTACAAAAATTAAACTTCATCACAAGATTATAAATTAAAAAATATGTATCTAAATATTATCAAAACCATTGAATATATTATGTTGTCTGTAATTGTTTACTTATGGCATATTCAGATTTTCTCACTATTTAATGGGTATTTTTCTACTGAAAAATATCTTGAAATTTTAATGAAGAAACCTGCGCCAACCAGATCAGACAGAGGCTAATTGTCTATAGCTTTCATTTTCATTTTCTAGTTTATAACATTATTCTAGTTTATACATTTTTAGGTGTAACACATTTTGCAATAAAGTATTCAAGAACCAAAATCTTTCTGATCCTTTTGGCGCAGATTTTTTTTTTTTTCATTAAAATTTTGAAATATTATTCAGGGGCAGAATACCCAACAAAAAGTAAGAAAACTATTGAGCGTTGCATTCGGGCATTGCCGACTATGAATACTTATTTGAATAAAAATTTAAAATATATTTTCTGTGTACCTAATCTCAGTGTCACCACATAATAATAAATTAAACCATATTCGAGGCTAAATATTCATCAAAGAAGTATTCACACTCGGCCAGTTCTGACTGCAACTTCTGTTCGTTTAGCCTCATTTAAATTTTTTAAATATCTTAATAACATTTTAAAATAAATTTGATAAATCAACATGTCTACTTAATGGGGTACGTTCTAACCTAAGAGACACAGGTATATATGCCACAGTTGTGATATTTCGTGGATCTTTGTTTGTCTGCTTAATCGAAAACCTTAGTATAATTTCGCTACAAAATTATAATTAGGTAATTATAGTTTTATGTAAAATATGATTAGTTATACGTCACTGGCGATTACCCTGTATGACTGATATAGCCCAATCTCTACCATGTTATTTTGAAAATGTACAAAAATTTGAAATAAAAATTCTAACACGAGGTACCTAAGCACACAATGAGGGATAGAAGTTATCGTGTTTACAAGAAATAGTCTACACACATATACACAAACCATTTATTACCAGATTTTATTCAAGTCCACTTTCAGTCGGTCAGTAAGTTCAGTTCAAATCTTGCAAGTCAATTTTGTTATAGATCTTGAAACTTTGCGTATATATGTAGCTTCGATGACATTATAATCTTTTAAGACAAAATCTTTACAAAATTAACTATACGGGATGAGTAGCTAGTGCGTGGGTGACCAATCTCTTCAATCGATTGAGGAGATACTGATGAATCGAATTTAAAAAAATGTTTTTGATAAAACTTACGCATATTCTTCAATAATTTTTAAATCTACAGGATGTTTCACATAGTGGCGACAAGCTAGACCGTGAATTTTTTAAATGAAGCATGTAATATTTTTTTATATATTAATACTTGACTCTTAATTATCTATCCAGGCATATGCTGTCAGCAAATTCGACGAAAATCGACCTAAACTTGAAAAAGTTTACTGAGTGAATAGATTTGGTGAAACTGTATGGATTCTGTTCGTTCTGATGTCTAGATCAAATTACAAAAAAAAGAGAATTGGTCGCAATTTCCCCACAATTGTTATAGACAATGATTTTGTTGTTAATTTGTTAACTTGCAAAATTGAGGTAAATTAAAAAAAATATATATATTTTTAAATAGTTTGATGAAAAATAATAACTTCTTACTCTTGTAAAATTTTTGAAAAAATGCGTATTTTCCGAAATACAGCGGTTCGAATTTTTCCAAAAAGGGAGGAGGGGGAATAAAGAATGACGAGAAAAAATCAAGAAAAATTCTGGTGAATGTATAACTAAAATAAAGTTTAAAATCTAATTAATTATTGAAATACAAGACTTCGTTCTTCTATGACTTTTTGTAAAGTCCAAGTTTTTGCGGAAAAACCGAAAAAAAGCCCTTATCGGGAAATTAAAAATCTCGTAAACTACGAAATTTCAAAATCTGGAAACGTATAGGTTAATATATTCTTTAAAATTTTGGTCTCTTGTAAGTTTATTGTAACGTGCATATTTTCCGAGTTTTCAACAGTTTTTCACGATCAAACATGTATCTAAATTGTGAAAAAAAATCAGACATAGGAAATAATATTTTAGTTGAAAAATAGAAAATTTTCTTGGAAAATATATATATTTTTTTAATTTGGATAAATACCCACCAAGAAACTATTGAAATGAATAATTAGACGCCAAAATAAAACTTTTTTATTCTATACTATATTATTTATGGTTAATTTACATAAATAAGTTGTGTTATGAAAAAATTTGGGTACATTTTTTATTGTGAATAACTGTTAAAAAGTCGGAAAATATGCACGTTCCAAAAAATTACAAGAAATCAAAATGTTAAAGAATATATTGACCTATACGTCTGAATTTTTCAAGATTTTTATATTTCACAGTTTACAAGATTTTCCATTTTCCGATAAGAGTTTTTTTTTTCGTGTTTTTCCGGAGAAATTTAGACAGAAGGCACTTTAGAAAAAAGTCATAGAGGACAGAAAGTCTTGTATTTTAACAATACGTTCACAAGAATTTTTCACCTTTTATTCTCCCTCCTAAGAAGTTATTATTTTTCGTCAAATTATTTAAATATACATTTTGTTTTTTTTTATTTTCTTCAATTTTTTATAACAATAGCGGGCAATTTTTTTTCTGAGTTTAATCCAGGCATCAAAACGAACAGAATCTACAATGTCTTTTGAAAAATTTACATAATTTTTGAACTTACACTGCAACGTTACCACGTTATTTCCCCTTTTCCGGTAAAAAATACATTTGTAGAGGTCAAAAGTAAAGTTTGTAAAAAACGCATTTGCACAAATGTGGCCATCATCGTTTCGCTGTAAATGTCAGTCAAGTCACAAACTAATTTTCAGGGTTATCGAGGTCGAACCTTTTTATTCTATAAAGGTGTTCTCCGCGATGATGCAAATTTCTACACTTTTGAACTGCCATAACTGTGTTTTCGAATTAAGCATCCAGTGTGTTTTTACTTAAAATGTGTCGGCAATCAATTATCTTCACTCTAATGTCTCATAGTAGCAACTTTTTTTGCACTCGAAAAAAAATTGGCACTATGGGCATCAGCATGTAACTCGTTGCTGAAATATTTTAAGTAAAAACATTTCATCTGGAAAACATGAGTTATGACAGTTTAAAAATATAATAATTCGGATCATCGTGGAAAACACCCTGAAGAATAAGGTTCGACTGTGAGAGTCCTGAAAATTAGTCCATGGTTGTGATTAAAATTGACAGTGATACGGCGCATATTAGGGCAAATAGCACATTGTTTGATCAAACGACAATTCCCAGGTCTGGAATTAATGAAACTAAATATTATTTTTTTTAACTATTCGTTATAAAATTGCCTTTAATTCTATCAAGATCGAATTTCGAAATTTCAAAATTCAAGGTGGCTAACCCGGACATTAAGGACTCCGCTTGGCGGAATCATTTCGGTAGAATTTTCTTCATACTTTGAGAACAGGTAGTTCAAGGGCTTCCGAACAAAAAATGTTACATGAAAAAATTGATTTAATGTCTTCCCTGCAAAATTACAGTGACTGGAAGTGAAAATGTTTTGAACAACATTCGAAGATTTTTAACTTCCAGTAACTGTAATTCTCCAGAGAAGGCATTAAATCAATTTTTTCATATTGTTATGCATTACACCCCCTACTAAGTAGAGACTGTTTAGACCATGACTACTAATAGCTGAAATTAAGTAGAAATGGTTAAGCAACTAGCAATACACTCCATCTCTTCTGGAAGCCTGTAGATGGCTCTAGAGTTATACGTTATTCTGGAATTGGAAATTTCTAGATGCATCTAGAGGCAATTTTAGAATATATAAGGCAAGACTCATGGCGGGAAAGGGGAAGTTCGGAAGGGAGAAGTTTTATTAAAGTGAAGTTTGGTAGAGAAAAGTGAGGTTAGAAATCCGAAAGTAAATACAAAGTGTATTTTAGTCTAAGAAAGTATTGTTAGTTTCCAGTAAGTTGTTAAATAAAGTGTTAGTGTTTATCCCTTGTTAAAATTATTTGAAACCCACTGATACATATATAGAGTATTTCCCAAAAGGGGTGGAAGTAAGCGACAATATGACATTTTTTATTCGGAAGCCCTTGAACTATATATTACCAAAGTTTGAAGACAATTCCACCGAAATGATTTTTCCAATGCTAATGGTGAGGGGCCCCTTATATCCGGATTAGCCATCTTGAATTTTGAAATTTCTAAATTCGGTCTCGATAGAATTAAAGGCAATTTCTTAACGAATAGTTTAAAACAATTTATTCAAGTTTCATTAATTCCAGGCCTGAGAATTGTCGTTTGATCAAGCAATGAGCTATTTGTCCCACTGTGTGGCAGTTACATTTATGAAAATATGTTCTATTTTCATCGCTTACCGAATACACGTCAGTCAATTTACACTCAAAAAAGTGCTCTACCATTCAAAAGGTCAGGATGTTCTAATTTTTTAATATGCTGTTAGCACCTTTATCAATAGTAAGAAACCAAGTTTGCAGCTTCGAAAGACCTGTGCAAGCTGCGTAATCTCCAAGAAATAACAAAATTATTCCACTTGTTTTGGTTTTTGCTCAATATCTTCTAAACTATGCGTTTTATAGAAAAGACAATTATTTCACTTTTAAAGTAGTTTAAATTTGTTACAATTAAAGCCCAAACCGAGTTCCGTACAACCCGAACTTTTTGAGACACAGTTCTTCAAAAATTGACAATTGAGTTCAAGAAGAGAACGTCCGAACACTAATCTCTACGACAAAACTAATGACATATGCATTATTTGTCGTAGAAACAAGTGTTAGGACGTTCACTTTTTGGAGACAATTTTGAAATTTTAAAGAACTGTATCTCGAAAAGATCTGGAGGTACGGAACTGTGTTTGGGCTTTAATTCTAGCGCATTTAATCTACTTTCACAATGGAGTAATAGTCTTTTCAGTAGGACGCATAGTTTAGGAGATATTGAGCAAAAACCGAGAGTGCAATAATTTCGCTGTTTTTTTTGGACATTGCGCACCTCACACAGGTCTTTAGAAGCTGTTTGGTTTCTAACCATTGGCAAAGGTCTTAACAACATATTAAAATATTAGAACATCCTGAATTTTCGCAAGGTCGAATGTATAAATTGACTGGCCTAGAGGGTAAGTGTTGTATTCGTGAAAAAATCAGAGAGTTCTTCGGATTTCCAAATTTCAGATCATGTAGATTACGAAAATTAAAGTCTTTCTATTTCGTCAGCCTGTCTGTCGGTCTGTTAGCGTTAGAACTAAAATACTACTTGACGGAGAACAGCCAAATTTGGTAAGCAGTTGACGCTATTGCCAGCGAAGAAACGGGTAGACTTTCACTGGAGATATACAGGGTGGACCGTCTAAAGAGAATAGATAGGGGACACTGGGGACCCTTTATCCTTGTGGGACACATGGTACACCTGATTCACCTGTCTACTATAAATACTACCCTTTTTGCATTTGGCAACATTAATCATCTTTATTATATGCTAGCTTTACATCACAATTAGATCTGTTAAACAAGTGTCATGTGGATATGACGACCAGATGAATATTTTGGTGTAATTGATCGTGATTTTGTTTTCGTTCAAGTTTAAATACAATTTGTTAAATTACAGTTTATAAATATTATTGCAAAATAAATTTTATAAGCTGTGCGACATTGGGTACACTTGCTACACATAACTGTGGAAGGCTTCATCCCCGGATCAAGCGACTTCCTATATTTTATCAACCTGATTTTAACAAAAGAGAGATCTGCAAAGAGAAAATCTATAAATCCTGAATACAGTTAATACAAGCCCAACAAATATTCAGTATTCAATAAACCGACATCAAAATTTAGCTGTTCATTCTCCTCCGACGTTTAATGTTACAGCCCAATAAAGAAATCATCAATTTAGCTTACTTTTTACTAATCCTAAAATGATAAGACCATATCCCAAAGCTAAATCAAGGAAGAATACGAGAAAAGGAAGAGAGATGAGTAGCACCAAGATATTGACAGATTCTCCCAAAAAATTAGCTATTGAAAATTAACGCGACGTATCATGATTTAAAGATAAAGAATTACAGCCATCCCCAGAATCAAATTTTGTAATTTCTAATAGCGAAAATGTCAAATGAATCCGAAACTGATGACTCTATCTGATACAATGTAACCATTGAAGATTCGATCATCGTGAAAATCGTTTCAGAATGAAAACGCTATCCATCGCTATGTTGATGTTGACGTTTAAAAATTTAATAGTTAACATCCATAAAGAAATTAAATTCGTTATTTCAATAATAAAACAAAGAAGACAAGGAAAGCTATAACTGATCTCAATTTCAAGAAAACCGATTGTTTAGATTTTTATGTTCATTCTAGTTAAGAAGAGAAAATTTAAATTATTATAATTCTTTAAGATCGTTTCTTAAAAGTGTTTTTTGTTAATTTTGCGTTATTTCAAGATATGGTTGCAACTAGTTTCAGTAGATTAATTATGTGTTGGAAGAGACAAGTTTCAATTTTTTTATAATTATATCTATAAGAAAGTTTTTTGAGAATGTTCTCTTGTTTAATAATTTCGGTATTTAATAAACAGAAATTAAGTAATACTTTATTATGAGGTTCATTACATGCAATTTTGTGTTGGGAGTTTTGATCCCCCAGGAACAAATCAACCAACAAGTCGGATCAAGTCACACTTAATAGGGGACACATGATGCCATTTACGCCAATTCGTTTGGATTTAATAACTTCTACATTTACAAATTTAAACAAATACTGCTATACATGTATAATGACAATTAAATTTTCTAATAATATATCTAATCATTTCACAGATAAAATACAATATTAAATAACACAAGTATGCCATGAAAACAAAAGTGATAATCAAGTGTCCCCAGTTTCCCCTAATGAAAAATAGTTTTTTCGCTCGAATTCAAATTCTCCACGTGTCATAACATGGCAGTAATATGTGGTATGTTATTAACACAATTGGCAAAGAAGACACCTATTATAGTTTTATTGAAAAATATACTAATTATTCAACTATGGTGGAAATTTGTATTTAGGCAAACCTTCTGTATTTAACACCCTTCATTTAATTTTTTTTTTGTCGGATGACCACTCTGTATATTTTTTTATAAAAAGTTATCAGATTTTCTTCGTAATAATATAGTACAGGCAGATTAGCCATTTAGGGCAACAAAAATTAATAAAAGGATCATCATAGGGGACGGTAGCTCAGTGGTTTAGCGCGTCTAGCTTACATACTGGCATACCTAGCGAAGCAGGTTCAATCCCTGTTTACCGCGAAATAATTTTAATTGTAAAATTATCCCCAAGATGTGGTTCGGACTCCACTATAAACTGTAGGGCCTCGTTTCTCTTTACCTTACACAAAATCATTCTGGATTTTCAAGGAGTTACCTCGGTGACTTGAGAAGCGGTTAAGAAAACATTCAAACATTCAAACATCTCTGGGATTTAAGAAGATAATCACCTGGAGAATAAAACGATGCATTCTTTGCACTTCCAAGTTCCGGGAAAATTCAAAAAAATTTGGAAAAACTTTCTGATTTTCGGTTTTTTCCTCTAGTGGCCAAAATAATGAAAATAGAGACAAAAGTTCCGAGTTGTAGCTCGTCTCTTTATCTACAAAAAAGGTTTTTACAAATTTTTGTCTTACTTAAGTCGTTTAGAAGATAAATCGGGTTTTTCACTTATAGATTTAAGCCGCTTCGAAATGTGCGAAAAATGATAATTCTCCGGGAGTTTCGTACGACCGGGCTCATCGATCGATAATTCTTACTAGTCAGAGCCTCTAAAAAAATGAAAATACCATAAAATGTAGAGAGAAGTTTGAGCTTTAATGTGGAACTAATCACAAAATTCATAAAAATTTTATCGTAGAGAAAAAGTATCAGAAGATGGCTCAGTAAACATTGTACAGTTGATCCACAGATTTATTCATATCTTTGCCGGGAATCGTTAGAATGGTAATACATTTTGCTTATATATTCTTATATAATGATATATTAATCCAATTAACATTTTATTGCAATTACTTTTGTTGGAAAAATATGCCTTGCAATCAAAGTAGAGGGTATATTTCTCATCGATCAATCCCCTTCAAATTTTGAAGTTCAATTCTTAATAAATTATATTAGCACAGTCTTAATTGGATTATAAGTACAGTAAAACATATTCTTTCGAATGACTTTCGAGTTTTTTAAGGTCAGGATCGAAATGTCATAAAGTGTATATGTGGTTGCCTAATAATCATTAAAATTCCGTCAAATCGACACTTGGTATTTCATAAATAACTTTTTTATAAGTAATTCAAACGAAGTTTTAAAGTGGGCAGTATTATAACAGAAGTCGGCCAAAGACAACTGACCTGTTTGTTTCTTTTTTAAGTGCACGATAAATTCGGAATAAATTTTTAAAATTGCCTCATTATCAGACGATACATTTGTAGCTATTTTAGATAATCAGAGTTATTTAGGTACATTTAATTAGGTCGTTTTGATGCGTATTACAGTCATTATCTCATATCTGTGTAAAAAATTGCATAAAATTGCTTTTGTACATTTTAATGTATGAAACTGATTTTTAACACAAATCGATGAGTCATCAGAATAATTGTAAAGAATATTTAGAATAAGTTCATCATGTAACTAGAAGATGGCGCCAATATCCTTATGAATGAAAAGGGGCAATGATTTTGATTTATGAATGAAATCAAAAGTGGCAAATTTAAATTTGTTAAATAAACTAAACAATGAAAGTATTATTAAATGGTCAACAGTTTGCAACTGTATTCAAGCACTAAAATGGCACTATATTCCAAGTATACAATATATACAATAAATTCTGTTCATTTTTGTCAAAAATTAGGTGAATTTTCAATGAATGTAAATATATAAATTATGTTTGAACCCTGAATATGGTTCATGGCATTGGTGTTTTAATCAACTGTCCATAACTTTATCTCGTTTATGCTTCCACAGAAAAGAGTATCTTATATTTCATTGTGTGACTGCTTCACCGAGAGGAAACAACGTGTAACCTAAACCCTGAAGTACCAGTTTTGGCAAATTTTTATTGTGTAAGAATGATTAACCCAATATACTTACTCGGATATTGGTTATGTTCTTTTCTTAGATATGTGCAAAAGTATGTTAATTTTTTTGGAAAAAAGGATAATGATACACTATATCTAGAGGTCAGGCAAAGATTAGAGACCTAATAAGATAGGACAGTCTGACGGAAAAGACGAAATAGACGAAGACAGTTGTGCACTCCAATTTAAAGGGACGCGACATCCAGCGGAAGCGGTTTCGGGATTTGTCGGTTATGCATTAAACGAATTTGACCAAGCTTACTAAAAGATAGGTTGGCTCATCGAAATCGACAAGTGCTACGTCACTTATAGACCTCGATGGCAGCTGCGTGTGGCTGTTTTTTTCCTCATTTTATAGAAAAAAGTTTCAAAATTATTCTTTCAATGTACAATTCTATCCTAACCAAATAGATACCTTACATATAAACATGAAATACTTCGTGTGACATATATTACTAAGCAACCTGTTTTTTAGTTACCTTGGCTACTGACAGTCAGCTGTGTTCGGTCGTTCTATCAGGAGACAGTGTTGTCCAATTTTCATTATTGGCGCGAAAACTCCAATTTAAATGTCGACGTCAATCGCCATTGCTAAAAGATACAAAGTTTTCCGTTGGCTGTCCTATCTTGTTAATTCCTTAATTCTACAAATCGAGAAATTGTCGAAATTGAAGTATTTCGTGTTATTTTGTGAAAACAAGGCGGGGGACACCGCCGCACCCCCCATTTTTTTTATCAGCGACGATTATACTTCCTGCGGCGCTAATAATTATTATTATAACAATTAGATATCAGAATAAAAACCTACTAATCTAACCTAAAGAAATCACACGAAATAATGAAATTATTTTAAGCAGAATAAAAACCTCTAACCTAACGTAAAGAAATCATAGAAAAGAATTAGTGAAAAAATATATTAATCATTACACAATTAAAGAAAAAAAAATCAGCGGACGTAGGAGTTTGAACCAGGGACCTTCCATGGTTTTATCTACGCGCTAGCCACTAGGTTGACGTTGAACGCTAGAACAAGGAACGCTTCTCACACATACTACGTTCAAGGACATATTTACAACTGTTAGGTAGAATAAAAATTAGATGATGCACAGTTGCCAAATTTAAATACATATTGTCTTTGCCATTTCCAATAATTAAAACTTTGATATGTTCCCATAATTTGGATAAAAGGTTCTTGCTGTTTAATTCGAAATTAATAATGTGGTTAACTATTTCATTTTAAAATTTAAACAATATCCCTATATGATATTAGTTGTACATGGCATAAATTATGCACACCTACATTTTAGAATTTACCTAACCAGATACTACCTATTTTACGACTATTTATGTAATTGGGTATTATTTATAATTATAATTTGTAACATTTAATATATCTTATACTAAAGAAATTTTTGTACATGTGGCAATGTGGACAACATTCCGACAAATATTGAAACTTGCCAATAAAATAAAATAAGATACACACTGTGCCATCTAGGATTAACATAAGTACTAGCTTACGAGTTTTTGACATTTCGATCCTGTCCTTAAATGCGTGCGGTACTTTTTGAAATTGTCTAAAAGTTTTTCCAAATTTTTTTGAATTTTCCCGGAACTTGGAAGTGCAAAGAATACATCATACCATTCTACAGGTTATTACCTACTTAAATCCTGAAGATGATTCTTTTATTAATTTTTGCGAGATTTTTACAAAATTTTGCCTTCATTGCCTGTACTAATAGTGATAACTGCATTCCGATTATTTTTCTCATCTGTCGTTTCTTAATCAATAATTTTTTAGACTGATCGCCCTGTATAGGTAAAGAAAAAAGTTCTGTGTAAGCACCTTTACCAACTGTTTTTAATATATTTTAATCTTGACCGTTTCAAATCCATTTAAAAAAGTGGAATAACTTAGCAACGGGGCCTAGTGTAACTTACAGCCAAATACAAATATATAAATATTATAAGGTGCAAACCTGCTGAAAGATACAAACAAAATTGCACTCTGCTATAAAAGGCAATAAAAAATAGTTCACTTACACTGGAGTAGTTTCACGAACACAATCACTAAAACATTAAACACTACTTAATGCACATTATGCCAAAGTTGCCTTTGGCAAAAGATCAAGGTTATACAATTTTCTACTTCTCTACTCCTTTATTCCTCTAGTCCTCTTTTGAGATTTAATACACTGAAAAACGTCCTATTTACTTATTTGTAGACAAATTACATTAATGTAACACTATGACATCCTTTCTAAATATTTTTAACATTTAAAGAGTTACTAATAGAATTTTCCGATTTATTGATTTAATGTTATACTAAAGTCGTTCTGTTTTGTTGCAGGGTATGGCCAGCTGTTTAATAAAAAAAAGTGATTAGTTACTAATTAGATTTTTTAAAACTTTAATAACAAAGGAGAAACTGTGACCAGTGAGTGTGTATGATATGTTACATTTGCCTATTTTTATTGTTGACATAAGTTATGTTAGATTGTTTCAAATTACATTCCCCCTGTAAAATATTGGTTTTAGATCTCAGTCAGAGTCGTAAAATATTTATTTTCATTGTAGCAGTTAACAAGTCATTAATTTTTTATTTAAATTAACTGCGAGTAATGAAAATAAAGATGTTACTGTAATATATTTAATGGTAATGAATTCGGTGCAATATAACGTTTTGAGTTTGTATTTCATTGATATAAATTAGTAAGGTATTGCACAAAAATTAACTTGATGTATTGTTTTGTTTTTCTTTAATACACATAATCCAGAAAAAATAGCAGCAAAAGCTAGAAAAAAATAATCTTTATTAAAATTTGATTTTTTGGTAGGTTCTTAGTGGTAGAAAAGTATTTTTAAAAGTTCTCAAGGCCACCATGGGCGGAACATAAGACAACACTTGGAGAAAAATTTTGTTTGGAATTAAATTTTAAAATACATAAAATACAACACTGATAAAAATATTAATATTTAAGAGCACAAAATTCTATAAAAAAGTATATAATGTATATTTTAAACGTAACATTTGTTTTTTGTATTGAAAAATTAACTTTGACTCATAAATAGGAATGCAAATTAGAGCCAAGGCCATCTACTTACAATAAGCTATATCCATGTTTTCATCATAATTCACATTCAACAGGAATGTGCAATATAGTGCAAGTATCTTCAAATTGAAGATTTTTTCCAATTGTGACCTACGATGACCGAAAAATAAATATTCATTTTTCCATTGCATATAATTTTGGCGTTCGCGCGTTGGCTTCCAACCCTATATAATATTGATTTTTATTTTACCCGAAAACTGCTGTATGAGATTTTCTTTTTCAGTACATTCTCATGTAGAATTTTGTGCTTTTTTGTTCTTCTCATTCGAGTTTTCAACGTTTTTAAAGGTTATTTACAATTTTTTTTTAAGTTCGATGCCACTTTGTTTTATGTTCCTACAATGGTTGTATTGAAAACATTTTTAAATACTTTTCTACTAGCAAACACCTACTTCTGTGCAAAATTTCATCCAAGGAATATTTGATACTAGCTCTAAACCCCCGTTAACCCACAATAAATCAAACTGTAGATAATTATAAATATGTTTTGTGACTTAAAAAAAATTCCATTATTTGTTTTTTATTCGGTTACAGAGAAATTGAAGTAACAAGTCTCTTATTTTGTCTGTTATCTTGCTAATTTATCTAGTCCAAATCGGAAATGTTAAAAAAATTGTAAACTAGTGATACGTACTGACAGAATTTTGTCAAAAATCTAAACACGTGGTGTAAAAATCGAACTGTGTTAGTTACTACATAAATTGGAAGTAATTTACAAGTCAGATAGCCTTTATTTTTATACCATGTATTTAATTTAATTTTGTGTTGGTACGTTTTGTTGAATATGTAAATTATACCTTATAGATATGAGCGAGCGGTTAAGGAGAAAATTTTGTAAAAGAACTGGTAACTTGCCACTTAGTGAGAATGGTAAGTTTCTAAAAGTCTTTAGTGATTCCTGTATAATATATTGTAAAACTAATAGTTGTTGATGATTGTATGGTGAATGTAAGACAGATGATGTACCTTATTATGTAAAGTAGATTTAATCGAAAAACTGTCTTAAATTTAGAACGAAATTATTATAATTATTACATGAAAAAATATTTCTAAATGTGTAAAATATATATAAATAACAAACTTTTAATCCTTGTATTTTATTTAACTTGTCCCTAATCATCCAAATATGGATAAATTAGCATATACTGCAGTATTCGTATGGAAATGTGAGATGTTTTATAAATTGAAATGAGAAAAACCTTTGATATACATGTGGCTTCTATGAATTCTAAGGAGGCAGGATGTTCCAAGGCGGAATCAAGGTCTTTACAGTGACTGTGTTTATACAAATAGTATTACTAAAGTAGAAATATGACTTGTAGTCGATAATTACATGTGCAATTATTTTTAATAAGTTTTATAGCACTTTTTTTAACCTACTTTAAAGTTATTTTAAAAGGAGGATATTAATCGTAAGAAAAATCACTCTTTGAGATTTCTGCGATAAATTAAGGTATTTTAATTCCGTCAGTCTGTCTGTCTATTGGCGCTATATCTCACAGAACTATTTGACAGAGGAAAATAAGAGTTGGTAGGTAGTTGATGTGATTTCTTCATTGCCAACGAAGAAATGAGAATGAAAGACTTTTATTGAAAAATATACAAGGTGAACGCTCTGAAGGGCGAACTAAGAGGATTAGTGGATACTGAATCTCAATTCACTAAAAAATAACACTGTAAATTTTAATTCAAATATTAGACACATGTTGAGCGACCGCACTAACATAGGAAACTAGATATGGGACCTCTGGTATACATTATCCAAAGTCAGTTTGAAAATCATAAAAAGAGACCGACAAAGGAATACTTCATAACAGCGATGGTCATTAGCGCCAACCAACAATTTTCAGGATCACTTTATAATTATCGCAAATATTGTTTTACTACTTTATGTTAATTGGTAGGCATCAGGTAAATTACGTATTTATTATACATTATTTATTTATACTAAAAAATGTTAGTTTAATGACCAACTCCATAAATGATTCAATTAAAGTAAATAAATATCATTTAACCTACGGCTATGCTACCGGAAATATTAAGAATGAACCAAATGCAGATAAGGGACTTGTAGTGGTGGGCCAGGTAAACAGTCACTATTTTCGTTCCAGATAAGCGCGTATAACATATCTGGTTGTAATGATTTATCCTGCACAGAGAAAAATGTGTGTGATATTTTACCACAATTGTAGAAAATTGTACTCCAAATTGGTCTTAAAATGGTGACAGGAACATTTTGTGCAAATAAATAATACATTTTTGGGGCAATGATTTTGTACAGTTTATGTATTAACATTGTTTGAAATTTTTGTACAAACTTAAAAATCACATAAATTGAATTCTTTACAAATATGAATTATGGTTGCATAAAAATACATAATTTTATTCCACTTGTGGAACAAATCTCTGAACAGATTAAATTAGTTTCTACAATTTGTGTGAAATTTTTAAATATATTCTGAAGGTTTCCCAAACAAACGTTCACATCTAAACCTTTTTATTTGTAAAACATATTTACAAAAAATTGTGCTCTTAAGTGACACAATGTTTATAGTTTTTTAAGAGAATGTTAGTTTTCCACAATTTCTAAATGAGAAATCCACAAATTGTATGTTTATTTTGTCAACTTTGTAATTCATTTTGCACAATATATATACTTAATTCAAAGAAGCTGTTGAGTAATGTATGAACTGGGGTTAGTTTTGCACAATTTATTACTCTATAATCTCCAAATTATGTTTTTTGGTTCATCGTGCACTCATTTCACGCACTATATGTACCCACTTGATTTTAATTGTATTATTCTGTAACACAGATTGTGAAATATTATTTCCAAAATTGGAGGTATTCCTAAAGGATTTCAATAAAAAAAATTAAAGAATAAATATTTTATTTTAACAGAACAACAATACATAAAAGAGCATGCATTTATATATTATCATATGGTAAATGAAAACATTTCTATTTTTTAAATACAGATACATTTTATATGCATAAAGTTCTAGTTGAAAAGAAGTAGGTGACTTACATTTATGCTTAAAATAAATCCATTTAATAATTCTAAATTGGAAGACTTCCAGTGCTTCTTCTGTTTAGCTTCTATTAACGCAGTTTGTAGTAACAAAGCTTATGTCGTAGTCACGCCATATTCTTAAAAAAAAAATAACATTTATCAGTTCATCACCAAAATCAAATGTATTGCTTACCATCAGAAGTGTTATCTTCGTTTTGAAGCAGTTCTTTTACAAGATTGCCTTTTGTGTTTAGTTGTATAGGAACAGCTTTCTGTCGCTTCGCATAAGAAAACGAAATTACTCTCTAGCTGTAAACGAAATCAAGTATTAGAAGATAGGTATCATGCATTCTTCGCATATAAACAAGAAACTATTTTTATATTTATATGTTAACGAAGTTAATTTAAGAGAACATATATGCAAATCTGTAACTCTGTGTGAAGTACTTACCTATGTGAATGCTGGAATTAGATCTAGGAAACCCCACTCGGTTAATAAGTTTACAACAAATTCTATCACAAATGTAAGAACTTGTATAATTCGGAAGTGTACGTCTTCACTTAACGAAATATCACCTGGATCTGATGCGTAATTGCCTGCGCGTATATGCGTAGCGTGGCCGGCGCGGTCAGTACAATTTTGAACCAATAAACTTTACGTGAAACAAATTGAACAATTATACAAAATTTTCAAACAATATCACCAAACTGATTGTGAATAGTATGTCATTAAATTGTGCAGTTTGTGCGGGCGGCATAGAATACTATTATTGTTCAGCGGAAATAAATATATTAGGACTCCTATTTTCACAACTTTTTCAACAACCGTTTATAAAATAAAATCACATTTTTATGTTACACAAGTTGTGCAAATCCTTTAAACAATTTCTTAAAACTAATTGTAAATAGAATGGCAACATAATATATATAGTTTGAGAATACTATTTAACTCTAAATTTCGTCAATTTGTTGGTCGAAGTTTCCAATAAATTCATTGTAACTAAATCTTTATATTGGATAAATAAAACGCACAAGAATTATGCACAATTAAAATGTATAAAACTATATAACGCTGTGCCTTAAAATTTTACAATTGTTTTAAAAAATGCAACAAGGCGTTGTTCCACAACATTGTGCAAAATGTTCCAAAGCGATTTCTCTCTGTGTGGTAACAACGCTTTAGACTAACGTTTTCTAATTGACAGTAGAAATACTATACCTCTGAATACTCTGAAATATAGTTCATACTTCGAATGAGAAGAAACCTTCATGTGTTTTTAGTGAATAAGTACAGGTTGGCCATTTTTAAAAGTAGTTGGAAAATGGCGAAGGAAAATGGCATATGGTGGTTATTATTGATAGAAGGAAGCTTGATACAGTGTGAATTTCTTAGGATCGCAATATACCCGTTAATATGCCCCTGTATACCCGTTAATTGATGCTTGATTAACTTCAAACTTTGGTGGTAAGAAAATATCAATAAGGAGATTCTTTGAACCTAGTAATATGTGTTACCTGTCAGTAGCGTGCGATTTTAAGGGGACTTGAAAAGTCGATTTTTCAAAAAATATATTACCGATTTTTTTAGAAAAAACTAGTTAGATGTTCTTAATCAGGCACACTTTGTACAAGATTACATCCTAGTGAGTTCAAAGGTGTTTGAGACAGCGGCCGCCAAAAAACATTTTTTTTTAACTAAAACCAATTTTTGTCTGTAAAAAGGATTCTAAAATCAAAAAAATGTATTGTCTATTTTTTGTTCAGTACATGTAATGTATTGAATGTCTGAATTGATTTTACAACAAAATAATTATTTATTTAATAAGGCAAAAATTCTAATTCATACATGTGTACCATTTTTATAACGAAGTAGCTCTGAAAACGAAAATTATTGCAAGTGTCAATTTATTACTTTGTAAAAAAAAATTTCACATTTTTATTGTTTCTTTTATTTATTTTGTCTAGTCTAGTTTTCTGGTACAATGCCATTATTTTCAACAAAAAATGAAGAATTCATTTTTTGATTTGAGACTCCGTTTTACAGATATAAATAGTTTTGGTTCAAAAAATTGTATTTTTGACGGTCACAATCCCAAACACCTTTGAACCCACTACGATGCAATCTTGTATAAAGAGTTTTCTAAAGGTGCTGATTAAGACTATCTTACTAGTTCTTTTCTAAAAAAATCGCAAATACATTTTTTTGAAAAATCGACTTTTCGAACCCCTTTCAAATTGCACGCCACTGACATGTATCACATATTACTAGCAAATCAAAGAATCACCTTATCGATCTTTTCTTACCACCAAAGTTTGAAGATAATCAAGCATCAATTAATGGATGTACAGGGATGTTGCGATCCAGATCTCATTGTATAATTTTAGTTAAAAAATATACAGTGGATTTTTTTCATATTGTTTCGTCCCCGCTTCTGAAATTACCGAGGTAACTCCTTGATCCTCCAGGATCTTGTTTTAGATAAAGAGAAATGAGGCTCTACAGTTTATACTGGAATTCGAACCACTTCTAGAGGATAATTTAATAATTAAAATTATTTCGCAGTAGGCAGGGTTTGAACTCGTACGCTGCAGTGTGGCAGAATGGACAAAATTCGCTCTAAGGCTCAGTTTTTGAGACATCGACTTTTACTTCCCTCGCATAACGAAGGGAAGTATTGCATTCGAGAAAAAATCACCCTCCGAGATTTTTTCAGATTTTGACGTTTCAGATCACGTAGATTACGAAATATAGGTTTTCCAATTCCGTCAGTCTGTTTGTCTGTCTGTCTGTCTGTCTGTTGGTGCATTAACTAAAAAACTGCTTGACGGAGAGCAGTCCAAATTAATAGTTGACCCTACTGTCAGCGAAGGAATGGTTAAACTTTCACTGGAAAATATACAGGGTGGACCGTCTAAAGGAAATAAATAATGAGAACATTTTTTTTTGCTCAAATTTAAAATTTCCACCTTTCATGACACGCTAAACCTATTTCAGAAAAAAAATGTTCGAAAATTTTTTTCAACAACAGTTTTGAAATATTTTTTACCACTCAAATAGATGGAAACAATTCTTTTCTGTGTACAAATTTAAAATTTCCACGTTCACCATAGCGTTCTAAACCTATTTAAAAAAAAAATTAGAAGTTTTTGTTACCATTTTTGAAAACATTTTACCACCAAAATAGATGCAACATTTTTTTTTGTTCAAATTTAAAATTTCCACGTTTCATGGCATTCTAAACCTACTTCAGAAAAAAAAAAAATTGAGAATTTTTTTACCAACATGTTTGAAAAATTTCAAAAAAAAATGAAATTTTTTAACCACCGTACTTACACTCAATAATGTGGAATTGAAAATGTGACAGATGGCAATAATATTTGGCATATGCACCTATTATACTGTTATTGAAAAATGTACAGGGTGGTCATCCCAAGAAATAATTCAGTCATGGTGGATATTTGTAAAGGTATTTGCGCAAGCCTTCCATATTTGGCACCTGTTATTTAGTACTGAACTTTTGCTCTTGGATGAGCACTCTGTATATTTTTTTGCCCAAAACTTATTAGGTTTTCTTTGTAATAATAGTGATAACTCTATTCCAATTATTATTTTCAATGTCATTTCGTAATTATTAATTTTTTAAATGTGTAAATGCCTTTACCGATTTTTGTTAAATACTCGGATACTCGGAAAGGAGTTTGGAATAGTGGGTCACTGCAGTTTTTTTGAATTTTTTTGTTTGCATGGAGGAGTTAGGGTCATTTAAGGTCAAATTCGTTTTTAAATGGGAACACCCATTTTTTATTGCAAATTCGGAATATCTGACTAAAAATAGACTACTTTTGTTGGAAAATTTTTTTCTTAAATTGTCATTTTTTTTAGTTATTCAGCGAGGAAAAATCAAAATTTTAGTTTGCGATTTTCTTATACGAAAAAGAAGAAGTTTGAACAAAAATTGCAAGAGGCCAAAAGAGTTTAGAATTATCCCGGGAATATTCTTAATTTTTTTCAGAAGTTTCCAATGTCCTTTTTGATGCACATGAAAACACCACAATGTACTTGAGAATTGAGAATGTTCTCGGGATGACTCCCCGCCTCTTGCAATTTTTTCCCAAACTTCTGCTTTTTCGAATAAAAAAATCGAAAAGTTCTAAAATTTTGATTTTTCCTCATCGGATAACTGAAGAAAATGACAATTTCAGAAAAAATGTTTCCAACAAAAGTAGTCTATATTTAGTCAGACAATTCGAATTTGCAATAAAAACCGCTGCCTAAGGAATCACTACTTCCACATCCAGATTCTTCATCCAAGTCACTTTAAAGGAAACATCTTGACTATATTTGCACTCTAGTATGTGGAAATTATTGGTCAGAGAATGTTAATAATATTCGGGGCAGATGTAATAGAAAAGTTTGGGGAGTTGGTTTCTACCGTATACGCTAAAAATGAAGTTTCTAGTTTACCCTACTTATTTTCCACTATTCACAACCTACCACCTCCGACTCCTTGAATGGAGTATCAGATGTCACTACAATACATACGTGTACTAACTTTCAAGTGAATATCTTAATTTGATGTTATCAATCCCATTAATAATGAAGCGGAGGTGGTGGAGTTTGAAAAATATTAGAAAGAAATCTGAGGCCTTGGTTTCTAGTATATACACCGAATCCCAAATTTCTGTACTCTTACCAGCTTGATTTACTTATTCCCTTCTACAGAATCATCCCAAAATATAATCTAGTTCCAGATGTCGTTACAATACATATGCGTACTAAATTTCATGTGAATATCTCAATTTTATTTTATCAACCCCTTGAATAATGGAGTAGGGGTGGTGGGGGGCTGAAATATATGATTAAAAAATCTGAGTCCTTGGCTTCTACTACATACACCGAATTTCAAGTTCCTGTACTCATACCGGCTTGTTTTACTTATTTCCCCCTATTTGCCCCTAAATAACCCTCAACCCTTCAACGGAATCATCTCAAAGTATAATCTAGTTCCAGATGTCGTTATAATTCATACGTGTACCAACTTTCAAATGAATATCTCAATTTTATTTCATCAACCCTTTTCATATTGGAGTAGGGGCTGGTGGGGGTTGAAAAATATTATAAAAAATCTGACGCTTTGGTTTCTAGTACATACATCGAATTTCAAATTTCTGTAGTCTCACCAACTTGTTTTACTTATATTCCCCTATTTACCCCAAATTAACCCTCAACCCTTCAACGGAATCATCTCAAAATATAATCTAATTACATACGTCGTTATAATACATACGTGAACGAAATTTCAAATGAATATCTCAACTTTATTTTATCAACCCCATTAATGGGGTAGGGGTGGTGGGGGGTTGAAAAATATTATAAAAAAATCTGAGGCCTTAACATCTAGTACATACACCGAATTTCAAGTTTCTGTACTCTTACAAGCTTGCTTTACTTATTTTCCCGTATATACCCCTATTTAACCCCCAACCCTTCAACGGAATCATCTCAAAATATAATCTAGTTTCAGATGTCGTTACAATACATATGCGTACTAAATTTCATGTGAATATCTCAATTTTATTTTATCGACCCCTTGAATAATGGAGTAGGGGTGGTTGGGGGCTGAAATACATTATTAAAAAATCTGAGGCCTTGGCTTCTAGTACATACAAAGAATTTCAAATTTCTGTACTCATACTCATGTTTTACTTATTTCCCCCTATTTACCTCTAAATAACCCTCAACCCTTCAACGGAACGATCTCAAAGTATAATCTAGTTCCTGATGTCGTTATAATCCATACGTGTACCAACTTTCAAATGAATATCTCAATTTTATTTTATCAACCCTTTTAATAATGGAGTAGGGGTGTTGGGGGGCTGAAATATATTATTAAAAAATCTGAGGCCTTTTTCTCTAGTACATACACCGAATTTCAAGTTTCTGTAGTCATACCAGCTTGCTTTACTTATTTCCCCCTATTTACCCCTAAATAATCCCCAACCCTTCAACGGAATCATCTCAAAGTATACTCTAGTTCCAGATGTCGTTATAATTTATACGTGTACCAACTTTCAAATGAATATCTCAATTTTATTTTATCAACCCTTTTAATAATGAAGTAGGGGGGGGGGGTAAAAAATACTATAAATAATCTGATACCTTGGCTTCTAGTAGATACACCGAATTTGAAGTTTCTGTAGTCTTACCAGCTTGCTTTACTTATTTTCCCCTATTTACCCCTATTTAACCCCCAACCCTTCATCGGAATCATCTCAAAATATAGTCTAGTTCCAGATGTCATTATAATACATACTTGTACCAAATTTCAAATGAATATCTCAATTTTATTTTATCAACCCTTTTCATATTGGAGTAGGGGTGGGGGGTTGAAAAATATTATAAAAAAATCTGGCGCTTTGGTTTCTAGTACATACATCGAATTTCAAGTTTCTGTAGTCTCACCAACTTGTTTTACTTATATTCCCCTATTTACCCCAAATTAACCCCCAACCCTTCAACAGAATCATCTCAAAATATAATCTAATTCCAGACGTCGTTATAATACATACGTGTACGAAATTTCAAATGAATATCTCAACTTTATTTTATCAACCCCATTAATGGGGTAGGGGTGGTGGGGGGTTGAAAAATATTATAAAAAAATCTGAGGCTTTGTCTCCTAGTACATACACCGAATTTCAAGTTTCTGTACTCTTACAAGCTTGCTTTACTTATTTTCCCCTATTTACCCCTATTTAACCCCCAACCCTTCACCGGATATCCTCAAAAAACAATCCAGTTCAAGATCTCGATATAATATATACGTGTACAAAATTTCAAGTCAATATCTTAAACCGTTCCGGAGAAAACGTGCGGACAAAAAAAGTTACAGACAGACAGACAGACAGACCGACAGACAGACCGACAGACAGACCGACAGACAGACCGACAGACAGACAGAAATTTTTTTTTCGCTCAAATTTAAAATCTCGACGTTTCATGACATTCTAAACCTATTTCACGAATAAAAATTTTTGAAAATTTTTTTGCGATTACTATACTTCCAATCCACTACGTGGATGTGGAAGTAAAAGTAGGGATTCTCTTTTAAAAATGCGAATCTGACCTTGAATGATCTTATCCCTTCCACGCAAATAAAAAATTTCAAAAAGGCCTCAGTGACTTCCTATTCCAGACTTCTTTCTGAGTATTAAAAAAAAAATTCAAGTCAATATCTCAAATATTGAGCCTTAGAGCGAATTTTGTCCAATCTGCCACACTGTGCGCCGGTTTACAAGCTAGACAAACTAAACCACTAAGCTACCATCCTCGTATAAGGTCATCCAAGAAAAAATAATGATTAAAAAGTGGATACACATAAAGAAAACTTTTGTGTGAACACCTTGACAAGTTTTTGAAACTTTGATTTCAAAAAATATAAAATTTGATATTAATGATCTAGAAAAAACACACGGAAATAAATGTTTGCTATTAAATATTGAACGTATCGGTATTTCAGCCTAATTGTGAGAAAAAAACAATAATATTTTAAATAAACGTGATGAATATAGTAATGTCATGAAAAATAATAAATCAAATCGCAATTTCTTATTAAAAGCTTTTAATTACAATAATAACAAGCTAACCATTATACTCTTCGCTGATTTACTGCACTTTTAATATAATTGTTGCACATTCTATAGGATACTCTTCGCAGTTTTTTTGTAAATAATATTACTTTTAGACATTTTTAGTTTAATTACAAAACAGTATTGATTGATTTTGTTAAAAGACACTAGGGTTTTTCCTCTAGCCAGCACTAACTTACTGTCCAAATTTCAATACTTTTCGTTCTTAAGTTATCGTGCTTACAAGAAACGTGACGGACGGACATACAGACGAACAGACGTACGGAAGCACATTTTGAAAGTTTTTCAGAATTCGATCACCAACACAATGATATGAAATTTTTTTCCTCTACGAACGATATTACCAGTTTTGAAATGTGCCGATCGAATGCAATATACTCTTTGTTTTGTATTTACGAAGAGTATAATAATAACGTTTGTCCACGACTATTAAATAATGTACTCATTGTGCATGTGTTTCTTCAAGAATAATGCTAACCATTATTCACCGATTGCAGTGAATAATGAGGACAGTCAGTTGTTTATAAGAAATGACAGTGACTTTTTCCTAAAAATTTAAAATGTCAAAATTGCAGCAACCAAAAGACAAGTGTTGTCTCTCTAAGTTTTCTAGGAAGCGCTCAAGTGGTACATGCTGAAGAGGTACTTTAACGAACACTCAAAAACTGCATTAGTAAGTTTTTTTCAAAGCATCATCTATTAGCAATACGCGACAATCCCCCACATTGTTTTTGAAACCATTTATCTACGTGCCTACGAACTGTATTATTTTATTAGTAAGCCATGACAATGTGTCCAAGCGTAATTCTGTAATTGATCTGAAACCTCAAAATTTGTGCCATTTCAACGCCAACGTTATTTACAACAATTTTACATATTAAGCATTCAAAAATAGTAATATAATTAGATAAATGGATACTTAGAGTGAAAACGAGATTTCTTTGGCACCGCCAGAGATAAAGATATCTGCACAAGTCGCCTCAGTAAACGTGTTGCCCGAAAAATCGAAAAAATTGTACATGATGACATGAATCTTTCTTAAATAGGAGAAGTGAAATGAAGATGAATTAAATAAATATTAAATATTTAATAGTCGTGGACAAAGTATAGTATTCTACTCGCATATAATGGCTATTATATGCTCGTTGAATAATATGCTATTGTCCACGACTGTTAAATAATTTACTCATTATGTATGTGTTTCCTCAAGGATAATGCTATCAATAATGAGGGCAGTCAGTTGTTTATAAGAAATGACATTAGTGACTTTTTACTAAAAATTTAAAACGTCAAAATTGCAGCAACCAAAAAGTGCTGTCTCTCTAAGTTTTCTAGGAAGCACTCAAATGGTACATGCCGAAGAGGTATTTTAATGAACACTCAAAAACTACATTAGTAAGTTTTTTTCAAAGCATCATCTATTAGCAACACGCGACAATCCCCAACATTGTTTTTGAAACCATTTACCTAGGACCTACAAACTGTATTATGTTATTATTAAACCATAACAATGTGTCAAAGCGTAATTCTGCAATTGATTTGAAACGTCAAAATTTGTGCGATTTCAACGCCAACGTTATTTACACAATAATTTTTCATATTAGGTACTCAAAAAGAGTAATATAATTAAATAAATGGACACTGACAGTAAAAACGAGATTTCTTTGACACAACCAGGGATGAAGGAAGTTGCAGAAATAGCCTCATTAAACTTGTTGCCTGAAAAATCGAAAAAATTATATATGACGACACATAAATCTTTCTTAAATAGAAGAAATGAAATGAAGATGAATTAAACAAATATTAAATATTTAATAGTCGTAGACAAAGTATAGTATTCTACTCGCATATAATGGCTATTATTATATGCTCGTTGAATAATATACTATTATTGTAGTCCATCAAAATTGTGTACAATATACTTATTGTTAACAGATAATATTTAAATCTAACTATGGCTACAAGGGGACTGAAAAATAATATTGATCAAAGTTTCAGCCTAATAGAAAAACTATTGAAAAACTATTTTAACACGTGGTCGTAAAAGGAAACATAATATACAATAAACAGTAATTAAATATAAGGAAATGAGAACAAAAGAAACTTGCCCAATTAAACTAAATTAAATTAAAGTAGGATATGCAAATTTTACTAAAATAACTATAGGTAAGGCACGTGGGGTATTATTATTTCATTTACTGTATTTACAAGGATAAAAAAATTATTTGTATAGTGTCTTGAAATTAGGTGTAGATACAGTATCTTGAATTTTTACATGCAAGAGCTACATTATTACATATAACATATTTTATTAGAAATTTCTACGGTGTAGTTCTACTTAACTTGCATTATTGTCTGTCCGTGTGCTACAAATCTTGTAATCAAAATATCGACCAGTTCTGATTAGGGACGTTCCGATACCTCAAAAGTATCGATACTGGTATCGTATCGGAAGAAAAGTATCGAGTACAAAAGTACTTGGTATCGAACAAAAAGTAGTATTGGAATGTCCCTAGTTCTAATTAAGCTACAGCATCAAAATTTTGCACGCGTATGTAGTTCTGGTGACAATATAATATCGTTCTAAATCCAATATGGTAGACATCTCAAGATGGCGGATTACCTTTTTTACAACTCCCTTGATGCGCATCAAATGAAAGGGTTTATACGTAAAATACGATAAACTATGTTACGTCATTCTAAATCCAATATGGCGGACGTCCCAGGATGGCGGAGTGCCTTTTCCTTCACAACACCCTTGACATGCATATCAAATGAAAGGGTGCTTTCTGTCTGTCTCTCTGTAAAATGAGTAAAGACTAAGAATAGTCAAGGCAAAATTGAGTTTTCAAAAAAAAAATGCCACTAGGGGCTTTTCGGCTGGAATGTGTACTTCTTAATATGTATAACTATTGTACCTGCAATCCAATAGCTGAAAATTAATGCGTCTATGTCTAATTAACAAGTGAAGTTACGAAAAACGAGTTTTTGGCTTGTATAAATTTATCTGTAGGTTTTATGAAAATACGCCCGAAGAAGTTGTAGATATTAGAAATATATAAAAACTGAGCCAGCCGCATTAAAATCGGTTAAGTAGTTTTTTAACAAAATGCAAAATACTGCTAAAAAACGCTGTTCCTTAATTAATTTTTAACTTTAAAAATAATGGACGTAGACGTAACAAACTTTGACACATTATAGGTTTTGCTGAGTTCAATGAGCGTTTTTTTTTTAAATGTGTACTTGTATATTTTTGCAATAAAGCATTTGTTTATTAAAATGTACTTTCTTGAAAATTCGCTTCTACAGCTTGGGGATGTCGTAGCGTAACATGGTTGGGCTTATTTTCATCCTCAAGAGTTGTACTTTTGACAACAGCAACATCAACAATAGCAATACAAATACTAATAATTGTTGTAAAGACACGTACAGAAGAAAAAAAAGTCCATTTTTTGGACTAAGATGCTAATTTTACGAAACTAATACGATACTTCGATCTATCTCGTCGAGCTACCCCAAATTGATTGGCTATAACTTTTTGTACGTCCACAGGAAGCCGAGATAATGATGATTTTGCGAGCGCTCACGATTCTGAACGTGCGAGTTCAGTCGCTGCAACGGGCGGGCGCCGCGCGCCGGGCGCAAGGAAAACTGAACTAGGACGTTCAAAATCGTGCGCCATCAATATCTCGGCTTCCTGTATAATGGGGCCGTTAAGCGTTTGAACCTTGCATCCCTAAGCTGTAATTTTTTTTTTTTCTTTCACTGGCTTTGGATGTCTCCATTTAGCCACGATGTTTTTATTTTACGCTATACTAGATATATCACAACTAATCTATATTTAAAATCTATAATTCCATAAACTAATCGACCTATAACCTAACACGAGAGGACCAGCTAGTGTTACAAGACTCAAGGATTACTGGACAGGGACACACTTCACGTCAAGGTGCCCTTCACGACACCTTTGTTTAACACGTAACACACACGGGGCAACGGTAAGCGGGTGATATAAAAAACAGTGGATAAGAACAGAGGAACTCATCTAAACCTATATTTTGACACGACATAACCTAATAAACTCCCAAAATATATATTTAAATTTTTCATTTGTGGTTACTATGTATAGCAGCGAGGTACTATCCAATGGTAGCGGAATACAGTTCTCCAACATTTTTCTTTTCAAGAAGATCACACCAATTGCGTTAAAATTGCAATCAAATAGCCAGTGATTGATGTCGCCAATATTTCCGTTGCAGTCGCAGATAGGACTATCAAGGATTTTCATCTTGAACAGCATGGATTTGAAAGCTCCGTGACCAAATAGGCAACGAATGTATGTTACAAACATTTGCCTGTTGTACGGGAATGAGATGAAAGAAGGTTTAGAAGGTAGGCGGCTATATATGCGACAATAGTGGGTGTTTTGCCTTGTGTGGATCCATTCTTCCTCCCATTTTTTTCTCATGTCCATTTTGGCACTGGATATCAAGTCATAATATGGTAAATACTCGATTTTGGGACCTTTGGTAGTTCTAGCTATTAAATCTGCTGGTTCGTTACCAACTATACCAGAGTGTCCTTATACCCAAATAAAGACAACTTCCTTGTTTAGAGTTTTCAACTTTATAACTTTTTAGAAAATATCTGTTATTATTTTATATTTCATAATGTGCTTGTTTGGGTTTGAAATTGCACCTAAGACGGATTGTGAGTCGGACATAATGAGGATAGTTATAAAGTAGTTGTGATTGTCGATTGCCCAGTCGAGACCTTTACTGATAGCCATGCACTCTGCCGTAAATATTGAACAATTCTGTAAAAATTAATTTTCAAGAAAGTGCTTTTACTTCCCTCGCATACCAATATTGTATTTTTCCTTAGTTTATTCAAGAGAATCATAAATGCTAATTAACCAATTTAGGGTGTCCCTTTCAGAGGCCCACAGCGCCCCTATAAGGGATTGCCAGACCCGTGTTTATATGAACTTTTTTTATATTTCTCTATGTAGAATCACCCTTAAAAATTAATGAACGCATACCCGAAGCATCCTATATAGAAGAGTGTTTTGAATTACTCAATGTGAATAATCACTCTCCATTTACAAATTTCGTTTATCAATGCATTCGCTGAGGTACGGGTTCTCCATATAACCTTGTGAAAATTTGGAGAAACAGCAAGAATAGTATACCGGGTGAGTCACGAATTGCGCTCGCCCCGATATTTCCTAAAATATTTGGAATAGAAAATTGAAATTTGGAGGCCTTATTACACGACTAAAGTGCCATCTTTTCAATAAAAAATCAAGTTTGGTGCATATCCGGTTTGACCGGAAATGCCCACAACTTTCGATTTTTAAATGGAACACCCTATATATTTTTACATTTTTGGAATCTAGAGGAAATTTTGAATACAATACATCCATTTTGGTCACTTTTTGATAAACATTAAAAATATTATTAAAAAATCTATTTCTGAATCCAGAGTGCTGTGGTGCCCAAAATATATTTTAGTTTGTGTGCTACGTTACTATAAAAATAAAAAGAGCAATTACTTAATTCTCTAGAGGCGCTTAAACTTTTTAAATGTGATTTTTACCTACTAACTCGGTTTTTTTAAATGGGAATTTAATCGTTCACCAACATTTTTAAATACCTCATTTTCATACGAATCTAATGATACCAAAATTTTGAAAATCCGCTCAAAAATATTTGAGATTTCAGCCAAAATACAATGCAACCAAGCTTTTAGAAACATGCGGCTAATAGATAATAGATTAGTGGGCTTTGGAAACTAAAATGGCACATTTCTGTGTAAATCTGGTAACCTAATAACATTGGAAAATCATAGTAGCCATTGAATGTAATAAAACAATATCAGCTGTCAGACAGACTCGTGTAGTTATAGGCAATCTTGAGCTATCAAACATTTAATAATTGTGAGCGCAAAGAACGTTACAATTAAGTTTAGCATAGGTATGTGGAGGTAAACACAATTACATCCACAAGGACATTTGCAATAGAATGCGACATCAGTTCGGTTTTCAGAGTTTTATTTAAATGAACATAAATATCGGGCCTATAAATAAATAAAAATCAATTCCGTTTGAACAATTAAACTTAAACTAGGTAACAGTAGGTATCTTTAAAATAATTAATATAATTAAACCATAAATTGACATTTATAGATATTGTTCAAAATGTCCACCATTTTTTTCTATATACAATTCGGCTCTGCGTACAGTTGCTTGAATGGCTCTACGCAATTCAGCCGGCGTTATTTCATTAAGAGCCCGTACAACTTTATTTTGCAGCTCTTCACGGGTATTTGAAGAAGTTTTATAAACTTTATTTTTGAGAGTGCCCCATACATATAATAATCGAGGGGTGTTAAGTCAGGTGACCTAGGAGGCCACCTGATATGACCTTGAAAAATGTAAAAATATATAGGGTGTTCCATTTAAAAATCGAAAGTTGTGGGCATTTCCGGTCAAACCGGATGTGCACTAATCTTGATTTTTTATTGAAAATATGGCATTTTAGTCGTGCAATAAGGCCTCCAAATTTCAATTTTCTATTCCAAATATTTTAGGAAATATCGGGGCGAGCGCAATTCGTGACTCATCCGGCATTTTGATGTATATTTGTAATGTTCTTCCATACCTCAGTAAAGGACCACGCACTAATCTTATGGAAAAGCGGTCCCTGCTGAAAGCTGAAATGTTGGTATATTGTAGTTCACGTGATGCTGATTAAATTTCACTAACCTCTGCTGTGGCTAGTTTCGTCACTACAGTCACCCGAAGATTAAATTATTGTACTATACGACATTTTAATAAAAATGGTTTCGGTGTTAGAGTTTTATTTAAAAGTTCCTTTAAAATGTAATATTAAGGTGTAACAAGAGCATATCCGAAATAGTGAAAAGAAATAATAATAATTGAGTAATAATTATACATATATTATTTAATGACGTGCTAATATTTCAGGGTGTGCGTCTGTCAAGAAAAACGCAAGAGACCATTTTCATGTAGAATTGATCATGCTAATCAGAAAAAAATATCTACATGGGCAGATGTAAATGGCGTACCACTTTATGTTAAAAAATATCAGAGGGCATGTTTGCAGGGACGCAACTGGTGGAGCTATAAAATAACTTTTCTACAGAATTTAAACAGAATCGAACTTTTGGTTCTTAAATTATTATGCTTTCAAGAATCGGAAAGGCGAAGAGTAGACATCTGCGCCGAAAAAAATTTTTCGGCGGCGGCGCCCCTACGTTGATCAACCGGCGTTGACGGCGTAAACCGGCGTAAGATGCCGATGTACACCGCCATATTTTTATTGGCGGCGTCGACCTGCGGAGGCCGTGCGGTCCCTAATTTCACATTACTCTACAATGTCGACGGAATTTAAAATATTGACAGTAAAGGTAACGAAAAATGTGTCAATATTCTGCAGTTAAAATAAATTAACTTTGTCTTGATTCTACTTTTAATGCATCATATTATATTATAGTTTATAATAATAATAACAATAATACAAAACTAACAGTTTTCAAGTCTAACTTGAAAAAATATATATATATTGTAAAACACAAACAAAAATTATACTCTTAGTTTAACCAGAGTAACCAACAATAATAGGCAGAATTCGACTCATATCACAATTTACAGGCACATCACAACTCACTTATTGAGTCGAAGCTGAGGCAAGGTTATGGCTAGTTGTAGGAGACGATGCAAAATTTTTTATAAGTTTGTAATTATCATGAAAAAAAATATTTCTATCGATATGACTTGGACTTAATCTTGCCATTTTGGCAGAAACTACCATGCCAGCAACAGGAAAAACCCTGTCGCTAGGTGTACTTGTAGCTGGAATACAAAAAATTTTCTTAGCTAATATCGACAAATATGGAAAATCCACTTATTTTCTCTCCAATATGACAAAACATCATCATCAGCTTTGATGGTATAAGCGTTTTTGGCTTCCCCTAAATATGAGTGACATTCAGCTTCTAAAGATGGTGTACTTTTTTGCCCAGAAGTTGTGTGCTTTTTTACTAATGATAAGATATAACTCTGTCCTTTTGTACAGGGACAGACTTATTTTTCTTGGCACAATCCTTTTCATTACTGAATCTGAGACTTGGTTTGATTTGTACATCATTTTCTAAAATATATTTTTTTATTTGTGCAGTCAAATAGTCAACTTTACTAAGAGCTTTTAGTTACCGGCGTGAATTTAAAACATTTCGGCGGCGGCGGCGGCGTAAATTTTTTATATTTTAACGGCGGCGGCGTATCGGCGCGGCGGCGCAGACGTCTAGCGAAGAGACAGATGGATAGGCTGACAGATAAACGGATGGGCAATGGACATTAGGAAAACTCTCCAAAATTATATGATTAACACAATAATACGAAAATTTTCTCTTCACGAGGAATACTGGAATACTTACGATTTTATAAATTTGTTAATGAGGTTTTTGTCTCTGTATTTTTAAGACAATAGATACGGACAAAACATGTATTTTGTAGAGAATTTTGTAAGCTTTATTTTATGTATCGTGTATAATTTCGGTATCGCTAATTTTTAGTGAGATATAAGTAAAGAACTGAATTTGAGCACATTTTTTTCAAGATGGCGGCTCGAGCGCAACAGATAAAGATGGAGACTTCTAGTATGTTTAACAGTATACCTTAATGGACATCTTTAGCGATGTCTCAATATTTTCACTATTATTTCCCTCCAATATTCCCTATTTTACTGGAGTATATTATTACATACCGAGATGGAAAGAGTTTCTTTGTTGTCGAGTGATGAGATAGTTGATCGAGGCGCAAACCGGCGAGGTCAACAAAAAGCCAATAAACCGTTTACTAGATTTTTAAATAGAATTATTTGTTTTTATTAAGTAGTAGGCAATAAACAAAAAAATTCTTATGTCAGAGGACAAAAGTCAGTCACGTCGCGTCGTCTGTGTTTGTTCCTTCCTCTAGCTATGGAGTATGCAGGGTAATAGTGATAGTGAAATGGAATATACTCCGCCTGAACTCAGGGAAATTGCCGAGCGAGCAACCGAAAATTTATTGTCAGAAAGAAATAAAACGAGGTATGAAAAGGCATAACATTTCAGGTTCAAAACATTAGTTGGGAAAGTGTTGTCGATCTTACTTTAATCACTTGGCCTTGAAACAGAAAGCATCAGTCTTGTGGACGACTTATTCCATGATACCTACTACATTAAAAATTATAGAAAATATTATCATCATTCAAAAAAAAAAACAATTGGTTACCGACCCAACAAATCAAATGGATTCGGCAAGGAGAATATTGATACATTTTTTAATACTGTCCTCTTGCATTCTGTCTCAATCTCAATCTTTTATTTGCATCAATAGTTACTTCTCTAAACATTTTAGGTTGATTTAGTAATTGAAATGTCTGGCGCTTGCAGGAGTGACAAACTGTTTAAAATCGAAATAAATGACATAGAAATGACAGAAAAAAAGGATCATTATCATAATTCCTGTCACGAAAACTTACTATCCTTGAAGTTTTGTAATCATGGATGTAAAATGAATTACCATGTTAAAACAATATACGAATCTAAGTAAATATGTGCAAAGTCAAAGATTTTGTATGCAATTCCGGTATAGTGGAATCACCCGGCAACATTATGGACATAATTTAATGGGGCAATTCTCTAAGAAAATAGCAAGGTTTTGAATCTGAATGGCGTAGACAAGTTTACTGGGCATTGCTTCTGATGAAGAGCAGCCACCTTACTTGCCAATACTGGAGGTGATACTCTTCAGTTATAGAAGATGTGTGGTTGGAAATCGAGTTCAGTAGCAGAAGGTTATATGGAAAATTCTTTGGAAGGTCAATTAAAAATTACGCAAATGTTGTCCGTAATAACTAAATCTCAGA
This sequence comes from Stenurella melanura, assembly GCA_963583905.1. Lineage (NCBI taxonomy): Eukaryota > Metazoa > Arthropoda > Insecta > Coleoptera > Cerambycidae > Stenurella > Stenurella melanura. The sequence continues at coordinate 88,872,792 of OY757310.1, forward strand.
TACAGGAATCATCGTTGTTAGCCACTTCTCTTAAGGCCTCAACTACCCCCCACCTAGAAATTTTGCCGAATCTCTTCTTTATCGAAGAGTAGGGGCTTTTTACTTTACTTGCCTAACATTTAATAGAAAAGAGATCGACTGCTTTGCAACTTCTTCGAAGGATGGTATATTCGCTATGTAACCTCCGTCTAAAGTTACATACCTTCTACGTATGCGCTGATGTACAAGCCGTTACAAGATGGAGCGAGAACGCTATATTTTCCTGGAGTGGGTCACCCATCCAAGTACTAACCGTGCTTGAAGTTGCTGCAATGGGCTTGTTCAGCATTTTTTTTTTATTTCATAAATCGAAAGTGCAAGTATAAAATAATGGATCTGCAAAAAATCAGAATCTTATTCGCACGTTTAGTATCTTAAAAACCATTACAAATCTCCACCTCGCGAAAATGGGGCGTGGCCAGGCGCTACGTCACTATACGCATAGATTCGGCGATCTCAATACACTTGATGCTCCTTTGTTGTTATAATTATAAGTGTTTTCGAAGTATTGTTTGTGTTGCTTACTTCTTGACAGTAGGGGCGTACAATTTGGTGAAATGTCAAAAAATTACAATTTTCTCTCGTTCCTGTTGTGACGAATTTTCTATTTTGACCCTGCAGTTTACGATTAGGATTCATCGCCGACCTTCTCCTTTCCGTAGAGACATAGAACAAACTTCCACTCGGCATATTTATTTAGTTACCATCGTTTGAAAATTCCTGTTTTTCGACTTTTCAGGTTAAATTTGAAAGGTCCCAGAAAGCCACTCTTCTTACGTCACTTGCGTGTAATGACGTCACAAATGAACGCTCGGTTTTTGCAACTATTACTAATTTCAACTTCTTATATCTCGAGAACGGAAGAAGTTAACAATACGAAATTTTAAGTGCATAATGAGAATATCGAGTACTATATGAAAAAGTATAAAAACCATATAAAAAGAATATCATGGAACAGGCCCATTTTGTATTGAAATACATATATAGGCGGTCGTATCTACGCCCGCTCCAATAAGACAATTTGATTATTTCTGTATGATCGTGGATAGAGTTAGTACTGATTTTACAGAAACCACGGGGAAAGTACATTCCTCTTCACTTTCAGTCAAGCTGAGTTAAGATTTATCATAGTTACAGTTATTACTCTCAAACTTTGATATATCAAATCGAAGGGAATGTCAAATCTCAAATGTTTGTAAAGATTGCAGAATAGTTTGTTCGAGACACGTGTGCGGAATGAATAGTTTTAAGTAAAAGCAGTCTTAATAGGTACAATTGTTGTATTTCTAACTTCTCGCACTAAAAGTTTTAATAGTTATAGTCCTAAAGAAGGTTCGATATACGATTTTTTGAAAAAATACTTTCAAGTTGATCAGTTATCGATTTCATGGTTTAATCAAATTGATGCTTAGATGCACCAAACATCTAGAATGTATTTTTACTTCACAACTTAAATAACCTTTCCATAAAGCATACCGTACAGGAGAGTTTTTAATTATTTAAATATTATCAAAAGAAAAAAGTTGGCAGTTACTTGTTTAATGACCACTTCATAATATTTTACTATCCGCGATAAAAACGTTTCTTAACTGCTACCTCATTAACCATTCTAGCAACTGTATATTATGTTACAAAATCATTGCATTGTTTAGGATAAACAAGGTTGTAAAATGTAAATTTTTATGGGATTAATAGATATTATATATCTTTTATTGTAATTAAAATTGTTTATTTTTGAAATAACTGTAAAGTTTTAATTTTATAATCATTTTATTAACATTCTTAAACTTAAGAGATGGGTTAAGACATTGATAATATATGAAAACCCTGCTTACCAAACGAATACACAAGTGTTCAAATGTGAGTTGATATTAATGTATATTGCTATCCTAGTATTTTAATTATCTACTTTGGCAGTTGTGAAATAAAAGTTACAGTCGAGGTGTGGTTTCTTGAAATTTTGATATATGTAAAAATTAAAAGGAATCTAATAGCTGAATGTGTACGTATGTATTCGCTATATTGCAAATCCAAATTTTCGAATAGAAGACCAACTATGACTTTATCAAATAAACAAACAAAATAAATACATTTATCTAAAAATTTAAAAAATGAAATTTTTGTTTAATTTAGGGTAAGCTGTAGAAAGTTTGAACAATTTTTTATATGCATGACATTAAATACCAGTTGTGCCTACCGAAGTTAGGTTGAGAAGTTAAAAGTTAAATCAGAAATTTTAATCGGTTCTACATTGCCGGAGCGAAAACATGGAAAAATATTATCATTAAATAAAGTGTAAAAATATAGTTTGGAATCTTCTCTTCCAGTTAATCTGTTTTGTAAATATTTATAAATATATATTATGAATTACTATAATGTTTAATATTAAAACAATTGCCGGTCAGTTTCCATATTAGGAATTTACGTATTCCAGGTTCATGAGCCTTCAAAATCCAATACTTCCTGGATACTTTGATTTTCGGCTACTCTCACAAGCGCATTGTAATTTCTTTTCCATTTCTTGAACCTAGTTGTAGATTCGCACACCTTCCGGTAGTGTATACAGGGTGTTTCAAAGTTAAAGGTACATACGTTACTTTAAAGGCACATACGTTACTTGTGGATAGAGAGCACTTTGCCGGTTCCAAATTACCCGGCATTAATCCATCGTCCTTCCTTTCTGAGATACAGATGTTTTATTGATTTTGGTCAAATCTTTCTTTGATCATAACTATTGAACCACCCTGTATAATCGGTTCATATTTAAATATATGTTTCACTTATTTTTCTTGATAGAATTTCATAATAAACCTAAAACAAATCCAGGTCCGGCTTAATAAAAAATTGACAATATGTTGTATGTCAAAATCAATTATCAACTGTATGACAAAATTTTGTAGATCTGTTTCGATATTCGAAAAAGTGAAAAAAATTGAATATGGTAGGTCACTTAATTTGTTTGTGCATTTCATTCATCAACCTTGATTACTTGCCGTAAATCCAATTTCATTAAAATATTCGAGACAGTTGGAAATATTTATTTCAGGGTTTAATTAACAAAAAAAATTAACTTGCAGCAGTGACAATTCTTACATTTCTAGACTAGGTAATTTCTTAAATTATAAACGCCTTTTCTTGTAAATTGTACCTCATCTGTTAAGAAAGCTTCGATTCCGAATAAGACATTTACTAAAATTTAAGAGATGATTTTATAACATAGCTGCTTTGTCGTCAAGTAGGCAATGCTGAGAATTTTAGTATTTGACATTATTCTAAAATATTTGTTATCTGTAATAATATTTATATGTATTGATTTCTTTCAGAACCAGCAGCCCATCTCAAGTGAGTTATATTGATAAACGTATGGAGGAGATCCAATCACGCACTATCATAATATCTCGAAAGTTCTCTAATAGTATTAAATTTTACATTTTTCTCTCAACTAATGTATTCTGCGGCAAAGAATTATTTCAGATGCCAAAAAAAAAAACAAAAAAAAAATTACAATGGATTTTCAAAATCACAATCTAATCAGAGCGAAATTAATAAGTGGAAATTGTTCTGTCAAATTTGATATTTTGTTTTAGATCAAAATACATATTTAGATGCGAAATATTCTTACCGAATATCCCACGAGATTAATGTCCGGAAATATTTTAAGCATTAGGGATATTGTAACTGAAAATAGTTCGTAATAATTAATAAAACTAACAGTATTTAACTGAAAGCTATTTTTAAACATTTTTCACACAAAGCAAATTCAGATGATTTTATAACATAGCTGCTTTGTCGTCAAGTAGGCAATGCTGAGAATTTTAGCATTTGACATTATTCTAAAATATTTGTTATCTGTATTAATATTATTACCCACATTACAAAGTACATAACATGCCTTATGAATTTTCAAATGGTGAATATGCGGATATAATCATGTGTATGGATTTTATGATGGCAATGGACGGGCTGCTGTGAGAGAATATCAAAAAAGATTTCGTGGACACCGAATTCCTGATCATAAAACTTTTGCTAGAGTTGTCAATTATTCTAAAAATCATGGTCGGTATCCAACGGCCACCTTAATTGGCCATCAAATAAGGCAACATTTAGTTCTAGAAGACAGTATACTAAATATTGTTGCAAATAATCCGAAAATTAGCCGGACCTGGATTTTTTTTTTGGTTTATTATGAAGTTCTATCAAGAAAAATAAGTGAAACATATGTTCTAAGTATGAACCGATTATACAGGGTCGTTCAATATTTATGATCAAGGAAAGAGTTGGCCAAAATCAATAAAACATTCTGTATATCGGTAAGGAAGGACGATGGATGCATTCATTAATTCCGGATAATTTAGAACCGCCAAAGTGCTCTCTATCCCCAAGGAACGTATGTACTTTTAACTTTGAAACACCCTATATGTATATTTACTTTATCAAGAACATCTTTATATTCCTATGTGTGTACCGGGTGGCCCAGCATAGAGGGGCGCTCTTGTAATTTTCGAATGGACTAAACAATTATTTTTAGAATCGATACATTGATATGAGACAAAATATCCAATTATTCTTTGCGAATTTAAACGACCGACTTACAGTATCGATGCAGTTTACATGATTTTAGAAATTTTTAAATGTCCTGTTTATTTTTGCATATATAGATCCTACTAACCAACATACCTACATGATCCATCCCTCGGATATTATTATGATTTTCAAACAGTTTTATCTTCAGTTTCTATCATAGAAGTCTGCGACTAGGTCAAAATAGTTAATACCTGTAAACCATTATTTTTCGAAAGATTAAACATGATTTATTTATCAGTAAGTTCAGCGATATTAATTTTTTAACTGCTATGGGAATACCTGTTGTTCGATTAGACATTGCGAACAAAATGTATGATGCCTATATAATGTGTACCTTCCCTTTTAAATAAATTTGCAATTAACAACAGAAATCCTCTTATTATCGGTATTGTACAATAAATATTTTGAGCAATTTAGCTGTGATCAGGTTTGACATATATAACCTACTTAATAAAGAGTAAATCGTGTTTAATTTAAGTATTTAAAGGAGATAACTATTTTGCAGCTGCTTGCAAAACGACCTTTAGCAATTTTTATCAAATCTGGAGTAGTCTATAATTAAAATTGAATATAAAAAAAATCGTTTGAGGGTTGGATCATTTTAGCTTTCAGGGTCCAAATTTATAAAAATATACAGTTTGTCCCATGTAAAAATTTGGTTTTCCTATAAATTACGTCGAAACCAGAAGTAGGCCATTTTGTCCCTATACATGACATAGTTGAAAATATTGTCTAAATGTTAGTTGTGGCATTTTCTTAATTCTTCTACTTCTATTTTTGGAATTTCCTGCCACGTGTATTTTTACTTCTGATAACTTTCGAAAAATCTACAATATAATGCAATTTAATCAGTATATTACTGGGAAATAACCCCTACGCCTGTGACTTTTACGAGAGGTATAATTGAACATACTATATGATCTCATTATTCTAGATTTGAAAATAATCGATTCTCCCATTGAAATGTTATAAGAGTCCCTATGGACTGCGGCTCCCCGTACATGTATTGTAAATATATATTTAGACGTCAAATAAAGTAACCCCTATACCAAATATACTTATTTATCACAGTAACTAAAACTTATGTCAATGTTTGACAACGACTTAGACTCATTAATTTATACAAGTGGATAATTTTCAAAGAAAAATTGCCTATAAGTTCACTATAACTTTGCAACATGTCTTGAAGACTCTGTGGATTGTGGTACTTGCTTATGTCCAAGTTACGCTCGCGTAAATCCCAATTCTTTCCTCACCGTCTTCTCTACAATCTCATCACGTGACCTCCTTCCCATCGCTTTTTTGGCATCTTTGTACTATCTTTTCTTACTTTTCGATAAGTTTCTTCCTCCGCATTTTTCTACTTTCACACCTAGTTATTCACTTCTCCCCTCCCCCTTACTACATTTTCCCACTTCCGCACTATCTTTCTTCGCTTTTCCTCACATTCCCAACACTTTTCTGGATTTCTCACCCCTAGTGCCATTCTCTCACATTTCCTCACTTATTGTTCCCCTACTTTTTCACCTTTCCATACTACTTTCCGCTACGTTCTCAATATCTTCGATCTAAAGTAGCCTATTTAAGTTGGAAAGACATATACATGAGTAAAAAAACATTTATCCAAATATTTTGAGTGATTATCGAGTTTTGATGGAACAAATATTTAAACAAACAGACAATAAATAATTCTGAAATTTCATTTTCTGCCTTTGGTATCATTGAACATATGTAAAAATATCAAAAATTCTATGGAAAAACAGAAGAAAATTACTTCAATAGAAATATTTATATGTATTGGTTTCTTTCAGAACCAGCACGCCATCTCAAGTGAGTTATATTGATAAAAGTATGGAGGATATCCAATCACGCACTATCATAATATCTCGAACGTTCTCTGATAATATTAAATTTTACAATAAATTTTTAAAATCACAATCGAACCAGAGCGAAATTAATAAGTGGATACTGTTCTGTCAAATTTGACAGTTTGTTTTACATCAAAATACATATTTAGGTGCGAAATATTCTTACCGAATGTCCCACGAGCTTAATGTCGGGAAATATTTTAAGCACTAGGTATATTATAACTGAAAATTATATTTAAGTTCGTAATAATTAATAAAATTAACAGCATTTAACTGAAAGCTATTTTTAAACATTTTTCACAGAAAGCAACTAAAAAGTCAAAACTTATTGTTCAGGCCATGGACAACTGTGGTTTGGGATTGTTTTCCTTGCTTAGGCATTTCAAAGCATACTAGGTTTTTGTTGATAAGTTGACTTGATTCACAAAAATGTAAAATTTTCATTGGCTCATCTCTAACTTCAAACTGTAGTTTTATGGCTATTTTCGGATCGATTTAATTAATTAAGTTTCCACCACTAAGAAAAACTCGCATATCAATTTTCTTGTCTGCTATGCTCTAAGGTATGTCTCTGGCTTACACAAATATATCAGGCAATTGCACGCTGGCCTCTGTACTATAATTTAAAGCTCTATAGAAAGCATGTAAAAAATGTACAGAGTATTTTGAATAGTTTATTTTGTCTTCAGTGAGAAATGTTTTAAAATACCTTTTCAAGGTCATTTATGACTCGTATGATTTTGAAGAAATCACTCTAAAGGTAATGCAAATAATATTAAAAACCGCTGCATAAGAAATCACTACTTCCACATCCAAATTTTCCATCCAAATCTCTATAAAGGAATACATTTCTATTAAATTTTCACTCTAATATGTGGACATAATTGGTCATAGAATTTTAATAATACAGTATTTGAGGCGGATGTCATAAAAAAATTAAGACGTTGGCTTCAACCATATACGTCAAAAATAAAGTTTCTGGACTCTTATTAACTTGCTTTACTTATTGCCCCTGTTTACCCCCACCCCCATTCCTTCAACGATATCATATCAATCAGATATCATTACAATACATAGTGTAGTGGAGGTAGTCGAGGAGTTAAAAAATGTTATAAAAAATTATGAAGCCTTGACTACTAGCATGTACACCAAATTCAAAGTTTCTGTACTTTTACCAATTTGTTTACTTATTTTCCCCTATTTAACCCCCCAACCCTTCAACGGAATCATCTCAAAATATAATCTAATACCAGATTTCGTTATAATACATACAAGCGAATATTTCACTTTTATTTTATCAACCCTTTTAATAACGATGTGCGGGTGGTGGGAGTAATAATCAGATTTTAGCCAAAAATATTCTTCAACAACCCTGTAGTATTTATTTATGCACAACTTACACTTATTTTCAGTTAAATAATATCACCCAATATACAACAAACAGCTTATTATTAATCATGATTTTAATGATTAACAATAAGCTGTTTTTTGCAAATTGGGTTATGCTATTTAACTGAAAATAAGTGTAAGTTGTATATAAATAGATACTACCACATTATTGAAGAATAGATTTGGCTAAAATTTGATTATTAGAGAGATATTTCTTCATTTGTCGCTTTATCCCCCTTCCCCCACTGATCTTAGGTATAGCTCACTCTTAATTTCTCATTTAATCTTTATGAATATTATTATTATTATTATTATTGTAAAACATTTAGCAGTATCTTTGGTTCATTTAACGGTTATATATATATTTCATGAATTTTTGGACTGTACGGAGAACAATATACGTTATGATTTGCCCTTCCTTAGCGGCATATTCAGTTGTTCTTGTGCATTTTAGTCGAGTGTATCAATATGAAAATTAGGCCCGAATCTTCAGCAGGGGAATTTTTTAGCAGAAAAGAGAAGAAAATCGCTCTTTACATTTGAATTCGTCTAAGCCTTACACTTTTCTATAAACTACTTCTTTTATCTGCCATTTTTCTGTCTAACGCATGTGTACACCGGCATGTAACTTTGTTTCTGCTCCTTGCACATATCTTTTTCTGCAACTTTTTCTCCAACGGATAAATATAAGACACTTTGTCTAATAGGAAATCTTCACACATCCTGAAGAGTAAAAGCGTAAAGAATAAGAATGACATAACTGTTCTTTGTCATTACGTTTTTTTTACATTAGCGAGTAATATTTCCTGCCATATCAACCCACATACTCTTAACATGTGTAATTTACGCTACCGTGCAGTTTACGGCTGTACATCTCTTGTAATTTGAAAGTTTTAATATGTCGTTTTATGCCTAGGTCCCTGAATGCCTACCTAGCGGGTGTCTGTGAAATAGCGGTCTCTTTTATGGCGGAGAGTTACATGGCAATTGCACTTCCTAATTTATTGACACTATAAAATAGATGAACGTTGTATCAAACACCTTGGATGGATAGTTTATAGTTTTATAAATCCTAAATTATTTTGTTGTATTTTAACTAGAATTTCTACTACGTAAAATAGTAAGTAAGTATCTTAGGTGTCATAAAAATAAACATATCTTTGTAATACAGGTAAATTAGGTTTAGAATGTAGCCATTATAAAACATAATTATTTATTTATTTTATACACAGATGTAAGAGATGCTCATTTTCTCTTAATAATAAATTAGTAGTAGCTGCGTATAGTTCCTTGCAGAGTTAAAGGAAATATACACACCAAGTTATCAAAGACACCTGATGCAGATGTGAGAGTAGAATATTTCCCACTAGCATTCCTCTTTCAATTCTGGATAATGTAAGGAGTGATAGTATTAGAACGTACATGTTCACAAGTTTACAAAATTATGGCATTTATAAAAATGTGTCTATTATCTGATTTTAACGGGTCTTTTTTTAAAAGATAGGTCATCGAAAACTCCACTTTATGACAATACTCGTGATTTTTTTTCAATGTCAAAAATGGACAAATTTGATTAGCGATTTTTTAAATAAAATCTAACTATACCACTGGATTCAGAAACATCTCAAATGGGTAAATCCAAAATTTCTTGAAAAAATATTAAATAATGACAGATTTATGACAAAGTTAATGTAGGTAATATTTTATAATAACTTTTACATGATTTTTTCTAAAGTAGCCCATGAAAATTAACAATAGAATGTTAAATTAAGTGGATAGTTTTAATAAATATTGTTTTTTAAACAAACTTAATCATATTTGACTTAAAAAGTTGTATGGGAAATTGAAAGTAATAATAATTAGGTATTTCATAAACAAAATAACAACACATTACAGCATTACACAAAAACTAAAACACGATAATACAATTCATCTTAAATTTTTGTAGCCTCTACAAGGCCGCCGTTTGTTTCGATGCACTTGTCGAATCATTTTTTAATACATATTCTTTGCAACATTCTGTAATTGTTCCCAGGTAACTTCTGCACAAGCTTGTCTTATACCTGCACACAAATCTTCTCTATTACTCGGGCGTGACCTGTAAACTTTAGATTTTATTAAACCCCATAAAACGAAGTCCATCGGTGTTAAGTCCGGGGAACGGGGTGGCCATCCAATTAACGGGCTACCACGACCTATCCATCCATTAGGAAAGTTAGCATTTAAGCCATCTGGTAACAACTCTGGCATTATGGACAGGGCTGCCATCTAATGGAAAGATTAGATTTACTCTTTCTTGTGTTGAAAGTTCATGTAGCATATACCAAAATTCGTTTCTCAGGAACTGTAAAAACTGCATGCTATTCATATTACCTTCAAAAAACAAAGGACCAATGATTGTTGCATTGAGTAGCCCACACAACATTTTGGGAATATTGTCTTTTACAATTAATGATCCACTCTGGGTTTTCTGTAGCCCAAAACCTACAATTTTGTGACGATACCACCCCATTTGTGGTAAAAGTTGCCTCATCGCTGAATAAAGTAGTTATCAAAACAATTCTGTTATTAAGATACTCTCCTTGAGCCCATAAGCAAAATTCTATCCGTGTTTCATCATCATCACCAGGTTCCAACGTATTTAAAAACCTGGGTTTGAATGGTTTTACCTTATGCTTTTTAAGGCATCGGCGAATATTTTCTCTAGGTAAATTCAATCTAAACTAGCTACTCTTACACTAGCGTTTGGATTGTTGTTAAAATAATTTAAAACGGTCTACTTGTACCTGGGGTCTTCTTTGTACATTATCCGTTCTTATAATACGCCTTGTCACAGTATCCATAATTTTAACTTCAAACTAATAAACTAATACTTGATAATATTATTGATCAATTTTATAATTTCAATAACAATATACTCTGAGTATATGCGTATTTTGAAGATTTGATGTCTGACTTGACTCTTGGAATTTGTTTTCCATGGCACCCTATTATTATCTGTCATTACTCAATAAAAAGACAATATTTATAAAAATTATCCACTTAATTTATCTTTCTATTGTTTATTTCCATGGCTACTTCAATTTTTAGAAAAAATCATGTAAAAGTTATTGTAAAATATTACCTACATTAATTTCGTCATAAATCTGTCATTATTTAATATTTTTTCATAATTTTGGATCTACCCTTTTGAGATGTTTCTGAATCCAGTGGTACAGTTAGATTTTGTTTTTAAAAAATCGCTAATCAAATTTGTCCATTTTTGACATTGAAAAAAAAATCATAGTACGTCTTGAAAATTAAAATTTATCTCTAAATTTTTGTCGCAAACTAGAGATTTCAATGGCCTATCTTTTAAAAAAAGCCCCGTTAAAATCAGATAATAGACACATTTTTACCGGGGTGTTTCCATTCAAAATGGGTCACACTGTATGAGGTGAGAAAACTCCATTCGAATTCGAAAGTTACGACAGGTTATCTGCAAGACGTCTGTCAATGAATTAAGTCTCATACTGATCACCATAATGAGTAGAAGTTGCAGGCGACTATGGCCGACTGCGAATACCTATTTGATTAACATTTTGCACGAATGCGACTCTTACCAGCTTGCTTTTCCCTGTTTACCCCTATTTACCCCCCAACCATTTAAGCTTTAAGACAGAATCCTGATATCTCTATGTACCAAGTTTCATGTAAATCAAAGATTTGCAATCATAAGAGCCCTATTGGATGCGACATTTTGAATCTTGAACTCTTGTTGTCAAATTCAGTATCAGCTACTTCGAAAATAACTACCAATTTAAAACAATTTCGACACAACTTAAATTTTTTTCTAATTTTTATACCGTGCGTTGGTCGTTGCTTGATGGAGAAGCTAAAAGGGAACCACCGTCGATCAATACCTAACAGTTTAGTTAAAAAAAATGTTATGTACTTGTCGCTTTTCTTTGTCATTACCTGACACATTTGTGTGAGCTGAGACATGATCAGTTCTTTGCTTTAGAGCATGGAAGACAAGAAAGGTGATATGAGAAATTTTCTTAGTGGTGGAGACTTCACTAAATAACTCATAATACTTTTTTCTAACTCACTATCGAAATGTTGTACTTTTCAACTGTCATTTTAGTGTGAAAAACGTCACTTTAACGCACCAGTTTACCAGTGCGAAAACAACTGTCCTTTTCACACTCGATGAAAAAACTGTCACTTTTCGCACTGGTATAAGGAGAAATTTATGCCATAAAAAGTAAATCAAAATTTATTATAATTTTGTAAAAATTTATTGGAAATTTACATTAAGAACATTAACATTAAGAATTTATTTGTTATATTTAGGACGCATTTTGTGCAGTTGTTGAAAGTTATCCCGGACGACAGCTGATGGGATGAAATTGTGCTTTCCATCAGAATTGCATCTCCAACTTCCTCTGGTGGCTGTTCGGCTATATTATCTCGAACTTGGAGACCTCTGCTGTCCTCCGCTTATTTTCCGCAGAGTTTTCCACAGTGTCCTGTGTATCCTGAAGAATCAAATAATCCTAGAAATAAAGCTATGTTCTTGGGCAATGCACCAAACGTGTTAATCCCAATGGGTTGCTTTGTACATTTACCATTTCTGTAACCAATGAAAAATCAAGCATGGGGAGTTTGTGAAGGGCGTAAATGTGCATATTTGCGGATCATTTCAACTAAGTTCACTCCTTGAATATTATCACAAGTAATCATGAATTCCCGAGGACATTTCGTCTTAGTACTGGGGATGATAATTTGGTAAACATCTCCATGATCTTCGATGTCTTCAATTTGCATGCGGCTTAGCTCGTCTATCCTGCATCCCCCTGCGATCCCAATAATGAACGAAACCTTAAAATAAATCACTTTACAAATAAACTATATTTATTCTCTATAAGATTAGACATGCCTTCATCATAAAAAAATCTTGATTATCAGCTCTTATTAAAAAATTTTGGATATTTTCTTTACTCCGTTGTTCTTCGGTTTATAGCCCTCAGATTGCTGTTTAAAAATAATATTACATTATTATATCTACTTATGTCAACATTTTTATTTTTGGATATCATGACAATAATAAATAATAATAATAAGTTTATTTATCTTTCTTATTTGTTACATAAAATGAAAATAATTGACAGTAATTGTGTTGACTAATTATATGTTTAGTAAATTGATGTACAACTTAAATGTTATATTGCTCTAACGCATTTTACAATAAATAAACTAATAAATCACTATAAAGTAAATTATATTACTTGTCAGTGAGGTAAGGAATTTTATTTTTTTTTTTAAATATACTTATTACATTTTGTTTCGTATGTTTCTAGGTAAGTATCTTTTGGTTTATAATATCGCATATGTCTGACCTGCAGGTATTTAATACCCACTTTTTTAAAGTTTTTTTAAATATAGTGTACTTATCTATAGTTCTGATGTTGGCTGGCAAGCTATTATATACTCGGGACTCCAGATAGGCATATGATTTTTGGCCAGCAGTTTTTATACCTCTTGGTTTTTGAAAGCTGTTTTCCTTAGTTCTTGTGTTATAGTTATGTTGAATTTTTTTTATGTCAGTTTTATTTTTAAACGTTTTTAGTAACTGGCATTCACTATACAGGGTGATTCACGTAGGCCATTCATTAGAAGTTTTTCAACTTGCAGTTGGATTAGAAACTTGAAATTTGGTGTGCAGCTATAATCGATCATGCCCGTTCTATCTAAAATATTTTCAGTCCTCCAACTATACAGGGTATGCCAAAAATTGGTACCAACTTTCTTATTTTAAATGGAAACCTATATTTTTCTTTACATGGTTCGATTGGTCTTCTAATTCTGAGTTTAGAGAACCTAAGTTATGTTAACTTATCTATTACAATTTTTGACATATGTCCAATTTTTTGAAAAAAATTGCCGCTGTAGTAGTTTACGAACAAATTTGTATCTCGCAAACCTTTCAAAATTATGAAACCAAATTTGTGAAGCAGTTAGCTGGAAGTCCAGGCTAACTTTTGATGTCCCATCGGTGGTCCCATTTTGTACCATATGGGCGCAGTCGATTTTCAAATGTCGCAATCAAAAATTGTCAAAAAGTCAATTTTTTCAAATGGCACCTACTATTTTTTTTCACGCCATTCGAAAGAAAATTGAATTTTAGGGTGAATTACTTAAGCATTCCCTATACCTAACTTCACCCCACATCGAGTTATTCAATAAAAATCAAGAAATACCTTATCTTGCCGAGAGATTCCTTACTTCATCAAGTATGCCATGGAAACAAAAGACAGTTTTGATAATTTTTAAAGAAAAATATGGATTCTTACTTAATTACACACAACACCAACAAATTATTATAAACGAACAAGAACAATGTTGACGAAATTCTGACATAAATGTTCAATGTGACCACCGTATTTTTGTTCAAATATTCTATTATTCTACTTTCAACAGATTGCGTAGCACATCTTTGCGCCTACCATTTCTGACGCCAGAAATCAATGCAAAATTGAATTTTAGGGCCACTTTTATTAACATTGTGTATGTTTATCTACAGTCGTTTTTGAGTTATTGGCATTTTTTGAAAAAAATATTGTTTTTTTTTTCTCAATGCGTCAGAAATAGTAGGCGCAAAGATGTGCTACGCAATCTGTTGAAAGTAGAATAATAGAATATTTGAACAAAAATATGGTGGTCACATTGAACATTTACGTCAGAATTTCGTCAACATTGTTCTTGTTCGTTAATAATAATTTGTTGGTGTTGTGTGTAATTAAATAAGAATCCATATTTTTCTTTAAAAATTATTAAAACTGTCTTTTGTTTCCATGGCATACTTGATGAAGTAAGGAATCTCTCGGCAAGATAAGGTATTTCTTGATTTTCATTGAATAACTCGATATGGGGTGAAGTTAGGTATAGGGAATGCTTAAGTAACTCACCCTAAAATTCAATTTTCTTTCGAATGGTGTGAAAAAAAATAGTAGGTGCCATTTGAAAAAATTGACTTTTTGACAATTTTTGATTGCGACATTTGAAAATCGACTGCGCCCATATGGTACAAAATGGGACCACCGATGGGACATCAAAAGTTAGCCTGGACTTCCAGCTAACTGCTTCACAAATTTGGTTTCATAATTTTGAAAGGTTTGCGAGATACAAATTTGTTCGTAAACTACTACAGCGGCAATTTTTTTCAAAAAATTGGACATATGTCAAAAATTGTAATAGATAAGTTAACATAACTTAGGTTCTCTAAACTCAGAATTAGAAGACCAATCGAACCATGTAAAGAAAAATATAGGTTTCCATTTAAAATAAGAAAGTTGGTACCAATTTTTGGCACACCCTGTATAGTTGGAGGACTGAAAGTATTTTAGATAGAACGGGCATGATCGATTATGGCTGCATACCAAATTTTAAGTTTCTAATCCAACTGCAAGTTGAAAAACTTCTAATGAATGGCCCACGTGAATCACCCTGTATAGCAAATCGCTGGGGTAAGTGATACTTTTTCCACATATAATTCTTATTATCCATTTCTAAATATTATTTAATTGTTTTAGGTGAGATTCGCTTACCCCACCCCAGCCAATAATACCTTAAGAAAGTAGAGATTGAACCAAGGCGTAATAAACGATTTTCATATGGGCAACGTTTAGGTAAGTTGTTAAATATTTGAATGTGGATAATAAACCTATTAATTTTCTAGTCAAGTTGTTTACGTGCAAATCCCATCTCAGATGTCGATCTATTATTATTCCTAAGTATTTAACTGAGGTAACTTTCGGTATTTCTACAGTGTCTTCAATTTTAAGGGAGCCTGGATTTGGTAAATGATTTGAGTAGCTTGTGAATGGTAAGTAATTTGTTTTGTTATAATTTATCGTTAGTAAGTTGTAGTTAAACCACTTTTTTATATTTTTAAAATCGTTTTCTGCTTTATTTCTTAAATTTTGCCATGTGTCCGATTTATAAAGTATTACAGTGTCATCTGCGAATCTTATTATCGTACCCTCAACATTTAGTGACAGTAAGCTGTTTATATATATCGTGAACAACTGAGTAATGGCTCCAAAGTGATTATGGTTTTTGTATTTTTGATTTTGCTGAAAATATGCTAAAAATGCAGTTTCCGTGGGATGCCTCGTTCTCTTTTGATTGCACCTTTTTTCAAAGCGTATATACGCTGTCTGATATTGAGATTTGGACTTAGCAGGTAATAGAGCATCAATTGCCATTCTTGCAGATTCCTCGACGTTGGACGCAACACTGTCACTATTCTCGGTACCTAAATCACTCATATTTCCTTAATTGTAATAATAAAACCACAATAAATAAAGATTGTTTAAACTTTGATCGTCGCTTGTACAATCATTAATAAAAACAAACTTTTATTACCTTAGAAACGGTAGTACGGTAATTTTATAGATGGTGTGATTACGAATTCAAAATATGGTAGGTACTATGACATTTGATAGAATTGATTATTCAAAGAAACGTGAAGATGCAAATTCAAAATATTTTGACATTTTGAACGTTAAGATATTTAATGTTTTTCAATAACTTTTTTTAATATTTGTACGTTCGTAGAGAAAAAATCTTGTAAATAGCTATTATGGTTGCTGCAGGTATTTGTATTAAACGAATTTCTTTTTGTCGGTTACTTGTCACTTAGTAAACAAAAATACAACTGGCATACATGTCATCTCGGTTAGTGGAGGTCCAGCGACAGACATTCTAAATCTGCAAGCTATGTCACTTGGCATGACAGTTATAGGGGGTACAGTCTACCTTTAAGTCATGATTAGTAAATGATTCTTTTTTAAATAACCAATTTAATTTATTAATTAAGTTTCCATCACTAAGAAAAATTCTCATATTACTTTTTTTTGTATGCCATACTCTAAAGCAAGGGACTGATCATGTCTCTAGCTTACAAAAATGTGTCAGGTAATTGCACACTTGCTCCTGCATTATTAAGATAAACCAGAGTAACATAACACAGGTCTACAAAAAAAATTTTCTGCTCTAAGGACTAAACCTATCATGGCTTAAGAATTTTTGTGTGCTGAAACCGAATTTTTAATTAAAATCATTTTCTACCGCGTAGATTTCGAGTAAAACCCGGTTTCTATTGTCAAAATACGGTTTTTGTCAAGTTTCGACGTAAAATAATTATAAGTATTTACATGAGGGGTCCTACCCCAATTTTAATAAGAATTGCTATTTCCTATGTATGCGATGAATATGAATCTGTCCTCAAAACAGGGCGCTCTGCCCTCTAAAGGCATTAAAGAGCAAAAACTCAATATTATTGAAAGAAGAAGTGTGAGGTGTGTTTACCCCTGGAGGGATGGAAACCATCCCTGGTTATAACCCTTCATCTTCCCTCCAACAAACCCTCCTTTTAAAAATTGTAAATATTTTAACAAAAAAAGAAAATAATTCAACACTCTACAGCACCGTCGAAAACGGTGGGGCGGGAACTAAATTGCCCAGTAGCAGATACTTGCGTGTCCCTCCGACTCCTGACCTCCGCTATAAGTACAACCGGTATGACTGATATTTCCGGCAGTTCTTGGGGTGTCATACCATGATATTTTGAAACAGCGCACAAAAACGAACAAAATTAAAAAGAAAGTGTTTCTACGCAATAATGATAAAACTTCGTTACCTGTCACCTTCTTCAAATAGGTATGACAGACGTTTTCGGCCGAGTAGAGGTCGACATACCAGGTTTTTTGAAAGAGCATGAGATTTCCTAACAATTGCTCTAATAGAGCACTAGCAGTGACGTCACAGTATTGCCAGCTGTCACTTGCCTGGGTGGTAAATTCAGAAATTTGACATTTGAGTTGGGGTCAATTTTCGTTCAATATAAATTAAAGTGGAGGATTTCTTAACATCAGACAGAAGTAGTGATGTTTATAAATACATATTTTTTAAATCTACTGTGAGAGAAAATTTTATATAAGTATACTTTATTAGTGTTGTTTTTACCAGTGTAAAGTTTGGTGTCAAGAACGTTGACATCTTTGTGAACCCATAAATTAGTGAAAATAAAGGCTATATTGGATTTTTTACATTTTTTGTACATATGTAATATCAAGAGATATTTTAGTAAATGTTTAATTAATATACGCTCAGTTACAGCTAGGCAGTGACATAGGTTAGGTAGTATTATTACACTAGGTTAAAAGTTATCAAAATACTCATTGATTTATGCCAATATATCAATCATATATTAATGGTTTTATAAACCTATTGTAAAATTACGTTTTTTGACGATTTAAAATATTGCCCTTCAACTATTTATTGATTTATATCTTTTGTTAGGCTCAAAAGTTTGTAACGAGTTTAAGTGTTTATCACATTAATAACAACAATCAGAGGTTTGTATTATGAAATGTAGGAGTAATAGTAAATCTAATAAAAAGATAGGACTGTGAGATCATTTCAGTTTCCATTTAATTTAAATTGCGAGCAAATATGCAACATACGCTCCGAATACTTTATATAGCTATATACCTAGTTTGGTATCTGTTCTGATTCTTACAATTATGATTACAGAGGTTCAAAATATTGATAATGTACACAAATAAAATACCAGTGAAGGTAAGTGAGCTAAAACACAACAGAATTTAAAAAATAACACACTTTTAACAGCATCGTCTACCATCATTGAATGTTTCAAATTATACATATACATAATTATAAGGGTAAGTATGAATAATAATAGTCTTATAGTTTAGATACAAATTTTATTTACAAGAAGGGTCACAATGGTTCATTAATTCAATGCTATATTATATTTTTGAAAAATCATCCAACGATATAGTTTCAATCTCTCACTTTTAAATCATATAGGTTGGCTCCATTAATACATTTCAGCTTAGAAATGTAATGAGGGGACTCCTAAAATGTAGAATATAAATAAAATTATAATAAATTAACTGAAATTCACTTACCATATCGAAAATTAATAACTTTTGACAGGTACGCAAGATAACACGCCGGATGAAAAACACAAATAAAACACTAAATTTGAGTCAGATCAATAAATCGCGAAATGCATAATAGACGAAAAACACCCAAAATTGATGTGACACGAAAAAAACGTTTAAAAAAGCACTACAAATTCTTTAAAAACTCGAATTAATCAGAAAGCACACAAATGCAAAACTAGGTTATTACCACCCTGGCAACCTTGGCGGCCATGTTGTGACGTCAGCTGCTACTGCTCTATTGAAATCAATTTCGGCGATCAAGGAAAAACATCATTATTTTTTAATAATTATTATTTTAATTATAAATACTTCCGGCTAGAGAAACCTCGTCATACCCGGCTTGTACCTATGGTTTTCTACAGTCAATTTTGACAAGAATTTTTAAAATCCGCAATAACCGTACTTTCAATATCACCGGCTCTTGGGCTATTTCTAAATAACAACCAACATGACTTTCATTCTGGTTATTCAACAATCAACAAAAAAATATTGGAGGCATTTGAGAACCCGTGTAGCACAAAATATTGGACGAATATTGAGCCAATATTCATATATTTGTCATATATAGGACCAATATTCATATATTGGTCCTATATGGATTGCACGTTGCTGCAATATTTGTGCTACTAGGGAAGAGTGAGAGCCCGACTGAGTCGGGCGGTTGACTGTGTATTATTAAACAAATTAGACAGGTATGGTAAGAGGCAAACCATATGATTGGTTTGTCTCCTATCTTAGTTCATTATATTCATTATTTATCTTAATGAGCTACCCAATATACTGACTGAGGCCTTCGTTTCATTGTATGCTGACGATGCCACCCTTTTTTTTCTGATATGTCTCATGATTCGCTCCAGCGTAAAATTGACACTACTGCTGATCGTTATATAGCTGGTTTAGTAACAATTCGTTGTTCTTTAATGCTTCAAAGACAAGTTATATGACATATCATACTCACCAAAATACTACCATTCCTGACCCAAATGTAATTACAAATAACTGCAACATTGGAAAGGATGGCTGTACGACATTTCTTTGCATAGATTTCGATGTTACACTGACATTCAGTAATCACTGCAACAAACTTATCAGTACCTTACACTTTAAATGTTTTCAGATTATAACATTGAAAACAGTCTTGGATAAGTCTGGTCTAATTACTGTTTTATTTTGGAGAAATTCATTCTAGATTATCTTATATGATACTTATCACTCTATGGGGAAGTTCCTCTTATGCACATAATGTTTGTGTTTCACAAAAGCGCATTATAAGGTGTATGGTGGAAGTACTTCAAATTCATTCGCGTCGTAACTTTTTCCGACCGTATAAAATCCTCACTTCACCATATTCTAGAATTACTACTGTATGTTTATAAAAATCAACATAAATTTGATAAAAATGAATCCATACATTCTCATAATACAATATCTTAGTCCCGAAATTGTATAACCTTTCAATATGCAAAAATTTAGAGAACGTTTTTATTTTCAAGAAGAATGTCAAAAGATATCTTTTCAAAATTTGTGCTTATTCTGTTCAAGATTATCTTGATAGTGATATCTTGTTATGACATATATCAAATATGAACATTAGGATTTTAAATATTTCTGTGGATTCTGTGTATACTTTTATGATCTTCTATATAATACAGGGTGTAATTAGTTTCATGTCATTAAAAGAAACTGGTGGTAGGGAACGACAAGACAAACAAGAAACCTTAGGTAAGATGGGGTCTAAAGCTCATAGTTTTGGAGAAAAAAAAATTAAATTTTTTTTTTCCAAAATACTTAATAACATAGTTTGAGAACTGCTCTGACATTCGTGCAAATAAGTATGGTGAGCCTAAGAGATAATTAGGCCGCGACGGGGGCCATCGAAAAGAATGTCGACAAAGCAGTTAAAAGAGACCGACAGAGGACACCCCTATGTTTTTTGCTTCTTCGCGGCCAAATTATCTTATAACGCGTGCTATACTCTTCCTTGTAATATTTTCAAGTAATAATGTGTCCTTACTTGGTAAACAACGTACACACGACGCGACCTACCCGTACCTTGGTTTTGCCTTTGCTTTCGTTCTTTTTGAATTTTGTGCCACTTTTGTTAAGATTAATTTTATTGAGTTATCGTTCAAGTCGTTAGTACTTGGTTACGTAAGACACTACTTCTTGTTCGTGCTTTTTGTGTTATTCTTTTTATTTTGGACCAAGTTTTTCTTTTTGTTTTCTGTATTGATAACGTTAATTCACAGTTTAGTGTGGTGTTCTAAAACGCTTATCCAGAGCTTGCGGATATGCACTTGGTGTATGGAGAAAGTGGTGGAAATGCAGCTGGTGCGAAAGAGCTTTATCGTTTAAGGTTCCTTAATCGACATCATCCTTGTGCTCGTACATTTGTTAGTATTGACCAGCGTATTCGAGAAAGAGGTCGTCTCAATGGACATGGAGGAGAACGAGGTCCACAATGCGAGGAAAGGGTAACTAACGCAGAGGTTCAAATTTTGGAACTTGTAGAAGAGAATCCAACTTTCAGCACCCTCGATATCGCGAACAGCGTGGATGTATCCCATTTTGTGGTATAGAGGACATTGAGAGATATGAACTTACATTCCTATCACTATCAACGTATCCAAGCACTAGAACCTCAAGATTTTGCAGAGCGAATGCAATTTTGTAGGTGGATTTTAAGAAAACACGCGGCAAATGAGATTTCTTTAAACGTTCTGTGTTTCTCCGATGAGTCGTGTTTTACCAGAAACGGAGTGTTTAATTTTAAAAATATGCACTATTGGGCAGACGCAAATCCACGTGTAATAAGAAGGGCGCATTTTCAACGACGGTTCAGCGTTAATTTGTGGGAAGGAATTTGCGGCAATGAAATAAGAAATAATTGGACATATGCAATTACCCTCTAGATTAAATGGTGATGTACACTTAATTTTTTTGCAACAAACATTGCCAAATTTGTTGGAAGATGTACCCTTGGCTATGAGCAGGAGAATGTGGTATTTGCACGATGGCGCGCCAGTCCATTGTAGCTGTTCGAAATTTTTTGAACAGAGATTTTCCTCGACGATAGATTGGACGTGGCGGACCAGCACCATGGCCTGCTAGATCGCACGACTTAAATCCGATGGACTTTTATTTTTGGGGTCAGTTTAAATCTCTCGTTTGCCGTGATCCAATTCACACTTTAGAACAATTGAAACAACGTATTTTAATGTGCATAGAAACCATAAAATATGATCCTAATTTACCAATTGTGTTGAACGGAGTGCGTATGTCCTTAGTTCGACGTGCCGAAATGTGTATACGTGGGGATGGAGGTCATTTCGAACAATTTCTGTGAAAAATTCAAAAGAATTGTTCCTTGTTTTGATCTGTTTATTATTGTTTACATTG
Organism: Stenurella melanura; assembly: GCA_963583905.1. Classification (NCBI taxonomy): domain Eukaryota; kingdom Metazoa; phylum Arthropoda; class Insecta; order Coleoptera; family Cerambycidae; genus Stenurella; species Stenurella melanura. The sequence continues at coordinate 88,895,089 of OY757310.1, forward strand.
ATTTTCATAGAGACCAAAGGCTCGATTTTTAGTTTTCGATACCTGATTGGGAAAAATTATGCCCTCACTTCGGTAAAAAAATCAGATTTTTTCCTAACTTAAAATACACAACTATTTTCTGTTATCATATCTCGGACGTCTAACTGTTCGTTTTCCAATTTCATAAAAATAATTACTAATTTTTTTAGTTTTCAACACAATGTTACAAATGTTAATAAACCACTTTCAAATTTTATAAATTCTTATAAACAACAATAAAAGCTACAATAGCTTTGTTCCAAATTAAAAAATACATGTAAACAAATCCTATTTAAACCCCTGCGGCCATGCTATGCTTGCGTTATACCGAAAGAGAAGGAATTATTTACATTTTCATAATTAGTGATACAAGAAGTTCGGTACAGGTAATACCATCAAAGTGCCGCACTTCTTGCGGCAGAAACACAAGTCGGGTATTACAGTTTTTTATTATTTCTATTATTCGGACTATAACATCCATTGACCCTAAAAAAAGAGTGGTTCCCAAATGTTTCCTATCTCAACATTCAAATTTTAAACCTAGGTCAGTTTTTTCAAAGTGCCCCTAGAGAAGAAAGTTATATAGGTTTTTTGTTTGTCTAGTTGGTGCCCATTACCAGTTTTTTTTAATGACATGAAACTAATTACACCCTGTATGTTTTACTTTTATACCAAGGTAGATATACAGACTGTCTATTTTACGAGGGCCACACCAAATATCTCGCTTAATATCTATTGTAGAAGAATAAAGTTTTAGAAACAGTTATCCCATTTTTTGTGAGCTATATTTCAGTAAAAAGAAATTTGAAATCCATAGCCTACTTTATGAGATATATTACAAAAACCTGAAAAATAGGAAAACCACAAACGGTTTTAGCTTCCTTATTTGAGGAGATACGAAAAAACTTAAAGGAATGAAAGTTGACGGCAAATACAATAAGAATAATAACGTGTAACAAAAGAATCGAAAAATGCAGTTCGCTTTGACATACGCTATTGTGCAAAAATGAAAAATACATATCTCAAAGTAGGCCATGACGCCATTAATTCCGTTATTTTTTTCTCATTCCAACGGTATAAAACATGTCACAGAAATTTTAACCGATAGTGTCAATATTTAATATTTTACGAATACCACAATTCATATAATTGAATCGTAACAATCAGCTGTGCCATAATAGTAAAAATTCAGTTTATAATAATTATAATTCCGTAATTATTTATTACAATTTAATACAAACCAATAAATGTCTCATAAATAAAAATACAAGTACAAAACGAACATCCAAAGAAAAAAACGAAAAACTATGTATAACAGTACTACCTACTACTATATTGAAAAGAAATTGTGTGTATTTATTTTTCTAACTACAAATGCTCAAATTGTGCACCATGCATTCTGACACATAAACGTGCTCTACGAGACACGTCACGCATTACATTTTGGAGCATTTCAGGAGTAATTGCCTCACATGCGTTTCGAATTTCCTCAATATTTTCAGGGGCAGTTTGAAATACCTTGTCTTTAATGTAACTCCAGGCGAAAAAATCCAAGGGAGTAATATCTGTTGATCGAGCTGGCCATAGAATGGGTCCATAGGTGCCTATCCAGCTATCTGGCATAACTTGATTTAAATAATTTGTACATATTACAGCAGTGTGAGGTGGAGCCCCATCTTGTTGAAAATATGAATAATTTAATCTTTCTGCCACTGTTAATTCATAAAGAAAATCTTGAAATTCGTTTTGCAAGAAATTAAGGTATCTACGAGCGGTTAATTTGCCATCATAAAAATAAGGTCCAATTACTTTAGTCCCTAAAAGACCCAACCAAACATTCGTAGAAAATCTTTCTTGGAAAGCAGTCTCTCTGCACCAATGTGTATTTTCTCGTGTCCACTTATAATGCATATTTCTATTGAAAAATCCATTATTAGAAAAATTTGATTCGTCCGACCAAAGAATTTTGCTACATATCAGCGCGTCATTCCTTTTCTTATTTAATAACCATCTATAAAATCTTACTCTCCTTGGCTTATCTCCCTCATTTAAATGTTGAACTTTCCTCATTTGATTTTTAATTATGGCACAGCTGATTGTTACGATTCAATTATATGAATTATTGTGGTATTCGTAAAATATTAAATATTGACACTATCGGTTAAAATTTCTGTGACATGTTTTATATCGTTGGAATGAGAAAAAAATAACGGGATTAATGGCGTCATGGCCTACTTTGAGATACGTATTTTTCATTTTTGCACAATAGCGTATGTCAAAGCCAACTGCATTTTTCGATTTTTTTGTTACACGTTATTATTCTTATTGTCTTTGCCGTTAACTTTCATTCCTTTAACTTTTTTCGTATCTCCTCAAATAAGGAAGCTATAACCGTTTGTGGTTTTCCTATTTTTCAGGTTTTTGTAATATATCTCATAAAGTAGGCTATGGATTTCAAATTTCTTTTTACTGAAATATAGCTCACAAAAAATGGGATAACTGTTTCTAAAATTTTATTCTTCTACAATAGATATTAAGCGAGATATTTGGTGTGGCCCTCGTAAAATAGACAGTCTGTATATGTTTATGTGTTTTAAATCGTTCTTTTATGTACTTATATGAACTGACTTGTCCCATAGCATGTATGTAATGCTCTTATTGGGTTAATAAACATTATATTCTATTTTGCATAATGGAGCTCTAAATTTTCTCTAAATTTTGGCTAATTAACTGATGGAAGTTTACTTCACGAAATTATTTCGTGTGTTTAAATATTTAGATAAACATTCTCAATCTAAAAATGTAACAATGATGTTGCTATAACTTTATTTTTGTTTTAAATTTTAACAACTCGTAACGTACCTGACGGGAGGTGCCCAACCAGAAGTCCATTTTTGTGAATCGTTACCATTCATAAACCGATAAAAATATCGGATGGAGCGTAAAACGATGACGTAGGAAAAAAATTACCCAGTACTATATAGTCTTATATTTATTCAAAATACACAACACTAGAATTATATGGATACTCACCGCGTAGCAGTTCCGTATATTAAATAATTTCTAGTTTTAATACTAAAGCATTTTATGTGTACTTCGGTAAAGACCCTTACAGCATTTTCGTACAAAGAATATTTAAGAAATAAGTTCAAACTGTAGAAAATGCGGATTTATGTTTTGAATCGTAGCCTTTTCAGTAAGTACGACAACGTAATGATTTTCCAAATTCAACTCACAACTTAGAGTTCTTCCACATAAATGAACTGGGGTCGTTGTGTGAAGTCAGTGTTCTAATTCAAAAATCTGCCGGTCTATAATTTAGGAACGCTAGTATCGTAAAATATTCTCCCTCAGTCTTCTCTTCTGTATTCCATTTTCTTCTATTCTCCCGGCAATGTATTTACAGTGTGTTGTGGACCACTAACAGCAATTCAACGAATTGCAATATTGACCTGTTTATTGCCTATAATTACGTAGTTTGCATGAGTAAATACCGAAGATTGAACTAGGTGACCTAAATCATAATTAAGTTACCTCGTTTAGGGAGGTGATGTAAAAAAAATGGTAACTCGAATTTTGCCCTAAATGTAATCATGAGGGCTCATTGGAGGGAGTAACTGATACATAGTTATTTAAATATTGTTTAAAAAAAGTATAAATAGGTATTCATTACCTTTGATGGGCCCACATAATAGAATGAAAAATCTTACATCATAATATAATATTTCAATACTCTTAATTATAAATAGTCTATGGTATTCCCCGTATCCTATATTTATTTTTTGTATTTCAATTGATGTTAATAAATATTAATTTCTTTACTGACATGAAATGAAACAAACTTAGTTAATTAATAATAAAACGCTGTCATCTTTAAATATACAGACGTAGTAAATGTAAGAGGACGCTGCATATTACAACCGCAAAATATTCCAAAACACCCTGAAATTTAATATTGAAAACAATATATGTTTTTGTATGAATGTAGATATACAATAATGTCACAGTTATGATTCTGAGCCATAGTATGGATTTTTACAAAATAGATGTTTAATTTAATACATGATGGAAATACCAGTGAACTTACAGCAGATCATGACATCATAGACATCACCGACACCTGGCTTCGGGATAATATCAGCGATCATGAACTGTTAATGAATTTTATGCAGTGTTTAAGCAACATCTTATACGGACGCAAAAAAGTAGAGACATCGAATTTATTGGTGGTTAGTAAAAAGTTTAAATATGAGAAAACTGATATATAAAGGTGTATAGATAGAACTATTATACGTTAAAATTATTTTTTTTCCTAAACCTCTGTATGTTTATGTAATATATTTATCGTTATCATCGAATTTCAATGCCCACAATTCTTTGTTTGATTACTGAGAGGAACGTTATGTAAGAGATGTTTTAAGTACGGCCCATAATTTCTGTAAATTACTAATAGTCCCTTCAAATTGGTCCAAATTGGTAAAAATATCACTGTTTTATGGAAAACTTCCCACAGTTATGAGACCTGTAAAAAATTAACCACTTGGTTGTCTAAACATGATTTTAAGTCCCCGCAGTTCTAAAAAAGTGTAGTTTTAAAAAATATATACATATATATGAGTGCTTAGTGCTTTTTTATCTTTTTCTGTATTTTGATGAAAGACATGCATTTTGATGAAATTATCAGGAGAGCAAAGTTGTAGAGCATAAAATTTCCTACAAATTCTGTCTTTATATTTTTGTTCAAATTCCGCTTAGTTTTGCCGTTAGAGGGCGCGAACGTATATTTGTATATATTTCTTTCGTGCCCTCTAGCGGCGAAACTATGCGAAATTCGAAAAAAAACTTAGAAAAACGTAGAGGTAAAATTTGTAGGAAATTTTATGCTCTATAACTTTGCTCTCCTGATATTTTTCACCAACATGCATAATTTTGGCTGAAAATCTAAGAAAAGGCACAAAATTCTAGATTTCGCACCCTCTGGTGGCGAAACTATGTCGAATTCGGACAAAAATATAGAGACAAAAGTTGTCGTAAATTTCATGGTGTACAACTTTGCTGTCCTGATATTTTTCACCAAATTCATAGTCTTTCGTCAAAATAGGAAAAAGACGAAAAAGCATTATAATTCATATATATGTATATATATATCTCAAAAATCACCCTTTTTTAGAACTCCGTGGGGGTGAAAATCTTGTTTAGACATGCTTCACTTTTTACAAGGCTCATAGCTGTGGGAGAATTTCTTTAATTACTTCCACATCCACGTAGTGAATTGGAAAATTGGAATCGTAAAAAAAATAAAAAAATTTTTTTTCTTGAAATGGGTTTAGAATGTCATGAAACGTCGAGATTTTAAATTTGAGCGAAACCAAATTTCTGTCCGTCTGTCGGCCTGCCTGTCGGTCTTCTGCCTGTCGGTCTTCTGTATGTCGGTCTGTCTGTCGGTCTGTCTGTCGGTCTGTCTGTCGGTCTGTCTGTCGGTCTGTCTGTAATTTTTTTTTTGTCCACACGTTTTCTCCGGAACGGTTTAAGATATTGACTTGAAATTTTGTACACGTATATATTATAACGAGATCTGGAACTGGATTGTTTTTGAACATATCCCGTGAAGGGTTTGGGGGTAAATAGGGGGAAATAAGTAAAGCAAGGGGGTAAGAGTACAGAAACTTGAAATTAAGTGTATGTACTAGAAGTCAAGACCTCAAAATTTTTAATATTTTCCATCCCTCCACCACCTCCCACTCCATTATTAAAGGGATTGATAAAATAAAATAGAGATATTCACTTGAAATTTGGTACATGTATATATTATCAAGACATCAGGAACTAGATTATATTTGAGTATTATTCGGTTGAAGGGTTGGGGGGGGTTAATAGGGGTAAATAAGGGAAAATAAGTAAAGCAAGTCGGCAAGAGTACAGAAACTTGAAATTCGGTGTATGCATTAGAAGCTAAGGCCTCAGATTTTTTTATTATATTTTTCAACCCCCCCCACCACCCCTACTCCATTATTAAAGGGTCTGATAAAATAAAATTGAGATACTCACTTGAAATTTGGTACACGTATGTATTATAACGACATCTGGAACTAGATTATATTTTGAGATGATCCCGTTGATTGTTTGGGGGTTAAATAGGGGTAAATAAGGAAAAATAAGTAAAGCAAGCTGGTAAGAGTACAGAAACTTTAAATTTGGTGCATGTACTAGAAGCCAAGGCCCTAAAATTTTTTAAATATTTTCCATTACCCCCCCACACCCCACTCCATTATTAAAGAAGTTGATAAAATAAAATTGAGATATTCACTTGAAATTTGGTATACGTATATATTATAATGACATCCGGAACTATATTATATTTTGGTATTATTCCGTTGAAGGGTTGGGGGTTAAATAGGGGAAAATAAGTAAAGCAAGCTGGTAACAGTACAGAAACTTTAAATTCGGCGTATGTACTAGAAGACAAGGCCTTAGATTTTCTAAAATATTTTTCAACCCCCACCACCCATACTCTATTACTAAACGGGATTGATAAAATAAAATTAAGATATTCAATTGAAATTTGGTATACGTATATATATATATATTATAATGACATCAGGAACTATATCATATTTTGGGATTATTTCGTTGAAGGGTTGGGGTTAAATAGGGGGAAATAACTAAAGCAAGCTAGTAACAGTACAGAAACTGGAAATTTGGTATATGTACTAGAAGACAGAGCCTCAGATTTTTTGTAATATTTTTCAACCCCCACACCATCCCTACTCCATTATTTAACGGGGTTGATAAAATAAAATTGTGATATTCACTTGAAATTTGGTATACGTACGTGTTATAACGACATTTGGAACTAGATTATATTTTGAGATGATTCCGTTGAAGGGTTGGGGGTTAAATAGGGGTAAATAAGGGAAAATAAGTAAAGCAATTTGGTAAAAGTACTGAAATTGGGGATTTGGTGTACATACTAGAAGCGAACGCCTCAGGTTTTTTTAATAAGATTTCCCATGCCCCCACCACCCCCACTCCCTCATTAAAAGAGTTGATAATTAAATTGGGATTTTCACGTGAAATTTAGTACACGTATGTATTATAACGACATCTGAAACTAGATTATATTTTGCTACAATTCCGTTAAAGGGTTGGGGGTATGTAGAGGTAAATGGGGAGAAAGAATTGTAGCATGCTGTAAGAGTACAGAACTTGAGATTTGGTGTATATACTAGAAACTAAGTTCTCAGATTTCTTTCTAATATTTTTCTATGACATCTGCCCCAAACATTATTAAAATTCTATGATCTGTAATTTTCCTGGACATGACGCCTTCATCAGATTTTCTGATCAGAAGTACCACAACGTTTCGTTAAAAAAAAATATGAAAAAAACTAATCATCAGATACAGGCGCTCTCTGTGATATAATGTGATGTAATACATAAATTATCGTTTCTTAGAATAAAAATAGTTCCTCTAGCAAATTTGGCGAAGATTAGGCTGTTGACTTATTGCAAAAAACGAGAAAATAATTTGAATTTTGACACCCTGTATCTTTTCCACAACATTTTTCCAAAGCATATTTGGTTACATTCTCATATTTGGGCCCAAACAATCTAACCCTGCACTAACGGTCCACCCTGTATATGTGAAACCTCAGAAAATTTACTTTATCCTTTTTTTGGCAGAGGCAAGATACGAAAGACATTGTATTCCTCAATCAGAGTTACTAACTGTGTTTATCTACTTTTCATGATTTATTACATCTTACCCAAATTATACGCCACCAAGGAGTATCCCCCATATACATATTTAGGACACCCTATATGAAGACGGTTTCAAATCCCATTATATTTCACAATCAAGAAATAGTTCAGATTTCACTGTAATCTGTAGATCCCCCCCTTTAACTTTATTTAATCAAAGCTAATTCTCCCAGATTAATAAATAATATCTGTATACATCACATTATGACTGAAAACAGTTATTTTAAAAATAAAAGAAAATTAACACACGCCGCAATAATTTAATAAGTATAAGTGGCCCTCCACACATAATTAAATGATATGCAAATAATGTAATGGAATCAGTGGTCCTAACTTGATTCTCTTTATTGACCATTTGAACTCCTTATTTAAATGCCGTCCAAATATTATGTTGTGTCTTTGGTACACGTTATATTACTTTTCCTTCTCTGACCCAGTAGTATTTTTAATTAAGAAGGAGAGAGAGTTTTATTAGCCACAACGGATGACACCGAAGGTTTTTACGTTAGATATACTTAAGACCTATTTTAGTACGAACTGCAGACAATGTAATTGTATTCAATAAACGGTGAACGAAGGCTTAATGTGACTTAGCAGGTCAGTCTAATTGTTGCAGAGGTCATATCATTTGTAATGTTTAATATCTTTGTTTAAATGATAACGTTGTTTAAAGTGTATGCACGTCTATTGCTTGACGTATTTGTCTTACGTGAAGGATGTTGGTAGAATTTCCTCTTTGCCTCGGTTGTTAATTCGTTGCATCTAATCTCGTTCGAAAAGTGTTGATACTTAAAACGGTAGGGTAGCCTTTTCACTTATAAGGAAAAAGTTAAAAAATTTAATTTTCAAGAGGTCTAATTCCGTGTCTAGGTACTAAAGTATTGCAAATATTAGAAAAAAAATATATCCAACTCTCAGCAATAAGTCAGTTGTTCAAAGTGTTACTCGGCGTACTTTTTTAACATATTTATGATACTAGTGTGAAAAATGCATGTTTAAAGCACGCGTATAAAAGTTACACAACGAGGCGCAGCCGAGTTTTGTAACGCCTTAAACGCATTTTCATACGAGTATGATACAAGATTTTTTTCTCTACGAACATACAAATATTTAAAAAAAGTTATTGAAAAATATTAAATATCTTGACGTTCTAATTGTCAAAATATTTTGAATTTGCATCTTGACGTTTCTTTGAATAATCAGTTCTATCAAATGTCACAGTACGATATTTTGAATTCGTAATCACACCATCTAAGAAAATTTTAAGGTAATAAGAGTTTGTTTTTATTAATTATTATTTACAAGCGATGCTCAAACCTCACAAAATTTAAACAATCTTTATACCAGTACGAAAAGTGACAGTTCTTTTCGCACTAAGTGTGAAAGTGACAGTTGTTTTCGCACTAGTCCACTGGTGCGTTACACAACGAGGCGCAGCCGAGTTGTGTAACTCATACAAGTGCCTAAACGCGTTTTCACACGAGTATCATACAAGATTTTTTTTCTACGAACGTACAAATATTTAAAAAAATCGGTAAAGGTATTTACACAGAACTTCCCTCTTTATTTGTGCATGGCGGTCACTCTTTAAAATTATTAATTACGAAATGACATTGAGAATAATAATCGGAATATAGTTATCGCTATTGTTACAAAGAAAACCTTATAACCTTTGGTCAAAAAACTATACAGAGTGGTCATCCGACAGCAGAAATTCAATACTAAATAACAGGTGCCAAATATGAAAGGCACGGATGCATGGTTGAATTATTTCTTGGGATGACCACCCTGTACATTTTCCAATAAAACTATAATAGGTGCACTCGTAGGTAATTGCCATCTGTCACATATTCAGTTCCACATTCACGCAGTGGAATGGAAGTATAGAAGTGGTTAAAAAATTTCATTTTTTTTCTTATTTGAATAGATTTAGAATGCTATGAAACATGGACATTTTAAATTTGAGCAAACAAAAATTTTATTCATGTATTCTAGTGGTAAAAAATTTTTTCAGCATCTGTTCTATAGTAATGGTAAAAATATTTCCTTGAAATAGGTTTAGATTATCATGAAACGTGGAAATTTTAAATTTGAGCGAAAACAATTTTTTCCGTCATCTATTTTGTATTTTGTAGTTTTTTATTTTTATTTTTAAAAGTTTTTGGAATAGGCTTAGAACGCAATTAAACGTGGAAATTTTAAATTTGAAAAAGAAAAAATGTTTCCATCAATTCTATAGTAGTGGTAAAAGAAAATTTGATTTCTTCAAAAAAATTTTAATTTTTTTTCTATTTATAGTTTTAGAATGCCATGAAACGTAGAAATTTTAAAGTTGAGCAAAAAATTTTTATTTCCATCTAACTATTCTAGTGGTAAAATATTTTACAAAAATGTTGGTAAGAAAGTTTCTGAATTTTTTTTATCTGAAAAAAGCTTAGAATGTCGTGAAACGTGGAAATTTTAAATTTGAGAAAAAAAAATCCGTCTATTCTATGGTAATTAGTGGCAAATAAAGAAATTTTAAATTTGAAGAAGAAAAAAATTTTCCATCAATTCTATAGTAGTAGTAAAAGAAAATTTGATTTTCAATTTTTTTTATTTATAGTTTTAGAATGCAATGAAACGTAGAAATTTTAAATTTGAGCAAACAATTTTTTTTCCATCTATTCTAGTGGTAAATTTTTTTCCAAAAATGTTGGTAAGAAAGTTTCTGATTTTTTTTTCTGAAATAGGCTTAGAATGCTATGAAACGTGGAAATTTTAAATTTGAGCAAAAAAAATGTTTTCCATCTATTCGTGGAAAAAAAATTCAAAAATATTGATAAAAAATTTCAATTTTTTTTTTCTGAAATTGGTTTAGAATGCCCTGAAACGTGGAAATTTTAAATTTGAGCAAAATAATTTTTTTTTCATTATTTGTTCCCTTTAGACGGCCCACCCTGTATATTTTCCAGTGAAAGGTTAACCATTTCTTTGCTGACAGTAGCGTCAGTTACCTACTAAATTTGACTGTTCTACGTCAAGCAGTTTTTTAGTTAATGAACCAACAGTCAGTCAGACAGGCAGACAGACAGTCAGATAGACAGAACAAAATATTTTGAATTTGCATCTTGACGCTTTTGTGCTGTCTTCAAAGGAGGATGATAGTCAATTCTGGATACTATTTGAATAATTTTTAGGAAAAATGCTCTAAATTCTCATAATTCTAATACTCAACAGTAGCGTGCCGATTTCACCCCATCCGACCCGCGGATTTTGGAAGAAATTTATATTTCAGTCAATCAATCTGTGCGCAATTTAATCTCAGTTTTATCCATTTCGCTCAGTTGAAGAAAAATTTGTTTTTTAAATTTTGAGATTTTACTAAAAATCCCCGGCTCAACCAAGTTGGTAGAAAATTGAGTCCCCAAAAACTAAATTATACTTTGAGATGATTCTGTTGTAGGGTTGAGGATAAATAGGGGAAAATAAGTAAAGCAATCCAGTAATAGGCCAGAAACATGGGATTTGGTGTATATACTAGACGCCAAGGTCTCAAGTTTGTTATGATATATGCCACCCCCACCACCATCCCCACTCTATTATTAAAAGAGTTAAAAAAATAAAATTAAGTTATTAACTTTAATTGAAATTAATTTGGTACATGTACGTATTATAACAAGATCTGGAACTAGATTATATTTTGAACTTGTTCAGTTAAAGGCTTGGGAGTAAATAGGGATAATAGAGCAGTAGCAGCTGACGTCACAACATGGCCGCCAAAGTTGCCTGGGTGGTATAACCTAGTTTTGCATTTGTGTGCTTTCTGATTAATTCGAGTTTTTAAAGAATTTGTAGTGCTTTTTTAAACGTTTTTTTCGTGTCACATCAATTTTGGGTGTTTTTCGTATATTATACATTTCGCGATTTATTGATCTGACTCTAATTTAGTGTTTTATTTGTGTTTTTCTACCGGCGTGTTATCTTGCGTACCTGTCAAAAGTTATTAATTTTCGATATGGTAAGTGAATGTCAGTGAATTTATTATAATTTTATTTAAATTCTACATTTTAGGAGTCCCCTCATTACATTTCTAAGCTGAAATGTATTAATGGAGCCAACCTATATGATTTAAAAGTGAGAGATTGAAACTATATCGTTGGATGATTTTTCAAAAATATAATATAGCATTGAATTAATGAACCATTGTGACCCTTCTTGTAAATAAAATTTATATCTAAACTATAAGACTATTATTATTCATACTTACCCTTATAATTATGTATAATATGTATAATTTGAAACATTCAATGATGGTAGACGATGCTGTTAAAAGTGTGTTATTTTTTAAATTCTGTTGTGTTTTAGCTTACTTACCTTCAACGGTATTTTATTTGTGTACAGTGTACATTATCAATATTTTGAACCTCTGTAATTATAATTGTAAGAATCAGAGCAGATACCAAACTAGGTATATAGCCATATAAAGTATTCGGAGCGTCTTATGTTGCATATTTGCTCGCAATTTAAATTAAATGGAAACTGAAATGATCTCACAGTCCTATCTTTTTATTAGATTTACTATTACTCCTGCATTTCATAATACAAACCTCTGATTCTTGTTATTAATGTGATAAACACTTAAACTCGTTACAAACTTTTGAGCCTAACAAAAGTAAGATATAAATCAATAAAAAGTTGAAGGGAAATATTATAAATCGTCAAGAAACGTAAATTTTACAATAAGTTTATAAAACCATTAATATATGATTGATATATTGGCATAAATCAATGAGTATTTTGATCACTTTTAACCTAGTGTAATAATATTACCTAACCTATGTCACTGCCTAGCTGTAACTGAGCGTATATTAATTAAACATTTACTAAAATAGGTCTTGATATTATATATGTACAAAAAATGTAAAAATTCCAATATAGCCTTTATTTTCACTAATTTATGGGTTCACAAAGATGTCAACGTTCTTGACACCAAACTTTACACTGGTAAAAACAACACTAATGAAGTATATATAAAATTTTCTCTCACAGTACATTTAAAAAATATGTATTTATAAACATCACTAGCTCTATCTGATGTTAAGAAATCCTCCACTTTAATTTATATTGAACGAAAATTGACCCCAACTCAAATGTCAAATTTCTGAATTTACCACCCAGGCAACTGACAGCTGGCAATACTGTGACGTCACTGCTAGTGCTCTATTGAACAAAGCAATCTAGCAAGAGTCCAGAAAGTGCATATACTAGAAGACACGGTATCAGTTTTTTTGAGATTTGTCATCCTCCAACACCTTCTCCAACATCCCCACTCTATTATTAGAGAGGGTATCAAAATTTAATTGTTTCACTGTGTGTATGAGAATAAAAGTTCTTAAAAAAATCTTGGACATCAGCCACCCTCATTATCACCTCGGGACGGGACCGACGATTATAATATTATATTATCAAATATTATATTATTAAAATTTTATGAGAGATCATTTCCATTTACTAAAGTGAAAATGTAGTATGAAGAAGTTTTCGTTTAAAGAGACTTGGATAGAAAATCTGGATGTGGAAGTAGTGATTCCTCAGGCAGCGGTTTTTTTGATGTTATTGGTTTCCACACCACCATAGAGGTAGTGTAAAGGGCGCGTTTCTTTTTCATGAGGTTTCGCTAGGAAGCCATGATATACAAAAAAATCAACTTTGTAGCAATACAGCCCGTTAATGATACTGATATATCAAATATCATATGATTCTGTTTTTATTACAAATATACTTTTAAAAAAATCGGCAGCTACTGAAAGCGGCTGGTACCTCCCCACAATCGATATCTGAAGCCGAAAAGAGCACTAAATTGGGTGACATAACGGCACTAAACGTAATCCGATCTCAACCATAACCTTTTCAGATCTTTTGGAGCACTAAAGAAACCCTCGTGCAAACTTCTGCACTGTTCTCTCACTTGCACCACATAATATCAACATATTGAAATTTATTATTTGCTGGTCTTCTCTTATGTTTCAGGATATAGGATTGCAATGCACGTATAATGATGCGAATAGAATACTATACTTTGTCCACGATTGTTAAACATTTAATATTTATTTAATTCATTTTCACTTGATTCACTGTAAATATCCATTTGTTTAATTATATTACTCTTTTTGAGTAATATGTAAAATTATTTTAAATAACTGAAGTTTAAATCGCACAAATTTTGACGTTTCAAGTCAATAACAAAATTACGCTTTGACTAATTGATCATTTTAGGTTGACGTCACTATGTCGGCGTGGAGGGCACACAATTCATTGTTTTGTTTTTTAGAGATGGGTAAAAGCTGTTATTTTTTAATAACAGGTTTAAACTGCATCTACTAGTAACTCATCTCTAATTGTTTACATTTGTATTCCTTTGTGACTGGATGAGGTTTGTGTGCCCTCCAGACGGCGGTGTCAAAATCAGGTGACCGAAAATGGTCATCGATAACAGTGTGTTTTGTAAATATGGCGCGAGCATTGTATGACTAACATAACCTCAAATATTACATTTTTGTAAGTTTGTACTCATTTTTAATGTTTTGATTCATATTTTTAGATCGGTACCTGTGTAATATTAATAAACTCTCTCGGATAGGATGCATATAATTTTTCTTAATCATTGATTTTTTTAAATATACTGAAATCTACAAGTTGGAAATCCAACCTATAAGTACCAGCACCGCCGTTGTAAATCCTGAATGCAATAGTTGCTGAATAGTGCACATGACGTGACGAAAAGCGATCTTGTGCCCTGACCTGACAAGTTATACCACACAACACTATTCGGACCTTAACAAGAATGAGAATGGAAAATGGTCTTTCTCCAATAACTACCGTAGAAGACCCAGTTCCTGAAGCACTGTCAAAATGTATCTCTTGCAAATGTTGGAGATATGATTGAGCATACATATGTACCAAAATGGAATTGAAGTGATCTCTCATATGTGCTTGTAATGGAAAATCATGTGAAAACGTTCCAAAATTTTTACCAGATTGATGACTAAATCGAGGAAACTTCCTCACTATCGAAATGAAGGATAATTCCATAGAAGAGGAGACCAAGAACGATGTTGATGATGTTAAATGTAGTTTTATAGGATTCTCAGAAGTCTATGTTGTAAATAATAATTCTTAAAATTCTCTTTTGTGGTATGAATATTCGCTGAATGTCTACACTCCGATTCCACACTATTATATTATAGTAGACCTAGAGTAGAGATTTCTGGTCTAGATTATGTTTTAAATTAGAGATAGTAAAACAAGACTGTACCAACTTTGAGGATAAATAGTCAATATGCTTGGACCAACCAATATCCTAATCAAGCAATATTCCGAGAAATGTTGTATCTTCTAGCACCATTGAATGGTTACTAAAACTTAGATAAAATTGTACTCTACTTTCTTTTGGTTTATTTTAAAATGGATACAAACTGTTTTGTCGTAATTTATAATCAGGCGACTTATAAACATACCTCGGATGTAGCGGTCAGAGTCCAGGGTTGTCTTTTCCAAATAGGTACGTATAATATTGTTATATTGTAAACAACTACTAAAACATTACCAAACTACAAACATAGAAAGGTTGCAATGTATTAATTGAGTCTTATTAATTTTACCATGGTGATGCGTTTAGTCGGTGACGCACTATACCTATGAAATACAAACGTAAGGCGTAATAGATTCTTTTAACTTATAGTGCACATGCACTTTACGTTATCCGATCTGGCCGGTGTGGGAGGAGAGAAAATTATCTGAAACAGTAGCAGAGATAACGTCGCGTGTGTTGGTCGGTGACAAATTGACAAATATGCAGAAAATATGGATAAGTTCCTATTATTCCTTATCGATGGAGTGAATTATATAAAATCCAAGTAAATGTTTAGCACATGGGCTGCGTAGGACTGCTGAAACTATTAGGAGGTGCTACACTAATGTTGATAAATTAATATCTAGTGTAAAGAAAGTTTTTCTTAAAGCACCAGGTCGTGTACAGTTATTTGACGATATTCTACCAAATATTCCATTACCTCCAGCGTCCATTATCACACGATGGGGATCTTGACTACAGGCCACACCGTACTATTACTGTCATTTTGAAAATGTGAAATACGTAATACAACAGTTAAATCCAAATGACGCAGTTGCCATTTCACAGGCTCACCAGGCCTTTCTGGATCCAACTGTTTAAGAAAATCTGGAGACCATACACGGATGTTTCTCATGAATTCCTCTAACCATACGGGACATTCAACATCAGCCAACATCAGCCATTACTATAGTTGATGCAAGAAACGTTGTGTTCGATCTTCGATAATATATTTTTCAATTACAGGGAGACATTGCTGCGACAGTACAAAAAAGATTCACAACACACAACAAAAAATCTCGGATTCGTTACGATGGCAGGTGTAACAGACCTTTTACAAAGCAAAGAAGTAGACTTTGCTACACCCGGCATGAATATGGTGACCGCGAAAGTTTCGATATTTTAAATATGGCCCAGTTACATCTGTCGACATGGAAAGGTCCTTCTCGCAATATGCATGGATTTTTATCGAAGGGCGCCGAAGTTTAACTCCAAAACATTTAGAGCAGATATTAGTGATATACTTTTATTCTTGTAGTGAGTGTTATGTGAGTTGCGTTATTACCTTTGGATACTACATAAATCGCTACAAAATATTTCAAGGTAAGATATCGTTTCATACATGCATGCAATTCTCTATGCGAGGACACATCATCATCTAAAGCCAACCCTGGTTTTACGTCATATCTGGCCGGTAAATCCGAGGTCTGCAAAACACTAATTGTTAAACAAGTATAAGACATCATTGACTTTATCCCTTAGTTCTGGTAGTTCGGATCAGCCTCTTACAGATACTACAAATGATGCGTACATATTAACTCCTACAACGTCAAAATATTCTAGTAGGTCATTGACGAACAACAGGAATAACAGAGAACCAAGTATACTGCCTTCTGAAGTTCCAATGTTCACATGATGTTTTTCTGAACACTCCTTTTCAATTTTCAATCTTTCGATTCGTTAAGTAAGACACTATCTAGTCATTTTAGGCATTAGGAAGATCAAAAATCACTTCCATCACGTAGTGTTTTGCATCAAAGTCGTCGCAAATATTATTATTAAATAATTTAGTTGTAGCAGTCTTCGTAGAGAATTTATTTCTAAATTTATGCTGTGAAGAAGTAAATAGATTCTTATTATTTAGAAAGTCTCTAAGTCTAACTGCCATAACATTTTCAAAGATTTAAGCCTCAATTTTTTTTCTCTTGCATTTATCTACTTTGTGCATTCATAGACATAGAGGGGGCCTTTGATAACACCTCATATGAATCAATAAAAAGGGCAGCAGGTCAAAGAGGGTTTGAGCCCTCAACAACAAGATGGATTTATTCCATGCTCAACAGTCGGAAAATAACGACTGAAATGGGAAGTGATTCGGTAACAATAACTGCCATCAAGGGATGCCCCCAGGGAGGGGTCCTATCACCCTTGCTATGGTCTCTGGTAGTCGATAATCTTCTCAAAAGGTTAAGCAACCATGGATTTGATGTCCAAGGCTATGCTGATGACTTAGTGATAATAATAAGAGGCAAAAACGATAGGATGATGTCAGGCCTATTGCAAATTGCTCTCAATATTATCAAAAATTGGTGCATGGAGGAGGGCCTAAATGTCAACCCATGTAAAACAGTCATAGTACCATTCACCAAAAGAAAGAAGCTTACACTAAAGCCTCCAACGTTGAATGGCACACTAATTAACTTCTCCAGTGAAGTCAAATATCTAGGAGTAATCCTAGATCAAAAACTCACTTGGAACGCACACCTAACAAGGGTAATCGGAAGAGCAACGATGGCATTTTGGACATGCCATAGGCTCTTCGGTAAAACCTGGGGACTAAAACCGAAAATGATCTACTGGTCATATTTAACGGTGATTAGACCTATTGTCACCTACGCATCGATGGTATGGTGGACAAAAACAAAAGAAAGCACAAAACAGGTTGCAAAAACTGCAACGGTTAGCGTGTCTTGGAATCACAGGTGCAACACGCACCTGTCCAACAGCAGCAATGGAGGCGCTACTGGATCTGCCTCCCTTGCATATCCATGTTAAAAGGGAGGCAGCTCTTGGCGCCTACAGGATACACTCTAGTAAGAAATTCAAACCAGGGGATCTGGTTGGTCATCTGACTGTCCTAAACGAAGTCCAGTTAGACTCAATGACCAAGCCCACAGACTCCACACCAAAAAGGTTCGACTTTGAGAGAACCTTTGAAGTGGTAATTCCTAGCCGCCAGGTATGGAGCTCTGGAGGTCCACAATGGGAAAAAGGATCACTCATCTGGTACACGGATGGATCCAAAACGGATGAGGGAGTAGGCGTCGGTGTATACGGCCCAAACTGCAGGCTGACAATAGCCTTGGGTCACACTCCCACCATCTTTCAGGCAGAAATATATGCCATAGATCTTTGTGCTCGACAGTGCATAAATAAAGGCACACGGGGATCAAGAATCTATATAGTTTCAGACAGCCAGGCAGCACTCAAAGCTCTGAGTTCATTCACCTTTGAGTCACAAATTGCCTGGGAATGTCTACAAACAATAAAGCAACTGGCAAGAAACAACAAGGTCAACTTGATGTGGGTGCCAGGGCATGAAGGAATAGAAGGGAATGAGATTGCGGACGACCTTGCAAGACAGGGTGCCAAATCGTCATTCATCGGACCAGAACCGTTTTGTGGGATAGCAAGAAGTAACACGACGGAGGAGGTAAGAACATGGGAGGATGAACAAAAATCCTCCTACTGGAACTCAACTCCAGGACAAAAACAAGGGAAAAAGTTCATTACTTATTCGCAAAAGAGAGCTAAAGAGCTACTTGAACTCAGCAAAAAGGAATTAAGACTACTAACAGGTCTTTTCACGGGTCACTGCCCATTAAAATACCATCTTAAAAAAAGGGGCAAGGCTGAGGACGAAAGTTGTCGATTCTGTACAAAGACAACCGAAACGTCGGAATATATACTTTGCACATGCGAAGTACTAGTCCGGCAAAGGCTACAACACTTGGAACAGGTGATTCTGACACCTGCAGAAGTGTCAAAGTTAGCCCCCAGGAAAATTCTAGGATTCTTTAGAAACCTAGGATTGGATGGGAACATATAGATATGGGGTAATCACAAAAGATCTTTATAGGTCGAGGTGAGGAGAGGTCAAACGCCTGAACAACCCAACTGTAATCTGTAAATCTGTATCTACTTTCTTAAATACAGGAATTACGAGAGTTGTTTTTAGTTTTTCTGGGAATTTACCTAAGCGAATTGATTTGTTTATTATATTTGCAAAACAAATTGAAAATTCAAATCTACACTCCTTAATTAATTTTACAAGTACCTTATGCTCTACAGTGGATATTTTATTGGGAAATCCTATAATTATGTCATTTATTTCCTTTGCTGTGACTGGATTGATACACATAGTGTCAGTATTTATATCTGTGTGCGAACATTATAATTTATATTATCGGACCTTAAATTAAAATATTCAGATAGTTTTTTTTCTCTCACAGTAGCATATTGTTCAGCAAAAATATTAACCAATTTACTGAGATCTGTTACTAAACCATTTTCAGAACTTATAAAAGTTTGTCCTGCATATTATAGCGGTTTATATTTATCTTTACTATTTTCCAAAAGGTATTATTTTTGTTACGGGAATTTTCTATAAGTATTTTATTATGTAGTTGTCTTTCTTTTATAATGTTCTTATTGTATTGTATTGTATTTCTTTTATACTGTGTGTTGAAGTTTCATCACGCATGATGATCTTTTTTAATTCATTCAATTCTTTTATATTTTGTGATTCAGCTTGAAGTTCAGCGGATAATTTAAATATTTACAGCGCTTTATTTGACTTTGGGACGGCATTGATATTATTTTTGGGAAACAAAAGTTTAATGCAGTAGCTAAACTCACTTCAGAACAATTAAACATATTCATCGATATCATTTATATTACTCGATTGAGTTAAAATTTTCGGTACAGTTTTGAAGTACAATTGAACATTTTTTATTAAATTTTCGTTAAACGCTCTGAGAGTGTTTATTGTCCCCACACTACGTGGAGTTAATTTAAGTAGTAGTGTATATTTATATATTTGACATATAACTATTACGGTTAACAAGCAAAAAAATAAAAACTATAGAATTAGTTATTGGTAGTTTTGAGGTAGTTACTCTTGTCATAAGATCGATGAAGTTTAAATTTCAGAGGGACATAAAACAAAGTGAAAACTAAATATTCTGCAATCTGTAGCTTACTATTATTTTTTCACGTTAGGGCTTAACATTCACTTAGATCTACTGAACTATATAATCTAAAGTGATTGACCAACATAAGAACGGTCAGACATTCTGACAAATTTTTTATCATGATGCTCAGGATGTTGAAACGGATGGTAAACGTATAGTTAATTGCTTATGTCATTAATTATTTAAATAACTATAGTAAATGTTTTATTTTATTAAAACGTAAAGATACTAATTACATCCTGCTGCAATATACCAGAGGATTTAACTAAATAAATTGCACTGCCACACCGAACTTAGTTTTTGTGCCACTGAAACATTTTTTTAAATCAGTAAACTACCCTTAAGTAAATTTTTCGTAAAACCGTTTTTAACAAACTTGACATTATTTCCCTTAATGTTAGGGGTAGGAGGAAAATTAAATACTCTTCGCGAGGTATTTGTAAAAGGACATTGGATATCGGATTTAATCGAGCTGGTTCAATTGGGTTCGGTACTAGACTAAGCGACGGTCATATATAGATATGCAGATAAGCACCAACTCACCCAAATTTCTTTTTCAGTTGGAACACTATTGTCTTAAATGATTTGGGAGCGTAAGAAGGCACGGACGCAACAATCAACACTGAAAGAGGCAGAACATGCAGAACAATTCGAACTCTTATCATTGACTTCTAATTACCCGCGATATCAGAATACCATTTTCCAATATTAGTAATAATTCACTCGTGCATACACTCGTTCATTCGTGTTCACATAAATATATTTGTACGAGAAATTTTTAATTCGGTGTTTTCACAAATTTTAAAATCTCATTGACTGTGAAGATATTACTTAATTACGGTTAAAAAAATTGATTTATTACTTAAAATAATCCCTTTCAAATTTGAATTTAAATTTGACCGCGGAAAATCGTACATCACCGTATTCCGCACTGATGACGTCAGAGGTTATATTGTTGGTAAACAAACATGGGTTGTGTATTATAAATACACGTTATCTTGCAAAACCTTAACATTTTATAATAGAAAGTAAGTAGTGATTTGTGCCAGGGTGCAAAAATACATCCAAGAACGCACCTGAAAAGGTTTTGGTGACAGTGCTAATACAAAAACATCGTAAAATAAAGTGACTTAAAGCCACCAGACATGATCCACCTACAACAGCATCAGTATTTTGCTGCTGTGAGGATCATTTCAAAGTAAGTTGAGTAAGTAAAGCAAGTTTAACACTTTATTATCATGCCTGAGTCTAAAATAATAAATAACTAGCTACCTGACCCTGTTTACATTACAAGTTAATGAGCAACATTTATAGGTTATGTTTATATAATATCAACCTTGTACCTATGTATATTATATTGAGCAACTATATACAATAATCATAATATAGGAATTAATGAACTACGTTAAAGTAATAATAGATAAATACAAGAATCAAAAAGTTTAGTAATTATGTTGCAGCTTTAGAGCCACTCACATCTGCTGTTGAAAGTTTCATCTTTCTTCATGAATTCCGCGACCATGAACACATCTACTACCGGTAAATTTCCTGAAGTAGCTCTTACGAATCCTCTATTAGCCATTTCGAATTAAATCAAGGGTAAAGAAGTACAAAAAGTCTTTAAAATGCTATGTTTATATACTACGTACATGTGATATTACTGTTTGATGTAATCGATGACGTCACCATTGTCACCACCAATAATGGAGTGTTTCGCGTCGCTGTTCAAATATTCAAATTTTGTGTTTGTTTGTTGAAATATTAATTTAATAGACGGCGGATGGCTGTTTAAGGGAAATGCTTCAACACATTAAATACTTCATTTTAATAATACCGAAAAAGCTAATTTGCATATAGTGAAAACACCTAATTGTGGATAGATGGATGGTGCTAATGATCGACCAATTTATTTAATCTCACACTGCAAACATATTTGGAAATATATTAGCAAAATGAACAACCAAGTACTTGGAGCTAATGAACTGCTGTTTGACTAACAGAAAACAATGTGTTCAAATTGATGATAATATGCGCGGGTACTTGAGTGTGGAGTGACACGGATCTGTCTTGGGGCCAAGATTTTGCATTATTTACACAAATGATATATTTATACAGGAGATGACTAAGCTGGGACAATTTAAAACCAAAAGTAGGAAGGGAGCTCCTAGAAATAGTAAAATACTTTAATCATCAATACTTACAAACTTTAATAAGACATTCTTTATGTTCTTCGCCTCCTGCGCTAGTAATTTGCTAAATTATTAACAAACTCTGGAATTATTATCTCCTCCACTAACAATACAAAACAATTTTAACTCTCACTCAAAATCGAATGTATATTGGTTACGTAATAAGTAGACTAGATACCTGAAGTGCAAATTAAAATATAAACTACACGCAAATTATTCACAAGTGCATAGACTATTGTTTGCAATATCTCAAATGTTTTTGATCTCAGACAAATTTTTGCTTACGCTTTACTTTAGCTTAAAGGTACTATGTATATCTAGAACAAAAATTAACTTGATGCCGTGGGAATAAAAAGAAACAACTCATTTCTTTAGTAAAAAGAGAACAGAATTAAAAATTGGTTGCACCTAATTCCAAGACTAGAAATTCATTTAGTAATAGACCAAAAAAACACCAATAACATATCACAACTTTACTCTTTAGATAAAAAAAACATCTGCCTAAGATATCACTACGTCCACATCCAGATTTCCCATCTAAGTCTATTTGAAAGAAAAATCTTGATATATATTTTCAGTCCAGTATGTTGAAGTAATTGCTCATAGAATTTTAATAACATAATATTTGAAATTATCTGTCTAACAATAGTAATGGGAGGGATTTTTTCCCCGGGGAGGGGAAATCTTCAGAAAAACCCCTCGACTGTCTGCACGGGGTAGTGCCCTACTTTTAAAAACCCAGCTCCTCTTCTGTGTTTTCACGGTGACCTGGAGCCGCTTCCGCTTTCCATCAGGCTACGGTCATTCTTTATTTTAGACGTCCCCCTTCCCCTTGTTGCTTCTTCTTTAGCCTTCATGATAGGTGTGATCATGTTCTCGGCAGTTCTCCAGTTAAGATCTGATTGTAGCATCATTCCGACAAGGTTTCCTGCATTTAGAGGTTCTTCTAATTCTGCTGTTCCCCTTTCCCACTCGTGAAAGGGGGAGGGGTTAATGCAAAGATATTTTTTTACGTCCCTTGTTCTCATTCATACCAAAATCACAGTTTTATTTGGTTAACTTCTTTAATAACGGATTAGGGGTGGTTGTAGGGGTGGAAGATGTCATAGAGAAATGTAAGACCTTGGCTTATAGTACATGCACCAAAAGTTTCTGGACTCTTACTAGCTTGCTTTACATATTTACCCCTATTTACTCCTCGACCCTTGAACGGAATTAGTTCAGAATTGTACCAAATTTCAAGTCAATATCTTAATTTTATTTTGTTGACCGCTTCAACAATGGAGTGAGGGTGGAAGATGTCAAAATAATTTGGGACATTGGCTTCTAGTATAATATAATAGTAGAATAAGCTCAAAATGTAATCTAGTTTTTGATCTCGTTTTAATGTGTGCAAAATTTCAAGGTAATTTCTTAAACCTTTTCAGAGTAATCGTGCGCACAAAAAAAGTTAGACAGACGTGAATATGGTAGTAATAATAAGTAAACGAATAAAAAACGTCATTATACCTAACCACATTATGTATCAAAATAATATCCTTATGTTAAGAAGTGCTCATCCAATGTATCCAAATGGTTGGATCTGATTGTAGAAGCTACAGCTTTTTATAAAAAAAAAACTAAATGAAACTCTACCTTAGTTATACATCTATACTTTTAAGTATCTGTTATTGCTCACCCTGATACAAGCTGCTACCTTAGTGGGTGTAATTACTTTATTAACTTCTTACGTGACTTATTTCAATGTTTATGTATTTAATCTATAATTATTTCAGTAAATAAACTTAGTGTTAATCTATATACAATATGTGTCCATGGCAGAGCTATATTATAGGATATAAATAATTTTTTTTTTACCATGAACACAATTTTCTGTATTCTGCTCCTGCTTGGTCCAAAATCAATTTTCAGTGCGTTAGAATTTCAAAAATGTATAGAGGGCGCTGATGGCAGCTTAAATATAAAATTTACTTCAGGCAAACTGCCATTTCTGTGTAAATATTGAAAAATTCTATAAAAAAAACTTGTTCAAATTAAAAAAATCGGTAAAGGTATTTACACAGAACTTCCCTCGTTATTTGTGCATGGCGGCCACTAAAAAATTATTAAATGTGAAATGACATTGAGAATAATAATGGAAATATAGTTATTGTAATTATTACAAAGAAGTCCTTTGGTCAAAAAAATAGTGCTCATCCAACAGCAAAAGTTCAATACTAAATAACAGGTCTACCATGAATTACTTCTTGGGATGACCACCCTGTATATTTTCCAATAAAAGCATAATAGCATATGCCAAATATTATTGCCATTAGACACATTTTCAGTTCCACTTTCACGCAGTGAAGTGGAGTTTAGTAGTGGTTAAAAATTTCAATTTTTTTTGAAATTTTTCAAAACTGTTGGCTAAAAATGTTCAGTCTTTTTTCTTCTGCAATAGGTTCAGAATGTCATGACACGGAAATTTTAAATTTGAGCGAAGAAAAATAATTTTCCATCTGTTTTAGTGGTAAAAATTTTTTTTAAAATGTGTGACATTAATTTTCAATTTTTTTTTCTGAAATAGGTTTAGAATGTCATGAACCGTGAAAATTTTAAATTTCAGCAAAAACAATTTTTTCTGTCTATTCTAATGGTATTCTTTTCCAAAATGGTAAAAAATAATGCAATTTTTTTTCCCGAAATAGGTTTGGAATGTCATGAAACGTGGAAATTTTAAATTTAAAGAAAAAAAAATTTTTCAACTATTCTATAGTAGGTAGTGAAATAGATTTTATCATTTTTTTTAAAATTTGTTTGAATAGGTTTAGAATGCCATGGAAACGCTGAAATTTTAAATTTGAACAAAGAAAAAAAATATTTTTTTTGAAATTTTTACAAAATGTTGGTTAAAAAATTTTCAAAATTTTTTCTTCTGAAATAGGTTTAGAATGTCATGAAACGTGTCTATTTGAAATTTGAGCAAACAAATTTTTCCATCTATTCTAGTGGTAATTTTTTTTCCAAAATGTAAAAAAATGTTACAATTTTTTTTCTTCCGAAATAGGTTTGGAATGTCATGAAGCGTGGAAATCATAAATTTGAGCAAAAAAAATATTTTCTTCTATTCTATAGTAAGTACTTAGTGATGAATGCATAAATTTTGTCAAGAAAATTTTTCAGAAAAATTTCTAAATTTGTTTTATACGTTTAGAATGCCATGGACACGTGGAAATTTTAAATTTGAAAAAAAAAAATTCCACCTATTTTAGTGGTAAATTTTTTTTTCAAAAATGGTAAAAAAAATTTCAAATTTTTTTTTTTTGAAATACGTTTAGAATGCCACGAAACGTGGAAATTTTAAATTTGAAGAAAGAAAAAAAATTTTCCTATATTTTAGTGGTAAAAATTTTATCAAAAATTGGTTTAGCGCGTCATGAAACGTGGAAATTTTAAATTTGAGCAAAAAAAATTTTTTTTCACTATTTATTCCGTTTAGACGCTCCCCCCTGTATATTTTTCTGTGAAAATTCTACCAGTTCTCGCTGACAGTAGGGTTAACTACCTACCAAATTTGACTGCTCTCCGTCAACTAGTTTTTTAGTAAATGCACCTACAGACAGACAGACTGACGGAATTGAAAAACCTATATTTTCGGAATCTACGTGTTCTGAAACGTCAGAATCCGAAAAAATCTCAGAGGGTGATTTTTTCTCGAATACAATACTTCCCTTCGGTATGCGAGGGAAGTAAAAAATTTCAAAAATGTTGGTAAAAAAAAATTTCAAAAAATTTTCAAATTTGTTTTTTTTCTGAATCAGGCTTAGAATGCCATGAAACGTGGAAATTTTAAATTTGAAGAAAAAAAAATTATCATTTTAGTAGAAAAAATTTTTTCAAAAATGTTGGTAAAAAAAAATTATTTTTTTTTAATAGTTTTAGAATGCCATGAAACGTAGAAATTTTAAATTTGAGCAAAAATAAATTTTTTATCTTGGTAAAAAATTTTTCAAAAATGCTGGTGAAAAAAATTTTCAAACATTTTCAAAAAATTTTTTTTTCAGAAATAGGTTTAGCTTGTCATGAAACGTGGAAATTTTAAATTTGAACAAAAAAATTTTTTTTATCTTGGTAAAAATTTTTTCAAAAATATTGGTGAAAAAAATTTTCAAAAATTTTTTTTCCCGAAATAGGATTAGCGCGTCATGAAACGTGGAAATTTGAAATTTGAGCGAAAAACATTGTTTTCATTATTTATTCCGTTTAGACGGTCCACCCTGTATATTTTCCAGTGAAATTTCTACCATTTCTACGCTGATAGTAGCGTCAACACCTGCCAAATTTGACTGCTCTCCGTCAAGTAGTTTTTTAGTAAATGCACCAACAGACAGACAGACAGACAGACAGACAGACAGACAGACCGACAGACAGACAGACAGACAGACTGACGGAATTGAAAAACCTATATTTTCGTAATCTCCGTGATCTGAAACGTCAGAATCCGAAAAAATCTCGGAGGGTGATTTTTTCTCGAATACAATACTTCCCTTCGGTATGCGAGGGAAGTAAAAATATGACGTTGTGCCAAATTTGATAACTATACACGGTGATGCACGTAGCCCCTTCGTTAGAAGTTTTCACCTTTTGGCACACCCTGAATAGTTGAACGACTGAAAATATGGCTGCATACGAAATTTCAAGTTTTTAATCCAACTGCAGGTTGAAGAACTTCTAACGAATGACATACGTGAATCAGTGGCGGCCTGTGGCTTTTAGCTGTGGGTGAACACCAATGGTTTGATTTTGATATGTTGTCAAATGTAAATAGGCATATTTTGTTCCATAATTCAAAGTTCAATATTCATTATTCATAAGTTTATTAAGTTTTCTTTAGGAGTGGCATGCCCTCCCTAGATATAAATCGCCAAAAACAGAGATAAGTCCCGTTTTGATACGTATTGCAGGCGTAAGAGCGAAGAGAACGACCAACATATGCGTAGACGTAGTGTAACACAATTTCAGTGTCCGCTGTCGACCCTGGTTACTAGGTTAGAGTTTAGGCTCATGCTTGTAAAATATTAGAGGCAAGTAACCCAATATTAAGATTAAGCAGATTCGTATGTGAATTTGGCGGAGGCGGATTAATATGTAGTAAAATATTAGAAATATTATCATAAATAAAAATTTAAAATGTTATGATTTTTACTTCCCTCGCATACCGAAGGGAAGTATTGTATTCGAGAAAAAATCACCCTCCGAGATTTTTTCGGATTCTGACGTTTCAGATCACGGAGATTACGAAAATATAGGTTTTTCAATTCCGTCAGTCTGTCTGTCTGTCGGTCTGTCTGTCTGTCTGTCTGTCTGTCTGTCTGCCTGTTGGTGCATTTACTAAAAAACTACTTGACGGAGAGCAGTCAAATTTGGCAGGTAGTTGACGCTACTATCAGCGTAGAAATGGTAGAAATTTCACTGGAAAATATACAGGGTGGACCGTCTAAACGGAATAAATAATGAAAAAAATTTTTTTCGCTCAAATTTCAAATTTCCACGTTTCATGACGCGCTAATCCTATTTCGGGAAAAAAAATTTTTGAAAATTTTTTTCACCAACATTTTTGAAAAATTTTTTACCAAGATAAAAAAAAATTTTTTTGTTCAAATTTAAAATTTCCACGTTTCATGACAAGCTAAACCTATTTCTGAAAAAAAAATTTTTTGAAAATTTTTGAAAATTTTTTTCACCAGCATTTTTGAAAAATTTTTTACCAAGATAAAAAATTTATTTTTGCTCAAATTTAAAATTTCTACGTTTCATGGCATTCTAAAACTATTAAAAAAAAATAATTTTTTTTTACCAACATTTTTGAAAAAATTTTTTCTACTAAAATGATAATTTTTTTTTCTTCAAATTTAAAATTTCCACGTTTCATGGCATTCTAAGCCTGATTCAGAAAAAAAACAAATTTGAACATTTTTTGAAATTTTTTTTTACCAACATTTTTGACATTTTTTACTTCCCTCGCATACCGAAGGGAAGTATTGTATTCGAGAAAAAATCACCCTCTTAGATTTTTTCGGATTCTGACGTTTCAGAACACGTAGATTCCGAAAATATAGGTTTTTCAATTCCGTCAGTCTGTCTGTCTGTAGGTGCATTTACTAAAAAACTAGTTGACGGAGAGCAGTCAAATTTGGTAGGTAGTTAACCCTACTGTCAGCGAAGAACTGGTAGAATTTTCACAGAAAAATATACAGGGGGGAGCGTCTAAACGGAATAAATAGTGAAAAAAAAATTTTTTTGCTCAAATTTAAAATTTCCACGTTTCATGACGCGCTAAACCAATTCCAGAAAAAAAAATTTTCGAAAATTTTTTTCAAACATTTTTGATAAAATTTTTACCACTAAAATATAGGAAAATTTTTTTTCTTTCTTCAAATTTAAAATTTCCACGTTTCGTGGCATTCTAAACGTATTTAAAAAAAAAAAATTGAAATTTTTTTTACCATTTTTGAAAAAAAATTTTACCACTAAAATAGGTGGAATTTTTTTTGGTCAAATTTAAAATTTCCACGTTTCCATGGCATTCTAAACGTATAAAACAAATTTAGAAATTTTTCTGAAAAATTTTCTTGAAAAAATTTATGCATTCATCACTAAGTACTTACTATAGAATAGAAGAAAATATTTTTTTTGCTCAAATTTATGATTTCCACGCTTCATGACATTCCAAACCTATTTCGGAAGAAAAAAAATTGTAACATTTTTTTACCATTTTGGAAAAAAAATTGCCACTAGAATAGATGGAAAAATTTGTTTGCTCAAATTTCAAATAGACACGTTTCATGACATTCTAAACCTATTTCAGAAGAAAAAATTTTGAAAATTTTTTAACCAACATTTTGTAAAAATTTCAAAAAAATTATTTTTTTTCTTTGTTCAAATTTAAAATTTCAGCGTTTCCATGGCATTCTAAACCTATTCAAACAAATTTAAAGAAAAATGATAAAATCTATTTCACTACCTACTATAGAATAGTTGAAAATTTTTTTTTTTTTTAAATTTAAAATTTCCACGTTTCATGACATTCCAAACCTATTTCGGAAAAAAAAATTGCATCATTTTTTACCATTTTGGAAAAGAATACCATTAGAATAGACAGAAAAAATTGTTTTTGCTGAAATTTAAAATTTTCACGGTTCATGACATTCTAAACCTATTTCAGAAAAAAAAATTGAAAATTAATGTCACACATTTTAAAAAAAATTTTTAACACTAAAACAGATGGAAAATTATTTTTCTTCGCTCAAATTTAAAATTTCCGTGTCATGACATTCTGAACCTATTGCAGAAGAAAAAAGACTGAACATTTTTAGCCAACAGTTTTGAAAAATTTCAAAAAAAATTGAAATTTTTAACCACTACTATACTTCCACTTCACTGCGTGAAAGTGGAACTGAAAATGTGTCTAATGGCAATAATATTTGGCATATGCTATTATGCTTTTATTGGAAAATATACAGGGTGGTCATCCCAAGAAATAATTCATGGTAGACCTGTTATTTAGTATTGAACTTTTGCTGTTGGATGAGCACTATTTTTTTGACCAAAGGACTTCTTTGTAATAATTACAATAACTATATTTCCATTATTATTCTCAATGTCATTTCACATTTAATAATTTTTTAGTGGCCGCCATGCACAAATAACGAGGGAAGTTCTGTGTAAATACCTTTACCGATTTTTATATTAAAATTAATTAACGCCAACTACTGCTTAGAATTGGTGCTCTTAGATAATTGGGTGGGCATTACCTACTCTGCTACCCCTGACAGGCCGCCACTGACGTGAATCACCCTGTATAGTTATCAAATCAGGTACAACGTTATATTTTTTAATTTTAAGCAAATTCTTCTTATAGTTTTGAGTCAAACAAGAGCAGAATACAGAAAATTTTGTTCATAGAAAAAAAATTGTTTTACACTTATAATATTGCCTTGTCGTGGACACATTGTATAAAGACAAGTGATCTTAATAATAAATTAACACAGATCCCACTGCATGATCTAGAGCTTTGAAATAAGGGATTTTCGTAAAAGCCCCCTCAAACAGGTGAATTGAGGGATAAACATCCACTAAAAATATATTTTTTCTAGGTTCATCTTCAACTTGATAAAATAACGAATTAGGAAATATGAAAAAATAGCTGTCCTAAAACTCGATAGCTAGAATCTTAACCTTTTAGATATTTTTTCAAAATTCATGGGTGCAAAATACTGGGGATTAAAATTTAAAAAATGGATCTCCTAAACCTATAAAGTTTTTTGTTCAAATTTTAAAAGAATTAAAAATGTCGATATTAAATTACAGGTGAATTGAGGGATAAACATCCACTAAAAATATAATTTTTCTAGGTTCATCTTCAACTTGATAAAATAACGAATTAGGAAATATGAAAAAATAGCTGTCCTAAAACTTGATAGCTAGAATCTTAACCTTTTAGATATTTTTTCAAAATTCATGGGTGCAAAATACTGGGGATTAAAATTTAAAAAATGGATCTCCTAAACCTATAAAGTTTTTTGTTCAAATTTTAAAAGAATTAAAAATGTCGATATTAAATTACTTTTACAACAAGGAAAATTATATGTACATTATTTCTTTAAGCTGACAGCTTGTTACATGCAAATCGGAGAATATTTAAATTCTGTCAAGCATATTTTTAAGGGGGGAGACAACAACGAAACAAGTATTAAATGCGGGTATTTCAAGAATGTAAATACTGTTTTGGCATCGCGATTGCAAAAATGTTTCACAATAAATATGTCAGAGAGTTTGTACGCCAAACTGCCCCTAAGAATAATAAAGAATTAGGGCAACTTCCTCCACAACATTTATCAGAAGATAAAGGCAGGAGTTCGTTCATATTATTATGGCAGGAATGCACCACTATGATCGTCCTGATTTATCTTTTATCACAGGATCATCGTAATGACATAAATTGTGTTTCTCATCTTAGGATTAACTAAAATTCTTACTTATTAACCAACATTCAAATATTTCTAAAGTGTACGTTGTTACATGTATTTAGTAGAATGTCACATGCCACATGAACTTCCACACGTTCATATTTTACTTCAGTTACAAAATATAATTTATACAGATAAAATAGATGTCAAAACCTTCACATAACTTATGGAAATCCCGGAGTTGGTGAATTTTCCCATTTTCCGATATGTTGTAGTTTTATCCTTCCTAATTAAAAGTGATAATGGATAACTTCATAGTCCTCACCACTCTGATTCTGGAGGTCGAAGTCATTAATAGTAAATCGCACTATGAGAGAGAAAGGATTTCTTAGCAACAAAAATCAGGCGCCAAAGACATTCCTAACCTATTTGGATGCAGTTCTTTTATATACTTATGAGGATTTTCCTATAAGTTCTACCTACCACAGATGTTATTTTATTTTCATCTTGGAAATAGAGAGGGGTAAAATGGAACGATTATTTTGAAAATAGCAATTAATGGTTCGAAATTCATAATAAACCAACGGAATCTGTATCTTTACATCGAAAATCGGTATCATATACTCACTAATTTTATATAAGCAATACAGTTCACGAGTACGAAGTAGAATAAGACAATTAATTGGAAGAAAATGACGTGCAATGGGTTGACTTTCATGGGGATAGCAATCAATGGCCTACAATTCATGTAAATCCAATGTAATTCTTGACTATATCTCAAAAATCGATTGTAACTACATATACGTACTAAAGTACTAGACCACTTAGTAACTTGTTTTTGAGATATAGCAATAAACTTGGGTTGGAACAAGTTCTTCCCTTCCTCCAGCGCGAGTAATGTTCCATCGAAATAATAAAACTAGTAGGTATGTTATTAGCAGCCTCAAAACGAACAAGTCTTT
Organism: Stenurella melanura; assembly: GCA_963583905.1. NCBI lineage: Eukaryota > Metazoa > Arthropoda > Insecta > Coleoptera > Cerambycidae > Stenurella > Stenurella melanura. Next base: position 88,927,333 of record OY757310.1, read on the forward strand.
TTTGTTAGGATATTGACTATTGTCCCCTCATAGTCAAAAAGAGGATGTCATCTTTTTCTTCCGTGATTTTCAGGGATATGACAAAAACTAGCGCTAATAGTTAATTGATAATTCAGTTTTATTCAGAAATTAAGTGTTTTATCGACAAAGTTTTCATTCTTGGTATTGATTCATGTAATATACAGTTTTGACATTTTTGGTTGAGAAGGGTTTCTTCTGGCAGATAATTTGCGAATTTCTTCAACGAGTCTTTAGAGTCATTGATTATTTCTATGTCTTTAAACTGCTAAATGTGTGACTATACTCTGGTATGGTATTTTTTTGCTGAACCTATTGTAAAGAAATGATTTAACAATCCCTTCTTCTTCTTCTTCTTTTAGCGGGGCGCCTGGAGGTCGCCGCACTCAGGCCTTGTGGCCCATTGTGCTACCGCTAACAAATTAAGGAGCTCCCCCGTACAGACCGGATTCCAGCCCAAAGCCTGAAATCCTTCCCACGGGAGAACTCCTTATTTCCTTCAGCACTGGAAAGCCAGCGCCGAAGTGCTTGTGCCTCAGGTTCATCAGTCCTGGGCAAGAAGTGAGAACGTGGATGGAAATCTCCTCCTCGTCCTCACAGAACCTGCAATTGGGGTGGTCAACCACCCCCATTGTGTGTAGGTGTTTCCTAAAAGAGCCATGTCCGGTCAGGAGGCCTGTTACGGCTCTAATTTGCTTTCTGCTTAACAATCCCTTGCTATTTTTCTTTGCCAAATAAAATAAAACCATTTTGACACAAAAGTGCCTCTGAAATTGTCTCTGCATATACTAAACTTCTGGAACACAACACTCTAATAGTAATACTCAACGCACGTTTCACTAACCATTGTCGGAAGACGATTAAAACTGAATAATTTATTTGTAAGTAAAAATTTAGTCCACTCTGTGTACAACGCAATTAAGTTTCACTTGTTGATGTTTGATTATAAATCTCAAGACTGTTTTCAAAAAATACTAAAACTTTACAAATATTTGAAAGTTGATAGCGAAAATAGGAAAATAAACATGTTTTGTGGCATGGCTTAGCACAGGCATAGGAGGCAGGCAAATACCGTATCAATTAATGACTTTATTTAATAGAATTTATTAAGTTCCTTCTTGAATAGTGGTTTGTGGGTCGATATAATAGCAACCGGACTATTCATTTGCAGTAAGAAAAGAAAAGTAGCAGTATGCGATGTCCACGGACGACACTCTGGTTGCAACCCCGCGGCCTGTGGATCCGACTGCATACGTACAATCCTGCATGTTCCATTCCTTTTAGTAAAAAGTTACTCGTATACGTACGCATGCACTTCTGGTATTCGCCGCCTATATTTTTTGTTCTCGAGTTCGGATCGATATGTAACTGGAGCGGTTTTTTAGACCGTCGCCATGTCTTTGAAGTACCGCGTTAAAAATTGCGCGAAATTCCAAATATTATTCGCTTGTTAGTTGTCGCTGCCGTTTGTACCCATGTTCGACTTCTGTCTTGTTCAATATATTGTACAAGAATCATTTTTGTACCGTACACTTAATTAGGTATAACGTATACCTTAGACTTTGTAATTCCGAGAGATCCACAACTAGATTGTGGGAATTTTTCAAAGTTTGCCGAACTTTCTAAGGTATTTCTTATTTTCCAGTTATCTTCCCAACTTAACGTGTGAACACCTATTTAAAATTGTAGATCTACGCCCATTTTATTATCTTGCTAAAATATGCATTTAAATAAATTCCGATTGAAGGAATGCATTCATAATTTAAAGAAAACTGGAAGCTGAGAGAACTGATAGGCTCTTTTGCATAAATTTTATATCGACAAAAATGTAAATTATTTTATGAGAATAAACTTAAGTCTCAACATGTGAAAAGATTTAATTAATAAAATGTACAGGATGTTCCATAAATAATGGAAACAGAGCAACAGCAGATAATGCGATTCAGCCAAACTTATCTTAGTTAAAAAGTTTATAGTAACTGAGATACAAGGTATCAAAGTGAATTTAAAAAAAATTATAATAAGTTCTAAAAGAATTTAAATATTTTAGAAAACTTTTTTGATGATCGGGGTTTTTTGAGGCTAGAAATTCAAATCTATTTAGAGTTTTGCTGTTATTTGTTGATTGCACCACCTACAGCATTATACGTGTCTTTAAAACATAAATTTATTGCTCCTTTAATGTTTCTTTCTGTATAATAAAAATACCTCTTTCTATATCTTCTGTACGTAAAGGAGGTATACCTTGTAAATGTCGCTACACGTAACCGATTTCGAGATATTATATACACATACACATACAGTATGTCTCACTTTTCATGACTCCCATATCACAGCTCTCTTATTTACAGTGCGATTTTTTTTTTAATTTGGGAGAAATGTACTCATGTATCAGGGCATTAAGTCACGGTAACATATTCTGAAATTCACCAGTAGCTTCCGTCGCTATGAAGAAAAATGTACAAAAAATTCAAAAATAAACATACGACGGGGGAGATGGTATACCAGCATTGTTATTAAGAGACTGTGCCTCTATTTTTGCACTGCCACTTTTTAACATTTCTAATCTAGCACTGCAAACTACTACATTTTCCCAATTATGGACTCAATAAAAAATTTGTCCTGTTTTCAAAAAAGGAAATGAGACTAATATTGAAAATTACAGACCTATAGTTATCCTCTAATTTTGGCAAACTCTTTGAAATTGTCCTATACCAACATGGGTTCTTGGCAGGTAGATCTACGATTACCGACTTGGTAAGAATTACACACTTTATCGCAAATACACGGGATCATGGTGGCCAAGCAGATGTAATTTATACAGATCTCTCTTAAGCATTTGACAGACTGGATCATGGGCTCTTACTGCAGATGAAGCTATCAGATTTTGGTTTAAGTCTTGACTTTCTAAGTTTCTTATCTTGGTAGCAGAACATTAAACGTGAAGTATCATGGGTTTTCATCTATTGAAGTGTCAGCGACATCAGGAGTGCCACATGGCTCTGTTTTGGGCCCATTATTATTTATAATTTCCATCAATGACATTTGCCAAGATATACAAAGTAATGTCGTCCTATACGCCGATGATCTTAAACAGTTTGCATCTATTAACTCCGTCGATGACTGCCATTGATTGCAACACGACTCACAAAAATAAACACATGGTGCGAAAATAATATGCTACCCTTAAATATATCAAAATGTAATTCAACGACCTTTACGAGAAGAAATAAGTCTCTAAACCTTTCCTACAAAATAGGCAATGATATGGTAACTAGGTCCATTAAATTCAAGGATCTTGGAGTCATCTTTGACTCAAAATTAACTTTAACTGCCCACATTTATCACACAATTGTTAATGTCTAGAGAAATCTAGGCTTCATTATGCGAAACTCAAGGCACTTTAAAGATATTTTCACACTTTCTCTCCTATTCAATGCTTTTGTACACCCAAAACTGGAATACGGTGGTATTGTCTGGAGTCCACAATACAATATTCATATTCTTAATTTGGAACTGGTTCAGAGAAGGCACGTCAAATATCTCTCCCTCAAAGCTGACGGAATTTATCCCCCCCAGAGACACGCCACAATCTGACTTATTAGCCAGATTTAATCTAAATGACTTAGTGACACGTAGAGTCTATTTTTCTGTTTTGTTCCTATAAAAACTATTAACAAGTCGGATAGACTATCAGGATATTCTCAGTTCCATACATTTCAATGTTCCATCTTTTCAGACTCGCTCATACGCCCTATTCTACTTAGCTACGCCAAGAACAAATGTAGTAAAATCTTCACCTATTCACAATATTGTGCTCTAACTATTTAAGCTAACAGTTGATATTTTTAATTGTAGTACTAATAATATAAAGAAATGTATTTTACATCACTCTTAAATTAACCTTTAGTTCCTACTATATCACCGTTTAGTGAGCAGATACTTTATCTGCTCACATTATTTTGCATTTTCCATTTTTAATTTGATTGTTATTATTCACTGTAAAATATTTAGTTTTAAGGTTTTACTCTGTACTGTATACATACTTATTTGTATGTTTCCTGCCCTGTAATTGGACAGCTGTATTCATAAAATAATAATAATTTTAAAAAATCCAAAGAAAAACAATGTCATAATCTTATTCGTTGTTATCAAAAACTCACTAATACCGAATTTCAATAATATAGGAAAACATTTTTTTTCCTTTTCAAAGTACCAATTATTATTAGTCATAACTTTATTTTCGGACGAAATTAAGCTGAAGAAAGACGGTAGTTCCATTTAGAATTAATCATGTGATATATTGAGCAAACTGTGATTTAGTTATCTATGTAAATTTTATTGTTTATTGTTCGTGAATCAAATTTATCTAAAATTGAACTTTTTGATATTTCCAAGTCAATTATTGTTTGATTTTGACTGTTAAGTAAACTCACTGACGTCACGTGATTAATTATAAATGGAAATCCTGTCCTCCTCTAGCTTAATTAACTCTTAATTACGTCCGAAAATTAAGCTATGACTGAGCTAAGTCTTTCGCTTTGGAAAAGACGTTTTTAAAAAGATTTTAAAAAGTCAAAAGTTCACAACTCAAAGAAATTAACTTATTTATTTTATAGTGTTACAATTAAACACATGTGGCAAGTTCGAGAATGGATATAAATCTAATGAGCTCTATAGCAAAACTCCTATTTATAAGCTAGGTATTTATTGTCTAGTAAGCAGCATGCATCATGTGGCCATTAGGTAACATCAGCATAATGTAGATAAGGATGCTCACATAACTCCTCCATCCCTAAGCTGAAAAAATAAAGGATTTTGTTTTTTCAGTATTTTTCGATGAATTCTCAGGGGGTGTGTCCTGGTTCTCTCGTTCGGCATCTTTCTTAAAGCTGAACAATGTGTGAAACATTTTTTGTTTCTTAGGGTAGATAAATTTCAGAAAGCAAATTAATAAAATAACAATAATTATAGATAAACATATATATAAGTCAGTATGATCACTTCTGTTAATGTCACTAAGTGTCTTTAGTTCGTGTAAATGGGTTTCGTCAGCCATGCGTTTGATGTCTGCGAGTCGATTCACTTCTATTTGTTTGTAGGGGATGACTTCTTTGTTGTTCTCCTTGGTGGACAATGTTCTCACTGGGAGGATTTCCAAGGGTGTTCCAGGGATGAAACCGGCAATGTTGTAGAATTCATGTCCATGGATAGATATACTACATTTTTGGGGTATATATATCAGATGGGGTTGGTCAATGATATTGTAACCGTGTTCTCCGCATTGCTTTTCTATTGTCATCTTGGTTGCTGGTATGGCTAATACATAGGCGTTGTTTATTCGTTCCACAATGTCATTTTTTATGACGACGTCTGTAGTTTGGCAGGGTGCTGATCCAGCGCCGCTAAGTATTTGGGGTAGGCAATCTCCTTGTGATACGGTTTGTGTCACATGATACAAACACAGGTCCTCGATACGTGGGCATGGTAGTTCTTCATAGTGGTGATAAGTCGAGTTTACAAGGATAAATGGTTTTAGAGGGATTATGGTTTTATTTAGAGCGGGTATAGGGAATAAGTGGTAATAATCGTATAAACCTTCGCTCAAAATAGGGAAGTGAAATATGAAGCATATGGTTTGCTTTACATAATAAATTTCTGTTTTTATTAGTTCGTAATAACTCTGAATATTTTTAAATTCTGGGGTTCCCTCGATATACAGGGTATTCATTATCCTTGTCAGATCAATTAGATCATTAATAGGTAGAATAGCACTATGTATTGATTCTAGGTGTGCAAATAATATTGCATCTTGTATGTTGTCTAGTATGGTAATTAACGATAAACAATCTATAATCATATTGTCTAGAAAATTTTGCAATCTTAAAAATAGTGTAAATTTATTCAAGCTTTGTTCAATCGTTCTTATTCTAGTATTTATTTGATTTTGATTAATAGTGATTTTTTCGAATGTTGATATTGTTTCGTTCATGAAATTGTTTGTAATTGTTAAATAATTTTCTAAATCTGTATGCATCTCTTTCTGGTTTGACTCTAGGATGGATATAGCGTTGTCATATCGTTTTGCGTCGTCCGAATCTAAGGTGCCAAAGGCCCATTTGGAAGCTTTTCCAATTATATTAAAAAGGCCTCTTTTTGTTCGAGTATTTCCTAACGGTTTCACGTTTTTCAGTTTATTTTCCGCTTGATTTAGTAAGTATTCTAGATGTTCGTATATATTATTTAATTGTGGATATAGTTCGTCGTTTACATTTATAATGGGTTTTATTGTTTTCATATTTATTTTTATGCTTAATATGGGGGCATCAAAATTTGTTAAATCAATATATTTTATAAATGAGTGTTTTTGTGGAGTGGTTCGGGCTTTGCCTAACGAAAAAGGAAGGATAGGGTTAGAAATTTTATCTATCTTGATTTGTGCTTGTACTAGCGACGTCAGGTACAATATGGCTAGTAGTCCCAGCATCTGAAACAGGTAATTTTCCTTTTAGATTTCTGGCTGGTTTAAGCGTAGATTTGTGGCGTGTGCCTTTTGTTGTTAATATTTTATTTTGTTGGTCTTGAACGACCATAACTGATTCGTAGGGAGTAGCGATTTTATTTCTGAGAGTTAATTTTGCATACGCGGTTTTGTGCGTGGTAATCGGTTCTGGTTCATTTCTATTTTCGTTGACTTTCGAAAGGTCTTTACTCTTTTCGTTATTCTCGTTAACCATTCTTTCTATTATTTGTAAGTTTGTACTGTGTCTGTTAACGTAATCATTAATAATGTCGTGTTCGGACATTTCGAATGCCGTTTTATTATCGAAATCTCCTTTTATAATTTGAAAAGGTGTAAATTTTGTTGCTGAATGCATGGAGTTATTATATCCTAAAATCGCGTAACTCATTAACGTTTCGACCGTTTGTGTCTTGTTTAGTCCCGTATTTAATATACGTAGTCCTTCTAGTATAGTAGAGTGAAATCGCTCTATAGGGGATTTACTACCGGGATTTCTTACAGTTGTAAAATGTAATTCGATACTATGTTTAGCACAAAATTCTTCGAATAAATGATTTTTAAATTCGGTTCCTAGGTCGCAAGTGATTTTTCTGGGGATACCGTAGTGTGACATGTATTTTAGTAAACCTTCGCAAACATGAGTAGCTGTAAGGCAAATAGGGTAAGCTTGTCCGAAACGGCTAAAACTATCTATTACAGTTAAAAATTTCTGTTTGCTCACAACAAATGTGTCTATGTACAAATGTTCAAAAGGACGATGTCCAATAGGGGTTGACTGAAATACAATTTTATGTGGATGTCGTTCATATTTTGTTTTCTGACAGGTGACACAAGTATTTATGTAATTTATTACGTCATTGTTTAAATTAGGCCAATAGTACAGATTTCGCAGGGCGAGGGTGGTTTCGTTAATACCGCGGTGTACAGTTTTTTGTTCGTGGTGGTATTTGATTTTTTCTTGTTGCGATTCTGGTTTTTCGATATCGTCAACGTAGTTATTTGTCTGTACTAATTTGTAAGCAGTATGTTGAAAATGTCGCTGCAAAATGGGAATTATTTCTTGCATAATCCGTTCGTCAATTAGTATTCCGTATAGTGTTTTAGGTTTTACATATTCTTTAAAAGTTTTCACTACTTCGTTTTCAAACATGTCTTTATTTCTACTAGGAAAAACTATCTGATATCTAGTCTTTGTCCCGAATGGTTTTGCGAGTTTTACGTGGGTACAGGTATTGTCTTTACTAGCTGTAATCATTAGTTGATTTTTAAATGTATTTATTGCATTTTCTGAAATGGGAATATTTAATATTGGGTTTTCGGTTGCGGAATGTATTGTTTCATTTGAAGCCTGTGATCTAGGGGGGCAAATTTGCGTATCCGAGATTACATTAATTTTCGGAGTGTTCTGCACTGTTAAGTCGGCGGGGGAAACATCCTCGTCTGATCGAAATTCTAGATCAATTAAATCATCTAATGTTAATTCAGGGAAATCGGTTTCTAACTTGTTTTGATCCGAATCGTCTATATTGCCGTCAATAGATTTGTTTTCTATCGGATGTATTTCAGGCTGAATTTCAATACGCGAGAGAGCGTCTGCTACTTTATTTTCTTTACCCTTTTTGTATATTATGTCATAGTCATATTCCATTAATTTTAGACGCCATCGCATAAGGCGACTGTTTGGCTCTTTCAAGTTATTAACCCACTGTAGAGGTTTGTGGTCTGTGACTATGGTAAATTTTCGGCCAAATAGAATTGGACGCCAGTATTTTGTAAAATTAACGATGGACAATAACTCTTTTTCTATAGTACTATAGTTTATTTCCGCAGGGTTAAGGGTGCGACTAGCGTACGCTACTGGTTTGTCATTACCTATAGTTCCTTGTGATAAAACCGCCCCGATTGCGTAGTTACTAGCATCGGTGGTGAGTATAAAAGGCTTAGTGAAGTCGGGGTATTGTAACAATGGTTCGTTAGTAAGTATGTTTTTACAGGTCTCGAATGCTGACAAAAATTCAGGTGAATGAATAACTTTTTCGCCTTTTTTCAAGCACTTCGTAAAAGGTTTTGTGATCTTTGCAAAATCCTTTATGAATTTTCTATAAAATCCAAGTAGTCCTAAAAATGATTTTATTTCACGTGCTGTTCTAGGAATAGGAAAGTTTTTGATGGCTCGAATTTTGTTGGGATTAGGTTTTATACCTTGTGGTGTAATAACATGTCCTAAAAATTCGACGTTCTGTTTTAAAAACTCCGACTTGTCTAATTGTATTTTTAATTTAGCCTCTCTCAATTTTGAAAATACTTGTTTTAGATTTTGAATATGTTCCTGAAGGGAAGTACTGAAAATAATTATGTCGTCCATGTAGACTAAACATATTTTATTTTGAAGTTCTCGTAAAACATGGTCCATCACACGTTGAAACGTGGCTGGAGCATTCTTAAGGCCAAATGGCATACGCAAATATTCGTAATGGCCATTTTCGACGTTGAATGCCGTTTTTTCGATGCTGTTTTGTTGCATCTCGATTTGGTGGAATCCACTAGCTAAATCTAAAGTTGTAAAATAATTACACTTGCCTAATTTGTCAAGTATATCGTCTATGTTTGGTATTGGGTATCTGTCGTCTATAGTTTTTTCGTTTAGTCGCCTATAGTCAACTACAATACGCCATTTCTTTATTCCGGATGCGTCAGCCTTTTTTGGGACTATCCAAATCGGACTGGACCAGGGTGATTGACTTGGTCTAATAATGCCGTCTTTTAACATCTTGTTAATTTGTGTGTTTACTTCGGTTTTGTGATAGTGGGGAAACCGATAAGTTTTTACATGAATGGGGATTTCGTCGTTAGTTTTTATCTCATGTTTTACTTTGTTGGTAAATGATAGTTTTTGATCAGGGTGATGAAAAATATCGGGAAATTTATTTATAAGTTTTAATATTTGTTCGCGTTCTTCCTCGTTCATATGACTGGTTCTAATTAAGTCATTTAAATTTTTATGTTGGTTTGTTTGACTAGAATAATCGGGTAATGCATCTTCAATATTATAAATTTCAAATTGTTCAGGATCATAAAGTGTGACATCAAAAGGTGTTCTAATTTCTACACATGAAGCCTGATCAGTATTATTTTGAATTTCAAATCTAGCACGAAAATTTTCTGCATAAGTTAAAGTTTCAGGAATGTATAGTCCGAAAAGATTTTGTTCGGGAACTAAAATATTTCCTTCACGTTTATTTACATAAAATAATTTATTAATAGTTTGATGGGGTGGTATTTCAATTTTTACATGCGTTTGCGTATGTTCTTCTCGATATTTGAACGGTATTTGAACTTTATCGTTGTATAAAACTTGTTCTGTAAAATGCATTTGTAAATCTAATTTTCTTAATTCATCTAGGCCTATAATTCCGTCGAAGTAGTCTGAAAAAGGATATAATGTAAATTCTATTTCTTTATCTGACTGTAATTCTTTAAAAGCTGGTATTTTTGCTTTGTACACAGCTTCGCGAGCTTGGCCTATCGATTGTAATAATGAAGGTGCTTTATACATACAATTTGGAAAATATAATTCGGCTACAATTGGTCTCAACATGGAAACGTTACAACCGGTGTCGATTAATAATTTTAAATCGGGATTTGTCGTTTGTATGTATGGTAAAGCGTTTATATATGCATTAAATGTTATGTCTGTCCGTCTGTTTGAGGAAGTTTGAGAAAATTTGGATTCTCGAGATTTGGATCATAATTATCTATAGGGTCTTCTCTATATTCTTGGTTATATGGGTTGTGGTATTGATCGGGTATTTGATACATTTCATTTTCAGCAATTGAATATTGATTATCGAAATTTTCATTATTTTGTTCTTCAGAATAAAGGTAATTTGCGTTTTCGGTATCATATGTGACGTCGGATGGTTCGTCATTTATCGCGTGTAACTCCTGAACAGTGTATTTTGGATTTTGGGTGCGTTGTACCCAAGGAAACTGTTGTCTCACCTGGCCAGAGGTAAGTCTCGGCTGTGGGTGATTTTGATAGTTTCTGTTTGTGGGGAAACTTTGCCGTGATTGTATTGACATGGGTTCAGGTGCATGTTGCGGGGTTCTATTCTGATTTGGTCTGAACACATTTTGTTTTTGTTGATTTCCAAAAACTTGGTTATTTGTGGGAAATCTAATATTCGTATTTGGTCTAGGCTGAATTGGTATAGGTTGACTAGGAAAATTTTGCTGTGGTGGAAATTGCAAAAATTGGTTTTGATAATTATATTTATATGGTATTTGAGTCTGGAATTTGTTAGAATTTTGTTGCGTTATTTGTGTTTTAACAGGTTGTTTGTTAATTGAATTTTGGGTCTGAATTTGAGTTTGTATAAAGTTTTCATTTTCGATATACAAATTTATGGCTTCTTCTAATGCTTTAGGGTTTCTAGATCTAATAAAATCACAAGTTCGCATGTTTAAATTCCGTAAAAAGACTTTTAGACTTTGGGACTCATATTGATCTATATAAATTAATTTTTGTTGTTGGGTAATTTCTGTGACAGGTTTTGAGTTTAATTTAAAACATAATTTACTACGGTTTGTTTGAATCCGTCTAGCAAATTCAATTGGATTTTCGTTATGTTTTATCGTCATGGTAAATAATGTTTGTTCTAAAATGTCCAAAGATCGGTTGTCTCCGAAAGTACTTCTGAGATTTTCTTTAATAAGTGCCCATGAATTTAATTCTGGACGAGCGCCTATTAACATACGGGCCCTGTCTCTTAGTTTACCCGCTATTATGCGTTCGACACATTTATTTAATCCGCGATCTGTGGTATTTCCGTATAGGTCATAAAATTCGTCAACCGCATTTATAAATGGTTCTAATTCGAGTTCCGTACCATCATAAGGTGCTATTGAGTCTGCATACAATTTCAGAACATTAATATTTATAACATTTTCAGTAGCCATTTCTGGACTTTCTGTTTTCTCTGGTTCAGGTTTATCTAATGATAAAGAACTGAGTGAACAAAGTATTGAGTCTAATTGATTATTATCGTTCATGAGATGAAAAATATGATTTTACAGATGTTTTCTTATAAAAATTAAATTTGATTGTAAACGATAAAATTTTGACAAGATCTGATCAAGAATTGTTAATTTTTGAAATATAAAATAATGCCAAAAATTGTTACTTGTTTTATTTATGATGGCTCTTTGAAATTTGGAAACGGTTCACTTATTTTACGATGTGTAAAAATAACAAAATTTTCAAGTTTCTTAAAATTACTTTTTCTTCTTAAATCTACGTTTCACGTGATTGTGAATTTGAACAGAAATGTTCTCACCTAATTAAATTGTTGAACAGAAATGTTCTCACCTAATTAAATTTTTGAACAGAAATGTTCTCACCTAACTAAATTTTTGAACAGAAATGTTCTCACCTAACTAAATTTTTGAACAGAAATGTTCTCACCTAACTTAAACTTTTCTTGGGTTTATACGATATATACCCAGGAAGTGAACAAAGGAAAACAAACTCGACTTACTTTGATTAGAAGAGGTGTCTGCTGCCTTTGGAGAAGTTATCCACCTGGAACTGCACTTGGTTCTTCTTGCAAATCTACTCAATTCAACTTGCAGTGGCTGTTGTCAATTTCCTTGATGGAAAAGTTGCACTATGCACTTACAACACGAGGTTCTTTTATTTAAGTCTAAAGAAATCAAAATTTCACGTCGATTTCTGCACGATGCACGGACCGACGGACTTAAATCTACACCGACTGCGCCAGCTAAGTCTTTCGCTTTGGAAAAGACGTTTTTAAAAAGATTTTAAAAAGTCAAAAGTTCACAACTCAAAGAAATTAACTTATTTATTTTATAGTGTTACAATTAAACACATGTGGCAAGTTCGAGAATGGATATAAATCTAATGAGCTCTATAGCAAAACTCCTATTTATAAGCTAGGTATTTATTGTCTAGTAAGCAGCATGCATCATGTGGCCATTAGGTAACATCAGCATAATGTAGATAAGGATGCTCACATAACTACTGTAACAATTGGTATTTTAAAAAGAGAAGTTTTATTTTCCTATTACGTGAATATCAAATACGCTATGTTATTAAAACTCGGATTCAGTGAGTTTTTGATAAAAACTAATAAGATTATGAAATTATTTTACAGTTAAAATTTTACCTAATAACTTTTTGTGGAAAATTAGATACTTTTTCTTCATAACGGCGGACGCCACTGGTGGATTTTAAAATAATTTACCGTTACGCAATCTCCTGATGGATAAGTACCTTCCATTCAAATTTCTAAAAAATCGCAATGTAAATAAGAGATCTGTGATATGGGAGTCATGAAAAGTGAGACATACTGTATGTACAAATGCATTTAAAATTTCTTTAACCTTCTTAAATCAACGTTACAAAATCATGATGTTACCAGTGATGCAAGTACTTATCCTCTAAATCTTCCATACCTTAAACCTATAAAAGATTCAAATTTTAAATGTATTTTTAATCCTGACATAATCTGAAATTGTTGAGGTCATAAGTAGTTAGATACTGAAACGCGGTTGGCACCAGTTTATTCTTATTAAAAATTATAACAAAATTTGACCACATATTAGCTGTAGCTATTGCTGTAATCAATAAATACTTACATTAAGAATGTTTTCCTGATATACTTAAATTTCACTTAAAGAGAGATGTTATGCAGCTTTAGAACTAACGATCTGTTTCATTATTTTCTGTAAATTTTTGAGAAATATTTAGCAAATAGAACAATGAATTCCTAAAAGATTGCAATATTCTACCAGATAATCGACGTCTTTACAGAAATTGCTCAATTTTATCCACTTCTACGAGTATTTTAAAATTATATTTATAAAAATTTGGACCAACGAAACAAATTGATGGCAATATTTGTTGATTTATCAAAGGCCCTTGACTTCGTAGATCATGACAGTTTGTTTTAAAAAATAGAGTATTATAGCCTGTCTGGTGGATCTCATAAAATCCTCAAATTTTATTTATATATTAACAGAAAACAATTTGTTGAATAATTTGGAAAGTTACCGGTTGACAGGGCCGGATATAGGGGGGTATGGAGGGGTGTCACACCCCCCAAGTTTGAAGCCAATTCGGCAAATCGTTTACTATTCGGCACTTTCAGCGTTCGGCAATTAATATTAAGAACCATCCACTCCCTGTCTGATCCTTTTGGCGCAGATGTTTTTTTCATCAATATTTTTACTTATTTTCACAGTGGTAAAATACCCAACAAACATAAGGAATAACCGTTTTGTATCTTTCACATTTTGCATTTTACTTTAAAATAAAGGTTTTTTTCTTCAATCAAATTTACATTTTTTTGTATCCCAAAAATTAAATGACCTTCATATATAAATAAAACAGAGGACCAGATGAGAAGAAGTCATTCGGCATTATAACAATTTCACACCCCCCCATAAAAATTGCTTAAAACCGGCCCCGTCGGTTGATATACCTCAGGGAAGTGTATTTGAACTCTTGTGAATTTGCTTGTTCCGTTGTTCTGTTGTTCCTTACGTGGGTAAGCCTTATCAATAGAAGCAAATAACTAACAGAGAAAAAAAATGTGTTACAGAAAGTTGACCAACTGTTAAAAAAGAATATCTACGTAATGTAGATTCTGATATAGTATAACACAAGGGTTACTTAGAAGGTATTTTTTTCATCAATTTATTTAGAGGCCACGGCTTCTAGTACATACACCAAATTTCAAGTTTCTGTAGTCTTAGCAGCTTGATTTATTTATTTTCCCCTATTTACCGTTCATCTCTTCGTCGGACATATTCAAAAGACAATCCAGTTCCAGATCTCGTTATAGTAAATATGTTTACAAAATTTCAAGTCAATATCTTAAACTGTTCCGGAGGAAACTTGAGGACAAAAAAAAGTTAAGGACAGGCAGATTTTTTTCTTCGTTTAAATTCAAAATCTCGACGTTTCATGACATTCTAAACCTGTTTCAAGAAAAAAACAAATTGAACATTTTTTTGTACGATTGCCTACTATACTTCCAGTTCACTACGTGGATTGTGGAAGGAAGTAATTGAGATATTCCCTTGAAATGTGGTGCACATATATATTATAACGACATCTGGAACTAGATTATATTTTGAAATTATTTCGTTGATAGGGTGGGGGGTAAGTAGAGGAAAATAGGGGGAAATGAGCAAGGCCAGCTTTGGCAAGCCAAGATTTGGTGTATATTCTAGTACATACACCAAATTTCAAGTTTCTGTACTCTTACCAGCTTGCTTTACTTATTTTCCCCTATTTACTCCTATTTACCGTTCATCCCTTCACCGGACATTTTCAAAAGTCAATACGGTTCCAGATCTCGTTATAATATATAAGTGTACAACATTTTAAGTCAATATCCTAAACCGTTCCAGAGAAAACTTGCGGACAAAAAAAGTTATGGACAGACAGAATTTTTTTTTTCGTTTAAATTTAAAATCTCGACGTTTCATGATATTCTAAACCTACTTCAAGAAAAAAAATATTTTTTTTTTTTTACGATTACCTACTATACTTCCAATCCACTACGTGGATGTGGAAGGAAGTAAGTGAAATATTCACTTGAAATGTGGTACATATATATATTATAACGACATCTGGAACTAGACCATATTTTCAAATTATTCCGTTGATGGGGTGGGGGGTAAGTAGAGGTAAATAGGGGAAAATGAGAAAAGTAAGCTGGTAAGAGTACCGAAACTAGAGATTTGGTGTATATACTAGGATTCTCAGATTTCTTCATCACATTTTTTAAACCTCCCACCACCTCCACTCCATTATTTAAGGGGTTGATAAAATTGAGATAGTCACTTGAAATTGGGTATACGTATGTATTATAGTGACATCTGATTGTGTCAACTCGGAGAAATGAGTAGAGCAAGCTAATAAGATTCCAGAAACTTAATTTTTGGCGTGTATGCTAAGAACCAACGCCTCAGATCTTTTCAAGATATCTGCCTTAAGTGTTATTGAAATTTTATTATCAATTATTTCCACGTACTAGGGTGCAATTATAGTCAAGATGTTTTCCTTTAAAGAGACTTGGATGGAAAATCTGAATGTGGAAGTGGTGATTCCTTAGGCAGTGGTTTTTCTGTTTGATACCATACTTATCTGTACCCTATTCTCACGTAAATATTTTTAAAATGTATGTATAATTATTAATCGTGGGTTATACATATTTTTTTGTCATTTCTTCTCTGCAGTTAATCTTTTACTGTTGAATAGTTGTAATTAAATCAATAAAAAATAAATCAGTTCATTAGCAGGTAATTTTCATATTTTCATTTTTATATCTACGGCTGACATATGTACCATTACTTAGTAAATGAAATACCCTATACAAGGTGATATTGGACCAT
Organism: Stenurella melanura; assembly: GCA_963583905.1. Lineage (NCBI taxonomy): Eukaryota > Metazoa > Arthropoda > Insecta > Coleoptera > Cerambycidae > Stenurella > Stenurella melanura. The sequence goes on from OY757310.1 coordinate 88,943,297, forward strand.
TTATATATTTTATAGACTTAGTTAAATTTCTTTTCTTTATTTTCGCATTTCAGAGTCACTAAAGTAAAAGTTTCAAATAAATTTAATTTCACATTACTGATTACTTTCTCCAGTTCTCGTGACTAGTTTATTACAATTCTGTTAGTCAGGCGGTCAATAGAAGTTTCCAACTTACATCAAACTCAAGAGTTCCAAAACTTTTTAGACTTGTGACAATAATCTTGCTATAGGTAATAATTTCAAAGTTCAGTAGGAACGCTAAATTTAATGTGAGGAAAAAAATTGTCCACTTGGTTTCCCATCAACAAAACTTTAAACTAGCTGATTCTCTTCTTGATATTATTCCCGAATAAATTTTAGGGATTAAATCATTGTTAGGATTAAATTACGTGCAAATTTTAATTGTCAAATTAATTTAAATATTGAATACCTACTTAACTAGAATTGAGCAGAACTTGTAGTCTGGTGATGTTGATTGCAACTAACATTTACATGGAATTATGTCAGAATTAGTTTATATAATTATACCTGTATCTATTTTATCTTTAAGCTTACCGAGAATAATTTTAAAAGACATGCCTAAGGAATCACTGCTTCCACTTCCACTATTATATTTGCCCTCTAGTAAGTAGAGAAAATTGCGCCGAGGTGTTGTTCTCATGTACATACTAAATTACAATTTTATTTTGATAACCCTCGTAATAATGTGGTGAGGATGTTGGAGGTGATGGTGGGGTGACAGATATTGTGAAGAAAATTGTGACCTTGACTTCCCATATATGCACCAATTCACAAGTGTCTGAACTATTGCTAGTTTGCTTTACTTATTTACTCCTATTTACCCCCAATCCTCAACGGATTAAGTTCAAAACATAACCTAGTTCCAGATCCCATTATAACACATACGTGTACCAAATTATAAGTCAATATCTTAGTTTTATGTTATTAACTCCTTTAATAATGGAGTCTGGATAGCGGTGGCAGTGATACATGTCATAAAAAACTTGCAACCGTAGCCTCTAGTATATACAACAAATCCCATGTTGGACTCCCATGCACTCTTACTAGCCTGCTTTATATATTTCCCCTATATACCTCCTATTTACCCTCCAACCCTTCAGCGGAATCATCTCAAAATACAGTCTAGTCCCATATATCTTTATAATACACACCTATACCAAATTTCAAATGAATATCTCATTATCTCAATTTATGGGTTTAAAGGTGTAGTTGCTGTGAAGTATTTTGTCACGTGAATATAATTGTCAACATTTCCATAACGAGAACAAGAACGTTGAACTTGAACGGCAGCGTCAAAGTTTATAAATTGGGGGTTAGTTTCTACTGATCGTGTTCTATAACAATGCCAAATTCACAGGAAGTTATCATGGATGGCTGTTATATCTTTAGATACTCCGGAATTGCATCAATTGTATTTTGAATTATCCCTCATCTTTGTTGGCTGCCTTTAGTATATTTGGCAGAGAATTTACCAAAAAAATATCTAGGTTTCCATTTATTAACTCTGTCAATATATTTAATGTTGACTGTAGTAATTTTTTTCGCCTACATTAAAACATTCTTGATATTATTGTTATCAGAGGATGGAAACATCTATTTTTTTTCCGGCTTCGTTTCTACTGCCATTTGAAGTTGTCAAGTAATTTATGCGACATATATGCGTTCTTATTACTTCAATATCAATTGAAAAAGTAATCGACAATCATAAGTGACAAAGTGACATTAAAATTTCCACGTTTCATGCCATTCTAAATCTATTTTAAAAAATTTGAAATTTTTTTTGAAAAAATGTGTAATGTTCTTTTACTACTACTATAGAATAGAAGTAAACATTATTTTTTGCTCAAACTTAAAATTTCCCCTTTTTATGACATCCTAAGCCTAGTTCAGAAGAACTTTTTTTCTTTTTTAATTTCAAAAATAGTGAAATTTTTTAACCACTAATACTTCCATTCCACTGCGTGAATATGGAATCGAAAATGTGACAGATGGCAATAATATTTGGCATATGCAACTATTATACTTTTATTGAAAAATGTAAAGGTGGTCATCCCAAGATGTAATTCAACCATGGTGGACATTTGTAAAGGTATTTGCGCAAACCATATTAGGCACCTGTTAGTATTGAATTTTTGCTGTTGGATGAGCACTCTATTTTTTTGACCAAAAGTTATCAGGTTGTCTTTGTAAAAATAGTGACAACTATATTCCGATTATTATCCTCAATGTCATTTCGTAATTAATAATTTTTTAGAGTAACCACCATGCACAAGTATAGAGGAAAGTTCTGTGTAAGTACCCTTATCGATTTTTTAACCACTAAAATAGACGGAAAAAAATTCTTTGTTCAAATTTAAAATTTCTGCGTTTTATGTCATTCTAAGCTCTTTTAAAAAAAAAATTAGAAAATATTTTTTTGAACATTTTAAATAGAAAAAATCGGAAAAGGTATTTACACAGAACTCCCTCTTTATTTGTGCATGGGGGTCACTCTAAAAAATTAATAATTACGAAGTGACATTGAAAATAATAACCGGAATATAGTTATCACTATTATTACAAAGAACACCTGATAAGTTTTATTATTAGGCATATGCACCTATTATACTATTATTGAAAAATGTACAGGCTGGTCATCCCAAGAAATAATTCAGTCATGGTGGACATTTATAAAGGTATTTGCCCAAGCCTTCCATATTTAGCACCTGTTATTTAGTATTGAACTTTTGCTGTTGGATGAGCACTCTATATATTTTTTTGACCAAAACTTATCAGGTGTTCTTTCTAATAATAGTGATAACTATATTCCGATTATTATTTTCGTAATTATTAATTTTTTAGAGTGACCGCAATGCGCAAATAAAGAGGGAAGTTCTGTGTAAATACCTTTACCGATTTTTTTCAATTTTTCGAAAATGTTTTTAAAAATATTTTCAAAATTTTTGTCTTCTGAAATAGGTTTAGAATGCCATGACACGTGGAAATTTTAAATTTGAGCAAAAAGGAAAGTTTGCTTCTATTCTACAGTGGTATTTTTTTTGAAATTGGTTTAGAATGCCATGAAACGTGAAAATTTTAAATACGAGCAACGAAAAAAAAATTTCCATCTATTTTAGTGGTAAAAATTTTTTCAAAAATGTTGGTGAAAAAAATTTTCAAATTTTTTTTTTCTCAAATAGGTTTAGAATTTCAGTCATGTCAAACGTGAAAATTTTAAATTTGAGGAAAAAAATTCCATCTATTCTAGTGGTAATTTTTTTCCAAAATGATAAAAAAATGTTGCAAATTTTCTTTTCCAAAATAGGTTTGGAATGTCATGAAACGCGGAAATTCTAAATTTGAGAAAAAACTTTTTTTTTTCATCTATTCTTTACCCAGTGATAAATATATTAAAATTTTTTTCAAAAAAATTTTTAATCAAAATAATTTTTAAATTTGTTTGAATAGGTTTAGAATGCCATGAAAACGTGAAAATTTTAAATTTGAACTAAGAAAAAAAATTCAGTCTGTATTACCTAGTGGTAAAATTTTTTCACAAATATTGAAAAATTTTAATTTTTTTTTTTTAATAGGTTTAGAACGCCATGAAACGTGGAAATTTTAAATTTCAGCAAAGAAAAAATTTTTCGGTCTGTTTTAGTAGTACAAAATTTTTCAAAAATGTTGGTAAAAAAAATTAAAAAAAACAAAATTTTTTGAAATAGGTTTAGAATGCCATGAAACGTGGAAATTTTAAATTTGAACAAAGACGAAAAAAATTTTTAGTGGTAAAGAATTTTTCAAAAATGGTGAAAAAAATTCTCAAAACTTTTTTTTCTGAAATGGGTTTAGCGTGTCATGAAACGTGGAAATTTCAAATTTGAGCAAAACAAAAAAATTTTCATTATTTATTCCCTTTAGATGTTCCACCCTGTATATTTTCCAGTGAAAGTCCTACCATTTCTTCGCTAACAGTACGGTCAACTACGTACCTGACTACGTCTGACTGCTCTCCGTCAAGTAGTTTTTTAGTAAATGCACCAACAGACAGACAGACAGATAGACAGACAGACAGACAGACAGACAGACAGACAGACAGACAGACAGACAGACTGACGGAATTGAAAAACCTATATTTTCGTAATCTCCGTGATCTGAAACGTCAGAATCCGAAAAAATCTCGGAGGGTGATTTTTTCTCGAATACAATACTTCCCTTCGGTATGCAAGGGAAGTAAAAATTAGAAATTTTAAAAATTTTGAAAATTTTTTATAAAATGGGTGACGGAAAAAATTTCTTTTGCTCAAATTTAAAATGTTCACGTTTCGTGGCATTCTAAACCTATCAAAAAAAAATATTTTTTTGAAAATTTAAATTAAAACATTTTGAAATTTCGAAAACTTTGTATAAAATGGATGATGGGTAAAAAACTGCTTTGCTCAAATTTAAAATTTCCACGTTTCATGACATTCTAAACATATTTCGAGAAAGAAAATTTAGAAAATAAAAAAAAATGTGAACATTTTTTATAAAACGGGAGATGGAAAAGAAATGTTTTACTCACATTTAAAGTGGTATTCTAAACATATCTCAAGAAAGAAATTTGTTTCGAAAATTTAAAAAATATATTTATTTTTTATTATTTTACCACTACAGATGATGGAAAAATTTCTTCAATTCTAAAATTTCCACGTTTCGTTATATTCTTAACCTATTTCAACAAAAAAATATTTTGAAAATTTAAAAAATAATTCCGACCACTATACAGTAGACGATGGAAAAAAGATATCAGGTTTTCTCTGTAATAATAGGGCTAACTATATGGCGATTATAATTCTCATATGTCATCTCTTAATTAATGATTTTTTTAGAGTGACCGTCTTGTATGAATAAAGAGGGAAGTTCTGTGTAAATACCTTTACCGATTTTTAATAACATATTCTATTAACGCAGTATTCAATTTTAGGTACACGTATTTAATATACATACGTAAAGTGCACCGTTTCAGAGAAACACATTTCAATATTTTGCGGCACAATGTACCCAAGTATGTTAGATTTAAATTGTTTTTATCTAAACAGTAAAATAATTTAGAATAATAGTTAAAATGCATTTATTTAGAAAAGGAGTTTTTATTAATGCAACAAATTAAGCAATTAAGTAAACAAAAACAATATCAAAGGAAATATAATAATAAGCAACAGAATAATCATGAATCAATTACTACAATTCATTTTCAAAATGTCCTCCGTTTAACTTAATACACACTCGGCATCTTTTAAGAAAATATCGTCTAATACTAAAAAAGGTCAGAAGATTATGAATATGGCTTGCAGCCGCCAGTACTCCCTGTCAGACTTCTTGTCTTATATTACTTGTTTGATAATATACAAGACTTTTCATGATACCCCGGGAAAAAGTCCATCGTCGTTAGAGCTGAACTCCGTGGTGGCCATGGATGTTCACTTCTGCGTCCGATCCAACATTTAGGAAATACTATTATCTAAATAATTTTTACAATCAGAGGAACTATTCTACTCCAAATATTAATTTTACATTCATGTTGAAAGTGTCTCCCTCTTGCGGCTCTTGGATTTTCTTCAGCCCTTCGAGTAAATGCTGCCTTATCCATGAAAAGAACCTTATTTAAAAAAGTTGGATCTCTTCTTTGTTTTTTAACATAAATTCGCAAAATTGTATGCTACGAGGAAAATCACCTGGACACAAATTTTGTGCTGGTGTGAAATGATATTGGTAATTGTTGCTCATCTAAAATGTTTGATACAGTACCACGGGTTAGTTCAGCATTTGCAGAAATTTGACGAATACTCATCTCAAGATCGTCTTCAATTAAATTTAATACTGCTTCCACTTTTTGCACACTACGAACTACGGGGCATCCATGGGAATATCTAGGATGAAAATAATCCGTCTCCTTTACTCTTATGAAACGTCTTGAGAATAATTTTCGATCAGGTTGCCTACGATTTGGGTATGTATTAACATATTTTTTTGCTGTAGCACGTCTATTATAATTTTATTGAGCATAAAATGGCAATTATATCAGTCATATAGCTATTTAAAAACAAATTGTACCACGGCATTGCAAAAATTACAGCACAGCAACTATCAATGTGTCTACTAGATAAAAATTATTTAAGTTAAATATAATTGGATACTTTGTGCCGAAAGAAATTGAAACTTTATAGATATTAAAGTGTATTTTTGACGTAGAATTGAATACTACATTTAAAAAATATATTATTTTATTAGAAAGTATATCGTCAAAAATAGAATGACCATAAGAAAACAATAATTAGACGTTTCCAGCGCTTCCTATCGTAGTCGTCTAAATTACGAACACAACTGTCCTTAGCATTTCAAAAAACCCCTATATGCCCAATTTGGATCAATAGTGGATAAATAGTGAAAGAGATATAACAAAAAAAAATTTAAAGAAATTGCTTTGACGTACAATAATTTTTTAAGGAGGCAACAAGGTATTAAGATATGTATAGCTAAAATGACCTATTTTAGGTCAAGAAACCTACTGTTGAGGTATGGCCCATTCTTTGGTGGATAGCCTGTATATTTTGGAATTTTCCTTAGAATTTTCAACGAATGGTAAATACCATACGACATTTTCTTTTTATAAACAAATCGTCGAATTCGTCTTGTGTTGCCAAGCAAAAGAAGTGACTGTTTACAATATTACAATTTTAAATGAAAGAAATTATTTCAAAAATACGAACAATGAATACTGTCAGGAAAAACTATTGACCAACATCTTGGTTGAAACTGATGTCTCATGCAAATCCGTAGTTTTCTGTGTTATCACTTATCACTTGGTGTAGGGAATATAGTGAATGTACAGCATGAATCACGCGTAGCACTATGTGTGGCCTTGACTCTGAAGGAAGAATAACTTGGAACGTTGAATGTTGAAGCAAAGTAGGAATATGTAGGTTAAAATTATTTTGCATCTTTTTAACTGTTTCTGAAATTTAAAGAATAGATTATATGTAAAATTTTGTAATTTGTATATAGTTAATATAGCGAATATAAAATGATATGCATGTTAAAATAAATATAAATTATGTAAATAATAGTTTATCTAATTTTACGTGTTAACATCTTTAAGCACCTGTTGAAATCTGGTCATTACTTAAGTTTTTATTTCTCGTGCCACATAAATCATGGATTGACACTTAATGACTTCCAGTAAAAGGTTATGATTAGAAAAACGATTCAAAAATTAAAAGCTGATAGTAATTTGCATACGGAACGCTGAAGAAAGTTTGTTTGTAGAGTATACAGTCATTAATTTATAACCAATTGTAAAAACTTCAATCAGAGAGATGGTAGTCACTTCAAGCCGCATGTTTTTTATGTTTGTTGGTTTATTTATTATTGCAGAATAGTTCAATGGTTTTCTGTGATTTTTGAAAGGGCATAACCGTGTAAGCATAGCAAAACGGCCCTTGAAACAAAATTGCTACTTTTTTTGTATAGTGTTTATAAGCATAGGATGTAATTCTGCAAAAATCTGACTTTCTAAAGCATAGTTTTCGAGTAAAAAAAATCAATTCTCATTTTATTTTTGACAAACTGCGTTTACCAATTATTTTGTGCTTTATATATAGTATGTATCTACTTCAGATGGATTAGTAATAAGAAAATAGGTTATAATTCTTCCAAGAAATACGTTTTTTTAATTTTTGTTATTTTTCAAAGAAAATATTTTGACATTTCTACATTAGAGACACCTACCAATTTTTAAAAAATAATTTATCATTTGATTTTGTTGGTTAAGAGAAAAGAACATTGTTTGATGTGTTTATTAAATAATTATAATATGTAAATGCCCTTTACTTGATTGTTTTTTTATATTTCAGTATGTTATACTAATTCAAAGTATTTCATAAAAATATATGTTATAGAACACTAAATGATAAATTATTTAAACAGAATTGGTGGGTGTCCCTAATGCAGAAGTGTCAAAAAAATATTTTTGAAAAACAAAAAAATTTAAAAAACACATCTTTGAAGAACCTATTTTTTATTATTACTAATCCATCTGAAGTAGATATATACTATACATAAAGCACCAAAAAAATGGTAAACGCAGTTTGTCAAAAAAGAAAATAAAAAAATTGAGAATTGATTTTTTCTACTCGGAAACTGTAAGTTTTAGGAAGTCAGAATTTTGTAGAATTACATCCAATGCTTATCATATACACCATACAAAAAAAGCTGCAATTTTGCTTCTAGGGCAGTTTTGCCATGCTTACACGGTTATGCTATTTTCAACGAATTTGCGAAAATCACTCTTTTTGAGTTTGAAATTTCTTTACTTCGTGTTAGTTTAAGACAATTCTATAAAAATTGTCACAAACTACAGAGTCTTACTCGGTGACGCGGGGTCCCCTTGTAGTCCAGAGAAGAATTTGAATCTTCGGTGCCCTTGAAGTAGTTTCTACAAACACTAAAACATTTGAACACTACAATCGAATACAATCACTGTACGTGTTATGAAAAAATACTCAGAAAAGCGAAAGCTTTAATTAAGTAAATGTTGAATTAAGAAATCTCCCAGGAAGTGTATCAATTCCTTATAAATTCCGGTTCTAGTCTTATTAATGCCTTTATCATCAAACAATAAGGAAATATGTATTTTAAAGTACCAAAAAATAACGTGTTACCATGGGCTTACTCGAATAAGTTTAAATCGGAAGAGTTTCCAATCACGAGAACGATTATCTTTTGTTTGTTCACACCCTTACAGGATGTGATACTACTACATCTGATTTTTATCAGCAGTGAAAAAGTAATTTGTGAATATCTCCCGAGCAATGTGGATGAAAGAAGAAAAATATTCTTTATTGTCAATTAACATAACATACATAACACCAACTTGAAAATTATTATCTGGTTTTGCAAAACTGGACGCGGTCCAGCATGTGGCTGTAGAAAGAATGGTCTTTATTGCAGTGAAGAAGATTTTTAAATTACAAATTTGAATGAAAATTGAAATCAACTTGTTTTCTGTTCTAAATCATTTTGATAGAATATTTGTATGTAAAAAAATGTTTATTGTTAATAAAAAGCACATTTCCTTGTATTACTGTGCTCAGATTCATTTATTTCACACACGTTCATTTTAGATGTGTAATTTCCGACCCCAAAAGTCCTCTAGATTTGGTTTTCTTGTAAAAGACTTCATCAATAAGGACCATTTCTCCAAATAGTTCTAGGGAATTATCAACAAAATCTGAATTGTGATACGAAAGTTTTCCTGCAACTCAACTCTATTTGAGATAATGTGATCCAAGAAAATCCTCTCATAACAATCATATGAAAAAATCGGTAAAGGCATTTACACAGAATTTCCCTCTATATCTGTGCATGACGGTCAGTCTAAAAAATTAATAATTAAAAAATTATATTAAACATAATAATCGGAATATAATTATCACTATTATTACAAAGAAAACCTGATAAGTTTTGGTCAAGAAAATATACAGAGTGCTCATCCAATAGCAAAAGTTCAATACTAAATGACAGGTGCCAAATATGGAAGGCTTGCGCAAATACCTTTACAAATGTCCACCATGACTGAATTATTTCTTGGGATGACCACACTGTACATTTTTCAATAAAAGCATAATAGGTGTATATGCCAAATAGTATTGCCATCTGTCATATTTTCAATTCCACATTCACGTAGTGGAGTGGAAGTATAGTGGTGGTTAAAAATTCCATTTTTTTGAAATTTTAAAAAATGTTGGTAAAAAAATTTTCAAAAATTTTAAATTTGAGCAAATAAAAAAATTTTCCCGTCTATTTTAGTGGTAAAAAATTTTCCAAAAATGTTGGTGAAAAAAATTTTCATTTTTTTTTCTATATAGGTGTTGAATAGATTTAAAATGTCATGAAACATGAAAATTTTAAATCTGAGCAAAGAAAATATTTTCCATCTATTCTAGTGGTAAAATATTTTCCAAAATAGCAAAAAAATGTTGCAATTTTTTTTTTAGAAATGGGTTTGGAATGTCATGAAACGTAGAAATTTTAAATTATAGCAAAAAAAAATGTTTTCATCTATTCTATAGTAGTGATAAATAAATTAAAAATATTTTCAAAAAATTCTTCAATTTTTCAAAAAAATTTTTGAATTTGTTTTGGTTGAAATAGGTTTAGAATGCCATGGAAACGTGGAAACTTTAAATCTGAATACAGAAAAAAAAATTCCATCTATTTCAGTGGTAAAATTTTTTCAAAAATTGTTTAAAAAATCTAATTTAAAAAAAAAATAGGTTTAGAATGCTATGAAACGTGGACATTTTAAGTTGGAACAAAGAAAAAGATGTTTTCCATCTATTTTAGTGGTAAAAAAATTTTCAAAAATTTCAAAATTTTTTATTTTGAAATAGGTTTAGAATGCCATGGAACGTGGAAAATTTTAAATTTGAACCAAGAAAAAAAAACGTTTTCATCTATTTGTGGTCAACATTTTTCAAAAATGTTGGTGAAAAAAATGTTCTATTTTTTTTTCTCTGAAATAGGTACAGTGACATGAAACGTGGAAATTTTGAATTTGAGCAAAACAAATTTTTTTTCATTATTTATTCCCTTTATACGGTGGTCCACTCTGTATAATTTCCAGTGAAAGTTTAACCATATATTCGCTGACAGTAGCGTCAACTACCTACCAAATTTGACTGCTCTCCGTCAAGTAGTTTTTTAGTTAATGCACCAACAGACAGACAGACAGACAGACAGACAGACAGACAGACAGACAGAGAGACAGACAGACAGACAGACTGACGGAATTGAAAAACCTATATTTCCGAAATGTACATGATCTGAAACGTCAAAATCCGAAAAAGTCTCGGAGAGTGAGAGTAATTTTTCGAATACAATACTTCCCTTCGGTATGCGAAGGAAGTAAAAACTAATAGCACTAGGCGATAAATGGGGAAATTTCACATAAAAACGTATATGAAGTTTTCTTGTAAGATCAAAAATGAAGTCTCGAGATTTTCTTGTTTAAAGCACGAGAATCGAACGTGACGACACATAAGCGCGAAGCGTGCGGGGTCTCGAACGCGCTACACTAAACTTGTAACTTTTGAGTTAATTAACGAAATTGAACTCATCAAAGCTTAAATGAAAGAAGAAACATATGATATGTGGATTGTTATATTTTCAAATATAGAAATGAATGTATGTAGAAATAGTATATATATGAAGTCGGAACATAGAGAGATATCCTACGAAATCGGTAAAAGCTCTACCATTTCTACAATTTTTAAGATATAAAGCTGAAACTTTCATATATTACTCCTAAAGTAATGTATAAAAAAATCTAATGAGTAAAAAAAATCTCAAAAATTTATATTTGAAGATGTACACCTCCAAAATTTCAAAATCTTGAGAAGGTGATAAAAGATATGTATAACTAACTTTAATCACCTATTACTCTGGTTTAAATCGCGTTATTAGATTTCTGTAGGTGCGATTTTTAAAGCTTGAAATGTACTTTAAGGTGCTTTAAGGGGATTTACCCTAAAAAATAAGTTAACCCTCTTTCTTTTACGAAAATAGAAGAACAAAATTATCTTTGCTTCAATATTCGTGAAACTAGAAGTAAAATAAACGTTAATAACTTTTATTTAAAAAAAATATTTGGCATATTATCCATCGGATTTTTTTATACATTACTTCAAGAATAATATGTGAAAGTTTCAGATTTCTATTTAAAAATTGTAGAAATTTCATCGGAAATCTCTTTATGTTCCGACTTCATATATGTACTATTCCTAGATACAATTATTTTATATTTGAACATATGATAATCCAATAGACACATGTTTTTCGTTTCATTTAAGCTTCGTTAAGCTCAATTTCATTACTTAGTTCAAAAGTTACAACAAAATAGTGCAGCGCGTCCGATACCGCGCACGCTTCGCGAGCCGTAATTATGTGTCGCCACGTTCCATTCTCGTGCGCTAAACAAAAAAATCTGGAGCCTACACTTTTTATCCTACAAAACTTCATATAGGTTTTCGATGTGAAATTTCCCCCTCTATCACCTAGTGCTCTGAGTTCTTATATTTTTTGTTTTTGTTTTTCGAGTCATTGGCCAAAAACCGAATATCTGCCAATATTTTTTATTTTTTTAGGGATCGCCGGCAACTTACAGCTGTAAAATTTCTTTATCGTATTCTACACCAACAAAAATACTTATTCTGAAAAATTCAGCCATATCACATATAGTGACCGGTTTTTATCAATTTCTGTCTCTGACAACTGGGCTAATGAGGAAACCTGTAAGTATAATTCACAAAAATTATCTGAAAATTCAGAGAATATTTCTAGAAATTCCTTTTTTTGACAATGTAATCATGATCAGTGATCCCGAAAAACCCCCAGCCATATATTTTCTTAATATGTACAAAAGCCTTAAATTTAAAAAAATATTTCCAAAAATTTTAAATTTGAAATTCAAAAAATTATCTGCCCATCACTACTCATGTCTCTGATTTGAAATAATTCAATACAACAATTTTTTTTTAATTCACCAAAATGGGTTTGCTTTTGAGAGCTTGGAAGAGTTTATGATTTTTCCGCTTCATTGACTCGGCTATACCTGTTTATTTATTAGTAGTATCAATTAGTACTCTTGGGTAAAAAGTCATCAAGTAATTATACCAAGCTACCCAACACAAATTTAAAGCGACAGAACTTTGTTTTACCGTAAGAAATATGCTACTCAATTTCTGCCGTGCATATTTGAAACATTTTGCATGTAAAGTATCAGTGGGTAAAATAATCAATCTGAAACATTGTAGATATAAGTTAAGTTGTTTCTCAAACGATGAAATATAGTGAGTTTATCGGAACTATTCTTTTGATTGGTTTACAAGCATGGATTATATATTGGGAAAATGGAGAAATACGCAACAGTTTTCATATAATTTTTGAAAAGCAATTCATACACATAAATTTGCTGCAAATTAGAAACAAGATAAGGTGCATCCCTCCATAAATAAAATGAAACAGATGCTTGTGCATACACCTGTGCTCTGAAGGTTATATCTAGAGATGAATCAATAATATACGAACATTATCCTGAGTTACCGCCATCAAACTTGATTTCTGTTTATTTTCTGAAACCTAAAAGGTCATAGTACAGGCAAATTAGCCATTTAGAGTAACAAAAATTAATAAAAGGATGATCTTCGGGATTTAAGTAGGTAATAATCTGAAGAAATAGATGATGCATTCCTTGCACTACCAAGTTCCGGGAAAATAAAAAAAAATGAAAAAACTTTTTGATTTCCAGTTTCTTTGCTCTAGCGTCCAAAATAATGGAAATAGGAGAAAAAACTTTTCAACAAAAGTTGTAGCTCGTCTCTTTCTCTACAACTATTTTTTTCTTACTTAAGCCCTTTTGAGGATAAATCCACTTATAGTTTTGAGCCGCTTCGAAATGCGCGAAAAATGATAATTCTCCGGGAGTTTTGTATGACCGAAATCATCGATCGATAATTCTTACTATTCAGAGCCCCTAAAAAAAAATAAAATAACATAAAATGTAGAAAAGAGTTTCAGCTTTAATGTGGAACTAATCACAAAATTCATAAAAAATGTTATCATAGAGAAAAAAATGTTAGAAGATGGCTCAGTAAACTTTGTACAGTTGTGCCACAGAGGTATTCATATCGTTGCCGGGAGTCGTTAGATTGATAATTCATTTTGCTAATATATTCTTACATAATTCTTATATTAATCCAATTAATATTTTATTGCAATTACTTTTGTCGAAAAAATATGTCTTGCGATCAAAGTAGAGAGTACATTTCTCATCGATCAGTCACCTCCAATTTTTAGAGTTCGGTTCGCTATATCTTAATTAGTAATAATGGCACAGTCTTAATTTTTAGATCATAAGTTCAAAATAACATATTCTTTCGAATGTCTTTAGAGTTTTTTAAATCGTGCAGTACTTTTTGAATTGGTCTACATTATTCATACACGTTCAGAAAATGCACAATTATACAATAAAACATATACAACTTATTTGTTTCTTAACTTTCTTCAATGAGATTTTCACTAAATATAGATCAAAGTGCATGGAATAGAGTCCATGCAGTGAAAATGCACCTATTGTTGCGGGAGAGATAGGGAGGATGCATAAAACTTAAAGATATGAATAAATCAACTGTATAAAGTTTACTAAGCCATCTTCTAGCACTTCTTTCTCTATGTTAAAAATTTGTATGAATTTTGTGATTAGTTCCACATTAAAGCTGAGACTTTTCTCTACATTTTATGTTATTTTCATTTTTTAAGCGGCTCTGAATAGTAAGAATTATCGATCGATGTGTCCCGTCTTACGAAACTCCTGGGGAATTCTCATTTTCCGCGCATCTCGGAGCGGCTCAAAACTAGAAGTGGAAAACTCGATTTATCTCCTAAACGGCTTAAGTAAGAAAAAAATTTGTAAAGATCTTTTTTGTAGAGAAAGAGACGAGCTACAACTTCTATTTTCATCATTTTAGCCGCAAGGAAAAAAAGTCGAAAATCAAAAAGTTTTCCAAATTTTTTTAAATTTTCCCGGAACTTGGAAGTGCAAAGAATACATCATTTCATACTATACAGGTTATTACCTACTTAAATCCCGGAGATGATCCTTTTATTAGTTTTTGCGAGGTTTTTATAGATTTTGCCTTCATTGCCTGTACTAATCATTCGTATTAAGACAATTTTACATCACCGTATATTTTGATTTTCTAGTGCAAATTAAGATAAAGTATAATCAGGGTATTTTTAAGATATGGCAGATTTTATTTGCCACCAATTTTTAACACCTTTGACTTTATTTTTAACATTTTTAAAGTAATATGTATGTACTGATTCTTATGTATCATAGTATTAGTGTATTTTTGTCAATTTTTGCGTATCCGTGTCAAATCAGGAAAATTTAAAAATAATTGAAAATGATAAAATTAGAATTTATTCGAATCTGAGAGATACATTGCATATTGCAGCGTTCGACAGTATACTTTCTTATTCTTGTGTACTTAATACAAGAATTGGAGAATGCTCATACTAATTCAATGCAAGCAGGTTTAGAATTGTATGTATTGTACCATAATTCTTAGAGTACTAAAAATGAAAAATAATAAAAAGTTAATTTAGTGCAAGAACTACAATGAAAAAGTCATCTTAATGGTCATATTAATCGAAACTTGTCGATATTGGGCACCTGAAAATCCCCATTGGATGCAAGAACATGACACCCAGTACCAACAAAAAGTTAATGTTTTGGCCCAGAATTAGTAGAGTAAATATTATACTTTTCGCAGATTTATTAAGTTTTTTAAATAATTGTTGCATATTCTGCGGAATACTCTTCGCAACTTTATGGTAAATAATGCTACTTTTAGAAACTTTTTGTTTAATTAGAAAACATAAAAAAATGATTTTAAAGAAAATTAAATAATTAATAACTTTTTACTTCACTGATCGATTTCGTTCGAAAACAGTATGGCTCTTCCTCTAGCTAAAACTAATTTACGGTCTAAATTTCAATACAATAGAGGTTTCCTTCTTAAGATATTGTGCTTACAAATACCGTGACAGACGGGCGCACAGACAGACGGACAGACGGACGGGCAGTCGGACAGACGACCGGACAGACGGACGGACGGACTGACGAACATACGGACATTCTGAAAGTTGTTCAGAATTCGATAAAAAATACAGTGACGAAAATTTTCTCTTTAAGAGCGATATTACCGGTTCTAGAAATATGTTGATAATATGCAATATACCCTTCGTTTGTATTTCTAAGGAGTATAATAAGGACCATACTTTTATAAGGACATTATAATAGAATCCCGATACTTACCTGTTTTTACTACAGCCATGTTGTCAATTTTAACTTGCTTGGCTCCAAAATAACGAGGACTCACATCGCACAAAAAATAACTTATGGTTTCAACAGGATGGGGCACCAACTCGAGTTTTAGTTGTGGTACGTCATTAGACACTTAAATTAAAAATAAATTAAAATTTTCCGAGATATAGGAGATGGCAAGGCGGGATAATTCGATGGCCACCTATGTATTCGGATTTGTCCCCTGAGGATTATTTCTTATAAGTGTATTTAAACATTATTTTTATTATGCCATATAATTTAGAAACTAAAAGAGAGCATCAAAATGGAAGTTTTAAAAATAACGAAACTTTTTAAAATTCCGATTTTGAGTGAAAGGTAGGAGGGGTTCAAGAAGAATTTACTTTTCGCCTCTCTGACACTGTTCATACTGAATCTTTGACCATTTATTCTGAATAACCTTTTATACAATTTGATTGAGATATGTAATCCCAGATACATGGTGTCTAGAGTAAAGTATTATATGTTTGGTTTATTTCTTACAACAAAACATCTGTTGATTTGTTTTCTTCTCAATTGACTTCAAAAATGTTTAAGGGGGGAGGAGGTTCTCAATTCGACCAGCATGTATATGTTTTATGTTTGTTAGGCTGACCTACGTAGTTCCTAGGAAATCTCTTGCAAACTGTAATATGAAAAGTATGGCTAGGAAGTGGGCGCATTATAGTTGATAATTTGAACAAAGATTTTTTTAAATTATTGGAAATTTGACGAATTTAGTGATAAGGAAACACGATTCATAACAGTAGCAATTACATATTTTTTGAAAACTATAGGATATTATTGCTACAAGATGAGTAGATAAGCTATGACAGTTTGGGACCACATACCCTATGTAAATCTCGATAAGAGCAAAACTGGGACTTTTTTGTCTGATTTTACCCCCTCGACGAATGTGTACGAAACCCCTCGACAAATGGGTTCTTTCCGAGGGCACGCCTAAAAGTGGTGGGAACTGCAAATAAGTGGCAATGTTGTCTACATCACGTACCAAAAGAAAAGGCGGAAATGTGGAGACTGGAAATTTGTATTGACATTACTATATAACCTATCATCATAGGAACCGCAGATATTCATCAGAATATTCAGAAACACTTTGGGATTTTACGATTACACAACTCTAAATTGAATTTGTTATATTTTCTTATTATAGGAACCGCGTTCTATTCTTCAATTCACTCTTTAAACAAGTAACTAATTTAAAATGTAATATATTAACCATCATTAAAGTTAATTTACAAATAAATGATTAAACGTACATTTTTGGTCTTTTGTTAATTTAAAACAAGCTAACCATTATACTCTTCGCCAATTTACTACACTTGTTATTGTTACATCACGACTTGGCCCTAGAAAAATTGAAAATGATATCACCGGTTAAGGTGATAAAAGATACTTACTTATTAATAACTTTAGAAAAATCATCAGTATACGAAAAAGTCAACGAATTTAATCAATATAAAAATATAAGATACTGTTATCAATTATCAAATAAAAATAATAATATAAAAATAAAGTAATGTTATCATAATTTCCAAAAGAAAATATTTATAGCTTAATTAATTTATAATTAAAAGAAGAGAAATACTTTATGCAATAAAAGTTACACAATAAATGTTACACAAAAAAAAATCAATGAAATTCTCAGAATCTCACCAATCCTCCTGACGATGGATAGATAATGGATGAGGGCTCCTGGTGAGTTCTGGTAGCTTTTCCTAACAGCCTCTCGGAATACAGATGGCCCCTCGACGTGATTTGAAGTCTTGCTAACTTGTATAACTCTAGGGTTTTGCTGTTGGTTTGGACTGGCTGGACTAAACTGGACTTGACTAAACGGAATTTGACTAGATTATGAATGCTAAACTCGACTAAACTGTGCTTGACTGGACTATCTGTCTTATGAAATCCAGCAGGCATTTAACCTCAAGTACGTTATTTGTGTACATTATTTGGGTAAATTATTTGAGTACGTCATGTGTATAAATTATTTTATTTGGCAGCAAAACAAAACTCTTCGTTTGGAAAGAAGAAAAAATATTATCAGCACGTGTTTCAGAATTATGGTTATGTTTAATTAGCAGAAATGAAAAATATGGCTGAAGGCCGTTAAATACTACTGAGAGGAATTAATTAAATAAATGTAATTACCTTTTATTAAATAGATCACTAAGACAAAGTTTGATAATAGCAGAAGAGACACAACTCGTGACTGAATGATTGTCAAAAAACTTTAAGTCTAAGTATATGCTGCTACAGAATTGGCTACAGAAATGGCCGATTCTGCTATCAGCCAGTTAATAAAAGAGATATCCCCTCTCAAGTCTCAATTAACATATTATCATATTTCATAAACTAAAAATTACTAAGTATTTGAGTCGCGTTCTATGCAACCCACAATACTTCCTGCAGTATATTTGGTTTAACCAATAATTAAGAAATAGGTGCTGTGAAATATAGATATATCTACTATTCGATCGAAGCCTCTGTGATCTACGAGAGCTGTTAGCAAAAACTGGAATACAAAAAGAGTTAAATGGTTGAAACATGAAAATATAATGAATGTGTACATTCCTAAATTTAAACAGATTACCTACGATAATTTAATGTCTGGTGTTTTCGTTACTAGAGTATGGTAAATACCTATACATTTTTCTCAAAAATTAAGTTTAGTTTATTAGGATTTAATAAAATTACGGAAAGTTGCCAGATGCACGCAACATTATATAATTGTTGGTATTAGTTTCAAACATTTTTTGTTTATAGGATTTTGCAAACAGTGGAAAGAAAAGCTATCTATGGGAACTAAAGGAAAAACTATATATATAAATATTAATGAAATCTTTGCATTCTTTCGATAACCTGACTTCTGGTTATGCTACCAAGTGAAAATTCTTATCAGCCACTCTCATTTTAACACTAGCATCCAACCTAGTCCCCTACGACTAAGCAGGCTAAACCAGTATCCACATGATCCCCTACGATATGTAAATTCAGTTAAAAATGAGAACTAAGGCCTGAAATTAATTTATTTACGTACCTTGTCTTTAAAAAATTTTTTCATTCTAATAAATTACATTTTCATAAAATCTCATTCAGTTTCTTGGAAATGCTTAGCCTTTGAAACGTTTTTCGTCCTTATTGATGACTCATCAGAAAAGCCCAAAGCCACTCACAACGATGTTCCATGCAAAACTAAGACAATATCCATGAACAAGTTTAAAATAATTATAATTTTGACATTGACTGATAAAAAACAACAGATCTACACCTATCTATTATCTAACTAGTATTGGAGCCTATATACTCTATGCATGTTTAAAATTAATTATTTATTATTTGTTTGCTTATAGTAATGAAACATATATTCTTTATAGGATTTTGCAAACAGTGGAAAGAAAAGCTATCTATGGGAACTAAAGGAAAAACTATATATATAAATATTAATGAAATCTTTGCATTCTTTCGATAACCTGACTTCTGGTTATGCTACCAAGTGAAAATTCTTATCAGCCACTCTCATTTTAACACTAGCATCCAACCTAGTCCCCTACGACTAAGAATGCAAAGATTTCATTAATATTTATATATATAGTTTTTCCTTTAGTTCCCATAGATAGCTTTTCTTTCCACTGTTTGCAAAATCCTATAAAGAATATATGTTTCATTACTATAAGCAAACAAATAATAAATAATTAATTTTAAACATGCATAGAGTATATAGGCTCCAATACTAGTTAGATAATAGATAGGTGTAGATCTGTTGTTTTTTATCAGTCAATGTCAAAATTATAATTATTTTAAACTTGTTCATGGATATTGTCATAGTTTTGCATGGAACATCGTTGTGAGTGGCTTTGGGCTTTTCTGATGAGTCATCAATAAGGACGAAAAACGTTTCAAAGGCTAAGCATTTCCAAGAAACTGAATGAGATTTTATGAAAATGTAATTTATTAGAATGAAAAATTTTTTTAAAGACAAGGTACGTAAATAAATTAATTTCAGGCCTGAGTTCTCATTTTTAACTGAATTTACATATCGTAGGGGATCATGTGGATACTGGTTTAGCCTGCTTAGTCGTAGGGGACTAGGTTGGATGCTAGTGTTAAAATGAGAGTGGCTGATAAGAATTTTCACTTGGTAGCATAACCAGAAGTCAGGTTATCGAAAGAATGCAAAGATTTCATTAATATTTATATATATAGTTTTTCCTTTAGTTCCCATAGATAGCTTTTCTTTCCACTGTTTGCAAAATCCTATAAAGAATATATGTTTCATTACTATAAGCAAACAAATAATAAATAATTAATTTTTTGTTTAATTACAAAACTTTTTTTAATTTCAAAAATGAATAACTTTTTTATTTATTGATCGATTTTGTTCAATAGTGTTCTTCCTCTAGCCAACATTAACTTACAGTCAAAATTCCAATACTATCGGACCTTTCGTTCTGAAGTTATCATGCTTACAACAAACGTGACGGACGGACAGACAGACAGCCGGATGGACGGACGGACGGACAGACAGACAGACAGACGGACATTTTGAAATTTGTTCAGAATTTGATTACCAACCCAGTGGTGTTCAAATTTTTCTCTACGAGCAATATTACCGGTTTTAGAAATGTGCCGATCGAATGCAATATACTTTTCGTCTTGTATTTGCGAAGAGTCCATTAACACATTGCCGTCATAAATGAATACAGTACTTAATAACGATGTCAACTATAGGACCAGAATGTCGTCAATATTTTGACAGCATAAACATATTTGCATAAATAAAATAGCCCTCTTTAAGAAAATAATAATAATGGTAATAAAGAATAAAATAAATTTATTCTGTAAGTTAATTTTTGGTCAATTTACGAACTTGTATAAAACTATTCTTTAAGAGTCTAGCTAAGCATTAATAAAACAATTTTATTACCATTCTTCTTAACACAATATTATTTCTGAGAGCATATTGTATTCAGCCGTAGCTGCTAAACAATTGTAATATAAACGAAGCACACATCATTGCTCTCATAAAACACTTATTAAATAGTTAAAAAGCTAAGAATTGTCCTGTACCATTTTGATTAAACATGGGTAGGTGTTTATGCGCCATACTGTTTTCTCATTAACATTGGTCTTTTACAGGACTCTGTCATCCTTGTGCGTCGCCATGTTAGATTTAAGATGACGTCACATAGTTTATCGTATTCTACACGTGTGCAAAATTTTAAAGCTTTAGCTCAATTAGAACTAGTCGAAATTTTGATTGCAAGATGTGTTTACATTGTTACAAGTGAAGCTAAATGAAAGCTTTTACAATAGTTATATATTTAAAGGTATACAAAAAATACTGTTCAATGACAACTTATATTTTATTTATTGTTTTCTGATGGAAAATCCTCGTAGTTGATTAAAAAGCAATAGCGAGCAAAATTATTCGGAACAAACTATTAATGGAAATTAACATTGCTTTTGCAATACACTTCTGCCTAATTAAAAAAAATGATGTATAACAATTCCTCGAAAAATATATTTGTTCTATAAGTATTTTCCTAGTTATAAATATGATTTATAAGATGGAAATCATAATGTTATTTATATTCAAGCTATTTGTATAGTGGCCACTTTGGACTTTAAAATAAAAATAGTTCAAAAATAAAAATTATTGTGATATAACCATATTAGCAACAATCTATTATTATGAAATATATTATCTGTGCTACACAACTGATGCAACACCACAAAAAGATCTAATACAAAAATGTTATTTTCACTTTATATTTTTAATCTTGAAGAATTCGTTTTTTTTTTTTAGAGCGTACAAAAATTTTATTGTATATGTATACCACACATATTCCACAGAAAAATTTCCTTCACTGCTGAAAATCGGTTTGCTGTTAGCGAAACGAAGTCTTAATCGGTTAACATTTATCTCATTTTCACTAAACATGTTGTTAGCTATGCCACCATGTCACATAGAATTTATATCTAGGGTGGAGCGAAAAAAAAAGTTGTCTGATGGAAAAGCACTAAGTGCCAAAAGTTGTTCCCTAATATACAAAACATTAGGAAATTTTTTGAAATTTTTTTGACGCCGTTTTCATACCCCGCAAGAACTTTAAAAATTTAGTTTTTTTTTAAATTATTTGTCTAGATATGTCTAATAAAAATATTGTTATTATTTTCTGGACAGTAAATCATGCACTCGTGCTTTAAACGAAAATAAAGCAGATAACAAAATAACAACAGTTTTAAACATACTGTTTTCTCGCACGTCTCGAATCATTCCCACTCCAATTATGCGTGATTGGCTATTGCTTATGGTCTGTCAATGCAATGCGCAATAGCCACACTGTTTTCATACTTGAGGCTCTCTTGGGTGATTTAGTACCTATTGCACTTTCAAACTAGTTCGATAATTTTAGCAAAATGTCTAATACGCGAAGTAAAGTTTGCTGTCCCATTTTCGGTAGTCCAGAGGAATTAAGTGATAAAATGCTACTAACGCGGGAACAAGTTCTTCGACATTACTGTTGGATTCGATTACAGAAACATAATGCCGGGCAATACAAATCAAATGTCAGTGAAATATATAGGAAATTGCGACAAGGCTCGAACAAATTTGGAAAAAAGCAACAATTCCAGTACTGCATCGTGTAAGAATTGTGGCCATGATAAAAAAAGAACACGATAAATTGAATAATATTTTGAAATCTAATATCCGTAAGGACACCACTTCTTTTCAAAATAAAGTAATTAAGATACAAGAAGAGGCAAAGAAACTTTTTTATATTGGAGCTTGTAAGTGTAAAGACTTTTCTCTTTGCCGCTGTGAAAAATCTCGTAAGGTTCCCATTGTAGAAAGAGGGTTTATAAATGATCAGAGGTCAACTAGACTTATGAATATGGCCTCTGTTGATTGCGAAACGACTTCTCAAATTCAAAAGGCTGCTGCTAGGAAACTTAAATATCAACATTTTGAGGAGTTACAAGCTGCTAAACGCCTAAAAATAGAAACTAAACCTAGCACAAGCGTCACAGACTTTGAATTTAACCAAGATGAGAATGAACCAAGTTCTTCGCAGAATGAATGCACAAGAATATCATCTACACAAATCACACAGACTGACAAACGTAATGCATGATTTAAATAAAGATGATACTGAAGAGGTGGCTATAGTTGTTGACAGGAGCAAAGTGCGAAGAGAACGGAAAAGTGTACGTCACAATCTGCAAAGTATAGAACAAGATAATCTACAAGCATCATTACTTCAAGAACTGTATTTTGACGGCAGAAAGGATAAGTCACTAAAAATTAACAAAACAAATGATGGCAGCTTACACCGAATAACAGTTATAGAAGAACATGTTTCTGTTATTAATGAGGCCGGCTTTAATTATTTGGGGCATGTTTCACCATCGTCTGGTTCAGATAAAGACATAAAAATAGCTCTTTGGTACCTAATTACCGAGAAAATTATTAACAAATCAATGTTGTCAGCTATTGGATGTGATGGGATGGTGGTAAATGCCGGAAAAAATGCAGGAGTTATTCGTCTTCTGGAGATGGAGCTAGGTCGGCCTTTACAGTGGGTAATTTGTCAGCTACATTGCAACGAGCTTACTTTAAGGCACATTTTAGAACATTTAGATGGAGCGACAACAGGGCCACGAAGTTTCTCCGGGCCAATTTGTTACAGTCTATTCTCGTATCTGCACATTTACAATTTGAATATCGTAATATGGTAATATAGTATAACTGGTTGCCTACCGTTCGTGCTCCATGTGAGCTACGCACAGTGATGTTAGCAGCGAGTTGCTGGCAACGCATTGCTAGCAACGCACTGTAACTGTACCTAATTAGGAAGCGAGTTTCGAACGTCTCGATTATAACCTTTTCAAGACCGTTATTATCAATTATACCTATTGTTTTGTTAATGGAATTATGAAATACTGTATTATGTGTGGAATATAAACATCATTAAGGGAGATCTATCAGATTTGTGGGTTATGTTGTATAGTGTTCATTCGGAACGTACCCATGGACAAAGTTCTAGTCATTCTCAGATTTTGACAGAGGTTTCCGTCACAATTTGGGACTTTTTTCCGTTTGCCGGCTCGAAGAGAAGTTGTGTCACTGAACACGTGGATAGCATTTTGATAATTTGCTCCTTTAATGGGATTTAGTGCTCTAGTGACAAATTAGCAGTGTTTTAATTTGATATTTGTATTATTTTCTGTTGGGAAATACTGCTACGGAATTTTCCGGATAAATCAACTTGCTGGAAGCACATGGCAAAAGAATTCTGAAAGCCCACTCAACATCTAAGGTACACCTCTGAAATCTCTTTAGAAAATAGATTTGTAATATTCGTTATTTCTTTATTGCAGGGCTTTTTGGATTTTTGGACTTTTCGGATTTTTTTGGCTTTTTTGTTCTTCTTGGTTTTTTTTGTTCTTTTGTACCTTTTGTTCCTTTGGTTTCATTTTACTTGGACTTTTACTGGTACTGCATCATGTATGTTTGACCCCACATCTTACCTGTTGGATTTGTACATCTGTACGTGAATTTGGTTTACTGAAACTTGATTGGCAAGATATTTTGTGAATTTGGAATCCTGAGTGTACCGGTGAGACTCTCCGTCCTGGTTCCCTTGAAAGCTACGCTCCCCTGGTAGGCCTAGTGATTACATTTTGAAACCTGCTGGAGGTAAGCGTCTTTGTATAACCTAACGAGGGACCTTATATCACATACCACCTTCTACGTGAGGCATAGAGAGCCCGTCAGCTTTCGTACGGTACACATTAAATGTGAATTATCAGTACATATTTTGCATATCACCAATTAAGTTTTAATAGTTTTGAATACCTCTTACAAATTTTCAGTCAATTTAACCTATTGTCAGTAAATAATTCACATTATTTTGTTCATTTTATGCTATTATTCAATATTTTAATGTAATCGTCTAAGCTAATATATTTTGGGGGGTCATATTTTGCCTATTAGTAGTTAAGATTTTATTAGTTTTAAGTTATCATGTTTTGTGTTAGGTTAAGTGTGGGCCACACATAAGTAATATCGATTGTGTGTAATATTATCTCTGTGGTATTTGGCTGTAAGATTACCTAAATATTATTAAATCTGTTATAGTAAGAAGCGTATTTGTTTTCACCAGCGTACATCGGAAAGCTCCAATTTGTTCGAACTCACACCCCAGGTACTTGTCTAGTCGGCCGTGTGAGCCTCTTTCGCCACCAATTAAATGCAGAGAGGGGACTGCACGTAAAACATAAAAATTTTGTTCAGGGCACAGGGTGACCACCCTACCCTGCTGTATTGCTGATATATCAGCCTCTAAAGTAATTTTTTTTTTATATATTCCCCTTTATCTGGGAGCCCTGCAACAAATTGGAAAAAGTTTATCCAATTGTGAGCAGCTGCCGATCGTCCAATTTCAGAAGATTGAAGGGCAGCTCCCAGAGGTAAACAAAAAAGACTTGAGTACGGATCAAAAGTACCTCCTTGATATTTGCAAAGCTGTATCTTCTGGTGACTTTCCACAGAAACTAGCAACACGAAGTCCTGGAAAATTATCCCATGCCAGATGGCTGACTGCAGCTAACAGAATTCTTAGATTATATGTGAGTACAGTTGATCCATCAGCAAATCTTATAGAACTGGCTACATTTGTCATAAAAGTATATGCCAGAATGTGGTTTGAAATTAAGTGCAACCCAAAACTTAAAGACGCTCCAAAAAACCTCTGGCATACCATATATCTGTCAAGGTATCTCAAAGAAGATTTGAAATGTATAGTTGAATCTACAATGCAGCGGAATGGTTTCTTTGCACATCCTGAGAACTTTCTTGGTGCCATGTTAGCAGATAACCGTCAACATGTTCGTGAACTTGCTCTTCGGCGTATTATATCTACTAGGGCCAAAAGTTTACCCCAAACAGAGGTACGAAAATTTACTATCCCTGTTATTAATTTTACGGCTGAAGATTATATCGATCTCATCTCGTGGTCGACCTTTAAGTATACCGAGCCACCTTTAACTTTCCATCTATCAAGCGGAGATTTGCAGGAATTTCTTAGTCAAGGTTCTCTTTTTATTCCACTAATCTTTGATCTTCCATGTCACACGCAGGCGGTGGAAAGGCACGTAAAAATTATTACTAAGGCTTCATCGGCGGTTTGCAGTTCGCTGGAACGTGATGGATTTATTAGAGCAAGACTTCTGGACAGAAAGATTTTGCCCGTTTTTGAAACTAAATCGGATTATAAACAAAATTAAACATTTTTTGAAAATATTTTATAACCACTTAAATAAATTTGAAATATGCAAACAAAACATCTATTTTATTTCTTACTACCGAATACATGCTCCAACCTATTAGCACAGATCTCAAAACAATCTTAACATTTACACATTAACGTTTACAATTTTCAATGAAAGACAAAATCATTATCAGACAAAAAAAAGTTTTTACGATTTTCAACAAAAATTTCAAAATTCCGGCACACTCGCGGGGAATGAAGATGAAGTCCGAAAATTAGAAAACAATTGGAGCATAATAGTCAATAGACAACTTCTGACCCCTAGTGCTAAATCGTCCGATAGAAAAACAAAAATTCCTTGTTTTGCTCCACCTTTGTAACATTTTAAAACTATTTCGAGAACTATTATAGTCTGTAAAAACACTTAAATAATAACTCACTTATGTTGTTGTTGCTACACATAACGAAAAGGTATCAGTGGAAATAATAACAATGCTTATAAAAATGTTTTGTCGTATCTTGAATAATTTTATAATTATCGTCTACTAATTTTTTAATCATATGTAAACGTTTATAAAATTATTTTAGAACACCTGTGAGACCTATAATAAAATGAATTAAAAAACTATGTTATTTTATACACTGCGCCCATTCTGCGTTTATAAGCATTGTATAAACGTTTTAAAAATGTTTATATCAACAATCTTGTTTTATGAAAAATTTTCTGTAAACATTCTTTCAGCTTCTACAAAACAGCAAATTGCTAATTGGAATGGCAGTTATGCGTTTGACTGTGTGAGTGTATGTGTTTGTCCGGAGAATTTTCTTTCATTCTCGAGATTTGCAAATTCCATAGATTTCAAATTTGGATGCAAATCGCATTCGCGATTTTGGAACTGTGCGTAATTTTGCATAATGTGGGAGTTACGTGTGGTTCACCAGACCAATATTTTACTAATACATTTTAGACTCTGAATGTGTCTTTATCATCATTCATCATGTATCTTGGACCTCATATCTAGTTTTTTTTAGCCAAAGTATACTTTTGAAATTATTGAAAATTCCAAAATCACATGACATGTTGTAATAAAAAAACATCAATGCCATCATAACTTTGACAGAAATGACGTGTTGAAATCGACACGTGCGTTAAATGACGTGTATTAAAGCAGAAAATCAGACGTGTCATATATTATCTATTCGCGAAATAATTTATTTCATGTTTTAGAGGCATAATATATGGTTGTAATGTTCAATAGCATTGAAGGTAATAAATAGTTTACTATTTAGTAACGTGGACAATCAGTGCCATACAAGTATTTTCACGGTGTGACAAATGATTTGAAAAGCTCACTGTTAAGAAGGAAGCAAAAACATATTTTGAATCTCTAAAGAATAATATTAGGAATAGGTCAAATCGATTTATCAAAAATGTGATTTAAATATTGACGGTGTATTTGACAGATGACGAAAATTAATTATGAGCAAAAATAAAATTGAATGTTTCTTAGTAATGTTAAGTAATATTGGTTTATATGTAAATTAATTAATCATCGCCGAGTTCTGTTTATTATAAACTCGCATACTTAAGAAATATAAGCTGATCACCACAAATATGTTAGAAATAAATGCGCAATAGATATAAGAAAACAACATCCACAAGAATATTTATATATAAAAAAATTACGTACGTATAAATATACCGGATTATGCCAGAACTATATAGACAAGGCGAAAACCGCGTATGAAGAAAATTTCCCATAGATTTTTTTGCATTTTCACGTTCGGGACATGCCCCTGAATAAGGATCAACAGTTTGCCGGGAGAAAATTTGGTCCCAGTTTGTTCAAACTATTTTTTTGTCTCTTTTCATTTTTGATTTTTTCGTAACATTGACCATTTCCGACTTTTCAATGTTTGAAAAATCGCAAAAACGGCCATGTTTAAAGTTTTTCAACAATAATAAGAATTTCATTTTTTGAGTTCACCAAAATTCTTATGCAATCTTTGAACATCCATTAACAAAATCCTGAAGAGTAAGTGCAGATTACTTCATTCTAAAGTTCAAAATTTTTAATTGTTAAATAGCTGGGCGTGCACTCTATCAGTTGTTTATAATCGAAAACAGTCAACTTTACGAAAAAAATACAAGCGTCTTTTTTTGTTTATAATGACCAAAAAAACCTAAAAAATAAGCGATTTTTGCAATTAGTTTTAACGAATTGGAAATTTTCGACCAGTAAACTCTGGAGTCCTTCTTTGCCATTTTTTGCACATTTACGTCCGGGACATGCCCCTGAATAAAGGGAATGTCCCGAATAGGAAGGCGAGGTTTTCGCCTTGTCTAATAGGAGCCTCGTACTCATCTATAGAATTTTTGGGACAGACATTTGAAGTTTTGCTGTGCTATTGAAAGAATAAATATAATTTTTTTAGTCACCCACATCATAAACTTCTCCGATTTAACTGGAAGTGACATCGACAATCTCAACATTTTTATTTCAAATGGCCCTCAATAATTTACGTACATTTTTCTGAATTTCTGATAGATATTTAATTCCCCCTTACAAAGTCTTTAAAATCTGTCCATAAATAATCTAGATGGCAGCAGTTTATCTACGAAACTATTGTAAGTGGAAACATGAAATTTCATATGTAGTTAGAGTTTGGTGTTACGCAAACAGTTCGGGATTCGATGCACCAATAGTATTCTCTATCGTCTGTTTGTGTGCCAAAATGTGGAACTTTGAAAAAAATTTGAACTAATCCAAAGAAGTGGGTTATTGTTTAAGAGGTCTAAACGTCTAAATTTGGGAAATATATCGGTTTTAAATAAAAGAAGTACCAGCATTCTTTAAAAAATATTTACCTATGTCCCTCTTTATTTCCTAATATTCTGAAAAAATCTGAAGTAGAAACAATGAAGAAACTGAACGGATACTATCGTAAAATCTCTATTGATATTAACATTAATTTATTATTAGAAGTTCATAATATATTCCATATGAAAGTTCAGAATAGATAAGCAGGGCTAGTCTATCGGCAACACCTTATTAAACAATATTATTTAGTAGAAAAATGTATAGTTGTTTAATAAATATTTAAAAATAAAGTTGTGAACCTTCCTTAATTTCGCATGAAATTATTTTTTTAATTGTTCTTTTTTTCAAACTGTGACGTGATTTAAATTTTTTTTTCAATAGATTACCATCTATTGCATTTACTTACAATGCACTTAATGCCCCCTTCTCGGTCAATACATATTTGAATTGGTTTATAAAAAATCGCACAATTACTAATTTTTCTTCCACGCTTGAAGTATAGTAATTATAAAACAATTTTCAAACATTTCTTTTGTTGAAATAGGTTTAGAATATCATGAAATGTCGAGACTTCAAATTCGAGCGCAATATTTTAACATGATTATGTGGAAGGGGTGGGGGGTGAAATAGGGGTAAATAAGTAAAGCAAGATTATAAGCGTCCAGAAACTTGGGATTTGATGTAGAAGCCAAGGTCTCAATTTTTTTTTGACATTCTGCACCCCCTCCACCAACTCCACTCCATTATTAAAGGGGTTAAAAAAATAAAATAAAGATATTGACTTGAAATTTAGTACACGTATCTGAAACTAAATTACATTTTGAACTTATTTCGTTGAAGGGTATGGGGGTGAAATAGGGATAAATAAGTAAATCAAGTTAGCAAGAGTTTAGAAATTTGAAATTTGGTGTATATGCTAGAAGTAATCTCAAATTTTTATATGAAATTTGCATTGCACCTCCGCTTCATTAGGAGGGGTTAAGAAAATAAAATTGAGATATTCACTTGAAATTTGGTACACGTATATATGAAACTAGATTATACTTTGAGATTCAATTGAAGGGCTGGGGGTAAATAGACGTAAATAACAATGCAAGCTAGCAAGACTCCAGAAACTTGAGATATAGTGTATATACTAGAAATTAAGGTCCTAATATTTTTATGACATCTAACACCCCCACCACCACCCGCACTCTATTATTAAAGTGGTTAACGAAATAAAATTGTGATTTAGTATATACAAGAGTAAAAACCATCAATTTTTTTTACACTAGCTACCCTCATCTCCATTAAACGTCGGTCAGTCGAAAAGGTATTGAAGTGGCCGTAATTTTATGGATCAGATGATTTCAAATATTGTATTATTGAAATTCTATGAGCAAATTATATCCACATACTTGCGTGCAAATATAATATCAAGATGCTTTTCCTTAAGGAGACTTAGGTGGGAAATTTGGATGCGGAAGTAGTGATTCCACAGGCAGCGGTCTTAATTATAAAATGATACAGTATTAAATGTTCCAAATGGTGTCTATTTATTCGTTGCAAGAGCCTAACTGGAGTAAAACGTGTGAAAGTCGTCTAATTGGTGTTTTGGAAAAAGAAATAATTTGTGTTACATCCTCTTCTTGGTTTTTTTTAAGATTCACTATTTCCTTTGTTCTTACTTTTTTGTTTGTATGATTTATTTTTGAATGAGAATTTGGTAGAATATTTTACAAATTGTAAAACTAGCAAGAAATTTCCCTTTTCAAATTTTTTAAGAAATTATTATCTAGAGATGTAATTAATGTATATATTTATTCTATATTGTGTTCTGCTTGTATAACTATTGGTTTTACGAAACGGCTCACT
This sequence comes from Stenurella melanura, assembly GCA_963583905.1. NCBI lineage: Eukaryota > Metazoa > Arthropoda > Insecta > Coleoptera > Cerambycidae > Stenurella > Stenurella melanura. The sequence goes on from OY757310.1 coordinate 88,974,217, forward strand.
AGTAGTGATAATAATACACTTGTTTCAATTTCATTCGCGTGCTTAATTCAAAAAGCAACACGTATTGTCCTGCAATTGTGCCAAGGGTATTCTCAGGGATTTTCTAGTATATTCCCATCAATGCATGTCGTCAAACCTAAGTAATGAATTAAATAAATCCTTACACTTGACCAATCTTTCCGCACATTAACCTTAAATTCACTTCAACAATATTTATGGATACGTATAATGAAGCATATTCTCCTGAATGATCGTATCTCTGTAATCTGGGTTGTGTGTCTTTACACCATCACAGGGATGAACATGACGACAATCCAAGTTTCATTGAACGTCACGTGGCCTCAGTGGAGGTAGGACACCCTTAGCGCTGCCGCGTATGTCTCTAATTAATCCTCATTGTGAATTTTATATGCGGATCAAGCGGGATGACATATCACATTGACTTCGTCGTATTAGTGAGTTCAATAAGCCCTGATTTTTTATTAAATAAATTTTAGTTAACTAATTTTAGAACATTACTTATACAGGGTGATTCACGTAGGACATTCATTAGAAGTTTTTCAACTTGCAGTTGGATTAGAAACTTGAAATTTGGTATGCAGCCATAATTGATCATGCCCGTTCTATCTAAAATATTTCATGTCCTCCAACTATACAGGGTATGCCAAAAATTGGTACCAACTTTCTTATTTTAAATGGAAACCTATATTTTTCTTTACATGGTTCGATTGGCCTTCTAATTCTGAGTTTAGAGAACCTAAGTTATGTTAACTTATCTATTACAATTTTTGACATATGTCCAATTTTTTTTAAAAAATTGCCGCTGTAGTAGTTTACGAACAAATTTGTATCTCGCAAACCTTTCAAAATTATGAAACCAAATTTGTGAAGCAGTTAGCTGGAAGTCCAGGCTAACTTTTGATGTCCCATCGGTGGTCCCATTTTGTACCATATGAGCGCAGTCGATTTTCAAATGTCGCAATCAAAAATTAGCAAAAAGTCAATTTTTTCAAATGGCACCTACTATTTTTTTTCATACCATTCGAAAGAAAATTGAATTTTAGGGTGAGTTACTTAAGCATACCCTATACTTAACTTTATCCCATATCGAGTTATTCAATAAAAATCAAGAAATACCTTATCTTGCCGAGAGATTCCTTACTTCATCAAGTATGCCATGGAAACAAAAGACAGTTGTAATAATTTTTAAAGAAAAATATGGATTCTTATTTAATTACACACAACACCAACAAATTATTATTAACGAACAAGAACAATGTTGACGAAATTCTGACGTAAATGTTCAATGTGACCACCATATTTTTGTTCAAATATTCTATTATTCTACTTTCAACAGATTGCGTAGCACATCTTTGCGCCTACCATTTCTGACGCCAGAAATCAATGCAAAATTGAATTTTAGGGCCACTTTTATTAACATTGTATATGTTTATCTACAGTTGTTTTTGAATTATTGGCATTTTTTGAAAAAAATATTGTTTTTTTTCTCAAGGGTAGTACTTGGGATTTGGAAACAATCATTTCATTTTAATTTTTATTCAAAAATCGTATTGCAATAATAAGTAATAACAACAAAATAACAATAAATAGACAGATTAACAAAATAATTATATCAATGCAAATGCTCAATGTGTGCACCGTTTTCACTGACAGAATTTCGTCAACATTGTTCTTGTTCGTTAATAATAATTTGTTGGTGTTGTGTGTAATTAAATAAGAATCCATATTTTTCTTTAAAAATTATTACAACTGTCTTTTGTTTCCATGGCATACTTGATGAAGTAAGGAATCTCTCGGCAAGATAATGTATTTCTTGATTTTTATTGAATAACTCGATATGGGGTGAAGTTAGGTATAGGGAATGCTTAAGTAACTCACCCTAAAATTCAATTTTCTTTCGAATAGTGTGAAAAAAAATAGTAGGTGCCATTTGAAAAAATTGACTTTTTGACAATTTTTGATTGCGACGTTTGAAAATCGACTGCGTCCATATGGTACAAAATGGGACCACCGATGGGACATTAAAAGTTAGCCTGCGCTTCCAGCTAACTGCTTCAAAAATTTGGTTTCATAATTTTGAAAGGTTTGCGAGATACAAATTTGTTCGTAAACTACTACAGCGGCAATTTTTTTCAAAAAATTGGACATATGTCAAAAATTGTAATAGATTAGTTAACATAACTTAGGTTCTCTAAACTCAGAATTAGAAGACCAATCGAACCATGTAAAGAAAAATATAGGTTTCCATTTAAAATAAGGACGTTGGTACCAATTTTTAGCACACCCTGTATAGTTGGAGGACTGAAAATATTTTAGATAGAACGGGCATGATCGATTATGGCTGCATACCAAATTTTAAGTTTCTAATCCAACTGCAAGTTGAAAAACTTCTAATGAATGGCCTACGTGAATCACCCTGTATATTGTTATTTTTAATGCACAAGAAGTTAATTCAGTTTTTAAGTTGTTTTCTGTATTTTATGAATATTTTAAGTTATAATACATTTAGTCCATTAAAATGTTACATTGACCTTGCATTTTAGGTAGGACAAGATTTTATTCTTTTAATGTTTAAGGGGAGTCAGTGTGAATATAAATCTCGATTTTCGGCATTGAGAGCTCCCCCATTTGGCCACAATCTTTAAAAAAGGGGGCGTAAATAGTTATTTCGCGATATCTTGAGAACCGTAAGTCTCACAAAACGAATTTAAAGACTTTTTTTTTGTAGAGATTTAAATTCTCTACAATCTTGATCTAGATACTTCTTCCCGTAAAATTGAAAATGAAAAAATTATAATTCAAAATATACAAAGATTTTCAAGAAGAATATCATTTAAGGGTTATAACTTTTTTTCTATCGATTTTATTGAAAATACTCATCAGATGTTTCTTGTACATAATTTTATTGCAAACATTTTCCTCTACTCATTCTTTAAAGTTCTCCTCTTTGAAGTGGTGCTGGGACGCTGCAAATGGATAAAGTGCATCAAAAAAGGCATTGGGGGCAATTCTGAAAAAAATTGAGAAGGTTTCAAACTGTTTTTGATGCCTGCAATTTTTGTCAATCCTCTTCTTTTTCGAGTAAAAAAATCGCAAAGTTCTAAAATTCTGATTATTCCTCACCAGATAACTTAAAAAATGACAATTTCAGAAAAAAACGTTTCAAACAAAAGTAGTCTACTCCTAGTCAGACAATCCGAATTTGCAATAAAATCTAGGGTGTAACGAAAAAATATTTTTTCCGTTTAAGCACCCGTGCTAAATAAATTTGAATTACCCGCGGAAATAACGACCGGAAGTCAACAAGTGCGCAAACGCGGTAGAAGCATCATTTGAAATATCCATGCTACTTGTTCACTTCGATTTCGACCTAGGTGAGTGAAGACTGTTACTTGTTCTTTAACGAATTTTCACGTTTATTTCTTTAATCCTTTGATATTTTGAATATATTTGATTATTAAATGATGTCACATTATTGAGTTAACGTTGCTGTATAGTTATTTTTGGGAATTAAACGATATTTCGTGTAATAATTAATTTTTATTAACACACCTGTTTGTGTGATGTCGGCGTCCATTGGACACATGTTAACTCATTAATTATCGTGGCAATTTTGTATCTTGTGGTCGCTTGAGACACAATACCGTGGTGTTTTGCCATTATTTAGATTATTGTGTACGAGGATTAAACTCGGAAATGAATCAAAGGATAAATTAGAATCTTTGTTTCTTAATCGTGTGTAGACAATCTTATCTCATTAAAAGTCGAAATCTAAAGTCGCATTTAGTTCACCTCGTATTAATACAAGAGGTTAAGAGATCATTTTTTTATTAGTTTATTTTTTGGGAGATTAAACCCATAATTTTGTTTGCTATATTTGTTACAGTATTAGTTTTTTTCAGATAGTAATCCAGATATTTTCTCTCTAATTGTAACTAAATTTTGTTACCTTCATTCAAATTTTTGGTCCTAACCAGTCAGCCATTTTGTAAACGGCTAAAATATCATGAGAGTAGAGTTTTCTTATTTATTAATTTCATATATTATATTAATCAGTAGTTTATTCATATATTTTCAGTAGTAAAGTAAAATTTTATCAATACTCAGGTTTTTTACTAAATTGCTAATAGTTTGGTTTTGCAGTGACCTTCGTCACCATAGTTTTTTTGTAGTTTTCTTGTATCTCTTTTTTCTCACCATTTTAAATTTTTTATATTATCAACTGGTTCTTTACATTCCCCTTTTTCATGTAAAATCCTGGACCAAACCACCATTGAAGCAAGGCACAAGGCATAACTTGAATATTTGGAGTTATCCTAAAAGTATTGGATATCATTCCGACGCAGCGTCTCCTGGAAATCAGCGTTGTCCACGTCTCCGCTAAGCTAAGTAGCCAAATTTACGTGCAAAATTCAACTTTTGGTAAGAAGATAACTTGTAAACCAGTTGATCGTTTCCTTTTGTAATTTTTTTGTTAATCTTCAAATTTCACCATATTTGTAGTCATTTGTAAAGTGTTGTAAAATTTTCAATCTTTTATACTGTTAATATATTATTTGTTTTATATTTGATTTTGATTGTTTTCTCCCCTTGATAAAGTTTGCAAGAGTGTTATTTACTGAATACGCTGGCGCCCAAATTTTTATAGTTTATTAAAGTTTTGTTTGGTAAATTTGACAAGCAAATAATTGTTAAGAAACAAAAATATATAACTCTTCTCGCCACATAGTGACCCTCGACTAGCCCTGAGCTAACTGGTTGCTACGCTTTCATAGCTTCCTCAGCAGCCAGCTGAGAGGTTTTGGTTGCAAGGGGTTCCCAATTAATAAACCGAATTTGACCTTGAATGGCCTTAACCTCTCCACTAAAAGTCAAAGTGACATATACCGCCGAACTGCCCCCAACCAATTCTACAACTTTTGTTTAAAACATTTTTTCGTGGAGTGTTTACTACTCGAGATATTTGAAAGTTTCAGGTTAAAAAAATCACCCGGGTAATTAAAATTTCAAATATCTCTAGTAATAAGCACTCTGCGACAAAATATTCCAAACAAAAGTTGTAGAATTGGATGGATATATCACTTTTACTTTTGGTGGATGGATTAAGGTCATTCAAAATCAAATTCGGTTTTTCAATCGGTAGCCCCTATATTTTATTGCAAATATCTGACTGAAAATAGACTACTTTTGTTCGAAACATTTTTTCTGAAATTGCCATTTTTTTAAGTTATCTGGCGAGGAAAAATGAAAACTTTAGAATTTTGAGATTTTTTTTTTCGAAAAAGAAGAGATTTGAACAAAAATTGCAAGAGACAAAAAAGAGTTTGGAACCAAACCAGGAATGTTCTCAGTTTTTTCAGAATTGTCCAATATCCTATTTGATGCACATGATTCATTTGCAGTGTCCTAACATTTCTCCAAAGAAACGATATTTAAAGAACGAGAAGAGAAAATTGTTCGCAATAAAATTATGTACAGAAACATCTGACGTGTATTTTCAATAAAGTCAATAGAAAAAAAGTTATAACCCTTAAATGACATTTTTCTTGAAAATCTTAGTCTATTTTGAATTAATTATAACTTTTTCATCTATAGAGAATTCAATTCTTTACAAAAATAGTCTAAGGAATTTCTTTGTGAGACTTTCGGTTGTCTAGATATCGCGGAAAAACTGTTTACGCCCCCTTTTTCAACACGGCGGCCAAATGAGTGGCTTTTAACCCCGAAAATCGAGTTTTATACTACACTGACCCCCACGTAAATAACAAAAGAAAAAATCTTGTACTAGCCAACAAGGTTCGGCCGACATTTTGTAACATTTCAATGGACTAATTAATTTTTGTTGACAAGTGAATTAAAATTTAAACTGCGTTCTTTCTTCCATGTTAATAAATGACAATACTTACGTTAGTAACAAGAAACCGCTGCCTAAGGAATCACTACTTCTACTTCCAGATATTCCATCCAAGTTCTTTAAAAGAAAATACATCTTGACTATAATTGCCCTCTAGTATATGGAAATAATTAATCTTAGAATTTTAATAATACTTGAGGCAGATGTCATTAAAAAAATTGAGACGTTGGTTCTTAGCACATAAGCCAAAAATCGGTAAAGTTATTTACACAGAACTTCCCTCGTTATTTGTGCATGGCGGTCACTCTAAAAAATTGTTAATTACGAAATGACATTGAGAATACAGATCGGAATATAGTTATTGCTATTATTACAAAAAAAACTGATAACTTTTGGTCAAAAAAATATACAGAGTGCTCATCCAGCAGCAAAAGTTCAATGGTGCCAAATATGGAAGGCTTGCCCATTATTGCCATCTGTCACATTTTCAATTCCACATTCACGTAATGTAGTAGAAGTATAGTGGTGGTTAAAAAATATAAAAAATTTTCAAAACTTTTTTTTTTTAATAGGTTTAGAATGTCACGAAACGCGAAAATTTTAAATTTGAGCAAAAATAATTTTTTCGCTCTATTCCAGTGTTAAATTTTTTTCCAAAATGGTGAAAGGATGTGGCAATTTTTTTTTTCCGAAATAGGTTTTAAATGTCATGAAACGTGGAAATTTAAAATTTGAAAAAAAAATATTTCGTCTACTCTATAATAGTGATAAATAGATTACCTATACACGTTTTCAATTTTTTTTTAATTTTTCAAAAACATTTTTAAGTTTGTTTGAATAATTTTAGAATGCCATGGAAACGTGGAAATTTTAAATTTGAACAAAGAAAAAAAAATCGATCTATTTTAGTGGTAAAATTTTTTTCGAATTTAAAAAAAAAATTTCAATTTTTTTAAAATAGATTTAGAGCGCTATGAAACGTGGAAATTTAAAATTTTAAGAAAAAAAAATTCCATCTATTTTAGTGGTAAAATTTTTTTCAAAAATGTTGGTAAAAAATTTTCAAACATTTTTTTCTTCTAAATAGGTTTAGAATGCCATGAAACGTGGAAATTCTAAATTTGAACAAAGAAAAAAATTTTTTTAGTGGTAAAAATTTTTTCAGAAATAGGTTTAGCGTGTCATGAAACGTGGAAATTTTAAATTTGAGCAAAAAAAAATTGTTTTCATCTTGGTAAAATTTTTTTCAAAAATGTTGGTGAAAAAAATTTTCAAACATTTTTTTTTCCCGAAATAGGATTAGCGCGTCATGAAACGTGGAAATTTTAAATTTGAGCGAAAAAAAATTTTTTTCACTATTTATTCCGTTTAGACGGTCCACCATGTATATTTTCCCGTGAAATTTCTACCATTTCTGCGCTGACAGTAGCGTCAACTACCTACCAAATTTGACTGCTCTCCGTCAAGTAGTTTTTTTAGTAAATGCACCAACAGACAGACAGACAGACAGACAGACAGACAGACAGACGGACAGACAGACCGACAGACAGACAGACAGACTGACGGAATTGAAAAACCTATATTTTCGTAATCTCCGTGATCTGAAACGTCAGAATCCGTAAAAATCTCGGAGGGTGATTTTTTCTCGAATACAATACTTCCCTTCGGTATGCGAGGGAAGTAAAAATGAAGTTTATGTAATCTTACCAGCTGGCTTTACTTATTTTCCCCTATTTACCCCTACTTACTCCCGAATTTTTCACCGGAATCATCACAAAACATAATCCAATTACAGATGTGGTTATAATACATACATGTGCCAAATTTCAAGTGAATATCTCAATTTAATTTTATCAACCCCAAAGTTACAGACAGACAGACCGACAAACGGACCGACAGACAAACCGACAGAGAGAACGTTTTTCTTGCTCAAATTTAAAATCTCAACGTTTCATGACATTCTAAACCTATTTCAAGAAAAGAAAATCGGTAAAGGTATTTACACAGAACTTTCTTCATTTGTGCATGGCGGTCACTCTAAAAAATTATTAATTCCGAAATCACATTGAGAGTAATAATCGGAATATAGTTATCACTATTATTACAAAGAAAACCGGATAACTTTTGGTCAAAGAAATATACAGAGTGGTCATCCGACAGCAAAAATTCAATACTAAATAACAGGTGCCAAATATGGAAGGCTTGCGCAAATACCTTTACAAATGCCCATGGTTAAATTACTTCGTGGACGACCACCCTGTACATTTTTCAATAAAACTATAATAGGTGCACTCGTAGGTGCATATGCCATCTGTCACATTTTCAGTTCCACATTCACGTAGTGGAGTGGAAGTATTGCAGTGGGTAAAAAATTTCAATTTTTACTTCCCTCGCATACCGAAGGGAAGTATTGTATTCGAGAAAAAATCCTACCCTCCGAGATTTTTTCGGATTCTGACGTTTCAGAACACGTAGATTCCGAAAATATAGGTTTTTCAATTCCGTCTGTCTGTCTGTCTGTCTGTCTGTCTGTTGGTGCATTAACTAAAAAACTACTTGGCGGAGAGCAGTCAAATTTGGTAGGTAGTTAACCCTACTGTCAGCGAAGAACTGGTAGAATTTTCACTGAAAAATATACAGGATGGACCGTCTAAACGGAATAGTGAAAAAAAAATTTTTTTGCTCAAATTTAAAATTTCCACGTTTCATGACGCGCTAAACCTATTTCAGAAAAAAAAAATTTTGAAAATTTTTTTCAATCATTTGAAAAAAATTTTACCACTAAAAAAAATTTTTTTCTTTGTTCAAATTTAAAATTTTCACGTTTCATGGCATTCTAAACCTATTTAAAAGAAAAAATAATTTTGAAAATTTTTTACCAACATTTTTGAAAAAATTTTTACCACCAAAATAGATGAATTTTTTTTTTCTGAAAATTTAAAATGTCCACGTTTCATAGCGTTCTAAATCTATTTAAAGAAAAATTTGAAAAAAAATTAAAATTTTTGAAAAAATTTTACCACAAATAGATGGAATTTTTTTTCCGATTTAAAATTTCCACGTTTCCATGGCATTCCAAATTTATTAAAACAAATTTAAAAATGTTTTAGAAAAATTTTAAAAACATGGAAACATGTTTTAGTAATCTATTTATCACCATTATAGAATAGACGAAATATTTTTTTGCTGGAATTTAAAATTTCCACGTTTCATAACATTCTAAACCCATTTCGGAAAAAAAAATTTGCAACATATTTTCACCAATTTGGAAAAAAATTTAACACTAGAATAGACATAAAACATTTTTGAAAATTTGTTCTATATTTTAATCACCAGTATACTTCCACTCCATTACGTGAATGTGGGATTGAAAATGTGAGAGATGGCAATAATATTTGGCATATCCTATTATATACTTTTATTGAATAATGGCATCCCAAGAAATAATTGAGTCATGGTGGACATTTATAAAGGTATTTGCGCAAGCCTTCCATATTTGGCACCTGTTATTTAGTATATTGAACTTTTGCTGTTGGATGAACACTGTATATTTTTTTGACCAAAAGTTTTCAGGTTTTCTTTGTAATAATACCAATAATTATATTCCGATTATTATTATTCCCAATGTCATTTCGTAATTAATAATTTTTTTGAGTGACTATCATGCACAAATAACGAGGGAAGTTCTGTGTAAACACCTTTACCGATTTTTTTTTAAATAGGTTTAGAATGTTATGAAACTTGGAAATTTTAAATTTGAGCGAGCAAAATTTTCTGTCATGTATTCTAGTGGTAAAAACATGTTTCATCTATTCTATAGCAGTGGTAAAAATATTTTCTTGAAATAGGTTTCGAATGTCATGAAATGTGGAAATTCTAAATTTGAGTAAAAACAAATTTTCTCCGTCATCCATTTTGTATTTTGTAGTGGGCAAGAATTTGCAAATTTTTTATTTTTCTTTATTTTCAAAAATTTTTTTTTTTCATTTATTCTAGTGGTAATTTTTTCCCAGAATGTTAGTAAAAAATGTCTACATTGTTTTTTCTGAAATAAGCTTAGAATGTCATGAAAAGCAACAATTTTAAATTTGAGGAAAAAATGTTTCCATCTATTCTATAGTAGGTAGTGGTGAAAAAAGACTACAAATTTTTTGAAAAATATTTTCAAATTACTTTTTTTGAAATAGGTGCCATGAAACATGGAAATTTTAAATTTGAATAAACTAATTTTTTTTTCATCTTTTTTTTCAAAAATGTTGGTAAAAAAAATTTCAAAATTTTTTTTTCAGAAATAGGTTTAGAATGTCATGATGAAACGTAAAAATTTTAAATTTGAGCAAAAAAAAAATTTCCAGTGAAAGTTTAACAATTTCGTCGCTGACGGTAGCGTCAGCTACCTACCAAATTTGACTGTTCTCCGTCAGGTAGTTTTTTCAGTTAATGCACCAACAGACAGACAGATAGACAGATACACTGACGGAATTGAAAAACCTATATTTTCGGAATCTACATAATCTGAAACGTGAAAATCCGAACAAATCTTAAAGGGTGATTTTTTCTCGAATACAATACTTCCCTTCGGTATGCGAGGGAAGCAAAATTGAAATTTATTTTACTATTACTATACTTCCAATCCGCTACATGAATGTGGAAGTAATAATAACGCATTGTGAAGTTTTTGCAATCACAGTATATTGTGTGTCACTAATCGGCTACAGCGCGCGTGATGTTCTAATCGAGGGACAACGCAGCCCAGTACATAATTAATCATATCATTTAAAACTATATTAGATATATAGTGGAGTAAAACTAAGAGTATAAATCACCCAATAAGGAACTGTCTTACTATAGCAATTTTATTGTTCGAACTTGTAGACATTACATGAAGTTTAGGGAAAAGTTTTGGATTAAATCCGTGTGGCGTAAAGCTTTTCTTTAAACAATGGAATGTTCAAAATAGTGTTCTTTTTGCAGTTTTTCTTCAATAACTGTGGTTCTATAAGTCTTATGGTAATAAGGAAAGCGAGACAAATTATTCACAATTTCAAGTCAAAATGTTTAAAACTACGGCTCAAAAACAATAACAAAATCAAAAATTGAACAGTTGACCGTGTTTGCACATCAAGTCGTACAACAAACTTTTTTTCAGATTGTAGCTTATTTTATGCGGCGTTGAAATCCAAATTTTTGGTATTTAAAAAAATGTGTTTACATTTTTTTTAAATACAGGTGCATTTTACTCATCAACAGTTTACCTAAAATTGAAAATCATGCATTAAAAATGCATAACACAAGAACCATTTAAAAAAGGTTTTATCTACGCCAGTTGTAAGCCGAGATATGACATTTACTGCATTTTAGTCATTTATAAACAAATGAAGTGACTTGAAATTAGCACCATACATTTCATAATATTTAAAACTATTAATAGACTATGTTAAAATATTTTTAATCACATAAGTTGTTGCAATATTAACGAATTTAATTTGCCTAACAGCATGCACAGTCTACTCCCGCAGTATAGAACGTTCTAGCTCTCATCCGAAGTGTATTGCATCACCCTTCAATTTCACTATATCGCGATTTTTTTGTTTTGTTTTAACAATTGTTTCTTCTTGTAGATTTCAGTTTTGCTGCACAATTTTGAGATAAATTATTAACTAAAAAATTAAGAATTCTTATTGTATTGGAGAAAAAATCACCCTCCGAGAGTTTTTCGGATTTTCACGTTTCAGATTATGTAGGTTATGAAAATATAGGTTTTTCAATTCCGTCTGTCCGTATGTCTCTCTGTCCGTCCGTCCGTCCGTCTGCCCGCCCGCCAGCGGGCTCAAATTTAAAATTTCCACGTTTCATGACAATCTAAATCTTTTTCATGAAAACTAGTTTTCAAAAAGAAAAATTTGATAATTTTGTCAAAGAAAAATTGTATTGAAACATATTCTTTATAGGATTTTGCAACAGCAGAAAAAATAACTATCCATAACTAAAAGAAAAACTTTATGTAAAAATATTAATGAAATCTTCGCATTCTTTCGATAACCTGAATTCTGGTCATACTAGCAAATTAAAATCCAAAAATGAATTTGTCTAATTTCCTATTTGATAATTCTCATTCCAACACTAGCATCCACACAGTCCCCTACGGCCATGCAGATTAAACTAATATCCACATAACCCCCTACGATCATGAACATTCAGTTAAAAATGAGAACAAATGCCTAAAATGAATTTATTTATCTACCTTGTCTTAAAAATTTTTCATTCTAATGAATACATTTTCATGAAATCTATCATTCTGTTTCTTGGAAATGCTTAGCCTTTGAAACGTTTTTCGCCCCTATTCTGGAGCTCATCAGAAAGATATAGAAAATGTCTTGGTTTTGCATGAAACATCTTAATGAGTGGCTTTATGTCTTTCTGATGAGCTCCAGAATAGGGGCGAAAAACGTTTCAAAGGCTAAGCATTTCCAAGAAACAGAATGATAGACTTCATGAAAATGTAATCCATTAGAATGAAATTTTTTTAAGACAGGGTAGATAAATACATTCATTTTAGGCCTTTGTTCTCATTTTTTACTGAATCTTCATGACCGTAGGGGGTTATGTAGGGGACTGTGTGGATGCTAGCGTTAGAATGAGAATTGTCAAATAAGAAACTAGACAAATTCATTTTAGGATTTTAATTTGCTAGCATAACCAGAATTCAGGTTATCGAAAGAATGCGAAGATTTCATTAATATTTTTACACAAAGTTTTTCTTTTAGTTATAGATAGTTGTTTTTTCTGCTGTTTGCAAAATCCTGCAAATAATATGTTTCAGTACAATTATAAGCAAACAAATAATAATTCATAAAAAAAAATGTTTCAAAATTTATTGACTAAGTATAGAATATAATAATGGAAAACTTTTTTTCTCAAATTTAAAATTTCCACGTTCCGTGACATTCTAAACCTATTTGAGAAAAAAAAAATTGAAAATTTCTTTGCCAGTAGATGGGAAATTTTCTTTAGTTCAAATTTCAAATTTTCACGTTTCATGACATTCTAAATCTGTTTCATAAAAAATTGAAAAATTTTTAAAAGTGAATCATTTATTATTTGTTTGTTTATAGTAATGAAACATATTCTTTATAGGATTTTGCAAACAGCGGAAAGAAGAACTATCCATGAGAACTAAAAGAAAAACTACGTGTAAAAATATTAATGAAATCTTTACATTCTTTCGATAACATGACATCTGGTTATGCTAACAAGTAAAAATTATTATTTGCCATTCTCATTATAACACTAGCATCCAAGATAGTCCCCTACGACTAGGCAGATTAAACTAGTATCTACATGGGGATCATGTACGATATGTAAATTCAGTTAAAAATGAGAACAAAGGCCTGAAATTAATTTACTTACCTACCTTGCCTTTAAAAATTTTTTCATTCTAACGAGTTACATTTTCATAAAATATCATTCAGTTTCTTGGAAATGCTTAGCCTTTGAAACGTTTTTCGTCCTTATTCTGGACTCCTCAGAAAAGTCCAAAGCCACTCATAACGAGGTTCCATGCAAAACCAAGGCAATATCCATGAATAAGTATGAAAATTACCTAGAACAGAAGGTGAAAAACATTTTTTTGGTCAAATTTAAAGTTTCCGCGTTTCATGACATTCTAAGCCTATTTAAAAAAAAAGAATAATTGGAATTTCTTTAACTAGTACTATATTTCCTTTCAACTACGTGGACATGGAATTGAAAATATGATAGATGACATATAGTTAAGGCACTTGGCAAGGAAGACACCTGTTATAGTTTTATTGTAAAATACACAGGGCGGTTATCCTAAAAAATAATTCAACTGTGTTGGAAATTTGTAAAAGTATTTACGCAAGCCATGGAAGGCTTGCGTAAATACAATTCAATTCAACAAACTCAATATTAAATAAAAGGTGCCAAATATGAAATTTTGGCACCTTTTATTTAATATTGAATTGTTGCTGTCAGATGACCACTCTGTATATTTTTTCACCAAAAGGCTTCATTTTTTCTTTGTACTAATATCTTCCGATTATTATTCTCATATGAAGTTTCGTAATTAACAATTTTTTAGAGTGACCGCCCGGTATAAATAAAGAGGTTCTGTGTAAATCCTTTTACCGACTTTTTTTATAGATCTATTTTGTTAAAAAACAATAGAGTTCTTCTCCTAGCCAACACTAACTTACTGTCCAAGTTTCAGTACAACCAGGCTTTTCGTCTTTAAGTTATCGTGCTTACAATAAACGTGACGGGCGGACAGACGGATGAACAGACGGACGTACGTTTTGAAAGTTGTTCAGGAATCGATCACTAACACAGTGATATGAATTTTTTTTTCTCTACGAGCAATGTTACCGGTTTTAGAAATGTGCCGGTCGAATGCAATATAATCTTCGTTTTAAATTTGCGAAGATCATAATAATAAAGTAATGTAGATAACTCTTTGACTAAAAATTGATTCATTCATTTCGAGAATAATAACAAGCTAACCATTATACTTTTCGCCGATTTACTGCACTTTTTATACAATTGTTGAACATTTTTAGGATACTCTTCGCAGTTATTTTTTATAAATAATATTAGTTTTAGACATTTTTAAATTAATTACTAAACATTAAAAAAGAACATTGTTTAAAAAATTAGTAAGTTTTTTATTTATTGATATATTTCGTTCAAAAACAATAGGGTTCTTCCTCTATCTAACATTAACTTACTGTCAATATTTCAGTACAATGGGACTTTTCGTTCTTAAGTTATCGTGCTTACAAGAACCCTGACGGACGGACAGGCAGAGGGACAGACGGACGGTCAGACGGACTGACGAACATTTTGAAAGTTGTTCAGAATTCGACCACCAACACGTTGATGTGAAATTTTTTTCTCTACGTGCAATATTACTGGTTTTAGAAATGTGGCGATCAAATGCAATATACTCTTCGTTTTGTATTTGCAAAGAGTATAAAAGTAATAGTATAAGAAGTAAGCATAAGAATCTACAAAGAATGGGCTGTCTAATAGTATAATTTTTTTAACGAATGTTAAAAATATGCCTGAAAATGCTGAAACATAAAATTTAGCGATTTTCAGTAACACAAAAATTTTCTAAAAATATTTTTTCAAAACTATATCTTCGAATGCGCCCTGCCTCTATGATCGAATTTGCGGCTCCTGATTCCTGACTATATTCTGCAATACAGTTTAGTTGTGTCGCTCTTTGTATTACTGTGATTAGGTAATTATGTCAGTACGCTCAGAAAACTGTAAATACTTATGTGAGAAGTATGGAGGAATGCATACGATCAGATTTATCTACTTGGTGTCATATTCTGCATTAAAATGACTTGAATTTATCTTTAATAAAATATGACTTGATTTTAGAAATATTTTAGATACAGTAAATGAAACATATAACTACCTTCGCTTCTTATGCATGTTTATAGGCCATATACGCTACTGCATTTTGAAACAGTTTTGTTCGCACTACTATAATTATTTATATTAATTTCCTATTACCATAATTTGTAATTGAATATTTTTGAAAATAATGTACAATTTACGGTGGCCCTTCAGAGCATTTTATAGGATTTTTAGATAATAATGACAAATATGAAATATTACCCTATGAAATGACATATTTCCATTATACGTTCCATTCAAATAGTAAATATATTACAAGGGTTAGTTTTATATCTAGGAACAGGTATGTGATACGCTTACAGTTCGTAAAATAAACTATTCGTATTCGTCATTTATAGCAATAATTAATTACATTTTTCTATCAATTTGACGCCACTGCGGTAGCATTAACCTTAAGATTTGACATTCAAATAGGAGAGAACGAGAAAAACAGATCATAAAAAGGAAAGAGACAAGCATTAGCATATTAGAACAAAGCCGGTTTTTCTAATAGTAGGTAAAACTGTTGTTATAGTCAGTTGAAATAAAAGCTCAATTTTTATAAAAAAAAATTTCTAGGAGAAACTGGACTCTTTAAACAATAGTTCAGCTAATATGGTATATTACAAAAAAATCATTGGCCTTGGCTTCTAATACATTCAAAAAATCCCAAGTTTTTGTACTCTTATCAGCTTGCTTTACTTATTTTCCCCTATTTGCCCCTATTGAACCTCCAACCCTTCAACGGAATCATCTCAAAATATAATCTAATTACAGATGTCGTTATAATACAAACATGTAGCAAACAAGTAAAATTCCTAATTTTATTTTATCAACCCTTTCAATAATGGAGTGGGCGTGGTATGGGGATGAAAAATATTATAAAAAATCTGACGCTTAAGCTTCTAGTACGCACCAAATTTTAAGTTTCAGTAACACAGTGATATAAAATTTGTTTCTCTACGAGCAATATTACCGGTTTTAGAAATGTGCCGATCTAATGCAATATACTCTTCGTTTTGTATTTGCGAAGAGTATAAAAGTAATAGTATAAGTAATCATAAGAATCTAGGAAAACTGAGCTGACTAACAGTATATTTTTTTTTAATGAATGTTAAAAATATGCCTGCAAATGAAACATAATATGTAGCGATTTTCAGTAGCACAAACATTTTCTAAAAACATTTTTGTACGGTTTTTTGCAATCGCGGACAGTCTAGCACCCCCCATATTTAGTTACACAAGGTCATACCAGACGATGCACATGTTTTTTCAAAACTGTGGACGTGGTATGGGGAGTTGAAAAATATTATAAAAAATCTGACGCTTAGGCTTCTAGTACTAAATACCAAATCTTGGGTGTCTGTATTCTTACTAGCTTGCTTTGCTAATTTTTCCCTATTTAAACCCCATCCCTTCAACGGAATCATCTCAAAATATAATCTGATTCCAGATGTCGGTATAATATATACGTGTACCAAATTTCAAGTGAATATTTCAATTTCATTTCACCAACCCCCTTAATAATGGCGTGACGGTTGTGGGGAGATAGAAAATACAATTAAAACATTTGAGGCCTCGGCTT
The DNA here is from genome assembly GCA_963583905.1 of Stenurella melanura. Classification (NCBI taxonomy): domain Eukaryota; kingdom Metazoa; phylum Arthropoda; class Insecta; order Coleoptera; family Cerambycidae; genus Stenurella; species Stenurella melanura. Next base: position 88,991,106 of record OY757310.1, read on the forward strand.
CTAGTACTTTCACCAAATCAAGTTTTTGTACTCGTAGCAGCTTTCTTACTCATTTTCCCCTATTTACCTCTACTTACCTCCACCCCCACCCACCCTTTAAACGAAATCATCTCCAAATATAATCTAGTGCCATATGTCGTTATAATACATACGTGTACCTGATTTCAAGCGAGTATTTTAATTTAATGTTGTCAGCCCCTTTAGTAACGGTGGAGGGGTTGAAAAATGCGATAAAAAATCCGAGGCATTGGCTTTTAGTATATACAATAAATCCCAAACTTCTGTACTCTTACCAGCTTGCTTTACTTATTTTCCCCCATTTGCCCTTATTTACCCATATTTACCACCGGATATGTTAAAAAGACTATCCAGTTCCAGATCTCTCTATAATACATATGTGCACAAAAATTTCAAGTCAATATCTTGAACCGTTCCAGAGAAAACGGGAGCACAAAAAAAAGTTACAGGCCGGTAGACAGACAGACAGACCGATAGAGAGACAGATCGATAGACATACAGAAACATTTTTTGGTTTAAATTTAAAATCTGAATGTTTCATGACATCTTAAACCTACTTCAACAAGAAACATTTTTGACTATTTTTTTACGATTACTATACTTTCACTCCATTACTTGGATGTGGAAGTAATAATGCAGTGGAGGTGGCGGGGCGTTAAAAAATGCAAAGAAATCTGAGGCCTTGGCTTCTAGTATATGCACCACATCCGAAGTTTCTGTACTCTTACCAGCTTGCTTTACTTATTTTTCCCTCTCAAAATATAATCTAATTCCAGATGTCGTTATAATGTACTAAATTTCAAGTGAATATCTCTATTTTATTTTATCAGCCCCTTTAATGAAGGAGTTGGGGGGGGGGGGGGGGGGTTGGTGGTGAAGGGATTGAACAATATTATAAAAAAAATTGAGGACTTGGTTTCTAGTATACATACCAAATTCCAAGTTTCTGTACTTTTTTTACCATCTTCCCTGTATACCCCTATTTAAACCCCAACCCTTCAGAAGAATCATCTCAAAATATGGTCTGGTTCCAGATGTCGTTATAATATATGCATGTACCACATTTCAAGTGAATATCTCAATTTTATTTTGTCAACCCTCTTAATAATGAAGTGGGGTTGGTGGGAGGGGGTGTAAAATATTATAAGCAAATCTGAAGCCTTGGCTTTTAGTATACAGGGTGTTTCAGTTAAAAGTCCCCAGGCCATTATCTCTAAAATTAATAAAGATATTTTATTTTTGTAAATGGCAGATGATTAATACCAAACAAAGGTTTAAATAACGGTGATTAGAATTTTTCCTCAACAGCACACAGAGATGGCGCTGCGGTGCAAAACTATTTTTTGATGGCTGGAACCTTGAAACATAAGTCATGTGATTAAACAATAATTTGTGAATAATTTTGATGGTATAGAGAATTTACAAAAAACAAGCCGTTTTGGAGTTACATGAGTTTCTTTCATTAATGCCAGTACACGTGAATTTTGATAAATCCCTATAATTTATTTATTATTTATTATAGAATATTGGTTACCAAACACTTTTTTTCAAGATAAGGAAAGTGATATAATGCACTATCATAAAATTATGTTTACTACTTCCGGCCAAACCGGAACTAACATGATGAACCAATATCCATATGTTCCTACATATTACATTTTTTTTCTAATAACGCTTGTAATAGAACGGCTCCCAAAACTTACAGTAAGTAAGACAACAAAGAAAATACACACTAATTTAGAATGGTAATGAAAAATCTACTTAAGAGATATTAGTACAGTTTGATAGTTAAACAAAGTTTGTAGTTGGTGCGTTTCAATCATAGTTTCAAACAGAAATAGTGTACTTAGAAACAATTCAAAGCAAATTAATCCAAATAAGGCAATAAAAAAAAATAAATTTAAAAAATGGTTAGATACACCAATGAAGATAAGTTAAATATGATTTTAATATACGGTGAATGCAAAAGAAATTCCCGACAAGCAAAACGATTGTTTTGTTTACGATTTCCAAATAGACCTACACCCGATAAAAAAACATTTATCATGCTGTTTAAAATTTTAAGAAACTGGGGTAGTTTTAGGAAAACTATTCGTAACAGAAATAGGCCAGTTAGAAACGATGAAAATACAGCCTTGGTGTTAAATAGTGTTGTCAACAATCCTCAATGTTCTCTCCGGAAATTGGCATCGGAAACTAATCTGTCGATATCTTCGTGCCATAGAATATTAAAATCAAATAAATACCATCCATACAAATTAAAATTGATCCATCATTTAAGGCCTGGTGATTATGAACGAAGATTACATTTTCTAGCTGAATTTTCAGTTCTTTCTGAAGAATGCCCAAATTTTTAAAAAAATGTGCTCTGGAGCGATGAAAGCCGTTTTCACAACAACGGAGTTGTGAGTAAGCATAACTGCCGATACTGGTCACAAAATAATCCTAGATGGATGAGAATGACCCGAAATCAGGTAACTTTTGGAGTTAACGTGTGGTGTGGAATATTAAATTCATATATTATTGGACCATATCTATTCCATGGGACTTTAAATGGAAGAAAATATGAGATATTTTTGAGAAATGTATTGCCAGGATTATTAGAGACTATCCCTCATAACCAGGAGAATATTTGGTTTCACCAAGATGGTGCACCACCCCATAACTCAGTACTAGTCAAAGATTGTCTTAATGAAATGTACCCTCAGAGATGCATTGGTACTAATGGAGTAGTCAGATGGCCAGCACGATCACCTGACTTGACTTCATTAGATTTTTACCTTTGGGGGTATTTAAAAAGTGTAGTGTACATTGAACCCATTGAGGATATGGTCGATTTGTATAATAAAATATATGCAAGTGTTGCTGCTATAAATAGACATACGTTACAAATAGTTTGCAATGAAGAGTTATTGAAACGGTACAATATGTGCATTCATGAAGAAGGGAGAAATTTTGAACATTTAATATAATAAGTACCTACTAATAAGAAAGAAATTAGTTTAATTTCATTTTTAATAATATTTCGATAGTTTTTAAATGTTTGTTTATAAAACTTTTGTTTACGTTCTTTACTGAATTGTTCATATAAATTTAGCCCATTCTAAATTAGTGTGTATTTTCTTTGTTGTCTTACTTACTTTAAGTTTTGGGAGCCGTTTTATTAGAAGCGTTATTAGAAAAAAAAATGTAATATGTAGGAACATATGGATATTGGTTCATCATGTTAGTTTCGGTTTGGCCGGAAGTAGTAAACATAATTTTATGATAGTGTATTATATCACTCTCCTTATCTTGAAAAAAAGTGTTTGGTAACCAATATTCTATAATAAATAATAAATAAATTATAGGGATTTATCAAAATTCACGTGTACTGGCATTAATGAAAAAAACTCATGTAACTCCAAAACGGCTTGTTTTTTGTAAATTCTCTATACCGTCAAAATTATTCACAAATTATTGTTTAATCACATGGCTTATGTTTCAATGTTCCAGCCATCAAAAAATAGTTTTGCAGCGCAGCACCATATCTGTGTGCTGTTGAGGAAAAATTCTAATCACCGTTATTTAAACCTTTCTTTGGTATCAATCATCTGCCATTTACAAAAATAAAATATCTTTATTAGTTTTAGAGATAATGGCCTGGGGATTTTTAACTGAAACACCCTGTATATACCAAATCTCAAATTTCTGTACTCTTACCAATTTGCTTTATTTTCCCATATTTACCCCTATTTAACCCCCAAATCTTCACCGGAATTAGCGCAAAATATAACCAAGTTCCAGATCTCGTAATTATGCATATGTGTACTAAATTTGAAGTCAATATCTTAAACCGTTCCTGAGAAAACGTGCCAACAAAACAAAGTTACAGACCGACCGACCGACACACCGAACAACAGACCGACAGACAGACAGACAGACATTTTTTAGCTTAAATTTAGAATTTCCACATTTTATGACATTCTAAGCCTATTTCAACAAAGAAAAAATTGAAATTTTCATTACGATTACAATACTTCCTTTCCACTACGTGAAAGTGGAAGTAATAATTACCAACAAAATGTAATGAAGGACAATTGTACTTGACATATAGCCAACATGACTAGCACGAGAGAAATTGGTTAATCTTTTAGTGAAACCATACACTGTGGTAGTAATATTATAAATAAATTATTACTTCAGAAAATAACATTTGGAACGCACTTATTACTATTGCCAATAAGAAAACCTGATATACCTTTATTTAAAAAAAAATGCGGGTTGGTCATCCAACAGAAGAAATTAATAATAAATTAAAGGTGCCAAACAGGGAAGTATTGTATAAATATCTACAGATTTTCCACATAATATTTTAGGATAGCCACTATCTATATTTTTTTATTAAAAGTATAGTTCTTCCTTGGTAGTTGTATTAGCTATATGAGAAATATTTTGTTTATTATTTTTTAAGGGTGTCCATCCTGTATTTTACTAACAGTTTAGCAGGTTTCTTCTTTGACAATTGTGCTAACTGTATGGCAAATATTACTGTCATACGCCACGTTTTTTAATTTGTGTACAGTTTCTCTGGGAATAGCGTCCGTTACCTTCAAAATATTCTCGTTCGTCATCAACTGATCGTCTTAGAGAAATAGTGCCAACAGACCGATAGACAGACAGACAATATAGAAATGACTTAATTTTCATAATAACAAAAATAACAGAAATAAAAAAAATAATAGAAATGATAAATATAGTAAAACCCATATACAGAATTCAAATTACAAGTAGTCCCGTTACATCTCTAACTTTAGCGCCAGTGAATGAATTTTGATGAAACCTTGTGCAATGTGTTTGTAATGAAGTAAATAAAAAAGTTGAAAAAAAGATTAGAGTAGCAAATGATCGGAAGGGGTAGAAAACACCCCCTTTATCACTGGTTTCGTAACTTGTGGAATTAGGTCAAAAACGAAAAAAAAAAACAAGATATTTAACTTTTCTGGCCCAAAATAAGATAATTTTACTCTGGTGAGTTTTTTCGGGAAATGCTTATTTTCGAGATATAGCCATTCGAAAATTCCTAAAAGTGGGGAACGGGAAATGTAAAAGTTGAAAAAAAAATCTGAAAAAATTGAGGTGAGTGTATTATTGAAATTCAAGACTTTTCTTTATCTGCAACTTTTCTGTAAGGTGCGTTTTTCCGGGAAAACATGAAGAACTAGCCCTTTATTTGAAATTATAGCGCTTTAAAAACATGTAATGTAAAAATTTGAAAAAATCAGGCGCATGCATTGAGGCCTTCTAAATATTTTTCGTCTCTTGGAATTTTTTTGTAACTTGCTAGTTTTCCGAGTTACAGGCAGGTTTTTACGATAAATAATGTACTACATTATTTGCAAATTTTCGATTAAAAAATACATGAAAATTAAAAGACTGAGCGTGATTTGTATATATTGTTATAAAAAATATGAAATCTAATATAGTTATATCATTTTTAAAGGTTCAACATAATTTTTAAATTGAAAATATGCAAGAAATGTAGTTAGTGTAATTATTTATCGTGAAAAACTGCCTGTAACTCGAAAAATTAGCAAGTTACAAAAAAATTCCAAGAGACAGAAAATTTTTAGAAGGCGTCATATGTCATACGTCTGAATTTTTAAAAAAATTTTAATTACACGTTTCTAAAGCGCTATAATTTCAAAGGGGTAGTTTTTCATGTTTCTCCGGAAAAACTCAGTGAAAATGCACTTTACAGAAAACTTGCAAATAAGGAAATGTCTTGTATTTCGATTATATATTCACCTGAATTTTTTCAGATTTTTTTCAACAACATCTTATTTTGGACAAAAAAAGGTAAGCACATTGTTTTTTTTTTTCATTTTTGACCTAATTCTACAAGTTACGGAACACGTGATAAATGGGATGTTTTCTGCCCCTTCCGATCATTTCCTACTCTAATCTTTTCTTAAACTTTTTTATTAACTACATTACAAACATATTGCACAAGATTTCATTAAAATCCATTCATTAGCACTCAAGTTAGATTTTAGTCATTTTAGCGCTCCATTGACTGGACCAAAGCTGCTCTGATTCATTTGGGTGGGAAGCTACTGTTTGATGCTACAGGCAAAACCATGGTTGAAACACAAATATTCATTGGAGTTCTACTGACTGTAGTTTGAATAGTAAAAGCTTTATACTGCGACATACCGGCATACATATAAAGTTGTTATAGTTTCATTTTAAACAATGTTAAATCAGTTAAGTTCTTCTTTAACATTGGTAATCAGGTTGTACAAACATCTACGGAACAAGTCGATACACGTCAGTTCTCAATAAACAATATTACTGTTTATTCTATAATATCTCTCTTTTTGCTATCCCCCCGTCATACCCCTCTTTTGTTAAAAATCTTACCCAGACCCAATTTACTTTGTTCGAAAACCTTCGATATTTCATTTTCATTTTTCCTAATGTAATTTGTGTGTTCACTCAATCTTATTCTGCAGATGACTCACCCACATAATGTTTGTTCACTTACAAAAATACTGTAAATGCAGTTTCTTGAATTATACTCATCAGTTTGTTTTTATCAAAATAGATCTCAGTGCTGTTCGCTGAAATACCGTCCTAACATAACGTACACCGAATAGGCCATAAATATAACGTTACAATCACATGTTAACTGATTTCAAGATAGTTAAGACGATACAAAAATAAGTTTTTCCCGCAAGCAATACGCATTTATTACAATGAAAAACAAAAAATTCAGAATATTCTAGATCAAGAAGTAAGCTATTACAAGGTGAACATCCTAGTTAACTTTGGCGAACTTGTTCAGATGTAACTACTATATCCTCTCAAGGAATTGGACGAACAATTTTCGGCTAAGAATGCTTTAAATTGAAATTTATTTTTATCAATAATTACACATTGATTTTTTGTTATTGCCGTACTTCTTCAATAAATAACCACACGAACACTAAGAATTGCACAGCATTCAAGTAAATAGAGCAGATGGCAATGTCACTACCTAGACATACCATTACAACAAGTAAAAACTGGAAACGGGATTTTAATAACATTAAATATTTAGCAGTGTGAGAACATAATGAGGAAAGACAAATAAAAGTATGAATAAAATGCAATTAATAATGACCATTTTCTTCATCCGCATTCTTGATATACTTATTCCAATTCCAGGTGCTGATATCATTATTGCTATTATTTACCATTACTAATCTTGAACGATATGAATTATATGATGGCAGGTTCCTCATTAGAAAACATTTTCTATTCAAGTAATCATATTAATTATTTAATTAAATTCCACCATTAAAGCATAAAAAATTATACATGTTTAAGTTATCTTGTTCTTAATGAATGATTCGCTAACTATAGACTTTCGGAAAATACATTTAAAGTTATTTTTATCTAGCTATTATTATTCAAACTTCACAAATTTTATAGAATATTAAGACTTTGTCCTCTAGTATATACACCGAATCCCATGATTCTGTACTCTTACTAGCCGTTTTTACTTATTCTCCCCTATATGCCACTATTTTCCACCCAACCCTTCAACGAAATCATCTCAAAATAAAATCTAGTTCCATATGTCGTAATATATACGTGTATCAAATTTCAAGTCTCTCAATATCATTTTATTAATCCCTTTAATAATGGAGTGGGTGCCATGGCGGTGGGGATGGCAAATGTTACAAAAAAAATTTGAGGCCTTTGCTTCTAGTATACAGCATGTCTCACTTTTCATGATTCCTATATCACAGCTCTCTTATTTACAATGCGATGTTTTAAAATTTGGGTGAAAGGTACTTATCCATCAGGAGATTAAGTCACGGTAAAATATTTTAAAATCCACCAGTGGCGTCCATCGTTATGAAGGAAAACGTACCTAATTTTCCAAAAAAATATGTTAGGCAACGTTTTAACTGTGAAACAATCTCATAATCTTATTCGCTGTTATCAAAAACTCACTAATACTGAATTTAGAATTAATCATGTGATATATTGAGCAAACTGTGATTTAGTTATCTATGTAAATTTTATTATTTATTGAATTGTTCGTGAATCAAATTTATCTAAAATTGAACTTTTTTATTTCCAAGTCAATTATTGTTTGATTTTGACTGTTAAGTAAACTGACTGACGTCACGTGATTAATTCTAAATGGAAAGTCTGTATTACTCCAGCTCAGTTAACTTTTAATTACGTCTGAAAATTAAATTATGACTGTACTTTAGAACGGGAAGTTTTATTTTCCTATTACGCGAACACCAAATACACTATGTTATTAAAATTCAGTTTCAGTGAGTTTTTTATAATAACGAATAAGATTATGAGATTCTTTTATAGTTAAAACTGTGCCTAATATCTTTTTTGGAAAATTAGGTACATTTTCCTTCATAATGACGGACGCCACTGGTGGATTTTAAAATATTTTGCCGTTACTTAATCTCCTGATGGATAAGTACCTTTCACCCGAATTTAAAAATAATCTAGCCCAAGAGCCGGTAACATCAAAAGTACCGTCACCGCGTATTTTAAAAATTCTAGTGAAAATTGGCTGTAGAAAACCATACGTACAAAATGGGCCCGGTGTGACGAGGTTTCTCTAGAAGCTAGTATTACTTCCACATCCACGTAGTGGATTGGAAGAATAGTAATCGCAAAAAAATTTTCAAAAATTTTTATTCGTGAAATAGGTTTAGAATGTCATGAAACGTCGAGATTTTAAATTTGAGCGAAAAAAATTTTTCTGTCTGTCGGTCTGTCTGTCTGTCTGTCTGTCTGTCTGTAACTTTTTTTGTCCGCACGTTTTCTCCGGAACGGTTTAAGATATTGACTTGAAATTTTGTACACGTATATATTATAACGAGATCTGGAACTGGATTGTTTTTTGAGGATATCCGGTGAAGGGTTGGGGGTTAAATAGGGGTAAATAGGGGAAAATAAGTAAAGCAAGCTTGTGAGAGTACAGAAACTTGAAATTCGGTGTATGTACTAGAAGTTAAGGCCTCAGATTTTTTTATAATATTTTTCAACCCCCCCACCACCCCTACCCCATTAATGGGGTTGATAAAATAAAGTTGAGATATTCATTTGAAATTTCGTACACGTATGTATTATAACGACTTCTGGAATAAGATTATATTTTGAGATGATTCCGTTGAAGGGTTGGGGGTTAATTTGGGGTAAATAGGGGAATATAAGTAAAACAAGTTGGTGAAACTACAGAAACTTGAAATTCGATGTATGTACTAGAAAACCAAAGCGTCAGATTTTTTTGTAATATTTTTCAACCCCCCACCACCCCTACTCCAATATGAAAATGGTTGATAAAATAAAATTGAAATATTCATTTGAAATTTGGTACAAGTATGTATTATAACGACATCTGGAACTAGATTATATTTTGAAATGATTCCGTTCAAGGGTTGGGGGTTAAATAGGGGTAAATAGGGGAAAATAAGTAGAGCAAGCTGATAAGACTACAGAAACTTCAAATTCGGTGTATGTACTAGAAGCCAAGATATCAGATTGTTTATAATATTTTTCAACCCCCACCACCCCTACTTCATTATTAAAAGGGTTGATAAAATAAAATTGAGATATTCATTTGAAAGTTGGTACACGTATGCATTATAACGACATCTGGTACTAGATTATACTTTGAGATGATTTCGTTTAAGGGTTGGGGGTTATTTAGGGGTAAATAGGGGGAAATAAGTAAAGCAAGCTGGTATGACTACAGAAACGTGAAATTCGGTGTATGTACTAGAGGCACAGGCCTCAGATTTTTTAATAATATATTTCAGCCCCCCACCATCCCTACTCTATTATTAAAAGGGTTGATAAAATAAAATTGAGATATTCATTTGAAAGTTGGTACACGTATGAATTATAACGACATCTGGAACCAGATTATACTTTGGCATGATTCCGTTGAAGGGTTGGTGGTTATTTAGGGGTAAATAGAGGGAAATAAGTAAAACATGCTGGTATGAGTACAGAAACTCAAAATTCGGTATATGCACTAGAAGCCAAGGCCTCAGATTTTTTAATAATATATTTCAGCCCCCCACCACCCCTACTCCATTATTCAAGGGGTTGATAAAATAATATTGAGACATTCACATGAAATTTAGTATGCATATGTATTATAACGATATCTGGAACTAGATTATATTTTGAGATGATTCCGTTGAAGGGTTGGGGGTTAAATAGGGGTATATAGGGGAAAATAAGTAAAGCAAGCTGGTAAAAGTACAGAAATTTGGGATTTGGTGTATATACTAGAAGCGAAGGTCTCAGGTTTTTTTATTAGTATTTTCCATCTCCCCACCACCCCCACTCCCTTATTAAAAGAGTTGATAAAATTAAATTTAAATTTTCACTTGAAATTTGGTATATTTATGTATTATAACTATAGCTGAAACTAGATTATATTTTGACATGGAGTGGGGGTAAGTAGAGGTAAATAGGGAAAAATAAGTAAAGCAAGCTGCATGGTAAGAGTACTGCAACTTGAAATTTGGTGTATGTCCTAGAAGCCAAGACCTCAGATTTTTTAATAATACTTTTTAACCCTTCCACTACCCTTACTACATTATTAAAGGGGTTGATTGAATATTGAGATATTCACTTGTAATTTGGTAGACGTATGTATTATAACGACATCTGGAACTAGATTATATTTTGGGATGATTCCGTAGAAGGGAATAAGTAAATCATGCTGGTAAGAGTACAGAAATTTGGGATTCGGTGTAGAAACCAAGGCCTCAGATTTCTTTCTAATATTTTTCAAACTCCACCACCTCCGCTTCATTATTAATGGGATTGATAACAACAAATTGAGATATTCACTTGAAAGTTAGTACACGTATGTATTGTAGTGACATCTGATTGACATGACTCCATTGAAAGAGTCGGAGGTGGTAAATTGTGAATAGTGGAAAATAAGTAGGGTAAACTAGAAACTTCATTTTTAGCGTATATGGTAGAAACCAACTCCTCAAACTTTTCTATTACATCTACCCCGAATATTATTAAAATTCTATGACCAATAATTTCCCCATACTAGAATGCAAATATAGTCAAGATGTTTCTTTTAAAGTGACTTGGATGAAGAATCTGGATGTGGAAGTAGTGATTCCTTGGGCAGCGGTTTTTTTAATTAAATTAACTATTATTAAAAAACAATAACGTTTTACCGTTATCGCGGAAATTGACTTCAATTATAGCATTTTTTAGGACATTTAATGCTCTTTCAGAAAACCCTGGTATGACAACCTCTACTCTGTCGAAAATGTCTGTCATACCTATTTGAAGGAGCTGATAGGTAACAAAGGTGTACTGTTAACGCGGAATTTGATTTCAATTAGAGCATTCTTTAGGAAATTTCATGCTCTTTTAGAAATACCTGATATGACGACCTCTACTCTGCCGAAAATGTGTGTCATACCTAACTGAAGGAGGTGATAAGTAACGAAGTTTTACCGTTATCGCGGAATTCGATTTCAATTAGAGCAGTTTTCATGAAATTTCATGCTCTTTCAGAGAAACTTGGTATGACGACCTCTACTCTGCCGAAAATGTCTGTCATACCTATTTGAAAGAGGTCATAGGTAACAAAGTAACAGCCAGGACCAGGGGAGGTTTGCTAACATCGCCAATACCGTCCGCATTTGCGGGGGGTATAGGCGAAAATGCAGGCCCACCCCTTACGAGGCCGGTCCAGGTCTACAGCGATGATTGTGGCAAAGAGCTCAAGCTCGATCACTGATCATCCGAGACCGTCATCTTTAGTCAAGAATATTGGCGAGGTAACAAAGTCTTAAAGGCAAGGAGTCAGATTGGTATTAAGTCTGACCTAGGCAGACTCGCTGAAGTTAAGGAACGGTCGGAGCGGATATCGTTTCGATGGGTGAGCGGATCATCGAGATACACCGCATGCCGAAACCGTTGTTGGCCTGAATGAGAGGAAATTCACTACAGACTCGCACGGGCAGGTTATAGAATTATAGTTAACACTCGTAGCTCTATAGGGAATGACCGGCAGGACATAGATAAGACTGGGAAATGGTCCAATAAGCCTATATGGCTGCAGTGCTCTCGGAGTCAGCATAACAGATGGCCTATAAGTAAAAGAAAACAAGGTTTACCGTTTTGGAGTAGAAACTTTTTTTTTTAATTTCTTTTCGTTTTTGTGCGCTCTTTCAGAATATCATGGTATGGCAGTCCAAAAACTGCCGGAAATACGTATCATACCGATTTATTGCATTGTTTTGACTCTCGGACATAAAAAAGTAACGAAGCGAATAAATTTATTTTGAATTGCAAAAACTCTTTGACATACCTCAAAATTATGCAAAGAAAATACAAATACAATAAACTTGCATCGATACGCCTCCTCCTACTCGCAAAAACGAGATCGTTTGTAAAGTTCTCTACATACAACCAATGTGTAGTTTATATAGGGTGTAATCAGTTTCGTGTCATTAAAAAAACTGGTAATGGGGACCGACTAGACAAACAAAAAACCTTTATGACTTTTCCCTTTAGGAGCACTTTGAAAAAACTGATCTAGGTCAACATTTTTAATATTATGGTAGACAACAATTGAGAACCACTGCTTTTCTTGGTCAATGGACTTGTAGGTCCCAATTATACAGTTTTTAAATTATCATAAAAAAGTGCTCGGTGGTCTGCGGTATCAAAGCAAAGGCCTTGAATCATCGACCGCCTTTGATGGATTATAAAGAGGTAAACAATTCGTTCTCTCTTCGTGCACAATTGCAAGCAAATAATGGCCATATAGGTTTAAACAGAGCATTTATTTACATGTGCGTTTTTTAATTTGGAACAAAATATTGGATTGTTTATAATTCAGAAAATTTAAATGTGGTTTATTAACATTTGTAACATAAATGAGTGTCCTGGGTTAAAAGCTTGCTACCTACCTAAATGATTCAAAATTTCTGCATCTGCATCAATACACAGTTCGGTACGTCGAATTAAGGACATACGCACTTCATTCAACACTAAACACTAAACTATCATCTGACGTTGTCAATAAAGAAAAATAAAATAAAAACTTGGTACAAAAACCAAGAAGGAATACAAAAAGAACGAACAAGTAAGTTGTGTCTGTACGTAATCAAGAATTTGACAACTTGAACGGTAAGTCAATAAAATAAATTTTAACTATAAATACACAATGACGCGAAATTCAAAAATAACAAAAACAACGAACGGACGTGTGTACGTAACGAAACACCCACAGTAACTAAAACATTGCACAAGGGAGAGTTAGAGTATAGTTTTCTGCAGATCAGATCTAGATCTACCTCAATATTCCAGCAGTTCTCAAAAAATTTTATTGAAAATTTGCTAAATTGTTGTTTATTTTTTTTTCTCCAAAACTATGAACTTTAGACCCCATGTTATATAAGGTTTTTTTGTTTGTCTTGTCGATCCCTACCACCAGTTTTTTTAATGACATGAAACTAATTACACCCTGTATAACCCGACAGAGTGAGGATGGCAACTTAATGAAGAAAATAAATGAACCATTATGGTATGTTGTATGTAACTAAATTTCCCAGTAGCAGATACTTGCGTGTCCTTCCGACTCCTAACCTCCACTATAAGTACAACCGGTATGACAGACATTTTCAGAAGAGTAGAGGTCGTCATACCAGGTTTTTCTGAAAGAGCAACAAATTTCCTAAAAAATGCTCTTATTGAAATCAAATTCCGCGATAACAGTAAAACTTTGTTACCTACCACCTCCTTCAAATAGGTATGACAGATATTTTCGGCAGAGTAGAGGTCGTCAACCAGGTTTTACCGAAAGAGCATCAAATTTCCTGAAGAATGCTCTAATTGAAATCAATTTCCGCGATAACGGTAAAAATATTAGTGTTTTTTGATAATAATTAATTTAATTAAAAATACTTCCGGCTAGAAAAACCTCGTCATAACGGACTCATTTTGTACGTATGGTTTTCTTCAGTCAATTGTCACTAGAATTTTTAAAATCCGCGATGACGGTACTTTTGATGTTACCGGCTCTTGGGCTAATCGCATTGTAAATAAGGGAGCTGTTATATGGGAGACCTGAAAACTGAGCCATACTGTATACACCAAACCCCAACTTGCTATTCATTATGCATAGTTTTTTTTACAGTCTCACGCCACAACAGGTGAATTCCCGCTCCAGGTCCTTTTTTTATCAAATGTTTGGTTTCACAAATTGTATCAACAACTTTATCTGTTCATACACGTAGTAGCTAATAATTTACTAGACCCTAGATTTTACAAAGTGCATTTTTTATATACTTGTCAATGAGGTATTCGGTAGGGTTTGTGGTATTTTGATTCAGATTATATAATATAAATCAAAATGTATATTTTCACCAATAATGTACCTATTTTACAACTATGTTCTTTTAAATTCGCTTTAAATTTCGTACTCGCAACGGTTTTCGCGTAAAATAATAATCAAACTTCGTCACGTCACAAGCCAACGCACGAATGCCTATTGCCATGCGTTTCGGTACAAGAAACTTTAATATCATTTAATATAAATAAACAAGTCGTAATAAAGAAAATATGTTTTAAAGGACAAATATGCAGCTAACATCAGTATATAATAACATAAGGGTGGACCATCTATTCAAGGGTACATTCTTTGGACCAAAATATTAGGATGTAATCAAACATGTTTTAGTAAATTGTTGCTGTTTAAAAAGATCCAGGGTATCAAAAGCATATTATTATTTTTACTGTTGCGTGTTTCCGCCCTTAGGAAACACCCCGTAAAAATCTGTAGGTTCTAAATACTTTTCCTTAACTAAAATATACTTCTTCTGGACTAAAACAACAATCCTTAACAAAGTTTTATTACTTCAAATTTACACACTGTATTTACTTCCGATTTCTAACCTCACTTGTCACTTTTTAACTTCTTCTTACCGGACTTCGAACTTCCCGTCCCGTGGATTTCGCCTTATATACTCTAAAGAGGTTTCAAGAGTCATTTGGAACCAAATCGAGAACCTTCTCCTACCACACTCCAGAAAACTCGAACTCTTTCTATACACTTCTAGAAAACATACTACTGTCTCGGAGATGGCGTGCATGAATGAATCCAGGCTTTGTACTACTGGTTGCCTAACAATTTCTACTTAATTTCAGCTAGTAGTAATCATGGGTGTAACAGTTTCCACTGCTTAGAGGGTGTAATGAATAGCATTATATTATATTACGTTATATTTTTTTCTCTTTTTTTGCAATATCACAACTACCTCTTGACCGATCTTCTTCAAATAAGGCAAGGAAACATTTTTTAAACTAAGAAACAATAATTTATGTATGATGCAGGCGCGGATTCAGGGGGGGCGAAGGGAGTGTCGCCCCGCCCCCCCTGGAGCAAAGTTTAGATAAGAGAACCTGATATAAAAATAAATTTATTTTAATGTATTTATTTTATTTTTACCCATTAAATAATTGTCGCCCCTCCCTCAACAAAATGCTGGATCCGCGCCAGTCACATCACGTTATTCCGTGGAGGACGCCCCACAAGCTGTACCTGATGATGAATATTTTTTCTCTTCTAGCGAAACGTTGTGATACTTTTGATTAGAAAATCTCATGCAGAAGTCATTTCTACATAAAAAAGGTACACTTGATAAAACTCAAAAGTAAAATTCCTCTGTCGATACGCACATAGAAGGTTAGCTAGCAACACTATGATTTTGATTTTGATTTTACGTGAAAACTTTTACATACGAAATTTTTTGTAAGTACATTTTTTATGTAAAATTTTGTGCTCTTTGATTTTGTCTTCTACGTGTTTTTGTGTACTTTGCATTTTTTCAAATTTATTTCCAAAGTTGATCAAGTTTGACGTTGTTTTATTTTATTCCGATCATGATTACCTTGAGAACTTTTTTAATACTCTTCTACTTCTGGAGACGTAGTTTCCACAAACACCAAAACGCAATAATCAACGTGCGTTTCGATACCCACGTTAACATCATCGGGAGCTGATTAAAACTAAAGTAGTTCTAAAAATAAGCCTGTATTTGTACCAAAATATAGTTATGGTTGAACGAATTCAGCCAATCCTGTCATTCCTACCCAATACTCTGTGACGGTTCAACGAACCGTGACCTAACAACCAATAAAACGGAATATTTGGGTTCGGCCCTTTATCATCATTCATACTATTTTTGAATTTTTCAATTTCTAAGCTTTCAAAAGCTGTCTATTATTCCTTAGATTTCTAACTAACCTTAAGTTATTAGTGTCTATTCTATGATCGTTATCAAAAGCATGTTGGACAATATTGGACCTTTCAGTTCTTCCATGTTTGAGATGGGTCATGTGTTCTTTGAGCCTTTCGTTTGTTCTATATACGTGAAATTACTATCCTTACAACTAATTTCGTAATTCTCTTACCTTTGGTTAGATTCGATTTTATCCTTTTAATTGCCTCAAATTTATTGCAATTTAATTCCTGAATAATGGACGACTGTCATATCTACGTTAATGTAGATATGATTGCCGTTCACTCTTTAGTATACATACAGGCTTGTTCTTAGTTATACTTTAGTTTTAATCATCATTCTGATGATAATACCGTGGTTGAAGAAACACGCAGCGACGCAGCGAGTGTTGGTATTCGAGTGTTTTGTTCAAAAGTTTTGGTGTTTGTGGAAACTACATCTCTAGAGGCAGCGTTGTATAGAAGGTTTTAGCCCTCTCCAGGAATACTTTTCTAGACAGTCTTCTACTATTTCTATGCGAAATTTCACACAAGAATTGTTTAATCCTACCTCAAAACCCCCCCTGAGGACGGGGCTTTGAGCTACAATAAACCAAATAATCACAGTGAAAGGTATGATCATAAGTTTACTCACTAACTCAGTGTTTCGAATCTTGGCTCGAGTAAGGATGCATAATAATATTTTTAATTTGTTTTCAAGATGGTAGCATTAGGCTAGACTGTGGTTAAGTGAGACAACATAGCTACTTGCTGTTATGTCTCCTGATTTCGAGTTTCAGCTGCGGCAGATGGCAATGTCACAGTGCCCTGGTTGTTGTGTAGTTATCTAAAGTGCACGTGTCCTGGTTGAGTGATGGAATAGCTATGGCTAAACTTCGCCAGGCGATTATTATACTCTTCGCAAATACAAAGAGTATATTGCATTCGATCGGCCCATTTCTAAAACCGGTAATATTTCTCGTAGAGAAAAAATTTCATATCACTGTGTTGGTGATCGAATTCTGAACAACTTTCAAAATGTTCGTCCGCCTGTCTTTCTGTCTGTCTGTCCGTTCGTCCGCCCATCCGTCACGTTTCGTGTAAGCACGATAACTTAACGAAAAGTCCGATGGTATTGAAATTTGGACAGAAAGTTAGTATTAGCTAGAGGAAGAACCCTATTGTTTTTTAACAAAATTGATCAATAAATAAAAAAGTTATTAATTTTCTGAAATAAATAAAAGTGTTTTGTAATTAAACGAAAAATTTTTGAAACTAATATCATTTACAAAACAATTTACAGATCTTGCATCTTTCGCAAGTATCCTAAGCGTATTGAAAATACCAGATGCAACTATAATGCTCTTGGAGTCCAAGGATGGATGGCTAGTGTGATAAGTATTTTTAGTATTTGCATACCATTAGTGATTAGTGTTTAAGTAAAAAAAAAAATAAAAACGTTTATCGAATTTAATAATACCACTTGGGTTCATTGTAATTGGACCCATGTTCATTGATAAACATTTTTTAGATTAACCCAGCTATCACCTGTCATAAAGCTTGTAGAATACCCTGTATAGTGCTTCTCTACTGTACTTTTTTATATCGTACTTAGATGTGTTTGATAATTTTATTTACATAATTTTAAATATATTTGTCCATACGATCGAATTAAGCTAGTCCATGTTTTATTGGGTCATTTTGTTTTTTTTAATGTTAATTTGAAAGTGGCGGTGTTCTGTAAGAAATAACGCAAGTTATGCAAACTAAGTGACATGATATGGCAATGTCGGCATGTATCACAATAGACCATTAAGTTTAGGAGTGTTTATGTTTATGTTTCGAGATAGTCTGGAATGAAGCGAGAGTGACAGGGAAAAGTTTGATTGTTAGAACGTTATGATGAGAAAGCCTTGATTATTCATACAGATTTAGTTCGAAGTACTTTGTAAATAATTAAAATAGTACATTTGTTGGTATTTCTTACAGTACTAATAAAATAATATTCGAATTCCATATATTTACCTTTTGTGTCTGATATTGCAACTAGTTCAACATGTGGCAGAAACAGAAGTTGAACTAAATATGAAATACGAAACCAGTAAGTATATCTATCGTTTAAAGTAAGTGATAAGAGAAAATGCGAGGTGATATTCGATAATTTTTATTGCAATTATCTTAACATTTTTTTGATTTATTTTATATAAAAACTAGAAATGCAAAATTTGGCGCTTTATATGTAACACCTATAGGTACTTATATTTAATTATAATTATTAAATAAGTGATACAAGTGAACTACAAAAAAATCTTGGTAATTATTTAAGGCATTTTTTACAGACACTAGGACCTTTCGAGGATCAAAAGGCATTTTCTCATAATTAAAGGGATTCTTAATTTGCACCAGTGGCGTCTGTTCAAACCCGTATACGTACTCACCAATTCTATTTCATTCTGCACTGCCTTTCGTTTATGGAACCGAAAATGTCTCTCAGGGGACTCACCCTCTACATAACTAAATACACAAAATATAAGTTTAAGTTACACAAGTTCTTTTATCATCCACAATCAAATAACAGAATTGATTTATGACAAGCACAAGGTACATGGTTAAACTGACGCAATAATTTTCACTGCTTGGATTGTTATTAAAACGTGATATCCCTAATAGCATGGCGTTGAGTGAACGTTAGGGTTACAAGGCCGGCGCAGCGGCCCCGACAGAACCTGTCGCTTTCGATACGTTTTTCGTAAGATGGGTCAGCCATGCGCCCCGTAGTATTTTCAATACTAAAAACTGCGAAAAGTATCCTATAGAATGGGCAACAATTACATAACAAGTGTAGCAAATCGGCGAAGAGTATAATGGTTAGCTTGTTATATAGTACAATACCAACCTAACATTATTTTAAAAATATTATTGAATAACTATGTACAATAGTATTATAGAAATGGAGTGATGTTTATGTTGCTTAATATATTACTAATATCATAAACTTATAGCAAACTTAAACCATGCACTTCAAGTAATTCTTTTTATTTTACCCAAATACGCATCAACTAGCTAACTCACACCATATGATTGGTCAACGGTTGCTTTGAGTCACGTGATACATTCGCCTGATTCCTCCAGTTCAGGAATTAGTTTCTGTTTATACAGTGTGTGCCAAAATGAAGGCTGTCTGTATGGTTATCTCCGTTATTATTAAGCATAGAATATTGATTAGGTAAGTGGAGAAAGTTTTAGATAACCTCTTTGGAATTTCAATGGAGCTCTTAGATTTAATGACACTTTTTTAGTCTTTGAAAAACCATAACTGTACATTTTTTTTAAATATTGACTACAGCTATTGCTTTTATATAAACGTCATATTGTATTTTTTTTATTTACTAGAAGTTACTTTTAATTCTCCTTTCAACCGTGAATTACAATACCGCAAAATTCGTTTGCAAATTGAAAGCAAAAAAGTGTAAAAAAAAAACAGTAAAGAGAATTCTTCAAATATCTGTGCCCCAGAAATTGTTCGGATTACAGGAATAATATTCGGCCAAGGTACTTAAATATAGAAATAATTATTTGCCTATAATTTTAAAGTAGTTACTTTGTACAGAAAAAATATATATGGATACAGGAAACTAAAATATCATAAGTAATTGCCACATGCGTGAAGTTGCATTCAAAACGAAAATGATCTAACAAAAAAATGTATTAATAAATACAATGTATCTAGCGTGTCACGGCACTCTGCTGTCCAATATTCTCTCACTTATAAAAAATGCATGCAGCATTTTCAGGTTAAATTGTATCTCAAATTAACTCAGACATTCAAAAATGTCGACCAACAATGACGTAAAAGTAAATTATTGACAGAGATAATAGGAAAGGGACTTTATGTGGCAGACAATATTTTTGATTTATTTAGACTTCAGTGAACAAATGAATAGCAAGTACAACAACCCCTCCAGAAAATATTTAAATCTGAAGTGTTTCAATTCAGAAGAAATGAGGTGCCAAATGAATGATAATCTGCAAAGTAAATTCAGACATTTCACAATTTTGCCACCAATTGCTATTGGTTTTACAGTAACGACCGTAGAACTCAAAAATAAAGAAACAAAGTTTGCATAATTTTACTTTTAAGCAAATTTTTCATATATTCAGGTCGCCATCTTGGAATATGACGGCTATTTTTTAGTTTCTTAATCCTATCATTAACGGATGAGAATATAGGAAATTATTTTTGATAAAATTTGAGGAGTATTAAAGTATACACATTTCTGATAAGAATAATTCTACTCATATCTGCAGCGGTTATCGAGTCGTAGGACAGACAAAATATAGACATGTTTTGACTTGAATCTTGAATTTTATTGTTATTACAATTTTAGGCAAAACTTCAATAATTTTTATACAATAATGCAGATAGGAAAGAATGTAGGAAATATGTCTTGTAAGTTTATCACTTTTGATTTTGTTGAAGATTTATTTGTGCAGGTCGCAGCAAAATATAGTCATAGGCGAAAACATAAAACGGCAATAATTTTTCCAATGGAGTACCTATAACACCTAGGGAAAAGTAATAGGGGATTTCCAATATTCTTGGGGTTACAGTGAGAAATTCAGAGTTGTGAAGGTTAAACACATACGTTACTTTTCAAGCTTTCGGAAATGTTTATTATCCTTTTCAAAACATTAACATGAGTATGTCTCTTAATGAAGCACACAATATATGCAATAATCTTATCCTTGATGTGGCAGTAGAAGTTATAATAATAATAATAATAGTGGCTTTATTGCCCAACAGAGAACCAATTTACAGGAAAATGTGAGATAGTGCATAACAGTAAGAGAACTAAAAACATATAATCGTGAAATAGTACTACTGTATACAGATATTCTAACTAATTTGTAGTTTTACAATTTAAAGTTTACAAAGTATTATGCAGATTTCTATTATCGAGATGCTCAATAGCAACTTCTACTAACTTATTGACGTCACTGTAACAAAGCATTTTTAGTTATGGAAATTGCACCCCAAACCACTCTGTTTGAATATTAAGTAGGTTATATATTTAGATTGTACTGTATTAAAATGTAGAAACTAGGTGTTAAGTGAGAATATTTGATAAAAGCAATCGTGATATAGTTGGTCATGTACCATATACTTGCATTTATTTTAGTTATTAGTCATTTTTCAACTTTCGAACCCAGTGGCAGTTTCTGTGGTGTTAGCATACCAGGAGGCTGCACTTTCAACCTGAAACTTGAACTCCGACCGAACACTTCAAAAGTCTCCCGAAGTTACCCGAAGATATAAAATATCGTATGGGGAGTCGTTTTCAAGGTAATCGGACCCAAGGAAGCATTTGATGACACTTGGGACCGGATCCGACGAACTGTTCCGGGAAAAAATGTGCTACAACCAAGTTACGCATCTGAATTGAGTAGGACCCATGCTAGGTGATAAATAGAACCCCGATACACCACCTGCGCCGTCTTTTACCGACCGCCTGGATTTTGTCCGGAATACCTACAGACTTCGCAATCTGGAGTTACTAGGCAAGTGACCCCTTGTTTAATAGTAACTCGAGAGGGATCAGTTTTACGCATCGCTAGACACCATCCAGAGTGACTTCTAGCGTTTTCCTGGATTTTGCCCGGAGCCTTAGCAACTCCGGTGACAAAAATTATATAGCTTGTGACACCTCCTGATGTAACAATCGAAGACGTAGAACCGTTCAACGCCAGCCATGACCGTTCATCAACCCTTCGTCCTGGAACACCGTAGTGCATGGAGCCCTTTGAGACACCGCTCAGACCATTCACTACCCACCGTCACCAAGCACCGTCAGATGCCACCGCTCACCATCAGACATTAATAGTCATCATGAGTTCGCCCTGACCCATAAGAACTATGTGTTCCTACAATGTTCCGCCGCACCGTCCATCCAGAGAACCATGATGCACCGTGCGCTGGATTCATGGGGATCACTACGACCATTGCAAGTGTCTTGGAGACATACCATTGGCCAGAAATGTTTGCAGACATTGGTAGATGTGTAAAAAGTTGCTTGCAATATCAGCGACACTGTCTCAGCCGCAGACAACCGTACCTACAATGTTCCACATCGTCAGATGAGTACGAAGTTACATGCGATGTCAGCGATATTCTCTCAGCGGCTGGCACAAGGTACAATGCGACCGATCATCATCAAGTAACCATGGGAAATCGTCAGTATTGACTTAGGAGATGCCACAGGACCAAACAAGGGGAACCGTTAACCACCATCGTCAGGAGTCAACGTTAATTTCTTTCCTTTCTTAAGGAAAAACCCTCAATACCAAGAAATGGAAAATTATGTTATAAGCCATGGCAAAAGAGGAGCCTGTCCAGTTCTGTTTTGTACCTTTTTGCATTTTTTATTGTAGAAAAAAATTATTTTCAGATTTTTTTTTATTTTGTGAAAGGTGTACTTGCCCCCAAATAAATTCTACTAACCACTGAGGGGTAAGCGCCTTTAGTCATATAGTGACTGTTTAGGAACTAGTTTTTTTAGGCAACAAGAAGACACAAGAAAAATATATAATTTCGTGTCATTTATTATTTTAGCGAAATAAGAACGAGGTGTAACGAAGCATTTCTCGTTATGGAAATTGCACCCCAAACCACCGTCTGTTTGAAAAGTAGGTTTTATATTTGGATTGTATTGTATTAAAATGTAGAAGCTAGGTGTTAAGTTAGAATAGTTGAAGTGTAAAGGCATGCGCAATGTAGTCATTTAGTCTGTGCCGAGGACTCATCGTGAGCAGTTTATTAACCTGCATTGCTTACAAACATGCTCCTACGCAGAACCAGTCAGCTCCCCATCAGGCAGTGTACTGTTTGTTGGAGAATTTAGTTGGTGTCCGACCGACCGCGAGGATAGACGTGTGTAAGGAATAGTAGAGGAACTTGTAGGTAAGACCGCTTATATCTTCCCATAAGTCCGAATCTTCCTCTACCGTTTGTGCTGCTTGGAGTATCAAGAGGTATCGTCTAGAATCCAGAGGGAAGTTAGTGCCTACCGTTCTTGGAGAGAAGTCCACTCCAGTCCGTTGAGCTGCACGCGTGCCCACCAGCAACAGGAGCAAGCGAGTAAAGTTTGTAAGTACTAACTTGGTAATCGCCTACTCACTCCTGGTATCCGTATTGCACTGTCTGTACCACCGCCCGGTTTACCGCTTTTGGCCGTCACTAACCGTTTAACCGTCCATCGCCTTTCCCACCTTAGCTTCTGTTATCGTAGCCTAACTTTAGTTTAAGCTCTTAGTTGTCTGTTTGGTTTGGTAAAGATAGTGTAGCTTTAAGGAGTATTGTAAATACTACTAAATAGTATAGTGTAAAACTTGTTTTATAATCCGAATAGGCCTCTTTACTGTGGTGTATGTGAAGTCTAACTATCCCTAGACCCGCTGGAAATTACCATTTCTTCACCGCAGTTACTCAAGCCCTGGCTTTGAGGGCAATCTGTTGTTTCACCAGAAAAGGAACTGGCGCCCTAGCTTTTCGCATTTCGTCCTTACCGTCAACCGACTGCCAAAGCTCGACTGGCAAAGTGACGCTTCACCACCTGCCGAGTGAATTTAACGTCACATCACATAAATTGCATAAACTGTTAAAATTTTGACACATAACATGTAGAAATACATTTAATCTAGATGTCAAATGCGGATGGTAGAGGGCAGACGACAGAGAGACATTTCTTTAAAACCACTTTTTTGAAGGGAAACCTCCTTCAGAAAAGTGTAAATACATCAAAACCTCAAAGACTATTTCTTTGACTGTCACAATACTTTTGCTATATAAATTTTTCGTATACGGAGGAGAAAAAGTTATTTAATTTGATTATTCGTTCAACAAACAGATTCGTTTAAAGACAGTCTTTCGCGAAAGTTACATTTCTAATACTGATTCAAGTATTCAAGGAGCAACCTTGTATACGAAAATAATACCCACATAAGTACAAGAAAAAAATATGTAGACGATCTAAATAAAAATATTGCGGGTTGGTAATAAAAACAAAGGCGTACTAATGTGAATCATTACGACGCTTAATAGCACTAACAGTGCAATAAATGTATTTAATTCATATGTGGGAAAGTCATCTGCTGGCTAATGACTGAATGAGTGTACCATTATCATCAATTTGGACTAACGAACTTCTTCGATTGTAACTGAAGGTACTTGATGCAAAAATTAAGTATTGTAAAATAAACTACAAATTATGGACACCAAATCTAAAACTGTTCAGGACAAAATTTTTAATGTAATACGTTCTTTGCAATACATTCATTTGATATTCAGTTCGTGGATATTAAATTTTATAATACTGTAACTGTATGAAAAGAAAGAAAAATATGGGGATTCTCCTACATTTTCAACCCCGTGATTATCTTAGGTTCATCGTGCCTTAAAAACCAGAAGGTTCCAAGTGACAACACATACAGATTATATTAATTTACTGTTTTAGGTTTGACTGTAAAAATGCACTCATTGAACAATATATGTTTATTCAGAAGAAAAATGAACATTTAAAAATTGGAGGTATAAATAAGGTTAAGGAAGAGAAGTATCAAATTTGCCAAGATGCCTGAAGTTAAGACTTTATATAGGGTTGATCCTAAAGTGACATCCACTTATATATCAATTCTGTTGCCCATTTTTTTGTTTGCATATATTGTAAGAAAAAAGGAACAACATTTACTGTTAGTTTTTTGCCATAAATAAGTAGTGAAATGGGGAATTCATTTTTGTTTACCTCGTTCCTGTAGGATAATTTGCATTCCTGTTAAGAGACAGGCACCAATTATTTTTTACGTTCCTCTGTTTCGACGTCTGCATCTCTCATATGAGGAGCTTCAAAAATTCTCTAAATGTCTAAAGTAGAACGAGAAATTAAAAGACGAGAACGGTAGTTCGATATCTCTATACGTTACCGAGACATGGTTGGCAGGAGATAAAGAACGGATTTTATCCATGGCTTTCGATGCCACCCGGAAAAATCGTTGATATCATCGAAGCCGATCGTCTAAGAATTTTTCTTATGAATGTTTAACGAAATACGGAATCCATTTTTGTGTAACTTATTTCCTAGGAATAGTTTATATTCCAGTTATAAAGGATTGAGTTACTTTAATATGTCTCCGTTTCGACACATGGGAATTGGAATATTGTAAACCATATTGTTTAAGTGTTATTTGTGACATTCTCATAGCTCTTCCACTTTTCTTTTTGGGAGTTCCAGCCACATGTATTTTTATTTCTAAATGACGTCCGAGAAATTTACAAAATAATACAATTAACTGGGAAATAACCTCTACGCCTTCAACTTTTACGCCAGAGGATCAGTTAGAGGTTGCTTTTTACTTCCCTCGCATACCAATGGGAAGTATTGTATTCGAGAAAAAATCACCCTTCGCGATTTTTTCGGATTTTCACGTTTCAGATTATGTAGATTACGAAAATATAGGTTTCCAATTCCGTCTGTCTGTCTGTCTGTCTGTCTGCTGGCGCATTATCTAAAAAACTACTTGGTAGATAATAGTCAAATTTGGTAGGTAGCTGACATTACTACCAGCGAAGAAATGGTTAGACTTTCACTGGAAAATATACAGGGTGGACCGTCTAAAGCGAATAGATAATGAAAAAATGTTTTTCGCTTAAACATAAAATTTCTACGTTTCACGACATTCTAAACATATTTCAGAAAGAAAAAAATTTGAAAATTTTTTTACCAGTAGAAAGAGTAAAATTTCCACATTTCATGACATTCTAAATCTAGGTATTTCATAAAAAAATGTTTTGAAAAAAAAAAATTTGAAAATTTTGTCGAAGAAAATGTTTTTAAAAATTATATTACTATAGAACATATGATGAAAAAAAATATTTTTTCAAAAATTTAAAATTCCCACGTTTCATGACATTTTTCAGAAAAAAATATTCAAAAGGAAAAATGTTTTAATTCTTTTTACAACTGACTATACCTAGAATAAATGGTGGAAGAAATTTTTTCAAAACTTGTTCAAAATTTGTTTACCAGTAGAAAGATGGGAATTTTTTTTTCTCAAATTTAAAATATCCACGTTTCATGACATTCTAAGTCTACTAAAAAAGAAAAAGAAAAATTGAAATTTCTTTAACCACTACTATACTTCCACTCCACTACATGGATATGGAACTGAAAATATGACTGATGGCAATAATATTTGACATATGGTTAACGCACTTGACAAGGAAGACACCTATTATAGTTTTATTGAAAAATATACAAGGTGGCCATCCTTTAATATTTTTGCTATCGGATGACCACTCTGTATATTTTTTTAACCAAAAGTTTTCAGGTTTTCTTTGTAATAATACCTTCCGATTATTATTCTCATATGTGGTTTCGTAATTAATAATTTTTTAGAGTGACCTCCCGGTATAAATAAAGAGGGAAGTTTTGTGTAAATACCTTTACCGATTTTTTGAATATGTATAGGACCTCTTCTATACAGAATTTTAATATCTTCAGTTTTGCATACGACCATTTCTCACGCAGGGAGAAAGGATACAAGTTATCTTTCAAAAACCGGATTTTGATACATAAATTGCAAAATTATGGGTAGTTCGTCAACCTCGGAGGTAATCATAGTTTTGATATATTTTTCTGTCCTTGAAACAATACTGTTAGGAAAAAATATGTTAAAGTTACCGATTTCCAATTTCTTGTCAGCTTCTTCGACCGGTCGCGTGGACTATACAGATCCTTGCGGAATGTCGTCGAACGTGTTCTGACATAATGGAGCCGTTTTGGCAAAGGAGATTTCCCATGTTTTAACAATTTGTTAAAATTATTTTATTAATATACTTCCCTCGCATACTGAAGGGAAGTATTGTATTTGAGAAAAAATCACCCTCCCAGATTTTTTCGAATTATCACGTTTCAGATCATGTAGATTACGAAAATACAGGTTTTTGAATTTCGTCAGTCTGTCTGTCTGTCTCTTGGTGCATTAACTAAGAAACTACTTGACGGAGAACAGTCAAATTTGATAGGTAGCTGACGCTCCTGTCAGCGAAGAAATGGTTAAACTTTCAACAGGGCGGACCGTCTAAAGGGAATAAATAACGGATTTTTTTTTGTTCAGATTCAAAATTTCCACGTTTCATGACATTCTAAACCTATTTAAAAAAAATAGTAACACATTTTTTTAACCACTACGCTACTTCCACTCCACTACGTAAATGTGTGAATGTGGAACTGAAAATGTGACAGATGACAATAATATTTGGCATATGCATCTATTATAATTTTACTGAAAAATGTACAGGGTGGTCATCCCAAGAAATAATTCAACCATTGTGGACATTTGTAAAGGTATTTGCACAAGTCTTTCATATTTGGAACCTGTTCTTTTTGTATTGAATTTTTGCCGTCGGATGACCACTCTGTATATAAGTATACAGAATTTTTTGACCAAAAGTTATCAGATTTTCTATGTAATAATCATGAGAACCATATTCCGATTATTATTCTCAATGTCATTCAATAATTAATAATTTTTTCGAGTAACCGCCAACCACAAATAAAGAGGGAAGTTCTGTGTAAATAACTTTACCGATTTTTTTGTTTTTAATTATGTGTATTTAAATTACAATGGAACGTAAATTAAGCATTGTTATAATTAAGTTATCACAAGGGTATTATATATTTTCCCTTGTTCAAGGAGCCAGATAAAAACATATTGCGGGCAACAGAATTTTGTTTACAATTTATAACATATTTTCTAACTCATTTTATGACGTTTGTAATCCAATTATTTAAATTTACTTTTTACTTTGCGTGCATTGCACCCGGTCTTCTGATTGTTTAAACCCTATTGTTTTTGAGCAAAATCGATCTATAAATAAAAAAGTTATGAATTTTTTCAAATCAATAAAAAAATTTGCATGATATTTTTTATGTTTTATAATTAAACTAAAAATATTATTTACAAAAAAAACTGCGAAGGGTATTCTATAGAACGTGCAACAATTATATAAAAAGTGCAGTAAATCGGCGAAGAGCATAACGGTTAGCTTGTTACAAAATATACTTTCTAAACTAATATAGTGAAGGGCTATCCTGGGAAAGATCTGATAGTCGAATTTAGGAATTAACCTAGTCGTCCACACATTTCAATATAATATACCTACATATACATATTTTTGATTTTTGGTATTTAGGCCACATCATCTGTAGACAAGGCAATATAAAACGGTTGATAATAAAAGAAAACCAAATGACAAGAGACTAAGAAGATGTCCTCTAAAGCGTTGGGCTGTTGTCATTAACAGCTGGTGAGAAAGAGCTTTTGTGTGACTTACGCCTAACAGACAACCATGACAGATGGCGTGGCATTGTCGGACGTACCTTACAGTAAAGGGAAGCCAACTAAAATAATTCGTTTATCCCAAAATGCACGTTAAAAGGTTGTGAATAAGAACTCAGTATAATATGCATGTTTATTTCATTGTAATAAGTACTGAATGTATTTGCTAACATCTTCAATAGCATGTGATCAAGCACGTTACATTTTATAGTATAGGTCAACCGAAATGTAATTTCTAATGGCATTTTTTTAGCAGTGTCTATAAATTGCCGTACGTAATATGTCGCTACCAGTCAGTGACCAGAAAGCCACTATTAATAAATTAACATTCCTACTGCTAGCTAATCCATAAATTTTCTTTAGTATCTTGGAGAAATAAAGATGTGTGTATAGGAAACGCGATATAATACATATTATAGAACCTGTGTATTAAAGCGCTACCGGATAACAAAATCCATAACTAATTTTTTTCATTAATTTATTCTAGATGAATAGTGCCCCGTTGGGCAAAAACAGGCCGCTTTATTAGACTTCATTCTTCTCACACTTTGCCGTTCTTGATGAATACCTACGTATACATCCCATCGATATTATCTCTTTCAATTTTTAATAAAAAAGAATCTTGTCGATTATTCTATGATCGTAGATCCGGTATTGGTAGGTAATTATTAATGATTCTCTTAATTTATCAAAAGTTATTGTTGTTATGAAATTAATAATGTGAACGGCTTTATCCAATTATACGAAACCTAGTACCGCTAGAAGTAATTGGTTTTTGTAGAAATTCTGTAGTATACATCGAAAGCCTGACTATCTGGTCTTCTAAGTACACGTTTGAAATAAATCTAGGGAACCTAACAATAAAGTACCTTACGTGTTTACCTTGATAAAAATAAGGTTTAAATGAAAGGATGCGCCATTTTCAAGCATTTATTGAATGTAAATGATAAAATATAACTTCTATACCAAACACTTTCTAATTATTATTTTGTTGTGTATAATGGTGGTTTATTTCCTTTTATTTATTATTTCAGAAATATAAATTTAAAAACAGTCTCAGAAAGTTCAAGCAGTTAAATCTGTTGAACTTTTAACAATGACGTAAATTGTCTGCATAATGCACTGCGGAATGGACAGCTAAGTTTAGATACAAAATTTTATTGAAGCCACTACTGGCACTACTGGAGTAGATACCTTTCATTTTGATGCAACAGAGGTATATTTCTATAGTCAAGAAATTCACGACTTCATTCTCTTTTAAATATCGTCCATATTTCCACATGGTTTCAAACTCTGCCCAAGGCTCTATTTTTCTTACTCACTTATTTAACTTTAGCATATTTCCGCTACTAAGGATTATCACGCCAGGAGACGAGCTACCTTCAATCTAGAAAATTTGGCGAACCTCTTTCTCTATTGAGGAGTAGGGATTTCTTACTTGTCTAACATGTAATTGACAAGAAACCGACTGCTACCTTCCCTCCGATGGTTGGCATATCCGCTATGTACACCCTCGCCTAAAAATACGTACCTAATGTAGGCTCTGATACAAAAGCCATTAGAAGATGGAGCAGGAAAGCTGGAGTATATGCAGTTGCCCAAGACTAATACAGACAATTGAAATGGTACCTCAGTGGCTACCATATCTAATTTGTAGTCTAGTCAAGCTTGTTCAAGTTATAATTTTTTTTGCAAGAAGTGTTTCGGACTCAATTTGAAAATTGTACTGCTCTTGTCTCTTTGACTCAAAAAATTTAGTTGCTCGTTAAGCTTTTTCCAGACTATGCAATTTATCGCTGCGACACACTTTTTCGAGTAGTTATCGGACTTTGCAATGCAGTCGCTGCAATCTTTAGTTATTTAATTATCATTGCCAACGTTATAATAGTTAATACCTAAAATTACTGTAATAAATTCATATACAGTAACATAACCAAACTATTTTCCTGACAGCATCAACAATTCAGGATCCGAACTTCATTGAATCCTTTTAAACAAATAATTTTTAAACCTAGAAAGCCAGAGCCTGTACCAGAATTTGCGGAAACAAAAGAGGTGTTCAATATCAAAATCAAAGTAACAGGCATATGAGGAAGTCTTAACAATGAAAGATGTAATAAAGAGATTAATAGAAGAACAAGTTAAATATAGACCAAATAAAAATACCACAAAGAGAATTGAATAAATTTGACAAAAGAAGAATATCTACAAATGAGGAGAGATATAGGATTAGTGACAGTAATGAAGATATTGAAGAAGTTGAAACGCAGATAACTTCTATAGAAAATACTGGTACAGTTTTTGGCATAAGGTATGGATCACAGCAATTTAAAGGTGGCAAGAGGAACATAACTGTACCTACTTAAATATGTGCATATGGAGGAAGAAGTTTGTGGGTTTGAAGTAAAAGTCATGAGCTTAAGAGTAGGGGAAATGCGAATATTAATTTTACTGTACCTAGTTGAACAAGATATAAGATTTGTCAATAAGAACCAACTGCTAGGTTTATCGTCTATGCCAAAATTTGAAATAATGGACGGAATATTTTTTTATAATTATGAGCGTAGGTAGAGTTCCAGTAACAGACAATAATTGAGGGATTTGAAGCTCAAGGCTATGCTGACGACACAGCTATCATAGTTAGGGAAAGTTTAATAACATAGTCGGAGATCGATTACAGATGGCACTGAACATAGTTAAAAAATGAACCGATGAGGAAGGGTTGAAAGTCAGCCCCTTAAAAACCCACATCGTCCCATTTACCAGAAGAAGAAGTCTGGAGGGCCTTGGTCCTTTAGTTCTCCAAAATACACAACTGCAGATGTCGGGAGAAGTTAAATACCTTGGAGTCACTATAGACACCAAGCTTACCTAGAACCAACACCTAGATAGGATAATACATAGATCGGTACCCATATTGGCAACCTGCAGGCGATGGTATGGCAAAACATGGGGGCTCAGACCTAGCGTATTGCACTAGCTTTACACTAGTGTTTTAAGATCCACTATTACGTACTCTGCTTTAGTCTGGTGGTCAAAGACAACTCAGACTACTGCGGCGAATAAGCTGAGCCGGGTACAAAGACTGGCCTACATAGGAAGCTATAAAAGCGCCCCCACGGCAGCCTTGGAGACCCTATTAAACCTCCCCCCACTTAGCGTAGTGATTCAGGGAGATGCCAGAATGGGTGCATATAGGCTGCAAAACTCAAATACCCCGAATCTCCACGGAGCAAGATCGAGACATTTGAGGGTAATAAATACTGTAGAAGACCCTCTATTGAATATGAGGTTAGACTAAATGATACCAAAAATCACCTTTAATAAGCCCTTCAATATCACAATTGGAAATAGGAAGGACTGGTCAACAGAAGCTCCTGGCATTCTACGAAAGGGCCTAACCTGGTATATTGACGGGTCTAGGACAAACACAGGAGCTGGAGCTGGAATACATGGTGAAAGACCCAGGGCAATTATAAGTCTTTCCCTTAGGCAACACGCCACTGTATTCCAGTCAGAAATTCTGGCTATACTGGAATGTGTACTCGAGAATGCAAACCGACATTATGTTAACCAACAGATAGATCTCCATTGCATCAGACAGTCAGGCGGCACTTAGAGCACTAACCTCTTACAAAGTGTCATCCCGACTGGTATGGGACTGCCACGAAGAGCTGAAAATTCTGGGTGAGCAGAACAGAGTCAAACTACTCTGGTTGCCAGGACACTCCAGAATTGACAGCAATGAAAAAGCTGATGAACTTGTTAAACTAGGATCAGCTAACATAGTCTATGACCCAGAACCCGTGATGCTCACAACGAACAGGATGCAGTTAACACTAATAACAGGACTTCTGACTGGACACTTTCCTGTAAAGAAGTACCTGATACAATTGGCAAATTTGACGGCAACCTAGACTGCAGACTATGCAGCAAGGAGCGGGAAACGGTTGACTGCATCATATTCAACTGCGAGGCACTGGCTCGCAGAAGGTATGGTATCTACGGGCAAACACGAACAGACCAGGAACTCATCAGCACCCGTCCGACCATAGACCTGTATCATCTGATTAGGGGTACAGGAGTACTGGACTGGGCGGAGTGAAGCATAGCCGGGAGAGCACAGTAAGCCCAGGAGGCTTTAGTGCCCTCGGAGTTTTCTTCTAACAGACGAGCCCTGGAAAAAAAAACAGACAATTAAAAGGTATTTTTTCTTTGTACCCATATTAAAAGTTGTTATCTTTAAATATATTTCTTTAATGTGTGATATCTATGTATTAACAAATAAAAGTAGAAGTTATCATTTATTGTGTATATTTCATGTTATGTACATCGGATTCTATTTAGGTAAGTCAAATAAGTACATAACAATACGTATTTTAAGAAATTAGGGGTAAATATAAACATGCACCAAATCATTCACTCTTTATTCTCTTAATTCGTATTTTAATATATTTACATTTGCCCCTTCGAAAATTGCATCTACACTCATGGTTTCTACAGAAGATGTTTACTATTACCCCAAAAGTATCGGATAAATGTAAACAATACAACATAAGAAAAAAAATTTATTTATCAAAAAATAATTGTCTGTAATATTCTGGACGTAACATAAAATAAAACAGTATGCATTGCATCATGGCAAAAAATTAAAACAAAGTACAGGTTTATATATTAAAAAATGGAATTAATAAACGAAACTTATAGAATTTCCAAATGCGTTTACAATTACCCCACTTGACCATAAATGAAGAATTTCAAAATGGTAATGACCTGGGGAGTTTTAAGAACTTGCTAAGAATGGATAAAAAAATCATGAGAAACTTTTAAAAATGATTGAAACAGATATTTAGGTACAAGATACACATATGCCAGACTCAATTAGTAGCATATCGCCTATCAATAACCTTGCCTTTTTTAGCTACGAGGAAATTTTTCTAAAGCATACACTATGCATTTAGAGTTGGCCAATCAACAATTTCTGAAATTGTCCCACAAGTTTGCAAGGTTATTCGCAAACACGTAAAGAAAGATTATCTCAAGGCATGTAGTAACATGATGGTTTCAAATTTAAAATAAATTTGAAACCATCATGTTACTACATGCCTTGAGATAATCTTTCTTTTTAAATAGGTTCCAAGTACTACTGCGGAGC
Organism: Stenurella melanura; assembly: GCA_963583905.1. Lineage (NCBI taxonomy): Eukaryota > Metazoa > Arthropoda > Insecta > Coleoptera > Cerambycidae > Stenurella > Stenurella melanura. The sequence continues at coordinate 89,024,951 of OY757310.1, forward strand.
GGTTCGATATATCTGAAGAATTTAAGCTAGATGGAATTTGCTAAATGTCTTAGGCGCTATAGATGGCAAACATGTAGTATTCAGACTTCCTCAAAGTTCCGGCTCTGCTTATTACGATAACAGGCAACAATAGCATTGTATTCTTGGTACTTGTAGATGCAAATTATAAATTTTCCTACATTGAGTTGGAACTAACGGCAGGATTTCAGATGGTGGTGTTTTTCAAAGAAGTTCTTGGTCAACAGCGATATCTACAAATGCATTATATTACCCGGAACAGCGTCCACTACCAGGAATAGAAATGGATGTAACAGTGGCTGATGATGCATTCCCAAAATTTTGAATACAATAATATGTGAAGAATTTAGACCTATTAATACATTACACTATATGAAGAAACGCTAGAATGGCAGTAAAAGAACAATTGACAACATATTGCATGGATAATGACATTTTAATGGAGAATCAATCTGGATTCAGAGAAAGTCATTCCTGTGAGACCGCACTACAGTTCATTATATCAGATTGGGTTAAGACAATTATTAAAGATCAACTAATGGTTGCAGTGTTCTTAGACTTTAAACGTGCATTCGAGACGGTAAATCGGAAGTTACTGGTATCAAAGTTAGAAAAAATGGGCATTGGAGGGACTGTACTTGAATGGATCGAATCCTAAATAACTGAGAGAAGACAAAAAACAAAATGTATAAATATTGAGTCGAACGTAATAGACAATGAATTTGGAGTACCCCAAGGATCAGTGCTAGGACCTTATTATTTGTGCTATTTATAAACGACATAGTGAAATCTATAAAAAATTGTAATGTACATTTATTTGCAGATGACACGTTAATATATTTGTATGGAGAGAATGTAAATGAAGTTATTAATGCTATTAATCAAGATTTAAAAGATGTATTTGTGTGGTTGTGTGATAATAGCTTGAAAGTAAACATCGACAAATGAAAATATATGATTCTCGGCAAAAAACATATACTAAGCCGGCTACAAATTGGGGAAAGTATTGTATTAAATAATAAAAAGTTAGAAAAAGTTTCGGAAATTAAATACCTTGGTTTTATAATAGATGAGTCCTTGACTTTCAAAAGTAATAGTGATTATATTATTAAAAAAGTTGCAAAAGAGATTTATTTTTTACATAGAATTTCAAATTATTTATCAATGTTTTCAAGAATATTAGTATATAAATCTATAATAGCTCCACATTTTGAATATTATGCAACGCTACAACTATATTAAAATAACAATGAGATACAACAATTACGAAAGATGCAAAACAAAGCTATGAGGATAATATTAAAACTTAACAGATATACTCCTATTGACACAATATTAAATGTTTTAAGTCTTCAAAATGTTAGACAACGTATAGTATTAAAATCACTGCAATTTGTATTTAAAATAAAGCATGGTATGGCTTCAAGGTATTCATGCAATAAATTGAGTTTCGTCCGAGTTACTCATGGTTATAACACTCGTAATGTAAATGATACGGTGGTAAAGAGGTATGACAATTTAAAGGAATCGAAATCTTTGTTTTGTAAGGATATTCAATTATTTAATGGTTTGCCAAAGGAAATAAAATCTTGTGAAAAATATATTATTTTCATTAAATTATGTGTTAGTTATATTCAAAAAGAATTCTGATTATCTTGTGATTAGGTTAGGTAATTTTACAAGTTATGCTAATATACAAATACATTTGTAATAATTTTACAGTTACTGTTATATGCATAGAATTAAAAACAAACTAATGAAAAGTTAATATGATTATGATCTGTATATTGTTATGATCAAAGTGTAGCTTTTTTTGAGCTAATAAAGATACATTATTATTATTTCCATTATCATATAACATTTTGAAGCTATATCTATTTCGCAACATGATTGGTCATGAGTCTTTAATTATCTGAATCATTTAGAAAGGTTAAGATGTGGTAGCTCCATAGTTTTGGTTGGTATCTTTCGTCTGTCCCAGATCCACTCGTATGGCCCTCTTTTATCTTTGCTAATTCCTAAGAATAATGCAAACATTCGGTTTATGGTAAACAGTACGTATATGCTTGTATAAACTAACCTTAAAATATTGGGTTCTAATTCCATGAATTTTTTGGTTGCACGGTTACATTTGGCATGTTTTCTTTTAAATGGTCTTTAATGGAATTGAGGGCCTCGAACCGCTTGGTTTTATTTTCATAATTTTGATGACTGGTTGATGTAGAAATAGATGTCACGAGTATTAGAAGTCGTTTACACACAGTTGATGTTCTTGTCCGATCCAATTCATGCATTTTGTGCATACAATTAAACAATGTTAGTATTAAATAACACACACGCTGAATATACACTTGTTATGCCATTGGTATAGTTAATTCTTGCTTTATCAGTACCTGCACCTTTTTATTATGGTTTTTACGATTAGTAGGCATCTAAATAAACCAGCTGTATGCTATGTTTACAATTAACTGTAGTTTTATTTGAAATAGTGGAAGCAGCTGGACTCGGGTGTTGTAAAAGACGAATTGATATGACTTAAGGGTCATAGAAACATTCTCTTCACCTAACTATTTCTCAAGTTCAATAGCTGGAAGTCTAAAAAAATATTACTATCTTGCCAGTTCTGATATTATCACAATTAATTTGACATATGTTAGATTTCGATGTTTTTAATCAACTCAAATTTCCTATCAGGATTTCAAAATGAGAAAGACTAAGGAATCAGTCACAAAAGTAAGTAAAAAATGTCGCTCTACAGAATATTAGAAAACAAAAGTGTCACAAAACAGAATGATACATTTAACTTCATACGTAATTTCTTAACTCATTCTTTAGCTAGAGGGGATGAAACTTTCAGCATGATGCTGCCTCTGAATTAGTTTCCACACCAAAGTTTCGAACACTACTATCATTCGACGGACGTTTCGCCAACCATGTTGGCATTATCTGGAGTTGATAGAATTAAAGTATTACTACTAAAAGTGTGCATGCACTATGCTAAAACAATACTACGGTTGAACAAATTAAGCCAATCCTGTTATGCCGACCTAAACTCTGTCTCGGTTCGACGAACCGTCACCTAATAGCCAAGTTGACCGTTGGAGATAGACCCTTTGAAACTATTATAACATTTTTATGTTTTGCGATTTCTTAGCTTAAATAGCACCCAACTGTTTTTTATTTGTTACATTGCCAATTAACCTTAGGTTACTGATGTCTATTGTATCAATGGCACATTGAGCAACACTAGGCTTTTCAGTATTCCGTTTTTTAAATGGACCACATGTTCCTTGAACCTGGTTATGTTTTGCCATTTCGTTTGTCCAGTATACTCCAAATTACAATCCGTACAACTAACTTCGAAAATCCTAGACTTTTCATTTGATTCAATCCAATCCTTTGAATTACCTACATTATGTTGCATTCCATTTCCCGATTAATGATCAACTGTCGTAACTTAGTTTTTTAAATCCAGTCTAGCTCCGTTTGGAGGGAAACTTAATAGATGATGAATCGCGAAATTGAGATAAGCCATTTGCTGGAGATAATGGGCTGAGTCGTTAGGAATATACCTTAGAGTACTAGTGGCTTATACAGAGTGATCCCTTTGAAAGCGAGGCGCCAGTTTATTTATTAAGTACTAATTTATTATTCTCTTCTTAATATCGTCTCCTTCTGAGGTGTGATAATTTTCGGTTTCAAGGGCTTTAATTATTTACATAATTCTCACACACCCAGTTGTAATGAAGCATCCTAAAATCATACCTCATTACTAATAAGTTTCAGTGTAGTGCCGTGTGCACATTTGCCATACGACGGCGATTCATATTCAATGTACTAAATTTGCACACCACCCGACCACGGCCGTCTCTAAGAAGGAGGGGAGGGATAGTTTTGAGTATAAAAGCCCAGCCGCGAATCGAGAAGAGCACTGGGTACATATCCTCGTAAATTGCCTACGGCGCGCTGAGCCGAAGACACTTTGCTGATTTGTGCACTAGGTGACGTGACTCTCCGGAGCGAATATATCTTGACCTAGAGAAGTCCCACGGCTCGCTGAGCCGAAGGACATACCTTGTGCCGAATGTTATTTAGTCCAGCGACGTCCCGTCGTCCCGACGAAATCGACCCAGAGCAAATATAAGTTGACAGAGTAGTGACCCGGCGCGTTGAGCCGATAGCTTGCTCGGGTTGATGGTTATTAGCCCACCGCCGTTTCCGCCGTCAAAATCCCTACTCGTCGCATCGCTACATTGCACTCTCGTCTTCTCTCTCACTCATACGATTTAAATGTCACCTGATTACCAATAACCGTAAAAGATACGGACCTGAAAACCGATAACCTGTAACCATTGTATATTATGTAAACCTGCATATTTTACCTGTTGAAGATAATAAAATTGTTAATTTTGATTGGGTTAAACTAATCTGGATCCTGAACTAATCTCCGACTCCAGCGACCCAGAGCAAAACACCGTTACACAATCAAAATTGAGGTGGAAGGTCTTTGGACCACTATCATATGCATGAATTTTTTCGGAATTTTAAATTGCTTCCACTTTTGTAAAAAGATTAAAAACCAAAATCGGCCTTTTTACTTCCCTCGCATACCGAAGGGAAGTATTGTATTCGAGAAAAAATCACCCTCCGAGATTTTTTCGGATTCTGACGTTTCAGAACACGTAGATTCCGAAAATATAGGTTTTTCAATTCCGTCAGTCTGTCTGTCTGTCTGTCTGTCTGTCTGTCTGTCTGTTGGTGTATTTACTAAAAAACTACTTGACGGAGAGCAGTCAAATTTGGTAGGTAGTTAACCCTGCTGTCAGCGAAGAACTGGTAGAATTTTCACTTAAAAATATACAGGGTGGACCGTCTAAACGGAATAAATAGTGAAAAAATTTTTTTTTTGCTCAAATTTAAAATTTCCACGTTTCATGACGCGCTAAGCCTGTTTCAGGAAAAAAAATTTTTTGAAAATTTTTTTCAAACATTTTTGAAAAAATTTTTACCAAGATGAAAAAAATTTTTTTTTGCTCAAATTTAAAATTTCCACGTTTCATGACGCGCTAAACCTATTTCTGAAAAAAAAAAAAATTTGAAAATTTTTTTCAAACATTTTTGAAAAAATTTTTACCAACATGAAAAAAAATTGTTTTTGCTCAAATTTAAAATTTCTACGTTTCATGACACGCTTAACCTATTTCAGGAAAAAAAATTTTGAAAATTTTTTTCACCAATATTTTTGAAAAAATTTTTACTACTAAAATGAATTTTTTTTTCTTTCTTCAAATTTAAAATTTTCACGTTTCATGGCATTCTAAGTCTGATTAAAAAAAAAAAGTTTTTTGAAATTTTATCACTAGAATTTTTCTTTCTTTGTTCGGATTTTAACTATCCACGTTTCCATGACATTCTAAAACTATTCAAACAAATTTAAAAATGTTTTTGAAGAATTTTTTAAAAAATTTGAAAACATTTTTAATCCATTTATGTATCACTACTATAGAACAGACGAAAAAATTTTTTTTGCTCAAATTTAAAATTTCCACGTTTCATGATATTCCAAACCAATTTCGGAAAAAAAATTTTTTTTTTTTTGAGAGACTGCCATGAACGAGGGAAGTTCTGTGTTAATACCTTTACCTATTTTTTTTTCTTTGTTCAAATTTAAAATTTCCACGTTTCATAGCGTTCTAAACCTATTAAAAACAAAGAAAATTAGAATTTTTTTTTCAATTTTTGAACAAATTTTACCACTAAAATGGACGGACAACTTTTTTTCTTTGTTTAGATTTAAAATTTCTACGTTTCCATGACATTCTAAACCTGTTCAAACAAATTTAAAAAAAAATTTGAAAATATTTTTAATCTCACTACTATAGAATAGATGAAATAATTTTTTTGCTCAAATTTAAAATTTCCACGCTTCATGACATTTCAAACTATTTCGGTAAAAAAAATTGCAACATTTTTTTAATATTTTGGAAAATAATTTTACCACTAGAATAGACGGAAAAATTTTTTTTTGCTCAAATTTAAAATTTTCACATTTCAAGACATTCGAAAAAAAAATGTTGGAAATTTTCTTCAGCAACATTTTTGAAAAATATTTTACCACTAAAATAGATCGAATTTTTTTTTCTTTGCTCAAATTTAAAATTTCCACGTTTCATGACATTCTAAATCTATTTCAGAAGAAAAAAAAATTAATTTTTTTACCATTTTGAAAAATTTAAAAAAAAATGAAATGTTTTAACCACCACTATACTTCCACTCCACTACGTGAATGTGGAATCGAAAATGTGACGGATGGCAATAATATTTGGCATATGCCCTATTAAACTTTTATTGAAAAATGTACAGGTTGGTCATCCCAGTCATGGTGGACATTTGTAAAGGTATTTGCGCAAGCCTTCCATATTTGGCACCTGTCATTTAGTATTGAACTTTTACTGTTGGATGAGGACTCTGTATATTTTTTTGACCAAGACTTATCCTGTTTTCTTTGTAATAATAGTGATAACTATATTCCGATTATGATTTTCAATGTCATTTCGTAACTGCTAATTTTTTAGAGTGATCGCCATGCACAAATAAAGAGGGAAGTTCTGTGTAAATACCTGTAAAGATTTTTCCAGTTGGAATCATGTCAAGATTGAATTTTAAGTGTTTATTTATATTAATTACTTAACATTCTTATGTCCCAGCAAGACTTACTAATCTTTCATTTTATAAGTAATTTAATTATAAAATATAAATAAAATATTTTGTATTTATTTTTTAAATTAAATATTGAGAAAAAGAAAATTTAATAAACATTATAGTATGAACCTTTGACTTTGACTGTAGGAGTACGCCTTTATTGTTTTTTTACAGAAATGATTTCTTAAGCCAAACATAATTCTTGGAAACCAGAGGCGTTTCGCTAACTCATTTGGACTAACAAGATACTAAAATTGAATTCTGATAATGTTAATCATGTGACCGTAGCACATTATTTTAATGAACTGTTGTTTTAGATTCTTGCAAAACACTGTTTTTCGGGCATGTAATGTACAATGTTTTTTTTTCAACCGACACTGTGATACAAAATCAATGTTTCATTATTTTTTAAATAAATCTTCTAACAATTACAACGACAAACATTATAAGTTAAGTGTATTTATCTATTTGACACTTATCGCAATAATAATGAACACAAGTTCGTTTCCATAGCAACAAGAAGGCAAAGCCACCTATTCCAAAAATTGGCAGCACTTTTTACCTTCATGGATCGGAAAAGAGAATAAAAGGGTCGGAAGAGCTTTTGCCAATCTCTGATGCATACTTTCCGGTCTAGCCCAGGAAACGTTACTTTCTGTCGAAAGAAAACATATTTTTCAAATTTCAAATTTCACTGTTTCTCAGAACAAAATGGATAATACTGTAATGCAGAATAGTACGATACCTATATAAGCATATACTGGTATTCGCCGAGCATCAGAAATCGTCGTATCTCAAATCAGCTACTGGCTGACTCCCTGCAGTGAATAATGATTTCATCATTCACTGATTGCAGTGAATAATGAGGACAGTCAATTGTTTATAAGAAATGACATTAGTGACTTTTTACTAAAAATTTAAAATGTCGAAATTGCAGCAACCAAAAACAAATGTTGTCTTTCTAAGTTTTCTAGGAAGCACTCAAATGGTACACGCAGAAGAGGTACTTTAATGAACAGTCAAAAGCTACATTAGTAAGTTTTTTTCAAAGCATCATCTATTAGCAACACGCGGCAATCCCCATTGTTTTTGAAATCATTTAGCTACGTGTCTACAAACTGTATTATTTTATTAGTAAGTCATGCCAGTGTGTCAAAGAGTATTCTGTAATTAATTTGAAAGGTCAAAATTTGTGCGATTTCAACGCCAACGTCATTTACAATAATTTCACATATTAGTGACTCGAGAAGAGTAATATAATTAAATAAATTGATACTGACAGTGAAAACGAGATTTCTTTAACACCGTCAGAGATAAAGGAAGCTGCAAAAATCGCCTCATTAAACTCGTTACCGGAAAAATCGAAAAATTATATATGGTGACTTATGAATCTTTCCTAAATAGGAGAAATTAAATGAAGATGAATTAAATACATACTAAATACTTATTTATTAGTCGTGGACAAAGTATAGTATTCTACTCGCAAATAATGGCCATTATTCACTCTGGTGATTAAACGTCACCATCGTGAATGATAGCCATCATTATATGCTCGTTGAATAATATACTATTATCTATTTGACACTTATCCCAATAATAATGAACACAAGTTCGTTTCCATAGCAACAAGAAAGCAAACACAATTCTTGGAAACCAGAGGCGTTTTGCTAACTCATTTGGACTAACAATATACTAAAATTGAATTCTGATAATGTTTGTTAATCATGTGACCGTAGCATATTATTTTAATGAACTGTTGTTTTAGATACTTGCAAAACACTGTTTTTCGGACATGTAACGTACAATGTTTTTGTTTTTCAACCGACACTGTTATACAAAATCAATGTTTTATTATTTTTTAAATAAATCTTCTAACAATTACAACGACAAACATTATAAGTTAAGTGTATTTATCTATTTGACACTTATCCCAATAATAATGAACACAAGTTCGTTTCCATAGCAACAAGAAGGCAAAGCCACCTATTCCAAAAATTGGCAGCACTTTTTACCTTCATGGATCGGAAAAGAGAATAAAAGGGTCGGAAGAGCTTTTGCCAATCTCTGATGCATACTTTCCGGTCTAGCCCAGGAAACGTTACTTTCTGTCGAAAGAAAACATATTTTTCAAATTTCAAATTTCACTGTTTCTCAGAACAAAATGGATAATACTGTAATGCAGAATAGTACGATACCTATATAAGCATATACTGGTATTCGCCGAGCATCAGAAATCGTCGTATCTCAAATCAGCTACTGGCTGACGAAAGTCAACTGGATATATTGCATTCATGTTCATATTTTGCTGACCAGATCTGTATAGGTTATAATTTGTAAGAAATAGGTAATCCACTGTAACATCGAGTTCGATGTTAGTAAAACTGATGGAATTAATTATTATAAATACATATTTATGCTTCGGCACTAAAGTCGTAGTGAAAATCAAACTTATATATTTGAGAATATAATAAGAAATCTATAATTCCAAATAGTCCACAAAAATTAATATTTCACCTCTTTAATAGTCCAGTCAATAAAGTAAAAATTACAACAGAAGCACGCAAAAAATGTTATCTGAGATTTTCCTTCGGTAACTGTTAGCGGGAGGATTAAACATCACAAAACCACAAAAATCAACTCTTGGAATGCCATGCAATCCCCGCAAAAAACCAACCCTTCGGTGAAGAAGGCCTTATTTTACTGATAACTCGTTGACCGTTGAAGATATAAAAAATTGATCATTCTAAAAAGAAAGCTTGACTAACTGCCTAAGAAAAGTCCCGTTGTAATTTTCTTGTACATTTCGAGAAAATCGATACTGCCACAAATTGCAAAATTTGTATTTTTAATGCGCGCCAATTTTCGTTTATTTGAAAAAAATGAATTGCTCGAAAACCAAACAAGCTAAGAAGAAAAATCAAAATGAGTTTTAAAGGGGGTATAAAATACTCTCTTGTGTTTCCATGTTTGACGGCTATTAATATTTATTAGTATATAAAAATAACAATTTAATATAGTTATCTCTTCATTTTTTCACAGGCCCATAACAATAACTGATTTTAATATAAGTTATAAATGCATTTACCTTTTAGTTCAAGGTAGTACTTCAATGCAGAAAAAGTTAGGAATAAAAATATTCACATTTACAAATTTACCAGCATGTTGAAGTTAGCCAAAGAAAATCCAAAAAAGGCTGCATATTCAATTTTTTGATGATATTTTTTTATGCAATTTTTTAAATATTATGTGATTAGAAACAATAGTCATATGATACATAAACTAAAAAGAAATTCTTTGAGCTAAATTTTCAAGATGTCTGGGTCTTTTTTTATTTTTAGGAAACAATAAAAAATTGACCAAAATTTGGCTAACTTCAACATGCTGGTAAAATTGTAAATGTGAATATTTTTATTCCTAACTTTTTCTGTATTAAAGTACTATCTTGAACTAAAAGATAATGCATTTATAATTGATATTAAAGTCAGTTGTTTTGTATGGGCCTTTGAATAGTTAAAAGCACAAAAAATCAAGATTATTATATTGTTATTTATATATACTAATATATATCAATAGCCATCAAAAATGGAATCACACGAGAGTATTTTATATCCCCTTTAAAACCCATTTTAATTTTTCTTCCTAGCTTGTTTGGTTTTTGAGCAATTCAATTTTTCTATAGGCCGCGCGCAAAAAATTTCAAATGAACGAAAATTCGTCCGCATTAAAAATACAAATTTTGCAATTTTTTTGAATATAGGTTTTCTCGAAAATCATGGCATATATAAGAAAATTAGAAGAGGACATTTTAGGAAATTAGTCCAGCTTTCTTTTTTTCGATCGGCAATTTTCTTTATATCTTCAACGGTTAACGAGTTATCAGTAAAATAAGGCTCCTTTCACCGAAGAGGTGGTTTTGGGGGGTTGCACGGCACCCCCAGGACTGATTTTCGTGGTTTTGTGATGTATAATCGCTCCACTAACAGTTACTGAAGGAAAATCTCGTATAACAAATTTTGTTATGGAAATATTTATATTTATAATTATTCTACTATAAGTGAACTGACTCCAATGATAAACAATTTTTTTTTTCCTTCACTGGCTTTGGATGTCTCCATTTAGACACGATGTTTTTATTTTACGCTATACTAGTTATATAATAACTAATCTATATTTAAAATCTATAATTCCATAAACTAATCGACCTATAACCTAACACGAGAGGACCAGCTAGTGTTGCAAGACTCAAGGATTATTGGACAGGGACACACACTTCACGTCAAGGTGATGATAAACAATAAAATAAATGTCTCTTAAATTCGTCACTAATCTTATCTTTGTACTAACATAATCTTTATATTTAATAAAACACATCAACATCTACCTGATTAAAACAAAAGTAGATTCCGTAAGTCATATTTAGGTGTGAAACCTTATCAAATCCCCCCACGTGCTTGAATTAGTACAGGTCGACCATCCTAGAATGGCCAACGAGATTAGGATGCGCAGTAGTTGAAACCACCCCACCTTTACGGAGCTCACTTGTTTATGTTCCTTCCTCGTGTAAACATCGGTACAGTCTTGAGAAAAGTGCTCGTAGTGTATAACTTATATTTAACACATGGTATCTAATAGAAGTATCTACTTATAAACATTAAGGTCAGGATCGAAATGTCAAGAAATGTATATGTGGTTGCCTAATAATCATTAAAATTGCGTCAAATCGACACTTGGTATTTCATAAATAACTTTTTTATAAGTAATTCAAACGAAGTTTTAAAGTGGGCAGTATTATAACAGAAGTCGGCCAAAGACAACTGACCTGTTTGTTTCTTTTTTAAGTGCACGATAAATTCGGAATAAATTTTTAAAATTTCCTAATTATCAGACGCTACATTTGTAGCTATATTAGATAATCAGAGTTATTTAAGTACATTTAATTAGGTCGTTTTGATGCGTATTATAGTCATTATCTCTTATCTGTGTAAAAAATTGCATAAAATTGCTTTTGTACATTTTAATGTATGAAACTGATTTTTAACACAAATCGATGAGTCATCAGAATAATTGTAAAGAATATTTAGAATAAGTTCATCATGTAACTAGAAGATGGCGCCAATAGCCTTATGAATGAAAAGGGGTAATGATTTTGATTTATGAATGAAATGAAAAGTGACAAATTTAAATTTGTTAAATAAATTAAACAATGAAAGTATTATTAAATGGTCAACAGTTTGCAACTGTATTCAAGCACTAAAATGGCACTATATTCCAAGTATACAATATATACAATAAATTCTGTTCATTTTTGTCAAAAATTAGGTGAATTTTCAATGAATGTAAATATATAAATTAGGTTCGAACCCTGAATATGGTTCATGGCATTGGTGTTTTAATCAACTGTCCATAACTTTATCTCGTTTATGCTTCCACAGAAAAGAGTATTTTATATTTCATTGTGTGACTGCTTCACCGAGAGGAAACAACGTGTAACCTAAACCCTAAAGTTACGGGTTCAATCAGCCAGTTTTGGCAAATTTTTATTGTGTAAGAATGATTAACCCAATATACTTACTCGGATATTGGTTATGTTATTTTCTTAGATATGTGCAAAAGTATGTTAATTTTTTTTGGAAAATAGGATAATGATACACTATATCTAGAGCTCAGGCAAAGATTAGACACCTAACAAGATAGGACAGTCAGACGGAGAAGACGAAATACACGAAGACAGTTGTGTACTCCAATTTAAAGGGACACGACATCCAGCGGAAGCGGTTTCGGGATTTGTCGGTTATGCATTAAACGAATTTGACCAAGCTTAGTAAAAGATAGGTTGGCTCATCAAAATTGACAAGTGCTACGTCACGTATAGACCTCGATGACAGCTGCGTGTGGCTGTTTTTTCCTCATTTTATAGAAAAAAGTTTCAAAATTATTCTTTCAATGTACAATTCTATCCTAACCAAATAGATACCTTACATATAAACATAGAAATACTTCGTGTGACATATATTACTAAGCAACCTGTTTTTTAGTGGCCTTGGCTACTGACAGTCAGCTGAGTTCGGTCGTTCTATCAGGAGACAGTGTTGTCCAATTTTCATTATTGGCGCGAAAACTCCGCTGGCTTCGAGCATGCGCATTACCTTGTAAATGTGTAATAAATTCTACAAGTCGAAAAATTGTTAAAATTGAAGTATTTCGTGTTATTTTGTGAAAAAAGGCGGGGGACACCCCCGCACCCCCCGTTTCTTTATTAGCGACGATTATACTGCCTGCGGCGCTAATAATTATTATTATAACAATTGGATATCAGAATAAAAACCTACTAATCTAACCTAAAGAAATCACACGAAATAATGAAATTATTTTAAGCAGAATAAAAACCTCTAACCTAACGTAAAAAAATCATAGAAAAGAATTAGTGAAAAAATATATTAAACATTACAAAATTAAAGGAAAAAAAAATCAGCGGACGTAGGAGTTTGAACCCGCGAGACCTTCCATGGTTTTATCTACGCGCTAGCCACTCGGCTGGCGGTGAACGCTAGAACAAGGAATAAATATTAAATAGTCAGATAAACGATATCACGTTTTGCGCAAAGTCGAAGCTTCGGACTTTTGGTGTACCTAGACGCTTCTCTCAAATACTACGTTCAAGGACATATTTACAACTGTTAGGTAAAATAAAAATTAGATGATGCACAGTTGCCAAATTTAAATACATATTGTCTTTGCCATTTCCAACAATTAAAACTTTGATATGTTCCCATAATTTGGATAAAAGTTTCTTGCTGTTTAATTCGAAATTAATAATGTGGTTAACCATTTCATTGTAAAATTTAAACAATATCCCTATATGATGTTATAGTTGTACATGGCATAAATTATGCACACCTACATTTTAGAATTTATCTAACCAGATGGTACCTATTTTACGACTATTTATGTAATTGGGTATTATTTATAATTATAATTTGTAACATTTATTATATCTTATACTAAAGAAATTTTTGTACATGTGGCAATGCGGACAACATTCCGACAAATATTGAAACTTGCCAATAAAATAAGATGAGATACACACTGTGCCATCTAGGATTAACATAAGTACTAGCTTACGAGTTTTTGACATTTCGATCCTGTCCTTAATGTTACGTGTACAAAGAACTGTTGTTCAATCGAAAACATCAATTGGCCTGTGACATACCCGAATTCTTGGTAAATAAGAGAGCACCTTTTACTTGAACTTCTTCTCCCGACTGTACTACGTTCATAGTTACGAAACTTGTCTCTATTCAACAGCGACGATATTTCTTCTCTCTCTGCGCGGCTGCCGCGGCTGTTGGCCATCCTACAATGGTTTACTTGTAGTAACTGAATTTCTCGGTTTCATTCATATTATTTTAGTTAAAAATATTTCCCCCGTCCTCGTTTGGGGATAATTTTCGCAACAATGGTATTTTTGGACGTAATTCAAGCTCTAGGGTATTACAAATGCCAATATTATGATTTTTGCGGAAAATATTCTTTATAAACACTTTGCATACGCAAGAAGTCTGCCAGGTCATATAATATGTTAGTCTAAAAGTGCCCACGGAATAAAAAAATCAAGCGACTTTTCTCAGTGCAAGCACTCTGCTATTGTGATACCTACTTGTTAGTTGTGTATTTTTTTATATATAGATATATCGTTCTTACCTATTAATATATAATCTGTACTACAGATCTTAAACTACACCTTTATGATATGTAATAAGGTATTTATAACACTCACGTGAATATTAACGTATAAGTATATTGATTTATGGAACATAATTAGCTGTAACGTTTTTTTAATGTTTAAGTTTTATAAATATGTAATTATCGTTGTTTCCACAAATACTGGAAAATTTCTGACTCAAAACATCATTTTCAGATACATGTCGTGTTACTGTTATTTGTTTTTACCAGCATAATATCTACGAACCACGTCCTTCTCAGAAAAAAATTATATTACTGATTCTCGTCAGTTTTTTACATTGTCCAACTTAAAGCATCGACCAATATTGAAGAGAATTGAGCTAAATCAATCGTGGATTTCTGTCTAAATACTGTTTTTTTAAATATCATACTGCTTTTTTATAAAAATAATAATTACAATAATATAAGCAAGCTCTAAAGACCGAGCTAAACGCAAGTAATAAAATCGCAGCAATAAACACTATTGTTATCCCTGTAGTTTTGCAATTGTCTATTGGTTTCAAAGCGGCATTGCGAAATTGAACCGGAAGACGAAGATAACCGTAGCAAGGGGCGGAGTTCATCATCCGAAATCAGATGTGCACAGGTTATACGTGAAGAGAAAGGACGGCGGCCCTGGATTAATACAACTGCAACCTGCTTATGACTTCTCTGTTAAAGGACTGGGAGCAGATATTCAACAGGGGCACGACAGATTCCCACATCCGAATAAAGAATATGATAAGGAGGAGAAATTCTCCTCCATACAGAATCTAGGACCTGAAACCGTTGACGAGAACCTCCAGAAGTGAGGCCTAGATGATTCTTCCGCTACCTCAATCAATCAGCAATGGACGAGGAGGCATCCTCGAGTGGTTGAGTGACTCGAGCTTGAAAGATGAAACGAACAGTTCAATGACAGCAGCACAGGACCAAGCACTAAATACCACATACCACCAGATCACGATCCTGAAAGAGTCTTGTGCGTGTTTTTCTCTTTTTGTGTAAAGATATTAATTCATTTGACGTTTTTGTATAATTATTTATTTTTCTTTCAAACATATATATAAACATTACATTTTCATGAGTAGAGTGATTTCTGTTAGTACTTCTATCATATAGAGTGGGAACATTTCAACTAACTTAACTAACTTAGATAATACAGACTGAACATAGCCGCCGCCCTTGAAGGGCTAAGCTTTCAATAAATAAAATAAACATAAATATGCATTGCGAAATAATAGCTAATTTAACAATGTAAAAAGAAATGAAGAGAACGAAAGTATTTTTATTTTGAAACATTATGATGTAATTTAGTGTCATTACTCATATTTGTCTCAATCGGGAGCTTACAAATGTTTGTTATAGCTCGTTATAATATACCACTTGCAGTTTGTATGCTAACTACACGCACTATATTGTCACTGCCTGGATGTAGCTGTACAATTCTACCTAGTGGCCAAATCATGGGGGGAGAATTCTTTTCCTTTAAAACTACCATATCGCCAATCTTAATGCCAGTGACATTATGACTCCTCCATTTACAACGTTGCTGTAATGTTGACAAGTATTCAGAACTCCATCGGCTCCAAAAATGTTGCACTATCTGCTGGAGTCTTTGATAATGTGTCATTCTATTCATGGTAAAATCTTTAACATCTGCTTGTGGAATCGCATTAAGAACATCTCCAATTAAGAAATGGCTTGGAGTTAAGGGAATAAGGTCAGTAGGTTCGTTAGACATTGGGGTAAGTGGACGCGAATTTAGGATGGCTTCTATTTGTATAAATATCGTGTTCAAATCCTCATAAGTAAGATGAGCGTTTCCGATTACCCTTTTAGCATGAAATTTAGCAGACTTCACTGCGGCCTCCCATAAACATCCCATGTGAGGGGATCTAGCAGGCAAAAAATGCCAGACAATATTATTTGTTGTTAAAAACTGGTTTATTTTATTGACATCGTGACCTTTAAACAATAATCTCTCTATGTCTTTTAGATCATTATTGGCACCATGAAAGTTGGTGCCGTTGTCGGAATATAAATTTTTACAAATTCCACGACGCGAAATAAATCTTTTTAGCGCGTTCAAAAATGAATTCGTGGTGAGATCTCCTGCCAATTCCAAATGTACAGCCTTGGTTGTAAAACAAACAAATATACATATGTAGCATTTAACCATTTTACGATTTCGGGTTTTTCCATCCTTTACCAAGAGAGGCCCAAAATAGTCTACACCGCTATTATAAAATGGCCGCGCTGACTGTACTCGGTGCTCCGGCAAGTCTGCCATTAATGGATTTATTGTTAGCGGTTTGGTTTTAAAGCAAATAACGCATTCGTGCAAAATTTTTCTTATTAAGCTACGACCCTTTATTGGCCAATAGGCGAGACGTAACATAGCTAACGTTAACTGTGGACCAGAATGAAAGTTTCTAATATGCTCATCGATGACGATAAGTCTGGTTAAAGGATGATTATTAGGTATAACTATGGGGAATTTCTGATCAACTGAAACGTTAGACTTGGATAATCTACCGCCTACCCGGACGATTTCGTGCTGGTCGATAAACGGATTTAATGATGCAAGTTTACTATTCTCAAAAACACAGTTGCCTTTCTTGAGCCTTGAAATGTCATCAAGAAATTCTGACGTTTGTGCGATTTTTATCAATCTATTTAAAGATATGTTTACTTCATTGGAAGTTAAAGGACCTGTTAATTTAAGGGTCTTATTTAAGGCATTATTTTTAAATCTCAGACAGTAAGCTATAACCCGTTTCAATTTATTAAGAGATGAAAATCTTGTAAATATTTCTTGGTCAACAACAACCGAAATTGTGACAATTTTAGGTATTTTGGATTCAGGTACATTGTCAATATGAATTTCTTTTATTTTGTCCCAACAATTTTCATTATCGGCTAGCCATACTGGCCCTGACCACCACAATGGACAATCTATTAAATTCTCTGGCTTACAACCGCGAGATATAATATCTGCTGCATTTTCATTTGAGCATAGATGCCTCCATTGGTTTATATTTGTCAAACTTTGAATCTCCGCGACTCGATTGCATACAAAGGTTTTCCAATGCGTAGCTGGAGCTGCTAGCCATGATAAGACAATGGTAGAATCGCACCAATAGTACACATTTGTTATTCTCATATTTAGAGCAGTGATAACCTTATCAGTTAATTGAGATAATAACACCGCGCCACAAAGTTCAAGTCGAGGTAAAGTTAGACATTTTAGAGGTGCTACTCTGGATTTAGCGCATATCAGCCGAACACACACTTTATTATTTGAATCAACCGTCCTCAAATACAAGCACGAGCCATAGGCTGCAATGGATGCGTCACAAAATCCGTGAATTTCGGATACTATAGCATTGGATACTGATATGTGTCTTGGAATAACCAATTTGTTCACCAAGTGTATTCCCTCTTGGAATTGACACCATTCAGTATGAATGTCAGCTGGTACAGATTCATCCCAGTTGACGCGCAACTGCCACAATCGCTGTAAGATTATTTTTCCTTTTATTGTTATTGGACCTACAAGGCCAAGCGGATCGAATATCTGAGCTATTCCGGAAAGAATGTTGCGTTTCATTACTACACGATTTTCTAACCTTAAATTTGACATAACCTGCAAACTGTCAGTTTTGGCATTCCATAAAAGTCCCAATGTCTTTATACATGAATCATCTGATATAATATACTGAGGTAAATGATTTTCCATCTGATTGGTACTACTTAAAATATTTTGGTTATTGGTCACCCACTTTCTTAACTGGAAACCTCCGTCTTCTAGAATATCGCTTATTTCCTGCTTTAATGAGATAGCCGTTTTTATGGAATCTGCTCCTGTTATCCAGATCATCCATATAAAAATCTTTTTTAATTACTTTGCAAGAATCGGGGTATGTAGATTCGTTAAGGTAAGCAAGTTCATATAAACAACGTGTTGCTATAAATGAAGCAGGCGAAGTTCCGTAAGTGAGCGTGTTCAACCGATACTCTTGTAATTGTTGTTCAGGAGATGAACGCCAAAGGATGCGCTGCATGTCCCGCTGATTTTCCGTTACTAAAATTTGCCGATACATCTTTGCAACGTCCGCAATCATGACATAGGTGTGCTTTCTAAACCGTACTAATATAGAGAAAAGATCGTCTTGAATTGTGGGACCGGTTAATAAAATATCGTTAAGAGATTGGCCCGACTCTGCTTTAGATGATGCGTCGAACACAACTCGTAGCTTGGTTGTAAGACTTGTCTCTTTATGCACACCATGATGTGACAAATAATATATAATGCGTTTATTTTGAATATCTGATATTGTCTCTTCGTTTTCGTTAATTTTTGTCATATGTCCGAGTTTCTCGTATTCTTGCATGAATTCTGTATAATTTTCCTTTAAATTGGGATGATAATGAAATCGTTTTTCCAAAGCTAAAAATCGTTTTTCAGCAGTATGCTTCGAATTTCCCAAATCTGTTATTGATTCATGCACTGGTAGGTGGACTATAAAACGACCGGTATTATCGCGTGTCGTGGTTTCGGTAAATATTCTTTCACATTCAGTCTCCCCCTTGGAATATTTGCGAGAATTACTGAATTCTTCTATATTCCAAAATTTTTCCATTTGTGTTTGCAAACCTTGCACCGATAAATTACAATATATTTTTGGATTAGAGGTATTCAAGCATATAGGACCGGAAACTATCCATCCAAGCTTCGATTTTTGGAGAATAGGTTTGTTTGGCCCGATCATTATTTGACCGATACAGAGTAATTCCCAGAAGATACCTGCGCCCAGTAGTACGTCAACTCGATCTGAATTGTTAAACAAGGGATCTGCGTACGTTATATTTTCAGGAAATTGAAGATTTGTACGATCAAAGGACATAAATGGAATATTTTGTGTGATTTGGTTAATAATTAGAAACGAAATTTGTTTTTGGTAAGCATTATATAAGGATTTTACAGTAGTTTCAGTTTTGCCAAGAATTTCAGTTCGTGATTGTCCGATTCCAGTAATCGGTATATTAATTTCATTACTTGTCAATCCTAATTTAGTGAATAAACCTTTCGTTATAAAGTTGGATTGAGATCCATTATCTAACAATGCTCTACATTGTATTAAATTGCCATCTTTGTCAAAAATATTAATTAAGGCAGTAGATAATAGCACGTGTGGCTCAGAATTAATACTGCAATGTACATTTAAATAATCTTCTTTGCTAGTATCTGTTAACCTTGACACCACCACTGATTTGCTTTCCTCTTGAGAACTAGCAATATTAGAATTCTTGTTATAATAATTATCGTCGCCTATGTGCAGCAGACTACTGTGTCTTTTTTGACAATATCTACAAGACCTGGAACGACATTCTGAATTAAAATGTCCTGGGCGTAAGCAATTTGTGCATAATTTGATTTTCTTAACTTCCT
Organism: Stenurella melanura; assembly: GCA_963583905.1. NCBI lineage: Eukaryota > Metazoa > Arthropoda > Insecta > Coleoptera > Cerambycidae > Stenurella > Stenurella melanura. Next base: position 89,044,848 of record OY757310.1, read on the forward strand.
CCAAACGAGATTTAATAGGAATTTTTAATAAATTTTGACAAGTGTAAACTGAATGAGAACCCTTGCAAAAATAACAAATGTTTTGAGTTGATACCAAAGAAGTACAGTTTCTTTGTCTGAAATTAGACTTAATATTTTTGTTTATATTAAAGTTATTAATATTGTCAGAGTCCAGGGTCTCTAATACATCACATCTATGCGTTGGAAAATTTCGTATGTCCTCTAACTTAGGATCGTCTAGTTTAGATGATTTTGCTTCCCAAGCTCTTTTAGTAACTGAGTCAAATTTTGTTGATATCAAGTAAACTAGTAAAATATCCCATGTGTTTATAGATTCCCCTAAATTCTGTAATGCTCTTAAATGCTTGTTAATGTCATCTAAAAACGTTCTTAAAGCTTGTAATGATTCCTTTGTTATAGGCGTAATATTAAAGAGTGATGATACATGTGCCCTCTTTATTAACCTTTTATTGTCATATCGAGTTTTCAAAAGCTCAAACGTAGATTTGTAATTTCTTTCCGACACCTCGATTGCTTCAATTACTTGCATAGCATTTCCCTTTAAAGCATCCCTTAAATAGAGAAACCGTTGAGAATCATCTAAAAGTGAGTTTTTATTAACTAAAGAATCGAAAGTGTCTTGGAATTGTGGCCAATCACGATAATCACCAGAAAACGTGGGTAAAGGTATTACTGGTAACTTAATATTGTTTCCAACCAAAGGCCGTGTACCTGGAACCTGAGGAGAATTTTGCAATATCTCCTTTGCCTGAGAGATGATAATAAAATAGCTTTCTTCGAATAGTTCACGCTGTTTTAATTCCTCAGAAGATTCGTCTAAAATCTCTATGTCCGTTTGTATAGTATCGAATTCCAACCATTTTTGTGTAATGGTCTCTAATCGCGTTTTTAGTTCAGTAATAGAACGATTATTGTCATAAAAACCTGATATAAAGTTTGAAAATCTTGTAAGTTGACCTTTAATACTACCGCGCTTAGCTTTGAGAGCTCTCAATTGTGCCTCAATATCCATGCTAAAAGAGTTTTAATAACGTATGTGACGTTCACACAGAAAATAATTAAATTATATTTTCCTGATAATTTTTGAGTAGTTTGATAAGAAATAAATGATTTAGATTCACAAAATTAAATCATGCAATTTATGTGAATGTTAATGAGTTTGAGAAACTAGTTCTTTATACAAATAAATACGAGAAGATAATTTACAATGGAACGGACTTACTTTATCCACTTGCCCCACGCTTTTAGTTATATTGTCAGTTTTACAGGCCTCGATCTTTTATTCGAGCTGCTGGTTTGCGATCGGGTGATGATGTTGAGAACTTCTACACACCACCGTTCGTACTAGATGTATGATGAAATAATTTCCTTGCAGATAGGAATATCTTACCAACTGCAGTCACCATAAAGGTTTTGATATATATTGATTGAGTAATATACTGGTAAATTGTTACCCAGCTGATGTTTTTCTAAAGTGTTTTTCAGCGAATTCTGGAAATACGAGCCTCTTCCAAACCAGCTTGAATAACAACCATCTCTGCTCAAAGGACCAAATGTGCGTGTTTTTCTCTTTTTGTGTAAAGATATTAATTCATTTGACGTTTTTGTATAATTATTTATTTTTCTTTCAAACATATATATAAACATTACATTTTCATGAGTAGAGTGATTTCTGTTAGTACTTCTATCATATAGAGTGGGAACATTTCAACTAACTTAACTAACTTAGATAATACAGACTGAACAAGTCTGTTGATAGCAAGTGGACGTGTGGATTGACAGAGGAACATGTCAGTCACATAGTGGTGGTATATACTACTTTGACACCATCGGAGCCAGGCCATCGACGCAACAGAGACGAATTTCTTTAATACAATACGAAAATTATACTAATTATGTAAATCGTTTCAAATTTTTGGTGATGAGGAAAAGTCAGAATGAGGTCGACTCCAACAAAGAGTAATATAATGAAACATATTATTTATAGGACTTTGCAAACAGCAGAAAAAAAACTATCTATGCGAACTAAAATAAAAACCATTTGTAAAATTATTGATTTACAACCTTTGCATTCTTTCGATAACCTGAATTCTGGTTATGCTAGCAATTAAAATTCTAAAATCAATTTGTCTTTCTTATTGGACAATTCTCATATTATCACTAGTTTCTACACAGTCCCCTATGGCTATGCAGAATAAATCAGTATCCACATAACCCCCTACGGATATGAAGATTCAGTTAAAATGAGAAGGCCCAAATTGAATTTATTCACATACCTCGTCTTTTGGAAAATGTTTCATTCGAATGGATTACGTTTCCAAAAAACAGTATGATAGATTTCATGAAAATGTAATAATCCATTTGAAAGAAAAATTTTTGAAAAGACAAGGTATGTAAATAAATTCATTTCGTGCCCTTGTTCTCATTTTAACTTAATCTTCATAGCCGTAGGGGGTTATGTAGATACTGCATAGCTAGCTGTAGGGGACTGTGTAGAAACTAGTGTTAGAATGGAAATTGTCCAATAAGAAAGACAAATTAATTTTAGGATTTCAATTGCTAGCATAACCAGAATTCAGGTTATCGAAAGAATGCAAAGATTGTAAATCAATAATTTTACAAATAGTTTTTATTTTAGGTCTCATAGATAGTTTCTTTTCTGATCTTTGCAAAATCGTATAAAGAATATATTTCATTACAAGTATAAGCAAAGTATGTAGGCTACATTACTAGCTAGGTAACACATAGTTGAAAATCTGTTTTTTTCCATTCAGTCAATGTCAAACAATGTCAAAAAAGTTGGTAATTGTCTTGGTTTTTGCATGGAACATCGTTTGAGTGGCTTTGTGCCTTTCTGATGAGCTCAGAATAAGGGCGAAAAGTGTTTCAAAGGCTAGGCATTTCAAAAAAACAGAATGATAGGTTTCACGAAAATGTAATCCATTTGAATGAAAAATTTTCCAAAAGACGAGGTATTTAAATAAATTCATTTTGGGCCTTTGAACTGAATCTTCACAGCCGTAGTGGGTCATGTGGATGCTGGTTTATTCTGTATAATCGTAGGGGACTGTGTAGAAACTAGTGTTAGAATGAGAATTGACCAATAAGAAAGACACATTGATTTTAGGATTTTAATTGCTAGCATAACCAGAATTCAGATAATCCAAAGAATTGCATACCGAAGGGAAGTATTGTATTCGAGAAAAAAATCACTCTCCGAGATTTTTTCGGATTTTGACGTTTCAGATCATGTAGATTTCAAAAATATAGGTTTTTCAATTCCGTCAGTCTGTCTGTTGGTGCACTAAAAAACTACTTAACGACGAGCAGTAAAATTTGGTAGGTAGTTGACGCTACTGTCAGCGAAGAAATGGTTAAACTTTCAGTGGAAAATTTACAGGGTGGACCGTCTAATGGGAATAAATAATGAAAACAATTTTTTTTCCTCAAATTTAAAATTTACACGTTTTATGACACGCTAAACCTATTTCAGAAAAAAAAAAATTGAAAATATTTTTCACCAACATTTTTGAAAAATTTTTTACCACTAAAATAGATCGAACAATTTTTACTTCCCTTGCATACCGAAGGGAAGTATTGCATTCGAGAAAAAATCACCCTCCGAGATTTTTTCGGATTTTGGCGTTTCAGATCACGTAGATTACGAAAAATATAGGTTTTGTCTGTCTGTCCGTCCGTCCGTCCGTCTGTCTCTTGGTGCATTAACTAAAAAACTACTTGACGGAGAGCAGTCAAATTTGGTAGGTAGTTGACGCTACTGTCAGCGAAGAAATGGTTAAACGTTCACTGGAAAATATACAGGGTGGACCGGACCGTCTAAAGGAAATAAATAATGAATTTTTTTTGCTCAAATTTAAAATTTCCACGTTTCATGACACGCTAAAGCTATTTCAGAAAAAAAAACATTTTTGAAAAAATTTTGACCACTAAAATAGATGAAAAAATTTTGTTCTTTCTTCAAATTGAAAATTTACACGTTTCATGGCAATCTGAACCATTTCAAAAAAGTTTTTAAAATTTTTTTTTTTACAAACATTGTTGAAAAATTGTTAACTAGTAAATTAGATGCAAACGTTTACTTTCTTTGTTCACGTTTCCATGGCATTCTAACAGATTAAAAAAAAAAAAAAATTGAAAATGAAAATTTTTTTTACCAATATTTTTGAAAATTTTTTTACCATTAAAATAGATGAAAACATTTTTATTCTTTGTTCAAATTTAAAATTTGAAAGTTTCATGGCATTCTAAATATACTAAAAAATGAAATTTTTGAAAAAATTTGTAGTTGTTTTACCACTACTGTAGAATAGAAGGAAACATCCCTTTTGCTCAAACTTAAAATTTCCACGTTTCATGACATTCTAAACCTATTTCAGAAGAAAAGAAATTTGAAAATTTTTTTACCAACATTTTTGAAAAATTTCAAAAATAATGACATTTTTTAACCACTACTAATACTTTCACGCCACTACGTGAATGTGGAATTAAAAATGTGACAGATGGCAATAATATTTGGCACATGCAACTATTATACTTTTATTTAAAAATGTACAGGGTGGTCATCCCAAGAAATAATTCATCCTTGGTGGACATTTGTAAAGTATTTGCGCAAGCCATATTTGGCACCTGTAATTTAGTATTGAATCTTTGCTGTTGGATGAGCACTCTGTATCTTTCTTGGCCAAAATTTATCAGGTTTTCTCTGTAATCATAGTGATAAATAAATTCCGATTATTATTCTCAATGTCATTTCGTAATTAATATAATATTTTTTTAGAGTGACCGCCATGCACAAATAAAGAGGGAAGTTCTGTGTAAATACCTTTACCGATTTTTTTTGCTGTTCGTAAAATCATATAAAGAATATATTTCATTACAGGCATAAGCAAACAAAAAATTCACTTTTAAAGAATGGTTAGTGGCAACAGTAATATCTCTGTATCCATATGCTGTATATGTGGACCTTGTCATGTGTAATGTGTATCGTCCTTTATCCACTGACGGTAGTTTTTTAAATTTTAATTAAGAAATTGTAATCTATATTATAAACGGCAAAGCAACGAATTGACGATGAAAGACTGAAGAAAATTATGAAAATGGGAGAATTTAAAATGGCAACTCCAATATAGAGGCCTAAATTTGAGTAAATTTATGATTTTTATCGATTTCCGTAGAGGAACAGGTAACGGGTACTTTGTTAATTAAGTTTTGTTTTTGCTGTTTAGTTTAATATTAATAAGAATTAAAAAAATAATTACCAGTACTAATTGGTACTAATTAACAAAGCTGGACAAATGACTAAAAGATAATTAATTACCCATTACTATAATTGAGAAAAAAGTCTAATAAAATATTTAATAAAAACTTATTTTGCTAAAGAATAAAAAATAAATAAACAAAACTTTAGGAAGTATAAAATAATACCGAATATTATGGAGTGATATTCTAGGCAAATTCTATATATGCACATAAAAACCTCATAATGCAAAAAAGATGTTTGCGACAAATATTTAATATGAAACCTACAGATAGTTGTAAATCGGTATTTATAAACAGAGGCGTACTAACACTAACAAGCCTTTATATTTAAGAAGCAGCAATATTTGTAAAAGAAAACATCATACTTTTCAAATCTCTAGAGCATAATCATGACACAAGAAACAAAAACAATTTAACAACAAATAACTTCACATATATACAAAAAAATGTTGAGTATTCTATAATTAACATTTTTAAACAAATTGCCTCATAACATAAAAAATCTCACCACAAAGACATTAAAATTGGAACTCAAAAGAATACTAATAAAAAAGGCTTATTATACGATAGACGAATATTTCAATGATGTTTCAATACACCAATAAAAAAACTTACTTCTATACTCTCAAACTAGGCTATTCCCAAATTTTATCTCTAGATTTACTATTTTACTTACATTTTAATACTTTAACCAAAGACATTTTTTATCCAAATTAGGCATAGTATCTATTTAAAACGAATTTTAATACTATTGTCGTCAGTGTCTCAATTTTATTATGATATGTTATTTTTACATTAATATTAGTTAAGTATATTCTTTCTTTTCTCTGTTGTTTTCATTTAATGTTTTGACATGTTTTACATCCAGTGGGGTATTGTATTAAAAAGGAACAAATAAATGTATCTATCTATCTATCTATCTATCTATCTATTAGTCGCGTCACTTTAGCATGAAAAATCTGAACACCTCTAAAAAAAAGGTACAGGGTAAATTGACTTCATTTTTGTTGCAAAGTGTTCAGAAAGGCATTTAGGAATTTTTTGTCCAATAATTGGCCAAATTAATGGCCCATTTAATTAAATTAATTGAGAAATTTGTTATCATACACAATATGACATAGAATTAGACGAAAATAGTTACTTGTGGGTTTTTGGAGCCACTGATCACGAATCTCAAGTCCAATTTGGGAAATTCAAAATGGCGGACCGTAAATCGGGCCATATTCCACAAGAAATGAGAATGAATATCTTGGCCTTGAAAATCTGTACTCGGGCGTTTTCGAAGTCACTGATTACGAGTTCGAGGTCTAATTTGGTAAATTCAAAATGACGGACTGGAAGTAGAGTCAATTTCTCAGGAACAATAGATTTTTTTTCGTTTTTGGGCTGAAAATGAGTACTCGGCTATTTTTGAGGTCGCTGATCATGAATCAGCGGTCCAATTTATGGAACTCAAAATAGCAAACCGGAAGAACAGTCAATTTTTCCGGAAAACCTCGTATTTTTTAGTTTTTTGGGCTGAAAGTATGAAAAATACGAGTATATCCTGAAGAATATACTACTTCCGGTCCGACATTTTCAGTTCTCCCTAATTCGACATCAGATTCGTTATCAGCTATAACGAAAACCACCGGGTTCCCACTTTCAGCCCAAAAAAGAAAAGGATACGAGTTTTTCGGAGAAATTGACTGTTATTTTGGTCCGCCATTTTGAATTTCGTAAATTGGACCTCTGATTCGTGATCAGCGACCTCAAAAAGCCCCGAGCATTCATTTTCAGCCCAAAAACGAAAAAAATACGAGTTTTTCCTGAGAGATTGACTCTACTTCCGGTCCGCCATTTTGAATTTACCAAATTAGACTTCGTATTTGTAATCAGCGATCCCAAAAACCCCCCCGAGTATCCATTTTCGTCTAATTCTATGGCATATTTTGTATAATAACAAATTTTCCAAATAATTTAATTAAATTGGCAATTAATATTGGCCAATTATTGGACAAAAGATAAAACCAAATATTTATTTGACGTTAGGCTGCGTAGCGGGCGTTAGATATATCCGATGTATTATTGTGTCTGTTTTACTTGAGTGCGTGTCACAACAGGTTAGTTTTGGATAGCGTCCCCAATTAATATAAGGTGTTGTTTATGTGTTTATGAGTTTTTTTGATTACTTTTAATAAATAGTCGGTGACAAATGTGACAATGTCTGCTAACGTCCCTAAAACTAGAAATTTGTTAAAGTGTCCTGTGTTTGGTAAATCAAAACAATTAACTTTCGACTGTCGTGTTTTGCCAACATACGAAGACATTATGAAACATTATTTGTGGGTGCAGTTCAACTTAAAATCGGACAACTGGAATCAGGAACCTACTGTTTCTGAAATATCTCAGGTTGTTGCTGATGCCGTTAAAAATATATGGCTCAGAGCTTCCATTCCAACGGTTTCTGATACACGAATAATAAAAATGATTAGAGACTATCATGACAAATGTAGAAATTTAAAGAAAAGTATTAAGAATAGAAAGAACAGTCCCACATTCAATATAAAATTGCAAAATTTTAGGCAATTGGCAAAGAAACTTTTTGATGTGAGCTCGTGTAAATGCAAAGACTTTTCTTTATGTAAATGCACCAAAGTTTTTCGTGTACCAGAACAAGAACGTAACTTTCTCAAAGACCAAAGGAATAAAAGGATGATGGCAATAGGATCAATAGATATAAATACTACAAAGAAAATGAAGCGCAACGCCGAAAGGAGAGAAAAAGAATTATCAAGGAAAGAAAAAAGTATTTTAACACAAAAAAGTGACATTTTGATGAATGATTCGCCTACTTTATATAAAAATTTTAAAACTTTGACGCCCATGCGGCACCGGAAAATAAATAAATAGACATAAAATTTTTTTATTCATAGTTTAGAAATCCAGAAAGGAAAACAAATTGCACTATTACATATCAAAACAAAAAAGTTTTATTTTCACCTTATAGTTAAGTTCCACCCTCCTAACCTACAACTCCAGAAAATAAGCCGGAAGAAAGTGCCAAATCTGTAAAAGTTGGGAAACAGCGCCGATTTTAAAAATTCCTTCTGTGTTGTGTCCCTTGAATCCTCAGGATCATTCGTCGCCACTAACGTCTTTGAGGACTGACAGAATGGAGGAGTTATAGGGGTTATAAACCCAAAAATGTCCCAAATATTAAACTTTAAAAAAGAACTTTAAAATGAAAATTTCGGCCTGAAATTCTCTACAAGAGGAGGAAAACCCCGAGTAGAAATTTCTAGGACGAAATTTTCATTTTTAAAGTTTTTTTTTCAAGGCTTAATTTTTGGAGTTTATAATCCCCATAACTTCCCCATTTTGTCCGTCCACAAAGATGTTAGTGAGGACGAATGATCCTGGGGGTTCAAGGAACACAACGCAGACATTTTTTTTTAAATTTGTGGTGTTTCCCAACTTTTACACAATTTCCGGCTTATTTACTGGAGTATACATGTTTTTTTATGTTCTCGAGATTTGCCTTAAGCTAGTGCCACACGATGCGTCCAATGTCATCCAACGTTAGATACATGATAGTTTGTTGCATCAAGTAGCAGTTCTTCAAACAAATGAGTAAACTATTATGTGTCCAACGTTGGATAAGATTCCGTGTATCATGTGGCACCGGCTCTAAACTCGTGAATATGTCAGGAGGTGCTGTGAAGTGTCAAAAAATAAAAATCTAACAAACGCTTCTACAGGGTGTTTCACGAGGAAACGGACATGCTTTAATGGCAGATAGAGGACACAGAGGATAATCATAATCACCCATTGAAAAAGCTAGTTGGGCCTTCACTGCTGAAATACAGGGTGTTTTATGTACTTTTACCAAAATTTCTGTTGGCTGTTACTTTGTAAAGGAATGGAATGATAAGTTCAAACTTTGCAAACATAACTCAGTAGTGATCCTGAATAAGTACTTATATCACACACACACACCCACCCGCCCGCACACACACAATCCAGGTCCGAACTCAAGAAAAAAACGTTTTTTCTGTTCGTCAAGAAAGCAATACCCTGTATATGTTTTTTTATAAAAATTATTATTATTAAAGGGGTCGATAAAATAAAATTGATAAAATAAAATTGAGATATTCACTTGAAATTTGGTACACGTATATATAATAATGGCATCTGGAACCAGATTATATTGTTGGACTTTTCCGTTGCAGGGTTGGGGGTTGAATAGGGGTAAATAGGGGAAAATAGGTAATGCAAACCGGCACTAGTACAGAAACTTGAAATTCGGTATATTCTAGTACACACAAGGCCTAAGATTTTTTTATATTATTTTTCAACCCCTACTACTCCATTATTAAAGGGGCTGATAAAATAAAATTGAGATATTCACTTAAAATTTGATACACGTATGTATTATAATGATATCTGGAATTAGATTATATTTTGAGATGATTCCGTTGAAGAGTTGGGGGCTAAATAGGGGTAAATATGGTAAAATAATTGAAGCAAGCTGGTAAGAGTACAGAAATTTGGGATTTGATGTATATACTAGAAAAAAAGGCCTCAGGTTTTTTTTATAATATTTTCCATCCCCCCCATCCCTTATTAAAAGAGTTGATAAAATTAAATTGAGATTTCTACTTGAAATTTGGTACACGTATGTATTATAATGACATCTGAAATTAAATTATATTGACATGATTCCGTTGAAGAAGTGGGGTGGGGTAAGAAGTACACGTACGTAATTTAAAGACACCTGGAACTAGACTATATTTTGAGATGATCCCGTTGGAGGGTTGGGAGTTAAACTGGGTTAAATAGGGGAAAATATGTAAAGGTTTTAAGAGTACAGAAACTTGGGATTTGGTGTATATACTAGTAATAAGTAATACAAGTAAAGGCCTCAGATTTCTTTATAATATTTTCAACCCCCCACCACTACCACCCTATTAATAAAGGGTTTGATAAAATAAACTTGAAATATTCACTAGGAATTTGGTATAAGTGTGTATTTTTTGTTGAAGGGGTGGAGGGGGTGTGTAATTGGGAAAGATCAGCAGAGCAAGCTAGTAAGGGCCCAGAAAATTCACTTTTGGCGTATGTGCTAGAAACCAATGCCTTAATTTTACACTGGAATTATTTAACAAATAGAAGACGTAACGGTAATACGAGGGTCCAGTAGCGATTTGCGTGACGCTTGGAAATTCAGTTGTTTTTTTGCTCACGCAAGCGTTCGGTGCTGTTACATCGTATACTTTTTGAAAGATCCAAATTTGATTTTGAATTTGATAAATTTAGATACCTAGAATCATATTCTTGCATTTTTACGTCTCAACGCTGACCGACACGTAGCGTTGTTTTTGTAAAACTCGTGTATTTGATAAATATTGATTCCTAGATTTATATTCTTGCATTCTTTCGTCTCGACGCCGACCGACGCGACGGCTAGCGCAGTTTTTGTATAACTTGTGTACTTATTTGACAAACTTTGATATCTAAATTCATGTTCCTGCATTTTTACATCTCGACGCCGGCCTACGTCCAGCGTCGTTTTTGTAAAATTGGTGTGTTTGATAAATTTTGATACCTAGATTCATATTCTTGCCTTTTTACGTTTCGACGCCGAGCGACGCCTAGCGTCGCTTTTGTAAACCTTCTGAATTTGATAAATTTCGATACCTAGATTCACATTGTATTATTACGTCTCGACGCCGATCCACGCCTTGCGTAGTTTCTGTAGAACTTGTGTATTTGATAAATTTTAATATCTGAATTCATGCACTTATTTTTACCTCTCGACGCTGATCGATGTCTAGCGTCGTTATTATAAATATTGTGTACTCGATACATTTTGATACCTGCATTTTTACGTCCTGCATTTTTACGTATCGACGCCGACTGACGCCTGGCGTCGTTTTTGTAATACTTCTGAATTTGATAAATTTTGATACGTGGATTTATATTCTTGAATTTTTACGTCTCGACGCAGACCGACGCCTAGTCTCGCTTTTGTGAAGCTTGTGTGTTTGATAAATTTTGATACGTAGATTTGTTCTCACTTTTTAGGCAACCCATTTTTTTTTTGTGGAATATTAATGTAAAGCCTATTACAGTTGTGTAACTTTTTACATTTTTTATTCACAGCTTAACATAAGTTTGAAAATTTCTAAAACTTTTCTTTATTTTCATCCCCTGTATATTTTCCAGATTTAAAAATATTATTAAAATTCTGTTAGCAATTATTTCCGCATACTAAAGTGCAAATATAGTCAAGAAGTTTATCTTCAAAGAGACTTGGAAGGAAAATGTGGATGTGGAAGCAGTGATTCCTTAGGCAGTGGTTCTTTTTCTGATTTACTTCTCTCTTTTACCGAAGGGAAGTATTGTTTTCGTGAAAAAATCACCTTCCGAAATTTCTTCCAATTTTCACTATGTAGATTACAATAATGAAAGTGTTTCAATTCCGTAAATCTGTATATGTGTATGTACAAGGTGGGATCACCTAAGAATAATAAATAATGAAAAATGCGACAGACAGACACAGACGGCAAGAATAGTTGGTATATAGTTAAAACAATTGTCAACGAAAACACCTATTAATCCTTTGATAAAAATTACACAGGGTGGTCATTGGTCATCTCACAGAAAAAATATTAATTAACTAATGAACAAAAGGTGGCAAATAAATAGGGAAATTCTGTGTAAATGCCTCTACCGATTTTTAAAATTTCAGATATTGGTTTATAGATAGAAAGATAAAAAGAGAGTACAAAAAGATAATATTCCAAAGTAACTGCATTACTTCAGAATATATATGTTACTTTTGTAGTAATGTAAATATCTGAAAAATAATGTAATAATGGACTGTAATTGTATAAGTATTTAATTACTTGGAAGAAAGTAATTTACAACTACTTTTGAATAAAAACATAAATTACCCATTACCATTACTAAATCACGCACAGTTACTATTACTTTTTGCAAGAAAGTATCAAAAATAACTTAATTGCTCGGTAATTAATTACTACCCAGTTTTACTGATTAATTGAGCTTCTTAATACTAATGAGAAAAGAATCACAAAAAACGAATTAGTATACCAGTAACTAATTAGTAATTCAGTTTTACAGGAAGTATGTAGATCCAACAAGATAATACCGAGATACCCATTTTACATCATATTTTATTTTACCGCAATGTACCATCCACAATAAATAAAGATTATCGGGTATTGTACTTTATCCGCTTTTTCCTGTTTCCCATCATATATAAGCAAAATAAGAACGCATGCTGTTTGTGCATAATCCGTGTTTACATGCTGCATTTAAAAGGGCATACTAATATTTAGTTGACATTTTGGGCGGACTGGCCAGACACAATAAGGGAATATAGGAGACCGGCAATGACAGTTACTTTTACACTCCAACTGATTTTAAAGGGTATTCTTACGCATGTTAGCTCTTTTCTAAAGGATTTACCTATTTACTCCTCTTCAAAAGACATTATGATATTGTTTTGCTATTCGCATTGTTACCGACCGGCGTTTTCATTTCAGTTATGCTTTTATTAAATATATGTTTTGCAGCGACCAGCATTCTTCACTGTATGATTTCTATTCATTGGTAATAATTTTATAATAACATGTAGTCTGATTGTCCATAATTAGTTGTTTGTGGCATATTATTTTCTCTCGTTTTTGAATATCTGTTCCACAAATATTAATATTATTAAAGAAATTCATGTCTTAAATTAATTATTTCTGTACACAATGCCACACACATGGAACGGAATTATTGCACACCCCACTCTATTCTAGCTCAAAGTGACATAGCCAATTTTCGCAAATTAAAGTAATTTTAAATAAATATACTACTCAAATATGTTGAGTCCTCATTTTAAAAGCGGAGATCTCAAAAATGAGGGGCGAAAACATTTTTAAAAATTATGTTGAAATTTTACTGACATAGGTTAAACAGTTTTGAAGATCTGCTAAGTATATTGAAAAATGCCTTACATTTTAAAGAGATTTTGAACATACCAACTTTAAATTCGTTATTTCTTAAACATTGTACATCCCATGTTATTAACATTTTAGATTTCGATAAAACACATAATATATAATTGTAATATTACATTTTTCAATATTTTTTTAATTTTAAAATTTCGGACTTATTATCGAAAACTTGTCCTTAGGCTTATTCGGTGTGGCTAATAAAAGAAGGTTTTAGTTTGCCAAAATTGTTCTTATGTGGGCCACTCTACGAGCGACGTGGTTAGCGTCACTGGTTTAACATGGCTAGCACAGTAAAGATACAGAGAGCAAAAGGGCATTGAGTTCAAGGCTTGGGCGCCATTGATTACTTAGTATAATCAAGGAAAAAACCGCTGCCTAAGGAATCACTACTTCCACATCCAGATTCTTCATCCAAGTCGTTTTAAAGGAAACATCTTGACTATATTTTCACTCTAGTATGTGGAAATTATTGGTCATAGAATTTTAATAATATTTGGGGCAGATGTCATAGAAAAGTTTGAGGAGTTGGTTTCTACCATATACGTTAAAAATGAAGTTTTTAGTTCACCCTACTTATTTTCTACTATTCACCTCCCACCCCTTCAATGGAGGCATCTCAATCAGATGTCACTACAATACATACGTGTACTAATCTCAAGTGAATATCTCAATTTGATGTTATCAATCCCATTAATAATGAAGCGGAGGTGGTGGAGTTTAAAAAATATTAGAAAGAAATCTGAGGCCTTGGTTTCTAGTATATATACCGAATCCCAAATTTCTGTACTCTTATCACCTTGATTTACTTATTTTCCCCTAGTCGCTCCTATTAACCCTAACCCTTCTACGGAATCATCCCAAAATATAATCTAGTTCCAGATGTCGTTATAATACATACGTCTACCAAATTACACGTGAATATCTCAATTTTATTTTATCAACCCCTTTAATAATGTAGTAAGGGTAGTGGAAGGGTTGAAAAATATTGTTAAAAAATTTGAGGTCTTGGCTTCTAGGACATACACCGAATTTCAAGTTGCAATACTCTTACCAGCTTGCTTTATTTATTTTTCCCTAATTACCTCTACTTACCCCCACTCCTTCAACGCAATGATGTCAAAATATAATCTAGTTTCAGATATAATTATAATACATAAATGTACCAAATTTCAAGTGAAAATTTAAATTTAATTTTATCAACTCTTAATAAGGGGGTGGGGGTGGTGGGGAGATGGAAAATACTAATAAAAAAACCTGAGACCTTCGCTTCTAACACATACACCGAAATTCAAGTTTCTGTAGTCTTACCAGCTTGCTTTACTTATTTTCCCCTATTTACCACTATTTAACCCCTAACCCTTCAACGGAATCATCTCAAAATATAATCTAGTTCCAGATGTCGTTATGATACATATGCGTACTAAATTTCGTGTGAATATCTCAATTTTATTTTATCAACCCCTTAAATAATGGAGTAGGGGTGGTGGGGGGCTGAAATAAATTATCAAAAAATCTGGGGCCTTTGCCTCTTGTACATACACCGAATTTCAAGTTTCTGTACTCATACCTGCTTGATTTACTTATTTCCCCCTATTTACCCCTAAATAACCCCGAACCCTTCAAAGGAATCATCTCAAAGAATAATCTAGTTCCAGATGTCGTTATAATTCATATGTGTACCAAATTTCAAATGAATATCTCAATTTTATTTTATCAACCCTTGTAATAATGAAGTAGGGGTGGTGGGGGTTGAAAAATATTATAAATAATCTGAGACCTTGGCTTCTACTATATACACCGAATTTAAAGTTTCTGTAGTCTTACCAGCTTGCTTTACTTATTTTCCCCTATTTACCCCTATTTAACCCCCAACCCTTCAACGGAATCATCTCAAATTATAATCTAGTTCCAGATGTCGTTATAATACATACGTGTACCAAACTTCAAATGAATATCTCAATTTTATTTAATCAACCCTTTTCATATTGGAGTAGGGGTGGTGGGGGTTGAAAGATATTATAAAAAAATCTGACGCCTTGGCTTCTAGTACGTATACCGAATTTCAAGTTTCTGTACTCTTACCAACTTGTTTTACTTATATTCCCGTATTTACCCCAAATTAACCCCCAACCCTTCAACGGAATCATCTCAATAATAATCAATAATCTAATGTCAGACGTCGTTATAATACATACGTGTACGAAATTTCAAATGAAAATCTCAACTTTATTTTATCAACCCCATTAATTGGGTAGGGGTGGTGGGGGGTTGAAAGATATTATAAAAAAATCTTAGGCCTTAACTTCTAGTACATACACCAAATTTCAAGTGTCTGTTCTCTTACAAGCTTGCTTTACTTATTTTCCCCTATTTAACCCCCAACCCTTCACCGGATTTCCTCAAAAAACAATCCAGTTCCAGATCTCGTCATAATATATACGTGTACAAAATTTCAAGTCAATATCTCAAACCGTTCCGGAGAAAACGTGCGGACAAAAAAAGTTACAGACAGACCGACAGACCGACAGACCGACAGACAGACCGACAGACAGACCGACAGACAGACAGAAAATTTTTTTTCGCTCAAATTTAAAATCTCGACGTTTCATGACATTTTAAACCTATTTCACGAATAAAAATTTTTGAAAATTTTTTTGCGATTACTATACTTCCAATCCACTACGTGGATGTGGAAGTAATTAAAGACGAAGATAAACAAAAGACAAATGTTACATATATACAATAGCACTATATTACAAAAATATTACATTACAAAAAGTGAAACTATCACAGCATCAACGGCATTGTATAGCAAATTACCAGACAGAAATATGTACAGAAGAAACTATATTACAAAAATATATTATATTACAAGATACACTATATTACAATTTGCTCAACAGCAAAATAAATTTGAGGTGTTTACGAGAACCAAAAATATATTACAAAAGATACGTCTCGTAACTTTTACCTCAATACTAAAATCATATATTACAACAAAATTAGAAACTTGAGATCCTTTACGAGAGACAAAATACTATATTACAACAAATATGTCTCGTAACATTATCTCAAAGTTCATAAGCTTTAAACACTCTCATTACCATAAAAATGAACCACGACTTACTATATTACCAACAGAAATGCATTACAATACTACGATAAAATATTTACAGTAAGAAATCACGATAAAATTAACCACGAAATTAATACTACGATGAAATATGTGCGACGATGAATTTAAGATATAATAACTATGAATTAATGTACGACAACGGATTAATTATAACAGCCTATTTAAAATATAATCTAACAAAAAATGATAATAGATTTAGCTTGAATCTCATATTTTAAATTTAGACACTTGGCTTTTATGACCCAAAACTACAATCATGTGAAAATAATCCCTTTTACATGTAGCAATCGAAAGTACTTATCTTTTATTTTGTTATCCTGATTAAGGAAATTCCTAAATATGATCCTGTTCTCCGATGATTATGGATTTAAAAGTTATGTTTCACATGTGGCTGCCTTAATCCCATTTTGAGGTTATGAAATTGTAGAAACGTTCGTACAGGATTTGTCGCCAAGACAAAATGAAGAAAATCTCATCGCTCAGAATGTTTTCGTATATCCCAATTCAAAATGTAGTATAGAAAGGTTGACTTCATATGAGTATTGCTTGCTTAGTGGAAAACGTAGTAGGTATCGCAATTTGAATGTACATAATCTCAAATCTTGCTCAAAGCAATTAATGCAACGTTGAAATACTTTTACGTTAAAATCATTAGACGTGAATAAGTTTTGTTATTAAGAAATTAATTCTTAATTTATAAGAATATGAGAAAAATCTCATGTGATCATCACGAAGTTTTTCAAATTCTAACATCCCCATTACAGGTCAAACAAAATTATAAATACGTCTAATTAGTTCAATGGTTCAATGAGAAAAAGTTTCACCAGGCGTTATTTAGTTGAAATCTCATCCCTGGTGCGCTATATAGTATTCGCGAGCGTTAACTGCTGACAGATGACGTATGTTCATCATAGTCTAAGGAGTAAGTGCACTCTATTAGTGCTAGAGTTTGTGGGAATAATATTTCCGATAATTTATAATTTTTCTAACAAATATTAATAGTGTAACGAAGGATGCATGTTACATCGGATATTTTTTTAAGGTATTTTAGACATTTTTGATAAAATGGTTGATTCAGTTGGTATATAAAATGTAAACATTTTCAGGAATAAGAAGTTGGTGGATCAAATATTAATTGAGCTGTCATGTATAACACAATATTCATCAAGAGAGAAATCGACAACAGATACCGAGACCATTCAGTAAGTATGTACAATGAATTCGTTCTCAGCTAATGTTATTTATAAAAGTACTGGCACTGGAATAAACTCTTAAAGTAAAAAACCGCCGCCTAAGGAATCACTACCTCCACATCCAGATTTTTCATCCAAGCCACTTTAAAGGAAACATCTTGATTATATTTGTGGAAATTATTGGTCATTGAAAAATATTAGAAAGAGATCTGAGGTCTTGGTCTCTAGCATATACAATAAATTTCAAGTTTATGTACTCCTACCAGCTTGCGTTACTTATTTTTCCCTATTTACCTCTACTTGCCCCCCACTCCTTCAACGGAATCATATCAAAATATAATCTAGTTTCAGATGTCGTTATAATACATACGTGTATCATATTTCAAGTGATGATCTCAATTTAATTTAATCATCTCTTTTAATAAGAGAGTCGGGTGGAGGGAGGATGGAAAATATTATAAATAAAATTTGAGGCCTTCGCTTTTAGTATCTACACCAAATCCCAAATTTCTGTACTCTTACCAGCTTGCTCCATTTTCCCCTATTTGGCCCTAGTTAACATCCAACCCTTCAATGGAATCATCTCAAAATATAATCTAATTCCAGATGTCGTTATAATATATATGTGTACCAAATTTCAAGTGAATTTTTCAATTTTATTTTATCAACCCCTTTAATAATGGAGTAGGGGTGGCGGGGGATTGAAAAATATTTTTAAGAAAATCTGAGGCCTTAACTTCTAGTACATACACCAAATTCCAAGTTTTTGTACTCTCTACCCACTTGCTTTACGCGTTTTCCCTTATTTAACCCCAAACCCTTCAAAGGAATAATCACAAAATACAATCTAGTTCCTGATGTCATTATAATATATAGGGTGTTTCACTTAAAAGTCCCCAGGCCATTATCTCTAAAACTAATAAGGATATTTTATTTTTGTAAATGGCAGATCATTGATACCAAAGAAAGGTTTAAATAACAGTGATTAGAATTTTTCCTCAACAGCACACAGAGATGGCGCTGCGATGCAAAACTATTTTTTGATGGCTGGAACCTTGAAACATAAGTCATGTGATTAAACAATAATTTGTGAATAATTTTGATGGTATAGAGTATTTACAAAAAACAAGCCGTTTTGGAGTTACATGAGTTTCTTTCATTAATGCCAGTACACGTGAATTTTGATAAATCCCTATAATTTATTTATTATTTATTATAGAATGTTGGTTACCAAACACTTTTTTTCAAGATAAGGAAAGTGATATAATACACTATCATAATATTATGTTTACCACTTCCGGCCAAACCGGAACTAACATGATGAACCAATATCCATATGTTCCTACATATTACATTTTTTTTTTCTAATAACGCTTCTAATAAAACGGCTCCCAAAACTTAAAGTAAGTAAGACAACAAAGAAAATACACACTAATTTAGAATGGGCTAAATTTATATTAACAATTCAGTAAAGAACGTAAACAAAAGTTTTATAAACAAACATTTAAAAACTATCGAAATATTATTAAAAATGAAATTAAACTAATTTCTTTCTTATTAGTAGGTACTTATTATATTAAATGTTCAAAATTTCTCCCTTCTTCATGAATACACATTTTGTACCGTTTCAGTAACTCTTCACTGCAAACTTTTTGTAACGTATGTCTATTTATAGCAGCAACACTTGCATATATTTTATTATACAAAGCGGCCATATCCTCAATGGGTTCAATGTACACTACACTTTTTAAATACCCCCAAAGGTAAAAATCTAATGGAGTCAAGTCAGGTGATCGTGCTGGCCATCTGACTACTCCATTAGTACCAATCCATCTCTGAGGGTACATTTCATTAAGACAATCTTTGACTAGTACTGAGTTATGGGGTGGTGCACCATCTTGGTGAAACCAAATATTCTCCTGGTTATGAGGGATAGTCTCTAATAATCCTGGCAATACATTTCTCAAAATTATCTCATATTTTCTTCCATTTAAAGTCCCATGGAATAGATATGGTCCAATAATATATGAATTTAAAATTCCACACCACACGTTAACTCCAAAAGTTACCTGATTTCGGGTCATTCTCATCCATCTAGGATTATTTTGTGACCAGTATCGGCAGTTATGCTTACTCACAACTCCGTTGTTGTGAAAACGGCTTTCATCGCTCCAGAGCACATTTTTTAAAAAATTTGGGCATTCTTCAGAAAGAACTGAAAATTCAGCTAGAAAATGTAATCTTCGTTCATAATCACCAGGCCTTAAATGATGGATCAATTTTAATTTGTATGGATGGTATTCATTTGATTTTAATATTCTATGGCACGAAGATATCGACAGATTAGTTTCGGATGCCAATTTCCGGAGAGAACATTGAGGATTGTTGACAACACTATTTAACACCATCATCGTTTCTAACTGGCCTATTTCTGTTACGAATAGTTTTCTTAAAACTACCCCAGTTTCTTAAATTTTTGAATAGCATGATAAATGTTTTTTTATCGGGTGTAGGTCTATTTGGAAATCGTAAACAAAACAATCGTTTTGCTTGTCGGGAATTTCTTTTGCATTCACCGTATATTAAAATCTTATCTAACTTATCTTCATTGGTGTATCTAACCATTTTTAATTTTTTTTTATTTTTATTGCCTTATTTGGATTAATTTGCTTTGAATTGTTTCTAAGTACACTATTTCTGTTTGAAACTGTGATTTAAATGCACCAACTACAAACTTTGTTTAATAACTGTCAAACTTAAAATTAAATCAAAGCCTACTAATATCTCTTAAGTAGATTTTTCATTACCATTCTAAATTAGTGTGTATTTTCTTTGTTGTCTTACTTACTTTAAGTTTTGGGAGCCGTTTTATTAGAAGCGTTATTAGAAAGAAAAAAATGTAATATGTAGGAACATATGGATATTGGTTCATCATGTTAGTTCCGGTTTGGCCGGAAGTGGTAAACATAATTTTATGATAGTGTATTATATCAGTTTCCTTATCTTGAAAAAAAGTGTTTGGTAACCAATATTCTATCATAAATAATAAATAAATTATAGGGATTTATCAAAATTCACGTGTACTGGCATTAATGAAAGAAACTCATGTAACTCCAAAACGGCTTGTTTTTTGTAAATTCTCTATACCATCAAAATTATTCACAAATTATTGTTTAATCACATGACTTATGTTTCAAGGTTCCAGCCATCAAAAAATAGTTTTGCATCGCAGCGCCATCTCTGTGTGCTGTTGAGGAAAAATTCTAATCACCGTTATTTAAACCTTTCTTTGGTATCAGTCATCTGCCATTTACAAAAATAAAGTATCTTTATTAATTTTAGAGATAATGGCCTGGGGACTTTTAACTGAAACACCCTGTATATGTACACCAAATTTCAAGTAAATATCTCAACTTTATTTTATCAACCCCTTTAATAATGGAAAATATTATAAATAATGTTGAGGCGTTGACTTCTAGTACACACACCAAATTTCAAGTTTCTGCACTCTTACCACCTTGCTTTAAAATGGAGAGTGGGTGGTGGGGAGTTGAAAAATATTATACAAAAATCTGAGGCCTTGGCTTCTAGTATATACACCAAATTCCAAGTTTTTGTACTCTTCAGCTTGCTTTACTTATTTACCATTATTTACCCCCATTTCATCCCCAACCCTTCAATAGAATCATCTCAAATTATAATCAGTTCCAGTTGTCGGTATAATATAGATGTGTACTAAATTTCAAGTGAATATCTCAATCTCATTTTATCAACCCCTTTAATAAAGGAGTGGGGTTGGTGTGGGGATGGAAATATTATTAAAAAAATGTAAGACCTCCACTTATGGTATATACACTAAATCTTAAATTTTTGTGCTTTTACCAGCTTGCTTTACTTATTTTCTCCTATTTACCCCTATTTATCCCGCAACCCTTCACCGGATAAGTTCCAGATCTCGTAATAGTACATACGTATATAAAATTTCAAGTCAATATTTTAAACCGTTCCAGAGATATCGTGCGCACAAAAAAAGTTACAGACCGACGCTCAAATTTAAAATCTTGACATTTCGTGACATTCTAAACCTATTTCAACAAAAGAAAATTCGATTTTTTTTACGATTACTATACTTCCACTCGACCATGTGGATGTGGAAGTAAAATGTTTACTAAAAGTGCATTCCTAGCCATTTGTAATACTCTAAATTAGGGAATGTACAACATATGCTAATTTACATTGATACACAATTTCATCATACCATACTCATTTGTCAAGAAGTGTTTCTTTTATAATTCATTCTACAACTTTGGAATTATTATTAAAAACGTGAACTATAGCACATTTTCTCATTTTGCTCAGGCGGATTTTACAAAAATTTTAACCTAATTTGCTCATATATTTCCAAACAAAAACCGTCAAGTACATTAAATACAATGTAAATAAGAAATATTTTCTTGCGGTTATGCAGTGTTTCTGCAGAATTCTTTTCCACAAAATCTGATATATTATTCTAATAATGAAAAGCTAATAAGAATTTGTGAAGTAATAGTCACAGCATTTAAATAATTTACTCTGGTTGACAATTTTTTTGAATTTCATTCTATAGCAAAGTAGCAAAAAAGAACAATAACAATCTGACATGTTTAGTTGATAATATATAATATAATATATAATTGTTATGCATTACACCCCTTATGATACGCCGATGCCTAATAGTGACTGGAAACTTGTAGAAAGAGATAGAGTGTTCTGGAATGTGGTGGTAGAAGATTCTAGATTGTGTTCTAGACAATTCTGGAGGCAATTTTGGAGTATATAAGGCGAAGTTTCCGGGGCAAGAGGGAGAAGTTTTATAAAACTGAATAAGTTGAAAAGCGCAAAAGTGAGGTTAAATATGAAGTAAACAAAGTGTAAAGGTTATTTTTGTTAAATAAGTAGTTTTGTATAATCAGTATATTATTAAGTAAAGTGTTAGTGGTTTACCCCTTCTTAAAATTATTTAGAACCCACGGATTTATACAGGGTGTTTCCTAAAAGGGTGAAAACTCGTAATATTATCAACTAAAAATGCGTGCCAAGTCCTTTTAAGTCCCGCCCTGGTGAGCAGTTGTAAGCATGCCCCTGTACGTCTCACCCCTCTAAGGAATGCATCAATTCTTTTTTTATTTAATTATTTCAAACGCTTTAATTAATTAACCGCTGACACTTTTTGTTTTTTTTTTTTTTAGGAAAAACTGGTTTTTTTGTTAGAAGTTAGTGTTCTAAAATATTTTTCGTCTTATCTGCATGCCCCTGTACGTCTCACCCCTCTAAGGAATGCATCAATTCTTTCTTTATTTACTTATTTCAAACGCTTTAATTAATTAACCGCTGACACTTTTTGTTTTTTTTTAGGAAAAACTGTTTTTTTTTTGTTAGAAGTTAGTGTTCTAAAATATTTTTCGTCTTATCTCCAACGATAACTGAACAGACAGTGGTACGTTTTTATAAATAGTAACGAAGACTCTCTACAAAAGAAGTTGAAGAATTTACCACATATAAAAAGGATGTTTCTTCATACCACTACAAAATCTTACATAAAAGGAATCTGGTCATTTTCAAATCCACTTAAACTTTCATCTGAGGAGAATCTTGTTAAAAATGGATATATTTCTAGGTATGAACTAAATAATGTTGATAATGTTTTAACCTAAGTTATTATCAGACAGTAATATATAATAGACAAAAACTTAATATATCATTTTTTCAACTTTTTTCACTTCTCCATTTTGGATATATTCAGGATTAAAGTGAGGGCTCAATACATTTGAATCGTATGTGTCTGTTCTAATAATTAAAATTAGTTCTGCCAGAAATCGATTTTAATTATATCATTTTGTAAAGGGAAAATTCAACTCTTAAAAATTGTTACATTTTCGTACTGATTTGATCTAGGTTCTCAAATTGCTATTGAAAATTGCCATGTCTCCGTCAGTTTGTATGTACGTAAATGCAGAATAGAACTCTCTTGAATTTCATAGTGAGCGGTTAAGTAGTTTAGTTATTATAAATCTTTACTTAATACTATCATGAGTTTTCGCGGACCATTTCTCTTGTTTGCGGCACCTATTGAATAAGTAATTAAAAGTAAAATATTGTTTTACTTTAACTCGCTGTAACTCAAAAACTGAATGGTGAACTAGTCTAATTTTTTACAGTGTTATCACTACATATTTGTTAACAAAATACAAATGTCATGTTTTAATAATAGAAAATATAAAGAGTAATAATTCAAGGTAGTAAGTACAAAAATATACCAGTAGATAATTCATTTATATTGAAATTTGCTTTACATAATTTATTACCTCCACATCCATGTAGTGGATTGGAAGTATAGTAATCGTAAAAAAAATTTCAAAATTTGTATTTGTTGAAATAGGCTTAGAATGCCACGAAACGTAGATATTTTGCTGACTGTCGGTCTTTAACTTTTTTTTTGTGCGCACGTTTTCTCTGGAACGGTTTGAGATATTGACTTGAAATTTTGCATTTTGTATTTCGAATCATGTATTTTGTTCATATCGTTTTAGTATTGATTTCTATTGATAGTTATGTACTTTTATTGTTCGATTCACAATGTCTCGTTAAGCATTAAAACTTTTTCTGCTGCTTACGTGGTAAGTAAATTTCTAAATTTCAGAAACGTAATTTGATGCAAAAATTAAAGGTATTTAGGTTTCTGACAAATGTATAAAGGGTTCATAATCTAACATAGGTTTTTAAATCATCCACATTTGCCGACATAAAGCAAAGAATAATCTTATGAATGATTTGAATCTATTAAAAAAACAGGCAAAACTAGTAGGAGAGAGTCTACACAATCATGTAAATAGTATGTTGATGAACAAGGCCAAGTCAAAGTTAGCTATACAGAACCATGGTAGAAACATATACAGGTATGCTGTTGCGCAGCTTTTGCAGTAACCAATCATATGCTTTGGAACCAACGGGAACCATATTGATAATCGGACCAATAGCGTTTCGTGCGCATATTTCAAAAAATAATGTAGTGTATTCTTTTGTACAAAAGGAGATGCTTCCACATACCATTTAAAAACAGATGCCTCATTTTGGAAATAAGGTTAAAATTTGACGAAATATTACTCATTTAGAAAAATTTTAGAATGGTTTTGAATAATAATGTAAGATTGTACATACATACATTTCAACATTGATGTAGCAAATTTTCATTGTAATTTTAGTGTTTTTTACTATCGTGTAGTTATAGATATGCAAGACATTCTTTGTAAAAAATATGGTAAAAAGGTACTTCTTTGATGCAGTTTATAGGTATATATTTTATATGATCTAGTTCGGTGATTTAAAGAGTTTATAGGTTAAGTTATCAATACTAAAAAAATTAACGTATATATTATATATAGTTCTATATAATCAATATTTATCAAAGGGTTCATGAAATATTATATGAGTTTTTAGTACCTACGATTTTATGATAAATGTCAATTTTTTAATATAAAGAATATATTATATTGTTACGGATTTCCACCTTTTTGGGAACACCCTGTATGAATTCGTGGGTTCTAAATAATTTTAACAAGAGATTAAACACTACTAACACTTTATTTCACAATTTACTGACTATACAATACTTCAAAATAAACTTTGTTTACTTTAACCTCACTTTTTCCCGAACGTGTCACTTCTCAAATAAACTTCCTTCCCCGCGCTTGTAATCGCGCCTTATATACTCCGAAATTAGCTCTAGATCAATCCAGAATCTTCTCCAGCCATAATCTAGAAAAGTCCTTGGTTCTTTCTAGAGCCTTTCCAGTCACCATCAGAGGCATAGGCGTGCCATCTCCTTTTCCAAGGGGGTGTAATTCATAACACTGCCCCCTCCTTAAGCCTAGATCGTCCCGATCAGGCAACTCAGAATCATCGATATAGTTCGCCAGCCTGTCCAAATGCACGATCTTCATCTTGGACTTTTTGCTTCGTTGAATCCGATAGACGACATCATTAATTCGGGTAATAACAGTATACGGTCCATCCCAAGGCGGTTGAAGTTTCGGTGACCTTCCTTTCTTCCGCTGTGGGTTGTACAGCCAAACCAGGTCTCCTGCCTTGAATCCTTCTGAACTACCCTTCCGGTCGTATCGAGCCTTCATTCGGTCACTGGCTGATGATGGTTCCGCTATATCGTTAGCCAACCTCTTGAAAGGAGCTCCGGCGTTGAACTGCTTGTTTTCACCCTTACTTCCAGTCTGTGGTCCCTTACTGGCTGCACAAATCTTGCATTTGTGACACCAAGCCTCCACATCCTGACGACTTCTTATCCAATAAAATCGTTCTCGTATTTTCTTCAGGGTCTTGTTAACACCGAAGTGTCCATCGGATGTTCCTTCGTGCACTTCCTGAAGCACCTTCGCAACTCGACACCTGGGAATCACTAGACGCATAACCAGCTGTTTTCCATCCGGGCTTTCCCATGCTCTCCGCAACAGCCCGTTCATGACTTTCAGTGAGTCCCACTGCGCCCATAGTGCCTTCAGCCCCACTCTTTTGCCCGAAACATCCTTCCATTTTGGA
Organism: Stenurella melanura; assembly: GCA_963583905.1. Lineage (NCBI taxonomy): Eukaryota > Metazoa > Arthropoda > Insecta > Coleoptera > Cerambycidae > Stenurella > Stenurella melanura. Next base: position 89,071,079 of record OY757310.1, read on the forward strand.
CGAGTTCCCCTTTCTTTGGCTCTCAATATAGGCCCAATTTCCACATCGTTTAGTTGCTCTTGTCTGAGCGCTTCATCTGCCCTATCATCCGGCACTTCCACCTTGACAGTGTCGACTGCTCCCTTGAACTGCAGTTTCTCCTGGTGGTAGTACTTGCAACCTTCCTTGTACCTTCTTCCGGATGAAATGTTTGCATTTCTCTCAGGTTTCGTTTTATCGTCATATCCTTGTAGTGGTGGCCTTTCTGTAATGCTCCGAAGCTGGGAAATCTTCACTTCTCTAGGGGCACCACGTTCGTTATCTGTCACAGCCTCTCTGGTACCGGCTTCCTCTGGTTTTCCCCTTGGCTTCACAGCATCTCCGGCCTTCACTCTCTCCAAGCTCCTCTGTGGACATTCAAGCTGGATATGTCCTAGTTCCCCGCACCTGTAGCATTTCATACGCCGTCCACTTGGCCTTCCACTACTTTGTTTATTCTGTATCTCATCCATGTTTCCAGCATTCACATTCCTCGAGTTCCGCTGTCGACAGTCTCGTTTGATATGCCCTGCTCTGCCACAGTTGTAACATTCAATACCCCCGCTTGGCTTGTCTTGTCTTTCTGCAGTATCCACTTGAGCCAGTAACTGATTGAACATCTTATATATGTCGGCCAACATAGCGTTCTGGTTCTCCTTTTCAGACTGCGATCTTTCGAGACTCATAGCTTGTACTCTTGGACTCGGGGTATCTTGAAGGACAGCTTCCACCTCGAGTGCACGTACCAACGCTTCGCTGCTGTTCTGGTATCGAGATAACCTGAGGACTCGCCTGATCTCATCATCCTGTATACCATCCAGAAAAGCATCTACTGCCAGTTGATCTTGGAATTCCTTCGGTACATCCGGGTAAGCCAGGTGAGCCAGTCTCCACACGGCAGCTTCAAACTCTTGCAAACTTTCCCCAGCCCCTTGAACACGTGATTTCAGCTGGGTCTGGTACACTCGGGCAAGGTGTTGATCGCCATATCGTAGATCTAGGGCAGCTTCTAAAACTTTAAAATCCCGTTGTTGGTCTACTGGGATTGTCTGGAGTATTTCCAATGCTTGGCCTCTTAATGCCACGATTAACGCCATAGCCTTTTCTTCGTCATTCCAGTTGTTTGCACTCGCTGCTGCCTCAAACTGCATCTTGTAAATGGTCCATGAACTTTGGCCGTCAAAGGAGGGAGGTTCGAACAGCTGATCTGATAATACCACTTGCTGGCTTCCTCTATCCCTCAACTGTCGCTTAAGCAGGTCTATTTCCTCTTTGATTTCACTTACTTCTTCTTGATGCCTTCTTTCTAGCCCTTCCAACACTTTCTGGAATTGTGCAAATAAGTCCTGTCTTTGCTTTTCAGTTGCCATACTTCTGGTTGTTATAGGCATATGACTACGTTGAAATCAAATAAATTTAACAATTACGTTACTATCGGTAATGGGACTGTCCAGAAAAACCTCAAAACGGCACGAAAAGGTCTTATCTAGAGTCTTCGTCACTTAACCTCTAATGTCCAAATAAAATGTTCCAAAAATGTCTCAAAAAATGCACTTGACACTATTTTCCTGTTCGAAAATAACCATCGAACAACGTCCAGTAAATTAGTCCTCCGTGTTAGCACCAACTTCGAGAATACACTGCCAAACCTTCTCGAACACTTCCGAAAAATCCTCTTGTCAAAATTCCGCTTCCGACACCAAAATGTTACGGATTTCCACCTTTTTGGGAACACCCTGTATGAATTCGTGGGTTCTAAATAATTTTAACAAGAGATTAAACACTACTAACACTTTATTTCACAATTTACTGACTATACAATACTTCAAAATAAACTTTGTTTACTTTAACCTCACTTTTTCCCGAACGTGTCACTTCTCAAATAAACTTCCTTCCCCGCGCTTGTAATCGCGCCTTATATACTCCGAAATTAGCTCTAGATCAATCCAGAATCTTCTCCAGCCATAATCTAGAAAAGTCCTTGGTTCTTTCTAGAGCCTTTCCAGTCACCATCAGAGGCATAGGCGTGCCATCTCCTTTTCCAAGGGGGTGTAATTCATAACAATATGTAATATATATAAGTTATTTGTACAACAATATTAATCTTTTTAGTTACAAATGCTATCGTCATAGTAAATTTTGACCAATATTTACGAAAAATACATACATCACAGGTAATATAACTTCTAATTGTATTGACACCTTGTGAGGGTATACCGGACAGTCACACAAGAAATCATACACTCGTCTTATTTTATACTTTTATTCTATAACAAAATAAACATATATACTATACGTAATAAATAAAATAAGTATTATACTGAGACTTTTTACAACATATAGAGTATCTTGACAAGAGATGTAAGCGTCATTAATCAAATTTTACAGAATAAAATCTAAATACTCCTACAGTTTTAAATATCCTAGATTTATGTATCATACTGCATACTAACTTTTCTTTGAAATTAAACGATATGCATGAATATGTTTACTTTTTCTTACTTTTTGCTTTGTACGTTATATCTTGGAGAATCATTCTTGCCAAATGTTCTATAGGTACTGCATGAGGCAGAAGGAGAATAGCTTTCAACATTTTTGAGATACCTGCTCTGGAGTCGCTTTAAAATCTGCCCTCTTAAAATGCACTGAACAAATGCGAGCTGTAAAAAAAAACAATTTTTATTTCTGACCACATTTGTGTTAAATAACAAATGCAAACTTTTATATCGTAAATAGGTACATCTTTTACTGATACATATTTTGTAATTGTAAATAAGCCAATGTATTAAATAATTATTGTTTTTATAATTACCGTTTTTGAAATGATCAGGTTTTACTGGACAAATTTCTAACCATTTTCTCGATATTCTTCATTTTTGGGAACCGAAAGAATATTACATTTCTTTCAGTTGAAGTTCCACTCCTATTTTTGCAACTGTTTATACTGCACCCAACCATGTCTTAAGTTTATTATATATAATCGTTTCTTTTTTAACCTCAAAAATATCACACCATAGAGAAACCAAACGCAAAAATGATATTACGCAGTTACGCACCCCAACACGGCTACTTTTACACCTGGTTGCAGGTGTACAATGTTGAGGGATAATATTATAAAAACTTGAGATATGTGTAATATCAATATCACAGAATATTAGGATTCTCTGTCAATATACTGTGATATATCCAATATGGTTCCCGTCGGTTCCAGCGCAGAAAAGTCAAATTCTGGTAGCCCGGACGAGCATACCTTATATATGTTTCTACCATGTACAGAACCCTGCAGGCCTTTGACAGGTTGCTTTATTCTCTATTGCTGACCAGTCTAGATGATTTGAATAAAGCACCAGGTTTCCTTAAACTTATAAAATCATATTTAATAAATCACCCTTAATATGTGCAATGCGGATTAGACAGTTTGTGCTTTCCACAGGCGACATAAGATATTTAAATCTTCTTTTCAAGAATATTGACTTTGATTTTCTAATGATAATGATTCAGTTATGAAGACTTTCTCCCTTAGCCATAATATTGACGGATGGCGATTGTTTGTTCTCTTCAAAAGTAAGTTTAGAAGCTGTCCCCCCTTTTTTATCTTTTACGTATATTACTTTATGAATATGAAAAGTACTTCTTATTTTTCGACACTACCAAATAGCCGAAATAATACCCTATAGATCATGTCAAATAAAATCTCCTGTTTGTAATTCACAACCGATGAGGACGCGTGGTAATATTTTTTATTTATTTAAAGTGTAAGTATTAAAAACTTTAAGAATTTGCACCTTTATGCTGGATATTTTTTCCACTAGAGTTTTGCAATTTCAAAAATTAATAAAAATATTCAATAGATCATTGTAATTTATTATTTTAATATTTTTGCTTCAGTTTTTACGTTACACTACGTATATTAGTAAAAAAAAGTTTAATTATAAATTTGCACAGCGTGTAATTCATGTTAACTCCATAAAATATATGGTAATGTATGCAATTTCTGGACTACGCTCTTCCAGGAAACAATGAATATAATAAGACAAACACAATGTAGATTACATTAAACAGGTGTTTTATTGTAAACAAACCACAAAGTCAATTAAAAATGACACATTTCATAAAGCTTTGGTCACATCAAATTAGATTCCGCTTTATTTCATCAATTCCTTCTTTCGAGACATATACTGAGTTGATTATTCGATTTCTCATACATTAGATAGTAGATTCCTGCAGAGCGGGCAGTAGAAGAAAGGTGTGAAGTGTGATATAATTATGTGCATTGTCTGAAGATTAATAGCACCGCCCGAGGAGGTCAGCGGCTTCTGTTTGATTGCCCTGTCCCGCTAACTATCAAATAATCAACTGTGACCGTATACCAGCATTCTGTGAGATGCAGGTTACGATGTCTTCTTATGCCCTCTCTGCTCTTCTTCAGATATTGGATGAGTACCCGGCCACCTATGCTTGATGTGCTCCTCACTGCTTGCATAATTATTATTCAGTATAATTAATAAAAATCTGTCAGCTGCTGTAATAGAAAATGTCTTTACATCATTTATTTACGTGTTGCGATGGGACATCTGGCATAGAGGACGCATTCTTTTACCTTTCTATGGAAAACATATCCGCCGAGAATAGACTTATTGTTAATGTAGCTTTAAATTGTTCATGGTAAATTTATACATTTCTGCTTCATATTCACGCTTGTGGACTATATGTTGGGTTTAATACCGACATATTCAATAGCCATGATACGAACAAATTCACTGTAGTAATTGCAATAACATATTTCTATTTTATTTTCCTTTATGGAGACATCTACTTATACTTTTTTAAATAAATGCTTTAAGACCGAAAATATTAATATGACCTATATTATTAATTTAATTCTGATTATAACACAAAATAAATTAATGCTAAAAACATTTTAACAAATTTGATGTACAGGGTGATTCAATATTATTGAAAATAGTTTCAACGGCCTGTTATTAGACAAAAATCGTTGGAAAAACCAAAAATCCACAGTCCTGCTAGTGTAGCATTCATTGGTCAAGGTCAAATCATTTCGCTTACGAGTTTCTCGAAAAATGCTCGCTAATTCCAGGCAAACGTTTCAAATAAAAAAGTTACCTCCATTGTTTTCTTCTCTTCTTTTAAGTTTCCTCTATCATCATCTCCTTGTTTATTCTTTTTCTTAGTCTTCTGTTTCTAAATCTAGCAGTGTGCACCTTCTCCTGCCCGCTTGTTTCCAGATATGGTTTCACGCTTCCCAGAAATTTGCGTTCTCATTTCGACGTCCTACATCAGTGCGTCCATTTCGCCTGCTTTACAAGACCTACATTAGCTCGCTGTAAGAAGATTCCATTTACTAACCGTTCCACAGGTAAATAGCCATTTACAGTGGAAGTGCAAGCAAGATCCCCGAGAGAACCTTTGAGATACCCTGCATACCGATCTGCTAAGGTAAAGCAAAATAAAAAGTAAAATTTTCAAAAAGTAAAAAAGAGATCTAGGAGAACATTTAGGATGCGCTGTATATCAAGAAGGCCTCAACTACTTTGACCTGAGAAATATTTTTGTATTCGCAAATAAGCCTAATATATGGACCTTGTGACAGCTGCCAGTCGAAACATCCCCGTTCATTGTGGGATCTGCCCCATGTTCAATACATTTTTAGTTTTAAGAAATTCAATTAGTTTTACAACCAATAAGGATTAACAATAATGATTCAAGTGATAGAATTACGGAAAAATTCAAACAGGGGTTTTCGAAGAAGCTAATTACAATTTTGATATTATAAATTCGAAATTCAATATGGCTGATTCACAATGGCTGTTCTAAACTTGAAAATTGTGCAATCATGTGCACACCCCGCTCTACAGATCGCAATTTTTAACAGATCCGCTTGAACTCTTTTCAATCGAATCGAATAATTTAATTATCATAAATAGTAAATCAACATTGTTCTGGGCGTCTCATTGAAAAATAATTAGAAATAAAGTATGAGAACAATAATTTTCTCGTTAACTTGCTCTAATTCAAAATAGAATCGATTTCGAAAGTGACTGGCGTTGGTAGTGGACGTGCCATACGATACTCTCGAAGAAAAGGCAAAGAGAATAGGTCAAAACTCCTTTGAACTCGGTAAAATTTAAGTTATCAGTAGATAAAAAAATTCTGCGTAAAGTGAAGTTTCATAATAGAAGAACAAAGTACATACGGAATTAATAATTGAAAATTACTGCTAAGGTGTTTGTTAATAGTACCAAAAATGAAGTAAACAAGTGAAAGTGCAGTGCCTTAGATTGGTCGTCGACGGAAACAGTCCGATATATCTGGCACTCTTTCAAATGACTTGTTTTTAGTGTCAAGTGAGCAATATGAGTTTATAAAACAATATAGACATATTAGCTGCGTTGTGACGTAAGAGTAATAAAACTCCAACTAGAACTGTTTTTGGAAAGTGGAGTGTCGGAATTCTACAGAAGAGAGAGGGAAGTTGCCAACAGATACACACACGGACGAAAGACATAAGTTATATTAATAGTATTAATTTATTATTATCCTTATTAGTTTCATTTTTGTAATGTTAATTTTTTTAGCCTTTTTACAAAATATGAATTTATGTAATTTTTTAAATTGGTTATTTTTAGATTAAACTGAAAACAGGTTTCGTTCAAATCCGTGAAGTTTAATATATTTTCTTAACAAGCAACTAAATGCACTGGACTACATGAATTTGGAGCTTTTTTCATGTTTTTGATAATAATCTTATTTATATAAAATGACGGCTGTCAATCAAAGAGCCAATTCTAAATTTTAGATCAAACATTTATTATGGTGTAGGAGCTAGGTGGCTTTTCTGGAAATTTATCGTTACAGGAACTTTGCGCGAATTAATTTATACTTCTTTTGAATAGGTATAGAAATTATTCTGATGGGAGCTCAGTCTTAAGATGCATAATTATTTTTTTGGGAAACTCATAACAAATTATTAAAAATAAGAATGATCTATTAATAATGATACAATACATATGAGATGCGTTAAAAACTCAACTTATAGGAAAATGTCAAATTTTTCTACAGTTAAGGGCTTATAGTACGTTTGTTTACAACCGAAACTTTCTGATGAGTTTAGAGTTTTATGATAAAATATAAGTACAATAAAATTCTTGTTTCTTCTAAATTTGGAAATATTTTTCTTTCTGTCTAATTAACTGAAGTTTATATTTTAGGGAATAATTATATGTATTCAAAATGTTGAAATTTCCTATCAATATAAAAAAAGTCTTATAACAATCACGTGCTGTAACTTAATTTTTTTACAATTTTGGTAAATCGTGACGTACTTGACTGTAGGTGCCCGCCAGGAATTGATTCTTAGTAATCGTAGAAACTTCTTAATTTTTAAATTTTCCGTATAGGTTTATATTGCCATGAAACAATGAAATCTTTAATTTGGGAGAGAAAATTGTGTCTCTCGGACAGTTGGTCGGTCTGTATATCTGTAACTTCTTTTGTGTTCACAATTACTTTAGAAGGGTTTAAATTATTGACTTGAAATTTGGTACATGTACACATTAGAGTGAGATCTGGTACTGGATTATATTTTGATGTTATTCCGTTGAAGGGTTAGGTGGTAAATAGGGGTAAATAAGGTAAGAAAGCTAGTAAGAACCCAGAAATTTGAGATTTGGTGTATACAGGGTGGTCAATGCATCCATCGTCCTTCCTTACTGAGATACAGGATGTTTTATTGATTTTGTCCAAATCCTTCTTTGATCATAACTATTGAACCACCCTGTATAATCGATACATACTTAGAATATATGTTTCACTTATTTTTCTCGATAGAACTTCATAATAAACCAAAGAAATCCAGGTACGGCTTAATAAAAAATTGACACTATACTGTATGACAAAATTTTGTAGATCTGTTTCGATATTCGAAAACTGCGGAAAAAATTGAATAGAGTAGCTCACTTAATTTGTTTGCACATTTCATTCATCAACCTTGATTACTTACCGTAAATTCAATCTCATTAAAACGGTCGAGACAGTTGGAACTTGAATATTTATTTCAGGGTTTAATTAACAAAAAAATTTAACTTGCAGCAGTGACAATTCTTACACTTCTACAATAGGTAAGTGAACTATTGTAAAATAATTTTAAGAACAATGTAATTCACCTGATAATCTATCAGGGAGGATATGTGGCCCAATCAAATGATTGTTGAAAACAACGCACCAAATACATATTAACAGCAAATCATTGTTGGGATTTATTCTGTCTTGTAGCATGTGGATTCTTTTCTGTACAAACATGTGAATTTCTTAAATTATAAACACCGTCTCTTGTAAATTGTGCCTCATCCGTTAACAGACATCTGTTAAGAATGCTTCGATTCCGAATAATCCATTTACTAAAACTTAAGAGATGATTTTATAACATAGCTGCTTTGTCGTCAATTAGGCAACACTGAAAATTTTAGTACTTGGCAGTTCATATTTACTGGTTCGACATACTTACGTTTTATTATTCTAAAATATTTGTTGTTCGTATTAATATTATTACCCACATTGCAAAGTTCATAATATGCCTTATCAGTTTTCAAATGGTGAATATGCGGGTATAATCTATGTGTATGGATTATGTGATGACAATAGATAGGCTGCTGTGAGAGAATATCAAAGAAGATTTCCTGGACGCTGAATTCCTGATCATTAAACTTTTGCTAAAGTTGTCAATTATTCTAAAAATCATGGTCGGTATCCAACGATCACCTTAAATGAGCATCAAGTAAGGCAACATTTAGCTGTAGAAGAAAATCTCTATCCATTTCATCAACAGGTTCAGAGGTTAGAGGAAGGGGATGAAACTCATCGGTTGAATTTTAGTAACTGAATTGTTCGGAATCGAAGAATTCTTAACATATGTCTGTTTACAGATGAGGCAAAATTTACAAGAGATGGTGTTTATAATTTAAGAAATTCACATGTTTGGACCGAAGAGAATCCACATGCTGTAAGACAGAATAAATACCAACATCAATTTTCTGTTAATATTTGGTGCGTTGTTTTCAACAATCATTTGATTGAGCCACATATTCTCCGTGATAGATTATCCCATTATCCACCCCATTTTAGAAATATTGTGAGAAATTTCCTAAATGACAATTTTCCAAATATGTGAATAGGTTGAAATGGACCTCATCATTGGCCTTCAAGGTCACCGGATCTCAATCCTGTTGATTATTATCTTTGGGGACATTTTAAAGCAAAGGTATATGACATAGCCATTAATAGTAGAGAGGAACTTTTAGAATGCGTTAATAATGCTCGCGTAGAAGTTAGAAATAATCCAGATATGATTAGACGTGCAATTAGAAAAATTACTACTAGAGCAAGGAGATGTATTCAACGAAATGGAGGCCATTTTGAACAGTTATTGTAGTTATGTATTTATTATATTCACGTATTTATTGTTATAATGCATTAAAAATAATGTTATTTTTAAATGTAGACTCACAAAATTAAGTAGTATTTTGATTTATGTGCGCAAATCTATATTATTTTCAAAATCATTTTACAATAATTCACTTACCTAATCTAGAAGTGAAAGAATTGTCACTGCTGCAGTTATATTTTTTTGTTAATTAACCCTGAAATAAATATTCAAGTTCCAACTGTCTCGACCGTTTTAATGAAATTGAATTTACGGCAAGTAATCAAGGTTGATGAATAAGATGCGCAAACAAATTAAGTGAGGTACTCTATTCAGTTTCTTCCGCTCTTTTCGAATATCGAAACAAATCTACAAAATTTTGTTGATTTTGACATACAATATATTGTCAATTTTTTATTAAGCCGGACCTGGATTTCTTTTTGGTTTATTATGAAGTTCTATCAAGAAAAAGAAGTGGAACATATGTTCTAACTATGAACTGATTATACAGGATGGCTCAATAGTTATGATCAAAGAAAGATTTGGCCGAAATCAACAAAACATCCTGTATCTCAGTAAGGAAGGACGATGGATGCATTAATTCCAGGTAATTTGGAACCGCCAAAGTGCCCTGTATCCACTATAGTCTGTTTTTAAACCAGGAGGAGCGTTTTAAATTTAACGCGCTAAATCATACAACTGTGATTGGATACGCCTTCGCCAATTTTACACAAGGCAATAGTCGTAAATTTTGACATATTGTAAAAATTTAATTTCAAGTCATATATTATTTGGTTATAATTTCTATTTTATCGTTTGCACATTATATATCAGTTTTAAATCCCGTTTGTATAAATCTGAAGGTAAAAGTGACTAATTACTTGGTGCCTTTATATTGTGTAAATGGTATCGATGCTGTATAAAATACCTAAAGGTCAAATAGAGGTCGATACATTATATAATGTAATAAAATACACACAAAAACACTGTAGTCTTGTATTGTTGGTTGCTCAAAACGCCAAAAAGGTATTAGTGTATTTTCTGGTTACTTTTATGGTGTGAATGGAACTTCTATGTTTACTCCTACTGGTTTAAAAACAGACTATAGTAACGTATGTACCTTTAACTTTGAAACACCCTGTATACTAAAAGCCAAGGTTTGAAATTCTGCCACTCCTACCACCACCTCAATAGCCCCATTCCATTATTAAATAAGTTATGAAAATAAAAGTGTGTTTTAGTGTGTGTATTAAAAGTAAAGTTCTGAAAGAATTTTTGGAGTCAGCTACCCCCATTACCACCTCCGAGCAGACTATTTTAAATAGTATATTATTGACGGTTAAAGACATCGACTTGAAATTTGGTACACGTATGTATTATAACGAGATCTGGAACTAGATTATATTTTAAGCTTATTTTGGTGAAGGGTTGCGGTTGGGGAGGTAAGTAGGGGTAAATAAATAAAGCAAGCTAGTAAAAGCAAAGGGACTTAGAATTTGGCGTATATACTAGAAACCAAGGTCTCAATTATTTTTATAACAGTGTCACTTCTACCACCGCGCTCACTCCATTATTAAATTAGCTAATAAAACAAAATTGAGATAATAGCTTGAAATTTGGTACATGTATGGTATCATAATGAGATTTTTTAATTGGATTATATTTTGATCCTATTCCGTTGAATAGTTGAAGGTAAATACCCCTATTTACATGGGTAAATAAGTAAAGCAAGCTAGTAAAAGTCCAGAAACTTGAGATTGGTTGTATATACTAGAAGTCAAGGTTTTAATTTTTTATATCATCTCCCACATGCATGCTTATCTTAGTAAGCCCGGTACACACATCTACTTTTTGGGCCTTTCAAAAGAACATTATTCTTCTATCAATAATTACAACAAAAAAAGTTCATGTAACACCTCATTTATTAAAATAACCTGCATGTTTGCAAGAATAAACTCTTGAATTGTAAAATCTGTCTTTTAGTTTTAATGATAACCCAAAGGATATTATTAAAATAGAATATACCGGGTGTAACAGGATCATGGTATACCTCTTTTCTCGTTTAGCTTTGAAGCTAATTGATTGGAATTTAGGATATACTACATACATAATAAGCGGCACTTTTTGACATACAATTAATTTTTTTCTCACTTCCAGTTTCGCCGGACGTGACACTAACTTTCGATTTCTAAATGGAACACCTTATATATCATTGCATTTTTGCATTCTGCGTAAATTTCTGAATCCAAAGATGTCAAATAAGTGACATTTCAAATATCAATTTTTTAATGATATAATTTTTAGTTTTCCATTTAAGTGTGTGATGTTACAAAAATCGAAATGTGATTTATGAGCAAATAAAATTAACCAAAATTGTTTTTGGGGCAGAACTCAAATTTTTCAAATGGAACCATATCGGTACCGTGGTACCATTTATTAGTACTGTTAGTAAGGAATTTATTCATATGTCGTATTAAAATGTGCGATAAATACAAACAAAATTGCAGCTAAAAGAAAATAAGGAAATGCAATTTTATTTTAATTACCTTGTTACACATAAGGTGGTTTGGGAATACAAAAAACTAACGCAAAACATTACAACAGTTGTTCAAAATGCTGTCCATTAACGTCAATGCACTTCTGGGCCGTTATGCTATTAATTGCTCGTCTTACTCGTAGCTCCAGCAAAATTGCAGCTAAAAGAAAATAAGGAAATGCAATTTTATTTTAATTACCTTGTTACACATAAGGTGGTTTGGGAATACAAAAAACTAACGCAAAACATTACAACAGTTGTTCAAAATGCTGTCCATTAACGTCAATGCACTTCTGGGCCGTTATGCTATTAATTGCTCGTCTTACTCGTAGCTCCAGGTCTTCACGGGTTGTAACAGCGGTTGCATAGACAATATTTTTTAAATGACCCCAAACAAAGAAATCAAGGGGCGTTAAATCAGGTGACCTTGGAGGCCACCTCGCAGGGCCATTCGTCGAAATTACGTTTTCGCCGAATCTCCGTTGAAAGTAATCAATTCACTATCCTTGAATAATGGAGAGGAGCACTATCTTGTTGGAAATATATTCCCTGTCCTAAATCTAAAGGTAACTCATCTAAAATGCCCTCAATCTCATTTTCCAGGAATCTCAAGTATCTGGCACCAGTCAGAGGTCCTTCTAATATTATTGGACCAATGATTCTACTACCGATTATTCCAAGCCAAACATTGACACTGAACCGCACTTGAAAGTTACCCTCCCGTAATAAATTTTGATATTCTTGTGACCATCATTTTGTATCTTGTCGGTTAAGTGATCCCAAATTTGTAAACCTTGACTCGTCCGAAAATAAAATCAGTCCCAAAAAGTCATTGTTTGGCTGCATATTATATAAAATCCAATTGCAATGTTCCATCCTACGTTCGTAATCAGTTTCGTACAACTGCTGGTGCAATTGGTATTTAAAAGATTTATAGTAGTATTTGTGCAAAATTCGGCTTACGTTTGGTGACTGCTGTTCAATTCAAACCCAACTTGCTTTAAAGAAACAGTCTTATCAACTTCTATTCGAGCCAAGACAGTAATTTCCGTTCCTTCGTCAATAATGAAGTTTTGTTCGGGATCATTGTTGGGCTCTCTTCGGAATTGGTTTTCATTACGTTTAAAATAATTTTTCGCTGGACATTGTCTATCAGGATATCGTTGGCCATATAGGTCCATAGCTGCAATTGCATTTTTTTTTACTTTCGCCATAAATAATTAACATGTCCACTTTTTCATCTCTTGTATAAATTTTCCGCATTTTGAACACTTAATTATTAATAAGAATTTTAAACAATTTTTAAAGACACAATGAAAACACCATTAAACCAACAAATGTTTGACAAGCTAAATATTTCATTGTTTTCAAAGCCACCTTAGTTACTTCTTAACAATTAAGTAGAACAATATTGTATTTTCTTATATTCTTTTAGCTCTAATTTTGTTTGTATTTATCTCACATTTTAATACGGAATATGAATAAATTCCTTATTAATAGCACTAATAAATGGTACCACGGTACCGATATGGTTCCATTTGAAAAAACTGAGTTTTGCCCCAACAACAATTTTGGTGAATTTAGTTTGCTCATAAAAAAAATTGATGTTTGAAATGTCACTTATTTGGCATCGCTGGATTCAGAAAATTATGCAGAATTCAAAAATGCAATACTGTATAGGGCGTTCCATTTAAAAATCGAAAGTTAGTGTCACTTCTGTAACGAAAAAATAATTTTTTCGTTTAAGCACCCGTGCTAAATAAATTTGAATTACCCGCCGAAATAACGACAGGACGTCAAAAAGTGCGCAAACGCGGTAGAAGCATCATTTGAAATATCCCTGCTAGTTCACTTTTGATTTTCGACCTAGGTGAGTAAAGACTGTTACTTGTTCTTTAACGAATGTTCACGTTTATTTCTTTAATCCTTTGATATTTTGAATATATTTGATTATTAAATGATGTCATATTATTGAGTTAACGTTGCTGTATAGTTATTTTTGGGAATTAAAGGATATTCCGTATAATAATTAATTTTTATTAACACACATGTTTGTGTGATGTCGGCGTCCATTTGGACACATGCTAATTCATTAATTATCGCGGCAATTTTATATTTTGTGGTCGCTTGAGACACAGTCATTATTTAGATTATTTGTACGAGGATTAAACTCGGAAATTAATCAAAGGATAAATTAGAATCTTTGTTTCTTAATCGTGTGTAGACAATCTTATCTCATTAAAAGTCGAAACCTAAAGTCATTTTGTCGCATTTAGTTAACCTCGTGTTAGTACAAGAGGTTAAGATATCATTTTTTATTAGTTAATTTTTTTTTTTTGGGAGATTAAACCCATAATTTTGTTTGCTATATTTGTTACAGTATTAGTTTTTTTCAGATAGTAATTCAGATATTTTCTCTCTAATTCTAACTAAATTTTGTTACCTTCATTCAAATTTTTGGTCATAACCAGTCAGCCATTTTTCTTATTTATTAATTTCATATATTATATTAATCAGTAGTTTATTCATACATTTTCAGTAGTAGAGTAAAGTAAAATTTTATCAAGACTCAGGTTTTTTATTAAATTGCTGATAGTTTGGTTTTGCAGTGACCTTCGTCACCATAGTTTTTTGTAGTTTTCTTGTATCTCTTTCCCCCCCCCCCCCCATTTTAAAGTTTTTATATTATCAACTGGTTCTTTACATTCCCCTTTTTCATGTAAAATCCTGGACCAAACCACCATTGAAGCAAGGCACAAGGCATAACTTGAATATTTGGAGTTATCCTAAAAGTATTGGATACTATTCCGACGCAGCGTCTCCTGGAAATCAGCGTTGTCAGGACCTGAATATTACGTCCTTCCCGGGTACCCGTGGCCATCTTCAGGAACAGACCTCGTCGGGATTCCACGTCTCCGCTAAGCTAAGTAGCCAAATTTATGTGCAAAATTCAACTTTTGGTCAGAAGAAAATTTGTAAACCAGTTGATCGTTTCATTGTAATTTTTTTGTTAATATTCAAATTTAATTTTTTTTTTCTAAACTAAATTTTTGTTTAACTAATTAAATCAAATTTCACCATTAATATTTCTACTAAATTGTAAAGTGTTGTAAAATTTTCACTCTTTTATACTTATGTTAATATATTATTTGTTTTATATTTGATTTTGATTGTTTTCTCCCCCTGATAAAGTTTGCAAGAGTGTTATTTACTGAATACGCTGGCGTCCAAATTTGTATAGTTTATTAAAGTTTTGTTTGGTAAATTTGACAAGCAAATAATTGTTAAGAAACAAAAATATATAACTCTTCTCGCCACCTAGTGACCCTCGACCAGCCCTGAGCTAACTGGTTGCTACGCTTTCATAGCTTCCTCAGCAGCCAGCTGAGAAGTTGTGGTTGCACTTCCGGCGAAACCGGAAGCGACAAGTAAAATTTTCTGGTTTTCTAAGTAATTAGGCTAGTGTGTTTTTTCGATTCGGAAGCAGTACCACAGATCAAATACATAAATCAGATGTGTTACTTAATAAAATTCCCTACCTATAAATCACAAAACCTATTCCTTATCTTGAATGTTGAATATTTTGAATTGTTAGATTTTAGCTAAATAATTATAATCTGCTACCTCGAAACTCCCCAGATACCGATTTTCAGAAGAATCCGATGATCCGCCATATTGACGCTGCCATTTTAAATATTGATTGCACACATTTATAATCTGCGACATCAAAACTCCCAGATATCAATTTTTTAAAAGAATCGGATATTAAATGACAATAAACTGTCCGCCATATTGGAGACGCCATCTTAGATTTTTCTGTAAAAAATGTATTGTCGTGTGAATCACACCCACATAAAAAATTTCAAGTTAATACATAAATTTCAAGTTAATACATTTGGAAGTGATTCCAAAGTGACTTGAAAGTCATCATTTGCATAGACAAGGTCGTGATCGTCATGAGATCTTTTCATCAACATTACAACAGTATCTTCATCATCACCATTATTAATGCTATCAATAATTATTACCTTTTCAAATCATATCTAACCTTTCTGGTAATTATAGAAGAATAATCACTAACAGAAACAAATTAAATTAAATGTATTAAAAATAGATTCAATGTAATAATAAATTCTAAAGAAGTCTTAGTGTATCTTTACTTTTAGTCCGGGCCAAATTTTGCCAAAGAGAAAACGGTATACAATTAATATATCAATTAATTATTTCGGAATGAAACAATTATTATTATTATTCTACACTTGTTAACCTAATTTAAAATTTAATTATTTGTAGCTATAATGTATAATTGTATATGTGAAAAAATTTGTCGAGTGCATTTCATTTATCGGATAATTAACCCAGATAAATTTTTAATTATATCTTGAGTTCGATATAAACACCTACTGTATAATAAAATGCTACTACCGAATAATGAATGTAACTTTTATAACTTAAAAATGTCTGACATTTAAAAAAATATGGAAATAAATAAATTGTACTCGGAAAGTAATTTTATCACAATCTACAGTATGTTTCAATTTTGATA
Organism: Stenurella melanura; assembly: GCA_963583905.1. NCBI lineage: Eukaryota > Metazoa > Arthropoda > Insecta > Coleoptera > Cerambycidae > Stenurella > Stenurella melanura. The sequence continues at coordinate 89,087,618 of OY757310.1, forward strand.
TCTCCCCATATCACACCTCCCTTATTAAAAACGCGATTTTAAAACAAATTGAGTGGAAGGTACTTACCCATCAGGAGATTGTGTCACGGTAAAACATTGAAAAATTTACCAGTGGCGTTCGTCGTTATGAAGAAAAATGAACCGAATTTTCCAAAAAAAGACATTAATCAATGTTTTAACTGTAAACCAATCTCATAATCTTATTCTTCGCTATCAAAAACTTACTGATACCGAATTTTAATAAGATCAGAAAATAAAACGTTCCTTTTTAAAATACCAATTATTAGTCATAACTCTATTTTCGGAGTTAATTAAGCTGAAGGAAGACAGCCGTTTCATTCAGAATTAATCATGTGTTATGTTGAGCGAACTGTGATTTACTTATCTATGTAAATTTTATTAATTTTTTAATTGTTCGTGAATCAAACTTGTCTAAAATTGAACTATTTTTAATTTCCAAGTCATTTACTGTTTGATTTTAACTGTTAAGTAAACTGACTAACGTCACGTGATTAATTCTAAATCCAAAGTCTGTCTTCCTCCAGCTTAACTCTAAATTACGTAAATTACTGTAATAATTGATACTTTAACAGGGGAAAATTTCTTTTCCTATTACGTGAACACCACTTACACTATCTTATTAAAATTCGGTTTCAGTGAATTTTTTATAACAACGAATAAGATTACGAGATTATTTTGCAGTTGAAACTATTCCTAATATTCCTTTTTGGAAAATTAGGTAAATTTTTTTTCATAATGACGGACCACACTGGTGGATCTTAACGTAATCTTCTTATCAGTAAGTACCTTCCACCCAAATTTAAAAAAAAATCACATTGTTAATAAGAGAGCCGTGATATGAGAGTCGTGAAAAGATAGACATACTATATATCCTGATATATTTATAGTTTATCTCATCATTATTTCATCATCTTATATATGGTTTCAATGTGTTGATATTTGATCTTCTCTGGATCAATTGTCGATTTGCTTGAAATGTTACCTGTAAACTGACAAAATAGAGACCAGGCGAACTATACTCTGTGCATATTCTTGTAGTTATCTTAAGAAATCTATAATTTGGGTAAATTTATTAAATATATCCTATATCGTAAGGGAAAGAAAGAAATTTTCTACCAAAAAGTTTATTACAGTTATATGAAATTTTGGGTAAATATAAATTAATTAAAAAACACAAAATTATAAAATGATAAACCGCATAGGTTACCCCCAACTTTTGGCATCTATAGGTAATGTACACAAATACTTCAAATATCATTTAATAGTGGAGTTGAAGTATAACAATTCTTCACTGTTTGATACTGAAATAAAGGTACATTGGCGTTGTTTTTATAATAAACAGATATAATACTGTAATAAGGTACAAGACATTCAATTTTTTATCTAAAAAACAGAAGCATTTTAATTCAGAAATATGCCACTGCAATAAATTAAATACGAACTTGAGATAATTTCATCAGATTCATCATTGAAGCATAGAAATCATTGGATATTCACATATCGGACGTACATGTTTGAAGATATTTGCAAAAATATGCATTTTGCAAAATTTTTTAAAACTTTTCGAAAATAGGTGATTTTTGAATATAGTCGGGGGACACAACACATCCCGTGAGAAATTTGATGATGAATTAATGGGACCAATTTAAACACATTCTTTATGCTATCCATAATCATGCTTAACCAAGTGTTTGATTTTGTGGCCTATACCACGTCATACATTCCAAATTCCGACCACCCTAGACATCATCGGAAGTTATCGATTAAAACTCTTGGTAGGGCCACCCTATCAATATTTCGTATTAAACCTTTTTTATCTACAAGGAAATTTTATATAAAAATGATCTTCGGGAATTTATCGATATCTTTTACGGTTTAGGTAATCTCTATAAAAACACATTTAATTTTGGTATCACTTGTATCATTTATATACTTTTGTTTTGTTTCAGATAAGAACAGGTCGATAGTTTAAAATTAACTTGGGATACAATGCCTATTCCACCACAAATTCGTCTCCAAGTATCCATGCCTCCATCTGCAAAAAAATGGCAAAGCCGCAGACTAGTCACCAGCTGGGTATTTTATTAAAGAAGAATTCACCATTGGTTAAAACTATTAACTAAAGTGTTAGATTATGTTAGATTAGATTTAGATTAGATTAGGAAGGAGGGCCAATTAGCCTTGAGCACCGCGACCCCCATGGATCTATTGCGGTGCTCCTGTTTGTTTTCCTTAGAGCTCCTTATCCAGCTTTGTCCTTTGTATCAGACACCACAGCCTTGCTAGGGACTCCTTAGTGTAGCTATTAGCTTTTGGTTTTTCATCACCAAGTAGTTAGAATCTCAGTCTAACAAGGCCTTCACAATGGCAGAATACGTGGACTGAGGTTTCCTCTGCCTCTTGGCAGAATCTGCATGTTGCGTCCTCTGCCAAACCCATTAGACTGAGATGTCTATTAAGTCGACAGTGACCGGTTAGAAGACCTACTATTATTCTAATGGCCTTTCTATTTTGGCCGTAAATTTGGCTGATCGTTTTTTAATAAACTCTTTAGCCTGTCTCTGTTGTGGGAAATTTTTCCACCATTCCAGAGATTTAATGTGCACCCATTTGTTAATGGGTGCTCGTATACATGGCTTGGCCACACCGCAAAAGGGTTCGGGTCCTATAAGGACGTGACCTGCGCCTTCCCTGGCCAGTTCATCGGCCTTTTCATTTTCCTTGTAGGACATAAGTGTCCTGCTACCCACGCCACGGTCACTTTGTTCTGACTTCCTAGGTCAGTAAGGGCATTTATGCAGTCCCATGCAGTCTCGATTCGACTTGTATGGAACCGATTGCTTTTGGAGCAGTCTGTCTGTAGGAAACAATGGCTATCTACAGATTAACAGTTCCTTGCCTGGTAATTTCCTTTGCGCACCACTGTATCGCGGCCACGTCAGCCTGGAATACTGTGGCGTATTTTCCTAGATTTATTGGGATTTTCGTTTTTGACCTTACCCCATAAATCCCAGCTCCGACTCACTGTTCTGTCTTAGAGCAATCTGTATACCAGACTGCTTGTGCCGGTATTGGAGGACCGTTTGTCCAGTCTTCCCTGTATGGTATTTTAATTTTGAAATTTTTATTGAAGTTATACTTTGGGACTGTAGTGCCCGTGGGCATTTCGAGAATGGGATCTGCCTTCAGCTCTAAGTATAACTTCTGGTGCTCTGTTCCTTGCTGCTGCCTAGAGTACGTTAGAAACAGAGCAAAATTTGAATATAGTGAATACGTGTTAATTGATAATCGATTAAGAAATGTGACAGTTGAAGAAACACGTGGCATACAGATTGCTGAAAGGATAGTATTCATAGAATCAAAATGGAGCGTAGTGAAAGATTACTTGAATAGGAAAAGGATAAGCCGTCTTGTTCTAGTTCCGCTGCTGAAGATGATGATGTAGGTTACACAATAAGATGAGAATGACAAAAATAAAAGTTTTTTCTGTCTGGAAGAAGGAAAGAGAAGAAATATACAGCAACACCCATTTGGAACAAAATAACCGACTCCACAAACATTACAAATATACAGATGAAATCCGTCCTTTTTCATATAAGAACAAAGGATAAGCTAACAGCAAAAAATCTATGTTGTACATACGCAATATCGAGAGACGATCTAAGATCTAATCATAAGCTGGAGGACCGAAGCCAAATCGTCTTTCGGAGGCAACGTAAGTTAACTTTAAAGTAGTTATAAAGACATGCTTGACGTTGGCAGAATTTGCACCACATTAGGACTAGAAAAGATAAAAGGATTACTACTACTAGGTCTGCATGCTCTGTCAGGATGTGATGCCATAAGTGCACTTGCAAAGTAGGGAAAACCATCGTTTTGGAAAGTTTATAAGATCGCAGATAATGACATTTTTGATGCTCTTGGGAAACTTAGATCCATTGAAGAATGCGGGGATGAAGCTGAAACTATAATTGAAAATTTTATTTGTAAGGTTTATATACCAGGGATGAAGATTTCAGACATCGGGTAGCTTCGCTGGTGAATGTTCTCCAAGCACGAGACACGAAGTGAAAATCTGCCTCCTACAAAAGCGTCACTATCTCCATTTATTTGTAGAGCACACTGCCAGGTTATGGAATGGCGTCTTGCTGATCAGCAGCACCATCATCTATCAACACTTTGTGACTACGGATGGGAAATGAAAGATAATTACTATGCTCCTGTTTTGTGTACGCTTCCTTGTGCACCCGAAACCATTTCACAATTCAGTCGGTGTTCATGTATAAAAGGGAAATGTGCTGTATTCTGTAAATGTAAATCCCAAAACATTTCATGCACTGAACTTATGTGTGGAGGCGATGAAGATTTATGTGAAAATCATGGTCAACATTATGGTCTCGATGTTTTGACGTTTACATGTTTTTTAGAGTACAGACACTCAAAATCCCTTTGGGATCATGTAGCTTAGAATATAGGAGCTAGCAGGCAATTATTTGACACATTTGTATCAAGTAGAGAAATGATTAATCACGTTCTTTAGAGCATGGGAGACAATGAAAATAATATGTGAATTTTTCTAAGTGATGGAAACTTAACTTATAAATTAAATTAGTCATTAAAAACCTTAACAGCGTCATATTTACTAGTCATTGGTTAAAAGTAGACACCTTGCTTGTTCAAATAGTGAAATTCATTTCACTCATTGGTATGAAAGCCAATGAAATGTCATTTTGTAGGACCACTGCAGTAAATCTAGTGTCTAAAAAAGTATTATCACAGTAATACTTCCCTAGATACATTTATTGCTATAATAATATGTAGAGACTGACACGTATCATGTCTTACTCGTGAAATATTTTCCGCAAATATTACTTGTGCCTTTAAATTTTATCTATAAATTTTTCCTTGAGCTTATGTCCAAAATTAATATAATTCGCGTAAATTGTAATAGTCTATATGCTTTTACAATTTAAGGGCGAATAAATTATTACATTTGTAGACATAAATGGTATAAAGCTACAACACTCACTCTGAAAATGTAAACTAAAAACGCACCTCTTTACGGTATCATTGAAAAATAACAACACTAGTAATGAGCAACATGCATGAATTTTAGAAATGCAATAATTTATTATTTTTTCGTTATATATGTTATATAAGTTGAGAAAGTAATGAAGAAAAGGTATAAAAAAATGTGTAGCCTAAAGAAACGACTTTGAAATTCAAAATTTTATGGGAACATATCCACGTGACTGAAAACACCACGCTATTGGTCTGACGTCATTCGGCATAATGTCTAATGGTCGTCTATCTGCCAAGGGCTTAAATCGTAAATTGTTTTGTGTTTTGTAAATGTGTATTGATATTTTTATAAAAGAAATCATTCATTTATTTATTTATTTTAATTATTAAGTGGTAAAAATGACGGACGGTGGGTTTTTACGGGGCCAGAGTGACAATTTGCCCGTTGTTGATGTGTTTATGATGACAAACTTTTTTGCTACTAATACTGATTTTATTAGTGCAGAAATTATTGGAGGTACTAAAGCAACAAGGTATGTGTCATTCATTATTCTAAACATTAATTCAATTGTGCCCATTTTTATCCTTTTACTGTAGTTAAATATAAATATAACAAATAATTTATGTACCTAACCTCAAAATAGGTAAACAAGGCAATGTTTTAATGTTATATTAATTAATATTTTTCATCTTAGAATGCTTTACTTTTTTATATAATAAATACCTCCCGTCACTTACTAAGTACGTACTTTTAGGTAGGTAGGTACATTCATAGTAAAAATAACTGTTGACATACATAGGTATATATAAATATATAACTAGATAATATGTAGAACGTCGAGAAGTTACATTATTCCCACCGTTCTTATACATTTATACATTTTAATTCAACGTTCCTTTTAACAGAAGTTAGTAAACTTTTGTATTCCTATAAATAGGAAAGTGACCAAATTCACCATGATATGTAAACAAATTATCACAATAATATTAGGGTTAGGTACATATTTTCATAATATTATTATAAAATAATTAGTTTTAATGGGTAAATTTACATCAAAATGATCCTGGTAGCAATATAATCTTGAGGATGACGATAATTCTGCATTTCGGCCGTCTCGTCTCATAGTTCTGCACCATTTCTTCCTAACTTTTTCGCGTCTAGGCACATTAAAAAATAACTTTTCTGGAGTTTTTATTGTACTTAGTATTTGTACATTTGGGCACAATACAATATTTATAGCTACTTTTCTTTGTATTTTCCATAACACAGCATAAATAATGTGTACACATTCGCAATCACAATACGTTTTCCGTCGGTGCGATGTGCCCAATGACGTCACACACAAGTAGCGCGGAAACTTCTCCGTTTAAACGCAGTTAAATTGACAGCTGCAGTAAATAATTTTTTTAACCTTTAATTAGAACATAAAACAAAAATAAAATACTGGAAAAATAATGTTTTTTAGTGATCTATTCATCTGTGATGTTTAAAAAAATTATGCATTTTGCTCATTCGGGAATCAAGATCTGCATTGTTCGTTACAATTATTTGTAGCAGACACCACTTATTCAGACTTTCAGAAAGCATTCTCTGCTTACTAAAATAACCTTAACTTAATTTTAAACTTTTCAAATTAAAAATGAAAATGAAATAGGCAAATATATTATTAATAAACTTTTAACAATAGCGTCATTCAGTGCCGTAAATAATGTCTGGATGATGTAGTATTTAGTAGCACCGCCAGATGGCACCACTAGATGCGTACCATGGGTATATATAATACCAGCTAGTTACCCTTACCCTAGCCCGTGCCGGCCTCCGACGCTAAAACAAGCGTCCTTGGCCGAACACAATCTATGAGCTACACGGCCCAAAAATTCCTTCCGACGAAATTGGAGCACATGATGCCAATTGGCACCCTGGGCTCCGACTAGTCACACACCCCCAAACCCTTTCAAACTCCAAGAGGGTTCGGCAACAGCTGCTCCCTCTCACGACAGACGAAAGACGCTCCCGGGAGCCGACATGTCAGCGAAGAAAAAAAAACCCAAGACAGAAGAGCGCCAGAAGCCAACAGCGCCAACAGCCAGGACCAGGGGAGGTCTGCTAAATTCGCCTGCACTGTCTGCATTTGGAGGGGAGATAGTCATAAAAAGCAAACCCACCCTTTACGAGGTCGGTCCAGGTCTACAGCGATGATTGGGGCAAAGAGATCAAGCTCGACCCATAATCATCCGAGACCGTCATCACAGTCAAGAATATTGGCGCGACATTAGACAATACACTTATGTCTTGTCACGTCATTGATTAAAGTGTATTTGAGAACTATTTGCAGTAAACTTCTCAACCACAGGTCAGTCCAACATTGTACATATTCATGGCTTTAACTTTAATTTTGTTTTCTTTCTTGTTACGTCAGTTACAATATTACATACCCACTTCGTCTCTTACTTGACGATTCGCTTCGAAAATACATCTTTATGATAGAAAATGATGAAATTGAAACCGAAAATAGCTTAGTAAGCAAAACAAAAAAAAAAAAAAATCAAGAAAGCGTCTGGAGGCAAAAACTGAATATTAAAGACATGTTTTATTCGTCTAATATTAGCCCAATATATCATCATCCGCGCTTTTAAACTTTGTCTATGTTTTTCTCAAGCTAAGTTGCCAAACTGTAATATAATTCGTGTATGTGGGAGTTGCTTACATTTAATTAGATAATAAACTGCGAATTACACTCTCTATATTACGATGAAACTATGATTTCGAAAAAACTTATCCGATAAAATATTGATATTACAAGCGATGAATGTCACTGTAAACGTCACTATCATAAAACAGTAGGGATAGTTATAAAGATATCTATTTAATTGAAAATCATATAGTCTAATTTCGGTTTATATGTTTAACACGCGTCCTAGCTCCTAACTTTAATCCAAATTACAAGTTAACAATCCACAGCTGGGGCACGCGCCAAAGATTAAAATATCTTTGTATAAATCATAAAATTATAGCAATCAAAAAAATTACACGTTTCGTACAAACGGCCTGGTGCATGCAGAAGGTAACATAACGGTTTTTGACACACAAAAAAACGATATGAAAAGAAGTAGGGCGGTGAATAAGTCTGTTTGAATGCACTCCTTGGCTAAGTATCGGATGACAATCTGGTGAATACGCGATTTTTTAGCAGCGTTTTGTTACCGCTCTAGTGGGTGTTACCAGGTCCTTCCGGACACCCTGTGCCCTGTACGACGAGTTTGTACTAAGGGCTGATCTACAAGCTTATTTTCAAAACTAGAACCCTTTTTAGACGAGGAGGTACTTAATGCATTAATTATTTGTCCATTTTATCCCTAATACATTTGATTTGCATAAGCAAACATGTTTAATAATATCTCAAATATCAACACGTTTTAAGTACATGATTAATAAATGTTTTGAATCAGGTACCTGTTCTTCGTTATTTAAAGCGATAAAAATGGCGATAGACTGGATGTGACTAACAATCGACCTATTTCCCTTTTCCTCAATATTGCTAAAATTTTTGAGAAAAATTCTTTTTAATATTTCATCAGAAAGGCAACTCGACTTCAGAGAGCAGAGGTCAACATAAGACGCTATAACTTATCTTTCTCTAGAAATTTATAAACACTTGAATATTAGCAACCCTACGCTATGCATCTTTATTGACCTTGTGAGGGTCTTTATTTACAATTAATATACGGTTTAAATGTATTGACCTCTCACTTTAACCCCGAATATCTCAGAAACGGAGGAGCAGAAAAAAATTAAAAAAACTATGTGTTCATTACGAGTCTATTCTAAATCAAGCACTGAAATTTAAAAAATTGATGTTCTGCTAAGTTATGTTGAGAAATGTCCTACTTTTTAAGGAAATTTTGACCACACCAGTTTTAAATCCGTTATATCTTGGAAAATATACCATGTAAATTATATTTTAGGCACTGACAAAGCACGACATTTTTTGTACGAGGAAATTTTTTCCTAATTTTTTATTCTAAAATTCTGCAGTTATTGTCGAAAACGTGACGTCATATTTATTCGGTTATTTATCAATGTATTTAAAAATGTTTTGTTAAAATAGTTAATTATGTGAAATGTAAGCATTTTCAGAAAAAATAATTGGTCAAAGATTAATTTAGTTGTGAAACGTAATAGATAATATTAGTGCAAACTTAGAATGATATTATCTTTTACGCTTGATAACTAAATTAATATTTGATATATACCAATTCTTTTTTCTGAAAATGCTTACATTTTACATAATTAACTTTTTAACAACAAAATTGTAAATAACCGAATGAACATGACGTCACGTTTTTGAGAATAACTGCAAAATTTTAGAATAAAAAATTTTGAAAAAATTTCTTCGTACAAAAAATTCGTGCTTTATCGGCGTCTAAAATATTATTTACATAAGATGCATATTTGCCAAAACATAATGGACTTAAAACAGGCATGGTCAAAATTTCCTTAAAAAGTAGGACATTTTTCAATATAACTTAGCAGAACTTCCAAATTGACTCATAATAAACACACAATTTTTTCGGTTTTTTTCTGTTCCTCCGTTTCTGAAATATTCACGGTTCAAGTAAGGGGTCAATACATTAGAATCGTATATTAGTCATATCCAACACGACATATCACATACTGGAAAGTATGGGTTCCAGAGGTATTCCACGCAAGATAATAGAATAGTATATTCTACAACAAGTTTTGGAATAGCCCATATTCCACACGAGCGAAAAGTTTAAAGTCCGAGCCGAAGGCGAGTACTACGGTTCGCAAGTGTGGGATATGCCATTCCAAACGTTGTTCTCTAACAAGATTTTAGAAATTATGCAAAAAAACTTTAAAACGGTGTAAAACGTTAAATGCGAAGCTAGAGGTAACCATAGCCACCGAACCACTAAGTGTGGCTAAACGGCTTCTGATTTGTCGTAAGCCGTGCGGTATTATACCATAACAGTGTGTTGGAATGATACACAATTTATAGTTGTGGAATTTGTAGTTTTCGAAATAGTGTTAGAGAATAGTATATTCTACAAGAAGTGCTGGAATGGCCTATATTCCACACGAGCGAAAAGTTTGTAGACCGAACCGAAGGCGAGGACTACGGTTCGCGAGTGTGGGATATGCCATTCTAAACGCGTTGTAAACTATACTTTCTCTAACAAGATTTTAGAAATTATACAAAAAAACATCAAAACGATAAAACGTCAAATGCGAAGCTAGACGTAACCATAGCAACCGAACCACTAAGCGTGGCTTGACGGCTTCTGATTCGCCGAAAGCCGGGCGGTATTATACCATAACAGTGTGTTGGAATGATACTTGTTTGTAGTTTCCGAAATAGTGTTAGAGAAAGTTATTTATCAAACAGGCAACAATGTGTATATATTAGAAACACATTCAGTAATTAGAAAATCAGTAAAGGTATTTACACAGAGTGATCACTCTAATAAATTATTAATTAATAAAGAACATAGTAGAGTAATAATTGGAATGTAGTTATCATTGTTACTAAAAAGAAAACCTGATAATTCTTGGCTTAAAAAATATACCGAGGGATCATCCGACAGAAAAAGTAAACAAAAATAATAGATGACAGACTGGCAGACAGACAGATAGACAGACTGATCGAATTGAGACATCCTATCTTTCGAAATCTACATGGTTTGAAATCTGAAAATCCGAAGAAACCTCGATGAGTGTTATTTTCACGACTACAATACTTTCCTTCGGTAAGCGCGGTCGGTAAAACCGATAGAGTATGGTATACCCCAAGGAACGGTTTTGAGACCAATTAGTTTTAATGTCCCCCTGAATGGTTTATCTGATTTACCTTTATGTGGGGATATAATAAGTTCTGCTGACGACACTGCCATGTTACATGCTGATAATAACTGCAAAAATCTAAAAGAAAAGGCTGAATGCGATTCCAAATATATGATTCATTATTATTGACAATAAATTACACACAAATTTTCTACGTCCCTTTTACGTCGTACAGCAGCAATTTTCGGATTTTGACAGATCAAGAATAAAATTAGACATTCACGAAATCTATATACAAGGCGCACAAATGTTAAATATTTGGAAATTAACATAGATAACTATTTAAGATGTTCACAATAATTATGTAACTAATAAGCTAAAATCATTATTGCATAAATTCAAACAATTCTCATAGATCTTTAATACACCGCAGGTAAGAACCCTATATTTTGTTCTTGTTGAAACTTACCTATCATACGGGATAATAGCATGGGGAGGTGCAACCAGCAACCATCTAATAGTCAGAAGAATTACAAAACTATGTATTAAAAATAATTTGTGAAGAAAACTTATTTTTCAGAAGAATTATTTAGACTTCTTTACTGATTGTATTGATTATACTGACTGTACATCACTTCATTCATTTGAGTAAAGAAACAAGCAAATAAATATAGGGTGACCCTTATCTCAGTGACACTGTCATAGGAGCCAAGAAACGCCTCCAAGGACGAAATATTAAAAACTTCAGAAAAAAATGTTCTCCAGACTTCAATAAAATTTGACACAACGTGAAGGACATAAAAACGCCGTCGAGTGCCTTTTTTCGTCAAAGGTAAATATCGGAATAGGGATCTTAATATTTAGTTGACTAATAGGTACTTATAGTCAGCGTGCCATGGCCTGACACATCTGTGTAAGCTAGAAACATGATCAATCCATTGTATTGGGCATGCAGACAAGAGAAGTGATATGAGATTTTTTTTTAGTGATGGAGACTTAATCTATAAATGAAATTAATTAGTTTAAAAAAAATCATTTTGACATTTACTAATTATAGCTTAAAAGTAGACACCTTGCAGATTTAAAATATCTGCCGTTGTACCTCCCATAACTGGGAGGTATGCCCACATATAGATCTCCACAAACCGGGATGTATGGCGATTGCATTTTTGTAATACCTAAGTGGTAATTAATCGATAACAAATAAATCGACTTGATACTTCTTTGTCGTTCTGTGACATAGCGTGCGGATTTAAAATGTCTGGCGCTGGACCTTCACAACTGTGGTGTATGCCATTTTTTTTGTATTCACTAAGTGGCAAGTAATCGATAAAAATAATTCTATTGGTACAAATATTTGTAACAACTGTAAAAGACATTTTGTGTTATTTAGTGAAGTTTCCACTACTAAAATAATTTCTCATATCTCTTTTCCTGTCTGCCATGTTCTAAAGCAAATGGTTTATCATGTCTCTAGCTTACACAAATGTGTCAGGTAATTGAAGGCTGGATCCTGTGCTATAATATATGAAGAGCAGAATTCTCTCACAACAGCGCCTGGCTTTAGGGAGAAGAATCCAGTTCAACTTTCATCGTACAGAATGGAATTTTCCCCTTTTGTGCTCACATGTGGAACTGTGTTCCGTGCCCTACATTACACTTAATTAATTAACGTATAATAATTCAGAAGAAACACTACAGTAAGTAATAGTAATATTTATAAAAAACAGAATAAAAACCCACAAAAATTAATATGTACGTGGGTTCACCTATTCATAGATAATTATTTTGTGTGTTTTCTTGTTATATATAAGACAAGACATGTAGTATAACTGTTCAAAATATTTCTGAAAATACATCTAAGTGCATCTAAATGCGAATATATCTAAACATGATTACTCTACTTTTTCTTAATTTTTTTTTATGTTGATCAGGGAGTTTAGAATAAACATTTTGAATTTATATTTAAAATGTTTTAATGAATTAGACTGTTTTAAATCAGTTGGTGAAATATTATAAAGGCGAGGCAAAAGAAAGGTATAACTTCTTTGACCTATAGTTTTAGCAGAGGGAAGAATTTTTGCTTGTAAATTAGTTTTACCTCTTGTTGTATATGTATGACTGAGTAAATAATTTTTAATTTTATATTGGTTAACGATAATCCGAAAAAAATATATTTGCCTAACATCAAACAGTCTGGATTCTGTAAAAAGTAAGTTAGTCGGATACGTTGCTATTTGATTCAACATTGTTTTAAAAAATCTCTTTTGTGTTATTTCAAGCATCTTCACATGAATTCTCAAAGCACCACCCCATCCGAAGATTCCATAAGATAGTCTCGACTCTGCTAGTGCATGGTATATGATTTTCATTTGCTTTATGCCCAATATTTCATTCAAGAATTTAAATTTATATAGTATGCTTCTGAGTGTTTTGGTGACAGAGTTAATATGTATATCCCATTTTAGATGTTTATCTATGTAGACCCCTAAATATCTAGTAAAACTGGAAGTACCTATTTCAATTAAATTACCATTGGAATATATTTCAAGTTTGTTATAGCTAGGTGAATTATTTTTGATACAGTTGAAAGGAACATAAGTAGTTTTTTATAGTGACTATTAACTATAACAGTTTATGGTAAAACCAACTTATCAAATTTTTTAAATCCTTTTCTACTTTTACTTTCAGATCGGTCCAAGATGGTGCTTCATAAAAGATTGCAGAATCATCTGTAAAACTAATTATTTTGTCAGTGCTATGAATGGTTAATAAATGATTTATATAACTAATAAAGAGAACTGGACCCAACACAGTTCCTTGAGGTACACCGTATTGCACAACTCTGTAATTGCTGATACTGTCATTAATTTTAACAAATTGTTTTCTATCACTCAGATAACTGGTAATCAAATCATGCACTTTTCCTCTAACTCCAAAATGATCCAGAGTCTCCAACAGCTGGACATGGCTGACAGTGTCAAATGCCTTGGCTAGATCTAAGAATGGACAAAGCAATGCTTTGCTTTTATCTAATGCCTTGTAAATTTTGCCGGTGAGAAAAGAAATGGCATCCTGGATGCACTTACCCTCTCTGAATCCAAATTGTTTTTCTGATATCAAATTGCATTTATTTAAACACTTTATTAATCTAATTTTAATATTTTTTTCAAAAATTTTTGTTAAGTTTGTAATTAAAGACATAGGGCGATAATTTGATACCAGATTTTTATCGCCACTTTTAAACAATGGTTTTATAACCGCAGTTTTAAATTTAGGTGGGCAAACTCCGCTTTCAATGACTCTATTAGAGGTGACGCTATTTCTTCGGATATTTCTTTAAGGGTCTCTGATTTGACTAGGTCCAGTCCTGGTGCTTTATTCGATATTAATGAAAATATAATACTAACAATTTCTCTTTGATTCGTAGGTTCCAAGAAAATTGAGAATTGAGTGGAATTCTCGCTAGGAGGAGAGAATTGAGGTTTACGAATCATTTCCGCCAAATTCTGTCCTACACCTGCATAAAAAGCGTTAAAAGTATTAGCCATCTCGAGATCGTCAGTTATCGGTTGTTCCTCATGAATGAGAGATTTTATGAAAGTGTAATCCATTAGAATGAAATTTTTTTTAAGACAAGGTAGGTAAATAGATTCGTTTTAGAACTTTGCTCTCATTTTTAACTGAATCGTCATACCGTAGGGGGTCATGTAGATACTAGTTTAATCTGCTTAGCCGTAGGGGCTATATTGGATGTTAGTGTTATAATGAGAATGTCAAATAAAAATTTGGACAAATTTATTTTAGGATTTTGATTTGCTAGCATAACCAGAAGTCAGGCTATCGAAAGAATGCAAAGATTTCATTAATATTTTTTACATATGGTTTTTCTTCTAGTTCTCATAGATAGTTTTTTTTTTTCGCTGTTTGCAAAATCCTATAAAGAATATGTTTCATGGTATCAATCCTATAACTGGATATTCCCAAAATGTTGGAAAGATTTATATCTATTGTACCAAATAGAAGAATAAATCACTCAATAATGTTTCTTTACAAAATTATGTATAACATGTTTGATTGTCCTCATATTTTGGAGCAACTGAATTTTCACACACCACGTATAACAAGGTTGGAATTTTGAAATATTTCGGATTCCTGCTTCCAGAACTAATTTTTTTTTAAAGTTCCCCTTGGTATTTCAAGTGTAAAAATAATAATCAACTGCAAGATAGACTTGATATATCCAACTGTAGCATTCAATTAAGCACCTTGATTTTATAATAGCATACCGGGTGGTTCAGCAGACACTCTTGTAACTTTGGATGGATTTTTTCAAATTTGGTGTGATGATATGGCATGAAATTTCTAATTATGTGATGTAAAAAACCAACATGGTCGACTTTCGGTTTCAATGCAATTTACATGAAATTTTTTTAAATGGGATCCTACTGGCCAAAATACATATGATCTGACCCTCAAATATTATTTCGATTTAAAAAATTTTTTTTTAAATTTTTAGTTTCAATCATAGAAGGCTGCGATTTAGCCAAAACTGTTAAAAATCTGCAAGCACCGTTAAAATATTATTTCTGCAGGTACTAACATTAAACACGATTTATCCTTTATTAAGTTCAACGATATTGGTTTTAGAACGAACACTATTTTTTTAATGGAACTGCTATGGGACATCCTATTATAAAATTAGATCTTTAAATTACGAAAAAAATTATATGTATATTGTCTACCTTCTCCTTGTACTAACATTATAATTAAAAAAAGAAGTGGTTTGATAATCTATTTTTTATTATTTGAATAAATTAACAGAACGAATATTTTACAAATGTGAATAGAATTTCATCATTTAAGATAAACCTAAATTACTAATAGTACACTATTAATGCCCAGTTTGCAAATATTGAGGGTCTAAAATGGTAAGATAGTAAGTGTTCAAAATGTTGCCCACTTCTCTTAACTCATTTCTATTAATTCTACGCATGACTTTCACAGCTCTATATTCTAAATTCTACAAAGTTCGTAAGTAAACATGATTTTTAATGTGAACCAATATAAAGAAATCAATTGGTGTTAAGTCCGGAGACCTAAGTGGCCATCTAACGGTACTATACGTACCTATCCAATTTTCTTCAAAGTTGTTATTTAAATATGTGTTGCCATACTTGAATTTGTAAGTTCCTGCTCAATTTCATTTTCCAAGAAAAACAAATAACCTTGACCTGTTAATGTTCCATCAAACAATATTGGTCCTATTATTTCTAAACCTAATATCTCAATCCATACAATAAATCCGAAACGTTCTTGAAATGCCACTTCTCGTCTCAGTCAGAGATTTTCTTTTGCCCAATACCTTACGTTGCGGTTAAACATTCCATTATTAGTGAATCTGGACTCATCGGAAAAAAGAATTTATTGCTCAAAATTGTTGATAACACAGGGCCACGAAATGAAATTGAGGTGTACCATGTCTCAGACTAGTTGACCTCTATGTTTTTGGGGTCGCTGATTACGATCCCGATGTCCATATGACCCTATCACATCAACTTCAACGTCAAATGAAGGTCAAATACCTTAACTCGAATTATATCATTTTTTTGACCCCGGATTCTGAAAGAGCAGAGAATTTTACGTCCAAATAGGCCTTGACTTGTTGGTTGAACCTACCACTGAATGTCATTTGGAGATCATCTAGAGGTCAAATCCTTCTTTAGATCTCTCGGCTGGTATCTTACCTAGGACTGGGTGTCAAACCAGTTGACCACTATATGTTTGGGGTCACTGATTACGATCCCAATATCCACATGTCTACTTCAACGTCAATTGAAGGTCAAATACCATAATTCGAATGATACAATTTTTTTGACCCTGGATTCTGAAAGAGCAGAAAATTTTACGTACGAATACGCCTTGACCTGTTGGTCAAACCGACTTCTGAAAGTCATTTGGAGGTCAGGTCAAATCCTGCTTTTGATCTCTCGGCTGGTATCTTAGCTAGGACTGTGTAATCATTCTCATAGAGATGCTGGTAGCTGTATGTTTGTATGAACGGTATTTGTATTTTTTAAATCGTTCTACAAATTTCCTTTATTCACATTTACTCGCTGTTCAAGCTCTCTGATTGAAATACTTGAGTCAAACTCGACATGAGCCAACATATTTATCTCTCTTTCCTCACTATAAACGTATCACCATTTTGTTCGGGTCCTTTTCTAAATTTCGATTCAACATTATAAAAAATAACTTCTTGCAGGTTGCCTTCTCTCTGGATATCTTTCGGCACCTAAATCAGAAGCTGCTCGTGCATTTTTTTTGTCACCAAAAATTAGTAACATATCTACTTATTCACTCCTTGTAAAGTAATTTTGTTGATTTTCATTTTTTTTTATATTTTAAACACTCATGCCTAGGTATTTATTCTTATTATAAATGTAATGGGTTTGACAAGTAAGCAAACACTTAAAATTATTGAAAGTGAACGATAAATTTCACAACTAGATAAATATTTTGTTTTCAACGCCTACTAATTGCACCGAATTTCTTGGTTAGTATTGGTTTTAGACTACACATATTTACTCAGAAGAAAAACTTACGTTTTTGGTATCCTGAGATTAATAATAAGTTGGTATTTTTTTGGTTCTAGCTATTTCACATAATTTATCAAACCTACTCAGGGCCAACTCTTTTAAAGTAATTATTGCAAAAAATCGATTTTCAAAAACATTTCTTTTTTAATTATATATATATAATTATAAATTTACTACAAAGAGATGGTAGACATTAAGCATCATTTTTTTCGTAATTGAGGGATGTAATTAAATAACAAGTTCCGTTTAAAAAAATAGTTTTAGTTCTAAAACCAATATCGTTGAACTTAATGATAAATCGTGTTTAATGTTAGTATCTGCAGAGATCATATTTTAATGGTTTTTGAAGACCGATTTTCAAGAGTTTTGGCTAAATTGCGGCCTTCAATGAAAAGAAGTAAAAGTGAAAAAATCCATTTTTTTTTGAAAATCAAAATAATATTTGATGGTCAGATTATATGTATTTTGGCTATGCAAAAATATACAGGCTGTCCCGTTTAAAAATTTGACTTTCATGTAAATTGCGTCGAAACCGGAAGTAGGCCATTTTGATTTTTAACATCACATAATTGGAAATTCCATCCCTTATCATCACACCAAATTTGAAAAAATCTATTCTACCATTCAAAAGTTGCAAGAGTGTCACTATTGGCTGAACCACCCGGTATAACCTTTGCTTTTGTACTATTCTACTATAGATCTATTCGATTATAATGGTTTGCATTACTTCACTGTAATGCTTCTCGCACTGTGATTGGTTACCTGTTGGGTGGTGTATCTAAGTGAGTACATAAATAAAAAAATAATGATTTTTAATTTATGATGTGTTCAATAAATGAGGGTTTGAGATAAACTGTTAAATCCTATACAATCTTCATTGAACATATTATTCGTAATAAATTTACTTACCAAAATAGAAAATATTGTATCCTGTTTAATACTCATTTCTTATTTCTATTACTACACATAGTGATATATCTTATGCCATCAATTAAGCTAATTATCGAACGCGTTAAAAATAATATTAATAAACTATCACGGCTCTAAATTTAAGTGAGTATAATTACAATAATTTTCGTTAGTCATTTAAGATAATAAGTACCTTCAATACTAGGAAAAAAATATCATAAGGCGGAAAAGAAACTAATGTTCGGACCTTATCTACTACGATGAATAAACATTTTTCCGCAAAATTGCAAGTGTGCAAATAAAATTATTACCCCGTGTTGAATAAAAGATACCTAACTCTCTTTAAGTTCCTTTATTTTTATAGTAAGTAATGTTAAATTTTTAGGTTAAGAGAGCAATTAGTCAGCTACGGAAATGCAGACTGAAGTAACACAACTTTAATTTTATTGTTTATTAAGGACTAAAATACCTATTTGGTTATTTCAAATTGTTTGCTGTTTTTGTGCAGCTTCCTTTTAATATTACTTACTTTTAGTACAAACAGTCCAGACCCGGCGGATGAAAAATATCTGTAGACCGGACAAGTCCCTATTTTGGCGCCCCGAAACCCCATAATTGAAGAATATGAATTAGACAGAAAAATTAATAGTTGTTTATTATACAAGGGAAAAAAGTATTAGATTTTAGCTCGTTTCGCTTTGGGAGACAAATCACCCAGAGATAAAATCTAATATTTTTACCCGTGTATAATACATAATGTTTTTCTGTGGCGGAAAAAAAAGACGATTTAATATTGAAAAAACATATTAATACAATACATTATAGTCAGAAAAACTTTAAAGTTTTAGACTGGTAGGCTGTTGTACCTTTAAACCTTTAAAGTAGTCAAATATCTGTCAATTTAATTCTGTGATTGGATTTAGAAAGGACCCCGCATTTATTCTTATAATAAATTTTCTGAATTTTTAGTATGTTATAGATCTCGATCTCATGATTATAAGTAACACGCGGCCAACCTAATCCTATAACTAGCTTTTGAAATACAGGGTGTTAAAGTTAGAAAGTGTTTATTTTTACAAAATATATTCATGGCAATTGAAGGATTCGATTAATTGTTTTCCACGAATCATGCCTGTAATGTCAGATAATACATTGTGATTAAAATGTGCGCTTATATACATGGTGAGCCACCAATAACACTAAGTAAATTTTTAAAATCGATGTGCTTATGCTGAAACAACAAAATTTTGAGAAAATTATTTTTGAAATGAAATGTACTGTTTTACAATTACCGATATTACCAATTAGTATATTTTATACAGGGCGAGTCAAAAATATGGAAACGCGTGTAACTCACTTTTTCCTTCTTCAATTCTTTGGGACTGCCACATGTATGTTTTCTTTTTAAGCGGTGCTAGGGGAATCTACAAAATATATCACAATTAACCAGCATGATACTGGTAAATAACCTCTACGCCTGTGACGTTTACGTCAAAGGATCAGTAAGAAGCTGCTTTTTTTTAAATAAACAACACAAATAAGTACAAAAACTTGAAATTAAATATTTCGCCGACGATTCGGAAATCTAATCTGTTTCCTTTTTCAAGGCTTTTTTGAAAAATCTTTTTTGCTGTGTATGACAAATACACAGCTCTAAGTATGTTTGTTATATTCAATATCCATAGATACTTACTATTTACATAGAGCTGTTAATATAGTTAACAGTTTTTTAGTTTTTATACAATGTTAAGTTTGTGAAGTTCTTCTTTTAACATTGGCCGCCAAGTTGTACAGACATCTACGGAACAATTCGATACGCAACTATCCTCATTCAATAATGTTATCGCGGATTCTTTCATTTTTCTTTCTTTGCTATGTGCCTCTTTTGTTAAAATTTTTACCGAGTCCCAGTTTATTCTATGTCCGTTCTCCCACGCGTGTTCGCAGATCTTGGACCTCTGAATTTCATTTTTTCTGATATAATTTTGATGTTCGCCCAATCTTACACTAAAAGGTCTGGATGACTCGCCCACGTATTGTTTGTCGCACTCACACGGAATACTATATATGCAATTTTTTGAATTTTGCTCGTGGTTCTTCGGTTTCGTCTTTGTCAGAATAGATCTTAAAGTGTTGCTTGTTTGAAATACCGTCCTAATATCAAATCTATCACCGATGGGGTTGTTTATTTAAAAAAAAAACAGCCTCTAACTGATCCTTTGACGTAAACGTCACAGGCGTAGAGGTTATTTACCAGTATCATACTGGTTAATTGTGATATATTTTGTAGATTCCCCTAGCACCGCTTAAAAAGAAAACATGCATGTGGCAGGAAGTCCCAAAGAATTGAAGAAGGAAAAAGAAAATAAAGATAATGCCGCAAATAACATTTAGACAATACGTTTAACTCATTCTAATAAGAGGCCCTGTATATTTTAATACATATTGGTTGTCTATTGATAGCTGATTCCAAATATAATAATATAATTTTGGAGGGGTCCACAGGGTGATACAAAAGATAAAACACAAGAAAAATGCCAATAAACTTTTTTTGAAATGGTCCTGTAATTCAGAATTTCGTCGGTTAACTTCCGTAATTCTTTCAAATTGTGTTTGATGTGTATCGTTAATAGAGTACCAAATATTCAAAATTTTGCTATAATTAGTTCTCGAGATTTAAAGCGAATTTACCATGTAGGTACGTAAGCCTAAGGAACAAAGCTTGTTTATATCTAATCATCAACGAACACGAGTTTTCGGTGATGAATAGTGGAAAATGATGTAAATATGAAATAAACTTTAACGTACCGACTATAAGTAAAATGACTATAGTATTCAAGGTACTCTAACAATGCTCGGAAAATGGTGGGTACATCGGACGAGACTGTATTAAACTCGGTTTATCATCTAATGCTGTTTAAAATTCTTAGTTATTTTTCTTACACCTTCATTATAAGTTTTTGCTATCGATAACGTTGATTATCTGTTTTAAACAGCCCTATTGAAAAAAGATACTATTAATATACGATTCAAATGTATTGACCCCTCACTTTAACCCTGAATATCTCGGAAACGGAGTAGCGGAAAAAATTGAAAAAATTATGTGTCTATCATGTGTCTATTCTAAATCATTCACTGTAGTTTGAAATTCTGCTAAGTTGTATTGAAAAATGTCCTACTTTTTATTACTTTTATAACAGACACATAATTTTTTAAATTTTTTCCACTTCTCCGTTTCTGAGAGAAGTGAGGGGGTCGATACATTTGAATCGTATATTAGTTTTACATAACTTATTTAGTAAAATTTGAACATCAATTTTACTTCCACATCCACGTAGTGGATTGGAAGACGTATAGTAATCGCAAAAAAAATTTCAAAAATTTTTATTCGTGACATAGGTTTAGAATGTCATGAAACGTCGAGATTTTAAATTTGAGCGAAAAAAAATTTCTGTCTGTTGGTCTGTCTGTCTGTCTGTCTGTCTGTCTGTCTGTCTGTAACTTTTTTTTTGTCCGCACGTTTTCTCCGGAACGGTTTAAGATATTGACTTGAAATTTTGTACACGTATATATTATAACGAGATCTGGAACTGGATTGTTTTTTGAGGATATCCGGTGAAGGGTTGGGGGTTAAATAGGGGTAAATATGGGAAAGTAAGTAAAGCAAGCTTGTAAGACTACAGAAACTTGAAATTCGGTGTATGTACTAGAAGTCAAGGCCTCAAATTTTTTCATAATATTTTTCAACCACCCCCCACCCACCCCTACCCTATTAATGGGGTTGAAAAAATAAAGTTGAGATATTCATTTGAAATTTCATACAGGTATGTATTATAGCGACGTCTGGAGTTAGATTATATTTTGAGATGATTCCGTTGAAGGGTTGGGGGTTAATTTGGGGTAAATAGGGGAATATAAGTAAAACAAGTTGGTAAGAGTACAGAAACTTGAAATTCGGTGTATGTACTAGAAGCCAAAGCGTCAGATTTTTTTATAATATTTTTCAACCCCCACCATCCCTACTCCAATATGAAAGGGGTTAATAAAATAAAATTGAGATATTCATTTGAAATTTGGTACACGTGTGTATTATAACGACATCTGGAACTAGATTATATTTTGAGATGATTCCATTGAAGGGTTGGTGGTTAAATAAGGGTATATAGGGGAAAATAAGTAAAGCAAGCTGGTAAAAGTACGGAAACTTGGGATTTGGAGTATATACTAGTAGCGAAGGTCTCAGGTTTTTTTATTAGATGATTCCGTTGAAGAGTTTGGGGGTTAAATAGGGGTAAATAGGGGAAAATAAGTAAAGCACGCTGGTAAGACTACAGAAACTTGAAGTTCGGTGTATGTACTAGAAGCCAAGGTCTCAGATTATTTATAATATTTTTTAACCCCCACCACCCCTACTTCATTATTAAAAGGGTTGAAAAAATAAAATTCAGATATTCATTTGAAATTTAGTACACGTATGAATTATAACGACATCTGGAACTATATTGTGCTTTGAGATGATTCCGTTGAAGGGTTGGGGGTTATTTAGGGGTAAATAGGGGGAAATAAGTTAAACAAGCTGGTATGAGTACAGAAACATGAAATTCGGTGTATGTACTAGAAGCCAAGGCCCCAGATTTTTTAATAATATATTTCAGCCCCCACCACCCCTACTAGATTATTCAAGGGGTTGATAAAATAAAATTGAGATATTCACATGAAATGTACGCATATGTATTATAACGACATCTGGAACTACATTATATTTTGAGATGATTCCGTTGAAGGGTTGGGGGTTAAATAGGGCTAAATAGGGGAAAATAAGTAAAGCACGCTGGTAAGACTACAGAAACTTGAAGTTCGGTGTATGTACTAGAAGCCAAGTTCTCAGATTATTTATAATATATTTCAACCCCCACCACCACCCCTACTTCATTATTAAAAGGGTTGATAAAATAAAGTTGAGATATTCATTTGAAATTTGGTACACGTATGAATTATAACGACATCTGGAACTAGATTATATTTTGAGATGATTCCATTGAAGGGTTGGGGGTTAAATAGGGGTATATAGGGGAAAATAAGTAAAGCAAGCTGGTAAAAGTACGGAAACTTGGGATTTGGAGTATATACTAGTAGCGAAGGTCTCAGGTTTTTTTATTAGTATTTTCCATCTCCCCACCACCCCCACTCACTTATTAAAAGAGTTTATAAAATTAAATTTAAATTTTCACTTTAAATTTGGTACATTTATGTATTATAGCTATATCTAAAACTAGATTATATTTTGACATGATTGCGTTGAAGGAGTGGGGGTAAGTAGAAGTAAATAGGGAAAATTACGTAAAACAGGCTGGTGAGAGTACTGTAACTTGAAATTAGGTGTATGTCCTAGATGCCAAGGCCTCAGATTTTTTATACTATTTTTCAACACTTCCACTACCCTTACAACATTATTAAAGGGGTTGATAAAATGAAATTGAGATATTCACTTGTAATTTGGTAGACGTATGTATTATAACGACATCTGGAACTAGATTATATTTTGGGATGATTCCGTAGAAGGGTTGGGGTTAATAGGAGTAGGGGAAAATAAGTAAATCAAGCTGGTAAGAGTACAGAAATTTGGGATTCGGTGTATATATTAGAAACCAAGGCTTCAGATTTCTTTCTAATATTTTTCAAACTCCACCACCTCCCCTTCATTATAAATGGGATTGATAACATCAAATTGATATATTCACTTGAAAGTTAGTACACGTATGTATTGCAGTGACATCCGATTGAGATGACTCCATTGAAGGGGTGGGAGGTGGTAGATTGCGAATAGTGGAAAATAGGTAGGGTAAACTAGAAACTTCATTTTTAACGAATATGGTAGAAACCAACCCCTCAAACTTTTCTATGACATCTGCCCCAAATATTATTAAAATTCTGTGACCAATAATTTCCACATACTAGAGTGCAAATACAGTCAAGATATTTCCTTTAAAGTGACTTGGATGAAGAATCTGGATGTGGAAGTAGTGATTCCTTAGGCAGCGGTTTTGATAATAATTTGGCCAGATACATAGTATCTGCGTCCACAGTGTAGATTTTCTGCTAGTTTCATCATATTCAGTGTTCATTAATTTCTTGAAATCAATATTTTGGCTACTAGGAATATAGTACAGTGGATTAGGCCTAACGGGGTTACCACCATAAAAAAAACGCATCAGGAACTCTACCCCTATGATGATGAGGAAACGAGTTTACTCTTTGAATTACTTCTAAGTTACTTGGATATTGTGTTTTATTAAATTTGCAACACAAGGATACCTATAGCGGTGTTAGTGGAAACCGAGTTTAACGATATCTCGTCCGATGTACCCTCCATTTTCCGAGCATTGTTAGGGTACCTTGAATACTATAGTCATTTTACTTATAGTTGGTATATTAACGTTTGTTTCATACTTAAATCATTTTCCACTATTTATCACTCGTATTCAGTGATGATTAGATATAAACAAGCTTTATTCCTTAGGCTTACGTACCTACATGGTAAATTCGCTTTAAATCTCGAGAACCAGTCATGGTAAGATTTCGAATTTTTGGTACTCTATGAACGTATACATAATAAACACAATTTGAAAGAATTACGGAAATTAACAGACGAAATTCTGAATTACAGGACAATTAGAAAAAAAAAGTTTTTCCACATTTTTCTTTTTCCTGAGCAAGGAGTATAATATATAATATCGGTTCGACAATTCGTAGTGTTTGATTGGGCGATGGCTGCTGCCGTAGATCTTAAAACAAGTTGAAAACTACAAGGTGCTGAAAATTGAACGAGATGGAAAAAAGCAAATAAAATTGTTTCTTCGGCATCATAATGTTTTTGAAGTAGTCACGGCTGAGCCAGAAGCACCTTATGCTCCCGCACAAGAGACGACAGCAGCAATTAAAAAGGAATATGAAATTTCGCTAGAAGCATTTGACAAAAGCGATGCATTGGCTCCGTTGATCCTTGTTGGGAGTTTGAAGGACGCCAATGTTGAAGTAACTGCAACTTGTGATACTGCCAAAGAGACGTGGAAAAAATTAACATCACTCTACGAAGAGTTCTGATCAGCGTGTAGGTCAGATGATGGACCAATATTTTATACTTGAGGAAGCGTCGAAGGAAATTATTGCTATTCACATTGCAGCGTAATGTTCGTGAGCTAAACAATGAAGTAAAGAAATTGGTTGGAAATGAACTGCCTGATTTATTGTTGATAAGCCGCATTATATCAACGTAGCCTGTTGAGTATTTTGAATTTAAGAATATTTGGGAATCAGTTCCTGTGGAAGGATGTACAGTTAATAAGTTGATAGCGTGTTTTCGGTTAATTACGATGAGATTACCTATCAAAAATGAGTCAACAGCGTTCTTAGCAACATTTATCAAAGAAAAATGCTAGTAGCAAATTTTAGATCAGGAAATTCTATAAGTGTCGTAATCAAGGTCATTTTGCAAATGCATGTCCAAAGGAATTGACCAGTAAAGCTTCAGCGAGCTCTAAAAGCTTTTTCAAGGATAGTGATGTGCAATATGCGTATGTTTGCACATTTAATAGTATTGAGGAACCAGATGTGTGACCCACCAATACAGGTGCAACAGCACATATGATACAAAACAAACAATATTTTCTGACGTACGAGGTGTTCGGTCTGCCAAAACAAATGCGTGTTGGTAACAAAGAACGCATTCCAGTCTCTGGCAGTGGGGCAATAAACGCACATCAACAAAAAATGGCATAGAAATCACCTGAAAGATGTATAGTAGGTACCTGAATTAGGGAAGAATTTATTTTCAATAAGTGTGAGCTTTGCATTTTTGTGAATTTTCAAAACTTCACCGTTTTGTAATAAATACCACGAAACGAGACGCATTTCTCTCTTTTTTCATTTTTGTTCTAACTCGGAGGGGATGCATTTTGGGAAAAAAACTTTGTAGATGAAAAAAGCCTTATTTTAACCTGAAAATTCGATCCTGAACGTTTGGCGGTTTTACTCTGGGTCACCCTGTATAGTTTAACTGCACTTTTATAAGGATTAAAACTAAAAATAAAGCAAATTTTGAGATTCTGAATAACGTTGCACAAATAAAAACATACACTTGTTTTATGATTTTCACAAAAATTTTTATTTTATATATTTTTTCAAATATATAAACACATAACAATTGTTTCGCCAGCACAGTGGCTTCTTCAGATGTGAGTATAAAACTAAATTTACAATGCAAATTAAGGTATATATATATGGGTAATAAAATATGATAGCTTAATTAGGGTGAAACCAGGTATAAAGCATGAATAAGGCAAACTATTTCTGATGAAATATGAACTAATAATAGAGATTTTTTTTTTTTTAAAAAAGGAATTTTTTTAACTAACTCCAACAATACTAAAAACTAATAAAAGTTGATTGTTAAAAAGGAAATGATAGAATTTAAAACAAGTTTAGTAACGGTGAATTGTTAGTTTCTAGTTGATCATTTAAAATTATGCCAGAGTTTTCTAATGATTCTAATAATGTTAACTTTATTCCCTTCTTCTCTAAATATAAAATTTCAAATTTTTCATTAATTTTATGTTTTTCATCAAGAAGATGATTAGCATAAGTTGAATCTGTTTTTTTATTTTTAAAACTCTGTTGGTGTTCCTTAATTCTTTTTTCAAAACTTCTACCAGTTTGCCCTACATATACTTTGGGGCAAGTCCCACAAGTTATAAGCTAACTTGTGGGACTTGCCCCAAAGTATATGTAGGGCAAACTGGTAGAAGTTTTGAAAAAAGAATTAAGGAACACCAACGGAGTTTTAAAAATAAAAAAACAGATTCAACTTATGCTATTCATCTTCTTGATGAAAAACATAAAATTAATGAAAAATTTGAAATTTTACATTTAGAGAAGAAGGGAATAAAGTTAACATTATTAGAATCATTAGAAATCAATAAATTAAAAAACTCTGGCATAATTTTAAATGATCAACTAGAAACTAACAATTCACCGTTACTAAACTTGTTTTAAATTCTATCATTTCCTTTTTAACAATCAAC
The DNA here is from genome assembly GCA_963583905.1 of Stenurella melanura. Lineage (NCBI taxonomy): Eukaryota > Metazoa > Arthropoda > Insecta > Coleoptera > Cerambycidae > Stenurella > Stenurella melanura. The sequence continues at coordinate 89,115,052 of OY757310.1, forward strand.
TTTTATTAGTTTTTAGTATTGTTGGAGTTAGTTAAAAAAATTCCTTTTTTTAAAAAAAAAATCTCTATTATTAGTTCATATTTCATCAGAAATAGTTTGCCTTATTCATGCTTTATACCTGGTTTCACCCTAATTAAGCTATCATATTTTATTACCCATATATATATACCTTAATTTGCATTGTAAATTTAGTTTTATACTCACATCTGAAGAAGCCACTGTGCTGGCGAAACAATTGTTATGTGTTTATATATTTGAAAAAATATATAAAATAAAAATTTTTGTGAAAATCATAAAACAAGTGTATGTTTTATTTGTGCAACGTTAACATGGATTTTCATCAAGTAAAGGTCGAATCAATCAATTAGATTCTGAATATGTGGCCAAAACGCTAAGCTCGTAAGGCCAAAAATTGAAAATATACGAATACTATTCATAAAGCATTGATCATCATGAACAATAAGTTTAGTTGTAAGATCTATAATTATATATTGTAACTACACTTTTACGGCTACTAAAATAAAAAAAAAACATGTGTACTATATTGACTTAATTATTCTTGTCTGAATTTAAATGAGAATTGTTATGATTAAATCTTGGGCACAATAATTTCAATTAACAGCATGATTATAACTTATACCAATAAACACAAATACATGCCAGAGATGCCTTCATTATATTAATTCAGTTTACATAGGAAGTGTCTGACATATCAATTGTAGGATAAATGCAACTTACATGTGTCTAGAAATTTCCTACTCTCCTGATATGACATATATGTAACAAACATAACTCATGTAATAACTTTTGTTTTCTTAGCGATATATAACAGATGCATGTTTTGCAAAGTAAGTACAATTTGCATATATGAATCCTGTATGTTTTCTACACAGAATTTTTATGCATCAGGTACATGGCATACACCAGTTTTATTTTACACTTATTATGTGTCAGACAAGTTATTTGTCCTTATTTATGTATATTATATATTTGTTTCAGGTACATGAAATTTAGCTAATTTGTTCTCCCATACTGATGTAATATATACAGTTCCCAGATTGGTATAAATAGATCGTGAAATTGACAAAAAAAATTAAAATTGCTTCTTTATATAATAAAGGACTGGTTGCTTTGTTTGAAATTTATATATATAGTATATTCCCAATTATTTTAAATTAAGTGAGCTTCAATGGTTAACCATGAACGTTTTTTTCTTTAGATAGTACCTTCTCAAAATAAAATAAAGTTGCATGAAAAAAGTTGTTTGTAGAATACAAAATTATGCTTCTAAAATTTAAATTGTCGCGACATTGAAAGTAATATTAAACTCAATCCCAGTGAGTTCTGGCAGTTTATCGACAGTAAAAAATCTAGTAATAATTTACCAACAGCTATGAACAATGAAGATAAACATTATGTAGGCAACAAGAAAGTTGTTAATAGTTTCGCTGAATACTTTTGTAGTTCATATATTACCTCTAATCCATCAATCGAGGACCTTCCTGTTGACTCAGAAACAGATTTTTTAACGATCGAACGGTTTACAGAAGAAAAAGTTTTAAATTCCTTGAAAAAAATCAATCCTAAATACACAATGGGCCCTGACAAAGTTCCAGCCTTCATACTATTGTGCTAGCGTGCTCACAACTCCTCTTATTTAATTTAGCCATTAAATCTAATACCTATATTTCCTGATGCACTAAAATGTTCTAAAATCTCCTGTATATAAAAAAGGCGAAAAAAATAATATTGAGAGTAACAGACCTATAACGATTATCAACAATTTCTCAAAAGCGTTCGAAATTCTGTTACATGAACCAACATTTTCTTATGCAAAATATCGCATTACTGAATACCAGCACGGTTTCTTCAAGGGACGATCTACATCAACTAATCTCTTTTGTATAACTCAATATATATCTAGTGCTATCGACACTAACTCAGGTTGACGTAATTTACACAGACTTTACTAAAGCATTTGGCAGACTAGATCACAGTATTTTGTGTTATAAATTTCAAAAATTTGGCTTCTCAAGAAATTTGTTGTTATTTTTCAAAACATATCTTGAAAATAGACATCACCATGTTGAATACCGTGGACAACGATCTGCGGAATTCGTATCTACCTCTGGTGTACCTGAAGGCTCTGTTTTGGGCCCATTATTCTTCAACATTTTCATTAATGACATTGCAGAGGAATTGGGTGTCAATTGTCTCTTATACGCAGATGATATGAAGTTATACAATAAAGTAAATGATGTGAGTGACTGTGTGGTATTACAAAGTGCCCTTGATAAAATTAATGAATGCTGTGATTTAAACAAATTACAGTTGAGTATAAGAAAGTGCAATGTCCTAACTTTTACTAATAAACACCAATATGTAGAATTTAATTACCGTATAGAAGATTCAGTGCTTACACGTCCATCAACGTTCCGCGACCTAGGTGTAACATTTGACATCAAACTATCATTTAATTGTCATATAAATACCATCACTAATGAAAGTTTCAGAACGCTGGGATTCGTAATACGATGTTCTCGTGATTTCACACTGAAACTACTATATCAATCGTTTGTTCGATCCAAATTGGAATATTCGTCAATTATTTGGTCGCCCCATTATAACACACATATACAGAGCATAGAGAGAATTCAGAAGCGTTTTTAAAGACTTTGAGTCATAAGGAAGATGGTGTCTATCCTGCTATTTGTTTTCCTCAGACTGAACTGTTAAATAGATTCTCGCTCTCGAGTCTGGAGGCTCGTAGAACTATTTCACAGCAAATTTTTCTTTTTAAAATAATACATAACATAACTGACTGCAGCGCTATCTTAAACTTACTAAATTGTCGAACTCCTAGACCTGGTTCTAGGCGTAACTCATTGTTCTATTTGCCGACTCCCCGAACCAACGCAACGTCCAGAAATTTTCGCCGTTATACAAAATGCGTGAGAATTATAATAATCTACAAGATCAGTTTGATATATTCCACTGCAATGTAGCTGCGATAAAAAGATTAACTCCATAATTTAAAATTTTTTGTATTGTTTTATCTTTGTTTTTATTTGTCTGCTTTGTATTCTACTCTTATACGTTATGTATTTGTAAATACACTTACTATTTCCTACCCTGTAATTGGAATGCTCTGTTGGGTAGTGTGTTGTTAAATAAATAAATAAATAAATAAATAAATAAATAAATCAGATATCAGCCTACTATGACAGATATTTTGAATAACCCTGTTTCATGAAATATTGTCATATCGAAGGAAAACAGTTTTTGGATATAGCTATTAGCTATAAAAACACTTGATTTTAAGAATTCAAAAAATATACTAAAAATAAATTTCAAAGCGAGCTAGATTGATCCTGCAAATATGAAAAATAGCAGTTCTAAATTTTTAAATCAACATATGCACTTTATTGTTGTAATACCTAATCCTGGGGTACAGTGTGTAATAATGGAAATACTAGTGAGACCTTTCTTGATTTTCAAATATCATATATTTCGAACTCGTGTCATTAGGGAAAAATTTATACAATAATTAAACAAAATATATTATATTTTTAATACAAATCTAATTCGTATACAACACAAAACATAAATATTTATGCAGGTATTTAAAAAATGAAATTGTTCTCACATTTGTAAAAAAAATTGTAAAACCATAAAAATCGGGTCCATCATTTGACCGGACTCAGTACTATATAATTCACTGATTTTCCTTAGTGTTTTCTACCTGCTCTCGTGTCAGTCTCAATTTCGCTTGACGGAACCATTCACTAGCCACATTTTCGAACTCCGTATCACTGTGTGCACTTATTTTGTCACTCGGTGAATTGTTCCTTAAAAGTTTTTAATTCGCGTTTGGAGGAAAAGGAGTGTCGTGTTCGTATTTATATTTAATAATGACTAATGACATAATAAGCACAAAAAGCAAACCAAACTACACAACATAACTGCTACACAAGACAACAAACGTCAAACACACATTTGACATCAATACGCGCGTGCGCGTAGGATTAAGCGAGGCAGAATATCAATGTGAACAAAACCAACTTTTGATAACAAAATAATAAATTTGTTTGTGCATAAGATCTCTACTTTTTTATAGAATGAATCCTACAAGAACATATCAGACTTGTTAATAATATGAAAACCCTGTATCTATAACATGTATATACACTTTATATAAATGAACTATATTTTATTATTTATATGCCACGAACGAAAATGTTATCATTGTGACTTTAAAGTCTGCATCATTTTGAGAATCATTTACGTATCAGCCACATATTGAGAAATATAGCTTTTGAGATATCAAGGAAATTTCAAAAGATGTGACATGTTTGTATCGGACATGTAATTATTTAATATGCCATGGTTCCTCATCTGAGCTTCATTTGATATATGGCAAACATATGTGTGTTTACTGGGATGTTTTGGGACGAAATTGTATGGAATAATCTACACTTTTCCGCGCAGTCATTCCACTCATAAAAAACTAAAGCAATTTCAACCCAACGCAAATACTACGCTATATGCTTTATGGTATGAATGCAACTTATTAGTGACAACGGAGATTCACAGGTGTTCCGAATATTCCGTAAACTCATAAAAGATAAAGTTGTTAAAAGTGTAAAATTATTTATTTACATATATTACATTAGAAGTAGTAAAAGTTTGTCATCATTGTACATGCTCTGCCCACACGATGAGCAAATGAGTTTTGTGTTCAAGAGTAGGACACACATAATGCAATCAGCTGACTACAGATTAACTCTGATTGCTCCTAATTTGAACTTCCGTTCTCTGAACGTACTAGTCGAATTTAGATACATACCCTGACGTTAAGTGATGCTTCGTAACTCTAACATCAATGAATTTATATACTTACCTACTTCATAACTTGTACCTACTTTGTGAAGCTTCTGGAGAATGTTTGCTTTTATAATAATTGTTAATTTATACACCTTTAACAAAAGTAACATGTAAGGTAAATTAAAAGTTTATCCTGCATGGATAATCCTTAAGAAAATTATATTTTAATTTGTATCTAAGGGCAAATATTTTTGGTTTTGACGGTACTTTTGGATGGCAAGAGCTGAGTGAATTTAATGATACTTGATGCCCTTATTTAATGAAGAACACTATACTTGTCATAATTTGTATTATAGTTTCTTGTTTCTACAACCTAGATTGTAGTCTTTACATAAATGTTTAAATATGTTTTATAACAATCATCATTTTTCTTTTGTATGGGTTACTGCTAGCACGATGCTACACTTTATAATTTCAATTAAGAACTTGATTACACAGCCACACAATAAAATCGGTCATGTTCTAATGAACAGAGCACCAAATTGCGAAGTATCTATTTTATTATGCATAATTTTATCTAGAAAACGCAAAGCAAAGGACTCACGCCTTTCGGAAAGACTGGTAATATCAAATTTTTCAAGTAATTGATTTTGAGAAGCTCCAATTGGTGGATATGTACCTTCAGTTTTCCAGTTTAAAAATTTCAGAAAGCGGCGCTGAATATTTTCTAATTTATCGTTATGAGTATTACACCCAGATTGCCAGACAAGTGAAGCATACTCCAGTTTAGATCAAGAGAAAGCGAAATAAAGCATCTTTAAGGTTTTCGCATCATTAAAATCATGGCTGTTACGCAAAATGAAGCCTAACATTCTCTATGCATGCGAAATTACGGCATTAATATGGTTAGTGAAGGTTAATTTTTTATCAAAAGTTACACCTAGATCCTTGAACGTAGATGGGCTGTTCAGCATGTCGCCATTAACATTATAATTATACATAATTGGGGACTCCTTGGTTGTACAACTCATAACATTGTACTTGCCAACATTTAGGTGAAGATCATTTTCATCGCACCAAGCCGATAACTTAGTTAAGTTGTCTTGAAGTTTTTCGCAGCCATTAAAATCATTAATCCTATGCAACATCTTGGCGTCCTCGGCATATATTAAGAAATATACGTCTAAGTGATCACTGATGTCGTTAATAAAAATATTAAAGAAAATGGGTCCAAGTACTGATCCCTGGGGTACTCCTGACGTGGCTCGGTATCCAACAGATTTATATCCATTATAAGATACGAATTGAACTCTATCAGTCAAGTAACTCTCAGGAAATTGAAGTAAACCGTCAGATAATCCGAATTTGTCAAGTTTACAGAGAAGTTTCCTATGGTTCAGTCTGTCAAACGCCTTAGAAAAGTCAGTATAGACTGAGTCTACCTGTATTTGAGAATTAATTGATTCAGCGCTTTTTGGAACTTTCTTAAAAAATTTAAGGCAGTTTTACAAAGTTCACAAAACCACTCAAACGCTCAATTTGACGATGACTCTCTGTGTTTATTATTTTCCGTTTTAAGGGAAGTTATCAATTGCGTCGGTTATAAGCATCAATAGACATCAAATCTGGTAGTCGGCTGTAACATTCAATATATTTATTAGATAAAAGAAACCGTACGTTTCTCCTGTTTCCTGCGATTTTTTGGTTTATTTTTTTAATAATCTATAACTGGTTATTTATGATTTACAACTTAATCTGTGTTTGCATATTATGTCAATTAATTTGCAAAGGACAAAATTATTTATTGCAGTTAATTAATATTGACGTTATATATTGTCAAAAACAAACCTATTCAGCCAAGATTAAATATGTAAATGGCGTAATTAAATGTCATTTCCCTTGTTTTATAATGGCAGGTAGGTACCTAACGAGGATTAAATAAATGCTGGTTTTATGTAGGTGTATACAGATATTTAAAGCAATCATTCTAAGTATTAAGTTGTTTGAAATCATTATAATAACATTAAATTAACAGTTTTTACTGACGACCTGTTGGCTGCCTATTATATTTCAAAATGACCCGTAAAATGAATAAATAATTGGATTAACAGACGCATAGTAAAATATTCTTTTGTCTGTTGCATTTCAATAAGTTGTTTTTATATTGTATTGCCTTATTTGTGACAACATTATTAATAAATAAAAATTATTTCTCTATCAAATAACATCTATTGCAGTTTTATTAATATATGCCACTAGTGGGAATAAATGTTATTGTCCCAAATTAAAAAAATCTGACCTCAGCTTAGCGGTTTCAAAATTATTAGATGACATTATTCAATTATCAAATATGTTTTAAATATTGTATTTTATTGAGGGCCTTTGAATCACAAATCATTCGGAATTTCTTTGAACCCCTTTTCCGTATCAAATTAGCACGAAATTTTCCATTACCCAATATTAATCTAGTTAAATATAATTAGACGCCATTTTCTAATTTGTATTTATATGAAAATTGTAAAAAAGGTAAACGAGACGATAAGTAATTGAAAAATAAATAGAGAAATCTACAGTAAAGCAACGTTCATTAATTAGATTTTTTACACACTTTAATAAATTTTGAAATTTTATTCAATATGAGAGTGGATACCAGGGAGAAGACAAACTATGTGTGGAAATTGAAATCTTTACGCACTTTACATCTTGTGGCATTTTTTGTAATTGTAAAATTTCAATGCAAAATGTTACACAGTTTTATACATTTTTATCGTTACAATTTAATGGAAACCTGTTGTAATAAATTGGAAGTTCAAAGTCAAGTTTATCTATTTTTACTCAACAGGTAAGTTACCTTAAGCTTCATTTATTGTTAACCGTGTTCCCTAACTTCATATTTTATTACCATTCTATTTAAAATTAGTTTTAAGCGATTCACAGAGTGGCCAATGCTATGAAAAGTTGGCAAAAATTATGTTTAGTGATTATCTATCAATGTTTTTGTACATAATGCATAGAGGGTTTTAAAATTAACAGCTATTCGATTTTTCGTACACTTTATTACATACAGGGTGACACATTATGCATATTTCAATTATAGTTTTTTCTATTTCAAAAAGTTTATACGTGAAAATTAAAAAAATAATTGTTGAATAAAAGCCACGTTTGTAACATGCGGAATGCTCAACAGCATCCTTCGTTACACTGTTAATATTTATTAGAAAAATTATAAGTTATCGGAAATATTATTCCCACGAACTTTAGTACTAATAGAGTGCCCTTACTCCTTAGACTATGATGAACATACGTCATCTGTCAGCAGTTAAAGTTCGCGAATACTAGATAGCGCACTAGGAATGATATTTCAACTAAATAACGCCGGGTGAAACTCTTTCTCGTTGAACCATTGAACTAGTTAGACGTATTTATAATTTTGTTTGACTTGTAATGGGGATGTTAGAATTTGGGTGTTAATTATTATACCAGTAAATACCATCTAACATTTGAAATATTGTTTTAGGTTTTTCTTATATTCTTATAAATTAAGAATTAATTTCTTAATAACAAAACTTATTCACGTCTAATGATTTTAACGTAGACGTATTTCAACGTTATATTATTTGCTTTAAGCAATATTTGAGATTATCTACATTCAATTAGCGATACCTACTACGTTTTCCACTAAGCAAACAATATTTATATGAAGTCAACTTTTCTATACTACATTTTGAATTGGGATATACGAAAACATTCCGAGCGATGAGATTTTCTTCATTTTGTCTTGGCGACAAATCTTGTACGGACGTTTTTACGATTTCATAACCTCAAAATGGAATTAAAGCAGCCACATGTGAAACAACTTTTAAACCCATGATCATCGGAGAACAGGATCACATTTAGGAATTTCCTTAATCAGGATAACCAAATAAAAGATAAGTACTTTTGATTACTACATGTAAAAGGGATTATTTTCACATGATTGTAGTTTTGGGTCATAAAAGCCAACTGTCTAAATTTAAAATATGAAATTCAAGCTATAATTTTTTTGTTAGATTATATTTTAAATACGCTGTTATAATTAATCCATTGTCGTACATTAATTCATAGTTACTTATATATTAAATTCAATGTCGCACATATTTCATCGTAGTATTAATTTCGTGGTTAATTTTATCGTGATTCCTTACTGTAAATATTTTATCATAGTATTGTAATGCATTTCTGTTGGTAACATAGTAAGTCGTGGTTCATTTTGATGGTAACGAGAGTGTTTAAGGTTTATGAACTTTGAGATAATGTTACGAGACATATTTGTTGTAATATAGCATTTTGTCTCTCGTAGAGGATCTCAAGTTCCTAATTTTGTTGTAATATATGATTTTTAATTTTGAGATAAATTTACGAGACTTATCTTCTGTAATAGTTATTTTGTCTCTCGTAAAGGATCTCAAGTATATCTAATTTGTGTAATATATGATTTTAGTATTGAGGTGGAAGTTACGAGACGTATCTTTTGTAATATATTTTTGGTTATCGTACACGCCTCAGATTCGCTTTGCCGTTGTGCACATTGTAATATAGAGTATCTTGTAATATAGTAAATTTGTAATATAGTTTCTTTTGTATATATTTCTGTCTAATATTTTGCTACACAGTCTCGTTGATGCTGTGATAGCTCTTTTTTTGTAATATAGTAACTTGTAATATAGTTCTATTGTACATATGTAACATTTGTCTTTTGTTTATCTTTATGTTTATCTTTAATTTTCCTTGATTACACTCGGTAATCAATGGCGCCCAAGCCTTGAACTCCACGCCCTTTTGCTCTCCGTATCTTTACTGTGCTAGCCAGGTGAAACCAGTGACGCTAACCACGACGCTCGTAGAGTGGCCCACACTTGAACAACTTGGGCGAGTAAAACCTCCTTTTCAACGCCACACGTTGCATAACTAATTTTATGATAACAGCATATACAGGGTGACTCAAAAATTGCCGAAATTTAATAATACAGTCTACGTTTTAAATGCATGTTAAATTTTAAATGCAACTGAAACTCGAAAACTCATTTGAGTTGCATATGTTAGTTCTGCATGGGAGAATTTAGCACGTAAATCTTTAGATCTAGGTCGCTAGTCCTCTCGCAATTTGTACTAAAATCAGACTAAGGTCTTCCAACTGCAGCTTCACTTTTTTCGGATACACCATAATTTATGAAACTTATGAATGTTTTTAACCAACTTGTATTCTTAGCTAAAAATCTTTCTCTTATTCTGTGAGCATCCGACCACCTTTTTTTAAAGTCTGTGACAAAGTAACCAATTTTTTTATTGAGATTCGCCACTCCAGATTTTGAACATTTCGTTCGTTCTTGCAAATATTCTTTTAAAACCGAAACTTGAATACCAATATCATTACCAGAAACTGTGTAAATTAGTGATATACTATTTACGAACGCTTTTTATGTCAATAGTTTGCGCAATTGTCCCACTTAAAAATAATAATAGTCTGGTGAACGTTAAAATGGAAATTTTCAAGTATTTGTACTGAATAACGGTAGATGGAGCTGTTGGTTTAATTTTCAAGTTGCTACCTTAAGACTAGCCAGAGTGAAGAAGCTCGAAAGTAGTTGGTTCATAGCTAATCAAACTTGCCGATGTAGGGCCTACTAATGTAATATAGAGTCCTCTCCGACATCACTACAGAGATTTTACAAGGTCCCTTGTAAATATTTATTTATTTGATGTACTATAGAGCGCCAAGATTTAGAACAAAAATTGATAATAACGAAATTGAGTAAAACACTACTACGTTTTTTACCACTATATTTGCACAAAAACGTGACTGCAGTTTCAACCCTTTTTAGGTCATTTTCAAACAATGATTCAATTAAGAATGAAATACCAATTCAAATTTGATATTTTTAGAAAACCTACATATACTGATATAACTATCCCCTTTGATTATTGCCATCCATACGCACATAAACTGGCAGCTTATAATTCAATGCTACATAGAGTTTTTTCATTGCCTTTATCAGAAACGCAAATAAAAACAGAGCTCTCAATAATTCAAAAAATAGCCAAGAACAATGGCTTCCCCACAGAAGTTATCGCAAAAGTAATAAACAAGAAACAAAACCAGTATACTTTTAAAGCAATTTATCCCATAGTCAGAGAAGAAAAACAAACACCTCACGCTACACTCACATACTGTGATACACTGACAGAGAAAATATCAAATATTCTCAAAGCATATAATACCAAGATAGCATTTAAACCCCAACAAAAATTATCAAATTTAATTTACAACGCCAAGGATAAAACAAATAAATACGAAAAATCTGGAGTCTATAGGTTAAATTGCTCAGAGTGCAATAGCGTATATATAGGACAGACTGGACGCAATTTTAGAACAAGATACCTCGATCACGATAGGTCCTTCAGACTACAAAAAACAGATTCTGCTTTTTCTAATCACATATTAGAGAGTGGACATAACTTCCCTGATATTAATAATATGGAAATCCTACACTATGCCAGCAAAGGTTTTAAACTTAATTTGTTAGAAGCATTGGAAATATACAAATACAATAATAAGGATGATTTAATTTTGTTAAATGATCAATTACATATTATGTACTCACCTCTTTTTACTGCTACCAAGATGTAATAAAAATTTCTGAGAAACCCCACCCTTAGATAGTTAGGATATCATAAACTACCTGTATACTTTCATAATTCTCTAATCTGTTTAATTCTAGAAACATATTTAAATAGGGACCAAATCTTTTGTATTTCATTCTTAATTGAATCATTGTTTGAAAATGACCTAAAAAGGGTTGAAACTGCAGTCACGTTTTTGTGCAAATATAGTGGTAAAAAACATAGTAGTGTTTTACTCAATTTCGTTATTGTTATGGATTACCACAGAGTAACGGCTTCCTCAATAAATTTCCAAAAATTAATAATTTGAAAATTAATTATATTCCGAAAGTCAGTAACATCCAAAAGTTTCTTGCATATAAACTGACAGCTATTCTTATAGGCCGATTCAGAAAGATGTCGAGATACTCTGTTGAAAATTATAGTGTTCCCTATCAGCGTTTCCTTGTAGTGGGGATTATTTAAAAATCTACTGTTTATACAAACTTCAACTCATAGGCATTTGTGAAATATCTTCAAGTGAGGAAATATAAGAAATTCGGTAAAACTGCCTGCTTGCTATACAAGAGTGGTTATATGTGAAAGCTGGAAGAAAAAAGTTAGAAATTATGTCATACCCCAACCACTTGAAGTTGGTGTCATTTATCGGATTTATTGTTCTCTTACGCCGAATCAAACGCCTGCGCGATTGGTTAACTCTTTGTTTATTTATTCAACGTTTTATGCAATTAAAAATCCTTTTTCTTTTCAATTTTTTTAGAAATTTCTGTCTATGCACTCTAAAGTTCAAATGGGAAAATTGCGAGAATTGAGTGAGAATTTACTAAATATTTTCACCTTTCATTAATTATTTTCGTCTGATTAACAAATTGAAAGAATGCGAATAACGTGTACCAAGTTCTCACTGGGAATAGTTTATCCCAAAAAAGGTATATTTCATCCACCAAGCAAGTCTTTGGACCTTTATTCCCAACCCTGTTTAGAGTTCGTACGCGAAATAAACACTCTTTATAAATTACTAGTATATAAGCCCTGCTTTTGCTATCCTCTCTCGAGTTTGTATGTTTACTTAGGGCTGCCTGGAGGAGAGTGAAATGAGCAGCTACTGACAGCGACTGGTACCACCATACAAATATTTGCAAATGTTCCCTAATCTAGTTAGTAACCGGGGTTTGTAGCCGCTGAGCTGTTCGATGCAGGTCTTCGTTCTGTGGGTGCTACTGCTACAACCTATACTTAACGACCGACCCTTCGTTGCAGAACTCGGAACTAGGTTTTTAATAATAATTAAAAATTACAAAGATATTTGCATGGCACAGGAAAACACCATCTCATATTTACTGTAGAACTAGAATGGTATAAGTAATTTCTGGAAATATAGCGTCTTGTGTTTTATATAAAAACTCTAAATCATGAGTTAAAATCGATTTCTTATAAAAACTCAGGAATCACTAAATTATTCGTAACAAATCCGGCTCGGTGGCGCAATGCTAAGGCGTTTGGTGGTGATAAGGCCGGCCATCACATACGCAGCGCCGGTGTGGTGCAGCATCCCGGCCACGACAATCAAAAAGCTCCAAGTTCTTGGGCATAAATTTATGCGCCTCATCTCTGATTCGGGCAGATACACCTCCCTTAGAGATTTATATGATCGTTGCAACGACATAATGCCACTAGCGGACTTCGTCCGGGACACATCGCAAAAATTCTATGCTTTTCGACTGGGCGACAGTCCGCTTACGCGCAACATTACCCAAATCAGAATGCATAATGCCCCATTCCAAATCAAACACCCCTTACCATACCAGGCGTTGCCTATCTTTCGGCAACATCTCTAGCCAAACTTCTTCTAACCAAAACTTCTTTCTATCGCATACTTTTCACCACCATATTTTATTCTGTACCTATCCTCTTTCTCTTTCTTATTGTTTGTCACCTGTTTGTATTTTTGTAAATTTTTATTTTGTCCTTTTATTGTAAAATTCCCTTTTGGCCAAGAAACTTTAAAAAAAATTCAAACTACTTTTAAAACTCAATTTTCCTTTCTACTAATCAGAACTTCCCAACGGCGAATATACTGTTGGGGCACAATTGCCTCGAACGGGCCTTTTCCATTGAGTTTATTCCCGTCTCAGCAACCAAAATTATATCACTGTTTTTATCCAAATTTTTTCAGTCTTTTCTTAGTTTCAGTGTTCTCAAATTTAAGTTTTAAATATGTGAAATTTTAATGACGATTTTAAGCTGCCACAGGCGGCAGGAGTTTTGTCTATTTTACTTAATTTTATTGAGCCGAACCGGTCGCGATCCGCCCAACCGCTTTAACACTACGGCGCTGTGCGACGTGGTTGTACGGTTGACTCTGGATCACGATCCGGGGAGGCAATGTTTTATACGTTTTTAATATTGAATAAATTTGTTATGTATGTATGTATGCTAAGGCGTTTGGCTTGCGACCACGGGGTCCCGGGTTCGAATCCTGGCCAGGGCATGGATGTTAAGTGGCGTTTTTCATATGTTACCGAGATGGTAGCAGTGTACTAGACCGCTGTTGGGTGGCACAATATGTCTAGTCGCTGATATCTATCCTGAGTTCGAGTCTCAGCTGCGGTAGATGGCAGTATCGCAGGGAATGGTCGTTGTGTTGATGTCTATGTGTACGTCCTGGTTGAGTGGTGGAATAGCATGGCATAGAATAGCTAAACTCCGCCAGGACGTTAATATAAATAAGACGATTAAATAAAATAAATAAATAAATAAATCGCATTAATTAAAATAATAAAATCCGATTACGACTCGAAACTTATAAAAGGCAGTTTTAAAGGACCCTGAAAGACTACCTTACTCTTCAATAATAGGAGTCATTTTGCAATGCTGATTCTCATTGAGTTGAGGAAATAATGTTCTTACCTCGATAGCAATAAGTACAGAAAATAGTTCTGTTTTTTTTTTTTAAGAATGATGTCGAACGTATGCATTCTTGAGCTCAGTAGAAAAAGTTAAAAAGCGTATGACCGATTTGATACACTTTTTACTTTGAACCCATAAATATTTTTCGCTTCTCTCTTTACCCAACTTAAAAACATCAATCCGGCGCCATATTGAATACATATTTCTCATTTAAAAGAAATAATTGCCAATTTATACTATACATTCTCTTGTACCATCACGGGTCAAAAAAAATAAAACCATGTACTCACGCAGATACTCTCAAAACTAGACTAACCCGTGGCACATTGTATTACTTGTCAAAATATTGAAAATTGTCCACTTCAACGCTCTGAGACTGTCATCAACTACGACAGTATAATATTGTGGTTGGGTGGGTGTACTATGACCGATATAGATGAATTAATGAGTATAACAAAATTCTAATCCACCCACCGTAGGACTCGAACAATTCTTTTTTGACGAAAAATGAACAGAAAAGAATAAAGTGAAATCAGAATAACATCATCACACATCGAATGGTGTACTAAGAAATACAGAGTGTCCCGTAATAACGTGCAGAAAATGTAACTACCAATTCCTTATTGAAAATGAAGGTGGGCTCTTGAAATAAAATATTTTTCAAAATAAGCCTTTCTTGTCCAGCTACATCCCCTTAAGTGTGCGCGCAAAAAAAAACGGTTTTTAATTTCTGCCTGAAAATGACGTACCTAATCGGAAAAAGACGAAATGGCACATCACGGTTAGTAATGAAATGGAGTCTAACAAAATTATTTCATCCCTCTAGCATGTATAATAATAATAATAATAATAATAATAATAATAATAATAATAATAATAATATATCTCTCAATTTTACACAATAGTTTATACAGTCGTCATAATAATAAATACATAAAGATTAAAAAAACAGAAAGACAAGTAGTACATAAACACACAAAAAAGAAAAATAAGCTGAAAGAATATCAGGTAGATAGTGTGCTGAAGTACTGAAAATATTCATCAATAGTATAAAAACTATTTTCAATTAATAATACCCTGACCTTTTTTTTGAAACATTTGATACTTACATCCTCTTTTTTTAACTCTTGCGGTAAAGCATTAAACATTTTTTTTGACAAGTTCAAAAAGGAAGTACTCGTTCTACTGAGGCGCACACTTTCTAGACATAAGTTTTTCCTTTCTCTAGTATTATAGTCATGAACATTCCCCCGAGTGAGAACAGTCCCTTCTTTAAATTTCTGTTTAATATACAACAAACAATAATAAATATAACTAACAGGTAAGGTCATAATACTCATGTTCTTGAAATGAGGTCTGCATGAATCGGTAGACTTTGCTTTAGCTAAGATTCTGATTGCTCTTTTCTGAAGTATAAAAACCTGATTCGCACTACAGGTATTACCCCATAGAATTATTCCATACACCATTACACTATGGAAAATAGAAAAGTATGCTATTTTTAAATAATTTTCACTCAGTCTACTCTGTAGATGTCTTAGTAGAAATATGTGTGTTGATAAACGCTTACACAAATCGTTAGTATGATGAGCAAAACTTAGGGAAGAATCAAGGAAAATACCCAAAGTTTTAACAGGCACATTATTAATATTAGTATTAGCTGGTTTCACAGCAAAGTCAAGCGTTTTGGTTTTGTCTAGGTTTAAACTTAACAAGTTACTAGAGCACCATTTTTTAAGCAAATTTTCAGAGAAGTTAATATTATTAGTGTTATCAATTGAAGATTGACTTCTGAACAACAAAGTTGTATCGTCTGCATAGGCAGCTAGACGTACATTATTATTGTCTAAAATTAAAAAGAGATCATTTACGTATAATATAAAAAGCACAGGACCTAAGACAGATCCTTGAGGAACACCATATTTTATAAATTTTTGTTTGGAGATTTCATTGTTATATTTTATAAATTGAGATCTATTCCCGAGGTATGAGGCAAACAGATTTAATGCAGTGCCTCTAACACCATAACATTCAATCTTAGCCAATAAGATATCATGACTCACAGTATCAAAGGCCTTGGATAGATCATAGAATTTAGCAGTACAAAACTCTTTTTTCTCAAACGCCTCCAAAATATTTGTAATAATTTCACTAAGTGCCAGTATTGTTGATTTTCCAGATCTGTAGCCAAATTGAGATTGACTAATATAATTATAATGCTCTAAATAATCCAAAAATCTATTATTAAGAATAATTTCAAATATTTTTCCTATAACTGGCATTATTGAAATTGGTCGAAAACTAGCGGGTTCATTATAATCACCTTTCTTATATATTGGAATTACCTGTGAAATCTTTAAAGAATCTGGAAAAATACCACACAAGATACAGCAATTTATCAAATCTGTAATATGATCAATTAATATTTCACCCACTAATTTAATAAGTTCATTACTTAAGCCATAAATATCACTAGATTTAGAATTTTTTAACTGATTAATGATAATTCGAATTTCATCACAGGTAACTGGAGCCAGGAAGAAAGAATGATTAGGATTAGGCAACCTTTTCAGATAGCTATAATGATTACTATACACATTTCCAAAATTCGACATGATCCCTTCAATAACATCAGAGTAGTAGTCAGCAAATTGGTTAGGACTCAGATTATTAGGTTTAATATGTATATTATTACGTTTTTCCCTATTTATAATGTTCCATGCAGCTTTCTGTTTATTTGAACTATTGTTTATATACTTATCATTGTTTTCCAATTTAGCTTTATTAATTTCTCTTTTATATTCACATTTTAACATTTTGTAAAGATTTAAATTATCCTATACAAAGATATTAACTAACCTTTTCTTAATTTTTTAAATATCTCTCTGGCTGCTATTTTTTTCTATCAATTAAAAAAAAACTAAGCAGTATAGACTGCTAGCGTCACAAGACATGTACTATTTGTAAATGGACAGAACGTGCTTTAATAGGTTGTCGATGATCCATTGAATACGCGCCCATCAATCTGCCGGGCTGGGAGCACTGCATTTGGCGGCGAGGCGGTTTAGTCCATAACCTGACAGCGGTACTGTCACAAATGTCAAAAAAGCCGTTTTTGATTATTTCGTGCCGAGCCGTATTTCTAATTTTGCCGTCGCAATTTACAATACCGGCAAAATACCAATCTTTTTCTGTAGAGACATCACACGATCCTCCACTCGACTTACTTATTTAGTTCTTAACGTTTAAAAAATTGATGTTTTTGAAGTTTTGCCTTCTCCAACGAGATCATAGTCAATTTTAAGCTTGTGATCCGCCGTAGCCCATCGTGCTGAGCGGCGACTATTGTTTTTTTAAACTGTACAACCTATACATATCGGATTTCTCGGAATTCCCGAATACCAAACTTGCCAAGTAGGTACGCCGATGATACGGCCATGTACGTGAATTCGCACAACGCTCAAGCAGCGAATATGCTGCTGAAGGCACACATGACTCGTGCCATGGAGTATTACGACAAGTGGAAGATTCGGGTCAACGTCGAGAAATTCGAAGCAATACTTTTCATACGCAGGTTTACAGAAAACCGCATTTTAATACCAGTCTCGATCAGGGACCAAGAAATTCCTATTAAAAATTGTGCGAGGTATCTGGGGGTACATCTAGACAAAAGACTTACCTTCCATACCCACATCAACGAGACAGTAAGAAAAGTCTACTCCACATCCAGGAGTCCGTATCCGCTCCTGGCAAGGGGTAGTGGACTAAACAGAACAAATAAAAATCTGTTCTAGATGGTGATAAGACCGGCCATCACATACGCGGCGCCGGTATAATGCAGCATACTAGCCACGATAATACGAAAACTCCAAGTTTTGGAACATAAATTTATGCGCCTCATTTCAGACTCGGGTAGGTACACCTCACTCAGAGAATTATATGACCGATGCAATGATATCACACCACTAGTGGACTTCGTCCGGGAAACATCGCAGAAATTCTACGCCTTTCGACTGGGCGAAAGTCCACTTACACGCAACATTACCCAAATCAGAATGCATAATTGCCCCTTTCCAAATCAAACACCCATTACCATACCAGGCGTTGCCTATCTTTCGGCAACCTCTTTAGCCAAACTCTTTTCTACCAAAGCTTCTCACTATCACACACTTTCACCGCCATAATTTTATTCTGTACCTATCCCTTTTCTATCTCTAACTGTTTGTACTCTATTGGTATTTTTGTAATTTTTGTTATTTTGTCAGTTTTTGTTAAAAATTCCTTCTTGACCGAGAAACTTATAAAAATTACAACCTCTTAAAACCGTAAATTTCCTTTCCACAACCACAACTTCCCAACGGCGAACAGACTGTTGGGGAGTTTTTTCCGGTCTCAGCAATCCAAATTCTAAAATGTGAAACACTGCGCGACCAAACGCTTTAAGTGAAATATTTTAATTTTAAGCTTACTGTGTAGGCAAAAAACAACGTTAATGTTAATTTTAAGCCGCCACAGGCGGCAGGAGTTTTAGCCCTTAAATATAAGTTTTATTGAGCCGAACCGGTCGCGATGCGCTCAACCGCACTAACACCCCGGCGCTGCTCGACGTGGTTGTACGGTTGGCTCCGGGTCTGGATGCGGGGAGGCAATTTACTGTATTAAAAGAACTAAATAAATTTGTTATGATGATGATGATGATGATGTTATGATGCGTCTCAGCAATCCAAATTCTAAAATGTGAAACACTGCGCGACCAAACGCTTTAAGTGAAATATTTTAATTTTAAGCTTACTGTGTAGGCAAAAACAATGTTAATGTTAATTTTAAGCCGCCACAGGCGACAGGAGTTTTAGCCTTTAAATATAAGTTTTATTGAGCCGAACCGGTCGCGATGCGCCCAACCGCACTAACACCTCGGTGCTGCGCGACGTGGTTGTACGGTTGGCTCCGGGTCTGGATGCGGGGAGGCAATTTACTGTATTAAAAGAACTAAATAAATTTGTTATGATGATGATGATGTTATGATGCGACTACTTTTAAGTGGATTCCCGACTTCGAATCCCGCACAGGGCTACTTTTTTATTTATTTCTTTTTCGCTTTTTGGCAGATATTTTTGATTCTATAATTGCTCTTCACTTATTTCTATGCGACTAACGTGTTAAAATTATAAATTTTTATAATTTTTGATAATTTTTTCTGATTTTTTGGCGATACCTAAGGAAATAATATTTATAGTTTATTTTCTGTCTTTGAGTAGATATAGTGGCGTAACGGCTAGAAGTTCCGACTCTCAAACAGAAAATCCGGGTTCAAACCACGCACTGGGAATTTTCTTTTTTACTTTTTTTTACATTTTCGGTCATAATCTGATGCTAAAATGTTACTTATATATCACATGAGTAAATATTGAGAATTATAATCCTCACATACAGAATTTTATTCGAATCAGACCACACAGATAAAATGTTTTAGTTCCTTTTTTCATTTTGACAAACCCTGTATGTTTTTATTTGACAAAAATGCATCAAGCCTTTGTAGATACGGCTTCTATCGATAGATTAAATCCGAATCGAACTCCAACAAAATTATTTTGAAACCGAATGAAGCTCCGAGAAACCTTCTTAAACCCACTTAAAATTAATCGCCGCTTAGCACGATGGGCTACAGCGGATCCCAAGTTTAAAATTGACTATAATTTCGTTGTAGAAGGCAATACTGCAAAAACATCAATTTTTCAAAGGTTAAGAACTAAATAAATACGTCGAGTGGAGGATCGTGTGATGTCGCTACGGAAAAAGAAAGATTGGTATTTTGTTGGTGTCGTAAATTGGGATGGAAAAATCGGAAATTCGGCTCGGCGCGAGGTAATCAAAGAAGGCTTTTTTAACATTTGTGACAGTACCGCTGTCAGGTTATTGACTAACCCGCCTCTCGCCGCCAAACGCAGCGCTCCCAGCCCGGCAGACTGATGGGCGGGTATTCAATGGATCATCGACAACTTTTTTCAATTCCAGGGGGTGTAGCGGGACAGGAAAGGCTTATTTTAAAATATTTTAAATGAAGATCCCACTTTAATTTTCGCTAAGGAATTGGTAGTTACATCTTTTGTACGTTGTCATGGGACACCCTGTATATTAAGTTGAAAATAAGAAAGCCTATGTGCCAATAAGGTAGGATTAAACGTCATCTGACTTGCACCAAAATCATTTCAACTCATGTATGGTATCAATAGTACCCTGGTGCCTTCCATAAGAATCGGTTCACTAGTTTCGGTGCTATCGTGTCCACATAGATACATACACAACTTTTCTTCAACAATGTTAGATGCCAAGTAGTGTCTGTAGCAAATTTCATGTTTCTAAGCGAGCGAAAGGTATTAGAAAATGTCCCGAACATTTTTTGTTGACAGACAAAACCACGTATAGCGGGGATTCTACATTATAAGTTTCTTCTAAGAATTGACAAGGCAAAGTAATGTTACTTATTCAATGTTTTTCCCGTTTTCACTTATGGAACTCACAAAGTAACGAGTAAATTTTCACAAACCACCCCCAACAGGGTGGGCTTCTTAATATCTCCATATCAATATTCCCTTTAAACGAGTAGAAACTTTAGTCCGTTAGAGAAATAGACATGTTTGCTAGAATGTCGTAAAGTACAAATACGTAAAGTGTAAATAATGCGTTTTGCTACAAGAAGTAAAAAAAGATCGGTAAAGGTAATTACACAGAACTTCCCTCTTTATTTGTGCATGGAGCAAAAGGGAAGGTTCCCTTCTATTCTATAGTAATGGTATTTTTTTTTTTGATAGGTTTAGAATGCCATGAAACGTGAAAATTTTAAATTTGAGCAAAAAAAATGTTTCCATCTATTTTAGTGGTAAAAAATTTTTGAAAAATGTTGGTGAAAAAAATATGCAAATAATTATTTTTTCTGAAATAGGTTTAGAATGTCATAAAACGTGAAAATTTTAAATTTGAGCAAAAAAAATTTTTTTCCATCTATTTTAGTGGTAAATTCTTTTTCCAAAATGATAAAAAAATGTTGCAATTTTTTTTTCTTAAATAGGTTTGGAATGTCATGAAACAGAAATTTTAAAATTGAGCAAAAAAAAAATTTTCGTCTATTCCATAGGTGTAAATAAAAAAAAATTTCAAAAAAAAATTAAATTTGTTTGAATAGGTTTAGAATGCCATTGAAACATGAAAATTTTAAATTTGATAAAAAATCCATCTATTTTAGTGGTAAAATTTTTTCAAAAATGGTAAAAAAAAATCTAATTTTTTTTTAATAGGTTTAGAATGCAATGGAACGTGGGAATTTTAAATTTGAACAAAGAAACATAAATTTCCATCTATATTAGTGATAATAAAATTTTCAAAAATGTTGGTAAAAAAAATGTTTTTTTGAAATAGGTTTAGATGACACGAAACGTGAAAATTTTAAATTCGAAGAAGGAAAAAAAAATTTCATCTATTTTAGTGGTAAAAATTTTTCCAAAAATGGTAAAAAAAAATTTCAAGTTTCTTTTTTTTAAATAGGTTTAAAATGCCATGAAACGTGAAAATTCTAAATTTGAAGAAAAAAATGTTTTTCATCAATTTTAGTGGTAAAATATGTTTCAATGTTGGTGAAAAATATTTCCAAAATTTTTTTTTTCCGAAATAGGTTTAGCGTGTCATGAACCGGGTACATTTTAAATTTCAGCAAAAATAATTTTTGTCATTATTTATTCCCTTTAGACGGTACACCCTGTATATTTTCCAGTAAAAGTTTTGCCGTTTCTTTGCTGACAGTAGCGTCAACTACCTACCTTTGACTGCTCTCTCGGACGGGCAGGCGGGCGGTCTGGCGGACGGACAGACAGACGGACGGACGGACGGAATTGAAAGACCTATATTTTCTTAATCTACGTGACCTGAAACGTCAAAATCCGAAAAAATCTCGGAGGGTGATTTTTTCTCGAATACAATACTTCCCTTCAGTATGCGAAGTAATAGAGAATATATAAAAGATCAATATAGCGGCCTTTATACGGGAGATTAACCGCGTAATTGCGGAACGTGCGATAATGCGTAGGAATGAACGAGCGCAAATTTGGACGCGTAAAACCGCCAGCCGAAAAACTTGAAAATTACGTCTTGCTTGCGTCACTCGTGTAAGAATGAATTTGCAGAACTCCGTTCAATCACTGTTGTGAAATTTACACATTCTTTTTCAAAACGCCAAACGTCCTTTACAAGTGCATTTACAGAAAAGGTTATACGCGTGCAATTCAACGGGCGTTTCCAAATTCGCGCGGTTAAAGTTTCTTTTGTAAATGCCGCTAATTGAGACTGAGAATTATAAGAATCTTCCTGAATTATTTCTTACATAACATCACGTGTTATTGTAATCAAATACAAATTTAATCTGGAATTACCAAAATGTTGTCCAAAGATTATTTTAAACTTAATCAACCAAGACGTCCGAAAGCTTTTTAGATATACTTACGTATTTATTTCATATTCATGAAGGCGAATGTGTACATTTTGGGTATTTTTAAACTATATGTTATTTATAGCCTAGAAAAAACAGTTGCGATGACATAATGCTTATGTGGAATTTTGCACAAAAGTAAATTATTGGTAGTATAAAAGTATACAAATTTCTCGAGGATGGGCAAGTTCTATTGCAACCTAGTTACAACATGAAACAAAATGGCGTCAAACTTCCAAAAATGTTTTTTTTTTTTAGAAATGTGTTTAAAAACACGTAAAATAATAAAAGAACTGTAGGGGTGAAAACCGAATACTGAACCGCCTGCATAAAAATGGTATATTATTATATGAGCGATTATGATAGCCATTATTCATGAAGATGATGTTTGACCCCACGAGCCGCTAGGCGAGTGGCTCAAATTATCTGAGTGAATAATGGTGATCATTGCGAATGTAATACTATGTTTTTTCCACACCCATTAAACAAATAAATTAGACTCAAATTTGATACTTGTAAGAAGGGGTCTTTGGCGCCTTGAAAAACATAAATAAACAAGACACTTGGCAGTCACGTCAGTTGATTGTCAGCCGCAGCAGCAAGAGTTGATCGCGGTCGATTTAAAATATCGTTGGAGCAATGAAAAGTGAATTATAGAATTTGTATTTGTGATTCTCCGGATGCAGTGAATTATGAGTCGATAATTCACTACAGTCAATTATAGATACGATATTTCACCAAAAAATGCTAATAATTGTCGTATAATTAAATAGGTGTAGAAAAATATTATAATACTATAACACTGTGTGTGGACTTCTTCTATGGCATTAGCTGGGCGTTAGTAATACAGAAATCTATTAAAATGATCGCAACATCTTGGTATTTTTTGATACTTTGCGTCGCCGAATTAAAATTCATAGGATTCCTTTTAATAAATAAATGACCTGTTTATAGTAATTAATCATTTTTTGCAGATTTTTGGCTAATTTTACTGGACACATGCCCACTTAAATAAATTTAGCTTATTATTTATATTATATTCTATATATTAAATATGGTAAAAGAGTTTAAAGAATAACATTTAAATCTGAGGAAAAATTTGAATAAAAATAATGTATGAACTACTACAATGAGTTATTATTTTGTAAACAATTTAAATGGTCATTGTAAAATGGTTGAGAAAACATATAGTACAGGGGCCAGCGTGCAATTACCTGACACATTTGTGTAAGCAGAGACATGATCAATACTGCCTTGGACTATGGCAGACAAGCAAAATGATATGTACAAATTTTCTAAGGAAACTTCACTAAATAACTCAAAAAGTCTGTTACAGTTGTTACCTATTGTTATAAATTACACCCCCTTGGAACTGGAGATGATACGCCTATGCCTACTAATAGTGACTGGAAAGAATCTAGAAAGAGCCATGAACTTTTCTAGATTGTGGTTGGAGAAGATTCTGGTTTAATCTAGAGGTAATTTCGGAGTATATAAGGCGCGATTACCAGCGCGGAAGAAGAAGTTTTATTAAGAAGTTTATTTTAGAAGTGACACGTTCGGGAAAAAGTGAGGTTAAAGTAAACAAAGTGTATTTTCAAGTATTTTGTAGTCAGTAAATTATCAAATAAAGTGTTAGTAGTGGTTTATCTCTTGTTGAAATTATTTAGAACCCACGGATTCATACAGGGTGTTTCCGAAAAGGTGAATAAATGTAACATTATATTTGTATAAAGCGATTTTTTTTATCGATTACTTGGCACTTAGTGAATACAAAAATACAATTGGCATACATGCCGATTAGTGGAGCGACAGACATTTTAAATCTGCACGCTATGTCATTGGGCATGAAAAAGAAATATTGATATTTCTTACCCTTGTTATCGATTAATTACTACTTATTCGATCGGCACATTTCTAAAACCGGTAATATTGCTCGTAGAGAAAAATTTTCCATATCACTGTGTTGGTAATCGAATTCTGAACAACTTTCAAAATGTCCTTCCGTCCGTCTGTCTGTCTGTCCGTCCGTCACGTTCCTTATAAGCACGATAACTTAAGAACGAAAAGTCCGATTGTATTGAAATTTGGACTGTAAGTTAGTGTTAGCTAGCGGACCAACCCTTTTTCAGTAAAATTGATCATTAAATAAAAAAGTTGTAAATTTTTTAAACAAAAAAAAAATAGCACATAACATTTTCTGCTTGTTTTGCAATTAAACCAAAAATTTCTAAAACTAATATTATTTACAAAGAAACTGCGAAGAGTTTCTATAGAATGTGCAACAATTATATAAATAGTGCAGTAAATCGGTGAAGAGTATAACGGTTAGCTTGTTACAAAAATACGATCGCCATACATCCCGGTTAATGAAGATCCAAAGGCAGGCATAGGTTAGTTATGGTAGATTCAGTGTCAAACATTTTAAACCTGCTTTCAAGCCGTAGTTAGTAAATGTCAAGCTGTTTTCTTTTATATAATCAATTTCATTTAAAAATTAAGTTTCCACCACTAAGAAAAATTCTCGTATCATTTTTCTTGTTTGCCGTGCTCTAAGGCAAAGGATTGGTTATGTTTCCAACTTATACAAATGTGTCAGGTAATGGCACGCTGGCTCCTGTACTAATAATGAGATTGTCAGAACGAAAGAATACAACGTGATCCCGTGAGCAAACACACACACATGACACACGAACATGAGACTCTGAGTGTACCGTCTCAGAGAAGTTGCTCCGAATGCAAATTCTTTGCAAATTTTCGTCGAACTTTCGTACCTTCTTATTTTATGTCACCACCGCGACACAGAATTTTACTATATAATTTATGCAATTGAAAGAACAATACCCATACAGCACAAGGACATCCTCAGAACATACTGGGGACAATTTTTCAGGACATATGGGATATCCTGGGAAGATCCCATTATCACTTTAGGATGTCCCTAGGATATCCAAATGGGACAGTTCGGGCTTTGCTGATGACGTCCTCAGGACATCAGTACGGGTGCGTACAGGACGTCATCAGCTCTTATATTTGTTATACCTGGGCTTTACTATGCACAACCTGAGGACATTGATTGGACTTTATATAGGACAGTTCTTTTAGAGTGTAATGGATATTTCTAAAGACAGCAAAAAATACATATTATTTTATAATATAGTAGATCATTACTTTTAAACTGAGCCAAAAAGCAAAGACAAAGGAATACTAGTTTATATAATGACAAATCAAAATTTTGAGGTATTGATATAAGTTACTTTGAAGTATTTGAACACGATTAATGAAAGAAAATTTCTTTTCAATCCCGAGAAGGGGTGAAAAAAATATAAGTGTTTTTTCAAAATTACTCAATGTGTAAAAGCTAGTAAAAAAGTTTCAAATACAAATTGTAAAAGCATGAAATATTACATAAAAATGATCTCTTGCCTTTTTTTGGTATAATTAAAATCAACAGAGTTTAGGGTGGTTAGAAGTTATAAGGGATGCATGATATGTACAATTTTAAAAAATCATAGCGTGCTGAAAAGTTATAATGAAATAAAAAAAAATTCTATTCACTCAGAAAAATATAGATTACGTATCTGACAATAACATTTGAAGACAATAACCA
The DNA here is from genome assembly GCA_963583905.1 of Stenurella melanura. Classification (NCBI taxonomy): domain Eukaryota; kingdom Metazoa; phylum Arthropoda; class Insecta; order Coleoptera; family Cerambycidae; genus Stenurella; species Stenurella melanura. The sequence continues at coordinate 89,141,535 of OY757310.1, forward strand.
ATCACATTTTCCCCTTTTAGGTAATATAATAAATACAATACATATTGATGAAATATTTATCGTAATCTTAGTTGTCGAAAGAACTTTAAAATGAACGTGGAAAAGATATTGATGCCCGGCGGATTTCTTAGAACTTTCGACAAATAAGTTTTTAGAAGCAAATTTTACAAACCAATAAAAGACACCATAAATAAATAGCCTCAAAATAATATATATACTTTTCATTATTTTTGTTGTTGAAATCTCCTAAATAATAATACCTATAATAGGACGACTCTAGGACTTGCCCACGATATTCCCATAGTAGATATTTTGTTAGGATTTTAACATCTTTGCAGGATATTACTAGGACATCCTGCCAGGATTTGTCTAGGATATCTCCATTTGGGATATTCTCAGTTTGTGTATATTTTATTGGGATATCCTAAGGATATCCTGAGGAATGTTGTCCTCGATTGGGATATACGGGACCAAATGAATATATCCTAGAGATGTCATGTGCTGTGTGGGTAAGTCACAATTGAAAAAAAAATGTGGGTATTCAATACTTTAAATATATTTATCTAAAAAACTCTGATTTTACGATACATGCACTCTATTGTAAATTCCTCTTGAATGCGAATTAGACGAGAAAATGGACACAGCTTATTAAATGTTGAAACTGTTAGCTTTAATTCGACTTTCTTTCATCATGTGTCAGCGCTAATTCTTAAGCACTTGAGAGTATTTTGCATAACGAAAATTACAAAAAATTAAAACCAACTTACTTCTATTCATAACATTTGCACGACTCCATGATATCCAAATGTGACGTCAAGAAATTTTCATTGATTTTCTAATACCTAAAGTAATTGCGACGGTTAAAAATTAATATGATAAAAAAGGCTGCACTCTTTCCTTTTGCATTTTTTTTATTTTACCGATAATTTCCAACAAAGTCAATAAAGTGTTGTTAATTTTGGAATTAGCGCGTTGGCTTTACTTTAATTCTTACTTTATGTGAAAACAGTTGCATGTACAAAATTCCTTGTGAAGGCATCTTTTCTGCATAATTTTCTGCTTTTTAATTTCCCCTCCATTTTTAAAAGCTATTTCTAGAAAAACAATTTTTGGTAGTTTGACGTCATTCTGTTTTATGGTGGCCTTGAGAACTATGTTTACATTTTTCTACTACCAAAGACCTTAACTTTTATGCAAAATTTCACATAATTATTTCATCACAGCTCAACCCTTAAGGACTGTGCTATTAATAAATTGAGTAGTTGGGAAATTATCCTTTTTTAATATGGACTATTATTTCTCTAAGGACAAATTACATTTACTATTTTACTTTAGACCAGGATACATTATTTCATTATATGCAGAAATTTTCCTACAAAATGCGTCCCCACAGTCAGGGGCTGCTCCAGACGGTGGGCATAGTGGGCGGCCTCCCAGGGCGTCAGAATTGTACGGGAGGCATAGCGATACGAATATTTTGCTTATAGGGCAGAGAATGGGACGATAAAATGCCATTTCGCCTAGGCCACAACAGAAATGCTATTCTTGATGACACGCTCCATCTAAATTATAATTAAAATTTATTGATTCATTAGTTCTAACTGTATTAAAACTTCAATATATGGTTTTACACATATACTTAATTGTATGCTTTACATATTCAAACCATTTTTAAAATTGATTTAATAAAAATATTGTGCAATACAATGGCAAAAGTACCCTTATTGCAATTTCGTTTATAATATAGGAATCGGTTAGGTACTTATTGGATTACCTAATCCTTGCTCTTCGCCTCAGGTATGTTAATACTACAACACTAATAAGTCGTTGCTTCATTAATTAGTTATCATATAATATATTATTTATATTATATACATTATCTATCAAGATCTTCAATCAGTTATTCTTAAAACTTCAATATTTGTAACGGCAAAGATGTATCTGTTATAACACTACAAGTATGTTAAAATTTCCTTCCACACAATCGAGGGTTCGCCAAATTCTGGATTAGAGGCGTCAAGATTTTTTTAAACACTGATAGCCTAGATAAGCTATTTTAAAAAAGACCTAAAAATCATATGTGTAAAAAATATTTTCATTGATCAATATACCTATTATATCTCTGCTTTTGTACTTTTATATTTATACCTACAGCAATACACTGGTTATAATACTTTTCCTTCGTACTTTAATAATTGTCAGACCTATTTCTTTCATAATATTTGACGCCTACATATTAATGTTACTTTAGAAAAGAAATAAAAAATCTGGGTCGAATTTACTCTTCGAAATTTCTAATGGTACCTATTAAGATACCAGATTTTCACTCCAAGTGTTAGGCAACCCAAGATACACACGTGTATGGGGAATGCATCATATTCTCGTAATAAAACGTGAGCGTTTCTAGAGCGTTATCTAATACATATTTTTATGTACATCCATTTTATAAAACAGATGTTTTAGGAAAAATTTTATTTTTGTTATTTCTAAATGTGAATACTTTTGACATACTTAATTATTATTTTTGATGAATATGAAGAAATATTTTACAATTAATTTGTACGAAATTATGTTTTATTTTCTTTAATGGAGACATAATATTCTAGTTTCTACTTAGGCTAAGTCTAGTTTTATCATTATTTTACATTCATTCTCGTCAGGTTTTATTTAGGAATTGCGTTACATGTCATCAGCGGTGGATGAGGTACCTAGAGTAATCGGCCCAGGAAAAATTACCACCGGCCCAACACCGTTTTATTACAATAACAAAAAAGTTTTTTTTTTCGATATGTTTGATATACAGAAATTATTTTCCATGTTTTTATATAATTACCGCTAGTAGTTTTTTAAGAGTACATTTAAATAACGAAACATTGTTGCAAAATAGATTGATATTAAGCGACGGCTCGATGTGTCCCCAATCAACTTATTTTTAGTATAAAAACTGTATCAGGCTTTCTTCTTTAGCTATATAGGACTACGCGCAAAAGCATTTTTCTTCGATTTTCAAATTATTTACTTATTTCTTTTAACCAGACCTTACAAATATATTATTTTTCGTAGTTATCTCCCTGCATACTATTCACTAAAAGTATCATGGAATTTGCGATGGCGAACTTTTCAATTTGAGCAATTTTCACCAGGACGCCTCTAAAATATATCCACACTAAAAAAAAAAACTTGTACACAAAATATTTGTTTAATTCTTGATAGTGCGGGAGCCCTCGACCAAAATTTCTTGTCATCCTGACATGGACAAATCAATGAACAATGTTCAGTTTAAAGGAAAATAGGGAAGTTTGATGTGTAAAGTAAAGCTCTGGGGGGTTGCGGATGCGGTGGAAAAATATTTTTCGTCGGTGAAAAAAAGTCGTGTATTTTTTTTTGTACCACCTCGTCCGTTTTTAATGGAATTCTATTTAAAATGTAAAAAAACACCGACCTGTGAAGAACGGATATTTTGCCGAGTTCTTTGCCTCGCAGATACCTGATTTATGCAGTATTAGCTGTAAAAAAATTGACTTGACTGAGTTACAGCGGCATGGCTAAAACCTTTTTTAGATAGTTGACCAAGGTTTACACATCCGTAAAAAAGTCTAAACGGACATTTTCCGACTTGCACGGTTTTAAAAAATTAAATGGATCTCTTACGTTGCGTGTTCCGGCCATCGCGCGCTATAATAGAGGTATGAAGATAACTGACTGCGAGAGGAAGATAAAAAAGATCCAGATGACGCACAGTGGGACAAAACTGTAGTGTTACGCCCAAATCAACTTTGGATCGTAAAATTAAGGAGTTTATAATGCTTTTTTATGGTCGTTATATGAGATTCTCTATCAATCCCCCCAGCCAGATTTTTTAATTACAAAAACGAATAAGGGAAAACCAGGAGACAATATAAACTACTAAATTATTTTTCACTCTTTCCTCACCATCTTTTATTCCTATACCTTACCGATTCGGAGACAGGGTCGATAAATAACTGAGTATAAAATTTTGCTTCACCAAACTTCAGGTAAAATTCGCACTTAGAGACAATGACAGGAAGGATTGTAACAATTTTATCAAGTATATATGAAAAAAGTTCGCGGGGGAAAAGTTTGAAGTTTGAACCGAAAGGGTTGTTCTCTTCCCTGCGTTACGTTAGGTAGATTTGCCTGTGTATTTTTCTCCCTGTCGACCCTTCTGTGTGCAAATGTGATTATATATGAGTGTGTATGTGTATCTATTTACTCATCCAAATTACATTCCCAAGATTCCGACAAATTAGAGAACATGAAGACGCGAAATAGTATATATGTATATATTGTGTATCTAGTAGTAAAAACAATACATTCTGGGACGACGATGTAAATTGTTGGCCGAGGCATTAAGCCGAGTCCAATAAGCATTGAGTTTGGGAATGTGCTTTTACTACGAGGTACACATACTATTTTTTGGGAAATTGCAATCAATATTATAAATAGTTCAGTCGATATAGTAAAAAATACACCAGAAGCTCGCAAAAAATGTTATCTGTGATGATCGGTCACAAACTGTTGGTGGGAGGATTAAACATCACAAAACTACAATAATCAGTTCTGGGGGTGCCGCGCAATCCCCCCCCCCCCCCACAGAACCATCCCTTCGGTGAAAAGAGCTTGATTTTACTGATAACTCGTTAACCGTCGAAGATATAATGAAATTGCTCATTATAAAAAAGAAAGCTTGACTTATTGTCCAAAAAATCCTCTTGTAATTTTCTTGTACTTATATGCCATGGTTTTTGAGAAAATCGATATTGACAAATATTACAAAATTTTTATTTTGAATGCGCGCGAATTTTCGTTTATTTGAAATTTTTTGCGACAAGCCTATTGAATAAATTGAATTGCTCGAAAACCAAACAAGCTAGGAAGAAAAATCAACATGGATCTTAAAGGGGATATAAAATACTCTCTTGTGTTGCTATGGCTATTGATATTTATTACTATACAAAAATAAGAATATAAAATAGCTATCTCTTGATTTTTTGTGCATCTAGCTATTCTCAGGCTCATAAAAAATAACTGACTTTAATATAAGTTATAAATTCATTATCTTTTAGTTCAAGGTAGTACTTTAATGCAGAAAAATTTAGAAATAAAAATATTTACATTTACAAATTTACCAGCATGTTGAAGTTAGTCAAAAAAAAATCCAAGAAAGGCTGCATATTCAACTTTTTGATGGTATTCTTTTCTATCCAATTTTAAACTATTAAATGATTAAAAACAATAGTTGTATGATATATAAACTCAAAAAAAATTTTTTTGAGCTAAATTTTCAAGGTGTTTGGGTCTTCTTTTTGTTTTTAGGAAATAATAAAAAATTGGCCAAAATTTGGCTAACTTCAACATGCTGGTAAATTTGTAAATGTGAATATTTTTATTCCTTACTTTTTTTTATCGAAGTACTACCTTGAGCTGAAAGATAGTGCATTTTTAACTCATATTAAAGTCAGTTATTTTTTATGAGTTTGTGAATAGTTAAGAGCGCAAAAATCAAGAAGTAACTATATTATATTTTTAGACATCAACAGCCATCAAAAATAGAAACACAAGATGGTGTTTTATGTCCCCTTTAAAACCCATTTTGATTTTTTTTCCTAGGTTGTTTGGTTTTAGAGCAATTCAACTTTATCTATAGGCCGCGCGCAGAAAATTTTAAATAAACGAAAACTCGTACGCATTAAAAATACACATTTTGCAATTTTCTTCGATATCCATTTTTTTGGAAATTATGGCATATACAAGAAAATTACAAGAGGACTTTTTTTAGGAAATTAATCCAATTTTCTTTTTTATAATGAGCACTTTTTTATATCTTCAACGGTTAACGAGTTACCAGTAAGATAAGGCTTCTTCTACCGAAGAGGTGGTTTTGGGGATGGTTGCGCGGCACCCTCAGAACTGATTTTAGTGGTTTTGTGATGTATATGTATAATGTTTCCACTAAAAGTTACTGAAGGAAAATCTCAGATAACACTTTTTGTTATGGTAATCTTTATAATTATTGGACTAAAATTAAGGAATTTTTATAAATGCATAACATTCGACCGGTACGGGAAAGTCACCTACTTCTCCGGCCTAGGACGGAAAAAATTTTAACGTACTGTTTTTTTATGGTTGCTTAGCAACGGACTAAAAAAAAACTTATATGGACTGTTTTCTGATGGTTGCTTAGCAACGGACTAAAATAATAGAATAGGGTATTTTCACACCTGAAATTGCGACGAGAAAGTACGCATTCGCCGATTTCAGAAAAATGTTTTTTTTAAATCTATCAAGAATGCCAACTTTCTTGGCGCAATTTCAGATTCCAAAATATGCTATTCTAGTATTTTAGTCCGTTGCTAAGCAACCATCAGAAAACAGTCCGGGAAAGTTTTTCCGTCCTAAGCCGGGAAAGTAGGTAACTTTCTCGTACTGGTTTTTAATATGTTTTAGCGATAAGTTATTAAACCGAAATAAGTACTGAATCTCTGACTTTTCTCACAACAATAAACAAACAGTGATTGTCAAGAAACGATTTCATAGGCAATTAGACAGTAATGAAAAATTGTTATGCATTTATAAAAATTCCTTTATTTAAAATAATATTGATTGCTATTTCAGAAAAAATAGTATGTGTAGCTCGTAGTAAAAGCACATTTCCGGACTTCAATGCTTCGCGATACCTCATGAGAACCGAAAAAAAAATTGCATTTTACAAGTTCACCCACTCTTACGGGAAACGATAAAATCGTCCATTTTTATAATTTCAAGATTGTTCGCAGGAAAATTCTCAAATTCCATAGAAAACGTACACGTCGCAAACATTCTCCACTTCAAAAATTGGGGAACTTTCCAATATTCTCTTTATTCACCGCTTGTACAAGGCGGAAAATGTCCGTTCACATTTTTAAAGACTTCCATAAATCCACTTCAACACAAAAACCAGGAAACGGCCGTGTCGGGATAACAATTTTTGCTCATTTTTTTACATGTTCATTATTGTTTTTCGAAAGGAATTTCTTGATTTGGATATAAACAGTCCGAAAAAGCTTGGAATTCTCATGTTACGATGGAGCCAAAAATCCTGATCGAGGACTCCCGTACTATGAGCTGATCACCGTTGTGTAATCTTTACGATACATTAATTTTTAACTTTACAATGCTTTAATGCATAAAATTATATAGAACATTGAAAGAATTACTCGTTTTACCACGAAAAATACATACTTCATGAAAACACTTAGCTATAGTAAAATAATTAAGCCAAAGATAGGTGACGACAATATTATTTTGAGAATCATTTTCATTCAAGGGATTTTTTATCACGATGTCTTTTCCGAGCATTTATTTGCAAGATTTTACGACTCTTATCACTTAAAGAGATTCTTCATACACAATTTGCTATTAAAGTTACAGGTCGAGGAGGGCTCTAGGTAAATTATTATTTTTTCAAAAAAAAAAAAACGCCAATATGTCTGCTCCTATCTTGGAAGGAAATAAACAGTCCAGCTCGCTTAGTTTTGTTTAGTATGTTATCCCATAAATGTGTAGTTTCAGTGTTTTCTATATCAACCTGGGGCATCTGGAAGAAAGACCGGGAAGACCGACACACATTGTAAATAGATATGTATTTACAGTGGCAACGCTGGATTGTAACTTTCACTCTTTCTGCAATAGTCAATAAAAACATCTTAATATTTTTTTAAGTACAGTTGATATATTATTATAAGCTAATCTACATCAAGTTCTTTCGAACTTAGGAACTCTTATTCTTATTCACAACGTCTTAACAGACGTTTTATGATTTAATGTTCTAGTTGACCTTCCTTGACAACTAGGGACAACCTCAAGCCATGTCACGCACGACCGCACTAAACCTCTTTTCCATCAGCTTTCTTGTAACATCAGCCCAAAGTTTTGGAGATCATTCTCTTCATCTTTTGCCATCTGGTTATCCCTGGGCTATCAACCTTTCTATATTGTCCTCTCTCCGATTGATGTGGCTAAAATGATATGATTCGGGAGAATACGAAGCTGAAGAGTCGCTTTGGGGATGAATCAAACTGCTGTTGCGATCAGCTGTCCAGAGAATTGTAACGTGCTTTGCTTGGGTAGCTGGTTTGGAGAAGTTATATCAGTGTTCAGTTTAGCAAATAGAATAGTTCAAATATAAATAAACGGTTTATTTCTCATCCACAGCTAAACAAAAGCAGTGTCACATAATATGCAATCATTTTACTAGTTTCCATGTCTTTTACGGTCTCTAGACATTATTAAAACGAGTGCGAAGCGGGCGAGAGTATAATGTGACAACGTAGTGGCTATTCGTCGTGGCGTCGATGTTGGCCATGTCACCGGAGCCGGCTTGATATAACTAAACATGAGAACCCCAGCGCAACACGCTGCAGAGTTCCTATCGGTTGGTTGATAGCACCTCCGGTTCGAAGATGTCGTTAGCATCTATGGAGTACCTACGGCGGCGTAACTTGTCACTGCAACAGATCCCAGCTCAATACGCTGCAGGACCTAGAGGTCGACTTATATTCAGTCCGACTCAGTGACGTCGCTACCCACCTGGGTGTACTTTCTGCTTCGTAACGGTGTTGGATAAATAGCTAGTCAACGCAAGAGATCCCAGCTCAATATTATGCAGAACCTGGAGATCGACTTATATTCGGTCCGCCGTGGTAATCTCGCAACAGAGTACTCTTACTGCTATCAGCCCAGCGCAGTACGCTGAAGACCAATGCCGGAAGACCACTGGATTCTATTGAATTTCGTTGTGCTTTCATATCCGATATCCCCGTATGCAACCTTGGGTACATGTGCATTATGTGCAAATGCTGGCAGGGATAAACGGAAATCTAGTAATTAGTCGAGTCAATGAAGGTTTTTACTTCGTAGTCCTTAGGGACAGGTTCGATTTTGATGATTTTTTTTTAAATGTGTGTTAATATTATTTAAATCTCAACATGGCGCAAGTGGCGCAAATAATTATTTATGTTTTTTCAGGGCGGACATTTGTAAACTCAAAATAACTGCAGAAATCGATGTGGGGATGAATTCTAGGCAAAAAATGTTCTATGAAGTTTTTTTGATAATTCAATATTTTTCGAGTGATTCGCGATTGAAGATGCTAATTTCTCATTCAAAAAATGCATGTTCACGAGTAACTCGAAAACCACGTTTTTACAAAAAATACATCAGGAGAAAAAATGAAGCTTAAAAAATAACGAATCAACAAGTTTTTTTAAATTTCTGTAGATGCAATAAAAACCGACTTATGGCTCGTTGAAGGCGACTGTTTGTTTGTCGAAAACTGAATATGAACCTTTCAACTTTAAATAACGGAAGAACGACGAATTTTTGGAGGAAAGCTTATTAGATCTATTTTAAAGTACTTGAAAATACCTTTAAAATGAGCTTTAGCTATAGTCGTTAGCATCAAAACTTACAGAGTTATGATGAAAATAAATCGGCTGTCTCGTTCTCTCGGAGAAGAAATCAGCAATGAAACCAATAGCTTAACCACAAGAATTGAATTTAAACCTTGTAACATATTTTAATACCTAAATATTAAAACATGTTATTCCCTTTTCAGTGTCAGCGATGTAAAACCCAAATTCTTCACTACAAAACCGAGACCGCCGCCATTTAGCTACCTCGTCGCTGTCGAAAAACGAACCCCCAGACGGAAATCTCCTTCCCCAGTTCTCCGTGTTGCCAACTTGAACATCTAGAGAACTCTTTCTCTAGCCAATAAAAATGCGCCAACAAAGGGCTTTGCAATTTAAAGACTGAATTACACGATTATGTAATATTTCCACTACAAGAATATGTGAGTAACACCTCTAACTCAAAATTATGCCTAAAGAAAACATGTTTACTACCCATAATTTCTCATCGAGATAGGCAACCATCTACTATCGAATTCTAGATCGTGGGTTGCATACTCAAACAAGTGAATTAATCAAGGTTAATTTCCAATATTCAAACTGAAATTATTAAAGTAGCTTTTTCAAATGCTACACCCTAATCCATTCACAATTTACTTTATTTCGGTACTAACAATATGTTTTAAAAGTTTGAACAGTTTAGATTGCGTAATTTTGGGAAAGAGTTTGATTCAATTTTGAAACGATTTTTTATATTTTTGAAAACATTTCCTTCTTTTCACTATAACTCGAAAAACTAAAGAAGATACGTAAAAAATACAAGAGTAGACAGATTCTTTGCAAAAAATTGGTGTTTTTTTTTATTATGTCTCTAGGATGAACATTAATTGAGATATCACCATTTTAAATTCGCATTTAAGTGCGAGGACCATCTTCCCCGAGCCCTTTAAATTAAAAAAATTCAAAAACGAAGAGTTCAAGAAAGTGTACAGGGCTCTGTAGCCCGCGAAATTCTCGGCAAAATGGTTTTTGAAGCGGTTAGATGTCTTAAGAAATAAGGAAGTTATCGTTAAAAAACCAATACCTGCGGCAAAGAGCAAGAGGGCGGTCCAGCTAAGTTGATTGCCTCCCATAAAAAACTCAGCAGCTGAACATTTGAAGAGAGCCTTTTTGCAACTTCAGTTGTGTCCTGGGAATAATATAACGCATGAAAAACGTGGGTGAAAATATAATCCAAATATTCTAACGCCCGTGTCGATCAAAATAACTCAACCTCCCGCTCCACAAAATATCCTGAAATCACTTTTTAACTTCCTTAATTCCTTCTAATCACTTCAAGAACCATTTTACAAAAAATTTTCAAGAGATGAAATCCTGTTAAGTTGAACTTCCTTGAACCCTTCCCTCTTGAGATTTTTAGTTTGAAGGGCTTGGGGAAGGTGGTCCTCGCCCTTAAAAGCGAACTTAGAATAGTCATATCTCAATTAATTTTCATCCTAGAGAAAAAAAAAGCAAATTTTCTGCAAAAAATCCTTATTTTTGAATTTTTGCATTTTATTTTACGCATCTACTTTAGTTTTTGAGTTATTGTGAAAAAAAGAATATTTTTCAAAAATTTAAAAAATCATTTCAAAATTGAGTCAAACATTTTTTCAAATCTACGCATTCTAAGCCGTTCAAACTTCTAGAACATAATTTTGTTAGTACCGAAATACAGTAAATTGTATATGGATTACGTTTAATTTCAATTCTTGCGGTTAAGTTATTGATTTCATTACTGATTTTGTCTCCGAAGAAAAGAGACCATTTTATTTTCATTATAACTCCGTAAGATTTTATGCTAGCAACTTTTACTAAAGCTCCTTTTAAAGGTATTTTCAAGTACTTTAAAAAAGATATAGTAAGTATTCCTCCAAAAATACGTCGTTCTTCCGTTATTTAAAGTTGAAAGTTTCGAATTCAGTTTTCGGCAAACAGTCGCCTTCAGCGAGCCATAACTCAGTTCGTATTGCGTCTACAGAAATAAGAAAAAGCCAATCGATTTGGTATTTTATGAGTTTCATTTTTGCTCCTGATGTTTTTTTTGGAAAAACGTAAGGTTCTCGAGTTATTTGTAAAAAATCGCACTAAAACAAGTTTCTGATTTTCAATAATATTAAGAAACACATTTTAAAAAAATCATCAAAATAGGACCTGTCCCTGAGGACTAAGAAGTTTTGACGATTTTTAGGATTCATTGACTCGACTAGATGTCGTGAATTTATAAATAATTCATTACAGAGTTTGACAATGCGTCCAAAGCAATATCTTAAAAGCATCAATCCGCCGTTTTCCTACCTCTCCAACAGTCAGTACATCAGATGCCTGTCGAGAGATAGAGAAAACTGGAGCGTTGGGTAGTATGATTTTTCTACACTTCGTTATATTCCTGTCGCGCAAAATGTTGCTCAACTGTCAAAGTGCCATCTGAATTCTTCGTTACATCTCATACTACACAACGACCCCAAAATAAATAATCTTGCTTGCTGCTTCACAATCAAATATCCTCAACGTCCCTGGGTGATTTTCATTTGTTTGGTTTACAATATTAATTTTCGTTTTGTAATGTACACTCAAACCATACTCAGCTTATTGGTTAGAGGTTACCCGACAGATGTATGAGCTCATCCATTTTAGCTGCAAATTTCAAAAATAACGTAGTTTCACCTATAGTTAGTCTACCCTGCCAGTCCTCCAGCACACGTCACATCACTTATTCAGTCTAGATGTTAAAAAGGACTGGTGACAAAATGCGGCTCTATCTGGCGCCTTTGTAAACTTTAGATTTGTCTTATTCAAGTAGGTATCACTCGAAAATGTGCACGAAATGTATCAAGTTTAAACAAATAAATAAACTGTTTTTGAAAACAGGATTCATACTTTTGATACCATTGTTCATGATACGCTAACATTAGAGATTCTACAGTACTATTTTTAATTAATGAAAGGGTAAAATTAATATTTGGGAACTTGCGGTTTTTGTCATCTTAAATAGTAAATATATTTACTAATATGTAATATGTAATGTTTTCGAACCTACCAGAGTAACAAAGAAAACAGCTACACTTTTAGATAACATTTTTACCGATATTGAGAAGTATGAAAGCAATGTTATACAGGGTGTTTGGTGCATCGTGTGCCAAATTGAAATGGCCGACAGAAAGGGTTATCTGCTATCCTTTCAGGCCCCTTAACACTTCCCATGCCCTGCGGGATTTTTCATATCGACTTTTTATCTATTTTATGAGAAAAATCCCAAATTCTACATTTAAATTCAAATTATAAAAAAAGTATTAGGCGTAGACTGCGAATTTCATTTTTATTTTGATGTGTATTGTTGAAGGGTTCTTTTAAATCAAAAATTACTGGCATCAGTCATCTAGTTGTTTTTTTATTCACTCGCAAAGTTTCGGAATAGGTAAAATTAAAATTTAACCTTGCACTTTACATGGCTATAAAAAAAAACTCATAGCAACCGGGATCTTCCAACTCCCTCAAAAATTCTATAGTCTATCCTCTTGCTAATGATGTGCCACATGTCATAAAAATCTTTTAATAACTTCGTGAATTTGCTAAATTAGTGAATCGTGTCACATAAGGCTAATATTGAAAATTCTGAATAAAAAATTATTTTTGCTTAAATTATGCATGGGAAACAGGTAAAATCTGTTATCTCACTCTTGCGAAGTAAAATCTATCTTTAGTCTCTTTCTGTTCATGAGTTTTACTTGAAATGAAGAAACAATTAAATTTTTAACATTTATTAAAAAATGTTTAAAATCTTGCTTAAAGTGTTGGCATCTGTTGCGAATGTAGGCCCGACACCTGCTTCGTATTTCGACAGTTGTTGTATGAAGTCGTATTTCCTCCCTAATTGCACCGAAAGCCGTTTTTATGCGTTGGACAAGTTCCTCCCTAGTCGCAACCTCCGTCGCGTAGACGAGCTCTTTGGCAGGTCCCCAGACATAAAAATCCAACGGAGTTAGGTCTGAGGAACGTGGAGGCCATTGAATAGGGCCATCCCGCCCAATCCACGCATACGCCTATAGTCTTTAAAGAGGAATGCTGTCCCGCGCACTGGCGATTGATTGTAAGAGAATATCTAGAGAAGGTGTTCCCATATACGTGGATTGAGCGGGATGGCCCTATTCAATGGCCTCCACATTCCCCAGACCTAACTCCGTTGGATTTTTATGTCTGAGGACGCGCCAAAGAGCTCGTGTACGCGACGGAGGTTGCGACTAGGGAGGAACTTGTCCAACGCATAGAAACGGCTTTCGGTACAATTAGGGAGGAAATACGACTTCATACAATGACTGTCGAAATACGAAGCAGGTGTCGGGCCTGCATTCGCAACAGAGGCCAACAGTTTGAGCAAGATTTTTAATTTTTTTTAATAAATGATAAAAATGTAATTGTTTCTTTATTTCAAGTAAAACCCATAAACAGAAAGAGACTGAAGATAGGTTTTACTTCGCAAGAGTGAGATAATAGATTTTACGTGTTTCCCATGCATAATTTAAGCAAAAATAATTTTTTATTCAGAAATTTGAATATTAGCCTTATGTGACCCGATTCACTAATTTAGCGAATTCACGAAGTTATTATAATATTTTTATGACATGTGGCACATCATTAGCAAAAGGATAGACTAGAGAATTTTTGAGGGAGTTGGAAGATCCCGGTCGCTTTGAGTTTTTTTTTTATAGCCATGTAAAGTCTAAGGTAAAATTTCAATTTTACCTATTCCGAAACTTTGCGAGTGAATAAAAAAACAACTAGATGACTGATGCCAGTAATTTTGTATTTAAAAGAACCCTTTAACAATACACATCAAAATAAAAATGAAATTCGCAGTCTACGCCTAATGCTTTTTTTATAATTTGAATTTTAATGTAGAATTTGGGATTTTTCTCATAAAAAAGATAAAATGTCAATATGAAAAATACCGCAGGGCATGGGAAGTGTTAAGGGGCCTGAAAGGATAGCAGATAACCCTTTCTGTCGGCCATTTCAATTTGGCACACGATGCACCAAACACCCTGTATATTCAGCTTTATCAGATCATCACGCCCAAATCTTAACTTTAAGTCATGAACATAAAAGACAAGCCATTACAAAAAAAAAAACAGTTTACTAAAAAAAGAGTATTTTTAAAAACCAAGCTTCAACAATATCGGACTGAATTACAATCAGTAGTGTGGGATAAAGTTTTAGATACAAACGATGCTAATATAGCTTATGATATTTTGCTAAATGAACTACAAGGTCTTATGAACAGGGTTTTTATTAATAAAACATTTCAAACTGAAAACAGTTGTAGAAAGTCTTGGATGACAACTGGTATCAGAGTATCAGCTAAAAAAAAACGACACCTATACGAACAAAAAATACTTGGACAGATAAACAATGAAAGCTATAAAAACTATGTGAATATTTTTAAAAAAGTCGTAAGATCAGCAAAAAAACTCGAAAATACCAGGTGTATATTGAAAGCCGAAAATAAAACTAAAGCCACATGGTCACTTATTAAAGACATAACAGGAAATAAATCAAATAAAAATAGTATATTAGACAGTTTCAAGACACTTTCATTCTAATACGGGTGTAATTCTAGACGAGATAAATAACTATTTTATAAATGCTTGTCCCAATACAAATTCAAATGATCAAGTTGACTTTAGTAAAGTACAAAATGTATCAAATAGTATTTTTTTGAACCAGGTATGTGCTGAAGAAGTAATTGAATGTATAAAAGAACTAAAAAATAAAAAATCAGTAGGTGAAGTTGGAATACCTATATGTTTACTCAAAGAAGTGACGGATATAATTGCGCATCCACTTGCACATATCATAAATGTGGCCTTTTGCACGGGAGTATTCCCAGATTAGTTAAAAATAGCGCATATCAAGGCGATACACAAAAAAGACAAAAAAGATTATAAAAAAAATTATAGACCGGTGTCCTTGCTATCTAATCAAAGTAAAATTTTTGAAAAGCTGCTGCATAAGAGAATAATAACTTATTTGGAAAAATACCACATTCTATCTGACTGTCAAAATGGTTTTAGAAAAAGGAGGTCCACAATACAAGCCATATATCAGGCATTAACAAAAATACTAGACTCCATGAATAATAATAAAAACACTTTGGCAATGTGCCTTGACCTATCTAAAGCTTTTGACAGTGTGTACCATGGAATTATTGTTAAGAAGCTTGAATGCTATGGAATTAGAGGCACTTCATTAAGGCTAATAGAATTATACTTGACAAATAGAAAGCAATGTGTGGTCGACTATGATGAAAATGGTCAAATATTTAAATCAAAACTGATACCCGTAAAAAAAGGAGTCCCTCAAGGGTCCATTTTAGGACCATTGCTTTACATTTTATATACCAATGACTTGCCAAGCTTTGTAACTCAGGATATGATTCTATATGCCGACGACACATCTGTAATATTTAGTGAAAGCAGTGAACAGGTATGTCAAGAAAAAGTAAGTGAATCAATCAGTAAACTCAATAAGTGGTTTGGGGCAAATAATCTGGTCCTTAATGTAAATAAAATACAGATAATTATTTTCACACTCGATTAAATGAGCCATTAACACTCAGTATAAACAATACAAACCTTAAGTCGACAGATAGCGTACTTTTTCTCGGTGTACATGTAGATCAGAGGCTGGATTGGAAAGTTCACATTGCAAAGTTGGCCGAAAACATAGGGCGATACTGTTATGCTTTAAAAACTATAAATAAAAGTATCGCATTGAATGCAGCACTGACAGTGTACCATGCCTATGTACATTCGAAAATGAAATATGGAATCATCTTCTGGGGAAACTCGGTAGAAGTTCAGAGAATTCCAATTTTACAAGAACGTTGTCTGAGGAATATTTTTAATATGAAACAAACAGAAAGTTGCAAAGGGATTTTTATGGAGCATAATATTCTAACTATCGTTAGTGTATACATTTACGAAGCAGTTCTTTTTATTCATCAAAATAGACATCTTTTTAACAAAAATGAGACCAGCCATAGTTATAATACAAGAAATAAAAGGAACCTTGTGTCTGAACAAACTAAATATACTTTTATACACAGAAATGTTCAAAATAATATTATGAAAATCTGGAACAAATTTAACTTAACAGTTAACTATTTTAATGTTTCGTATGTATTTGTATAGTAGGGCATGTGTTCTTTATTAACTTGAATCTTTATGACATTATATAATATATATAACAACATATAATAATATATGATATAGTTGTAAACTATTAAATGTTGACACGTTCTATACCCTAATAGGGTGGTATGTTGGAACAAATAAATCTTATCTATCTATCTATCTATATTATTTGTATTAGGGTTCAAATTCATTAAAGTCAATAACAGTTAAACATATGTATCAATTAATAAATAATGTGAATAATATGCAATTAATAATTACAAGTTATTTTTAGTGCAAACGATCTAATGTTACCTACATTGTATGGTTATGATTAAATTGCTACACAATAACTGCTATTGACAATTAATAAACTTGAGATTAGAAGTAATAAGTAGATGCAAAGTGAAATTGATATGATAATTGTTATAAATCTTACCTATTTCATACCTCAGATATAGTGTGACCTGTTTATTCTCGAGTCATCCTGTAAAATATTTATGTACTTATTGTGCGATTTTAACATGATTTTTTTTTTAATTGTAGAGCTTGATGAAATGTATCTTTGAAACAAGTGCCAGATTCCTACAAATTCCATGGCCTACGACGTCAGTTTTTGGGAGTAAAATTTTAAGAATTTATAATAGCGATTTTTTTTACAAAAAATCTGTGCACGCCACTGGATTCACTACCACTTAAAACAGACCTTGACTAAATATTACCGAAATATTTTTTAAGTAATAATGATTATGTAGCCAAACAATAAAATTTTTGAAAGTATTAAATATTATGCATTTTTAATTTGGCTACAAAATCGTTATTATTTAAAAGTTTGCGATAAAATTCAGTACAGATCCGTTACAAGGGGTGATGAATTCAGTGGCGTGCACAGATTTTTCTTAAAAAATCTTTAATATGAAAATTTACGTAGTAGGCCTTGGATTTTTGCTCCAAAAGTACCTGGAAGACTGTCTTATATCGCGATCGAAAGATGGAAATTCATCGTAAATTGCATCCGAAAAATATTAATTTCGAGTCCACACGAACGAAAGAATATAGACATTTTTTGGCGTTTAGTAAATTTCAGACCTGTACTGTAGTGCAAAGAAAGTACGAACTAATAATTAGATAACCAGAGTAGTCACTAGCGCTATCTAGGTGCAGAATTTAGGATTGATCTTGTCATCTTGCTCACGCTTAGGCGATTTCTACGAAATCTTTTGTAAACTGTAAAATATGGTGGTTAGATAATTTTCTCTTCATATAAAGTTATATTTTGTATTAACCATCTAGCGGTCTCCTTGTTCTACTTGGGGCAAAGAGCTCAAAGCTCGCCCCCTAATCATCCGAGACCGTCACCAAAGTCAAGAAAATTGGCGCTTGTTCTGAAATTATGTTAATGATAAGTTCTTCCGGCAATCTTCCCTTTATAAGCCGACTACACTAGTAAATATGGAGCGAAGGTATAGCTTAGAATTGTCAACCGTGTAATGTTCTTATTCATTTCGGGGGGAAGACTAAGGTATATGGAGAAGAGGCAAGAGTCTTATAGTGACAGTTTCATAGTAACAAGATTAAGAAACAATTAGATTTCAAGATCTATTTTAATAGTCTATTAATCATAGGGCTCAAAAACGACCGCTCGCGTCGATGTCTTGCTAAGTTTTAAAACACGTTATTTTATGAAAATATAAGCCAAAGGGATCACCAAATACCTTGTTGGCATTTCTGAAAATGGACTTTTCTCCAGTAATCTACAATTAAAGATGGCGACTAGGCCGATTTTTCCAAAATTCATGTCTTCGGTAATAATTGACCAATCTTCAATTTCAAAGAAATTAAATTCTTACAAAAAAATATAATTTACGAAAAAGAATACTAGAGTTCAAAATATTTAATACCTAATGGAATATTTCCAAAAAAACTAAAATTTTTGATTTCTAATTTCATTCATAATTTTTTAAGCTTGAAAACAACAGGTCATCTAGAACAAAATTTCAAATAAAGAATGTGCAGAATTTTATGCTGAATCCAACGATATACAAAATTCTAGATATTGGAAAATAACCCTATAAATGTGCAAAAATATGACGTGAGCCATTGAATCGACCCATTTCAATTGGTATAGGCATATACGTTTTTTCTTGAATTGCACGTGTTACGATCTGTTATAAAAATGGGTTTCGTAAAAATGCGAGAGCATTAATCTCTAGGTACCAAAATTTATCAAATACACAAGTTCTACAAAGACGACGTTAGGCGTCGGTCGACGTCGAGACGTAATAATGTAAGAACATGAATTTAGATATCAAAATTAATCAAATACAAGTTTTACAGAAACGACGCAAGGCGTCGGTCGGCGTCGAGACGTGAAGATACAAGAATATGAATCTAGGTATCAAAATTTATCAAATTCAGAAGTTTTACAAAAACGACGCTAGGCGTCGGTCGACGTCGAGACAAAAAATGGAAGAATATGAATCTAGGAATCAAAATTTATCAAATACACGAGTTTTACAAAAACGACACTAGGCGTCGGTCGGCGTCGAGACGTAAAAGTGCAAGAACATGGATTTACATGTCAAAATTTATCAAATACACAAGCTCTAAAAAGACGACGCTAGGCATCGGTCAGCGTCGAGACGTAAAAATGCAATAAGAATCTAGGTATCAAAATTTATTAATTAGACGAGTTTTACAACAGGTATCAAAATGTTTCAAATTCAAAATCAAATTTTGATCTTTCAAAAAGTATGTGATGTAACATCACCGAACGCTTTCGTGTTCAAAAAAACAATCGAATTTCCAGCGTTACACAAATCGCTACTGGGCTTCCGTATTACCGTTACATCTTCGATTTGTTAAACATTTTCAATGTTGAAAATGAATGCACATACGCCAAAAATGAAATGGGCTTGTTCGGCATTTTTTTTTTTATTTCGTGAATCGAAAGTGCAAGTATAAATTAATGGATCTGCAAAAAATCAGAATCTTATTCGCACGTTTAGTATCTTAGAAACCATTACAAATTTCCATCTCGCGAAAATGGGGCGTGGTCAGGCGCTACGTCACTATACGCATAGACTCGGCGATCTTAATAGACTTGATGCTCCTTATTGGTTATAATTATAAGTGTTTTCGAAGTATTGTTTGTTTTGCTTACTACTTGACATTAGGGGAGTACAATTTGGTGAAATGTCAAAAAATTACAATTTTCTCTCGCTCCTGCCAGAACGAATTTTCGATTTCGACCCTGCAATTTACGATTATAATTCATCGCCGACCTTCTCCTTTCCGTAGACACATAGAACGAAATTCCACTCGACGTATTTATTTAGTTACCAGCGTTTAAAAATTCCATGTTTTCCGACTTTTTGGGTTAAATTTGAAAGGTCCCAGAAAGCCATTTTTCTTACGTCACTTGCGTATAGTGACGTCACAAGTGAGCGCTCGGTTTTTGCAACTATTACTAATTTCAACTCCTTATATCTCGAGAACGGAAAAAGTTAATAATACGAAATTTTAAGTGTATAATGAGAATATCGAGTACTATATGAAAAAGTATAAAAACCATATAAAAAGAATATCATGGAACAAGCCCATTCTGGACTCTTACTAGCTTGCTTTACTGATTTTTCCCAATTACATCCCCCCCCCTCCACCTCTTCAGCAAAACATACATACCAAAATTTAAGTGAATATCTCAAGTCTATTTCATCATCCCCTTTATTAATGGAGTGGTGGTGGTGGGGGGGTTGAAAAATATTTAAAAAAAATCTGAGGGCTTGGCTTTAAGCATAGGTACGCACCAAATCTCAAGTATTTGTACTCTACACAGCTTGCTTTACTCATTTTCCCCTATTTACCTATACTTACATCCCCACCCCTTCAACGAAATCATCTCAAAATATATAGGTGAAGAGCCGGCTGTATAGAGGAAATATGAATAAGATACATGAACATCTTTATGTGAGTGAGTAAGTACTACGACACATATACAGGGAGCCACTTCCGGTTACGATTTTTTGTGTCATCGAATACATGAATAAAACTAACGTCAAAATGTAGATTTTGAGGTATACAATGAGATTGTAGTGGGCTGCCAGGTTTAATTTGCCCGCAACCCTGAGACACCCTCGATTAAAATTTCTTTTTCTGTTTTCTTAAGTCATCCAATACATGATTTTTTTTAAGGTAAAGTACAAACCTTCTATTTATTAAAAAAAAATAGGCTGCCTCTTTTTATTAGCCCGCATCCTCCCATTTTGACGTCACTTCCGGTAAAATTCCATGACGCGGGCAAAATTCGTTTATATGAAAAGTGGCTCCCTCTAGGTCTGTGGTAGTACTTACTCACTCATACAAAGTTTTTCATGTATCTTGTTCATAGGAAATCTATACAGCCGGCTCTCTACCTAATAATCTAGTTCCAGATGTCATTGTAATACATGTGGACCAAATTTCAAGTGAATATCTCAATTTTATTTTGTCAACCTCTTTAATAATGGAGTAGGGGTGGTGGGGGGTTGAAAAATATTGCAAAAAAATCTGAGGCCTTGGCTTCAAGTACATATACCGAATTTCAAGTTTCTGTATTCTTGTCAGCTTGCCTTAATTATTTTCCCTTATCAACCCTTCAATGGAATAATCCAAAAATATGATGATGTCATTATAATATATACTGTTACGTGTTTCCGCCTCGAGGAAATACCCTGTATGAATCCGTGGGTTCTAAATAATTTTAACAAGGGCTACCCACTAACACTTTATTTAATAATTTGCTGATTACACACTTCCAAACTAACTTTTACAATGTTTATAACCTCACTGTTCACTACCAAACTTCACTTTTAAAAACTTCCGTCGAGTTCGCCTTATATATCCTAGAATTGCCTCTAGATTCATCTAGAGATTTCCAATTCCAGAACAATATAACTCTAGAGCCATCTACAGGCTTCCAGAAGAGTGTATTACTAGTTGCCTAACCATTGGTACTTAGTTTCAATTATTAGTAACATGGGCGTATCACTCGCCAGGCCTCAGGGGGATGTAATGCGTAATAACACGTACATCAAATTTCAAGTGAATATCTCAATGTTATTTTATCAACCCCTTTAATATTTGAGTGGGGTGGTGGTGGGTGGGTTGAAAAATATTTTAAAAAAATCTGAGGCCTCGGCTTCTAGTACATACACCGAATTTAAAGTGTCTGTACTCTTACCAGCTTGCTTTACTTATTATCCCCTATTTACCCCTATTTAACCCCAAGATATAAGCTAGTTTCTGATGTCATTTTAATATATACGTATATCAAATTTCAAGACAATATCTCAATTTTATTTTATCAACCCGTTTAATAATGGAGTGGGGGGGCGGTGGGGGGATGGTAAATATCATAAAAATTTTGAGGCCATGGGCTCTAGTACATATACCAAATTTTAAGTTTCTCTACTCTCACCAGCTTGCTTTACTTATTTTCCCCTATTTACCCCTATTTAACACCCAACCCTTTACCGGATATGTTCAAAAAACAATCCAGTTCCAGATCTCATTATAATATATACGTATACGTGTACAAAATTTCAAGTCAATATATTAAACAGGTCCGGAGAAAACGTTCGGAAAACGGTTACAGACCGACAGACAGATTTTTTTTTAAATCTCGACGTTTCATGACATTCTAAACCTATTTCAAGAAAAAAAAAAAAAGAATTTATTTTTACGATTACTATATACTTCCAATCCAGTACGTGAATGTGGAAGTAAAATCATCTGATGTAGTCGTCAGTGAAAAGCAAATAAGGGTTGGACGTTAAATTTTCCATTAAAATGTATGTTTTTGCGGAAAGCTATTTTTTCAATTCCAATTAAATTGTTCCATACTTTTGCCACCCACTGTATTTGCAATTCGATTCGTCCGCTAAAGATAATATTTTTAATGTTATATTAAGTAAGTCATCTTAAGCAAAGTCCATACTTATTATAGTGGACCACTAAAGTTATGAAGCTGAAACTATTTTGGATACCAATATTCTTATTACACTATTTAAATAATTTCTCCAATATTACGAATATATGTTAATCATTTCTTGAAAAATGTTCCCAATTAATGATCATTTTCTTATTATACATATATAATTGCGGTGGGCAATGCTTGAAGTCAGGTATTAGAAGTGTTCAAATGTGTTTAAGATTTATTGTTACATGTTATATGGATACTCTCTAGAAGAATAATTACAAATGTTTAGTTGTATATTGCAGTAACTCATAAGAGATCAGAATCTAGAGCGATAAAGTCAAAGCTATTGTTTCACTTCAAATCGCATTTCCTCAAGTAATACTTAAATAATACACAGAGTGGCATTTTGAAACATGCAATAACGTGACGTGTGCGTATAAAAATTCAAAGTTGCGACCTGCAGTGGTCTGCAATGAATTGAACAAAGGCAGCGACAAGTGCATGTGAGTGGCACTAGAAAAACTACAAGCATACCAACTGTTACATATTCACATTTGAAGGTGGTCCTTATTTAATGAAAGTCCTTATGGCAACCTCGAGAAGCTTTTAATGTGAGGTTAGTCCATATGAACTGCGTATTGACGTTATAAATAAAGCTATTGTGAAGTTCTAGCTGTATTATTTCGATTCAGATTTATAAACGTATTGAAACTTCTACCCTTTTTAATCCTTTTGTTGTACGAAAAATGAAGAGTTCACACCAGATTCTTACAACTGCTCGAATAGATTATTAAAATTCATCAAATCGAAGGATAATATTAAATATTACTTAATTTGTTAAACAAGAAATTGTCCTATATTTTTAGTTAATTTATTTTGTGGAATTATTGCCTAAAGTTGAATTATCTTTCTCTAACACTATTTCAGAAACTACGAATTCCACAACAAAAAATGGTATCGGAACAAGTAGTATCATTCCAAGACACTGTGATGGAATGGTATCATTCCACGACTTTCGACAAATCAGAAGTCGTTAAGCCACAATTAGTTGTTCGGTTGCTATGGTTACTTCGAACAAAAGGTAGTTATTTCTAGCTACGCATTTGACGTTTTGAACAGTTTTGAAGTTTTCTTTGTATAATTTCTAAAATCTTGTTAGGGAAAGTATAGTCTTAATACGTTTGGAATGGCATATTCCACACTCACGAACCGTAGTCCTCACCTTCGGTTCGGACTACAAACTTTTTGCTCGTGTGGAATATGGACCATTCTATAACTTGTTGTAGAATATACTATTCTTATTTTATAATTGAAAGTTAAACTGGATTGTTGTAATGGAAATTATTTCTTGCACAGTTGTCACTATTAATAAGGTTGAATTACGATAGATTTTCTCATAGATATAGATGCTTTCTCAAAATAAATCATTGACATTTAATAAAACAATAAAGTCTGATGGCACTGTCGTTCCTATTTTCAATGGGCTATTTGAACATCAATTTATAGTTCAAAATCCCTGCCGAGGGGTTATGTCTGTTAGTAAAGCCTTTTTTGGTACTTCTCTACTAGTCTCTGGAAACCTGAAATACGCTGCAGGCATTCCCTGGCACCTAAGGTTGATAAAAAATTCAGAAAATTCAACATTGCGGCTTTAGAGGAAAACCAGCTTATCACGTTATTGACCACTTCCAAATCAGGTAGAAACGTATTTCCTTTTGGGTTGAATTCATATCATAGCAACAGTCCGTAAGTCAAAAACTATTAAAGGAACACTTGTGGGCTAAACCATATGGGTTGGTATAGAAAATGAGTCGTTGTGCAAGTATCTTTAATTAATGTAACCTATGGCTTTAGTTTAATAGTTTCCTTAAGGCCATTAGTTTCGATCTCCGCTAAACTTTAAAAGTCTGACAAATGATTGAAAGTACAATTGTTTCCATGGTAACTGAATCGGTCTGACCGACGGTTAACATTTAGAGACTGAAAGTAACGACCCTTAAGGTCCACATTAACTTTTCAAACCTGGAAGAAATCTAAAAGAAAATATCTCGAAGTTTGTAATAAGGCCCAAAAATGGCGTCTTGAATGCAACACTGATTGCCCAAGGCCTCAACTTTAGACGCCTTTTCTATTCATGACATATTGTCTGATATTTCGGATTCTTGTTTCTCGGCACTGACAAATTTATAGTAAACTAAAGGATGAAAATAGGCATGGCAATTCGTCATTGCATCAAGAAAATTACTATTGCCTTGTGCACGTGAACATATTAAAAATTGAGTGAGATGCGATCATAGCCCTCACGACTCAACAACAACAATCATAACCATGAATTTTGATCTGTCATCAAGCTTAATTCAGGTTTAATCTTAGAGCGGGTTTTACATATTAAATAAACTAAAATGTGGTTGATTAATGATCAATATCCATGGTTACGCTTGTTACCTACAACAATAGTAAATTCGAGTTTTGATCTCTAATCAAAGCTGATTTTAATTTAAACTGAGTCAATATAACCTGCCCTTAGTTGATATAACCCACCCTAAGTTTAAGGGAAGGTTGTATAGACTAAGGGCGGATTATATTGACTCCGATTCCGGTTCTGGTTCCGGTTCCCGTTCCAGTGCCAATTCCAGTTATGGTTCCTGTTTCTGTTCCTGTTCATGTTCCTGTCCCTGTTTCTGTTCCTATTCCTATTCCTATTCCTATTCCTATTCCTGTTACTGCTTATGTTGCTTTCCCTTTCCTTCCCCTTTAAGTTTTCCCTTTCCCTCTCCTGTTCTCTTTCCCTTTCCATTTCCCTTCCCTTTTCCACGAAACTGCAATTTTTAAACATTGTTAAATAAATAAATGGTGAAGAACGGCTAATTTTTGATTGGATGGGTAAAAAATGCCGAGCTTTTTTTAATGCCCAGAAGAGTTAAAATACACCGGGTCGCTGGTCTGTACGAACAAGTCCATCCAAATTCGAAGTGAAATGCTAATTTGACTCTACTGAACTGTAATACATTAATACTAATTACAAAATTATGAGTAACTTATCATTTATGTAGTTTATATAATATGGATTTTATCACAATTGTAATTATCGAAACGTGTATTTATATTTAACAATAATATACAGACAACTTAAGACGGGATAATAAAATAACAAAAGTTTGTTTTGGTTACCCTACCAAGCAAAACGACATTGTTTTCATCAAACAATGATTACGTAAAGCATTGACACGAAATGTCGTGGAGCATCATGCAAGGAACAAAGAAAAAACTTATACATCTTACGGCAATCTGTCACTTAATGATAGCCTTCCGCTGACGCAACCATAAAAATTAAAAAAGATTTAGTCTGTGAAGGTCTCGTTCCCTGAAACCTTGTACAAAGTTGTTTCAAATACAGATACCTAGTTTAAAAAAAAATACATAATAAAGTGAACGAGAACTTGTTTTAAGTGTATTAAAAATATTGAATACGACTTTCAAACGTGTATTTCAATTCGAGTAGTTTTATAGTAATTGAATTTGAATCTATTTTAATGTTACAAGTTGTGTTGTTTATACAGTTTTATCCGTCCTCACTTCTAGATCAAAGTCGAGAACAAACAAAAACTGATATGGTATTTTCTTCTCATCCACTGAATATCAATATTTAATAAATTTAATTTCATATAATAACATAACGACATTTACTGGGCATTTTTTGATCATTAAGAAATATTGTATTAGGTATTGAGGCCACGACGAAAGAAAATTAAGGTAAAATATCAGAATTATAGGGAGAAAAAGCTACTATGTCTGCATTACATACAGGAGGTATCCAAAATATATGCACACAGTTCATACATATAAAAAATAATTAATTCTTCTACTTTTTTATTCGGGACTTCTTGCTACATATAGGTACCTTCACTTCTAGATAAGGTCAGACTTACAAAATAATTCAATAAAAGGGATACTATAAAATATTTGTATAATAGGGTCAAAGTAATTTCTTCCATTAATGAAATATTAAACAATGAAAAACGTTTTATCAGACAAATTCTTTTAAATAATCAATACTTTGCTAACAGCACTTTTATAAATATCGAAAATAACAATCAGGTACCACAAGAACCTGACGTTACACAGCATTCATTCATTATGTAACTGATTATTATTTTGATATTAGGAAGATATTTAAAACACTTCGAGATATATTTTGATAAATATAAAACTACTAACAGAAGCGAGCGTAGGAAGGTCTGCAGATACTACGAAACTGCAGCAACGTCAAGCGCGGTTAGTACCGGGATGGGTCAACCAGTCCAGGGAAACACAGCGTTCTCGCTCCATATTCTAATGGAGTGTATATCAGCGCATCCGTAGAAAGTATGTAACGTCAGGCGGGGGTTACAGAGCAAATATACCATCCTGCGAAGTGGATGTAAAGCAGTCGGTCCCTTGCCTATTAAATGTTAGGCAAGATCCCTACTCTTCGATAGAGAAGAGTTTTGGCAAAATTTACAGGTTGGGGATAGCCGTCTCCTGGCGTCGCGTCGTGATTGGCCTTAGTAGTGGAAATAGGCCGACGTTAAATAAGAAAATAAAAAAACCGCTAACCCACGAGTAAATTCATAATACTGTAAATGCACAGTATTATTTGTGAGTGTAATAAATATTACGTGGACGATTTATCCAGACAATGCAGTGTAAGGTAAGAGTAAAGGCTAAGCATTTCCAAGAAACTGAATGAGAGATTTTATGAAAATGTAATCCATTAAAATGAAAAAATGTTAAGACAAGGTAGGTAAATAAATTCATTTTAGGCCTTTGTTCTCATTTTTAACTGAATCTTCACACTGTAGGGGGTCATATAGATAGTAGTTTAATCTGCATAGCGGTAGGCGACTATGTTGGATGCTAGTGTTATAATGAGAATGTCAAATAAGAAACTGGACAAATTTATTTTAGGATTTTAACTTAAGTCAGGTTATCGAAAGAATGCTAAGATTTCATTAATATTTTAACATATAGTTTTTCTTTTAGTTCTCATAGATAGCTTCTTCCACTGTTTGCAAAATCCTATAAAGAATATGTTTCATTAATATAAACAAACAAATAATAAATAATTCACTTTTAAACAGCAATAATATTGTCGAACAAAATTAGACGCGTATCGAATTGTTCCCCAGATGTCTGTAAAACCTAGTATGTAGACAATGTTAAAAGAAGAACTTTAAAAATATAACATTCGGTATAATAAAACTATATTAACAGATATGTGTAAGCAGTAAGTGTTATGGATATTGAATATAACAAACATATTCTTAGACCTGTGTATTTAACATAGAAGGGCAAGGACAAGAGGACAATTGTAATCGTGTACATTAATGTACATCGGGAGTTCTTTAATATTATTATACTCTTCTCAAATACAAAACGAAGAGTATATTGCATTTAATCGGCACAGCAATTTTTATATAACTGTGTTGCTGATCGAATTCTGAACAGTTTTCAAAACGTCCGTCCATCTGTCTGTCCGTCTGTTTGTCTGTCCGTCCGTCTCTTGTAAACACGATAACTTAATAACGAAAAGTTCGATTGTATTGAAATTTGGAAAGTAAGTTGGTGCTAGCTAAAGGAAGAGCCCTATTGTTTTTGAACAAAATCGATCAGTAAATAAAGAAGTCGCTAATTTTTTGAATAGAAAAATATGCGTTTTGTAATTAAACAAAACATATCTAAAACTGATATTATTTACAAAAGAACTGCGAAGAGTATCCTAGAGAATTTGCAACAATTATATGAAAAGTGCAGTAAATCGGCGAGAGTATAATGGTTAGCTTGTTTCATCAACCCTCTCGTCTTATCGTCTCTTGGTGATATTCATCTTATCCGATTATATATGTATTTTAGATAATAAGAATATTTTTACTTCCCTCGCATACCGAAGGGAAGTATTGTATTCGAGAAAAAATCACCCTTCGAGATTTCTTCAGATTTCCTCGTTTCATACCATCTAGATTACGGTTTTTCAATACCGTCAGACGGTCTGTGGATCTGTTGTCTGACTATTGGTGCATTGAAGCTACTTGACGGAAAACGTTCAAATTTGGTAGGTAGTTGACGCTACTGCCAGCGAAGAAATGGTTAGACTTTCACTGGAAAAGGGGTGGACCATCATTCTAAACCTATTAAAAAAAAAAAGTTAACAGTTAATAGTTAACACAATTCGCAAGGAAGACACCTATTGTAGTTTCAGTGAAAAATATACATCATCCTGAGAAATAATTCAACTATGGTGAAAATTTATAAAAATATTTACGCAGGCCTTCTATATTTGGCACATTTTATTTAATATTGAATGTTTGCTATCAGAATCAAAAGAATACACAGAGTGGGCCTCTGTGTATTCTTTTGACCAACAGTTATCAGGTTTTCTTTGTAATAATAGTGACAACTACGTTCCAATTATTACTATCTTATGTCGTTTCTTAATGAATAATTTTCTAAAGTGACTGCCCTATATAAATAAACAGGGAAGTTCTGTGCTTAACACTTCTGAAGGCTCTGTAGCCTACCGGTGGGACTTTCGGGATTTACGCCCATACACATTTTTTTCAAGAAGTTGAAAACTGAAATATGCTAAAATTGGAAAAATTTTTACCGAGAACCAATTTCCATAAGAAACGTGCGGGGTCCTTTCTTCCAAAAGACTATCTTAAAAAATTATGAAAATTGGATATTATGGATATTTCCCCATTATATATAGACACAAATGTCAATTTTGGCCAATATTGTTGCAATAATTTGTTACAACTGCCCTCAATTTAAAGTTAAGATTGTGGCTTTAAAATTTACTAAAAACATTGAAATATTTATTTATGTAAAGTAAGGATGCACCTAGTGTGCAATTAATGCAATTAAATTCGTTTTTTAAATACCCATTAATAGATTTTTGGATTTTACAATTAAAATATTTTCCCACCTATTGCATATTTCAGTTAATACGACAGTATTAGATTTTTTTCCTCTTGGCTTTGGATGAACCATCAGCCAGCATCTCTTGATTCGTAGTAAAATACTGACACTTGCAATCAAAACTAATTCAGCTTGTTCTAATTTTTAATTTTACTCTGTGTATACTACCTTAAAATAAAGCTATATACTATTATAATTATGAATGTTGTCATTCACGTCATTAATTTATATTTTAACATTGGAAATGTTTACGTTCTTATATGGGGGTCGAGTTACCAGTTTTGATTCAAGGTCAAAAGACAGCGGTGTCGCGGTCGAGTGAGACTGTCGTACATGCAACGGCTAATATATGCAAATGTAATATGGGTTGCATATATCACAGGGGGCCAAGTTACCAGTTTTCATTTAAGGTCGAAATACAGCGGTGTCGCAATCGAGAGTGAATCGTAGCTGTTTCCGGACGAAGCGAAGCCAATTACGGAAAAAGTTTATGTTTTATGTATGGTGTTATCATAGCTTGCTTTACTTATTTAACGCTATTTATTTCAACAGAATGAGCTGAAATACAATCCAGCTCCTGATCTCGTTCTAACACATACGTGTATGTGTACCTTTCAAGATAATATCTTAAACTGTTTCAGAGTAATCGTGCGCAAAAAAATAGCTGCAGACACCGACATGGCTTGAAATTTGGTACACGTATTTAGTATAATGGGAGGTAAATAGGCTAAGTACATTTTTCTTTCCCTAAGGAAATGGCTTTGGGAACGTACCTGTATAGCTACGACAAACTGAATGTATTGCGAAAGTCATTATGTCTTTCTAACCTAATCGAAAAAGATATAGAAAAGGAGAAGGAAAACAACACAAGGAATAAACAAAGACACTCTTCACCCCCGGGGGTCTTACAAGGCGATTTTAAATAAACACACAAAATTGGAGACCACGATTGGTAGATGTTCACAACATAGGGTTAAACAATAGGATACAACTCTAAACCTACGCCAACCTATACCTTAATTCTTATCAAATATAGGAAGTCCAGTACAATTTTACCTAATGGCTAGGCCGCCCTGGATAGTTTGGGGTATTGGAAAATATGTTTTTGATGTTTGCGTTTCATTCCGTGGCTACTCCGTGAAGTCGTCAGTAAGGCTGGAGTAGCCACTGCCTTATACGCTTCCGAGGGACTTGGCGTGGCGGTCCATATACATGGTGATTCGTGAGGAGCGGGTCGTACTTTACCAAAAGATAGAAAAGATTGAGGTGATCTAAAATCCCCAAACAGTAATGGCTAAAGCAGCCCCGTTTTCGAAATACCGGGTGTTTTATATTTTTTGGAAGAACATTCTTTTCGCCAGATATCTGTAATGAGTAAGCGGAATCCAATGAAATTTTGTATTTTGATTACAGTAGTCATTCATCATCTAATGCCTGGGATATTAATAAAATATCAGGGCCGGACCAGAATAAAAATATTTTTAAATTTTTCCTAGAAAATAACACCCTGTATACTGTTTATAAAATATTTGACATTAAAATATTAATTTACACCTAGAAAGATACAACATCCCATAAAAAATCTTTTGGCACAATTTCATTGTTTAAATAAAAAAAATATGTTATTGAGGGTTCAATTTTTTTTTCTTTAAATGAGAAATTGAGAGAAAAAAGTCACTCTAGGGATTAACTACATATTATTTTTTCCCTATCTGCACTAGCAAAAGTTAGTGCAAATAGGCAGAATAAAAATTCGTCACATATACATGCTGAAATAAAAAAAAAATATTTGTAATGAATGTGTAATTAATAAACTTAACAAAATAATAAACAACGAAAATTAACAATTTAACTAGAACATAAGAAATCAGTCAAACTTACTAAATCCAATTAAATTATTTTGAATCACAGTCTATTTTCAAAGTGACCACCGCCAAATTCAACACATTTTCTTGATCGATTTGTCATTTCATTTACGCTTTTTCTAACAATCTCTAAATTGTTTTTAATTTCATTGCAAAAATGCTCAATTCTTGCAATCAGCTGCTCTCTGGTATTTATTTCTTCTTTATATACTTCAGTTTTTGAATAGCCTCACAAAAAATAGTCAAGGGGTGTGAGATCTGGTGATCTCGGAGGCCCTGCAACGGGACCACCCCGACCAATCCGCCTATTTGGACATTGTTCATTCAGATAGTTTCTGACTCGTACCGAAAAATGCGGCGTAGCCCCATCATGTTGAAACCGCATTCCTCTTGTGTTTACATTATTTAATAAATTTGGCAGGGTATGTTGTAAAAAATCTAAATAATTGCCACCATTTAAGCGACCTTTAAAAATATGACCTATGAGATTATTATTAACATCCCACACCACACATTTACAGAAAATCTATGTTGGGAATTCTTTTGGATTATTGCACGGGGATCCTCGTGACTCCAAATATGAAAATTTCGAGTATTATTTATACCATCACGGGTAAATTGAGATTCATCGATAAACAATACTCTTAACATAGTTCGTCTATGGGATAAAACCCAGCGGCAGAAAGTTAACCGAAATACTTCATCACCTGACACCAATCGTTGAACAATTTGGATATAATAAGGATGCATTTGTTCGCCTTTAATAGTTCTCCAAACTCTGGTTTGGGGAATATTTAATTGTTGACCAATTCTTCTTGTGCTGATTTTTGGGTTCTGGTCAACCATATTTAAAATCAAATCTTTTTCTTGCCGGGTCTGCTTAACAGGACGTTCTATTTTCATGATTGAGGGAACGGTTCCAGTTTCAGAAAGATGTCTAAACACTCTATAAAATGTTTTAGAATCTGGTACACGTTGATTTACAAACAGACGTCTGTATTTTCTTTGAGAAGCTTTTGCATTGCCATTGTAGTATCCATAGATAAAAACCATATTTGCGTATTCTCTACTCGTGTATGTAAACGGCATGGTTTAGAATTATTACAAGACAATATTGTAACCAGTAAAAGCAACAGTGGTGACGTGACACTTCTTAATTACAATATGACTGATTTTTGACAGGTACCTACTTGATTATTAAAAAGTACGTAGCCATAACTTTTAAAACAAATGTAATGGCAGGACTAGATGATTGTAACAATTAGTTACTCTTGCAATGAATTAAATATTTCTCAAACCAGAGTTTGGAGAACTTCCTTTTGGTAGTGCAGATAGGGAACAAAGAAGATAATATGTAGTTAATCCCTAGAGTGACTTTTTTCTCTCAATTTCTCATTTAAAGAAAAAAAAATGTAAACCCTCAAAAATTAAATTTTTCTATTTAAACAATGAAATGGTGCCAAAAGTTTTTTTTATGGGATGTTGTGTCTTTCTAGGTTTAAATTAATATTTTAATGTCAAATATTTTATAAACAGTGTACAGAGTGTTATTTTCTAGGAATAATTTCAAAATATTTGTACTCTGAGTCCGGCCCTGATATTTTATTAATATCGCAGGCATGGTGAATGACTATACTGTAATCAAAATACAAAATATCATTAGATTCCGCTTACGCATTACAGATATATGGCGAAAGGAATATTCTTTAGCCATTACTGTTTGGGGATTTAAGATCACCTCAATGTTTTCTATCTTTTGGTAAAGTATGACCCTCTCCCCACGAATCACCCTGTATTTAATGAACAGAGCAGATGATCTGACGGCGATGTGTAAGGAACCCTCCTACTAGTGCTAACGCTATGAGAATCAAGTTGGTAGTATGAAGGATTGGGTTGGCAGGAACGAAGTGAGTACTCCTTTTTTGTAGTACTCTACTCGTACCAGTACAATCCTAGGGGGAAGGTTGCGCGATGCGACGAGGAAACGATCCAGGAACTCGACTTGTGCATGGGCGTGTGTCTCCGTAGGAATGGGTACAAGGGTACAGGTGAAGGGTACGTCGACGATCAATTCAGGGTCACCAATTTAGGGTATTGGAAAATATGTTTTGATGTTTGCGTTTCGTTCCGTGGCTACTCCGTAAACTCGCCAATAAGGCTGGAGTAACCATTGCCATAGACGCTTCCGAGGGACTTGACGTGGTGCTTCATTTATGTAATTAACAGAGCAGATGATCTGCCGACGAGCTGTAAGGAACCGCCACAGATAGTTTAATTGTTTGGTACAAAGGTTGTTTTCTTACATTGGGATAAATAAAACCACATTTGTATTTTTTCGTTGTATAATAATATTAGTGCAGTTAGTGCCATTTTTCATACACGCGCTTCTTTAATACAGCTATCAAGTCCTTTCTTCACTCCTGGGGTAAATAAATAAAGCAAGCTAGTAAGAGTCAAGAAACTTGAGATTTGATGTATACACTAGAAACCAAGGTCATACATTTTTCTGTGATATCTGCCATTCTCCCTCCATTATTAAAGAGGTTAACAAAATAAAATTGTGATTTAGTGTGTATACTAGAACAAAAATTCTCAAAAAAATATTGACATTAGCCATTGCCATTGCCGCCACCACCTCCATTAAACTTCGGTCGGTGGGCAGGTCGAAAAGGTATTGAAATGTAATATCGTTTTATGGGTTCTTGGGGCAGAGAATTCAAATTACTGTATTGTTAAAATTCTATGAGCAAATTATTTCCACATCCTGAAGTGCAAGTATAGATTAACAGATGTTTTCGTTTGAAGAGACATGGATGGGAAATCTGAATGTGGAAGTAGATATTCATTAGGCAGCAATATTTTCCTGCACTATGTTATTAGCTAAAAAATCTTGGTTACGCACCTTTGGTATTACCAACGATTTTACATCCATTTTCGTCAAAGAACTAGATAGCATGAACAGATTTGGGTTTTTATTAAATAGTTACTAAAATTAATTTGATTTTATTTGTTAGTGAATGAAATTACATTATCACCTATAATATGTAACATTTTAGATATTAACAGATAAAAGCAGGGTGTTTGCTACATCGAAAGATTTCACTTAGTGATAGTTCGGGTTGTTCATATGATCATATTTGCCCTTATGCAAAGTTTCACCACCGTATATCGTCCCTTTAGATGTTTTTGCGAAATAGTTGAGTTGTTACTAATACATGTTATTTTTTATGATAATAAATACTTTCAGCTTTTTTAAATATCTTTTTAAATGTCCTTAATATGCACTTTGTCGAAACAGTACAAGAAGAAATGCCGCAGTATTAGTATAAAAAATATGTAGGACTATTTATGTGTCGTACGTAGGTTCGAATATATTTTTCTATTTCAAGCTGACGGAAAAGCAGCAGCATCTAAAAAAATTTTATCGGGAACGATTTCGAAAAAGAAGAATTTCCAATGTTCAGATGTTTAGTAACACACATCGACGTATACGTGAAAAAGATAACCTTTATTACAGGAAACGGTAGCACATTGTGTGCAACATGGTCCTGAAGTTGATGAGCAAATTTTAACGGCTTTTGAAATAGATCCTACCAGTAGTATTCGAGAAGTAGGTCATCAACTGAATTTGTCCATATGGAAAGTTTGGACAGCTCTCAGGATTGAAGCAAAAAATTTATTTCCTCTACACGCCTGTTCAGAGACTCGAAGATGATGACTTTGACGTTTTGTCGGTCTGTGTTGAACGTTGATCTAGAAGACGAACGTTCTCTTGAAAGTATTTTGTGGACAGACGAGTCGAAGTTCTTTCGAGAAGGAATAAAAAATGTTCATAATGTTCATTACTGGGCTGATACTCATGAAAACCCGCACATGAAAAAACAAACTTCCTTTCAATACAAGTTCAGTATGAATGTATGGGCGGCGGTAATTGGCAGAACTTTCATTAGTCCGTAGTATCTTCTCGACAATTTAAATGGAGACAGTTATTTAGAGTTTTTGTAGAATAATTTACCAGATACTTTAAGACGACATACCTCTAAGTGTAAGAAACAGCCCTACCAATTTACTGTGAGGGCATTTTTAGTCGAAACATTTCCTAGTCGTCGGATGGGTTAATATGGTGATTAACGAGGTTTCCAGACTTGACGCCCCTTGACTTTCACGTCTGGTGTTGAATGAAAATACTAGTCCCTTGGGTTGAAATAGCCGACGGCGACTATATTGTAAGGAGAATTAACGAAACAAGTGCCAGAGTAAGGGAAGAAAAGAGGTTAGGCGTCACCACTTCCTAAATTTGAAAATGCGTTAGAAGCGGAGGTTCCCCTTTTGAAAACAAAATGAATTAATTATTAGTTTTAGTTACATTTGCTTTACTCAACACTGGAAACAGAAGTAATAAAATGATTAATACTTATTTCATAATATATTAGGTAGTGCCGTTTTTGAGAAAATTTTGCTTAATAGAGAAATAAATTCGTACCTACGTATTTTAACACATAAACTGTCATATATATTTTTTATGTTAATACTTCAGCATTTCGTTTTGTACTGTTTCGACAAAGTGCATATTAAGGATTAAGGTGGCCATTTCCAAGAAGGAGACAGCAGTTAGGGAAAAATTTATTATTTTTGGCCATTAGATTTTTTTTAATACGTATGTTTTAAAAAAAATTATAAGACTACCTAAATAGAACCATAACAAGACTATTACTATGAATTTTCACTCAATAATTTTAGTAGTTATCAAATTTAAAGATTCCGCTAATCTTGTTATTTTGTAGTTTTAAATCTAATTATTTTGGAAACGACTGGAATTATGGAGTGAAAATTCATAGTAATAGCCTTGTTATGGTTCTACTTAGGTGGTGCTATAGTGTTTTTTTAAATATAAGTAATAAGAAAAAAGTTATGGCCAAAAATAATAAATATTTCCTTATCGGGTGTATCTCTCTTGGAAATGGACACCTTAAGAAAGCTGAAAGTATTTATTACCATACAAAATAACAAGTATTAGTTACAACTCAACTATCTCGCTAAAATATTTAAAAAGGCCGCTATCTCAAAAATGGCGAAACTTTACATAAGGGTAAATATGGTCATATAGGTTTCAAATTACCCCAACTATCACTCAGTGAAAACTTTCTAGGGGTCGTCCATAAAATAGGTCACTCAGAAATTCACCTTTTTGGACCCCACCCTCCCCCTTCGTCACGCTAAGTCACACTTTCAGCGACCCCCCTAACAAATATTACGTCACAAAAGCTAGCCCATCCCCGCTATAAACGATTTCTTGTGATTAAAAATAATACAGAGATGAATAATTTAAAATATTTTTTATTTCGAAAAACGAACAGAGCGTCTGCATTTACCGAGTAACGAACAAAATAAATTTATAAAGGGCATCATGCATAATATAAAAACATTAGTATAAATACGACTTGTTTTTTACTATCGGTCCGAAGTGTCTCGAGTCAGTTTACATTCAGTTGTTATTGTTTCGACAACGAAGAGTACGTAGAAGCGCTTATTTTCTTTGATATTGGATCTACAGAGTCATCGATCGCGATGAACGCTGTTTTCGACGCCATATTAAACATAAATAAATGTTTGTTAAAATATATTATATTAAGTCGTCCCTAGTGTGACCACATAAGTAAATAATAAGTGTATACAATCTGAAACATTAATTTTTGGCTACCCATATGTTTATTATTACAGGCTTTTAAGTACTCGAGAATGACTTTCTATCGTAACGAAAAAAATTTAAAAACTGCCAAGTTAATAAAAAAATTAAAACAAAGTTATGAAATGCGAACGTCACATTTCCTTAAACCCCCGCCTCCCCCTTGTCATATCTCGTCACGCTAAGCAATACCTCTCCCTTCCCCTTATTTGCGAACGTATTTCATGAACCCTATCGATGTAGCAAACACCCTGTATAATCATGTGAATAATTAAACAAAGTTCAGTCACTACATTGTTTTTATAAGTTTGTAAAAAAAGTATTGCCTACTTTATTGTAAAAACTTGACAGATTATTTCCTTTCTATGGAGCCTTCTTTGAATTCCTTGAGAAATTTATTTGTGCCATTACTGTTCTTGGGTGGTACAATACAGTTGTTTCTGAGGTGATTTAGTACAAAAAATAATTAAAGGATAATGTAGCTCAAATAATCACTGACGATTTAGACTCGAGATTTAATAACATATACAACGAGATCATTAATAAGCAATTTTAATGCATTTAATGTGGAACATTTTCATTCCATAAATAATGTACAAGATACAAAGATATATCTAAAATATAATTTCATTATCACTGATACACTTTGCCTCATTAATACATTAAAACATCAACACTATATCAATCATCAAATGATAATACACGCAAAATTCAAATTATGTCGCTTTTTCTAGGTGTTTTTATTACAGTCTGTCGCTTTGTTTAAAAAATTTAGTCTTACAATAATTATTATTATATTAGGATGAAGAAGTTTTTATTTTTATTCGACAAATAATTTTTCGTTCAGTCTCCACTCTTCCAAAAACTAGTTAAGGATTTAGAAGTTAATCATAAAGTGGTAATGCTTTAATTATATATATTAACATTTTCAGCACGTACATGTCTCTAGATAGAGATGTATTTATTTAATAGATCATTCAAAAATATCAGATTTATATAATAGTCTAGTCATTGCGATGCTAAAATAGCTGGTGGGAAAAAATAAGAATTGATATATTTTGATTTGTAAATTGCAGTAAATTTTAAAAAAATCTGCAAATATCACAAACTTAAAGATTGCTCCATTTCGTTGTATCCTAAGTTAAAAGTAATTAAAAACATAATACTGTCGCGTAACTTCACCCCTGATACTGTAGATGAACCTTGTATTGTTCGCTCTGGTGGACACGACAAGGATTTTATATAATTTAGGCCAGAGCCGTGTCGCCGCTACGATACTGATCAACTCTACTCACAAAGGGGATTCAAGATACCCTTCAGACTCCCCAAGACGAAAATAGACAAAATTATACTTACTGTGATTGCTAGAGTCTGCTCTCTCCGTCGAACTCTTATGTCGGGTAGTGCATTTTTAATGAATATATCTTATACTTAGCACTTTCTCAGAAACACTTCTTAATAATTAAGACCGTCGATGGATTCTATGAATATTCGGACAAGTACACAGACTTGGCGGGATTAAAGGTGACCCGCGGAAAGTAATTGTCCGACTCACGCCACAGAATCGCCCGTCGGTCACAAATCTTATAATCAGTGGATCAATAAGAAATCGAATTCAAAATATATTTTCATTTATTGAAATAATTCATAAAATATAAAAAATGTAAATATTCAATACTTAGCTAATTTGTATAAGGCAAACATCAAACAGCACCACCACTCGGCAAGCCCTTACCTCCCGTAGGAGTGTAACTCATCCAGCGTCGAGAGAACTATGACAATCGACTACAAAAATATTGAGACTCCCAATTAGTAATATTTATAAAATGTATGCGAAACTTTTCGAAAATTATTCACTTTGAATTTTGCACTAAAATTATCGAAATGATTGTCAGGATGCTTAAAGAAGCTATCTATGTGAGTTCGATGGTTTTCCTGCTTTTATAAACGTACTAACAGCATCGAACACAAATATACTTTTTTTTTCGTCGTGCCTTCGAGCGATTAGTATGGCGTTGTCCGCCTCAGCCGGGATAACAAGTATTTTGGGTTCGTTGGAATCGATCCTCCGACTTTGAATTCTTTGACTATTTTTCTGTACGTTTTTAGGGTTTTGTATGAGGATCATGCTCCAATCCTTTGAGGAATATTAAATGAGGATTTTGGTTTTTATTGGAAAAATCATTACATTTTTTCCTAAACCAAATTCGTGGTACTTTCGAAAAATTCATCTCGAGGAGCGGTATTCTGCTTTATTTACGTCTTGTTATTGTATTTTTATTAAAATAATTTTTGGAGATTGTCAAAAATTAAATTCGTTGTACTTGTTGTGCGGAGCAGTTTTCCGTCTTATGCGATTTTATTCGTTGTACTTTCGAAAAACCAAATTCGTGGTACTTTCGAAAAGTCAAATTCATTGTACTTTCGAAAAAATCTATTGGACGGAGTAGCTTTCCGTCCCCCGTGATTTTATTCGTTGTACTTTCGAAAAACCAAATTCGTGGTATTTTCGAAAAGTTCGTCGGGAGGGCAGAGCGGAGACTTTTGAAAATTTGAACGACGGGGCCTAAAGGCGATTGACCGTCGTCCTCGAGTCCATATTTTGGTCATTTTTAGTGAAATAATTTTTTACGTAGATTTCGATTTAATATGATGCCAAAGGTGTTTAGAAGTCTTTTAACTGGTTTAAACATTATTTTTTCATGGAATTTTTGTCTGTATTTACTTTTATAATTTTTTATATATTTTTTTAATTGGATTGTTTTACTTGGTTCAATAACAATACCACCCCTTCAGGATCCGTGGATTTCAAATAATTTCAACAAGGGAATCAACACTTTATTTAATAATTTACTGGAACTACATAATATTTCCCTTAAATAAAATATACATTTAATAAAATAACCAACAACAACGTTTACTACTTTGCATTTCTATCACCTCGGATTTCTAACCTCTCACTTGTCACAGTTGTCACTTTTCAGCTTCTTCTTCCTCCGCCATGGATTGAGCCTTATACAGGGTGTTGCATCATGAGAGGGACATAGCTTAATAGGAGGTAGAGAACATCAGTGGTAACCGGAACCTCCCATAGAAATGTCTCATTGGGCCTTCACTACGAAATTACAGGGTGTTAAATAATTTTTGGCCAAACCTGTTTTTTGTCATAACTTTGACAGGAAATGAAATAACGGATTCATATTTGGTACGGCTAATGTACAAACGAGCCCCAAGAGGTACATGTATAAAAAAAAATATATCCAGGTCCGGACTCACTATAATTTATGTTTCTTCTTTGCATCAATAAAACATCACCCTGTATATATTTTTTTGAAATTTCGATACGATATTCGAAAAGAGCAAGAAAAAACAAACAAAATGGCCTATTTCATTTTTTTGTTACACCTTCGTGGTTATTTAAATACGTTGTTAAATGTGCAAGAAAGTGGATTACAGAACCCTATTAAATGAGAGGCACGTGAAATAAATAGTTTTATAACTAAAATTTGCAAAAATTCTATTGAGCCTAAGTGGTCTGGGTGAATCCTAATTCCGGCACGTTTTAAAGGTCCATTTTGGTAAAAAACTGTGGTCCTAATAAGTAATCGGGTATGAAATAACAAAATTTTTAATCAATCACAGTGGGCTTGTTCAAAGTGACAGATAATAAAAAGAAATCTCCTAAACAGTTGAATAATTGTTTGTTAGTAATTTAATGTGTCAATAATCCGCATTTAGTTAGTGAAAATATTTTAACTATGCCAGTAAAATTTACAAACTGGGAATATGCTGACATAATATTCATCTATGGTTTCTGTAATGGAAATGGTAGGTCGGCGGAAAGAGAATATCGGCTGCGTTTTCCTGGTCGTCGATGCCCTAATCATAAAACCTTTAGTACGGTGTTCCAGTATGCAAGACAACACGGAAAGTTTCCTACTTCTGCAGTTGTGGAGCGTGTTTTACAACAAGGTGTGCAGGAACAAAACAATATTATAAACGTAGTTCAAGAAAACCCAAATATGAGCACTAGACGAATCAGTTTGGCAACTGGTATTCCTCATTGGCGAGTATGGAGAACCCTAAAAAGAGAACGTTACCATCCATATCATATCCAGCAGGTACAGCGTCTTCAACAAGGCGACGATATCCCCCGCCTGGCATTTTGTCGTTGGTTGTCTAATCATCGCCCAGTCATTTACAGAACCTTATTTACGGATGAGGCACAATTTACAAGGGATGGAGTAAACAATTCACGAAGTAATCATAAATGGGCACAGGAAAACCCACATGCGGTACGCCAACGCCGTTCGCAACACAGGTTTTCTGTAAATGTTTGGGTCGGACTTGTGAATAGACATTTGATAGGGCCACATTTTTTTGAAGAAAGATTGAATGGTGAAATTTACTTTGATTTTCTTCAAAACATTTTACCGAATATGTTAGAAAATATCGGTATAAGAGGCATGTTGTTTCAGCATGATGGGGCCCCACCACATTTTAACCTTCAAGTAAGAGAACACTTAAACAATGTGTATCCTAATAGATGGATTGGACGCGGGGGTCCACATGAATGGCCACCAAGATCTCCTGATTGTAACCCTTGTGATTACTTTTTATGGGGCCACTTAAAAAACGAGGTTTATAGCATTGAAATTGAAAGTAGACAACATTTAATCCAGCGCATCGTTACAACCTGCGACGAAATACGGAATAATCCAGAAATGATACGTCGAGCAATTGGTGACCTTTCTAAACGCGCAAGAAAATGCACAGAATTTGGGGGAGGACATTTTGAAAATTTACTTTAGTGTCAATTACGTTTTATTTTTAAAAACATTTAGTTATTGTTTTGTTATTTATTGTTAATTGAATGGAAAATATTTTATTTATTTAGATTTTAGTTTGTTCCCTTCCAATTTTTATTAAGTATAAAATGTTGATGATTTTCTTGATCAAAGTAACTGATTGCTTAGGCCTAAATGGTTTAAATTATCTGTCACTTTTATTCTTTGAACAAGCCTACTGTGATTGATTAAAAATTTTGTTATTTCATACCCGATTACTTATTAGGACCACAGTTTTTTACCAAAATGGACCTTTAAAACGTGCCGGAATTAGGATTCACCCAGACCACCTAGGCTCAATAGAATTTTTGCAAATTTTAGTTATAAAACTATTTATTTCACGTGCCTCTCATTTAATAGGGTTCTGTAATCCATTTTCTTGCACATTTAACAACGTATTTAAATAACCACGAAGGTGTAACAAAAAAATGAAATAGGCAATTTTGTTTGTTTTTTCTTGCTCTTTTCGAATATCGTATCGAAATTTCAAAAAAATATATACAGGGTGATGTTTTATTGATGCAAAGAAGAAACATAAATTATAGTGAGTCCGGACCTGGATATATTTTTTTTTATACATGTACCTCTTGGGGCTCGTTTGTACATTAGCCGTACCAAATATGAATCCGTTATTTCATTTCCTGTCAAAGTTATGACAAAAAACAGGTTTGGCCAAAAATTATTTAACACCCTGTAATTTCGTAGTGAAGGCCCAATGAGACATTTCTATGGGAGGTTCCGGTTACCACTAATGTTCTCTACCTCCTATTAAGCTATGTCCCTCTCATGATGCAACACCCTGTATATTCAATAGAATAACATCCAGAAGAGTCTAGCATAGACTCTAACGTTTTCGAGAATATATATCTAGAACAATGTATAACTCTAGAACCATCTACAGGAAAATATGGCGCGTATTACTGGTTGCCTAACCATTTCTGGTTAATTTTCAGCTTCCCTTCATCATGAACTACCAGCTCCAGTTTCTAGGGGGCGCCAGCGCGCCACAATACTCTATGTAATGAAGGCAGAAATAGTGTAAATATTTCGTGCAAAAGATGGGATTATCTCCTCTCCCCCATTCTTGAGGGTGCTGAACACGATGCAAGTTCGATGCAAGTTATGGGGGAAGTATTTGACAGCCGCAACCCCCTGAAATGGTCAAAAACTACCTCTCTTATGAATCCCTTTATGTTTTCATATTATAAACGGGTCTGGGGAGTGATTTATCGACGGATTATACTTTAAATAATATGGAAGGGGGTTATAGAGTAAGTGGAGTCCAGACAGTAGGTCTAGGGGGTTGATATAAAAAAATCCCTAAAATTAATGACAGCATTTTACATTAAAAAATCTGTAACTATAATTAAATGAATTTTGAATTGAATAATTTGAATTGAATTGAATTGATTAAACTCTTCCGAGGATGGAAAATAATACATCAATTTTTACCTCCAACCCCTCCTCATCCCTCAAACCGGCATAAACCACCCCTCACTCACCACATGATCGTTATTCCAGTGCGTATCTCTTCAGTTTTCACTGAAGAGATTTCTTCTTCTTCTTCTTCATCCGCCGTTTCAGTGAGCGAATCTGAATTGGAATCGCTTAAACCAATTTCAGCGATTAAATTACCTACACAATCATCGCCTCGGCGATGACTGGTAGATGAGGGTAAGTTTCCGTTCATTATAAGGGTTGAGGAGCGTCGAAGATGAGGGGGAATATTTGTATCGTGATCAGCGCCCGCGAAAACGGAGGAGGGCGTGTTGACGAAAGTGTAATTAATTACTTTTACACCCCTTGGAAGGATTGAAGCCACCCCGAGGTCGCTACCACCTTCATAACGATCATATGCCGAAAAATCTAAAAATCCTGGATAGCATGCTTTCTGGTGAGTGAACTAAATCATTTTAAAAAATATGATTTTCCACGCCTCGTGAGGCCTGCTGACTAGATTCCACTTACTCCATAATCCCCTTCCATGTAATTTCAAGCATAACCCATCGATAATAAATAATCACTCCCCAGACCCGTTTATATATGATAACATAAAGGGATCCATAAAAGAGGAGGTTTTTAGCTGTTTCAAGGGATTGCGATGGTCACTTGCATGGTGTTCAGCAACCTCTAAAACGGAGGGGGGGCAGGTAATCTCATTTTTGGACGAAATATTAATTCGTCTTATAATGCTCCATTACATAGAGTATAAATTGAAAAACGCTTGCATAGAATGAATAGACGCTGAATTCGAATCCAACCTCGGAAAAGCCCAAACACCCTCAAAATTTTGAAGTAGGGTTTCTTAACCACCTCAGACTGAAAATTCCTCTTCCACATACCGGAGATCTATATTTAAATACAATTGCGCTTGTTAACTAGTTTGAAATGGTTGTTGATTTATACCAAATGCAATATAACAGATTAGTGATTGGACCCCACTGATTGCATGCCCAAGTTTCTTCCGCATAGAGTTTGTTTCTACGAGGCCCAAATCCCACTCCTCGTTAGTCGTAGGGGACTATGAGGATACTAGTGTACAAATAATGCGGTAAAATCAAGTGTTGCAGTAATTACGTTCTAGAGCTCTCCAAAGCCCTCTTAGGAGCGGGTTGGTTCAAATACGTCCAAAAGCTTCTAAAACT
This sequence comes from Stenurella melanura, assembly GCA_963583905.1. Taxonomy (NCBI): domain Eukaryota; kingdom Metazoa; phylum Arthropoda; class Insecta; order Coleoptera; family Cerambycidae; genus Stenurella; species Stenurella melanura. The sequence goes on from OY757310.1 coordinate 89,186,115, forward strand.
ACGAAGATAGAGGGTTATCCCTATACCGACTTAAAATTAAAAAAAAAAAAGAGAAATATTTTTTCTACTTTTTGCTTCAAATTTGGTTGAATGGGCATTGTCAGACAAAAGTTATTTATTCTTAACCCTTAAGGGGGTGAATCTATCGCCTCCTATCCTCCATTTAAGGGGTGACAATATTGTATTCTTGCCTAAGAGAGCCCATGTATCCAAATTTGAAGATTAAAGTAAATAAATATTTTTTACCAATTTATCAAATAGGGGTGGTGTTACGCCCTTGGGTTGAAAATAACTTTTTTCCGGCAATGCCCATTCAACCAAATCTGAAGCAAAAAGTATAAAAGAATATTTTAATTAAAAATAATTAGTTATTTCTGTAATTGATAGCCAATTCAATAATATTGAAAGCAAAACTTTCAAGAACACCACAACCTGAGTTTAACTCTACAGCAGTAATATGTTTTATTATCGAAAATAAGAAGTAGAGAGGTACTTACAGTATTGCAAAGGAATGTAATATAATATTGCTTCATTGAAAATTAAGCACGTAAATATTATTGAAAAGTTAAAAAGTTATTCGTGAGTGCTTTAAAGACGCTATGTGTGGGTTTACCTTGCCCTTATAATATTTATTTAGCTAAACATACAAATTTAGTTAAATAGGAAGAATTCAAGGGAACAAAAATTGTGAATGTATTAAGGATGTCATATTATCCAATGGGATATAAACAAATTCTGGAAAAGGAAAGCAAGAACACACAATGCTTCAGTTAAATAGGGAACATCAGATAAAAAAAAACTGATAAGGTTTTGAAATTAGGCAAAATGTGCTCATAAAAGTATGCTATTAAATATACAAAAAGTCTCGAACTCAATCTGTTGCGCTCGAGCCGCCGAGCCAGTTTGACAAAATTGTGCGCCGATTCAGTTCTTTGCTCGTATCTCGTTAACCACTAGCGATACGAAATTATTTTTCATTTAAGAATATTATTATACTCCCCGCACATAAAACAAGGAAGTTATTATGCCTACTGGATTTAATCGACACATTTTTAGAATTGTAAATATCGTTTGTAGGGAAAATTTGTTGGTATCATTGTGTTAATCATAGAATTCTGAATAGTTTTCAAACTGTCCGTTGCCTGTCCTTTCATTCGTTGCTCTGCCGTTCTATTTCTTCGTTTCTCACGTATCCAGTAAGCCCAATAGAGAGTTGATAAACGAACTACTAATCAGATATATTACTTGTAATTAACGAGCATTAGGAATAGTCACGAATATTGGTGAAGGACCCAAGTTAAGTACCTACAAACAAAATGCTGAAGTTGAGTGGTTTATAGATTGTTTAAGGAGTTACATGACTCTTTAGTCTTTCTTTACCTAGGTGCAGGTCTAGACCTAAAAGAACTTTAGTAGTTGCTGACTAGAATTCATAGAGTTTTCTCTGGGTACTTCAGTTTAATGGTATTCGCAAAGTACGTGTTCTGCAGTCCCAGTTGCAGTACTGCAATATCTGCATTCACCATTTTCTGTCTTACCCTTGTTATTATTATGATATTTCACTCTATTAGAGAAGCCTTGTAGTATTCTTTGTCGAATAAGTTCGAATTTTCGGTTACTTTGGCTTGAAGTACTGCTCTTGTAGAACTTTTTCTGCTTCTCTTCCCATTTTAAGACTTCTTCCATTATATGAGCTTAGAGACCATTCAAAAGGTACGGTCCCACAAATAGGCTATTTTTGATCCCCTCCTCTTCCTTTGCAACATTTTTGTGACTTCCCTTACATTAACGTTCGTTTACAAGCCCCCCCCCCACGTCTCTACATTTATGGATAATAATTTACATGTTCTTGAAAAAAATGCTATGTTCATTTATCGAGAACGTTCACTTTTTCGAACTTCCCCCTTCATCGTACACTTGTCACATTTTCGCTGACCCGCCTCCCACCCAAAAGCAAACGTATTTGTTAAATGGCCCCTTATATATAATAAGCTAAAAAGCATTTCGAATCAGAAAATGGAGTATACAAGGACCTCAGCTAATTTTTTACCTTTAAACCTTATTATTTTTTGCCAGTTACTACAGAGATTCAATGGTATAAGACCTGAGAGCCTGAAAGAGTACTTATAGATCATTGCTCTTCGAATGCTCTTAATTATGCATTGCTAGGCACATGGATAGCGTGAATCTCTGCTTGGAAGATGACTGGGATGCTGCCTAGAGTGTATGACAAATACGCACCACTGCGCTCACACCTACCCGTCAACTATCTTAGATGCATTTGTGTACCAAATCAGTGACGCTTTATTCAACTGCAGTGCTTAGATTCAGCTTGTTTGACTGCTATCAATAAGCACATTAAAGTCGTACATGGCTGACATTGAGTCGATAGGTTTAATTATGGGCTCTAATTAGATTAACTCCAAAATCCTTAAGATACCAGTTAGATTACCTAGTTTGATTTGAGTGCCCTTCTTAACCTTAGATCACTAATCACTGCTGCCTTTCTCACGTACAGTAGGTATTGATTCCATATCTGCTGTGGGACAGGAATACTTCGTTTCTGTGCTCCTTAAACAGACAAGTCTGTGTAATTTCTGCAACGTACCTAGTGTTGTTTCTTTTTACTTCTTGGCCACCTTACCCATGATCCGTAGATCACCATGGATCTAACAATCAAAAGGTAGGACCTGTATTCGATTTTCGGTTCAAGTGTTACCAAACAGCTTGCGGTACATCTAGAAAGATTCTATATTTTTACATTTTTAGATTTGTCAGTAAAATCTAATGCCCTGAATGGAGCAATCTTTAAATTGCAAAACGATTTTCATGGTATCTGTTTGCGCCGCCCTTTAATTGTTTTATTTTTCATTTAATAAACCCCTGTGGTTATAGGCAATACAACTAACGAGATAGTGTTTTGCTAGTAAAATAGATTATATTCATAGTCATTTATTTATTAGGGCATAAAAAAGGGAACAAAAAGTGCGCTGTAGATAAAGAGACATATAGTTAAAATAGAATTTAATTAGCAGTTAGATAGATAGTATCATTTTAAAATTAAGCAGACACATTTTCTAAGTTCATTTTGTTTAATCTAACAATTTTTTTTGCATTGTGATATTGTTATTGGAAATAATATATTGCCGTCTCCTAGTTTAATCCTCTAAATCCCACACCTAATTTCTTTATATACCCCGGCAGTTGTGTAATGGTCCACTCTCAACGAATAAATTGGTGAGTTTTATATTTTAGCATTTTTCATTACATTTTAGACCTTTTAGAATTTACAGTCCAAATTCATAGTAATTTTAGTATTATACCAAACATTTGGTCCTAATTCGAGTTTGGATTTGGTTCTGATTTGAGTCTGGATTTGTTCCTGATTTGAGTCTGGATCTGGTCCGGATTCGAATAGATTGTTCGTAATTAGATTTTTTCATTCAAATATTAGAAATTAGATTTACATTTCGGGATATTTAGTTGCAAATTAAAATTAGATAAATTCGTGATTCGCGAGTTTTTTTAATAGTTAGTTTTTACTACTTCCACATCCACGTGGTGGATTGGAAGTATAGTAGGTTTAAAAATGAATTATTATTTGTTTGCTTATAATTGTATTGAAATATATTCTTTATAGGATTTTGCAAACAGCAGAAAAAATAACTATCTATAACTAAAAGAAAAAGACCAACAGACCGACAGAGAGAATTTTTTCTCTCTCAAATTTAAAATCTCGACGTTTCATAACATTCTAAATCTACTTATTTCAAGAAAACAAAAATTGATTTTTTTTTTACGATTACTATACTTCCATTGAAATATATTCTTTATAGGATTTTGCAAACAGCAGAAAAATAACTATCTATAACTAAAAGAAAAACTTTGTGTAAAAATATTAATGATACCTTTGCATTCTTTCGATAACCTGAATTCTGGTTATGCTAGCAAATTAAAATCCTAAAATGAATTTGTCTAATTTCTTATTTGACAATTCTGATTCTAACACTAGCATCCACACAGTCCCCTACGGCCATGCAGATTAAACTAGTATCCACATAACCCCCTACGCTCATGAAGATTCAGTTAAAAATGAGAACCAAGGCCTAAAATGAATTTAATTATCTACCTTGTCTTAAAAAAAATCATTCTAATGGATTATATTTTCATGAAAGCATCATTCTGTTCCTTGGAAATGCTTAGCATAACCAGAATTCAGGTTATCGAAAGAATGCAAAGGTTTTATTAATATTTTTACACAAAGTTTTTCTTTTAGTCATAGATAGTTGTTTTTCCTGCTGTTTGCAAAATCCTATAAGGAATATATTTCAATGGAAGTATTGTAATCGTAAAAAAAATCATTTTTTTTCCTTGAAATAGGTTTAGAATGATATGAAACGTCGAGATTTTAAATTTGAGAGAAAAAAAATTCTCTCTGTCGGTCTGTTTGTCGGTCTGTCGGTCTGTAACATTTTTGTCCGGAACAGTTTAAGATATTGACGTGAAATTTTGTACACGTATATATTATAACAAGATCTGGAACTGGATTGTTTTTTAAACATATCCGGTGAAGGGTTGGAGGATAAATAGGGGTAAACAGAGGGAAATAAGTAAAGCAAGCTGGTAAGAGTACAGAAACTTGAAATTTGGTCATTTTGTGTATGTGCTAGAAGCCTCAAATTTTTTTATAATATTTACCATCCCCCCACCAACCCCTACTCCATTATTAAAGGGGTTGATAAAATAAAATTGATATATTCGCTTAAAATTTGGTACATTTATATATTATAACGACATCTGAAACTAGATTATATTGATTCCGTTGGGGGTGAAATAGGGGTAAATAAGTGAAAATAAGTGAAAATAAGTAAAGCAAGCTGGTAAGAGTACAGAAATTTGGGATTTGGTGTATATACTAGAAGCGAAGGCCTCATATTTTTTTTATAATATTATCCACCCCATCCATCCATCCCCCTATCACTAAAAGGGTTGATAGAATTAAATTGAGATCTCCACTTGAAATTCTGTACACGTAGGTATTATAACGACATCTGAAACAAGATTATATTTTGACATGATTCTGTTGAAGGAGTGGGGGGTAAGTAGAGGTAAATAGGGAAAAATAAGTTAAGCAAGCTGGTAAGAGTACAGAAATTTGAGATTTGGTGTATACACTAGAAATCAAGGCCTCAGATTTCTTTTTAATATTTTTCAACCCCCACACCGCCCACCCTCCATTCCATTATTAAAGGGATTAATAACATAAAATTGAGAAAGTTAGTGTGTATTGTAATGACATCTGATTGTAATGATTCCGTTGAGGTGGTGGGAGGTGGTAGGTTGTGAATAGAGGAAAATAAGTAGAGCAAGCTAGAAACTTAATTTTTAATGTATATGGTAAAAACCAACGCCTCAAATTTTGCTATGACATCTGCCCCAAATATAATTAAAATTATATAAACAATAATTTCAACAAACTAGAGTGCAAACATAGTCAAGATATTTCCTCTAAAGTGACTTGGATGCAAAATCTGGATGTGGAAGTAGTGATTCCTTAGGCAGCGGTTTTTTTTTCATGTTTATGTTTTTGCTAGTGATATAAAACACTTCATTTCTAGTTATTATTAATTATAGTAAATTTCACTGCAATATAATAGAATATATTATTTTATATTTTTTGGTTGCTCCATTATTAAGTTTGCTTTAATTACTTCCACATCCACGTAGTGGATTGGAAGTATAGTAATCGTAAAAAAAATGTCAATTTTTTTTCCTGAAATAGGTTTAGAATGTCATGAAACGTCGAGATTTTAAATTTGAGTGAAAAAAAATAATTTTTTTCTGTCTGTCTGTCTGTCGGTCTGTCTGTCGGTATGTCCGTAACTTTTTTTTTGTCCGCATGTTTTCTCCGGAATCGTTTAAGATATTGACTTGAAATTTTGTACACGTATATATTATAATGAGATCTGGAACTGGATTGTTTTTTGAGGATATCCGGTGAAGGGTTGGGGGGTAAATAGGGGTAAATAGGGGAAACTATGTAAAGCAAGCTGGTAAGAGTACTGAAACTTGAAATTTGAAGTATGTACTACAAGTCAAGGCCTCGAAATTTTTTATAATATTTTTAATCTCCCCATCACCCCCACTCCATTATTAAAGGGGTTGATAAAATAAATTTGAGATATTCACTTGAAATTTGGTACACATATATATTATAATGACATAAGGAACTTGATTATATTTTAGGATTATTCTGATGAAGGGTTGGGAGTTAAATAGGGGTAAATTTGGGAAAATAAGTAAAGCAAGCTGGTAAGAGCTCAGAAACTTGAAATTCGGTATATGTACTAGAAGTCAAGGCCTCAGGTTTTTTATAATATTTTTCAACCCCCCACCATCCCTACTCCATTATTGAAGGGGTTGGTAAAATAAAATTGAGATATTCATTTGAAATTTGATGCACGCTTGTAGTATAACGACATCTGGAATTAGATTATATTTTGAAATGATTCCATTGAAGGGTTGGGGGTTAAATAGGGGTAAATAGGTCAAAATAAGTAAAGCAAGCCGGTAAGAGTACAGAAACATGAAATTCGGTATAATTACTAGAAGCCAAGGCCTCAGGTTTTTCATAATAATTTTCAACCACCCATCACCCCTACTCCATTATTGAAGGGGTTGGTAAAATAAAATTGAAATATTCATTTGAAATTTGGTATACGTTTGTATTATAACGACATCTGGAACTAGATTATATTTTGAGACGATTCCGTTAAAGGGTTGGGAGTTAAATAGGGGTAAATAGGGGAAAATAAGTAAAGCAAGTTGATAAGAGTACAGTAACTTGAAATTCTGTGTATGTACTAGAAGTCAAAGCCTCAGACTTTTTAGTAATAATTTTCAACTCCTACTCCATTATTAAAGGGATTGACAAAATAAAATTGAGATATGCATTTGAAATTTGGCACACGTATGTGTTATAACGACATCTGGAACTGGATTATATTTTGAGATGATTCCATTTAATGGTTGGGGGTTAAATAGGGGTAAATAGGTCAAAATAAGTAAAGCAAGTCGGTAAGAGTACAGAAACTTGAAAGTCGGTGTATGTACCAGAAGCCAAGGCCTCAGATTTTTTTCATAATATTTTTAAACCCCCTAATACCCTACTCCATTATTAAAGGGATTGATAAAATAAAATTGAGATATCCACATGAAATTTGGTACACGTATGTATTATAACGACATCTAGAACTAGATTATATTTTAAGATGATTCCGATGAAAGGTTGGGGTTAAATAGGGTTAGATAGGGGAAAATAATTAAAGCAATCTGGTAAGAGTACAAAAATTTGAGATTTGGTGTATACACTAGAAGCGAAGGCCTCCGGTTTTTTTTTATAATATTTTCCATCCCCCCACACTTATTAAAAGAGTTGATAAAATTAAATTTAAATATTCACTTGAAGTTTGGTACACGTATGTATTATAACGATATCTGAAACTAGATTATATTTTGACATGATTGCGTTGGGGGGTAAGTAGAGGTAAATAGGGAAAAAATAAGTAGAGCAATCTGGTAAGAGTACGAAAACTTAAAATTCGGTATATGTCCTAGACGCCAAGGCCTCAGATTTTTTAATAATATTTTTCAACCCCCCACCAACCTTACTCCATTATTGAAGGGGTTGATAAAATAAAATTGAGATATTCACTTGAAGTTTGGTAGACCTATGTATTATAACGACTTCTGGAGCTAGATTATATTTTGAGATGATTCTGTTGAAGGGTTGGGGACGAAATAGGAGTAAATAGGGAAAAATAAGTAAAACAAGCTGGTAAGAGTACATAAATTTGGGATTTGGGAAGCCAAGGCTTCAGATTTCTTTCTAATATTTTTCAAACCCCACCACCTCCGCTCCAATATAATGGGATTGATAACATAAAATTGAGATATTCACTTGAAAGTTAGAACACGTATGTATTGTAATGACGTCTGATTGAGATGATTCCATTGAAGAGGTAGGATATGGTATGTTGTGAATAGGGGAAAATAAGTAGGGTAAACTAGAAACGTCATTTTTATCGTATACAGTGGAAACCAACGCCTCAAACTTTTCTATAACATCTGCCCCAAATATTATTAAAATTCTGTGACCAATATTTGCACGTACTAGAGTGCAAATCTAGTCAAGATGTTTCCTTTAAAGTGACTTGAATGAAAAATCTGGATGTGGAAGTAGTGATTCCTTAGGCAGCGGTTTTTTAAATTTGAAGAACGTATATTTTTCAGTGGTAAATTTTTATTTCATTTTTATTATGTTTATAAATAGTAGTAGTAGTAGTAGTTTTAGTATAGAATATTCATTTTTCATATTTTTTATTCAGCCCGGGGGTAATGTTTGCGCCGCCCCTTAATCGTTGTTGTTATTTTGTGTGATTCATTTTTCATTTAATAAACCCCTGTGGTTATAGGTAACACAACTAACGAGGTAGTGTTTTGCTACTAAAATAGATCATTATTATAGTCAATGATTTATTAGGGTGTAAAAAAGGGGAAACAAAAAGTTCACTGTAGACAGACAGACATACAGTTAGAATAGAAGTTGATTAGCAGTTAGACAGAGAGTATCATTTTAAAATTAAGCAAACACATTTTCTAAGGTTTTTTGTTTAATCTAACAATTATTTTTGCACTGTGATATTGTTATTCAAAATAACGTACTTCCGTCTCCTGGTTTGATACTCAAAATCACACACCTAATTTCTTTATATACCCCGGCAATTATGTAATGGTCCATTCCCAAGGAATACATTGTTTTAGATTTTAGCATTTCTAATTACGTTTTAGACCTTTTAGAATTCACAGTCCAAATTCATAGTAATTATTATCAAGTAATTATAGCATTATACCAAACAGTATTAGATAAATTCCAGTTTTAAATTTACAAAAAATCTAATGATTTTGACGATGCTAACAACATTGCATGTTTTATAAAGCAGCGTTTTCGATATTTTTACATATTTCCTTGAAAAGATGTTTATAGTTACCGTGTTATAGTCATCGTCACGGCACTCCCTGTATGCCTCACATCATTTGTACACAATATTTCACAGCAACTAACTCTTCGATTTTCTGTCATAGTTCTAACCATGAATTTGTTTTCAGGAAACTTCTACATCCGGAATCATGGACCTAGGACGAGAAACATTTAAAAAGAATATTTTTAATACTTCGCAATATTCGTACATTCCTGTCTCGAGAAAAGTTTAACCGTGAACGACGAAGTTGAACTAGTGAACAGTTGGTACAAGATTGTGGACCACTTACACGAACGAAACGAAATCGTAACGTTTAATGTTACATCAGAAATGATGGAAGATGTAGAAGATGAGGTGACAATGAGCCTAGGAGGAGGACACAGTGCCAATTTCATAAAGTTAATGAACTTAATAAAAGCCATCACATCCAATTTTTGCGAATCAACTTTGTAGAACTAGTACCTGATAGAAGTGCTCCGGGTTTTCATTTTATTTTTATTATGGAGAAGCTACAATTTCAAAATGAAAACTTGTTTATGACAAGTCGAAATGTGATGGAGCTACTAAATAAGCCACAACCTGCAGATTCTAGTGATAATAAAGTAAATTTACGAATTTCCAACAAAGATGACAAAAAAATGTACAGGAGAGCTGTCGATTTGTACAAATGGAAGATAATTCCTGAAAACATCTATTGGGATTTCAAATTGATTTACGCTAAACAAAATAAAGTGCGTATTTATATTACACGGAAACCAGAACACATATACTTCTTTTTAAACGATCTTCTTCAAGTGGTTAAAGATCACGTAAACGATAGCATGGTAAGCAGGTTGGGAATCTGCGTGTAGGTTGCGCAATGTAAAGAAGTGTTCTAATATGTGAAGTCGTTTGATTCTTATGCCAGTGGTACAACAGTAATTACTCCCAAGCCCCGTTAGGAGAGTATATTACAATACAAAATCATCTGAAAATCCACGAAACTCTTATGCCATCTCCATGAAATTGTTTGTGACATTTTATTTTAAGTTTCATCTGTGATATTTCCCTTAGATTTCAATTTTTTAAATTGCTCTGTAACATATGCCTTTTCGGTAAATGTATTAAATATACTTTCTATATGTACTCGATTGTTTAATTTCTAGTCTATAGTATGGAAAATAAAAGCATAACATTTATTTTTCAGTTTGTCGACGTTTCGATACATTTTTTTATCATCAGGACTATATAATGCTTAAAATATTCCGTTAAAGATATAAACATACATTATTAATAAAATAGTATCAATGGAGATGTATCCAATAAATTATTGTTTATTTTGTTTTATGATCTGAGCCAAGAATAGAAGTGTTAAAAATCTTTACATTTATTAAATCGATTACATATCTTACTTTCGCTCAAGGATTCATAATCATATATAAGGTATTAAAGACAATTAGGTTCAAGAATCTTCATTTACTACCTTTTTCAATATCTAATCAATTTTTGTAAATAGGTATAGATTATGATTCTAATTATTGTATTAGAATTATAATCTTTTTGATATATTTGTTATTAGCAAAAATTACTCTTTTAAAAACTCATCTCTTCATCGAAATGAACAGATGGGTTAGTATCTCAATTTTGAAAATTTAGAACGGTTTGGTTTGCGGTCGTTTCCGAAAATAAGTTAATAGTAGAGGAGCCCGATGGCTTTTTCAGCACGTCGTTTCATCCCCTTTTAGATATTTTTATCGTTTTATCAATCCAGAGCAACGCTGTAAAAAATGAAGTTAATGAAGTGATCGTTACAGGATTTTTTTCAGATAGAGCATATTTATTTAGACATTTTGAGCATAAAGTATACCCAGAAAGAAACTCCTGTTAGTTGGCAGCCAGAAAGTTAAATTTAAAATAAATTCAGAAACGTTGAGTTTCTACCGAAACTCAGATTTATTCTATCATTATTAAAAGATCAAGCTTAATATTTACTTTCACATTCACGTAGTGGAGTGGAAGTATAGTAATACCATTAAAAAAAATCTTTTTTTGTTGAAATAGGTTTAAAATGTCATGAAAGGGCGAGATTTTAAATTAGAACGAAAAAAAATCTGTAGATCTATCGGTTTGTCTATCAATATTTTATCAACCCGGAGCAAAGTTGGAAAAAATGGATTTTTTAAGACAGAGAATATTTATTTAGACATTTTGAGCATAAAAATATATCCAGAAGGAAACTTTTGTTAATTGCCATCAAAAAAGTAAAACTTAGAATAAATTCAGAGACGTTGAGTTTCTACCGTAACCCAGATTTATTGTATCATTACTAAAAGATCTGGCTTAATTTTTACTTCCACATCTACGTAGTGGAGTGGAAGTATAGTAATCATAAAAAAAATTCAATCTCTTGTTGAAATAAGTTTAGAATGTTATGAAACGGCGAAATTTTAAATTTGAGCTCACGTTTTCTCTGAAACTTATTGAGAAATTTTGTACACGTATGTATTATAACGACTTCTAAAACTAGATTGATTTTTTTAACTTATCCGGTGAAGGGCTGGGAGTGAGTAGGGGTAAAGAGGGAAATTAAAGAGGGAAATTAAAGCAAACTTTTAAGAGTACAAATATTTGGGATTTGGTATATATATATTATTATAATATTTTCCATTGCCCCACCTCTATCACCCCCACTCCATTATTAAAGGGGATGATAAAACAAAATTGAGATATTCGCTTGAAATTATAACGACACCTGGAACTAAATTTTATTTTGAGATGATTCCGTTGAAGGGTTGAAAGTTAAATAGGCGTAAATAGGGGAAAATAAGTAAAGCAACCTGGTAAGAGTACAGAAATTTGAAAGTTGGTGTACGGACTAGAAGCTAAGGCTCAGATTTCATTACAACAGCATTCAACCCTTCTACCACCCATTATTAAAAGGGTTGATAAAATAAAATTTAGATTATCACTTGAAATTTGTTACCTGTATTTAGTATAATGACATCTGTAATTAGATTTTATTTTGAGATGATTCTGTTGAAGGGTTTGGGGTTAAATATGTGTAAATAGAGGAAATTAAATAAAGCAAGCTGGTAAGAGTACAGAAATTTGGGATTTGGTGAACATACTAGAAGTCAAGGCCTCACATTTTTTCAGAACATTTTTTAGTCCCTCCACCACCCCTATTCCATTATTAAATGAACTGATAAAATTAAATTGAGATATTCACTTGACATTTGGTACACGTATTAGTCCCTTGAAATTAGTCAAAAATCTTTGTTTCATGAAAAAACTTTCCACAGCTATGACATTTGTAAAAAGTGAAGCATTTGGGTTGTCTAAACATGATTTTCACCTCACCACAGTTCTAAAAACGGGGTGGTTTTTAGAAATATATACATGTATATGAATTTTAGCCCTTTTCACCTTTTTATCTATTTTGAGGAAAAACTATGCATTTTGGTGAAGAATATCGGGAAAGCAAATTTCGCCCTCTAGCGGCGAAACTATGCGAAATTTGCACAAAATGTAGAGACAGATTTTATAGAAAATTTTATGCTCTACAACTTTGCTCTTCTGATATTCTTCACCAAAATGCATAGTTCTTCCTCAAAATATAGAAAAAGGCTAAAATTCATATATACCGGGTCTCCCAGATTTAAACAGACATACTCTAGTGGAAGGCAGAGCACACTCAGCTGAGTTCAAAACACCACTATACTTACCGTTGATTGTGATTCGTTTCTGAAATACGAGGTGTTATGGTTTATGACCAGAACTTCAGTCCGCCATGTTTTTAAAATGACTGCACATGTTTAGATAAAATTTGGTATACATATTACACTCTTTTAGGTTAACGAATAGCTTAAGTGATTTTGGAAAAATTCCAGGACCAACCTCCATTTTGTTAATATGGCTCTTAGGGTCGTTAACATCACACTATGTATTATTTTTTGGCAAATGATAGTAAACTTTTAAAAAACCTATGGACCAGTTTATAAAATAATGTCATAATATTTGGTGGCAATTAATGGTTATTCTTCAATAAATTTTCAAAAGTATTGAAAGACCAAATTTGACATTCTACAAATAACAATATCCAGTTGCTAACATCATTATTTTATTAATTTTAGCCAAATACCCCGTAGAAGAGATTGTTATTTGTTTTTGTCTTGACATTTAGTGTTTCTGAGCTTTTCTTAGTTTAAATTTCATTCAAAATAATACACAATCTATTTCTTTCGTGAAAGAAAAATAATGTTAGTCAAGAGGCTTGAATTAACAAGCACAGTTTAAAAATATATTAAGCACCTTTTGAGAATAACTTGAAAATATTAAAGACAAAAGTTGGTAATTTTATTTTGACAAAATAAATTTATTTAGAACTTTAAATAATTGAAAAAAAAATTAAAAACGGTGCAAATACATTTGCGAGAACGTTTTAATATGTTTTTCACTAACCTATCAATCACTTCCGGATTATTTTTATTGTTATCACATACAGTAATTTTTTCTAGAAGCTGTTCTTGTGCATTGGACTCTTCATTGAGGACCTCTCACTTAAGATGACTCCATAAAAAACATTCTAGAGGTGTAAGATCAGGAGACCTCGGTGGCCAGTTTACCGGACTTCCGCGACCAATCTATCTGCTGGTGTAATGCTGGTTCAGATGATCCCGGACCGGTACAGAAAAATGAGGTCCATTACCATCGTGCTGAAACCACAAACCCCTAGTATTGATGTCTTCTAATAAATCTGGTAAGATATCTCTAAGAAAGTTTAAATAAACTTCACTAGTTAGCCTTTCCTCAAAAATGTGGTGCGCTATTAGATGATTATTGTAAATACCACACGACACATTAATATTAAATCTGTATTGGGAATGTTTCTGAATAACTGCATGTGGATTTTCGGTTGCCCAAACATGCTGACTTCTACAGTTGTTAATTCCGTCACGTGTAAATTGGATTTGATCCGTGAATAGAACTCTTGATATTGTTCTTCTGTAACCCAAAATGCACCTACAAAATATTAAGCGTGGAACGTTGTCGCCGTGTTCTATACGTTGAACTGTTTCAAAATGAAATGGATACAAATTTTCCTTCTATAATGTTCGCCATACTCTTGCCTTAGGTACTGCTAACTCATTACTTATTTTTCTAACACTTATGGTTCGATTATTTTCCACAACCTGCAATATTTGTTCTTCTTGTGGAAAAGCTCTGGGAACATGTTCATGCTTTGCCATTGATGGAAATTGTCCATGTTCCCTAGTAAACTGGTATACCTCTGAAAATGTTTTACGATCTGGTACACGGCGATTTGGAAAATGCCTTTAATACACTCTTTTTGCATCTTCATTACTAAATTGAAGCGGCATCTTAAAAATTTAGTTTTAATAACTGGTTTTTTATCACTTATTCTAAAAATTACTAAGAGCGAACAGCAATTCTCATTTGTAAAATTTCCCCCTTGGGATTTTTAATGCAGCAATGTCATGTATTAATCGCATCGTTTTATTATTTATTTTTTATTCGTGAAATAAATGGAATGTGCTTTATTTTCGACGGAAAAACACCTAATGTCAAAATAAAAACAAATAACAGCCACTTCTACGGGGTATTTAGCTAAAATTAATAAAATATTAATGTTAGCAATTGGAATGTGTTATTTGAAGAATGTCAAATTTGGTATTTCTATACTTTTGAAAATTTATTGAAGAATAACCATAAACGTGCCTTCAAATATTATGACATTATTTTATAAACTGGTCCATAGGCTTTATAAAAGTTTACTAATATTTACCAAAAAATAATATACAGTGTGATGTTAACGACCCTAAGAGCCATATTAAAAAAAATGGAGGTCGGTCCTGGAATTTTTCCAAAATCACTTAGGCTGTTTATTAATCTAAAAGAGTATTCCAAATTTTATCTAAATATGTGCAGTCATTTCAAAAATATGGCGGACTGAAATTCTGGTCAAAAACCATAAAACACCCCGTATCTCAAAAACGGTTCACATTCAACGGTAACTATAGGAGTGTTTTGAATCAGCTGAGTGTGCTCTACCTTCCACTAGAGTATGTACGTGTAAATCTGGAACACCCTGTATGTATAAATTTCTCAAAAACCACTCTTTTCTAGAACTACGGGGGATGAAAATTATGTTCAGACAACCAAATGCTTGACTTTTTACAGATCTCATAGCTGGGGGGGGTTTTTCCATAAAACATAGATTTCTTGACTAATTTGAAGGGACTAAAACGTGTACCAAATTTCAAGTGAATATCTCAATTTAATTTTATCAGCCCATTTAATAATGGAATGGGGGTGGTGGAGGGATTGAAAAATGTTATAGAAAAATCTGAGGCCTTGGCTTCTAGTATATACACCAAATTCCTGTGTGTACTCTTACCAGCTCGCTTTACTCATTTTCTCCTATTTACGCCTATTTAACCCCTAACCCTTCAACGGAGACTAACTGAAATTTAGTTCCAGGTGTCGTTATAATTTCAAGTGAATATCTCAATTTCATTTTATCAGCCACTTTAATAATGGAGTGGGGGTGGTGGGGGCGGAGGAACGGAAAATATTATAAAAAAAATGAGGCCTTGACTTCTAGTATATACACCAAATCCCAAATGTTTTTATTCTTACTAGCTTACTTTAGTTGTTTTTCCCTAGTTACTCCTATTTACCCTCAACCCTTCACCGGATAAGTTCAAAAATCAGTCGAATTTTCACTATTTGCCACCAATTACTCCCACTCGTTTAACGCAATCAAGTCAAAATATAATCTAGTTTAAGATATCGTTATACGTGTAACAATTTTCAAGTGAAAATCTAAATTTAATTTTATCAACTCTTTTAATAAGGGAGTGAGGGTGATGAGGGGATGGAAAACATTGTAGTAAAATCTGAGGCTATCGCCTCTAGTACATGCACCAAATCCCAAATTTCCATACTCTTACCAGCTTGCTTTATTTAGTTTAGTTTCCCCTATCTACCACTATTTAACCCCCAACCCTTCAACGCAATCATCTCAAAATAGAATCTAGTTCCAGATGTCGTTATAATACATAAACGTATCAAATTTCAAGTTAATATTTCAATCTTATTTTATCAACACCTTTAATAATGGAGTAGGGATGGTGGGGGTGAAAAATAACATAAATAATCCGAGACCTCGGCTTCTAGTACATACACCGAATTTCAAGTTTCTGTACTTTTAACAGCTTGCTTTACTTATTTTCCCCTATTTACCCCTATTTTAAAATATAATCTAGTTCCAGATGTCGTTATCATACATAGGTGTACCAAATTTCAAATGAATATCTGAATTTAATTTTATCAGCCCCTTTAATAATGGAGGGGGGGGGGGGGTTGGCGGAGAGGTTGAAAAATGTTACAAAATAATATGAGGCTTTCTTTGGCTTCTACTATTTACACCAAATCCAAGTTTTTGTCCTCATACCAGTTTGCTTTACTTATTTTTCCTATTTACCTCTATTTACCCCTGAACTCTTCATCGGAATTATAACAAAATATGACATAATTACAGATGTCGTTATGATACATGCTTGTACCAAACTTCACGGGTATATCTCAATTTAATTTTATAAGCCCCTGTAATAATGGAGTGAGTGTGGCGGAGAGGTTGGAAAATGTTATAAAATAATACGAAGCTTTGGCTTCTAGTATTTACACCAAATCCAAGTTTGTGTACTCTTATCAATCTGCTTTACTTATTTTTTCCTATTTACCCCTACTTAAACGAGAACTCTTCACCGGAATCATCACAAAATATAATCTAATTGTGGTTATAATATATACATGTACCAAATTTAAAGTGAACATTTCAATTTTATTTTATCAACCCCTTTAATAATGGAGTGAGGATGGTGGGGGTTGCCAAATATTATAAGAAATCTGAGGCCTTGACTTCTAGTATATTCTCCAAATCCTAAAGGTTTGTACTCTTGTTAGCTTTACTTATTTTCCCTTCATTGCCCCTATTTAACCCCCAACCCTTCAACGGAATCATCTCAAAATATAATCCAGTTCCTGATGTCGTTATAATACATACGTGTTTCAAATTTCAAGTGAATATCTCAATTTAATTTTATCATTAATAATAAAGTGGGGTTGGTAGGGAAATGGAAAATATTTAAAAAAATCTGGGGTCTTCGCTTCTAGTATATATACCGAATCTCAAGTTTCTGTACTTTCTCCAGCTTGCTTTACTAATTTTTCCTTATTTACCCCCATACCCTTTATCGGATATGTTCAAGAAACAATTCAGTTCCATCCATTCCAGATCTCATTATAATACATACTACGTGTATAAAATTTCAAGTCAATATCTTAAACCGTTCCAGAGAAAACGTGCGACAAAAAAAATTACAGATAGACAAACAGACTGACCGATTGACCAACCGACCGACAGACAGACAAAAAAATTTTTTTTCGCTCAAACTTAAAATCTCGACGTTTTATGACATGTTAAACCTATTTCAACAAAAAAAAAATCAAATTTTTTTTACGATTACTATACTCCCTATGGAACTAATATATATACTGAATTAGAAACTAATTTGTTTATCAAAATATTATTGAGAACAGAAAATATGCATCGTGGATATGAGCTGCAAATAATAAAACAAAAACGGGTAGGAAATGCATATTTACCACATTTCTTAGTAATATAATAATTTAAACGGCATGGCAACAGCAGACCACAGACGGCCGCTACAATATTGATGTTTATATTTTAGCATCAGTTGAATGAAAATTTTAAAACCCTGTTTTTTTTCAGATGGTGTCTTCATTAGATAAGTATAAAAGTTTTTATATATCTTACATACATATTCTGACAATTTTCAAAAAATCTGGTATGATTTTTAATCCCCGAAATACGCACGTGTTCTGTAAATACAGGATGTCCCACTATTTCACCCCAAAGCCATATATCCTATATTTAAGAGGATAAAGATGAACTAAGGCATAGTGAAAGACATCAGTGTCCTTCTGCTTACACCCTTGAAATCGTCTTTCTTCTTACAGCCCTTAAAGAACCGTCCCTAAATGTCACCTTCTAAAATATTACACTGCAAAAAAATTCTTACTTAATTACTTCCACATCCACGTAGTGGATTGGAAGTATAGTAATCGCAAAAAAATTTTCAAAAATTTTTATTCGTAAAATAGGTTTAGAATGTCATGAAACGTCGAGATTTTAAATTTGAGCGGAAAAAAAAATTTCTGTCTGTCGGTCTGTCTGTCTGTCTGTCTGTAACTTATTTTTGTCAGCACGTTTTCTCCGGAACGGTTTAAGATATTGACTTGAAATTTTGTACACGTACCTATATATTATAACGAAATCTGGAACTGGATTGTTTTTTGAGGATATCCGGTGAAGGGTTGGGAGTTAAATAGGGGTAAATAAGGGAAAATAAGTAAAGCAAGCTTGTAAGAGTACAGAAACTTGAAATTCGGTGTATGTACTAGAAGTTAAGGCCTCATATTTTTTTATAATATTTTTCAACATTTATAACAACACCTGGAACTAGGTTATATTTTGAGATGATTCCGTTGAAGGGTTGGGGGTTAAATAGGGGTATATAAGGGAAAATAAGTAAAGCAAGCTGGTAAAAGTACAGAAATTTGGGATTTGATGTATATACTAGAAGCGAAGGTCTCAGGTTTTTTATTAGTATTTTCCATCCCCCACCACCCCCACTCCCTTATTAAAAGAGATGATAAAATTAAATTTAAATATTCACTTGAAATTTGGTACATTTATGTATTATAACTATATCTAAAACTAGATTATATTTTGACATGATTGCGTTGAAGGAGTGGGGATAAGTAGAGGTAAATAGGGAAAAATAAGTAAAGCAAGCTGGTAAGAGTACTGCAACTTGAAATTCGGTGTATGTCTTAGAAGCTAAGGCCTCAGATTTTTTAATAATATTTTTCAACCCTGCCATTACCCTTACTACATTATTAGACGGGGTTGATAAAATAAAATTGAAATATTCACTTGTAATTTGGTAGACGTATGTATTATAACGACATCTGGAACTAGATTATATTTTGGGATGATTCCGTAGAAGGGTTGGGGTTAACAGGAGGACTAGGGGAAAATAAGTAAATCAAGCTGGTAAGAATACAGAAATTTGGGATTTGGTGTATATACTAGAAACCAAGGCTTCAGAGATTGCTTTCTAATATTTTTCAAACTCCACCACCTCCGCTTCATTATTAATGGGATTTATAACATCAAATTGAGATATTCACCTGAAAGTTAGTACACGTATGTATTGTAGTGACATCTGATTGTGATGACTGCATTGAAGGGGTGGGAGGTGGTAGGTTGTGAATAGTGGAAAATAAGTAGGGTAAACTAGAAACTTCATTTTTAACGTATATTATAGAAACCAACTCCTCAAACTTTTCTATGACATCTGCCCCAAATATTAAAATTCCATGACCAATAATTTCCACATACTAGAGTGCAAATATAGTCAAGAAGTTTGCTTTAAAGTGACTTGGATGAAGAATCTGGATTTGGAAGTAGTGATTCCTTAGGCAGCGGTTTTTTATTTCCACATCCACGTAGTGGATTGGAAGTATAGTAATCGTAAAAATATTTAAAAATTGTTTTTTTTCGTTGAAATAGGTTTAGATTGTCATGAAACGTCGAGATTTGAAATTTCAGTGAAAAAGAAAATTCTGTCTGTCTCTCGGTCGGTCGGTCTGGTCTGTCTGTCTGTCTGTCGCTCTGTAAGTTTTTTTTTGTGCGCACGGGTTCTCTGGAACGGTTTAAGATATTGGCTTGAAATTTTGTACATGTGTGTATTGTAACTAGATCTGGAACTGGATGGCTTTTTGCACATATCCGGTGAAGGATTGGGAAGCAAATAGGGGGAAATAAGGAAAAATGAGTAAAGCAAGCTGGTAAGAGTACAGAAGCTTGGAAATTGTTGTATATACTAGAAGCGAAGGCCTCAGATTTTTTCATAACTTTTTCAACCTGTCCACCACCCCACCCCACGCCCACTCCATTATTAAAGGGGCTGATAACATTAAATTGAGATATTCTCTTGAAATTTGGTACACGTATGTATTATAACGATGGAACTAGATTATATGTTGAGACGATTCCGTTGAAATTGGGGAAACCGAGTAAAGTTATCTGGATAGAGTACAGAAACTTGAGATTTGGTGCATATACTAGAAGTAAAGGCCTCAATCTTTTTTACAATATTTTCCACCACCCCCCGCTCCATTATTAAAGGGGTTGATAAAATAAAATTGAGGTATTCAATTGATATTTGGCACACGTATATATTATAACGACACCAGAAAATTAATTATATTTTGAGATGATTCCGTCGAAGGGCTGGGGGTTAAATTGGGATAAATAGTGGAAAATAAGTAAAGCAATCTGGAAGAGTACAGAAACTTGGGATTTGGTGTACGTACTAGAAGCCAAGGCATCAGATTTTTTTTGTTACATTTTTCATCCCCACCCACCACCCCCACTCCATTATTAAAAGTGTTGATAAAATAATAGTATATTATTCAACGAGCATATAATGATGGCTATTATTAATAATAGCCATTATATGCGAGTAGAATACTATACTTTGTCCACGACTATTAAATAAATATTTAATATTTACTTAATTCATCTTCATTTCATTTCTCCTATTTAAGAAAGATTCATATGTCATCATTTTATTATTTTTCGATTTTTCGGCAACAAAGTTTAATGAGGCGATTTCTGCAGCATCCTTTATCTCTGTCGGTCATAGAAATCTCGTTTTTTTTCACTGTCAGTATCTACTTATTTTATTATATTACTCTTTTTGAGTACCTAATATGTTAAATTATTGTAAATAACGTTGGCGTTGAAATCGCACAACGTCAAAATATCAACAACTGTCAGATACAGTTAAGAAACCTCAAGTACCAGCAAATGTCATAGACTACTAAATGTATTTGAAGAATGAAAAGTCAATTTTCCATTAGAAAAATATATTTTTCGTTCAAAAATAAAATATTGTATGCACCACGAGCGTTATTAGATTATAACGCCCATCAGGCAACATACATCCCACGGGCCAAAGGCCCTCGGGCTGCATCATGTTACCTTCCGGGCATTATAATCTATACAACGCACTTGGTGCATAAAATACTATGAGATTTTCACTTGAAATTTTATACATGTATGTATTATAACGACATCAGTAATTAGATTATATTTTGAGATGATTCCGTTCAAGGGTAGGGGTTAAATAGGGAAAAATAACTAAGGCAAGCTGTTAAGAGTACACAAACTTGGGATTTGGTGTACATACTAGAAGTCAAGGACTTAGATTTTTTTTATAACACTTTTCAACCCCGCCACCACCTCCACCCCATTATTAAAAGGGGCTGATAAAATTAAGCTGAGATATTCTTTTGAAATTTGGAACATTATAACGACATCTGGAATTAGATTATATGTTGAGATGATTCCGTTGAAGAGATGGGGGCGTAAGTAAACAGGGGAAAATGAGAAAAGGAAACTGGTAAGAGTACAGAAACTTGAGATTTGGTGTATATACTAAAAGCCAAGACCTCAGATTCCTTTACAATTTTTAAATATGTAAATCAAGCTGGTACACATATTAGTGTGCAAATCTAGTCAAGAAGTTTCCTTTAAAGTGACTTGAATGAAAAATCTAGATGTGAAAGTAGTGATTTCTTAGGCAGCGGTTTTTGATGTATATACTAGAAACCAACTTCTCAAATTTCTTTTATGACATCTGCCCCAAATATTATTTAATATAATCACCAATTATTCCCACTTACTCGAGTGCAAATATAGTCAAGATCTTATTCTTTAAAGAGACTTGGTGGAAAATCTGGATGTGGAAGTAGTGATTCCTTATGCAGCGGTTTTTTTTGTTCTCAAATAACAGAGATGTGGCTTGTGTATGAAATTCTTGAATGCAATTTATATGCCGAGCTTTCAACATTCCTCTGACATGTTTAGAAGTATGTATGTAGGTATGTAGTTATGATGAAACCTTTGGTACATTATTATCTCACCATATTCATCGGCTCAGTGGTGCAACACTAGGTGTTTGGCTTGCGACCACGGAGTCCCGGGTTCGAATCCTGGTCAGGGCATGAATGTTTAGTGGTGTATTTTCATGTGTTACCGAGACGGTAGCAGTAAGCTTAGATCGCTGTTGCGTGGCACAACATACCTATTCGCTGTTATCTCTCCTGAGTTCGAATCTCAGCTGTGGTAGATGATAATATCGCAGGGAATAGTTGTTATGTTGATATCTATATGTACGTGTCCTGGTTGACTGGTGGAATAGCATTAGCTAAACTCCGCCTTTTACTATATAGAATCTTCAGTTCACTAAAAAGAGAGAAATAATCTGCCTTACAGAAGAGTATTCAATACAATTTCATCCTGTTACCTGATTAACTTGGCTTCATTATGTAACATAGATATTGAGGTCAGTATAAGAACCGCTGCCTAAGGAATCACTACGTCTACATCCAGATTTCCCATCCATGTCACTTTAAATGAGAGCATTTTGATGTTATATTTGCACCACAGTATGTTGACATAATTGCTCATGGAATTCTAATAATTAGTATTTGAAATCATCTGACCCAAAAACCCACAAAGCGAGGTGCCACTTTAATACCATTTCGACTGACCGACGACTAATGTGGGGTGAGGGTGGCTGATGCCAAACAATTTTTCTGAGAACTTTTGCTCTCGTATACACCAAATCTCAATTATATTTTGCTTACCCCTTTAATAATGGAGTGGATGAGACAGATATCATAAAAAAAATTAAGACTTTGGTTTCTGGTAGGTATATACACCAAATCTCAAGTTTTTGGACACTCACTAACTTGCTTTACTTACTTGCCCCTATTTATCCCTATTTCACCCTAACCGTTCAACGGAATCATCTCAGAATATAATCTGGTTTCATATGTCGTTATAATACACATGTATACATAATTTCAAGTGAATGTTTCAGTTTAATTTTATTAACCCTTTTAATAAGGGAGTAGGGCTGGTGGGGTAGGGGGGGGGGGCGGATGGCAAATGTTAAAAAAATAGAGATCTTAAGTTTCTAGTAAATACACCCGATCCCAAGTTTCTGGACTCTTACCATCTTATATTACTTATTTTCCCCTATTAACCCCTATTTATCCTCCAACCCTTCACCTGAGTGAACTCAAAGTACAATTTAGTTTCAGTTCTTGTTATAATACACATGTGCACCAAATTTCAAGTGAATATCTTAAACCGTTCCAGAGAAAACTTGCGCACAAAAAAAACTTACAGGCAGACAGGCAGGCAGACAGACAGACAGACGAACAGACAGACATTCTTTTTAATCAAATTTTAAAATCTTGACGTTTCATGACATTCTAAACCTATTTTAATAAAAAAAATCATTTTTGTTTTTTACGATTACAATATTTCCACTACACTGCATAGATGTGGAAGTAAAATGAAGATTTCTTACGCAAATTTTTTATATGATATGACTTTTTAAATAAAGTACAATGTGATAGCATATTTATTGAAAAAAATCAACATCAATGTGTTTTTCCTATTTCAACGTACGCATAAATATACAAAGAATATCTTACTGGATAAATGAATAGTCACAATCATAATTTTTACACATGATTAGTTCAAATGGATACAATGTATTTTTTAGAGACAATTAATTCAAAGAAGTACACATTAGCTCATGTTATAAAAACAAATAAATTTACAAACACTTTCTAGTTGATTTAAATTAATTAGAATATTGAATGTTGATACATTCAAGCTTGTATAAATTAAAGTTAAGTCTCTAGAGTAGGAAATAATTTACTGTATCATTCATATAATTCATTTTTTGTAACTCTTATTTTATAGAGAAATCATGAGTTACTCGTTATGAAACATTTTTAACTTTTTCTATTTTTAAATCTTTATAGTGCAGCGTACATCAATGGCAATATCGACAATAAAGTTAAAAAGTGAAATGATAAATCTTCTTCCATTTTAGCGGAAGCACTAAGGTCTGAAAGCTCGGAACATTTCCGGCCGGGAGCTTTTGCCACCCTCATAAATTCTATTCTATTGGTAAGAGTGGAGCATGCGTACTTTCTTCGATATAGGGGTAGTTGGGGACATTACCGAATACCCTCTAGTCATTCGTCTGATCAATAATAATATTCATGCGCCTTCAAATATAGAGAAGACGGATGATAACAAGATGTTTTCATGTATGCTGAAAATTTTATTGCCGCTTTATGTGCTTTATCGTAACTTAATTACAAAATTGTTTGGTGTCCAAGATACAACTTAGTTGGAAAAAGTAGCGTATTTCTTATCCATTGGCTTTCAAATCATCTTTAAATTTTTCTAATTTATTTGAAACTTGATGATCTTTTTATGTATAATTCTTTTATTCGAATTTCTAGATTTTAAAAAATATCTCAAAAAAATTGTTAGGTATACACAAAACAAACAAAATTCAAAAATAGTTATTGGTTATAAAATAACACATTTCTGTAGCTTTAGGTTTTTAAATTTATGATAGAAAATAAATTAAATAAGAATATCTTTTTAATCGTAAAACACTAGTAATATATCGTATTTGCAAATTTACCGCATTTTTGATATAAACTTTTCTTTTAATATAAATTAAAATTTTAAATAATATAAGAAAAAACATGTTTTTTAAACAATCTATTATTAAAATGCGGGTAGTTGGTTTATCTTCGTCGAGGACAGACGTGTTGTGTGTGACGCTCTCGAAAAATTACAAAAACAACCGGTTAAAACTCCATTAAAGTCGATAAAATCGGTAGATTAAATAATTCTGCCTAAAATCAAGTGTAATAATAAAAAGGCAAAGTACGCTACAAATTAAGAATGGAAAATTACTGTAAAATATTTTTTAATAGTATCAAATAAAGCAGACAAGTGCAAGTACAATCTCTCTACCTACACTCAAGAAGGACTTCTTGAAGACCCGTTTTACGTGGTTTATGGCGATAAAGAAAGCTGAGCAATAAATGGTATCAAAATGTGAAACGTGTGTTTACAAGGCATGTGTTTACAAAGCAATATAGACATACATACTAGCTGTGCTGTGACTTAAAGTAATTGTGTGCAGAGGAATTTTTTTAAGTGAACGAAATCAACCCAAGAAAAGAAATAAAATGAAATGGAAACCTCAGGACCAGACTCTACAGAGAGATAAGCTATAAATTATTTGATTTGATTTTATTCTATTCGTTCTGATTACTTTGATAACTTTACCAACTTAGTTTCTATAACTCAATGTATTAATTCAAAACAACGAACCTGTGCTGAATGGGGGACAGGTGATAAAATAAAGAAATACGAGGAATTGGAAAACGAGAGTTGAAATTAATTAATAAGTTGAAATTAATTACTACAAATTAAACCAATAAGCAGGGTGTACAAAATATTCTCTCGGACCTATTTCTCATAACCCGCTGTAAAAGGCTCTTTTTTACTGCAAGACAGGGAACTTCCTTGTACTTCCACCGTAAATGTATATTTACCTGTGGAACGGTTAATAAATCCTCTCCCTGCGGCGAGCGAATGTAGGCATATCTTGGCAGACAAAGGAAGTGAACGCAAGTTGGCAGAAGAAGGTGTACACTATTAGATTCAAAAACAGAAGAAATAGAAACATTGTATAGAAACTAAAAAACTGTTAACTATATCAACAGTTCTATGTAAATAGTAAGTATCTATGGATATTGAATATAACAAACATTCTTAGAGCTGTGTATTTGTCATACACATCAAAAAAGATTTTTCAAAAAAAGCCTTGAAAAAGGAAACAGATTAGATTTCCGAAACGTCGGCGAAATATTTAATTTCAAGTTTTTATACTTATTTGTGTTGTTTATTTATAAAAAACCAACCTTTAACTGATCCTTTGACGTAAACGTCACAGGCGTAGAGGTTTTTTACCAGTAACATACTGGTTAATTGTGATATAGTTTGTAGATTCCCCTAGCACCGCTTAGAAAGAAAACATACATGTGGCAGGAAGTCCCAAAGAATTGAAGAAGGAAAAAAAATAAGATAATGCCACAAATAAAATTTAGACAATATGTAAAATTTCAAGTCAAATTCTAAAAGGCTTGTTTTAAGGTTGTTAATTGACTGGTTGTGAAAATTCAACCAATTTTTAACATAATTAAGTATTCTCTTCACACTCAAAGAGAAATCACTGAATAACATTACGCCAAATAATATTATTTGGAATATTAATTAGTAAACAGAGTCAGTGTTTTGATGCGCCAAAGCTTATCCATTATCTTAACAAGTAATTTTACTGATTCCCCAAAAAAATCTAATATAACACATTCTATGCAGCAAAAAATTTACATACGTGGGAAAGTATTGTACAGTCAGTTTTGAGCGTTATGTAATAACAATACTCTGGTATAAATATTAACTAATTTTATATTTTTTATATCTTTGAATAATCGATTTAAGGAAAAAATATGTAATTATTCATCGTCATTTCTTTTTGACGGATCTGAAATTCATCTATTATGAAAATAAAGCCTATAACTTCTGTATTACCAGTTTCAGTTAATATCAAAAACTTATAAACTACTTTTACCTATAATTATGACATATTACATGTTGGATATAACAACTAACTATTGTATTTTTTCGTACCATGTAATTATTTGTAGTATAATATGGTTTTAGTTATAAATATTAAATAAAATCGTTCAAATTGTAGGATGTAAAACAAGTAAAACGCTATAATAAACTACTATAATATGTGCAGGTTATTTAAAACCAAAATATTTAAATAAAATATGTCTTATGATACAATAGCGTAAAATTCAATAATGGAAGGAATCGCATTAGGTCTACATACACAACAATTAAAAAATTTTCTGTATAATTAGTAATGATGGTACAATTTTCCATTACTCAATTATAGTTCATGATTTAATTTCTTCTATAACAAAATTTCGTTTAAATTTTATGGCAGTTATATTTGCTTATATTTTTGTTTAATTCCTTTTGTTCCTGATATTTTGTTCTCATTTAATTTTTCGACATTTCTTCAATTCTAAAGATTTTATCTGACGTGCATCAAGGTTTGATCTTAGGTTCATGATGGCTTAGTATTTGTAATTTTCTGTAGACAACTGCAGTCTACAAGCATGTGCAAATCGGTGTTGCCGATTGGCGGATAATTATCCGATTTGCGGATAATTTAGGATGGTGGAGGATAATTTTCTCATCCTGTTAAAAATCGGATAAAAAACGGATAATTTCTATCCATTTATTTATCGTATATGTATTGCCGATTGGCGGACTTTTTCGGGCTACTTTAATATTAAATGTGGAAATGAAGATTTGTTTCGTGTAACAGTGAATAATCGTCGAAAATTACCTCCTGCACTTAAAAAAAAATTTGCAGAGAAATCGACCCCCCCCCCTCGCTCTCCAAAATTTCGACCGAGGTGGGGAAAAAATGTGCACCAGAGAAATCTCCCCCACACTCTTCAAAATTTGCAAGTAAACATCTTCAATATCATAGCCGGAAAGGCTGTGGCACCACCGAATCGGATATTCTTGGACATTTTCGGATATTTTCATGTTAGTCGGCGGATAATCACAGCTAATATCATCGGCAACACTGGTGCAAATATCACTCGAGTATATAATGGCGTTTATATCAGAACATCATTAGTAGCTCAAAATAGTCCAATCAGTGACTTAACGTTAAATTAAACGAATGTCCATTTTAACCTGAAAGTGAACCCTAGTAAATATAAAAAATAATATTATTCAAACCTAAGAAAAAATTGAACTGTAACCTGTACCAGTTGTTATTAATATATAGCAATACTAATATGCTCTAATTTTTTTATATTTTTAAGTCGTTTTTGAAAATATACCCACTTTAAATTAAGAAAAATTTTACGACTTTGCTGAAAAAAATCCTTTTTTTTAAATAACTCCAAAACAATGACATTAAAGGAAAATATGACAATATAGAAAAATAAAGCTTAACAAGCGATGTATTAATTTGTTTTTAAAATAATTGTAGAATTACTAGTTTCGGAAATATGACACTACAAATGTGTGGCTTAAACTTTTATTGGCAAAGAAATACATTTAAATATCATATTTCTTCAAAACTTTTGATAAATTGAGGCTCTCAAAATCACCCGTATAACCAAGCGATATGGGTTTCCGTGAACTATATTCTATAAAGATAATTTATAATGGAGCGGAGGTGGTGGAGTTTGAAAAATATTAGAAAGAAATCTGAGGCGTTAGTTTCCAGTATATACAGCGAATCCTAAATTTCTGTACTCTTATTAGTTTGATTTACTTATTTTCCCCTATTTACTCTTGTTTAACTCCCAACCCTTCAACGGAATCATCTCAAAATATAATCTAGTTCCAGACGTCGTTATAATACATACGTCTACCAAATTTCAAGTGAATATCTCAATTTCATTTTATCAATCTCTTTAATAATGGAGTAAGGGTGGTGGGGGGGTTGAAAAATATTATGAAAAATTCTGAGGCTTCTAGGACATATACCGAATTTCAAGTTTCTGTACTGGTACCAGCTTGCTTTACTTATTCTTCCATATTGACTTCTATTTACCCCCCACTCCTTCAACGCAATCAGGGGGTGATGAAAAATATTATAAAATTATAAAAAAACCTGAGGCCTTCGCTTCTAGTATATACACCAAAAGTGAATACCTCAAATTTATTCTATCAACCCCTATAATAATGGAGTCGGTGTGGTGCGGCCACAGTGGAAAAAAGAGCCTTTTTTTGGACAAAAGTCTGCCTACAAGTCAAATTTTAATCAATTTTGATCTACCTTGGCTTAGAATGTAGGTTATTGGCTACACTTTTAGAGTATACTGCCTAAATTGCAAACCCCGATTTCCTAAAATCAAAAAATTCAACAAAACACAATTACCCTACTCGAAATTTTATTAACATATTTTATAAATTACTTTCAGTTATTTATCACATTTTGTTATAAAAAAAAACTTTTTCGAGCCAATGAATTAAAATTTTACCTACAAATAAAAGAGGCTTGTAAATTATTAAAATAAAAAAATGTATACTATAAATAACAAAACTCGAATCTTTTATTGACAATAATTGTGGAGATATATCAAAGACACTAATTAAATGTTAGTACCTATATCTATCTAATATCTAATATCTATTTAAAAGATCCAGTCGAATATTTTATTGTTATAAATTATCTTGAAGATATATTGGAGAGGTTAACTAGATATTGATGATACCATCAGTCTACCAAATTTATTATTATAGATTGAAGTGCAAGCTTTATCATATTAAGCAGGGATCTGAATAATTGCATTTTATAAGTGAATATATTCTAATTTTGTGCAAATATCAAAAATTATGGATGCGATATTATTCTTGCTTTTCACTAAGGGTAATTATTAACTATGTCTATAAAATTGTTAATATTGACATTGTATTGATTTATAGAAAAATATTTGAGGAAAGAATATTTAAATTTCAATTTAATTGTTTTATATAAATTAAACATTGTTACAAAAACGAAATATAAAATCAAGAAAAAAAAGTTGTGTGAAATTATTTGGAATGGTGATAAACAAAAATATACAAAAAAAGATTTTATATTAAATAACATTAGGGATACATCTAAATTTGATGAAAAGCAATTGAAGATGATACAAAAAAAATTGATCAATTTGACGTAGAAATAGAAAAAAGTGATTACTCTCATATTTGATACATTTTTTGAGGTTAGAAAATTTGGGTTTGCAATTTAGGCAGTATACCTTGAAAGTGTACCCAATAACCTACATTTTAACCCCAGGTAGATCAAAATTGATTAAGATTTGACTTGTAGGCAGATTCTTGTCCAAAAAATGCAGTTTTTTTCCACTGTGGCGGCGGTAGAAAAATATTGCAAAAAAAATCTGAGGCCTTGGCTTTTAGTACATACACCGAATTTTTGTACTAATACTAGCTTTACTTATTTTCCCCTATTTAACTCTGTTTAACCCCCAACCCTTCAACGGAATCATCTCAAAATATAATCTAGTTCTAGATGTCGTTATAATACATACCTGTAACACATTTCAAGTGAATATCTCAATTTTATTTTATCAACCCTTTTAATCATGGAGTGGTGGAGAGTTGAAAAATATTATAATAATCTTCTAATTCTAGTGCATACACCGAATTTCAAGTTTATGTACTCTTACCAACTTGCTTTACTTATGTTCCCTTATTTACCCCTAAGTAACCCCCAACCCTTCTCTGGATATCTTCAAAAAACAATCCAGTTCCAGATATCGTTATAGTATATAAGTGTACAAAATTTTAAGTCAATATCTTAAACCGTTCCGGAGAAAACGTGCGGACAAAAAAAAGTTACAGACATACAGACAGAAAATTTCCTTTGCACAAATTTAAAATCTCGATGTTTCATGACATTCTAGACCTATTTCAAGAAAAAAAAAATTGAAATTTTTTTAACGATTACTATAGTTCCAATCAATCACATGGATGTGGAAGTAATTATAATACAGCGGCACAATTTGAAGAAAATTTGATGCAACTCATTAGTTAACTTGATTTTAACTTCTATGATGTAGTATACAGCATTTCATACAGATTCGGAAAATATACTTCGCGATATAGGGAATAAACTTCGCTGTAATTGGGCTACTTAAAGCAGAATGTGTAGGGTCGACGCGGTCAAACGGTGTTGGTATGAACGAATACCAATGCCCTACGTTAATCTACGGACAGGGCATGGTTTACCTGCGCAGATACACATTTACATATCACGAACTTCAATTTCCGAATCTGTATATGCTCGATTAAACGCACGGGTGTGAGGTATCACGGATATTTTTCATATTTGTACGTTTCACTGCTTAGCTAAAAGTTATTTTAGGGGTCGCGAAGGCTGTTATATTTAAGTACAAACTTATCATAGGTAAATTCGAAACGTGTTTCTTTTAGAACAACTACTTCTTAGGCTATTTTCCTATAATTCAATACACAATGCGGCAAATTGCCGGGAAAGTAGTTGTCTTGAAAGAAAGGCAGATAAGTAAAGTAGTAATACACATAAAATGGCAGTAAGTAGATTTTCTTAAGAGGCAACATGTTTTGAGTACTGGTATTGGATCAAATTGATTGTGAAGTACACATTTACCTCCAGAAGTGATTTCATATTGTCACAATTCGATACAATTATTTTCAAGTACCAAAAGCACATATTCATTATGGCAGCAACAGCAACAAAGTTTTGAGCGAAGATAAAATAACTAAGAGGTTAGAGGTAATACTTCATGCATTGATTGTGTCATTATAGTTATATAATTGAGTGATAAAAATGATTTAACCTTGAAATATAACTTTTAACCAGTTTTCTTTAAATATACCCCACGCCAATACGACGTTGGAACGTTTTTTATGTAAATCATTAACACAAAACACTAAATCAACATTTTGCAATTTTAAGCCTGTTATCAGTCAGTAAGAAATATCTGTTGCAAATCAAATACATAGAAAAAGCTCTGATATTTTTCCAGTTTATCCCTGAAACTACGACAATGCCTATTATTATAAAACTCTGTTTAATGTCCAACAATTATTGGTTGTAAAATCGATACATCTTTCAACAACTTTAAAACGTCTATAGGAGTTTCTCAGATTGTTTATAATAAACGAAAGAATCTAAACGTATTCTTTGTTACCTCTAACATACTGTATAGCGGAAACATATATAATTTTTTCTCTGAGGCATGTATTATAAATACATAAATTGATCAATTTGCCATTGATGGCGGTGGGTGCTTTAGGCGTAATGAGAAAACTAAATATAGATCACGATTAGACCCAAGTGATGATTTTAGTGCACATAAGTGAACCAAGTTATATAAAATATATTAATTTCACTTTTCTAAATGTAAGTAATAAACTCAAAAACGGCTTCCATTTTTGACACGTGGCACACAAAAATTACATATAAGTGGTTGTGTTTTGTATATGTTCAGTAATTTTACTCACACAAAAAAGTATAGAAGGCAAGAATTATATTAATTTCAGTAAATTGCAAGAGAAGCACATGGCAAATATAAGAATGGTATAATGTGACTGCTGTAATATTTTAGCTTCAAATGCATGGTATATAACATACTATGCAACCCTTGGTATTATGTGGGTGTGGTCTGTTCCCCACGAATTGGCCTTGCAGTATTATTTTCAGACTGCTTTATCCCCTGGTTACTTTCGACATAAATATTTTACTGAAAATAACAAATTTTCAAAAAGTTGTTAATAAAATAGGGCAAAAGTAATTTTTATAAGTATGTTCTCGAATTTAGAAAACATTGCTTCACAAATCCAGCATATCCTAGTAATTACACCGAATATCAGAATAAATGTTTAGATCGAGAAATAAATACAAGTTATTAAATTGATAGGTAAATATGTAATGTACCTACCCACCTACACCCAAACATTATTATTTGCTACTTAGATTATTGAAAAAATCAGCTGCCTAAGGAATCACTGCTTCCACATCCAAATTTTTCATCCAAGTCTTTTTAAAGGAAAACTTCTTGACTATATTTGAACTTTAGTATGTGGAAATAATTTGTCATAGAATTTTAATAATATTTGGAGCAGATGTCATAAGAAAATTAAGACGTTGATTTCTGACATACATGTGCGCCTAAAATTAAGTTTCTGGACTCCTATTAGCTTTCTCTACTTATTTTCGCCAATTATACTCCCCGTCCACTCCTTCAACGAAATTATTTTTGTCAGACGTCACTACAATACATAGGTGTACCAAATTTCTAGTGAATATCTCGATTTTATTTTATCAACCCCTTTAACAATGAAGGTGGTCGGAGGGACGGATAATATTGTAAAAACAATTGAGGCCTTGGTCTTTTCATGATATTCTAAGCCTATTTCAACATAAAAAATATATATATTGAACGGTTTTTTACGATTACTATACTTCCACTCCACTATATGGATGTGGAAGTAATTTTCACTACTATTCTAACCATTTCTACACTGTGGAAAGTTATAAATGTATATTAATGGAGTAAAACTAAAATTTGTAATCTCACTATGGCAATTTTTTGCTGAAATACTACAAGAAATATAGTAGAAAGTTTTGGATACATCCGTGTAGTGGAAAATTCTTGTTTAAACAAAATAATGTTCTAAATTCTCTATCTTCACAATTAATCTTAAACATCTCTGGTTGGGTGTATAGTTCTTATCACAATGAGGAAAACATAAATTATTCATAGTGAAATTGCATAGAAAACTGGATTTGTCAAAGCTTCTTGGTCAATTATTCAAGTTGCAAAACATAAGAACATTTGAGAAAGGCCATTTTAAACAGTTGATGATAAGTTCCATAATAATGCACACATTTTGACGAAACATTAGGAGAAGCTCTTGTGGAGCTAAACCATCAAGTCAAGTTTCAAGTTTTTGAATATTCTTTTGTTTAAACAAAAGCTTCCCACGACTAGGGCTTAATCCAAAACCATTTACAAGCGTAATAAATATTTGTGCCTACATTAGTATTACCAGTCGCCGCTATAGAAAGGAAATTGTTTCAGAACACTCTCATTATGAAATATGTATCAGCGCTTTTTCTCGAATGCAAAAGTTATTAACAATGATTAACAAAATAAAAGCACTTTGTATGTTTTTTCTTCAGTATCTTGAAAATTACTAAAGAGAGTAAAATACTATACATTTCTTTTTGGTAGAATTTAAAATTCTTTAAAATAATAGTTAGAGGGAGCAATTCCTAAGATCAGTGGGGAAGAGGGTAAAAGCGCCTAATGAAGAGATATCTCCCTATTAATCAAATTTTAGCCAAAAATATTCCTCAACAATCCTGTAGTATTTATTTATGTACAACTTACAATTAGTTTCAGTTAAAAAACATTATCCAATTTGCAAAAAACAGCTTATTGTTAATCATAATTTTAGTGCAATTGTACTAAGCTGTTTTGCAGATGGGGTGATTTAACTGAAAATAAGTGTAAGTTGTACATAAATAGATACTACAGAATTGCTGAAGAATGTTTTTGGCTAATATTTGATTATTAGGGAGATATCTCATCATTTGGCGCATTTACCCTCTTGATGAGTTTTTACTGGCCGTCAATGTCTCAAAAATGGTGTTCAGGAACACATCATCTGCAGTCTCCAAACATCATCATCCACAGTACAACATACTATTTAGATCTCTTGCTGCGTAAATTTAAAAAAAAATTTTATTTGTGCTATCATAGTAATCATCGTGATATAGATCTTAATTTTTAAAAATGAATTATTATTTGTTTGCTTATAATTGTATTGAAACATTCTTTATAAGTTTTTCTTTTAGTTATAGATAGTTATTTTTTCTGCTGTTTGCAAAATCCTATAAAGAATGTTTCAAGATCTTAATTGTCGATATGCTATTCTGGATGGTTTGTAACATAGAACTAACTGATATAACTCTATTTAAATTTTAATTTAATGATAATTTTTTTCTGATAAAATACTCATCAGTAGCATTACTTCTTTTCTTATCTGAAAGTTAAGGATCACACCTTAACATTGAACCTCTTGTCACGATTTCATTATTTGTAGAGGAATGAAAGGAATTGGCACACGAATAGTCGTTTGATATTTTCTATATGCGAAAACTTAGAGATATATTAGATGAGTCATTAGAAATAATTGATCTTAGAATATATCGTAAAGATTGAGGAACTAGAGGTGTGGCCTGTACATTTATTTATATAACAATTTGAATACTTTAATTACTATTAGTTATAGTATATAATTGAACAATTATGGATTAAAGTAAAAAACCGCTGCCTAAGGAATTACTACTTCCACATCCAAATTTCCCATCCAAGTCTCTTTAAAGGAAAACATCTTGATATTATATTTGCACTCCAGTATGTGGAAACAATTGCTCATAGAATTTTAATATGATATTTTTAATCGTCTGATCCAAGAACCCATAAAGCGACGTGGCGCTTTAATACGTTTTCGACAAACCGACGTTTTGGTGGTGGTGATGCCAAAGAATTGTTTTGAAAACTGTTTCTCCCATACACACTAAATCACAATTTAATTTTGTTAATCTTTTTAATAATGGAATGCAGGTAGTGGTGAAGGTGGTAGATGTCATAGAAAAATAATGACCTTAGTATATACACCATATCTCAAGTTTCTGGACTCTTACTAGCATGTTTTACTTATTTACCCCTATTACACCCCCAACCCTTGAATGGAATCATCTCAAAATATAATCTAGTTCCATATATTGATATGATACATAGATGTATCAAATTTCAAGTTAATATCTCAATTTTATTTTGTTAACCCCTTTAATAAATGCAGTGGGGGTGCAAAATCTAATTTAAAAAATTGAAACCTTTGCTTTGTATATAAACCGATTCCCAAGTTTCTGGACACTTATTAACTTGCTTTATTTAAATATTAAGTCATTTTCTTAAGTTTATTTTGTTGACCCCTTTACTAATAAAGTAGGGGTGGAAAATGCCAAAAAAAAATTTAGACCTCGGCTTCTGGCATATACACCAAATCCCAATTTTCTGAAATCTTATTAGTTTGCTTCACTTATTTACTCCTATTTCACCCCCAACCCTTCAACGGAATAAGCACAAAATTTTATGTCAATATCATTCTTCTATGTTGTTAACCCCTGGAAAAAGAGAGTGGCGGTGGTGGTGGGGATGGAAAATATCATAAGAAAACTTGAGACTTTCCTTCTAGTATATGCACCAAACCCTAAGTTTCTGAACTCTTACTAACTTGCTTTACTTATGTTTACCCCTAGTTCACCCCCAACCCTTCAACGGAATAAGCTCAACATATGATCTAGTTCTCGTTATAATACATACGTGTACTAAATTTCAGTCAATATCTTTATTTTATTTAGCTAAGCCCTTTAATAATTTAGTGGAGCTGGTGCAACCTTTCCTTTTATTATATGGGCCATTCTCTGGGAAAATGCAACCTTACTTTCTCCAAAACTTGGAGCTTCAAAATATTGTTGCATGGCATGAAAAGATCGGAAGATGTGTCTACTTTACAAATCTGAGTGGCACAATTTATAACATAATATAATTTTGTGGGTGATTCAGCCCTAAAAAGGCAAGAGGTTCTTCAGTAAAATTTATGACGTTGAATAAAATGATAAAATTTTTTTGTCTAATTTTTGAGACGAAATCTTACTTTTGGAGTAAAGACAAACAACAAATGTCAACAACAAATAAGTGTGAATTTTTTCAGAATAATTCTGTCAATTTTTGGAAATTTCTAGCAATAATTGCGATGGAAGAAAAACATAAAAAAATTGTAATTCCCAAAAATTGATAAAAAAATTCCGAAAAATTCACACTTATTCTTTGACATCTTGCAAATAATTTTTGTTTTATAAATTTTTTTCATGAAGTGCGTCTTGGAGTTAAACAATCTCAAAATATCAATATTGATGATTTTTTGACCCAGTTTTACTGAAAAAGGTTAACTTTTTAGAAAAATCTCAAGACACATTTTTTTTGTTCCTACTCAAAAAATAAGATACCGCCCAAAAATTAAAATAAAAATTCCTTTTATTCAACATCAAATTTTTTTTTTTAAGAACCCTCTTGCCTTTTTAGGGCTGAGTCACCCATAAAATATAAACATTATAAATTGCACCACTCAGATTCGTAAAGTGGACATTATTACCGATCTTTTCATGCCCTGCAACAATATTGTTGAAGCTCCAAATTTTGTAGAAGGTGGAGTCGCATTTTCCCAGAGAATGGCCCATATGCATATACCAAATCTCAAGTTTCTCTACTCCTACTTACTTGAGTTACTAATTTAACCTTATTTACCCATATTTCCCTCCCACCCCTTTAACGAAAGCGTATCAACATATAATCTATATGTGTACCAAATTTCAAGTGAATATCTCAATTTAATTTTCAGTAGTGGAGTGGGCCTTGTGTTAGGGGTTGGCAAATGTTTTAAAATATTTGTGGCCTTGGTTTCTAGTATATACACCAAATCCCAAGTTTCTAGACTCTTATCAACTTGCTTTACTTGCTTTTTCCTATTTTCTTCTATTTTCCCCCAGCCCTTCACCGGATAAGTTCAAAATAAAATACAGTTCCAGATCTCGTTATAATACATACGTGTTCAAAATTTCAAGTCATTATCTTAAACTGTTCCAGAGAAAACGTGCGCACAAAAAAGTTACGGACAGACAGAAACAAAATTGTCTTCACTTCACACAACTTCGAGGTTCGTGACATTTTAAACCTATTTCAACAAGATTTTTTTTTTTATGTTTTTACCATTACTATACTTCCACTCCACTACCTGGATGGGGAAGTAATTAAAACTGAAACATAGGAGTTGGTGTTATACATATATAGACTACACTCTTAGGAGCCGAATATATTTTTAACCAAAATGGAGGATATTTACTTCCACAGCCACGTAGGTTCCCGTCCGGGAACTCAATTCTGGGACACCCTGTATAATTGCCTTATGGATAACCTGTTTCCAGACCATCAAGTTTATAATATCTCTAAGTGAAATTGGAGGACATAGAAAGACGATCTATATAACATTAAAGAATTGTGGCAAGACTTGTTTAGCATATCTTTTTATAGAATACGATGATAATGATGTGGAATAGTAATATTATCGATAAATTCGCAAGTTGAACTTTTTAATCGGGATGTTCGGCAACTTCTAGAGTTAAGAAAGCAGATCGGAGAACAGATGTTAAGACAATAATGTCAATTGGAGATAAAGCTATCAAGAGATATAATACAACTAAATATTGGACTCTTGGACATTGACTTTAGAAACAAATACGTAGACACATGACTTCTGAAATTAAAGGATAAAATAAAGTCTAACTATTTTCAAAAGTTAATTATTTATTATTTGTTTGCTTATAGTAGTGAAACATATTCTTTATAGGAATTTGCAAACAGCTGAAAAAAAACTATCTATGAGAACTAACAGAAAAACTGTATGTAAAAAATATTAATGCAATCTTTGCATTCTAAACTTGTCCAAGGGCAAAAAACATTTCAAAGACTTAAGCATTTCCAAGAAACTGAATGAGAGATTTTATGAAAATTTAATCCATTGGAATGAACATTTTTTTAAGACAGGATAGGTAGATAAATTAATTTAGGCGCTTGTTCTCATTTTTAATTGAATCTTCATACCATATAGAGGAGCGAATTCGAGACTCTATCGTGCCGTTTTTTTTTTCTGGCGTAGAACCAGGTCAATCATATTGTCTAAATGTTATTTGTGGCATTATCTTAATTTTTTCCTTCTTCAATTCTTTGGGAATTTCACTGCCACATGTATGTTTTCTTTCTAAACGGTGCTAGGGGAATCTACAAAATATATCACAATTAACCAGTATTACTGGTAAAAAACCTCTACGCCCGTGACGTTTACGTCAAAGGATCAGTTAAATATTTAATTTCAAGCTTTTATACTTATTTGTGTTGTTTAGTTATCAAAACCAACCTTTAACTGATCCTTTGACGTAAACGTCACGGGCGTAGAGGTTTTTTACCAGTAATACTGGTTAATTGTGATATATTTTGTAGATTCCCCTAGCACCGCTTAGAAAGAAAACATACATGTGGCAGTGAAATTCCCAAAGAATTGAAGAAGGAAAAAATCAGGTCAATCATGTTAGGTTTTGTTAAGCATGTCACTGGGCATATGAAATCGTATTTCACGACATTTTTTCGTGGTCTGGACCTTTTTAAATAAAAAAAAGGGAAAATATTGTATTTTAAATAAAATGAGTTTTTTTTTGTTTCCACCGTCATATCTTCAAAACTAATGTTGCTATCGACGTTGTTTTTTTTTTCAATTAAAGTACACACACGCTTTTAACTGTACTAATGGTTTTTACACAGTTCGCATTTTCATTTCCTTAAAAATTAGGAAAACTAGATATTTGAATTTTACGTATTACAATTTTCACCAATCGATAAACTTTTTTATTTTTGAAAATTTTTATACACATACAGTGAAGCAAATGTAGCCCAAACATTAGAAAAGTATTTGATATAATTATTTTTTTCCCAATGTGTATCGTTTGGCAACATTGATTTTTTTAAAGCGCGCTAAATTAGTCATATGTATTATTGCGGCTCAGAATCTAGATAAGTACACCGCATATGGAAGGTAGGATAAGATGCGTCTAATATACTATTCAAATGTCACCTTAAGGTGGCCATTCCCTAGAAAGAGACATCCGATAGGGAAATATTTATTATTTTTGCCCATAACTTTTTTTTCTTAGTACGTATATTTAAAAAACCTATAAGAGTACCTAAGTAGAACCATAAGAAGACTACTACTATGAATTTTCATTGAATAATTTCAGTGGTTTGCAAAATAGCTCGATTTAAAACTAAGAAATAGGAAGATTAACATAATTTTTAAATTTACCTATTTTGCAACCCGCTGAAATTATTGAATGAAAATTCATAGTAATAGTCTTGTTATGGTTCTACTTAGGTACTCTTATAGTTTTTTAAAATACACGTACTAAGAAAAAAAAGTTATGGCCAAAAATAATAAATATTTCCCTGTCAGATGTCTCTTTCTAGGGAATGGCCACCTTAACCGCGAATATCTCAAAAACGGAGGAACGGAAAAATTGAAAAAATTATGTGTCCATTATAAATCATTCACTGAAATTTGAATAATGTACATTGGACAGTTTTGAAGTGCTGCTAAGTTATATTGAAAAATGTCCTACTTTTTAAGGAAATTTTGACAATACCAGTTTTAAATTCATTATGTATTCGAAAATATGCCTACTATATAAATAATATTTTAGATGCCGATAAGGCATGGTATTTTTTGTACGAGGAAATGTTTTCATAATTTTTTCTAAAATTTTGCAGTTATTCTAAAAAACGTGACATTATGTTTATTCGGTTATTTATCAAGGTATTTACAAAAATTTTGATAAAATAGTTAATTATATAAAATGTAAGCATTTTCAGAAAAAAGAATTGGTATATATCAACTATTAATTTAGTTATCAAGTGCAATAGATAATATTATTGCCCGCGTTCTGCAATATTATCTATTGCACTTGATAACTAAATTAATATTTGATATACACCAATTCTTTTTTCTGAAAATCCTTGCATTTTATATGATTAACCATTTTATTGAAAATCTTTTAAATACTTACATTGATAAATACCCGAATAAACATGAGGTCATGTTTTTGACAATAACTGCCAAATTTTAGAATAAAAAATTATGAAAGAATTTCTTCGTACAAAAATGCCGTGCTTTATCGGTATCTAAAATATTATTCATATAGTAGGCATATTTTTCAAGATATAATGAATTTAAAACTAGTATGGTCAAAATTTCCTTAAACAGTAGGGGGGCATTTTTCAATATAACTTAGCAGAACCTCAAAACCGTCCAATGTACATTATTCAAACTTCAGTGAATAATTTACAATAGACACATAATGAACACATATTTTTTCAAATTTTCTCTAGTCCGCCATTTTTGCGATATTCGCGGTTAAAATGAGGGGTCAATACATTTGAATCGTATATTAGTAGTTTGCGGGATTTAGAGTATACCTATAAATACTTTTAAATAAATGCGATGCTGTAGAATATTCGCAATTTAGTTTTCTAAAATAATGGAGTGCATTATTTGTAGGAAAATTGGGATGATGACAAATCTGTGGTACCAAGACCTAGGATACAAGGTTTGTTGTCACTAATATCTAGTGCTGAAAAAAGACAACATCGCGGAAATATTGTGTCAGAAAAGATAATATTTTAAATGACGAAATTTAATTAAAATTTCATATAGACTGTCGTATAGGTAGACAATTCTTGAAAACATGAACGTTTTTTGCAATCATACAGAGCCGCCGCGCCGCGCCGATTTGCAACAGATGCTGCACAGTACTTAATCGAATATGAAATATTAATAATAGATGGAGGACTTAAATTAACAGAAAAAGTAGTTTCACTACATAAACGTCATTCAGAAATGACCAAAAATCTATTTAGCAAACAGGAAGATACCAGGATGGTTTTGCATGCAATGTACGAAACTAAATTTAGCAAACAAATATTGGTGAAGTCAGTTGATATAGATGTATTAATTTCACTTACTCTCCTTTTTTCGGACTCTGACTTAAATGGAACTAATTTATTTATGCAACTTGGACACGGCACTAGCAGACAATTTTTGTCAATATGGAAGGTAGTGCAAAGTTTATGAACTACAGTTCGTTCTTGTCTTCATTGTTTTACTGGTTGCGACACCACTAATGGTTTTTTAAAAATATTTAAAAAATCTGCGTTTGACGTTCTTAAAGAATATTGTTGTTTTTCAAAAATTATCGGAACTGCCATTGCTGTCTAAACACGAAGCTTTAAAAATCTTTACAAAATTGATTCTAGTACTGTACAAAAACAAAAATAAACAAATTCAGATATTAAACGACCTAAGGATCAAATTAGCAACAACAACAAACGGAGCTTCCTTCAAATGAAGGCACCTTTTACCACCCCTTCCTAAGGTAAACATATATATTTAAATAATAGATTTCCTATCTAATACATTTAGTTAACTATTGTAGGTTTATGTATCAACTTATAACATCGTACAGAAGCAATATGCCAACTACACTTATAAATGCACATGGTTCAGGGCGGAATTTAAGTGACGATGTTTGGACAATATTTTCATTAAGTATTTATTGTTCAGATAAAAATTGTGAAAATCGAAAACATGATTGTGTTAAAGAAGGCCTAAAATGTTCTAACGGGTG
The DNA here is from genome assembly GCA_963583905.1 of Stenurella melanura. NCBI lineage: Eukaryota > Metazoa > Arthropoda > Insecta > Coleoptera > Cerambycidae > Stenurella > Stenurella melanura. Next base: position 89,228,158 of record OY757310.1, read on the forward strand.
CAAAAGTCGTACTTTAAATACTGTTATTTAAAGGTTTCAATGAATGTACAGACGAACTAGAATGCTTTTAACGCAGGGCCTGCGTAACTAAATACTCATTTGTCAATAGAAAAATAGTTGCAGAAAAATAAAGTTGTTTTATTCCTGCGTCTTGGTTTAATTCAATCAAAAATGTATAATAACCTACTTATTAGGTAGGTACTTACTTTATAACAATGATTTATATTTACCTGCTTTTAAATATTTTTTACCTTAAAACAACAAAAGGTAGGTTTATCCCTTAGGTTCGTACCTATTTTGGAGCTGTTAATAGAAGCCCGATTAGTACACATAAACCCAACAACCGTAGTCCGCGGGCGGTAAGCAGTATAATGAGAGCCGGGCGCGCAAGAATATGTTTTAGCCCGTTTTAAATAAATCGCAGACTACATACTATAACCTGCACATAAAAAATTATGATTCTAAAAACTTTTTTCATATATTGGCTTCAATTTGTTCACAGCATGTATATACATATTTTCATAAATAAAAAATTTTCTCGATTGCTGAAAAATACATTCACGAAAATAACAACTTTAAGTTTGCTATTATTTTAACAATAAAAAAAATATATTTTATAATCACATTTTATATAGTTAGAAGCGTTGTTATGTCTACTTCAATTTAAAAAAAAAATCAGTTCCACTGCACAATTATTTTTAAAGATATAACGGTGGGGACGTTAAAAAACATGTTTCATTGAAAAATCATTTTTTTACATTTTTTTCGAAATAAAAAAGTTCCTGACCACCAGAAAATGTCGTGGAAAGTGGTTTCATGTACACGATCACCTAATTAAAGAATCGCACCAAGCCTGGTTTGGTTCTACGCCAGTTTTTTTTTCTCGGAAACTAAGCGACTTTGCTTCCCAATTTTACTCGTCTAATAGGGGATCATGTAGATACTAATTTAATCTGCTTAGCCGTAGGGGACTGTGTTCGATGCTAGTGTTATAATGAGAATGTCAAATAAGAAATTGGACAAATTTATTTTAGGATTTTCATTTAATAACATAACCAGAAGTCCGGTTATTGAAAGAATGCAAAGATTTCATTAATATTTCTTACATATAGTTTTTCTTTTAGTTCTCATAGATAGTTTTTTTTTCAGCTGTTTGCAAAATACAATAAAGCATATGTTTCAAAGCCTAACTATATTTTGATATTAACACATCATCATCATCCTACAAGTACCGAAAAATCTTCCGAAAGCAAAATTTGCTTCTACCAAAAATATAAACGATGTACCAGCTCGTTTTAAGGATGCTCATGCAATGAATAATTATTTAGTTAATGTCATTCCTTTCATAGATATATCCATTGATACTTTAAATATTTATAGAATCGATAAATTAATAACTCAATAAATAAAAATATGTTTATTGACCAGAAGAATACGTATTCTCGTTGACAATATTTAACAAATAATAAGTAATATAAAAATTGTAATATATGACAAACAGAGAATACAACAATACACATTCTCAGAAAAACTTTTTGCCAGCTGCCTGTTTTTAATACATTTTTTGTACCCGTCATTTATACAATCAGAAATAAGTAAGAACATTTGTGTTTGAATTTGTTTATTTTGAATTAAAGTATTAATTTAACTTATTTTTTGTAGTGTAGTAAAAAAAGACCAGATAAACGATGAGATATGCATAGTTTTGTAACAGCAAAATTATAATGTCATGCCTTCTGGAGTATCACCAGGAGTATCACCAGGAGTATATATATGAGTGAGTTTTGGACTTCCAAAACCTATTGCGTTTTTTTTATAAACGATTTTGTCTTTAGGACAGCGTCTTTTTTGGTAGGACGGTGAATATCTCCGGTTCTACAGTCCGATCGGAACAAACAAGAAACCTTAAAAACCTTTGTAATTAGAATTTCAATAAATCTGCGTTGGTTTGGAGTCATTTGAGTACATACATAACGTACAAAATGGAATAAACTGGCTATAAGGGTATTTTACTTCCACATCCACGTAGTGGATTGGAAGTATAGTAATCGCAAAAAAAAATTCAAAAATTTTTATTCGTGAAATAGGTTTAGAATGTCATGAAACGTCGAGTTTTAAATTTGAGCGAAAAAAAAAAAAAATTTCTGTCTGTCTGTCGGTCTGTCTGTCTGTCTGTCTGTAACTCTTTTTTTTTTGTCCGCACGTTTTCTCCGGAACGGTTTAAGATATTGACCTGAAATTTTGTACACGTATATATTATAACGAGATCTGGAACTGGATTGTTTTTTGAGGATATCCGGTGAAGGGTTGGGGGTTAAATAGGGGTAAATAGGGGAAATTAAGTAAAGCAAGCTTGTAAGAGTACAGAAACTTGAAATTCGGTGTATGTACTAGAAGTTGAGGCCTCAGATTTTTTATAATATTTTTCAATCCCCCACCACCCCTACCCCATTAATGGGGTTGATAAAATAAAATTGAGAAATTCATTTGAAATTTCGTACACGTATGTATTATAACGACGTCTGGAATTAGATTGGGGGGGTTAATTTGGGGTAAATAGAGGAATATAAGTAAAACAAGTTGGTAAGAGTACAGAAACTTGAAATTCGGTGTATGTACTAGAAGCCAAAGCGTCAGATTTTTGAATAATATTTTTCAACCCCCACCACCCCTACTCCAATATGAAAAGGGTTGATAAAATAAAATTGAGATATTCATTTGAAATTTGGTACACGTATGTATTATAACGACATCTGGAACTAGATTATATTTTGAGATGATTCGGTTGAAGGGTAAATAAGGGTAAATAGGGGAAAATAAGTAAAGCAGGCTGGTAAGACCACAGAAACTTGAAATTCGGTGTATGTACTAGAAGCCAAGGTATCAGATTATTTATAATATTTTTTAACCCCCACCACCCCTACATCATTATTGAAAGGGTTGATAAAATAAAATCGAGATATTCATTTGAAATTTGGTACACGTATGAATTATAACGACATCTGGAACTAGATTATACTTTGAGATGATTTCGTTGAAGGGTTGGGGGTTATTTAGGGGTCAATAGGGGAAAATAAGTAAAGCAAGCTGTATGAGTACAGAAACTTGAAATTCGGTGTATGTACTAGAAATTAAGGCCTCAGATTTTTTTATAATATTTTTCAAACCCCCACCACCCCTAGCCCATTAATGGGGTTGATAAAATAAAGTTGAGGAATTCATTTGAAATTTCGTACACGTATATATTATAACGACGCCTGGAATTAGTTTATATTTTGAGATGATTCCGTTGAAGGGTTGGGGGTTAATTTGGGGTAAATAGAGGAATATAAGTAAAACAAGCTGGTAAGACTACAGAAACTTGAAATTCGGTTTATGTGCTAGAAGCCAAATCGTCAGATTTTTTTATAATATTTTTCAACCCCTACTCCAATATGAAAAGGGTTGATAAAATAAAATTGAGATATTCATTTGAAATTTGGTACACGTATGAATTATAACGACATCTACAACTAGATTATACCTTGAGATCATTCCGTTGAAGGGTTGGGGGTTATTTAGGGGTAAATAGGGGGAAATAAGTAAAAAAAGCTGGTATGAGTACAGAAACTTGAAATTCGGTGTATGTACTAGAAGCCAAGGCCTCAGATTTTTCAATAATATATTTCAGTCCCCACCACCCCTACTCCATTATTCAAGGGGTTGATAAAATAAAATTGACATATTCACATGAAATTTAGTACGCATGTGTATCATAACGACATCTGGAACTAGATTATATTTTGAGATGATTCCGTTGAAGGGTTGGGGGTTAAATAGGGGTATATAAGTGAAAATAAGTAAAGCAAGCTGGTAAAAGTACAGAAATTTGGGATTTGGGATTTGGTGTATATACTAGAAGCGAATGTCTCAGGTTTTTTTATTGGTAATTTCCATACCACCTCCGCTTCATTATTAATGGGATTGATAACATAAAATTGAGATATTCACTTGAAAGTTAGTACACGTATGTATTGTAGTGACATCTGATTGAGATGACTCCATTGAAGGGGTGGGAGGTGGTAGGTTGTGAATAGTGGAAAATAAGTACGGTAAACTAGAAACTTCATTTTTAACGTATATGGTAGAAACCAACTCCTCAAACTTTTCTATGACATCTGCCCCAATTATTTTTAAAATTCTATGACCAATAATTTCCACATACTAGAATGCAAATATAGTCAAGATGTTTCCTTTAAAGTGACTTGGATGAAGAATCTGGATGTGGAAGTAGTGATTCCTTAGGCAACGGTTTTTTTCATTTTAACGCTCGGGGACGTCAAGAGTTCCGATCGGCTTAAAACTGTCGTAAAATATACCTTTTGTTGAGATCAATACATCCTGAAATTTTGGTGCTCATATATTGAACCTTGTGGACACAAATAAATTTATTATCTGAAATTTGAATTGCCCGCCATTTTGTGCCATTATGTCCAAAATGGATCTTTCTCTTTCCAAAATGTAGATCTCGATGCCAGCTTTCCGATGACATGGAAAATAATATTTTAAGTCATTTTGGTCACATTTATGAAAACATTTTTGTAATTTTTTTTTTAAGAAAAGAAAGAGAATTGCAGGAACTTTAATTTAAGAAAATAGTTAATTTTCGTCCATCTGAACTCGAGATATTTAACTTTTAGCATTTGGGCTAATTGTTAATTAACAAATGCATAATTTTGGTTAATATTTGAATTGTATCATTTTGAAATATATTTACTTGATATGAAATGCTCAAAAGACATTTTTAACTTATAAAAACTAATTTTCAAGCATTTACATTTCATTGTTGTTAACTAGCCTGAATAGTCTTTTTTTTAAATTTGCATATCAAGATTACCTCTTGTTTTGTTGCACATTACTCAATTGTTTCCGGCTTACTAAGTTTGTTGCTAACGTATGTATTTAGAGGAGTTTGATATTCTGCTAACTTCTCTTTGTAAAATTATAGCCTTATTTTTCTTGACTAATGTACTAATGTCAAATATTTGTTCTGTTCAGAGACAACTCCTTTTCTCTGTGTATGTATTTACTGCTATTTTTCTTCTTACAAAGTTAAGTATCTCGAGTTCATATAGACGAAAATTTCTCGCAATTCTCTTTCTTTTCTGATAACAATGTTTCAAAAATCTTTTCAAAATGGCCGCATAAATCTATATGTTGTTATTTGGTTTATAAATAAATGCCAAAAAAGTGGCCAAAATTACTTTAAATAAAATTTTTAATGTCATCGAAAAGCTGGCATCGGGAGCTACATTGTGAAAAATAAATGTATCCTTTTTGGACTTAATATCACAAAATGGTGGGTGATTCAAATGTCAGATAATAAATTCATTTGTGTTCACGAGGTTTAATATTTGGGCACCAAAATTTCAGGGTGTTTTGTTTTCAATAAAAGCTATATTTTCTGAAAGTTTAAAGCCGATCGGAACTCTTGACGTCCCTGGGCGTTAAAAAGAAAAAATATGCTTTTTAGCCAGTTTATTCAATTTTGTATGATGTGTACGTATTCAAATGATTCAAAACGCAAATTTCTTGAAATTTGAATTGCGAAGATTTTTGTTTTTTGTTTGTCCCGATCGCACCTCTAGAACCGGAGATATTCACATTATTACTTATATAAATGCTATTCAAAGAACAAAATTGTTTATAAAAAAAGCGCAGTAGGCTTTGGAAGTCCAAAACTCAGGTATATACTCCTGGAGATATTACATCATAATTTTGTTGTTACAAAACTTTTTTTAAATCTCCTTTGAAGTCATAAACAAAATTATTAACGTGACAGTAATGGCAGCCTTTGTAGTTTACTTGTGTCATTATTTGTTGTTTAAATTATTATTCAGTTTTTTTTTCTTCGTTCTCCAATTCTTTGGGAGTTCCTGCCACATGTATGTTTTCTTTTTAAGCGGTGCTCGGGGAATCTACAAAATATCACAATTAACCAGTATGTTACTGGTAAATAACCTCTACGCCTGTGACTTTTACGTCAAAGGATCAGTTAAAGGTTGCTTCTTTAATTAAACAACACAAATAAGTATAAAAACTTGAAATTAAATATTTCGCCGACGTTTCGAAAATCTAATCTGTTTCCTTTTTCAAGGCTTTTTTCGAAAAATCTTTTTGTTGTGTATGATAAATACACAGCTCTAAGAATGTTTGTTATATTCAATATCCATAGATACTTACTATTTACATAGGACTGTCGATATAGTTAACAGTTTTTTTAGTTTTTATACAATGTTAAGTTTGTGAAGTTCTTCTTTTAACATTGGCAACCAAGTTGTACAGACATCTACGGAACAATTCGACACGCATCTATCCTCATTCGATAATATTATCGCGGATTTTTTAATTTTCCTTTTTTTGCTATCTGCCTCTTTTGTCAAAATTTTTGCCTAGTCCCAGTTTATTCTGTGTCCATTCTCCCAAGCGTGTTCGCAGATCTTGGTCCTCTGAATTTCATTTTTTCTTATATAATTTTAATGTTCGCTCAATCTTACACTGAAAGGTCTGAATGACTCACACACGTATTGTTTGTTGCACTCATACATCAAAATTATATAAGAAAAAATGAAATTCAGAGGGGACTCGGCAAAAATTTTAACAAAAGAGGTAGATAGCAAAAAAAGGAAAATTAAAGAATCCGAGATAATGTTATTGAATGAGGATAGATGCGTGTCGAATTGTTCCGTAGATGTCTATACAACTTGGTTGCCAATATTAAAAGAAGAACTTCACAAACTTAATATTGTATGAAAACTAAAACAAAACTGTTAACTATATCAACAGTCCTATGTAAATAGCAAGTATCTATGGATATTGAATATAACAAACATTCTTAGAGCTGTGTATTTATCATACACAGCAAAAAAGATTTTTCAAAAAAAAGCCTTGAAAAAGGAAAGAGAATAGATTTCCGAAACGTCGGCGAAATATTTAATTTCAAGTTTTTATACTTATTTGTGCTGTTTAATTAAAAAAAGCAACCTTTAACTGATCCTTTGACGTAAAAGTCACAGGCGTAGAGGTTATTTACCAGTAACATACTGGTTAATTATGATATTTTGTAGATTCCCCGAGCACCCCTTAAAAAGAAAACATACATGTGGCAGGAAGTCCCAAAGAATTGAAGAAGGAAAAAAAATTAAGATAATGCCACAAACAACATTTAGACAATATTATTCAGTTTCTTATTTAAAATGGAATATCTTTCTGTAGCTGCTAAAGTCGAATTAATTCGGATAGTGGGTGAAAATATAATTTCATATACAAGAGCGGCCAGAATTTTCAATGCAAGACATCCAGATCGAAGAAATCTCGTAGCAGCCAAAACTGTATGTAGTATTAATAGACTTTTTAATGAGACTGGTTGTATTAAGAAGCACAGACAAAAAAAAAATCAAGTATTAAATAATAGATATGTTGACGATCCACGAATCATAGTGGCATTCAGAAATGACCCAACATCTAGTATTCGCTCAGTTGCTCGTATTTTAAACGTTAGTAAAAATAAAGTTTGGCGTTGTCTAAGAAGAAACAGGCTAAAAGTTTCAAGCCGAAATTTCTACACACTCTAAAAAATGGTGATCAGGAAAGAAGGCTAGAATATTGTTTGTGGTTACAAGGGGAATATTTCAATGATCAGAATTTTACTAAAAACATTATCTTCACTGGCGAAACCACATTTTCAACTAATGGGATTGTGTCGTCACAGAACACTCGTTATTGGGCAGCTGAAAACCCGCATTGGTTTATAAATTGTAAGAACCAATATGTAGCCAAAGTCAATATTTGGTGTGGCATATTGAATAATACATTTTTGGGTCCCGTTTTTTTTGGAAAATTTAAATGCCGAAACTTTTGTCAACCTCTTAAATACTTATCTTGATGGATTTTTGATGGACCTTCCACTGTTGCAAATGGTAAATTTAATTTTCCAGTTAGATGGGGCGCCAGCTCATAATCCAATTGTTGTTAGAAATTGGCTAAACCTTTTCCTCAAATGTGGATTGGAAGGAACAGCCCATTACATGAGTGGCCCCCGCGGTCCCCAGATATCGCTCCAATGGTCTTTTATTTTTGGGGAGTAATTAAAAACCGCGTTTACAAAACCCGTCCGAAAAACAGACAAGAATTATGTGAGAAGATTACAGGAGCTTGTCGAAAGGTGACACCAGTAAAATTACGCAGAGTTCTAAATCATAAAAGAAAAATAGTAGAAAAGTGTATTAGATTAAATGGTGGCTTAGTAGAAATAACAAACATTTAGTTATGCTATTAAATATTTATTTAAATCATTTTGCTATTAACAATTTAAATATGTATTATTTTGTTTAGATTGTGTATTACATATGATACTGATTAACTAAATAATAGAACACTCAATTAAAAACATATCTTTAGTGCTAAAAATTTAAGAAGTTTTATTTTATATTAATTTAAAGCCGTTTTGATATTCTAATCAATTTCGTAACGCGCTGCCCCATTTTGTTGGAATTAGCGTAATCCGTTGCATAACCTAAAGGCCATTCATTGTACCTGTTTATAGCTCTAAAACTACTAGAGATATTTTTAACAAAATTTGGCACAAAGTAATTTTAAAGGATGCCCCATGAGGTGGTGGTAATCTTTAAAAAAAATCCCTAATACAATTTACCTGAAAATTTATCCCATTTTCACCCCCTTAGTTCGCACGTCTATGGAATAAATTAAATAGGTATATGAGCTTTTAGTTAACTGCAAGAGGTGCATAACTTAACCAAGTTTAAAATAAATCGATTTATTAATAACTGAACTACGTAGTTGTTACCGTGAAAAGTGGAACACGCTGTATATTGAAGAGATATTTACATGAGCCTTACATATTTAGGCACTTATTATTTATTATTTATTTTTATCCGTCGGACGACTACTCTATATTTTATTAACCAAAATAAGTACATTCCGATTATTATTATTCTTCTCGTTCCTTAATTAATAATTTTTTAGAATGACCACCCTGTATAAATATAGAGGAGAGTTCTGTGTGAATATCTTTTATTTCGTACTACCCGGTAAATGATTATTTTCCGGACTCTTTTGCGGCCGGTAAATCGAACATTACAGTATCTTTAAACAACTTGTATTGTAATAAGTCACCTACCGGACTTACAACGTAAATTACTATACCGATTTTTTTCTTTTAGATTATCTTGTACAAAACAATAATTATTATTTACACCTTCCTATTTAGTTTTAAACTTAAACTGATACAGCGGAAAAGAAACGAAACAAAACTAATAATAATTAATCTTTAACAACAGTCGGGAGGATGAACATCTCAAGTCGACAAAATAAATATTCTACAAAAGGATGAAACACCCTAACATTAAAGTGCAGTTTAGTACCAGATAACAATAAAATTTAACGACGTAGTAGTGTGTCCCTTAAGCCAATTTAAGTTCATTCAAAATCATTCGAATTCGGAAAGGGCATTAACAAAGCCCATTGAGAAGATTCCTTGCGGCAGTCAACGCCAGTCGAGGGCACGCGGCGCCATAGGCGGGCGTCTGTCGAAGTTGGGTAAGTTAATTATAATCATTTCAAGAACGTACCGCAGCCGCAGTGATACAAGCATAGTTTTTTAGCTTTTCTAATGACACTGCTTTGCCGAAGGTGTGTTATTATTGGGCGCATTCCTTTGATTGCTTTGTTTCCGAAATTGCATTTCCGCACGATATTTTTTTGTAGTGGTTATTTTACCGTTTGTTTTTAAAGATTCCATTTTTCGGGGGTCCTTTACTCACAAAAAAGTTATTTGGTGTCCCTCTAGGCACATTTCAACAATAACATTTCTCGTATTCAAGTAATATATAAGTGGCAAATGAAAGAAACTCTACAAATAATGACGAATGAAAAATGGAATATCTATTGTGTACAGAACGAAAATACTTATTCCCACGAAACGTATTGAACTGATAAATGCGGTGATCGCGAGCGAATGTCCATGTAAGCGTCTTCGAAACACGTAGAATAAAAAATATAAAATAAAATTCTACATGTAACGTAACTGTAAATTGTAATCAGCCCCTGGAGGGAAGGTATCTTTTTGTCACTGAACAAATTATATAGGACTACAAAAAAGAAAATATTTTCCTAAGATTCCGATCTATCTTAAAGTATTTAGTCGCACAGAAACGAATTTTGGAAAAATAAAATTTTGTCGTGTCGATTTTCCTCCATATCACCCTTTGATCCCCTAAAAAGGGCAAAAATTATGTTTTCCTGGACATACCGATAGTTAATAGAGAATACCTTATTTGTTTTGTTTTGTACAGTACATCACGATATCGATATTGCAAATGTTTGAATTTTCCACCACTTGCCGCCTCTCATTACCTTCTTAGGGAGGTAAAAACTACATTTTTCAACAAATTTAATTTATATGTATAGAGTGTTTGGCGGATGGTTTGTCAAACGGAAAGGGAGGTTAGATGAGGCCATTTTGAAGATATTGAGCTCTATACAAAGCCTCATGTAAAAGAATTTTTTAATAAAATGTTGTAAATGCACATTGTTTTTAAAACAAATTATTCGATAACGTTCGTTTATCGAAATGCGATAAGAATGCCTTTTTTCGAAAACCGTCATTAAAAGTTGACTTTTGCATGATATTTATTAAATGTCAAAACGATAGTTTTTGTCTACAGAACGAAAAAGTCTATTAGGTCCATAATGTAAAAGACTTTTACATCCACCTACAAAAATCAATGAAATTACTTCCACATCAACATAGTGGAGAGAAAGTATACTAATAGTAAAAAAAAATTCAAACATTTTTGTTTCTTGAAATAGATTTAAAATGCCATGAAACGTCGAGATTTTAAATTCGAGCGAAAGAATTTTTTTCTGTCTGTCGGTTTGTCGGCCTGTAACTTATTTGCGCGCGCGATATCTCTGGAAGGGTTTAAGATATCGACTTGAAATTTTATGTACGTATGTACTATAGCGAGATCTGGAACTGGATTGTTTTTGAGCCTATGCGGTGGGGGGGCTGGGGGTAAATAGGGGGTAAATAGGAGAAAATAAGTAAAGCAAGCTGGTAACAGTGCAAAAATTTGGGATTTGGTGTATATACTAGAAGCCAAGGCCTCCGATTTTGTTATAATATTTCCATTCCCCCGCACCACCATATTATGAAAGGGGTTGATAAAACAAAATTGAGATATTCATTTGAAATTTGATACACGTATATATTATAACGATACCTAAAACTAGATTATATTTTGAGATGATTCCGTTGAAGGGTTGGAGGTTAAATAGGGCTAAGTAGGGGAATTTAAGTAAGGTAGGCTGGTAAGAGTACAGAAACTTGGAAATTGGTGTATATACTAGAAGCCACGACCTCAGATTTATTCATAATATTTTTGTTGAAAAAATAAAATTGAGATATTTACTTGAAATATGGTATACGTATGTATCATAACGACACCTGGAACTAGATTATATTTTGAGATGATTCCGGTGAAGAGTTGGAGGTTAAATAGGGGTGAATATGGCAAAATAAGTAAAACAAACTGGTAAGAATACAGAAACTTGAGATTTGGTGTATATAATAGAAGCCAAGACCTCCGATTTTTTATTATATTTTCAATTCCTCCCACCACCGCCCACTCCATTATTAGAAGTGTTGATAAAATAAAATTGAGATTTCCACTTAAAGTTTTACATATGTACGTATTATTACGACACCTATATTTAGATTTTTTATGAGATGATTCCGTTGAAAGGTTGGGGGTTGAATAGGGGTGAATATGGGCGAATAAGTAAATCAAGCTGGTAAGAGTACAGAAACTTCGGATTTGATGTATATACTAGAAGTCAAGACTTCAGATTTTTTTATAACGTTTTTCAACCCCTCCACTACCCCCACACCGTCATTAAATGGGTTGATAAATAAAATTGAGATTTTCACTTAAAATTTGACATATGTATTATTAGTATTATTACTATTATTATTATATATATATATATATATATATATATTACATATATATTATTATTATTAGTATTATTACGACATCTATGAATAGATTATATTATGAGATGAGTCCGTTAAAGGGTTGGGGGTTAAATAGGGGTAAATAGGAGAGAATAAGTAAAGCAAGCTGATAAGAGTACAGAAACTTGTAATCTGGTGTATATACTAGATGTAAGGCCTCTAATTTTTGTACAATATTTTTCAACTCTCCCCACTCGATTATTAAAGGGGTTGATAATATTAATTTGAGATATTCACTTGAAATTTGGTACACGTATATATCATAATGACACCTGGAGCTTAATTTCATTTTGAGATGATTCCGTTGAAGGATTGGGGGTTAAATGGTGTGAATATGGGCAAATAAGTAAATCAAGCTGGTAAGAAAACAGAAACTTGGGATTTGATGTATATACTAGAAGTCAAGGCATCAGATTTTTTTATAACGTTTTTCAACCCGTCCACTACCACCATACCATTATTATTAAAGTATGATTGATATATTCCCTTTAAATTTGGTACACGTATGTATTATAATGACATCTGGAACTAGATTATATATTGAGATAATTCCGTTAAGGGGGGGGAGAGTATTGTGGAGGAAGCTAATAAGAGTCCATAAACTTCATTTTTGGCGTATATGCTGGAAGCCAACATTTCACATTTTTTTTATGACTTCTGCCTCAAGTATTATGAAAATTGACCAATTATTTCCACATACAAGAGTGCAAATATAGTAAAAATATTTTTCTTTAAAGAGACTTGGATGAAAAATCTAGATGTGGAAGTAGTGATTTCTTAGGCAGCGGTTTTATAGATGATAGAATCAGTTAACCAGTTTATTTATGATTATCAACAAGAACATACATTTTAACAGTCAAACATTAACAATCAATTTAACAGTTAATTTTAATCAGTTAATTCTTTTATAGTTTAAATTTAGTCGTAATTGTACAATTATGAAAATTGACTCCACTCGAGAATGATAAACCGCTCACTAAAATAGTTTCTCGATTGGGGTAGTGGGTAGTTATTGAAGAAGCACCAGATTTTGGAGCAGATACTATTAGAAAACCGCTGCCTAAGGAATCACTACTTCCACATCCAGATTCTTCATCCAAGTCACTTTAAAGGAAATATCTTGACTATATTTGCACTCTAGTATGTGAAAATTATTGGTCATAGAATTTTAATAATATTTGGGGCAGATGTCATAGAAAAGTTTGAGGGGTTGGTTTCTACCATATTCGTTAAAAATGAAGTTTCTAGTTTACCCTACTTATTTTCCACTATTCGCAATCTACCACCTCCCACCCCTTCAATGAAGTCATCTCAATCGGATGTCACTACAATACATACGTGTACTAACTTTCAAGTGAATATCTCAATTTGATGTTATCAATCCCATTAATAATGAAGCGGAGGTGGTGGAGTTTGAAAAATACTAGAAAGAAATCTGAGGCCTTGGTTTCTAGTATATACACCGAATCCCAAATTTCTGTACTCTTACCAGCTTGATTTACTTATTTTTCCCTACTCCTATTTACCCCAACCCTTCTACGGAATCATCCCAAAATATAATCTACTTCCAGATGTCGTTATAATACATACGTCTACCAAATTACAAGTGAATATCTCAATTTTATTTTATCAAACCCTTTAATAATGTAGTAAGGGTAGTGGAAGTGTTGAAAAATAGTATCAAAAAATCTGAGGCCTTGGCATCTAGGACATACACCTAATTTCAAGTTGCAGTACTCTTACCAGCTTGCTTTACTTATTTCTACCTCTACTTACTCCCACTCCTTCAACGCAATCATGTCAAAATATAATCTAGTTTCAGATATAGCTATAATACATAAATGTACCAAATTTCAAGTGAAAATTTAAATTTAATTTTATAAACTCTTTTAATAAGGGAGTGGGGGTGGTGGGGAGATGGAAAATACTAATAAAAAACCTGAGACCTTCGCTACTAGTATATACACTAAGTTCCAAATTTCTGTACTTTTACCAGCTTGCTTTACTTATTTTCCCCTATATACCCCTATTTAACCCCCAACCCTTCAATGGAATCATCTCAAAATATAATCTAGTTCCAGATGTCGTTATAATTCATACGTGTACCAAATTTCAAATGAATATATCAATTTTATTTTATCAACCCTTTTAATAATGAAGTAGGGGTGGTGGGGGTTGAAAAATATTATAAATATTCTGAGACCTTGGCTTCTAGTACATACACCGAACTTAAAGTTTCTGTAGTCTTACCAGCGTGCTTTACTTATTTTCCCCTATTTACCCCTATTTAACCCCCAACCCTTCGACGGAATCATCTCAAAATATAATTTAGTTCCAGATGTTATAATACATATGCGTACTAAATTTCAAATGAATATCTCAATTTTAATTTATCAACCCTTTTCATATTGGAGTAGGGGTGGTGGGGGGCTGAAATATATTATAAAAAATTCTGAGGCCTTGGCTTCTAGTACATACACCGAATTTCAAGTTTCTGTACTTATACCAGCTTATTTTACTTATTTCCCCCTATTTACCCCTAAATAACCCCCAAACCCTTCAACGGAATCATCTCAAAATACAAACTAGTTCCAGATGTCGTTTTAATTCATACGTGTACCAAATTTCAAATGAATATCTCAATTTTATTTTCTCAACCCTTTTAATAATGAAATAGGGGTGGTGGGGGTTGAAAAATATTGTAAATAATCTGAGACCTTGGCTTCTAGTACATACACCGAATTTCAAGTTTCTGTAGTCTTACCAGCTTGCTTTACTTATTTTCCCCTATTTACCCCTATTTAACCCCAACCCTTCAACGGAATCATCTCAAAATATAATCTAGTTCCAGATGTCGTTATAATACATACGTGTACCAAATTTCAAATGAATATCTCAATTTTAGTTTATCAACCCTTTTCATATTGGAGTAGGGGTGGTGGGGGTTGAATAAAATTATAAAAAAATCTGACGCTTTGGCTTCTAGTACATACACCGAATTTCAAGTTTCTGTAGTCTTACAAGCTTGCTTTACTTATTTTCCCTTATTTACCCCTATTTAACCCCCAACCCTTCAACGGAATCATCTCAAATTATAATCTAGTTCCAGGTGTCGTTATAATACATACGTGTACCAAATTTCAAATGAATATCTCAATTTAATTTTATCAACCCTTTTCATACTGGAGTAGGGGTGGGGTGGTGGGGGTTGAAAAGTATTATAAAAAAATCTGACGCTTTGGCTTCCAGTACATACACCGAATTTCATGTTTCTGTACGCTTACCAACTTGTTTTACTTATGTTCCCCTATTTACCCCAAATTAACCCCCAACCCTTCAACGGAATCATCTCAAAATATAATCTAATTCCAGACATCGTTATAATACATACGTGTATGAAATTTCAAATGAATATCTCAACTTTTTTTTATCAACCCCATTAATGGGGTAGGGGTGGTGGGGGGTTGAAAAATATTATAAAAAAATCTGAGTCCTTAACTTCTAGCACATACACCGAATTTCAAGTTTCTGTACTCTTACAAGCTTGCTTTACTTATTTTCCCATATTTACCCCTATTTAACCCACAGCCCTTCACCGGATATCCTCAAAAAACAATCCAGTTCCAGATCTCGTTATAATATATACGTGTACAAAATTTCAAGTCAATATCTTAAACCGTTCCGGAGAAAACGTGCGGACAAAAAAAGTTACAGACCGACAGACCGACAGACAGACCGACAGACCGACAGACAGAAATTTTTTTTTCGCTCAAATTTGAAATCTCGACGTTTCATGACATTCTAAACCTATTTCACGAATAAAAATGTTTGAAAATTTTTTTGCGATTACTATACTTCCAATCCACTACGTGGATGTGGAAGTAATACAATTTTCTTCTCAATTGATTCCTCAGTACATCTCTCCGCTACCGTCAATAGTTTTCTTTTTCTATATGCCCCATAATATATGCCTAATATTAAAATATCCTGAAACAATATAAGTACTTTATCAACAAATCTATTAAAATATGTACTAAAACTCTTGACTTTTTTAACGATATTCTGCACATATATTTTTCAAATACGATACTAACTTGAAATATTTCTCTTCGGCATTGAATATATATACCATAACGTTGTCGGCTGCACTCTCTTAATTTTGTATTCAAAATATGCCAATATCTCATTTTCAGACACAGTTTTAAATTTCTTAGAATCATGCCATTCCATAAAGTCTTTGTAAGCAGATTCATACTGCCTGATCGATTTGCTGGAAATAAGTCTATTCCACTCTTCGCTGCTTCATACAATTTACAGAGCAGATCTTCATCACTTTCTGATAACATGTTTTATGTTCTTATTCAATTGCAATGATAAAAAACCGCTGCCTAAGGAATCACTACTTCCACATCCAGATTCTTCATCCAAGTCACTTTAAAGGAAATATCTTGACTATATTTGCACTCTAGTATGTGGAAATTATTGGTCATAGAATTTTAATAATATTTGGGGCAGATGTCATAGAAAAGTTTGAGCGGTTGGTTTCTACCATATTCGTTAAAAATGAAGTTTCTAGTTTATCCTACTTATTTTCCACTATTCGCAATCTACCACCTCCCACCCCTTCAATGGAGTCATCTCAATCGGATGTCACTACAATACATACGTGTACTAACTTTCAAGTGAATATCTCAATTTGATGTTATCAATCCCATTAATAATGAAGCGAAGGTGGTGGAGTTTGAAAAATATTAGAAAGAAATCTGAGGCCTTGGTTTCTAGTATATACACTGAATCCCAAATTTCTGTACTCTTACCAGCTTGATTTACTTATTTTTCCCTACTCCTACTAACTCCAACCCTTCTACGGAATCATCCCAAAATATAATCTAGTTCCAGATGTCGTTATAATACATACGTCTACCAAATTACAAGTGAATATCTCAATTTTATTTTATCAACCCCTTTAATAATGTAGTAAGGGTGGTGGAAGTGTTGAAAAATAGTATGAAAAAATCTGAGGCCTTGGCATTTAGGACATACACCTAATTTCAAGTTGCAGTACTCTTACCAGCTGGCTTTACTTATTTTTCCCTATTTACCTCTACTTACTCCCACTCCTTCAACGCAATCATGTCAAAATATAATATAGTTTCAGATATAGCTATAACACATAAATGTACCAAATTTCAAGTGAAAATTTAAATTTAATTTTATAAATTCTTTTAATAAGGGAGTGGGGGTGGTGGGGAGATGGAAAATACTAATAAAAATACCTGAGACCTTCGCTGCTAGTATATACACCAAATTCCAAATTTCTGTACTTTTACCAGCTTGCTTTACTTATTTTCCTCTATATACCCCTATTTAACCCCCAACGCTTCAATGGAATCATCTCAAAATATAATCTAGTTCCAGATGTCGTTATAATTCATACGTGTACCAAATTTCAAATGAATATCTCAATTTTATTTTATCAACCCTTTTAATAATGAAGTAGGGGTGGTGGGGGTTGAAAAATATTATAAATATTCTGAGACCTTGGCTTCTAGTACATACACCGAACTTCAAGTTTCTGTAGTCTTACCAGCGTGCTTTACTTATTTTCCCCTATTTACCCCTATTTAACCCCCAACCCTTCAACGGAATCATCTCAAAATATAATTTAGTTCCAGATGTCGTTATAATACATATGCGTACTAAATTTCAAATGAATATCTCAATTTTAATTTATCAACCCTTTTCATATTGGAGTAGGGGTGGTGGGGGGCTGAAATATATTATTAAAAAATCTGAGGCCTTGGCTTCTAGTACATACACCGAATTTCAAGTTTCGGTACTCATACCAGCTTGTTTTACTTATTTCCCCCTATTTACTCTCAAAATACTCATCTCAAAACACAATCTAGTTCCAGATGTCGTTTTAATTCATACGTGTACCAAATTTTAAATGAATGTCTCAATTTTATTTTATCAACACTTTTAATAATGAAGTAGGGGTGGTGGGGGTTGAAAAATATTATAAATAATCTGAGACCTTGGCTTCTAGTACATACACCGAATTTCAAGTTTCTGTAGTCTTACCAGCTTGCTTTACTTATTTTCCCCTATTTACCTCTATTTAACCCCAACCCTTTAACGGAATCATCTCAAAATATAATCTAGTTCCAGATGTCGTTATAATACATACGTGTACCAAATTTCAAATGAATATCTCAATTTTAATTTATCAACCCTTTTCATATTGGAGTAGGGGTGGTGGGGGTTGAATAAAATTATAAAAAAATCTGACGCTTTGGCTTCTAGTACATACACCGAATTTCAAGTTTCTGTAGTCTTACCAGCTTGCTTTACTTATTTTCCCTTATTTACCCCTATTTAACCCCCAACCCTTCAACGGAATCATCTTAAATTATAATCTAGTTCCAGGTGTCGTTATAATACATACGTGTACCAAATTTCAAATGAATATCTCAATTTTATTTTATCAACCCTTTTCATATTGGAGTAGGGGTGGTGGGGGTTGATAAATATTATAAAAAAATCTGACGCTTTGGCATCCAGTACATACACCGACTTTCATGTTTCTGTACGCTTACCAACTTGTTTTACTTATATTCCCCTATTTACCCCAAATTAACCCCCAACCCTTCAACGGAATCATCTCAAAATATAATATAATTCTAGACGTCGTTATAATACATACGTGTATGAAATTTCAAATGAATATCTCAACTTTATTTTATCAACCCCATTAATGGGGTAGGGGTGGTGGGGGGTTGAAAAATATTGTAAAAAATCTGAGTCCTTAACATCTAGTACATACACCGAATTTCAAGTTTCTGTACTCTTACAAGCTTGCTTTACTTATTTTCCCATATTTACCTCTATTTAACCCCCAACCCTTCACCGGATATCCTCAAAAAACAATCCAGTTCCAGATCTCGTTATAATATATACGTGTACAAAATTTCAAGTCAATATCTTAAACCGTTCCGGAGAAAACGTGCGGACAAAAAAAGTTACAGACAGACAGACAGACAGACAGACAGACAGACAGACAGACCGACAGACAGAAAATTTTTTTTCGCTCAAATTTAAAATCTCGACGTTTCATGACATTCTAAACCTATTTCACGAATAAAAATTTTTGAAAATTTTTTTGCGATTACTATACTTCCAATCCACTACGTGGATGTGGAAGTAATTATTGAATAAACTGCCACCAACTCAAGATTTAAAAAAAATACGTGTTTCCTTAATCGAATTGTACATTGTTTACTAAAGCTTGTTAGTTGCGTTGCTATCGTTACTGACGCGCCAAAGAATAGTTGATATTAAAACATGTGCAGCAAATTATAGATGACATACATGTCAAATAAGTTGATTGTAAATTGCAACATTTTCTCTTCACATTTTTAGTAATTTTTGAAAGTTCTCGAAAAAATATTTTTTGATATTCGATTGCAAAATTCTTCTGCTTCCGCTAATGATTTATTTTCATTCTCGAATGCAAAAATGGAATTTCGCAATCTAGCATAAAAAATAACTGTTTTATTTTTAATGATCCGAAAATTTGTATTTTTACAATAGTTTTGAGACATTTGAAAAGAATCATATAGTCCTGAGCAAAAGACTGACAATCGCCCCCTAAAACTACGCCTTAAATAGAAGAGAGGGTTTGACTGATACCGCGTAAACTAGTGTCTAGATTATTTATGACTAAAAGTTTAAAATATAAATTTGATATTTTCAGAGAGTCGGAAGATATTGCAGATAAAGTGAAATTTCTTACCCCCCTTAATAAGTTTTTATAAAAGACTACCATTATTTTTGGATGTGCTCTGAGCCACAGAAATATCGGGAGGCAATTTTGGACAATTTTGTATAAACCGAATGTGACGTGAAAATTATAATTTTCGGTTGCAATTTCTACCTCGCTGAGAGAGTAGTAAGAGGTAGTAGGATTTGAATAATTCAACCGTCAATAATGTCGACATCATCACATATTCATATATTCACAATGTATATATACAATTCTTTTTGTCTATTAAATGTCGATCGATATAGGACAATGCAGTTTTACCCCCAAAAGGAGGTAGTAAAAGGTGGTAGAGGGTGGAGGATTTAAACTTTGGTAATGTCGACATCATCATGTACTCATACCATTAGAAATCAATAAAAATAGTATATTATGTAACAAGTTTTATAAACGTCATTTTAGTCACGAGTTTTATTAATCGCGAGCGACGCGTAGCGGTGCGAGTCTTTAATAAAATGAGTGACTAACAAGTTTATAAAACATGTTGCATACTATACTTTTTCTACGACAGCAAATATCTAAATAAAAAATTTGGAAGTTATTTTAATATTTTATTTATTAACGTATCAATAACATGGTAACAGTAAAAAATTACTAAACTATTGTTCTACTTATTGTGTATATTAATGGTTACATTGGAAACATTTTGGCAATTGCTAAAAAAAACTAAGTGATTTAGGCTCATTTTTTTCCAAAAAATACAAAATTACTTGTCTCTTGTCACAACGCGTCGATTTATTTTGACAGATTGATGACAAGAATTACGGAAAACTAACTTGATTTTTGCCATTAAAATATCTAGAATTAACCTCAGCTGTGACTAATATCTCGTTGCTAAGTTCGGCCTGTGACTAAAATGCACGAAGTCACGGTTTGTCGAAAGCGTGTTTAAAGGATTATTTAGCGTCATGGAAACGTATACGATAAACGCCATTTTAAAGATGGAAGTAGAAAAAAAATATTATCTATTAATTGTCGCTATATTATGGAAAATCTCATTCTTTTTAAGGGATAAAAGCGTGTGTAGAGGAAAGCTGACCCAATACTTCAGAAAAGTTAGATCAAACTCTTAGGATAAGACCTTTCTTATAGACCTGTGGTTATCTAAACGACTATTGTATAGAATCGAAAGTATAATAAAATGGTGATAAGTTTTTCAATAGTAACTACGAATTTTATTTAGTTAATACTTATCAATAAGCTATTACACCCTTTAGGACGTAAAATAATCACTTTGGTGCTTCAGCTGGATCTTTCTTCTTCTTACACACCACACAACATATTGATGTATTTGTGATTCATTAGGAAGATATGAATGTAAATGCCTTCAGGCTGGATCGCTGACATCACAAAGTCATGCGAACATGCGTAAATGTTTATAGAATAATCGGTGGAAACCGGATTTCATTGAAATTATCTATTATATCAACAGTAATAAATAAATTATGTATGTAGAGATGGTTTACATATATATAGTAGGCACATGAAGAGTAAAAACATTTAAAATTTTTAAACTAAACATAAAATACCTAACGTTACATTTCTACATAAAAGCGAAAACGCACTCATTCATTCACCACCAAATATCCCAAATCCCTGACGATAAAAATTTAGAATTAGACTATGTTTAGGCGCTAGATAAAGAATATTATTTCAAAATAATTTTAAATGTTAAAATATTGTTTATCTTAGAAACTGCGCTAAAATTTAGTCTATGTTCTTATATATCTTAACATTTTTTTTATGCGTCAACTGATGAAACTAACAATTCTATGCGAGCAAAGCCGGTACATACTACTCACTGCATTGCATTACTATAATGCCAGATCAAAGAGTCGTATATTAAACTCATTTTTTAAGGTAAAATAAACACCGTCCTCTGTCATAATAGTTGAAGCGATTTCTTCAAGTAAATTATTTACGATGATATTCAGTCACTATAAATTTCTACACAGATTTTTCAGTACCTCTGAGAATTTCAGCATCCAAGTTAGAAGTACATAAATTGGAAATGAAATATGTCAGTTTGGTTTAGCTGTCAGAGGCAGCCGAAGATTCTAAAGTGTTTTAAGTACTTTGTTTTCAAGCAAACAATTTTTGTTAAAACAATCTGTTCATAAATTCAAATAGATTTTAATCGAGTGAATTGCGTTAGATGCTTTGCTAGCATCCGTTTTATCATCAGTAAATATAAAACTGTCGAGATATTCAAATTTTTTTCCAACCAGTGACTATCGCCAATTGTTTTAATTGTATCTGCTTCTTTCCTTTGTATTTGCTAGTTTTCGTTTTTTCATTAACCTTCTCGTTGAGATGGAAAGTTTCTCTTTGATGGAAACATTTTTGGGAAGGTTGACTAGTGAAAGATATTGGAAGGAGTTCGTTTTAGTATATATTTTTTTTAGTTAAAACTGTTATCTGTTACCTTTGAATCCTCCAGAATTATAAATTTTCATCGAAATGTTTCTCGCAGTTCAAAGTTTTTCATCTGTACTGCTCTCTATTGTTTTATTCACGCATATTTTACTCCTACGGCTTCTTTAGAGAATGCGAAGAGAGATAATTTTCTCTTAAATCCACTGTAATCCGGCTTGTACTTGGGTTATACATATTGTTCTTTTGTAATTAAGTTGGCACTTAAAGTAAGTAAATACCATCACACTAATAAAAACTGACTGAATGACAATCACGCCTCGCCCGCTGAGCTTGTGATATCACAGTGCTGTAGTGAGGAGGTCTAGAGGCCTTTATATTAAGATCACCTGTCGCGGCTGCCTGATGGAAACGAGGCATCTTTCCCATCAGTTTTTTGGTGACGTTATCCAAACATTTTGAAGGTTGTCTTCATTCTAAATTTTCGTTCCCTCCAATGATGTGACCATAAACTGAGACTATCTGGAACAAAATGATGTTGGAAAGTCGTAATTCTTGAAGAATAGAGTTGCTGGTGTGATGAGTCCTGGGAAAACAGCAAGAAGGAAACTGAGTCAAACAATGGAAAATGTAACGTAGAATTTAAATCTTATCCATTATTTTTGGAATCGACAGGTAAATTCTCTCTTCTTCCTCTTCTTTATACAACATTTTACCATACGTATTGTAATGCTTGCATTTTTCTAAATGGGGTTCATTTTCCGTATGACACGTCTGATAACATCAGGTCAGCTGTGAAAGTTACCTGTTAGACGCACAGCTTCACCAAAGTACTTGCTGATCTGCTCTTTGATGATATAAGCCTACTGTTTTGGAGGGCGCCCTATTTGCCTGTTGCCATCCGGTTTCTTCTGAGCTATCAACCTATCTAAACTGTTCAACCTGTTGGATAGAGTGTATAAATAAATGAGTTGTTATCTCTCCGGTTGATTCGGTAAAAAAGCGGAGCATTCGTAAATCACAGAGGTGAATTCTCAGAGAGGTCTTAATTCAATACCATATTCGATAAGACTACGCGGACGGAGACATACCTATTGCTATATCTAAATGGTTGACACCCAATAAACCACGTCAAGTTTAGTGTGTCTACTAAAGAATATGTGCAGTAAAAAAACATCAAATATTATACACGAAGCTGAAAAAAGAACACTGGCTATGGATACAAAAACAAAAAACCAAATTATGTGCAACATTATAAAAAAACCCATGTTTTGTCATCCAGAAATAAATCTGTCACCTTCATATTGGTCAAAGCGCACTGCGGTATACAAGAGAATGGCCAAGCCAACTATTTGCCAAGGAAGCATCCAATATGGACGTGTTCACAGGAGTGAAGAAAGTATTTTACGAGGACTTGATAGCTGTAGTAAGGAAGTGGGTGTATGAAAAATGGCAAACTCAGTAGACTAATATTCTTCCAATGAAAAAAATACAAATATGGTTTGATTTATCCCTATGTAAGAAAACAACCCTTGTATAAAATAATTAAGCTATCCAGGACTATGTTTCCTTAGCTAGAATAACATGGTAATTTTTAAAAAAAAATTTACAAAATGCACCTTGCAGTTTCCCCCTTATGCATATGTAATAACATATCGATACGTGATTTAAATCACATATTCTTTGGGTGTGGAAATTATACCCTACAAATTAATCGGTTTCTTATAAATATTGCAGACTTACCTTTAATACTCCCAACAAATATATCAAACATAATTCTCTCGCTCTAATCAATGAAAACCCGTCATTAGGTAAAATTGTACTGAACTTTCTATATTTGATAATAATTAAACTATAGGTTGGCCTAGGTTTAGAGTTGTATCCTATTGTTTAACCCTATGTTGTGTGGACATCTACCAACCGTGGTTGGTCTCCAATTTTGTTTGAAACAAGGACACACTGTGAAGAGTGTGTCCTTGTCTCTACATTGTGTTCTCTTTCTCCATTTTTTTTTCTCTTTTTCGATTAGGTTAGAATAGACATAATGTCTTTCGTAATACCTAGAGTTTGTCGCGGCTATGCGGACTATGTTCCCAACGCCATTTCATTAGGGAAAAAATATATATATCCAATCAATTATTATATTGATTTTATTCATTATATTAAGCCACTTTTTGTCTTTTATTTTACACGAAATATGATACTTTAGCCTTCAAATAAACAGGAAATAAGTTTTCTGAACTTTCTGTATTTGAAACATATACTTTATAGGATTTTGCAAACAGCGGAATGAAAAACTATCTATGAGAACAAAAAGAAAAACTATATGTAAAAATATTAATGAAATCTTTGAATTCTTTCAATAACCTGACGTCTGGTTATGCTAGCAAGTTAAAATTCTGAAATAAATTTGTCCAATTTCTTATTTGACATTCTCATTATAACACTAGCATCCAACATACTCCCCTACGGCTAAGCAGATTAAACCAGTATCTACATGACCCCCTACCAGCGTTGCCACATTTGGTAGATTTCTACTTTTTTAGTAGATTTTGAGAATTTTTTTGTAAAGTTTGGTAAGTAAAACTTGCTGGTAGATTTCTAGTAGATTCTTGGGTATATTTTTAATTGCTTGACAATATATTTTCCTTTTATAAATAAAAACATTAAATATATAAAAATGAGGAAGTCTGGTGAGGTCTGGTGAGATATTTATTATTCTAGTTTTGAAAAAATATATCTTTTTTTAAATGTTATTAATAATTAACTTTTTAATATTAGAAGCGGTTCTGTTTTTTCTCTGCTAGTCTAATTAAGATACATATATAGGCAATAAATATATTTTGTAATATATGTTAAGTTCTGACATGAATTAACCGATTTTCTGACTTTATCCCGAATTAGGTGTTTTCACTATGTGCAAATTTGCTTTTTTGATGTTATTAAATTGAAGTATTTGTTGATAATTAAACAGCATTCTATCGTACATCAAATTAAAATTTCAACAAATAAATAACATAAAGTTTTAGTAATTGAACGAGTACGCAAAACACGCGGTGACGTCATCGGTTATATTAGTTTCTTAAATCCCGTTTAACAATTGTTAAACAGAACATATTATTCACTTTATTTACGTTTTACATGTGATTAAATAAGTAACGCCTACCAAATACGGGATTTGTAAAAGCTATATAGGCACTTTATTAAATTATCTGCACAATAATGTGTTTATAACACAAAGTGACACTGACGCCATGAGTGCCTAGAGAATTGATGTAGTGTTTTTGGCAAAAAAAAATCAATACAAAATTAAAATGGCTTATTTTGGTATTATTTGATTGTTTCTCAAAATTCAAGTGTTTTTAACTGTAATAAAGCATTATATCTTCACAATGAAAGTGAAGTTAAAATTTGTGAAAACACCTAATTCCCGAAGTGTACTTTTCCTTTCTTGTGTCGTCTTTTATTTTCCCTTAATTTCTTACGATTTTGTTTAATTGTTTATCTATTTAAAATTAAATTAGACTATATAATTATATTTAAAAAATCAATAACAACTTCTTACACGGGATATACAGCAACAGTAGATTTTCCGTATTTTTAAAAATTCCTTTGGTAGATTTTTAGTAGATTCAAGCAAAGAAATTAGTAGATTCGCATGAAAAAATGTGGCAACGCTGGCCCCCTACGGTATGTAAATTCAGTAAAAATGAGAACAATGGCCAGAAATTAATTTATTTACCTACTTTGCCTTTTGAATTTTTTTCATTCTAATGGATTACACTTTCATAAAATGTCTCATTCAGTTTCTTGGAAATGCTTAGCCTTTGAAACGTTTTTCGCCCTTATTCTGAGCTCATCAGAAAGGCACAAAGCCACTCATAGCGATGGTCCATGCAAAACCAATGCAATATCCATGAATAAGTATGAAATATTTATATTTGACATTGACTGATAAAAAACAACAAATCTTCACCTATCTATTAGCTAGCTAGTATTGGAGCCTATGTATTCTATGCATGTTTAAAAGTGAATTAGTTATTATTTGTTTGCTTATGGTAATGAAACATGTTCTTTATAGGATATTGCAACCAGCGTAAAGAAGAACTATCTATGAGAACTAGAAGAAGAACTATATGTAAAATTAATGAAATCCTTGCATTCTTTCGATAATCTGACTTCTGGTTATGCTAGCTTTGTGAATAAATGTTAGTATTCATATTCCCTTTTCACAATATCTATACATACATAAAGCTAACTTTTAGTAATGTCCATAAGAAAATTAATTTGATAAACAGATGCGGATACAATTTAGCTAGACACGAATAAGATGAAAATAACAAATAATTCGAATAGTTCTTCCGCCATAACCCTTCCGGCGTCACACATAACATTAGAAAGAGAAAGTAAAGTCACCAAGAATATCTAACGACTGGCTTCTACAGAATTTGAACATTACTTTCGTTACCACGAGTACTGCCTAGGGCGATTTATATGAATCATCCTTTATATTCCAGGAAAAATTTGTTGTTTGAAAACCGTTATTTCTATTTATTCATATGCACTAGAACCAGATGAAATTGATCTTAGAAGTTTTCCAAGCGTGGCCAAATTATCACTTTTTTACAGTCCCTCCTTTGGCGGAGATGTTGCTTTTGATATCTAAGCACCCACCAAAAAGCAATTTTCTGCAAGAGTTACAATGAAGACTGAGAATTTCGTCAAACCCGAGATAGTATCAAATCAACAATTTATACTTGAAATTTCCTGAAATTTGCAGAAAGCCGTTTTGTTGGGTAAGCTACTATTACATTTTTGGAAGAAGTTTAATACGTTTTGATCTCTGTAAGAAAATGAGGCAGAGTTCTACGGATTCGTGTTGTTCCGAAATGATACTTTCTGTGGCCAAAATAATATGAACAGTTAACATACTGTATTGATGAAATAAATACTGAGAATTAGTGAGATCACAACTGATTATATCGAATAATATCGAGTAATGTTATAATCTAATTTTTGCAGATTCGCACTTTTCGACAGTGCTCTTGTGGTCTCCGAGGTACGAAAAGCGCCAGTGAATTAACTATAACTACTTCTCACAGTAGTTATGCTTATTAAAATCTTCAATAAGCAGAGTTGCTCCAACTGGGTCGTAAAAACGTTACTTTGTTCTTCAAATTATATTTAAATATTGCACGTTAATGAGTTGATATCAGAGCAACCAAAGTGTAGGCGCCAACCGATAATTGACGGAAGAAGAAAAACAAAATAAGCAAATTAAGTGAGGCAAGTTATTAAACTCGTTAATTACATAAAAATGTGAAAAGCACAACAAAATGTAAAACATAAACACAGGTACATCGAAGATATATTTCGTTGGAATTGAAGAATATTATTCTTTTACTTCCCTCGCATACCGAAGGGAAGTATTGTATTCGAGAAAAAATTACCCTCCCAGATTTTTTCGGATTCTGACGTTTCAGAACACGTAGATTACCAAAATATAGGTTTTTCAATTCCGTCAGTCTGTCTGTCTGTCTGTCTGTCTGTCTGTCTATCTGTCTATCTGTCTGTTGGTGCATTTACTAAAAAACTACTTGACGGAGAGCAGTCAAATTTGGTAGGTAGTTGACGCTACTGTCAGCGAAGAAATGGTAGAAATTTCACTGGAAAATATACAGGGTGGACCGTCTAAACGGAATAAATGGTGAAAAAAATTTTTTTTTTGCTCAAATTTAAAATT
Source organism: Stenurella melanura (assembly GCA_963583905.1). Classification (NCBI taxonomy): domain Eukaryota; kingdom Metazoa; phylum Arthropoda; class Insecta; order Coleoptera; family Cerambycidae; genus Stenurella; species Stenurella melanura. Next base: position 89,256,172 of record OY757310.1, read on the forward strand.
TCCACGTTTCATGACGCGCTAAACCTATTTCAGAAAAAAAAATTTTTGAATATTTTTTTCACCAACATTTTTGAAAAATTTTTTACCAAGATGAAAAAAAATTTTTTTTGCTCAAGTTTAAAATTTCTACGTTTCATGAGACGCTTAACCTATTTCAGGAAAAAAAAAATTGAAATTTTTTTTCACCAATATTTTTGAAAAATTTTTTACTACTAAAATGAAAATTTTTTTTTTATTTCTTCAAATTTAAAATTTCCACGTTTCATGGCTTTCTAAGCCTCATTAAAAAAAAAAAATTGAAATTTTTTTACCATTTTTGAAAATTTGTTTACCACTAAAATAGATGGATTTTTTTTTTATTTCTCCAAATTTAAAATTTCCAGGTTTCATGATATTCCAAACCAATTTCGGAAAAAAAATTTGCAACATTTTGTTACCAGTTTGGAAATAAATCACCTTTACCGATTTTTTTGAAATGCCGAACAAAACTCTCAAGGTGCCCAAGTCTCTAAAATAAATAGTGCTGTACTGAGCAAAGCGTAATAGTGTAAGCTTCAAAACAAGTGACAAAAGAAAGAAAATAATGTAGTAGCAAATAATAATATAATTATATATGTATCATTGGAGCCACATGTAGTGCACCTCTAAATATGAATTAAATTCTTATTTAAGATCATATATAAGTATACGCATGTATATATGTGCATTTTTGCGGTTGTCTATCCAATATTTGCAACTTTGTTGCACTATGAAAGTTGCCTGGACAACTAATTTCATGCGACGGACTTGCATAAAATACAAATTTCAAAAGTTTGGTTTAATTTAGTTCGACAGAAATGTGTACCATAAATATAGGATAATTAGTATCCAATTAAACCCATTATAATTGATTACATGTAAATTAACAAAAAATAGAGTTAATGAATAATTCGAAAACTTATTAATTAAAGCAAACCACCTATTACGAAAAGATGTAATTTAATTCTTTTAGTTGAATTTCAAAGTGGATATAAGACAAACTAATGACATTTGACATTAGAGTACTGTATACGTTCTATCAAGCAAACATTAAAGGGCACGCTTGGTAATTGCAATTAATATTTAATAGTTGAAAGGCGCTGCAGATTAAACTATCCAATCACGCAAGTCAATCAATGCTTCTACCTTGTAATTAAAGATTTATCGGTAAACGCTTCTGAGATCCTCTATTTTATTTAAACCCTTCAGTAATTTTGATTTCTTACTTTCAATTTTGTGGAAAGATAATAGCATCAAGTAAGTTTATTATTTAAACTTCTTTGCATCATTTATAGTAGTACATTTTACAGATTCATATCAGCATTAATTGCCTGAATTTATAGTATTTACTAACTTTATTTGTTTCGTTCACAGTTTGGTAGTATTCGACTCAACCCTTTCGTTTCTTTCTTTTATGAAATCTGTATATGTACTACTAACCATAAATATCTAAATTATCTTATCTTAATATACAGGGTTGGGCAATAGTCCCGGAACGGCTCGATTACAGCCGAACGGGACCTCGTATCAACTTCGGGTTTTCGACACTGTATTCAGCGAAATTTTTAGAACTTCTTGACATGTACTTCAGGACCGTGACATCATTACTTTCGGAGGTGTGACATAAGTGTCAATTTTTTTTAATGAAACACCCAGTATATTTTTCCATATTTGTATACTTTAAGGAGTCCCGAATTCAACGATGTAACGTTTGTATGTATTCTGTTATGTAATAAGGTCTCAATAAGGGAAAATTAGAGCTGTATCCAAAAAAGACACTCTTTTTTTACCATTTATTTTTACAAAACTAAGACCCACGTAAACAAGTTTTTTTGTAGTCGTTTAATAAAAACACAGGTCATAGTTAAATTGTTCTCATTATTTTACTAGTTTATCTAAGTAAATCGTGGTATAAACGTCACTGTGACATTACTTTTGTACTAGTAATTTATGGTTCTAAAAACGTGTCTTTAAAATGGCTCAACTAAACGACACTGAACGGATAACTTTACTCATAATGATTGGATTCGGAGAGAGGCGTCAATCCCTTCAGGAAGCAAGTGACCTCTTCAACGATACCTTTCCTGAGCGAAACCAGATTTCCAAGTCGACAGCATGTCGAATTTTGCACAATTTTGAACATACGGGAAATGTCAAGAATTTACCAAAAACTGGCCACCCAAAAACAGCGACAAACGACGACAGAGCTTTAGATGTACTGTTAGCGATTCAGGAGGAGTCTAAAACGTCAATTCCGAAACTTTCATTAGAAACTGGTAACAGTGAAAGATCCATTCGAAGAAGACTCAGGAGAAATAAAATACATCCCTACAAAGTCAGCTTACTTCAGGAACTTGAGGAAGATGATCCTGATCGTCGAATGCAGTTTTGCCAACAAATTATGAATTTCTTAGACGAGACACCACAGTTTGTAGATCGCATTTTGTTTTCCGATGAGGCTACATTTTGTTTAAATGGATTTGTCAATCGTCACAATTGTCGCTATTGGCCTGCTGAGAATCCACATTGGATGGAAGAAATGCACACACAACATCCACAAAAAGTAAATGTCTGGGCGGGTATAATTGGAACACACGTAATAGGGCCGTTTTTTCTAAATGGTAATTTAACTGCTGATACCTATTTAACTTTATTACGCGAAAGAGTTATACCCGCTGTAATTCAGATATTTCCCAACCGCGAAAATCCTCAGGTGATCGCAAATGACGTGTACTTCCAGGAAGACGGAGCTCCGCCACACTATGCCAGAATTGTAAGAGATTTTTTGGACACTGTCTTTCCCCGGAGATGGATAGGTAGAAGGGGACATATCGAATGGCCAGCTAGGTCACCTGACCTAACCCCTCTTGATTTTTTTTCTGGGGTCATTTGAAGTCTGTGGTGTATCGCACAAGACCTGTCACGGTACAAGAGCTTCAAGAAAGAATTCTAGCGGTTGCTGATAATATTACACCTCAGTCCCTCCAAAATGTTCAGCGGGAATTTGTGGACAAGCTAGCACATTGTCAGGCAGTGGAAGGATTCCAATTTGAACATTTAATAAAATAAAACTATTCTCTGTTAATTACGATTGTAATTTCTAATTTTCCCTTATTGAGACCACATTACATAACAGAATCCATACAAACGTTACATCGTTGAATTTGGGACTCCTTATAGTATACAAATATGGAAAAATATACCGGGTGTTTCGTTAAAAAAAATTGACACTTATGTCACACCTCCGAACGTAATGACGTCACGGTCCTGAAATACATGTCAAGAAGTTCTAAAAATTTCGCTGAATACAGTGTCGAAAACCCGAAGTTGATACGAGGTCCCGTTTGGCTGTAATCGAGCCGTTCCGGGACTATTGCCCAACCCTGTAGAATAACACCATATGTATGTTTAATAAAACAGCACAAGAAATCTGTTATGCTAAGAACTTAACTTTCTTAGATTGTAATTTGTACTCATCTAGCTCGAATGTATGGATCAATACCAGTGATGATGTATTCTGTTCTGATACATCAAATTTTTCACCTAAAAATTTATTGAAAAGTGATAGAATTTTATGTAGATATGAGAGGATTGGCTAAATTAGTTTAACCATGACAATAGTTTAGTAGAAATATAGGCATGCTCTTAGCTGTACTTTAGTTTGCCCTTTATGGGAATTTCGAAAATGATATTGTTTTACAAAGGGCCCCGCACCAAATACATGAAATAATGGATCTCGGTGAAATATTTCGTAACTTTGGGAAAGACAATTCTTGCTGGCTTGATTAAACTCTCAAATGGAACTTAGGTCTGAATATTTCTCATTTCAGAGTTACGGGCCATCGTAAATGAGTATAAATGGGTGAATAGAAAGTCCCGGAATGGTCAAATATCTCGAGAAATAATCATCGGGTCGAAGCAGAAAAGTACGTGTTGAATATTTTTGACAAAGCTATCCAATGATACCAAACTCGGCCCCCTACCCCCACCCACTACGGATGGGGTAATGGCAACTTTGAAATCTTAAATGGAAATCCCCATTTTTTATTACAGTTTCTGATTCTACACTACAGAATACGTAGGTTTTGTATGAAACTTTTTTTGATTCGCGATAGATGGCTTTGTATTCTCAAAATTAAAATTTTTCGCAATTCTCAAAAAATACACTTTGGATTGAAAAACAAAAAATGCGTTTTCAATATTCTAAAAAGAACTATCCAATAATATCAAACTCCCCCACTATTACCATCGCAAACAGGGGGTGATAGTAGTATGGTAAATGTATCATTATTTCTGATATGCAGATGGCAAAATACCCAACAAAAAGAGAAAAGTAAGAAGAAAAAATTATTATTTCTTTGTTTGCTACATCTGTGCAATCTTATAATTCTAGTTATGTATCGTTGATTGTCAAGTTCATCATTATTTTAACAATGAGTCTTTCGGTTACCCAAAGAATTGAGATTTTGATGTTATTAGAATGTGGTGATGAAACAAGAACGCAGAAGCAGCCTGCCCGTTGCATTTCTCAGTCTACGGCTAGTAGAGCAGAAAACAAATTTCGTCAGTTTGGGAATGCCACAGATATTCCTAAATCTGGTAGGAAACAAAGAAATTGGGTATATTGTTAGATATTCAAGATAATCCATATAAACTACAAGACAAGTTTCCGCCGATAATGATGTTAGAAAAACTATCGAGTCTTCTAAAAAATAAAAAATGCCGCCCATTTGCTTCAAGAATTTAGCGACAATGACCCTAATTGCCGAATGTCATTGTGCGAAATCATGGTAAATAAATGCCAAGATGATCCATTATTTATAAAAAACATTCTTTTTTCTGATGAGGCAACATTCGTCTTAAATGGAACAGTAAACAAACAGAACTGTAGATACTGGAGTACAGAAAATCCACATTGGATGATGGAGGCCAATACTCAATATCCTGAGAAAGTGAACGTTGGGACTGGAATTATAAATTCTCAAATTATTATAATCTCCTGCAAATTTTCTTAGTTTCAGAGTTTAGAATACTTTCCTAGATGATGTGATAGCCCTAATGAAACTAAGATATTTGGAATTAGTAGGAGGGAGCTACACCACATGTTGCATTGGAAGTAAGAGCCTATCCCAATCAAGTTTTACCCAATAGATGGATCGGTGGACGCGGTAAAATTGAGTGACCTGTCCGTTCTCCCGATTTAACCCCGCTTGACTCTTTTTTATGGGGAACTTAAACAAACCAAATAACGTCGATGATTTAAAAGATAGAATAGGGCAAGAAGCTAATCAAATCACCCCTGAAACGGTACAGAATGTTTTAGAAGAATTTCAGCAATGCCTCCATTACTGTCAAGAAGTAACGGATGCCCAGTTTGACCATTTTATTTAAGCTATTTCATGTTATTTTTTTACTTAGTAACATTAAAAGTGTAATATTTTTCAATGAAAAAAATTCAATTCAAATTCAAAAAATCTTATACTACTGGATAGATTATTAAAGACCCTTTCAAATGCACCCTCGTTCGATTTAAAATTTTTAAAGGGGTAGGTAGCTATCACTCCAAGGGTATTGAAGGGGGAAGTATAAAATTAAGTTCATTTCATTTCATTTTAGAATTAAAAATTGACGTGTTTTAGGATTTTGCTTATAAATTGTAAAGAAAGATAATGAATTTATCCATTACTAATGGACCTGACTGTATGTATATTAGGGTGTATCGAAAAAAACTTTGTTTGGAAATTCAAAATTCCAAGTTGATAAAGAGTTGTCTTTCTGAACCCACATTGACCACAAAAAAATAAGCCCAATTGAAAAAAATGGGTCTCCCGCAAGAGGCCCAAAGTTTATAATTTTCTTCAAAAAACTAAATTGCTTCATATTTTCTTTTGGAATGAAGGATTAAGTGATTTTATTTTTCAAGTTGAAAAATTTTAATAATAAGGTATGAAATGAAAACATAAAAAAATATATTACTCTAATTCAACTTTTAGGTCTCCCACATTTTATTTAAGCTTAAAGAATTTTTAGAAAATGAGATTTTCTTCCTAATTTAATTTTTTTTTTTTAAAGTTGATCAAAGTTTTTTTTTAGGTTGTTAAATATTTTATTAATATCATCTTAAGTATTCTGACCTAACACAGGTCCTTTGTTCTATCCAAATTGAGCCCTCCAGCTCTGCCTGTGGGTAGCTTCCATTATCAGTTCTTGCAGTTTTTTTTTAATATAAACTGTTTGCATTCATTTTCAAACCATATTATAATCCTAATTGTTGTATTACAATATTGAAAGGAATATAAAAATGTTAAAGTATTATTTGTAAACACCACTTCACTTGATTGATTGGCACTCGACTACTATGACAGGGCCACCCCTCGTTACCGAAATCAGCAATCACGAGCTAGAATTTTGCAGACACTGGCGTTAGTGAAAGGTAAAAGTTCAAAATTCCTTCACACAACCAAGCTGTTAAGAGGATTGTGAGGGAGGTCACGGAGGCTTCAATGCATATCTGCGATTCAGAGGAACGGGGTGGCTTCATCCGGTCAAGGTTGTTAGACTGAAAACCCTTCCCAAAATTTGAGGTAAAAAGTAATTTCAAAACCACTACTATATAATAAGTGGTTAATTTTATTTTGAAGCAAATGATACCATTTCTATTACGTAAAGATGTAAAAAGTTCACGAACCTAATATTGGTTTATTTATTTTCTAACGACATAAGTTTTTTTTTTCTTTGAGCTTGTCCGCAACAACAAATTCTCCTAATGAAGAACTTTGGTTTCAGGTTGAGAAAAGCGATAACAAAATTCACACAATTCTGTGGAACTGTCGACAAAGTAGCAATGGAAAGAAAGTAATTAAACATCAATTTTTAATGATCATATACATCAAGATAAGTTTTGGATTCTAGTTTTTCTACTTCATTTTGGTAATAATACATACATATATAATAAAATTTTTATTTAAAAACAATACTTTAACATTTTTATATTCCTTTCAATATTGTAATACAAGTATTATGCTTATAATACGGCCTGAAAATGAATGCAAACAGTTTATATTTTATATTTATGAAAAGAACACTAGAACTGGTAATAGAAGCTGGAGGGCTCAATTTGGACACGACAAAGGACCAGTCTTAAGACTGGTACTTATGATGATAATGATGATGAACAGAATATTTAACGGCCTTAAAAAAACTTTAACCAACATTTAAAAAAATTCTTTTCAGTTAGGAAGAAAACCTCATTTTTCTAAAAACTCTTGAAGTTTAAATAAAGTGCGGGAGACCTAAACATTGCATTAAAGTTATATATTTTCTTATTCTTCATTTCACACTCTATTGTTAAAATGTTTCAACCTGAAAAATAAAATCCTTCATTCCAAAAAAAATATATGAAAGAATTCAGTTCTTTGAAGAAATTTATAAACTTTAGGCTTCTTGCGGGAGACGTAATTTTCTTTCAGTTGAGCTAATTTTTGTTTGTGGTGAATGCGGGTTTATAGAGACATCTTTTTATCCACTTGCAATTTTGAATTTGCAAGAAAAGTTTTTTTTCGATACACCCTACTGTATATATATAGTCATATGTAATACATTAAATATCTCTTTCTTATTGTACAGTATGAAATACCTAGTTTCAAGTCTTGATTTGTGAAACACAGTTAACTACTACTTTTTTTGTTTCAATTCGATGAGTATTTCTCGAGATATTTGACCGTTCACCCATTTATGCCCAGTTTCGACCGCCCGAAACTCTGAAATGAGACATTTTTAGACCCAAATTCCGCTTGAAATTTTGATCAGGACAATCAGAACTGCCATTTCCCAAAGTTACAAAGTATTTTATCGATATCCATTTCCCCATGTATTTGGTGAGGGGTCCTTTATGTAAAAGGTGCCAAATATTTTTGCAAAAATATGAAAAATTACAAACAGTAGAGTTCCTTCATGCTTCAGTATTTTCAAAATAGTACTAAAAAGACATGTTATGGATTAAAAGTTATAGTCAATTATGCAGTCTTCATCCCCTACTGCAAAGTTACTTTTCTGCACTTTTTCAAAGCTTCATGTTTGAGCACAGTTTTTAGAACAGTTTTTCAAAATTCATCGTTTTAAACTATCTGACATTAAATATTGTAGCGTAGACCCCATACGTATAAATCCACAATAGTCAGATCAGGGCTCCCAGATGGCCCAGAAATTGAGGCCATGAAATTTTCCTGTTATCCCACTGTAGGAAATATTCTTTGCCAAAATATAACATGAAGCAATAAACACGTTTGTTTCCTTCTCAGCATTTCTAGAAAATATATTTCCAGGCCAGATCCACGTCATAAGTAAGGGTAAAGTACGGTGGTGCACGATGGCGCCGGGGCGTCTGGGGTGCCAGAAGATCTCAAAAGTAAACAGAGATAATATTACCAGCAAATATAATGTACAATGACAGCTAAAAAACAAAAAGGAATTACAATCTATTATAAGTTTCTTAATTTGGTTACTCGTTATTATACTCTACAGAACGAAGAGTATGTTACATTTGATCGGCACATCGCTAAAACCGGTAATATCGTTCGCAGAGGAAATATTTCATATTACTGTGTTGGTGATTGAATTCTGAACAACATTCAAAATGTCCGTCCGTCCGCCTGTCCGTACAACTGTCCGTCCATCTGTCCGTAGGCACGATGGCTTAAGAAGGAAAAGCATGATTATATTGAAACTTGCACAGTAAGTTAGTGTTTGCTAGAGGAGGAACCTGTTTATTTTTTAACAAAATCGATCAATAAATAAGTTATTAATTATTTAAATTTAAGAGATTTATATTTTACTTCCCTCGCATACCGAAGGGAGGTATTGTATTCGAGAAAAAGTCACCCTCCGAGATTTTTTCGGATTCTGACGTTTCAGATCACGTAGATTACGAAAATATGGGTTTCCAATTCCGTCAGTCTGTCCGTCTGTCTGTCTGCCTGTTGGTGCATTTACTAAAAAACTACTTGGCGGAGAACAGTCAAATTTGGTAGGTAGTTGACCCTACTGTCAGCGAAGAAATGGTAGAACTTTTACTGGAAAATATACAGGGTGGATCGTCTAAAGGGAATAAATAATGAAAAAAAAATTTATTTGCTCAAATTTTTAGAATTTTTTTTTACTATTTTTTAAAAAAATTTACCACTAATACAGACTTGTTCAAATTTAAAATTTTCACGTTTTCATGGCATTCTAAACCTATTGAAACAAATTTAAAAATCATTTTGATTAAAAATTTTTTTGAAAACAAATTTTTTGCAAAAATTTTTAATCTATTTATCACCGGGTATAGAATAGATGAAACAATTTTTTCTGTCTCGAATTTAAAATTTCCACGTTTCATGACATTCCAAACCTATTCCGCAAAAGAAAATTTGCAACATTTTTTTTACTATTTTGGAAAAAAATTTACCTCTAGAATAGATGGAAATTTTTTTTTCTCAAATTAAAAATTTTCACGTTTGACATGACCGACATTCTAAACCTATTTGAGAAAAAAAATTTTGAAAATTTTTTTCAGCAACATTTTTGAAAAAATTTTTACCACTAAAATAGACGGAAATTTTTTTTCTTTGCTCAAATTTAAAATTTTCACGTTACGTGGCATTCTAAACCAATTTAAAAAAATACCACTGTAGAATAGAAGGAAACTTTCCTTTTTGCTCAAATTTCAGAAGAAAAAAAAATTGAAAATTTTTTAAAAACATTTTTCAAAAATGGAAAAAAATATGAAATTTTTTGACCACCACTATACTTCCACTCCACTACGTTTATGCGGAATTGAAAATGTGACAGATGGCAATAATATTAGGCATATGCACCACCTATTATACTATTATTGAAAAATGTACAGGGTGGTCATCCCAAGAAATAATTCAGTCACGGTGGACATTTATAAAGGTATTTGCCCAAGCCTTCCATATTTGGCGCCTGTTATTTAGTATTGAACTTTTGCTGTTGGATGAGCACTCTGTATATTTTTTTTACTAAAACTTATCAGGTGTGCTTTGTAATAATAGTGATAATTATATTCCGATTATTAATTTCAATGTCACCTCGTAATTATTAATTTTTTAGAGTGATCGCCATGCACAAATAAAGAAGGAAGTTCTGTATAAATACCTTTACCGATTTTTTACCATTAAAATGAATGGATTTTTTTCTTTCAAGTTTAAAATTTCCACATTTCCATGGCATTCTAAACCTATTCAAACAAATTGATTTTTTTTTGAAATGTTTAAAATTTTTTTAAATGAAATTTTTCATCTATCACTTCTTACTATAGAATAGATGAAAATTTTTTTTTTGTTCAAATTTAAAATTTTCACGTTTCATGACATTCTAAACCTATTTCAGAAAAAGACATTTTGAAAATATTTTTACCACTAAAATAGATGGAAAAATATTTTTTCTTTGCTCAAATTTAAAATTTTCACGTTTCATCGTATTCTAAACCTATTTCAAAGAAAAGAAATTTTTGCCACTACTATAGAACAGAAGGAAACTTTCCTTTGTGCTCAAATTTAAAATTTCCACGTTTCATGACATTCTAAACCTATTTCAGAAGAACAAAACTTTGAAAAGTTTTTTACCGACATTTTTGAAAAATTAAAAAAAAATGAAATTTTTTAACCACCGCTATACTTCCACTCCACTACGTGGAATTGAAAATGTAGCAGATGGCAATAATATTTGGCATATGCACCTATACTTTTATTGAAAAATATACAGGGTGGTCATCCCAAGAAATAATTCAACCATGGTGGACATTTATAAAGGTATTTGCGCAAACCTTCCACATTTGGCACCTGTTATTTAGTATTAAATTTTTTCTGTTGGATGAGCACTCTGTATATTCTTTTGACCAAAATTTATCAGGTTCTCGTTGTAATACTAGTGATAACTATATTCCGATTATTATTTTCAATGTCATTTCGTAATTATTAATTTCTTAGAATGACCGCCATGCACAAATAAAGAGGGAACTTCTGTATAAATACCTTTACCGATTTTTTTTGTTTTGCAATTAAACAAAAATGTCTAAAACTTATATTGTTTACAAAAAAATACTGCGAGTATCCTATAGAATGTGCAACAATTCTATAAAAAGTGCAGTAAATCGGCGAAGAGTATTATAATGGTTAGCTTGTTTGTTATTATACTCTTTGCAAATACAATATGAAGAGTATATTCCATTTTTTCAATGACAGACAAATTGTTATGCATAGAGAAGATCTTAAACTTCAGTTGTTCTTTCTTTAAGGAGGTGTTATGAGATGCCAGTGATTGATCCTGACCATTGAGCTGCGCATTCAAAATTAAGTCTAACAAATGAATTAACAAAAATTGTCAGCCAAACAAGTTGTAATAGATAGGAGAGATCTTGAATTTCACTTTAAAACAAAAATCAAGGCGGTGTTATGAAGTGTATTTTCATAAAAAAAAATAATTTATAAAAAATTAAGTCTGACAAATTAATTAACAAAACTTGTCAGACAGACACATTTTAAAAAAAAAATGGTTCACTGTTTACCACAAATTGCGTAAATTTCAAGCAGGTGTTTTCAAAAGTAATTTTTTTTTAGCTAAATTCAAAAATTCATTAAAAAAACGCTGCCTAAGGAATCACTACTTCCACATCCGGATTTCCCGTCCAACTCACTTTAAAGGAAACATCTTGACTATATTTGCACTCTAGTATGTGGAAATTATTGGTCATAGAATTTTAATAATATTTGGGATAGACAGAAAAATTTGAGGCGTTGGTTTATACCATATACGTTAAAAATGAAGTTTCTAGCTTGGTCTACTTATTTTGAGCTATTCACAACCTACTATCTGCCACCCCTTCAACGGAATCATCTCAATCAGATGTCATTACTATACATACGTGTACTAACTTTCAAGTGAATATCTCAATATTATGTTATATCAATAATAATGGAGTGGAGGTGGTGGGGGTGGGAGATTAAAAAATATTAGAAATAAATTGAGGCAGTTATTTCCAGCATATACACAAAATCTCAAGTTTCTGTACTCTTACCAGCTTACTTTACGTATTATTCTCTATTTACCTCTACTTTCCCCCCACTCCTTCAACGGAATCACATCAAAATATAATCTAGTTTCAGATTTAGTTATAATACATATGTGTACCAAATTTCAAGGGAAGATCTCAATTTAATTTTATCCTATCTTTTAATAAGGGAGTGGGGGTGGTGGGGGGATGTAAAATATAATTTAAAAAATCTGAGGCCTTCGCTTCTAGTATATACACCAAATCCCATATTTCTGTACTCTTACCAGCCTGTTTTACTTATTCTCCAGTATTTACCCCTATTTAACCCCCAACCCTTCAACGAAATCATCACAAAATATAATCTAGTGCCAGATGTCGTTATAATACATACGTGTATCAAAGTTCAAGTGAATATCTCAATTTTATTTTATCAACTCATTTAATAATGGGGTAAGGGTGGTGGGGTGTTGACAAATATTACAAAAAAATCTTATGCCTTGGCTTCTAGTACATACACCGAATTTCAACTTTCTGTACTCTCACCAGCCTGCTTTATTTATTTTCCCCTATTTGCCCCTAACTTAACCCCCAACCCTTCAACGAAATAATCCAGAATATAATCTAGTTCCTGATGTCAATATAATATAAACGTATACCAAATTTCAAGTGAACATCTCAGTTTTTTTATCAACCCCTCTAATAATGGAGTGAGGGGGTGGTGGGTGGATGGAAAACATGATAAAAAAATTTGAGGCCTCGGCTTCCAGTACATACACAAAATTTCAACTTTATGTACTCTTACCAGCTCGTTTTACTTATTTCCTCCTATTTACCCCCAACCCTTCACCGGATATGTTCAAAAGACAATCCAATTCCGTTATAATAAATACGTGTACGATATTTCAAGTCAATACCTTAAACCTTACGGAGAAAACGTGCCGACAATAAAAAGTTAAAGAGCGACAGGCAGACAGTTCGACGTTTCATGGCGTTCTAAGCCTATTTTAGGAAAAAACATTTTTGAAATTTTTTTCACGATTACTAAGTATACTTCCAGTCTACTGTCTGGATATGGAAGCAAAAAAATGAAGTTTATAGTTTGCTCTAATTATTTTGCGCTATTCACAACCTATCACCTCCCACCCCATCAAAGGAATCATCTCAATCAGATGTCATTGCAATACATACGTGTACTAACTTTCAAGTGAATGTCTCAATTTTATGTAATTTTATGTAATTTTTAATAATGGAGTGGAGGTGGTGGGGGTGGGGGATGAAAAATATTAGAAAGAAATCTCATGCCTTGGTTTCTAGTACATACACCAGATACCAAGTTTCCGTACTCTTACCAGCTTGTTTTACTTATTTTTCACTATTTACTTCTACTTACCGCCACTCCTTTAACGGAATCATGTCAAAATATAATCTAGTTTCAGATGTCGTTATAATACATACTTATGTATACAAAATTTCAAGTGAAAATCTCAATGTAATTTTATCATATCTTTTAATAAAGCTGGGGATGGAAAATATAATAAAAAAAAATCTGAGGCCTTCGCTTCTAGTATATACACCACATCCCATATTTCTGTACTCTTATCAGCTTGCTTTACTTAATTTCCCCTATTTACCCCTGTTATCCCCCAACCCTTCAACGGAATTATCTCAAATTATAATCTAGTGCCAGATGGCGTTATAATACATACGTGTATCAAATTTTAAGTGAATGTCTCAATTTTGTTTTATCAATCCCTTTAATAAGGAAGTAAGGGTGGTGGGGGGGTTGACAAATATTATAAAAGAATCTGATACTTTGGCTTCTACTACACACCCCCAATTTCAAGTTTCTGTACACTTACCCGCTTGCTTTATTTGTTTTCCCTTATTTACCCCTAATTTAAACCCCAACCCTTCAACGAAATAATCCAAAATATAATACAGTTCCTGATGTCAATATAATATAAACGTATACCAAATTTCAAGCGAATATCTCAATTTTTCATCAACCCCTTTAATAATGGAGTGGGGGGGGGGGTGGATAGAAAACATTATAAAATATTTCGAGGCCTAGGGTTCTAGTACGTACACCGAATTTCAAGTTTGTGTACTTTTACCAGCTTGCTTTACTTATTTCTCCCTATGTACCCCTATTTATCCCCCAACACTTCACCGGATATGTTCAAAAAATCAATCCAGTTCCAGATCTCGTTACGATATATATGTGTACAAAATTTCAAGTCAATATCTTAAACCCTTCCGGAGAGAACGTGCGAGCAAAAAAAAAAAAAGTTACAGACAGACAGACCGACAGACAGACCGACCAACAGAAAATTTTTATTTCGCTCAAATTTAAAATCCCGACGTTCCATGACATTCTAAACCTATTTCAAGAAAAAGAAAATTTGAGAATTATTTTATAATTACTATACCTATACCACTACGTGGATGTGGAAGTAATAACAATTAATAAATGTTTAATAGTCTGGCGGACGTAACATGATTTTTACATGTTTTGCAATCATTTTCACCTTTTAAATTTGAGGTGGTCGATGGGGTACATTGTCATGACATTACAGACATAAAAATAAATATATATGTATACTAGATTATATTTTAGAATAAATTCACAGTAGGACGTCAATATTTTAAATTTTATAAGTTTTAATCCATAACGTTTTTGACTATCATTTACATACTCATAAATTTATACATCATAAATGAAGACACTTCACTATTTGTAGTTTTTCTCATTTTTGCATATATGTAGCACAATGTATATAGATTTTGGTTGTTATAAAGAATAACTTTTTCTAGAAATTTACAAATAAAAGTGCCGAGATCAATTCGTGGACACACTGTATATCAATTTTAATATTAATAGTATGTTAATCTCTGATATTTATAAACTTAAAGTAACATACAAAATATTATGCCAAAAGAAAGGGTTAAAATATAACTAGCACTGCTTCTAATTCTGATAATTATACACTATATCCCATCATCTACCTACGGTACTAATAAATAACTGTTTTGTTCTAATAACATTGAATTACAAGTATTTACGTGCGGAAATGTCATTTCCGGACTTGTTAGTAAGAATTTAAATTTTCCTAACTAAAATTAGTAGTAAAATACAGAACTTTTCCAAACACTGATAGAATAAATATATTTTTGGATGATAAATCTAGGTCTCATTCAATTGCGAATAACATTTTAATAATAACTGAAAAATTGATATTTCGAGCGTTAGAATTTAATACATTTTCTGAATTATGACAGTTATAATTATTATAAAGTGAATTTTTACTATTATGGCACAGCTGATTGTTACGATTCAATTATATGAATTGTGGTATTAGTAAAATATTAAATATTGACACTATCGGTTAAATTTCTGCGACATGTTTTATATCGTTGGAATGAGAAAAAAATAACGGAATTAATGGCGTCATGGCCTACTTTGAGATATGTATTTTTCATTTTTGCACAATAGCGTAAGTATGTCAAAGCCAACTGCATTTTTCGATTTTTTTGTTACACGTTATTTTTCTTATTGTCTTTGCCGTCAACTTTCATTCCTTTAACTTTTTTCGTATCTCCTCAAATAAGGAAGCTATAACCATTTGTGGTTTTCCTATTTTTCAGGTTTTTGTAATATATCTCATAAAGTAGGCTATGGATTTCAAATTTCTTTTTACTGAAATATAGCTCACAAAAAATGGGATAACTGTTTCTAAAACTTTATTCTTCTACAATAGATATTAAGCGAGATATTTGGTGTGGTCCTCGTAAAATAGACAGTCTGTATATACTCGGTGAAGCATTTGACTGTATATTTCATTTTCTACTGCTTAATAATACAATTTTAACACAAGTATTCAACCTAATCAAATTTTTAAGTAATAGATAGTAATCAGTCGGTTTGGACTCTAGTATAAACTGTTTCTCATTGACTAACATAAAATCATCCTAGATTTTCAAAGAGTTACTTCGGTAACTTGAGAAGCGGTTAATAAAACATAAAAAAAACGTTAAGGTTAAATGGAACATAATCAGAGTTGTTGCGCATTAATTCAGGTGTACCACAAAGATTACTTTCCTTCCTGGTTTATATGCAGGATATGCCAAATACTCTCGAAAAAGTCAACTTCATTTTTTACTCTGATGACGTACCCTGTAAGATACATAGGTAGAGATATATTTTCGAAAATTATCGGCGAATTTAAAAAATCTTAAAATCAGTTATATCACTGTAACTCCACAACATCTAGATTCTAAGTCAAACACATATAGATCAAGAAAATTGTTTCCTTCCATTGTGTCCATAACTAGATCTCCAACTTATCCCCTTCATAATGGCCAACAACAAGCTTGTTTTTGCAAATTGAACGACCCAGTTTTACCCTTAATTAATATTAGCGATTCTGTCAATACGATTAACAAGATACAATTGCGAGAATTTAAAATCTCGATCTCTTCTGATGTTTGTTCATTGTCTCAAAGTACTTCAATTTCACAAACTTTAGATTATTATCTTAAGGATTTATTGAAAATAAATGATATATGTCAATAAGGTATTAAAAAATATATCGATTTTATTTAACTTTACATGAAGGCAAATTGTTTTCAATTCAATAGAACATTTTTCTAGCAATATGAAGTGTCTATAATGGATTTTCATTATAGACACTTCATATTGTTAGAAAAATGGAATGTAACAAGGTGTTTACCTTGTTACATTCCATTGTCAACATATTCATGAGCTGATTTGAAACAGAGATAAATAAAGAATGCGAGTATTTTCCTAGGATATGATATGTGGATAATACATAGCAGGGTTTCATAGAAAGATTGCAGATGTAGACAACTTTATTATTACATTAAATAACTACTGTATTAAGATATGCTAATAATTACATATATTGAAAATGAGCTGAAATGAGCTGAAAGTTTGATGCCAGCACTCCTCTATGCAAATCGCGTTATAGCCATGATCTAGTAGGATTACTAAAATATGGATATGGCAGTTATAAATCCATGGAGAAAAAAATTACTACAACCTTTAGGGAAACACGAAAGTTACAATTGATTTGAACTAAAGGTCCTCGAAATCAGTTGTACGGATTGTAATTTAAAGAGCGTTGAACAAACTGAACTTTGAGGAACATATGATCCATCTCAAACTAAAGTCAACCGAAAAGTCTAGTATTGTCCAACATAGCTTCCACAACAATCATAAAATAAACATCAGTAACTTAAGGTTATTTGGAAATATAATAAAGACAGTTGACTGCTTAGAAAGTACAAGGCATGAAAAGTAGTACCAGTAGTGACAAATGATCTATCCCAAAAAGCTTTCTGGTTAGTAGATAGGTAGGGGTATTAGGGATATGACTAAATGAATTTGTTGATTTGTTCAACAACGACATTAGTTTTAATGATCTCCAAATGAGGTCAATATTATTGATGAAACGTGCGTCTAGTAATAGTGTTCGAGAGAGGCCTTAAAATGTTTTCGTGTTTGTGGAAACTATTTCAAATTGAGCTTTGTAAATATTATCTCTGTATTTAAAATTGTAAATTATTGAAGGAGAAAAGCATAAATGTCGAATATTAAAATTACTTGAAAACAAATGTATGACTAATGCCAGTAATGAATATAATTGACAAGACGTGGTATATATGTTTTCTGGTTTGAAAACATTTTAAGGTTACGAAAGAGCATGTCTGCCTTTTTCAATATTTTTGTCTAATGAAGCGGCGTTAATGTTTACACCACGAGTATTCTTTCATCTAAATTCTTGCACTTAAAGTAGCGATCTGAAGATAACATAATTTGTTATTAATGCCCGATGTATGAAGTTATGTGGAATTAAGCTATCTCAAAATATATTTTTGAAATAGATTGGTTCTATCTTTAAGCGACGATATTCAGTTCGTATCTGTCTTGGGTTCTAACAGTTCCCAAATTAGAAACTCATCTTTATATTTGGAGATATCGTTTAGCAGCATCTTTAGTATCTTTTAAAAATACGTACAAATCAATATCGATATTATTTCCATATTCTCTATTAAGTTACCGTTTATGTCCTGTAATAGAATTATAGACTGCATGTGACTATTGATCGAGTAACTACACAGATTATAAATAACATGAATTAATTATGTTCTTTGGAGAAAAATGTACCACCTTCAAAAAAGTCACTAGAAATTATGAAATGAAGTTTCACCGTCGCCAGATTAATTTGACCATATTACTTAATAATTAATATCAATGTTGAAGTCGGTTAAATAATTAGTGATCGTTATTTTTACACAAATAGTTTCTTCACTTTGTCTCGTACACGCTCATATAGATTCGACAAGCTATAGAGAAGATCCGCCGTTTTGAATTTATAAGCTTAAAAAATCATATTCATTATTAGATTATGCTGATCTCACGTTCGAAATTTTTCGTAAATCTGCAAAAATCTTGCAATTATTAAGTAGTCATATTGGATTTGCAGCTTTCAAATTTCAGCTCTGACGTCAGATTCAGTATCAGCTATTCCAAGAATAACTATCAATTTTAATACAATTCCTATGGAATTAGAAGTCTGTCTAGTCTTTGATAGTCTGGTTCAATACACGTACACTAATCGTAACTTGATGAAAAATACAACAGTTGTGAAGCATGATTTAAGACGGTAGTAAACCCTAACTTTTCATCTACTTGGTCTTTTGATATTTATCAGATAGGTCATATTATGATGAACTATATTGTCAAAGGTTTGGACAACGTCAATCTCCATACCATTTCATAAGAAGGAATCAATATATGTTTGTGATAACTATAGATTGCTGGCATTAATATTAGACGTTAATAAAATAATGCTATATATTTTTTAAACTAGACTTCATTATCTATCTTGGCAAATACCTACTGCGCAAGCAGGCCTCGTTAAGGAACATATGTGCTGATGTATACAGAAATGATAGAAATTCCAGAAACAGCGCATTCGCTCGAAGTGGTGGAGTGTTGAAGTGTTGATTGCCATTAATTTACATCTACAATCAAATCAAATAGCAGTGCCTAATAATGACAAAGTAGAAGAACTCTATGTGACACTGTCAGGAAACTTGGCAATAAGTTTTATATTCGGAGCAGTTTATATACCCCCTTCATCCGACGTGAGTGTCTACGAACAGCATGCCAAGTCTATGTAATATATTTTTTCACATTATCCAGGTGTTAAACTATGTATTACAGGCGATTATAACTTTCGGATTACTAACTTTCTAAACAATGAAGAAGAAATATTAGTAAGAAATGGAGAAGCAAATGCAAAAGCTGAAATATCAAGTGATTCTTTTAAGTATTTAGGCTTGCAACAGGTAAACACGGCACACAATCATTTATTAAGAACTCTGGATTTGGTGTTTGTAAATATTGATAAAATGTTAAAAAAATCAGCACTGAGCATAATCGAATCTGATATCTACCATCCTCCTTTATAGGTAGCATTAGATTATAATTAAAATTTTAAGTAAAAACTTGACTTACAAAACTACTGAAAATACCAATTCAGAGATGCAAACTATGCTATTATAAGTGATTACTTTTTAGATGTAAACTAGAGTGTGGTTTTACCTATTGACACAAAATATGCTTTACCAATTTTTATGATATTCTCTATACCGCTATAGATATATATGTAACAAAAATATTTATTCAATCAGACAAGTATCTCAAAACAAAAAACCAACTTAGAGAAAAAAATAAATTTACAACGAACTTAAAAGAACAGAAATAACGTTTATTTACAAAATAAATATTGAACACTTAGATATGAAACTAAACCAATTATAAGACATGATTACTGTTCATTTTTAGCAAATATTCAATTAGAATTAAGTAATAACAATATTAAATCTTTTTGGGCATACCTAAGCTCAAAATAAACTACTCGTGTAATACCCAAAGTGTTTAGTTATAATGGCATTATTTCAACAAATGGCTCTGAAATAGCACACATGTTTGCAGAATTTTTTGAATCGATGTGTACGAAAAATAATACTTTTTTAAGCAACAAAAGTAATATATATTCCAACATTAACAGATGTAATTTGTCATGTAGTATTGATGAGGTTTTTAATGAGCTTGTGTCTCTTGACAGTAATAGGAGTTCAGGACTAGACAATGTATCTATATTTTGTAAAAATGTGTAGTTCTTCACTGACGCTACCTTTGTGTACGATATACAACTTGTCATTAAAAGAAGAAAAATGTCTCCATTTATGGAAAAGTGCCTATCTCACACCCTTCTTTAAGTCAGGAGATGCAAGCTGCGTTATTAATTATAGGCTCATTTCAGGTTTATGTTCAATGGCGAAAGTATTAGGAATAGATAGATTATGCGCTAAAATAGAAACAATTACAATGCCAGAACAACATGGTTACCGCAGTGGAAAATCATCTTCAAATGTATCTGTTTGTAGCAATCACATAATGCAGGCTATGCACATAATGGAAGGAATGAAACTTGAATCACTAAACACCGATTTTGAAAAATCCTTTGATCCAGAAGATGCTATTTTATTAGATAAATGTAAAAACGTAGGTGTAAGTGGGTCCTACCTTCAGTGGCTTATTTAAACCATAGAACTCTTATAGTTAAAATTTAAAATTCTATGTCCATACCGCTTTGCCCATCATCTGGTGTCCCCCAGGGGTCTGACTTAGGCCCGATTTTGTTTTTGATTTTTCTAAACGACATTTTGGTGGAACTAGAATATGTCATTATTATTCGCGGGCGATTTAAAAGTATTTACCAAGCAAGGTTAATAGTCATTATGATTGCCTAAAATTGCAGAATGAAATGAACAAATCATTGCACTGGTGTGAAATGAATAATAAGGAATTTAATACTAACAAATGCAACACATTAACTTTTTCGAAAAGAAAACAACCAATTTTATATAATTACAGCATAAAGAAAGTGGACCTAACTCGTGTTAATCGTACTGACGACTTATTCGTTACATCTACTAGTGATTTTAATTTTAATGAACATGTAGATATCAACATTAAAGAAGCATGTGTAGATTTATTGGTAGATTGTGTGCAGATTTTAAGGATGGAAACTCAATTCTAATATTATATAAACCATAGTACTTCGAAGTAGTGAATATAGTTCGGTATTATTAGTATACATTTTTATTACTTCCACATCCACGTAGTGGATTGGAAGTATAGTAATCGCAAAAAAATTTTCAAAAATTTTTATTCGTGAAATAGGTTTAAAATGTCATGAAACGTCGAGATTTTAAATTTGAGCGAAAAAAAATTTTCTGTCTGTCTGTCTGTCGGTCTGTCGGTCTGTCTGTAACTTTTTTTGTCCGCACGTTTTCTCCGGAACGGTTTGAGATATTGACTTGAAATTTTGTACACGTATATATTATGACGAGATCTGGAACTGGATTGTTTTTTGAGGAAATCCGGTGAAGGGTTGGGGGTTAAATAGGGGAAAATAGGGGAAAATAAGTAAAGCAAGCTTGTAAGAGAACAGACACTTGAAATTTGGTGTATGTACTAGAAGTTAAGGCCTAAGATTTTTTTATAATATCTTTCAACCCCCCACCACCCCTACCCAATTAATGGGGTTGATAAAATAAAGTTGAGATTTTCATTTGAAATTTCGTACACGTATGTATTATAACTACGTCTGACATTAGATTATATTTTGAGATGATTCCGTTGAAGGGTTGGGGGTTAAATAGGGGTAAATAGGGGAAAATAAGTAAAGCAAGCTGGTAAGACTACAGAAACTTTAAATTCGGTGTATATAGTAGAAGCCAAGGTCTCAGATTATTTATAATATTTTTCAACCCCCACCACCCCTACTTCATTATTACAAGGGTTGATAAAATAAAATTGAGATATTCATTTGAAATTTGGTACACGTATGAATTATAACGACATCTGGAACTAGATTATTCTTTGAGATGATTCCTTTGAAGGGTTCGGGGTTATTTAGGGGTAAATAGGGGGAAATAAGTAAAGCAAGCAGGTATGAGTACAGAAACTTGAAATTCGGTGTATGTACAAGAGGCAAAGGCCCCAGATTTTTTGATAATTTATTTCAGCCCCCCACCACCCCTACTCCATTATTCAAGGGGTTGATAAAATAAAATTGAGATATTCACATGAAATTTAGTACGCATATGTATCATAACGACATCTGGAACTAGATTATATTTTGAGATGATTCCGTTGAAGGGTTAGGGGTTAAATAGGGGTAAATAGGGGAAAATAAGTAAAGCAAGCTGGTAAGACTACAGAAACTTGAATTTCGGTGTATGTACTAGAAGCGAAGGTCTCAGGTTTTTTTATTAATATTTTCCATCTCCCCACCACCCCCACCCCCTTATTAAGAGTTGATAAAATTAAATTTAAATTTTCACTTGAAATTTGGTACATTTATGTATTATAATTATATCTGAAACTAGATTATATTTTGACATGATTGCGTTGAAGGAGTGGGGGTAAGTAGAGGTAATTAGGGAAAAATAAATAAAGCAAGCTGGTAAGAGTATTGCAACTTGAAATTCGGTGTATGTCCTAGAAGCCAAGACCTCAAATTTTTTAACAATATTTTTCAACCCTTCCACTACCCTTACTACATTATTAAAGGGGTTGATAAAATAAAAATGAGATATTCACGTGTAATTTGGTAGACGTATGTATTATAACGACATCTGGAACTAGATTATATTTTGGGATGATTCCGTAGAAGGGTTAGGGTTAATAGGAGCGACTAGGGGAAAATAAGTAAATCAAGGTGATAAGAGTACAGAAATTTGGGATTCGGTATATATACTAGAAACCAAGGCCTCAGATTTCTTTCTAATATTTTTTAAACTCCACCACCTCCGCTTCATTATTAATGGGATTGATAACATCAAATTGAGATATTCACTTGAGATTAGTACACGTATGTATTGTAGTGACATCTGATTGAGATGCCTCCATTGAAGGGGTGGGAGATGAATAGTAGAAAATAAGTAGGGTGAACTAAAAACTTCATTTTTAACGTATATGGTAGAAACCAACTCCTCAAACTTTTCTATGACATCTGCCCCAAATATTATTAAAATTCTATGACCAATAATTTCCACATACTAGAGTGAAAATATAGTCAAGATGTTTCCTTTAAAACGAATTGGATGAAGAATCTGGATGTGGAAGTAGTGATTCCTTAGGCAGCGGTTTTTTACCTGTTATTATTTTTTCCTTTTAATTCTGTAGGATTAGTTGTTGCCATACCTGTTATTGTTAGTTTAGGTTTAAATGCAAAGAAATTTTTATATAAAATGTCATTAATTTTTCATTATTGTCAATATTGTACTATTTGAGTTTTCATTCTATTATGTACTTGAATGAACGAAATTTGTATTACGAGTAAATGTAAATTAAATGTAGAGCTATAGGAATTTTGTTTGAAACATAAATGCCTTACCATAGGGGTTCGGTTGAGTCTCTAAGAGTGAATAGACGCTTCAAAGAATGCTCCCGAAAAAAGCTCAGAAACATAGGTTAAAACACTGCTAAATTATACAAAATTTAAGTCATCGATGGGTCAAGAAATTCTGCGTGTTGTGAAGTAAAATAGTCAAAAAACAAAGTTCATATGGAATTAATATTTGATAATTTTTAGTACAGGACTTTGTAGTAATATAAGAAGATGTGTTAAGATCAAGGTCTAGCTGTAACCAAAAGACCTCTTGAAGTGATTTAGTGCTCAAGACCGAGGTAATAAATATTCGGTGTCAGACAGCAATTAACGATATAAACGGACTAATATAAAACCCCAATGCTTTCTTGGAAAGTGTAAATAAATAAATAATAAACTTTGTGTGCAGTGGAGTTTTTTACATGCACGAACCGGAGAAGAGAAGAAAGAAATAAGCCAGCAATCCAGAGGCACCGCAGAAAGATAAGCTATATACTTAATTCATTTATAATTTAATTTATAATTTATTTTTTGTTATTATTCTTTACTTTATTTTAACATTGGAAATGTTTATGTTTTCGTATATGGGGTATAGTTACTAGTTTTTGTTCAAGGTCAAAAGACAGCAGTGTCGCGGTACAGTAGAGAGAAGACCAGTAGGCTCACATGCTCTTGAGATTTGTTGAAATCGATTTTATTTTTTATGAATCCACTGGGCATCCGATATTTGTACGCTCATCTACATATACACTGCTCGAGCTAGAAAATGCTAATAAACTGGCCAACACTTACAATGACACTAAATTATTTTTACTCGAAGATATTCTTGGCAGATGATTTATTTTGCGATTGAATTTAATGATTACTGATTAATCAATAAGTAGCGAATTAAAATTTGACCTGCCTTTACTTAAATTGATTACATAACATCCGCGTCTGACGTCACAGACTGAAAATGTATAATTTTATATTATTCAAGCAAAAATTTGTGCACGGCTGCCGAAAAGGCCACGCTACTATCGATTAGGCTGCTGCTAACTACATTACCTACAGTGTCGGGAGATTACCTAACAGTTGTACAGCGATACTGACAGTAGAACACAGAAGTGTACAGATTGCTACAAATAGGTGCCTGTTTGCAAATAAATGATGTGTTAGAATTACAGCTAACTGATATAGGTTGTCTGTTGTACAAATTGAGTGACAATAATAATAATGTCTCTTTATTTCAAAGTAATGTGTCGCGGTCGATTGAGACAATCATATGCAATGGCTGATATACGCAAATGTAATATGGGTTGCATATAGCACAGGGGGCCAAGTTACCAGTTTTCATTTAAGGTGGAAATACAGAGGTGTAGTGGATCGTGCTAAAAAGTTGAAAAACTTTATGTTTTATGTATGCTGTTATCGTTTCCAATGTCCCGATGATTGCAAGGACTGCGAAATCTGTGAATTTTTATAATATCTTATTTTATTCCGATTTGTTAAACGGCAGCTTGAATTAAGCACTACAAAAATCAAACAAACATACAGGATGTGCGAGGGTTTCTCTCGGGCCTCCTTCTCATTTACAACTCGTTGTAGAAAACTATTTTACTGCGAAACAAATAACATAATAAAAAGACTCTCTTACAGCAAGTTAATATAGGTCTTGAAAAACATAGCAAATAAAATGGACGCACTAATTCAGGACGTTGAAACGAGAACACACCAATAACTGGTGCAAACAATCGA
This sequence comes from Stenurella melanura, assembly GCA_963583905.1. Lineage (NCBI taxonomy): Eukaryota > Metazoa > Arthropoda > Insecta > Coleoptera > Cerambycidae > Stenurella > Stenurella melanura. The sequence continues at coordinate 89,281,474 of OY757310.1, forward strand.
CGGCGACGGGAACTGCCTATATGGAGCATTAAGCCACCAACTGGAGGGAGAAAATATAACACCACAGGCACATACCAATGCAATGAATACCCTACGAAAACAAGTAGCTGTATATATCGAAAATCGCTTAGATCATTTCATGACATTCATGCAGGCATTCATCCATGAACTAGCACTCCGTTACAATAAATACAACTCTAATATGGGGAAAATAAATGCGTTCATTCGAAATTCGAGAAGAGAAGGATATTGGTAGACGAAAACAAAACCACGGCAGACTTACAAATTGGAAAGGAAAACATATGCATATTAGGAGTACATGCGCCCAAAGACCAGACACGACACATCTACTAAAGAGAGCGCTAAGACTGAACAGCAACAAACTGAAAATAGGGAGGCCATGCTACACATGGATAACAACAATCGAGAGGATTATGAATAAGCTAGGAAGTGAATATACACACTGGAAAAGAACGGTACAACAAAAGACGGAATATAATAAAGAAATATCAAGGATATGCACACTGCCAGACTCAGAAATAGAAGAAACAGAAGACTCTGAATAGGAGACAGGATGATCACAGACAGAAACTAAGAGGAGGCATCTCAAAAAAACTGTTAAAAGAAGCACGAAAACCTAAAGGAAGCATCTCACAAACGTCTACATTTCCCATCCGATGAAGATAGATGTAAAACAAGAAGAGACATCTCACAGACACCTACACGCTCCATCCGATATTCCTACCCCATGTGTCATGCGACTCTCACTGCTGACAACAAGCATGTCCAATGTCCAATCCAGCGCATGCAGCCGGTCCGGCGGTATATAAAAGCATCGGGGGTTTGTTCCGGCACACGGTGGGATCGTCCGTTGGTCGGTCGAGTGGAGCCGCCCAGTCATCGCATGAATATGTAATAGACGACTGGGCGAGTGCAGTTGGCCGTTCGACGGGCGATCGGGCTGCGTGGTGGAACAAATCTCTATACCCCGAAATCGGCAGCAATGCCCACCTTACGCTGGCAAATCAATAAATCAATCAATATCAATGCCTTACCATAGTTATTAATAAGTCTGTTTCTGTTTTAATTACAGTTTCCCATTGTCGTAAAACAGTGCCATTGGTAAAGAATTATGTCAACGTTGAATCTGGTTCTTCTGGTTATTTATTTTTAAACGAATAATAATAGAGTGAAGGCTACACTACGTTTGTACACCATACACGCAATCAAATAAACATTTGAATAACAATAATTATGGGTTTCAAACTTATTCGGGTTTGTTATTTTCATGGGCAGTTTTATAAATGTCTGAAGTATTAATACTTTACATAATGTAAAGTTCATAAACTGAGTTTAATCGCTTCATTGTTCGATACAATTGTGATAACTGACCACATTTTTAGTTACGGCAATTTGTACACTTAACCACTGTGTAAGTAAGTACTTGAAGCATTTATTGAGTGAGATTTATAAGAGTGTTATTAAAACACAAATAAAGCGTTAAATCCTTTTTAGCTGTTTCGAATTTTGTATTTGTTTACTTCTCGAAATTTGCTTAATTACTAATCCTCCAAAAGAATTAAGCAAGACAGACGAAGTTAACTACAAAAAATTCTATAGCTCCTCAGAAGATGAAAGTTATTGATTTAGTAGTTAGTTATATTTTGATAAATCATAAGTATTGTAGCTTAACCGATGTGTTTCCGTTAATTTACTATAATTTTAACAAAAAACTACAGGACGAAAATATTGTCGAAAGTTAACGCTAGGTGGCTATTGATGATGTTAATATGATGTACAAAATACAAATATTCCTTTATTTCGTTAATGTGTTTTGATACAGGATAATATTAAAGCATATGTTCAGTATCAGCAACACAAATCAAAAAGTGAAAATCAAATCAAATTATTTAGTTTTAATTTTACGGTAAAAATAAGTGTATACTCTTTAGTAGTATTTCTTTATTTATTCGTATGAACATGTTACACATTGCTTGTTACATATAGTGTATGGATATTGTAATGTATGAAATACAGATGTATAAAGTATTAGTAAGTAAATGTAGGCACCACGTTATGATAATTAACTTATAAAGAAAACTAATATACGATAACAATTTATTGACCCCTCACTTTAACCACGAATATCTCAGAAACCAAAGAGAGGAAAAAATTGGAAAATGTATGTGTACATTGTGTGTCTATTTTAAATCATTCAGATTATGAAAGAATTTCCTCGTACAGAGAATACCGTCCTTTAGCGTAATCTAAAATATTATTTACAGAGTAGACATATTTTCGAAGATGTAATGGATTTAAAACTGTTATTGTCAAAATTTTCTCTATATAACTTAGCAGAACTTCAAGACTGCCCAATGTACATTATTCATATATATTTTAATGAATGATTTAGAATAGACACATAATGAACACATAATTTTTTCAATTTTTTCCGCTCCCTCGTTTCTATGATATTTGAGGTTAAAGTGAAGGGTCAATACATTTGAATCGTACATTAGATTTATATCACACTTACAGGTTCGTGTTCTTGAGCCAATCTCGTGCGTAAGGTATGGAGATTATGCAGGTGTTGTAGTTATTCGCTGAAGCAAATATCTGGACATTCTAGTGCTAAGTGGGAAATTGTCTGCGCTTGAGTAACACAACTGTTTCTCCAGGGATTATTAGCTATTCCCCATTTGAATTAGTTTTTTTATATACTCCGTAACCTGTACGAATTCTATTTAAATTGCACAATTCTGTTCTGGGCAGGGTTAGACCAGGCACTACAAAGGTTGGGTCTAAGATGACGCTCGCATTCCTGGTTTCCATTCCTTCCCACTACGTTCTCCAGTGGTCAGCGCTAGTGAAGGCAGTCAGCTCATTAGCAATCCTGACGGGAGAGTGTCTTGACTGCAACCTCTGTACTTCATTCATGAGTGGGATGGCGTAAGTGTTGGTGGGGAGGTGAGGGTCTTTCGAGCATTTTTTGCACTGCGATTTTAGAGCAGAAAGTCGCTTAGTCTGAGGAGGTGCGATGTTGCTTAAAACGGGTAACCATTGAGTAGGAGTTGTTTTTATGAAGCCTGTTATTATTCGCATAGTCCAATTTAGCTGGGCATCTATGGGATATGTATGGCAGCTGTTTAACCAAGTCGGTAAGGAGTATTCGGCGGGTTCTTAGGGTTTCTGCATTAGCTCCCCACGATCTATCGGTGAGTTCCTATATTAAATTAGTTCTAGAACTATCAGCAAAATTGAGATCTAGATCTCAATTTTGCCGATGACTTCTCCAAGTATTGTTTAAATGTGAGTGTCCTGTCAAGCATAACGCCAAGATATTTAAGAAGACTCACATTAATTCTATGGTGTGCTAGATTGTTATTTAAGTGCAAAGCGAATACTTCAGTTTTATTGGCGTTTGGCTGCAGGCCCCGTTCTCTGAAATATTCATTTAGGATGAGGTCATCTGTTGGAGTGTCTTCAGTGCGGTTCAAATTGAGATTTTGAGTTGCAAAAGATATATTATCTGCATACATAATTTTGTGTGCTGAAGTAATTGGTACATCGGAAATATAAATATTGAACATCATAGATGCCAGCACAGAACCCTGAGGTACGCCATTCTGTAAGGCTAGGCAGTTGCTTTTCTTTCGATTACGGCAAACCTGGAAAAGCCTATCGCTTATCATTTCGTTCAGTGATTGTAAAAACACTTTGCATGGGATGAGTTGGTATAACTGGAGCAAAAGACCGTCCTTCCTAAGCATTTGACTACCAGTTCTTGTGAATTGTTAGTATTTCAGTTGATGTAGACCCAGTCTGATAGTTGTGGGAAACTATTGGGTATAAATGTTTGACTTTAAGTGAATAATTTATACTTCAGTTAACAAAGAGTGCTCTAATATTAAAAGTTTTTTATTATTGTAAAGCAATACAGAATTCCCATGTTCACTTTTTTACATAATCTTTAAAAAAATATTTTGGCATATGAAAAGAGTGATTGAGTATTATCTAATCTCCAAACATCTACGCATTACCATAAGATAGACTTGACCGAAATATTATACAATATTTCAAGCAGTTTTCTGCGTAAAATATCCTATATTTGATCAAATTTGTCAAATTATTTACAAAGTTTTTTTTTATGTCTTTCTTCTTGTTACTCCTGAGCATGAACAACTGTCAAGCAGTTATTTTTATGATTTCTTAAAGTATTTACGTCAGGCTGATCAGCAGCTGAGGTGGAGAATATTATATAATTATTTCTCTTCACATTTAAGATGCTGGAGTTTAGCCATGGTTGTACTTGACGCCCTTTGCGGTATTCCGCAGGGCTTCATTCTGTCTTCGTTATTATTTTCTCGAAGAAAGTATTATAACCTGCCATTTTCTGTTAGCAGTCAGAGGACACAAAAATTAGAGAAAAATATTGATTACAGCTCATGCTTGAGATTTGATAGATATCTGATTTCGCAACAATTCACATTAATGCAAGTTAAATTTCTTGTTAAAATATTGGATTACATCATTAAATACTATTAAAATTAAATTTAAACAAAATGTGTGTTCTAAAGGGAACTGTTCTATAATACCAGTATACGGAGAAGACGAAATAGACGAAGATAGTAAAGTAGATCAAATGAATTTGATCAAGCTTACTAAAAGGAAGGTTAGCTCATTAGAATCGTCAAGTGCTACGTCACGTATAGACCTCGATGGTGACAGCTGCGTATGGCTGTCTTTTCTTTATTTTGTAGAAAAAAGTTTCAAACATATTTTTTCAATGTACAATTCTATCCTAACAAAATAGATACCTTACGTATACACATAGAAATACTTCATGTGACATATATTACAAAGCAACCTGTTTTTTTAGTGACCTAGGGTACTGGCAGTCAGCAGAGTTCGGTAGTTCTATCAAGGCAGTGTTGTCCATTGTCACATCATGGCAACTGCGCAAGAGCTCCACTTTAAATGTCGAGGTCGATGGCGCCATTGCTAAAAGATAAAAGGTTTTCCGCCGGCCGTCCTATCTTGTCAATTCTCTAACCTTTGTTACTAGTATGTTGACATGATAGCATTGCAAGATGGTTCACCAGGCAAAGCTGTTTGTTTTAAAAAATGTAGTGCATAAAAATAATTTCAGATATTTAGTCTTTCTGACCCTTTCTTCTGTATTTAATTTTTAGACGTGTTTTTATTTATAAACAACAAAGACTGAACTTAAATACATTTACAATGTAAACAACAGATAAAGGAATATTCTTTTCCCATGAATTAAAAATATGGGTGGGTCTACATACATTCTTCCGGTTGTTTTCGTACAAATATAAAGAACTACAAAGTATTAAGTTTATATCCCTTAATGATTTCTAGATATACGGATTTATTTTGTGTTAATAATGGAATATTTAACATAAAATAAGTACAAATATCTTAAGGTGGCCATTTTCTAGAAAGAAGCATCATTTATTATTTGTGTCCATAACCTTTTTTTCTTAGTACCTACGCACATTTAAAAAAAACTGTAAGACTGGAATCCATAACAAGACTATTACTATGAATTTTAAGTCAATAATTTCAGTCGTTTCCAAAATAGTTAGATTTAAAGCTACAAAATAGGAACATTAGGAAAATATTTAAATTTTAATCTAACTATTTTGCAAACCACTGAAATTATTGAGTGAAAATTCATAGTAATAGTTTTGTTATGGTTCTAGTTAGGTAGTCTCATAGTTTTTTTTAAATATACGTACTACGAGAAAAAGGTTATGGCCAAAAATAATAAATATTTCGATATCAGATGTCTTTTTCTAGAAAATAGCCACCTTAAAAGCGTACCTATATAGGCTATATACTACCTCAATTGTGGCATGATAAAGTTACTCTTGCTGGTCAACCTTCAAACAGTAAGTTTTGAATGTGATTTAATATTATTAAAATTGTTATTGCATAGCAACCAAATGAGAAACACCCATACTATACATGTTACGACTAGATGAGCCTTAAACAATGTGGTATACTATGAAGCTCTTGTTGATAATTTAAGTAACCACGAACGTGAAAATCGATGAATGAAACTAGATGTTAGATAGATGTCAATTTGCCAGTTGAGCAAAATTTCGTGTGACATAAATATCACGAAACCCACAGAGATCGGACTTGCTAACGATCTGATTGTCTCCAGATCGGGACAGATGGTGTATTCATTATCTTGCGATGTTGGTCTAAAGACCTCTGTTACAGCGTTTGAGTCATACCAACTGGACAGACGAGAATATAAAACGGTTGACAGTTTAGGTAAAATGAGGTGCCAAGAGATGATGTGCACGCGCTCTAAAACGGCGATGGATCGAAGTCACCAAAGAGCAGATGGAAACGAACTTCGTTAAGGCCCCGTGTACCACACAGGCAACAACATGAAAATGTGTAATACTTTCAGGAGTGCCCTACAGCAAAGAGCGGCTAGCTACAATAACACATTAATTACAAAATATCTGTTAAAACTTTGTGAATAAGAAGAATAGAGAACGTTGAGAAAATTATTCGCATGCATTTAGGAGCTGATTCTACTCTAGGTGACTCTTATTATTTGGCTGGCGATGGGGCTTAAATATTAACTATGCCAAAGTCGACCCCCTGCATTTTTTTCAGTATGACAATTAATTAACACCTAATGTAAAACCTGAGCGAATTAAAATTGAAACTAAAATTAAAGTCGGTATAATTTGAAGTTTCATGACTGTGTTCTTTTCTTTTTTCTGTACTTAACGTTATTGTATGATAGTGACTGATATTCATCATTTGTTAATTCTGTTCTAATAATGCAATCGCATCTGCGTTACTAGGATAGAATAAGTGAATTTTCCTCATAAATTGACCTAAGGAACCCCACTCTGAAATATTAGCACGTCATTAAGGAACACCCTATATAAAAAATAACTAAATTTTAAAACATTAAAAATACAATAAAAATACCTTCAAATGACTCTTTAAACCACTTTAAACAACTTACAGCGCATGTAAAAACCGAGCGCTCTTTGAATTTTATATATGCAAAGTCATTACTGTGCAATTCACTCGGTGCGTAAACACTAAAAAACGTTGTACGGCGTTCATAAATTAATTGTTATAAAAGCAAAAAAATGATAAAAAAGCGAATGAATTTTTGTGACAATTGAAAACTAGTTAGTTTAATCTATTAACTTTATGTTGTCACAAGTTTTTTTCAAAAAATTTATTAATAAACAATTGACGGTTGTAAACGCAAAATCGTCTATACCTCCAGTTCCAGTTAAGGAATCGAGGTCTATCTAAGCTCCTTTTTTATTGTCTTTCATTTGCCGATAATTCATTTCGATGCGATATTCCAGAGCTTCATTTGTTTACTACGCATTTTTTTAAGACGTTTGCGTGGGGGGGGGGGGTAAAAAGAAGGAAAAAGTGGCAAGACCATATAGAAATGGTAGTTATTATTAATATTTATCGATTGCCGGCCGTGGGCAGTGCAAACATGCCATGGAAAGTCGCAAATCCTTAGTAAACAGTTAGCTTATTTGAATAAACAATTACAAAATACACGAGATATCGACACAAAAATAAAACTGTAAATTATATGAACAAAATGAAACATTTTGACCATAAAAAAATCGGTTGATGTGTCTGTGTGTCAGTCTGTAACTTTTTTTTGTGCCCACGTTTTCTTGTCTTCCTTGTCTGGTACACATAATATGTGCGAGATCTGGAACAAAGTGACATCTTGTGTTAATTCCGGTGAAGATTTGGGAGTTAAACGGGGTAAATAAGGGAAAATAAGTACAGCAAGCTGTTATGGGTACTTGATATTTGTTGTATATACTAGAAGACAAGGGTTCAGATCTTTCTTTAATATTTTTCACCTCCACTCCATTATTAAAAGGAGTGTGATAAAATAGGATTGAGGTATTCATTCGAAATTTGGTACAAAATAAGTTCGAACTGCAAGGAATAGTGAGCGACAGCATCAAGTACCTAGGAGTAACGATCCAAGTAACGGACCAAACCAAGTAAGCGACAACTCCTCAGTTCGGTAGCCCACTCTACGATGCTATATGGAGCGCCAGTGTGGCAGAATGCTCTGGAAGCTGCCCTCAATAGGCATAAATTAACAACAGGGGATATGTAGCGCCTACAGTCTCCACGGGGCTGCGCTAATAATACCCGGCATTCCTCCAATTGATCTAATGGCTAGTGAAGGGAGACAATTCTATGAGGCAGATAAACACCCTGAAGCCAGAAGAGAGGCCAGAGGAGGTAAACTACTACCTGACCCAGGCATTAACGGGAAACGGATGCTACAGAGTTACAGATTTGCATATATGTTCTCTTAAATTAACTTCGCTACATATAAATATAAAAATGGTTTCTTGTTTATATTCGAAGAATGCATGATACCTAATGCTTGATTTCGTTTACAGCTTGAGAATAATTTCGTTTTCTTATGTGAAGCGACAGAAAGCTGTCCCTAAACTACTAAACCCAAAAGGCAAACTTGTAAAAGAACTGCTTCAAAACGAAGATAACGCTTCTGATGGTAAGCAATACATTTGATTTTGGTGACGAACTGATAAATGTTATTTTTTTAAAGAATATGACGTGACCGACATAAGTTTTACTACTACGAACTGCGTTAATAGAAGCTAAAAAGGAGAAGCACAGGAAGCCTTCCAAATTAGAATTATTAAATGGATTTATTTTAAGTATAAATGTAAGTCACCTACTTCTTTTCAACTAAAACTTGTAAAATTTATTTTTATTTAAAAAAATAGAAATGTTTTCATTTACCATATGATAATATATAAATGCATGCTCTATTATGTATTGTTGTTTTGTTAAAATATAATATTTATTCTTTAATTTTTTTTATTGAAATCCTTTAGGCATACCTCCAATTTTGGAAATAATATTTCACAATATGTGTTACCGATGCAAATTCTGTGAAGAGACGGATAGTATCAGTTATAGTATTTTTGAATGTCAAAAATTGCACGAAACGAGAGATAGAGTACAGGCCAATGTAGATGAACCACTTGATCCAAGGAATATTATCGGCCACATGCTGAAATCTGAGGAAAGCTAGAATGACACCACGAACATGATAACTAAAATACTAAATGCGAAAGAAAAAGATGAAAGAGCAAGGCAGGACAGGGAAAGATTGAATCTATATCCGAATCTCTAACTGGATCAAGAAAGCAAACAGGGAGTAAAATAGAAGACACGTTAAATCATGAAGTAATGCGTAAGCGGTTCCTTGATGTCAGGATTGTACGTGATATTAGTTAGGTCTCCGAGCAGAGGGAGGGGTTTTAATGGCTAAAAATTCCACACTACCTCGCCCCCCAACATTAGGCGAAGTGACTGGAAGATTTCCCTCCCTCAATAAAAAAAGGGAAATAAGTATAGCAAGCTGCTAAGAGTGCACAAACTTGGATTTTGGTATATATACTAGAAGTTGTTATTAATATTCTTCAACCATTCCATTATTAAAAGGGTTGATATAGTGAAATTGAGATATTCACTTGAAATTTGGTACACGTGTGTATTATAACGACAGCTGGAACTGGACTATATTTTCAGATAATTCCGTTAAAGGGTGGAGGATGAATAGGAGTAAATAGAGAAATAAGTAAAACAAGCTAATGAGAGGCCAGAAACGCCATTTTTGGAGTATATGCTAGAAGCCAACACTTCAATTGTTTTTAATGAATGTTATATTAAAATTCTATGACTAGCAGGTTATATGCCAACACAATTGTAACAAAGTACGGAGACAGGATAATGAAATTGGAAGGCTTCAATTTTCGTAGTCTACATAGTCTACATAGAAAATCCAAAATTGTCGCAAGATTTACGATTAGAATACTTCTCTTTAGACATTGAAAGGAGTAAACACCCTAGCTTTCGGCTCTAAAATTATACTTGCCTCTGACGACCACACTGTATAACAGATATGGCACAGTTTCAATACAGAGTATTCTACCATGGTATTTTACATACGAAATTATTGCTATTAGTATTCTCCGTCGGCAGCGCCTAACTGAAACCTCGATTCTATTCATAATAGTGTTAATAGAACTTTTTTAATAACATTGTAAACTAAAATTAATATATCTCTGAACGTTTATAAAGGTCGTTTGAACAAGGACACACTGCTTATTGCATTTTCGAAATCTTCTGCATCTTCCTATTTTTGTATGCAATATTTTAATCACATTTGGTTCAAAATTTTAACAAAATATAATTTATGTAAGACGTGACTATTTAGACGCTTCTGCTGACCAACCTGTATGACGGATTTGGCCCAATTTCAGTAGCGAGTTCTCCACCAAGCTATTTTACTTGTTACAAATTTTGAATAAATATTTTAGATTTAACAATAATTTTCACGTTTTATAGGTATTAAACATATTTTAATAATATTTTAAAGTCGAATTGATATATTTATTAATCTACGCAAAATTCTTTCGAACTTGATAAATGCCCTGCATAATAGTCTCAGTATTTGGACATATTCATGGTTTCGTGTGGGTATTCAAAAACCGTAGTAACATTTTGCTGTAAACTTATTATAAAACAGAGATCATATAAAGTGTGACGCATATGGCCCAAGCCCAGATAGCACAAGATATTCTAAGAAAAATCTGAAAATCTTCCCAAAAAATATTCGACTAATTATAAAAATTATCTTTAAATTATACTCTGAATAACCAAATAATTTAGTATTATTTTTAGAATATCTTCTAATAAATAACATTAGAAAAATTGAAATACATAAGCATGGAATATATTTTGGGCATATTTTATGAATAATTGCAAAACTTATCTTTGGATTATAATTTTAAAAATACTTCATAAAATAATATGATAAAAATATTTTAATGAGAGAAGTATAGAATATGTTTTAAATATATTTTATAAATAATTTAACAGGTTAGCTTTTGACTACTTATCTATTTTGAAAATAATGTAGGTATATATAAAGTATCTGGTAAAATGTTTATGTCGTCTTATATCCATTATTTTACTTTCATGACTTATGTAACAAGTAGGTATTATAAGTACATACCTATTATACGTTTTTATATGTGCGTTTTTTAAATAAGGTATTAAATAAGGCTGTTTCATAAATTTTCCGATGTACCCATATAGCAGGTTTAATTTATTATATTCATGAGTATTTCGCATAAATTAGATTTTTTTGTTATTATCTGAATAATTACAGTAAAGTATTATTCAAATAAAAGTAATAAAAACAAAATATCACTTTTTGTAGTTACACCAACACAAGGAAACTTTTTATTCAAAAATGCCGCGAAATATTGCGCAGGCGTGTAAATCGTAGGTTTCCATGGCGTGCTTGGTGCTTGACAGTTGACAATTGACAATTGCTTTTTGTTTGTTTTATTTCATTGCTCGTTATGTATATTATGTGCAATCAAAAAAACAATTAAAGAAGGTAAGTGAATCGAGACATTTTTGTCTATTTAAATATATATATGTATCTTGGATATAGACAAATCATTTTTGTCACGCCATCAACATCAATTAACCTAACCTAACTTAATAAAGCGATTTTAGCTGGTTTTAAAAGGAATATTTATTTCCGTTATTAGGAAGAAAATAGGTATTGAACTTCACTTCTTTACACAACAATCATTTTTTTTTAAATATGTGTCTGTTAAAGTAGTCTTATATGGTGGGCAGTATTACATGCAACTGAAAATAAGCAGTACGCTTTTGATTGATCTTTGGCTAAACCTATTACTAGGTCAGTGTAACTTTTAATGTTTACATATTTTAGGTACGTAATTTATTCTTCGTTTACGCATTGTTATTAAAAAAAAAAAACAACATACAAAGAATGGCCCACTAATCGGTTTGGACGTTATCTGTCCCGTGTTGGAATCTTCTGTTTTAAAAAATTTGCTCGTGATTTATAAAGTACCATTAGCACATGTCTATAAATTAAAGTTATACTAAAGTAATAAACAATTCTGTTTTTTTATTAGCAGGTGAACAATCTGGCGAGATTGGGTGGTGAAACGTATTGAGGATGGAGAAGATTTTTGACAAAACTTATCTCAGGTGATGTTCCAATATTATTTACTTTACATGGGCATATAGACTGGAAAAAACCTTTGGAGATTCTATTTTATGCAATGTGATAATTGGTAAGGCTACGATTTTATATGCACATATTTTCTTCTGTTTTATTTAGTGTGAATGTGTGTGAGGCATTATGAAACCAAAGTTGACATACCCAATTTCTCCATACTACACTGCTTAATTGTCTAATGCTATAAAATGAATGGGTATATGGTATATGTTCAATTTCAGATGCAGTTTAAAAAAATAATATTGAGGTTAATTCAAAACAAATTGAAGTTTATGGCGAACTAAAGAAAAGAAAGAAAAACCAGAACCGCTAATAAGTAGTAGTCTTTGCATTCTTCAAAGAAGCTAGCAGAGACCTACATGGACTGAAGTGTATATTTATTATATCGTGCATCTTCTAACGATTTACTATTTAAGTTTTGTTCCGTTATTGGAATTTTAGACAATGTTACGAGAGTAAATATGGTAACAAATAAATCTTTAACCCAATCATTAGGAGTGTCTTATTTTGCTTTTATGTAATCTATATATTCCTTATCTAAAATATTTATAAACTGCCTGAAATGTAATTATTGTATTTTTTAAAGAATAAGTTAAAAATACAGACAAATGGAACATTCTGTATAACAAATTATTCCAAAATAAAAATATTTGTAGTTAGTCTTGTAGGTCATTTCCTAGGAAGAGACATCCGATAGGGAAATCTTTATTATTTTTTGCCATAACCTTTTTTTCTTAGCACGTATATTTTAAAAACTATAAAATTACCCAAGTTGAACCATAACAAGACTATTACTATGAATTTTCACTCAATAATTTCAGTTGTTTGCAAAATAGTTAGATTTAAATTTAAAGATTATGCTAATCTTCCTATTTCGTAGTTTTTAATCTAGCAATTTTGAAAACGAATGGAATTATTGAGTGGAAACTCTAGTAATAGTCTTGTTATGGTTCTACTTAGGTAGTCTTATAGTTTTTTTAAATGTGCGTGCTAAGAAAAAAGTAATGGTCAAAAATATTACATATTATTCTGCATTAATATAAAGATAACCTGAAAATATGATCCAAGATTAAACATAAAAATATCCTAAGAATAATTTAATATTTTGCACATATAGTTTGGCATTAGTATAAAGATAACTTGAAAATATAATCTATGATTAACCACAAAAATATATTCTCAAACTATTCTAGATTCTCCAGAGAATACTGTGCGAATTATTCCGAAATTATTCTAAAGAGGCATATAGTTGTACCGTTTGTTACTTCTAGGAATATCGTTAAAAGATAATAATTATTTTCGTGTTATTTTAAGAATAATGAAATATTCTGTAGGAATATCTTAGGAATAACGTAAGTTTATGTTTGTGCTATCTGGGTAGGGAGTGTTCCACCGTGCTATTCCACATACGTGCCAAATTTGAAACCAAAGGCAGATAACAAAACGATTCTAAGCAATAAGTGTATTTATTAGGTGCAAGTGGGAAATGTGTAATGAGCTCTTGTCACCATTTTTGCTTAACTTTAATTTAACTTAACACTGCAATTAGGGTAACACCATTACTACAGTGTCATTATGCACCTTATAAAATGGATGACATTTTTGTATAAATAACTCTCCAACAATGTTACAGTGTATAGCATATAATATCATTAATTTTAATATGGTACTTGCATTTTTAGAGTCTATTATTCGTCGACATGATATGTAAAGATAAGATCTATTGATGCATAATGGCGGAGGCGGCGGTGATATATTTTTAATAATTCATCAAAATACTATTTTAAATTAAAAGCATAATATAGTAATAAGTAGGTATAGTTATTAAAGTGAATTAAAGTAACAATCGATTACTTTTTAGATCAATTCAAAAGATATATTAAATAATTTGTAGTTATTAATATTAATCGTTTGATTCTAAAAACTCGTAATGTAATACAGCAAATGAACTCCATATATTATAATATAAAGGATACGAACATTAAAAAGCCGCACACGTATAATATAAGAATATACATACGAAGTAGGTACCGATAGGAGCCGCATAGTATAGCGTGTTCTTTACGGATCATACATATTTATATACCGATCCTAACCTATAATAATAGCCGTCTGAGCCTGTCTGATAATCTGTGCCTTTAAACGATATTCCTATTGGTTCACAAGCTACTATAGAGGTGGGGCATCTACATTTTATGCATTAATTTTAATTCCATCGGACTGTGTATAAAACTTTGAAGATGTTGGTTATTCAATAAAATAATATGCCAATGAAATATTACTTAAAATACATCCGTTTGAGAAAAATAATGGATGGTTGTTCATATTCGGTCCGCATTTTATTACCTGATAATAATTAATATCTACTAAATGATTTACATGTGATTTTTTGAATCCGTCGTGGCATGGCATATTTACTTTGTATTTAACTTTCAATGCAAGCATAAAACTGTGCGTGATTTTGTCGAATGACACCGATTTGAAACAACCAGTCTCTTTTTTGTACATTGGACAATAATTTGAAGTACTAAGCTAAAAATAATAACTTTTACTTTTTGAATAAATTGCATTTCATTCATTCATTATTATTTTGTGTACTAGACAACGAAACTCACACTTTTTCTCTACAGGGAGTGAAATTTTAGCTGAAACCGCCCAAATATTTCGGTTAATATTAATCGATTATTTATGGGTTTTTGTCTACTAAAATGGAACCTATATCTTTTTATATGACAAAACATTTTTAATAACTAAGTGGTAATTAATCGATAATACAGAAATCAGCTTGAAACTTATTTGTTATGCCCAGTGACATCGCCTGCAGGTTTGTACTACACCAATTGTATTTTTGTATTTACTAAGTAATCAACAAACAATATTTTCTTGATACAAATAATTGTAACAATTGTAGAAGACATTTTGAGTTTTTTTACTGAAGTTTTCACCACCAAGAAAATTTCCCATATCACTTTCTTTGTCTGCCATGCTCTAGAAAACAGGATGAATAATGTCTCTAGCAGTTATAAATGTGTCAGGTAATTGCTAGCTGGCTCCTGTACCATGGGTCATCATCCAAAGTAATGAATTTCTCTATTCTCCTACAATTACTTTTCTCAACTTGGCATGCCTGTTTTATTGTCTCGCAAAGCTATTTTGCGGCTGAGATTTATAAAATTTACTTTTCAATGTGTTCTATATGTAGAAATCCAGGGGCGTTAGATCTGGCGATCGGAGCGGAAACTCTCTTAAAGAATACTTGCTTCCAATCCACCTCTAGCAGAAGTTCTCATCCGTGCCACTACGATTAGAATATTATGCAACAAGCAACTACCTTACTGAAAGTACAAATCATGATAGATACTCAAATGTAACGCATTTAAAGCATCCCATAGGTCGTCATTTAAGAATTCTAAGGCATCTTTCCATTAAAATTTTGATAAAAATACCCAACAATGGATATATTCACAGTACCAGTTTCAAATCCTCAGTGACAATAATTCTCAGAAAAGAGAACACCTTTGGGGGAAGCGTTGTCTAGTAAGGAAGAACCTTTTTAAACAGTTTTGTTCATTTAAAAACATACCTTATGTTCATAATCTGTATTTCAACTTTATAAGATATACACCTACTTCTAAGATATGAAGAAATGTTGGTTTGAACGGTTTAAATTTTTAGCAACGTGGACTTGAAGTTGAAGGTATAGTCGCATTATCGTTGAGGTAAATCAGATTCCTTCATTAACCAACAGTGCTGCATAAGTCCTTCTAAAACTATGATCTGTATATAATCCTTATAAAGTAGTTGTAGATATTTCGCTTTTCTGATGTTTATTTTCCCGCAATAGAATTAAACATGAATGGAATTTTACATTCATTAAGAGATTCATTCGCAATACTGGAGGTTTTTGGATTATTCATTTTCTAATGACGAATTTTTAATATTTAAAGTTGAATTATTTATTATTTGTTTGCTTATAGTAATGAAACATATTCTTTATAGGATTTTGCAAACAGCGGAAAAAAACAAAAGAAAAACTATATGTAAAAAATATTAATGAAATCTTTCGATAACCTGACTTCTGGTTATGTTAGCAAATCAAAAATTGTAAAATAAATTTGTCCAATTTCTTATTTGACATTCTCCTTATAACACTAGTATCTAACCTAGTCCCCTACGGCTAAGCAGATTAAACTAGTATCTAAATGACCCCCTACGGTATGAAGATTCAGTTAAAATGAGAACCAAGACCTAAAATGAAATTTATTTACCAACGTTGTCTTAAAAATGTTTTCATTCTAATGAATTATATTTTCATAAAATCTCTCATTCAGTTTCTTGGAAATGCTTAGCCTTTGAAATGTTTTTCGTCCTTATTCTGAGCTCATCAGAAAGGCACAAAGCCACTCATAACGATGTTTCATGCAAAACCAAGGCAATATCCATGAATAAGTATGAAATATTTATATTTAACATTGACTGATAAAAAACAATAGATCTTCACCTATCTGTTAGCTAACTAGTATTGGAGCCTGCATGTTTGAAAGTGAATTATTTATTATTTGCTTGCTTATAGTAATGAAACATATTCTAAATTTTGAATGTTAAGGGCAAACCTTGAATGTAAGGTCATCGCCACGGCAGACATCAGGGAGCCTGGTAAACAAAGAAACTCGCAGTTTAAAATCCGTGTCAGTTATATATGATAATGCTTTGATAATTTTTTCACCATTTATGTATTGAAGCACCAGATGTCTCAAAAACAAATCGATTTGTATCATCTCCGGTAAAACTATTTGCTTTTGTCATTCTTTTTAAATTTAAATAACTTTGATAAATACTTTTATTAAATGGAGGTTTGGTAAGGAAGCTGACAAGAGAAAAATCAAGAGGTTTTATTAACTCTTTACTAATATCATTCAAGCTATTTTTTCAGATCACCACTTTTTTCATATTTTTCTACATTCCGTATATACCAATTATAACAAAAAAATTAGGTAAAAGAATTCAAGCAGCCCCCAATACTGACAATTTCTGTGAAAACATCTAGGCAATGATGACCTGAATTTGGACCTTCTCATGACTGTACTTTACAGTATTTCAAATATGGTCCATATTGGACACATATGCGACTCCAGCGTTTACTACAAACATTTGACAGTTGGTCATTTGTTCAGTTCGTAATTGATGAAATTTTGGTACTAATGCAGAAATTAACAAAACGATTTCATTTTTTCCACGCATGCGAGTTAATCCTGAATAATTGTGGACGACACAGGTGTTACCATTGTATCTGTGGAAATACACTTCATTAGAAAACACGTAATTAACGCAATGACCGACATTATAGAGAGATATTAAGTGGCCACGTGACGCCATTTTACGTGGAATGAAGGTGTTAATGAACCCAGGAAAAGCATTCAAAATTCAAGAAGTGAAGAACAAATTAAATTTTACAAATTGCATTAAGATCTGACTAAAAGTGGACGGACTAAAAAATTTCTTTGGACATATTTTTCGAAAGTACGTAAAAAATTCAGGATATGACGGTATAACGCCAAGCACATATCATATAAGTAAATTAACAGTAGTGCACGGGGCAGATAATGCAATGAAACCGAGCCAAGAGATGCCACAGACGTATTCTTGGGAGACAACAACCCAGTGCAGACCCACTGCAGCTACCCTAGAATAGCCAACTTTCAATTTCGACAGTAATATTCCCTAAACCCAAAAATCATATGAAAAAACCTTGGCGGATGTCGCCTTGGGGGTCACTCGAATTCAATGCTGCGACAATTAAGTTTTATTAGGTTTTGTGCCATTATTACGTTGAAAAGCTGAAAAGCTTTGTTGGACATATATACGTTTCATGAAACATTCAAATGTGTATCTTTCTGGTGAATTCTAAAATCGTCACTATAGAATATAAGCAAACCAGAGTGAACCGAAATTTAAAGCGCAAATCACAGTCACTCCAATATTTCTCTAAACTCCAACAATAGATGGACGGTGCTCTCTCATCTATGTTGTTTTATATACAATTAGTTTTTTTTTTTTGTTCTCAGGGCTCGTCTGTTAATAAAACTCCGAGGGCACTGCAGCCTCCTGGGCTTATTGTGCTCTCCCTATCATGTTTCACTACGCCCACTCCAATACCCCTGTACAATTAGTTAGACAGGTTTGAATATTTTATTTTGTATACTTACTGCATTTTTACTATCAATAAATGAAAATATGTTTTGAATTCAACTCTTTCTTGATCAACTTATTTAAGATTTAAGTCACGCTTGCGATTCTATGGTGCAAATCAACTACTAAAGTTTAATCATAAACTTCGATTCTGTCATGCCTATATCAGTGCACCAATTACTCACAGAGTCTATCAAAGGTTGTTAACTATAAGAAGTGTCTTTAAAATGCTGTATACGATCTGAGCAGAAAGTGCACCGCTAGTCTACAGGATACAACGGAAGATAGTAATAATCACGGTAAGTTAACTCTCAATTATTCATCTTTGGAAGGGGCTCTTTTAGAATAATTGTAAGAATTCCATCTGATAATGGAGGAAGTCAAAAACCGTAGACAAGGCACGTCTGGCGTCGTAAATGATAAATTTGTACAGTATCCTTCGACACGCGGTGGTGAGATCAATTATAAGAAAACCGACAACTGTTCAAATGCGTTCTAATGACAAAAGGAGGCCTATATCAAACGCATGACATTCATTTAATGGTCATGCAATGTGTCAAACAATCATTCATTGAAAATTGGGGAGCATTCGACACATTGGGTGTCCCCGCCTTTAACACTACAAATTGAATATGTTAATCTACTAAGAATTAACATAATATTAATAATACGGAGTTTCCAGTTGAGCCAACGATTTTTATTTGTTATTCTTATTTTGACATAAGTATTTGTTAACTTTCCTACGTATTTTCCCCTTCTCTGAGGTATGATAGCAGAATACTGACATTTTCCTTTTGATTGTGCCCTAATCTGTCTGTTTTCAATGTTTCAAATTTCTGGAGACCTACCCCTGACTGATATCATCTATGTTTTCATTACAGTGGCGTCTCGCGGTCTGTATCAAATTATAAACTTTTTCCATCAAAGAACGTGCAATTACACAGACAACCTCTGAATGACAAATTTAAGTGTTGCTAAATTTTTTTTTAGAAATCCAGTTTTTCGAGAGAATGTATTTGTTTGACCTGCAAATTTGCGTATATCTAGTGGAGTTGGGTATTATTGATGATATGTCACGCAAAATGACTAACATTGCTATGCACAAAATGTGGGCAATATAATTAGATGATGCTAGAGAATTATACCAACACAACATGAAACTTTTACTATTGTCATCCCCCCTCAGACCCTTCAAAGGGTATAGCGGGATAAGAATCGACGATCTGCCTCCGATAGGAACTGCCTATCATATTTATGGTGTCGTGTAGGCAAGTCAATGAGAAAACGATGTATTAGGTTCTTCAGTCCAACATTCTGCTGTTGTGGAGACATTTAAAAAAAGTAAAAAATGGGGACTTTTTCCAAACATGTGTTTCGTATACTACTTAGAGACATGAGCAAAAACATGATTGAAGGCTAACATTGTGAAGAATATTATGCAACTACTTAGTTGCGTTAAACTCTTATATACAGCAATTATAATAATAGAAAACCTATTCGAAGCCTTATATCGCGTGGTTTCTATTGAATGACCACGTTCTAAAAATTACCATAAATAGATCCTCCCTGTACCAGCAGTTTCATTAAAATTGAAAAAGTAGAACATTTTCAAAAATATATATATAATTGTGGTACCCATTTATGAATCGTCAAATCTGTGCATACTGCATATAAATTCGTATTTTCTGCCGCAGTTTGTCAATCTTCGTCACTATCATCATTTATGACAGCATTGGTATTGTTTGTATTATTTTACAAAGTAATTCAGCCGGTCTAAATATTCTTGAAAGATATCTCGCATGTGACAGGTAATACATGATAGCCGCTATATGTAAACAGGAGCCGACAGTTCTATTACCATTAGGACAATCACAACTACCGACAAATAGTTTTGTAGTTTAAACCGTGAGGGACATTTTTCAAGTAACAGTGATAGGTTTTACTGTTTACGTGACGATATCTCACTTCAATCTTTAGTACATTTTGCATTTCTATAACATATCTAACTTGAGGATTATTGTCGTCTCCAATTAAGTCTGCTAAATATGCTACAGCTTGTGACAATTGATATGAACCGGTAAAAAAAAAAGCATTAAGTCACGTTTACTGAGTTGAGGAAAATCCATTACATCTTCAGCAACTGATTATCTAAATGCCTTCCGTCAATTCCAAGGTTTTGCAGCGACTTCTTATTTAAGAGTGTTTGGCACATCCATTCTGTTATTTATTCTCTCAATAATATCGTCACGTAATTCTCCATCCGAATAGTCCTTTTCCAAATTCATTGTGCAAAAAACCAACAATTATGCAAAGGAGTTCAACATCCGGAAGCATCTTATTCTACGTAGTGTTGTGTAAAAGTTTATATTTTTGAGTTATTGCCTCACGGACAGCTTCAATAACCCATCGCATTTTGTTAACCTCTCTAGAGCATTAGCTTCCTCTATTGTCAGTTGTGGTCGATTACTTTTGCAGGCCAGCATTATTGAAATAAAGCCTTTATTGCTGGTATCGTCCAGAGCATCCCTAAAACCTCAATCAAAAATGAATAAGTCATTAGGTTGCAATAACTGTTTCAAATCAGCAGATTTGCCAATAATGTTTTCATTATCGTCACGTTATTTTGGGTGGTATAAAAAGGTTCGACAATATCCACAACGTCACCATCCGTAGTACATATTGTAAATGGTTTACAAAGATGTTGCTTTCTTTAACCGGAATACGACTTACGTTGGTACTCATGTTCTCCCAAGTCAATCCAGTGAATGTTTCTTCCGGTATGGTGCAGTTGGCTAAACTATGAAAAAGGGAATTATCACAGTAAATCGACACAAGGATTAGCAGAGCATTTATTTTGTTAACATTGACACTACTGGTGTTAAATAAATACGGAGATTCGGAAGTTCATCTGCATAGAATTTATTAGCTATCAGATGAGTTTTACAGCAACGATCCACCTCAGGTACATATTTTTTTTTTATTACAAAAGCTCGATACCTAGCTTCACGAGGTATAACATGTATATTAACTTCTGATTGGAATATAATACAATACTTATGTGTAGAGATGACTCGCCTTATATATAACTCAACGTAATTATCACAATCTATATGAAAGACAATTGGGATTTGGGAATCAGTTTCGTTTTCTACCTCGTCCTCACTACTCAAGCTTTGTTCTTTGTTTTTTTATTTCTGCCTGATATTTACTAGAACTGGAACTTCAACATGGTATTAATTGACATTTATTACACAAAATATCGCCTATAGCAATGTCTTTCGTTATAACAGCACTACATTAATTTACTTTATTTTCATATTTTATGACTTTATTGCGTCGGCTTTTAATCAAAGAGAAATTGCAGGATTTGCATCTAGACATTTTTTAATATTTCAGATAACACTCAAGTAATATATTTTAATAAAACTACAATCTTATCGCTCACTAGATATATATACGCTCTTTACTTTTGTGAATCACTAATCCAACTGACGCTAGTCAGTAGTCAGCATAGCCGCGAATCGCCAACATTAACTTTACAGACTTGTATAAACATGCATTTCGCCAAATTGCATGTGTCATATGAGGATTTTTAACGTTATGCCAACTTTTAAAAATATATGTTGCTACCTTACATGCTGATAACTAGTATATTAAATCGTTATGACAATCCTTTATAATAATTGCAGTATTTAAAGAAGGTATAATAATAATTTCAATATTATGTAGATTACATTTGAACAAATCAGGGACTTGTTTTTCAAACCGTGCAAACTGATTTCTTAATTGATTTCGAATGTTCATACATTTCTTCGCACGTCCGATCGTCCGAATTCACAATAAATAATAATTATAATAAACACAATTCATGCGAAAACCGATTCGCATCGTTTGAAAATGCAGCCCATGTGGTTATATGCTTGAACCCTTCCGTATACGAAAAAATTTTTGCTTTTATCGTAGTCATTGTTTTATTGCATTCCTATTTCCTATTTCCTATACGATTGCTTTTCACAGGTAATCCTCTATTACCTGTCACACACGAAACAATTCTTTAACATTTACATAGGTCTAAATATTTAAAAAAATATTAAAGACAAATAGTTTCAGTGTTGTTATAAAAGATAGTGACGGAGATTGACAAATTTTGGCAGAAAATATACAGTATGTACAGATTTGACGATTCATAAATAGGTAGCATAATTTTATATTTTTTTGAAGGTGTTCTACCTTTTCGACTTTAATGAAACTACTTACGGTACAATAAGACATTAGGATCTATTTATGGTAATTTTTAGAAAGTGGTCACTCGAATAGGTTTTCTATTATTATTATTACTGTATACAAGAGTTTAACGCAACTAAGTAGTTGCTTAATATTCTTCGCAATGACAGCTTTCAACCATTTCTTTACTCATCTCTCTAAGTTAAGTACTATCTCGGCAGCAGCTGAATGTTGGACTGAAAGTTGGACTGATCGTTTACCCATTGACTTGCCTATACTACACCATAGATATTATAGGCAGTTACTATCACGGGCAGATCGCCCATTCTTATCCGGCTATACCCTTTCGAAATGCGGCTGTTAAATACGTCTCCATAATATTCAACTGAAAAAATGTAATTTATTTTACTGGTGAAATATGAGGTATCCAGACTCACAATAAATTTCAGTTAAAAAAAAACACAAAGCATCAAATACTTCCATCATACACTGTAAAATTTTAAAACTATGAGAATGCAAATTTCACTTTATCCAAATGGCGACAATGCTTCATGATATTCCTCCAATAATCTTCTCCTCCATATTCTCAACCTTTTGACATAGGTTTTGTAATTCATGTAATGTTCTTGTTGCAGTTGGCATCTGTATGCTCTATGGAATATTCCACAGCCTCACACCATCTATCCTACAACCTAGTCCTTAAATTTAGAAACCTGCTACATATTTCCATGAAAATGAAGTTCATAGCCTCCCAAATGTAGCCCTTTAACTGTACTCTATTGATTAAAACATTTCTTGATATGGTACTCTTTAAATATCTCCACAAGAAAATCTAGGCATGTAAGGTCAAGTGATTTTGACTACATGCATCAGTTACTCAATTCCTCAATTATTCTCTGTAAAATTCCAATGAAATAAATCAGAACTAGTATGGTAAGCACATATTATGCTTCTTTTCTTTAAAGGTTTGAAAAGCCAAATGTTTTAAATTTAAAGTATATATTTATCGTGAGTTCTTAATTGTTTTAAATTCTTGACGTCGTGACACATATAAGCATGGATATGAGTCCCTGATTTAGAAGTTAAACAATACTACCATCTAGCTACGTAATTTTTGTATTCGGTATATATTTTAACCATTGGATTGTACCAAACCGTTCCGAAGAATCAGAATTACCAAAATGGTAGGTAATAGTTAGAGGTGGTAAAATAATGAAGATGTATCTTTCACTTTATATAAACTATACAAGAGATCAGTAAAGAGGGTGAAAAAACTGAGATGGTCACAAAAAATTGTGAAATACAGTTTCGCCATCTGTGGGTTAAATAATCCTCGTTACCTAATGTCGGTGTAAAATGAACATGTAATAATATTGAACGTATTTTTAACTGACAGTATCGACATTGCGTAATAAGGTTCAGTTAACCGAACAACGACGCCGACGCTGAAACTTTATTTTATAATTTTTATGACAATTTAGATTTGAATATTCACAAATTGTTCAATTAAAATGCGCAAGAGGATATCATGACTTTCATTTCTATAATATGTAAAGTTATACTATTTCCAGTTTCAAGTACATTAACATTTTAAATAATTTATCATTTTTGTGAAGACCATTATGAATTCATAAATGGATAAATACATAACGAGATTGATAGATACATACATTTAAAACTAAAGCAAAAAGCAAATACATTATTTAATTACAATTATATCATTTTAAGTACAGAACAGCTGTTGACTACTAATAAAATTTCACCTGTTTACGTCCCATTAAAGAGAAACAAATTTATCATATTTTTAATATAATTACATGTAATCGTCTCTAAAAATTAGCATTTCACTGTTCCCAAAAAATACATACAATATCATTATTGCAACAATTATTATAATATGTCCTGCTACTTTCAATTTTTCTTAAAAGTTAGTATCTTTAATAGATAAACTAGTCAAATACACTTAGATAATAATTCAGTAAACCTTAGGACAATTTAGCAATGTCAATAATACGACTAGTCTTGGTTAAGGTGGCCATTCCCAAGAAAGAGACATCCGATAGGGAAGTATTTATTATTTTTGCCATAACTTTTTTTTCTTAGTACGTATATTTAAAAAAATTATAAGACTACCTAAGTAGAATCATGGTAAGACTGTCACTATGAATTTTCACTCAAAATTTTCAGTGGTTTGCAAAATAGCTAGATTTAAAACTACGAAATAGGGAGATTAACATAATTTTTAAATTTAAATCGAGGTATTTTGCAAACCACTGAAATTATTGAGTGAAAATTCATAGTAGTAGTCTTATTATGGTTTTACTTCTTAGGTACTTTTATAGTGTTTTTAAATATACGTACTAAGAAAAAAAATTGTGGCCAAAAATAATAAACATTTCCCTATCGGATGTCTCTTTCTAGGGAATGGCCACCTTAATTATTTTAAATATTAATTGTAACGCTACTAGAGATGAAATGCCTTTGGTGTAGAAGACGTTTATTATTCACTACTTGTTTTCAAAGGGTGTAGTAGAATCAGTAAGGCAAAATGGCCCCAGAAGCTTTAGAACTTAACTTGTTATCAGCAGATCGACAATAGGAAAAGAAATAATTTCCTCGAGTTTTGGACCCCCATCGCTACCCTAATAAATATAATTTTTGGTTTTCTTTTATATCTCTGCAAGTTTTGTGTTAATTTTTATGAAAACGTAGATGATGTAGATGTAATATAAGTACATCTTACGAAAAAAACTGTGCTGATATTGCGGCCCCTTTTCAAAAAAATATGTTAAAAATGTAAGATAAATAATTATTTTTTCATAAAAATAATTATTTGCGTACATAACATTTTTACCAAAGATACACAGTAGTAGTAGTTTATTGTAGATTTTTTCAAATTTTTGGAAGCGGTGTGCCATAATAGAAAAGGTTAAAACTGTTACTACGCAATGTTTAGTGATGCTCAACCATTGAAACTTTATGTATCCATATTTTTTACGTTTCTTTCAGTCAGCTACTGATAATGAGATGAGGAAGAGAATGATCAACACCAAAAAGGTAGTGAAATAATCGCAATATAAACATCACTACTCCATTATTATTCGTTGAAACGTAGATTTGTTAACAAAAAAAATCGTACAAGAAAATTCTAAAAATGATTTACTCTTCCCACAAGCTGCGTATGTTATTTACATTGATGCAATACTACCTATTGAGATAAAATAGAAACATTAGGTAAATATACCAGGTCCCACTTACACCTCCAAGGGCCATTTTTTTTGGTAACCAAGAGATATTTGAAGTCTGTAAAAAGTATTAACTAGAATATATACATTAGTTCAGTTTTTAGTAAAAACGATTTTTCTATACATTGAGATACAGATGACGTTGCAATGCAAAGGCATTCTTCAATCGCAGTATTTTCAAAAATTTTCAAATTCATAATATTCTTATAAAAAGACTTCCTCATTACGTATCCCACCTCAGCTCCGTGACCTTCTATAAATTAGACCAAAGGCAGTTTGTCACGTACGAAGGATTAAATCCACCAAATTCAATACAAATTCAAGTATCCCACAATTATTCAATCTTTCGTTGTATTTTTACTATTATTTAACTACAATTTAAAAGTGAATTATTATTTGGTTGCTTATAATTGTGTTGAAACATATTCTTCATAGGATTTTGCAAAGAGCAGAAAAAATAAATTCTTTTCAGGCCTTTGTCGTCATTTTTAACTGAGTCTTCATGACCGTAGGGGGTTATGCAAATACTAGTGTAATCTGCATGGCCGTAGGGGACTCTGTGTATGCTAGTTGTTGAATGAGAATTTTCAAAGTAGACAAATTCATTTAAGGATTTTAATTTGCTAGCACAACCAGATTTCAGGTTATCGAAAGAATGCAAAGATTTCATTAATATTTTTGCACATAGTTTTTCTTTTAGTTCTCATAGATGGTTATTTTTTCTGCTGTTTGGCAAACTCCTCTAACGAATATGTTTCAATACTAATTAGACTCTATTACATACCAAAAATTAGTTTACATGGACAATGTAAAACTTTAATACTAATGACGAGATTCTGCTACTGTAAAATGATTATCAATAACTACCAATTGAAGCCTTCTAAATAAACGAAATTAGCATATTTTAAAATATTTTGTGTTATCCATCTGCAATCAAAAAGTGGCAATACAAACAGTTACACAACAAGTGCCTTAAATATAAACGAATGTACTACAAGCAGGGTTTATAAGTCCCTTGACCAAAAATGTTTTCGGAACTTCGGGACCAAATTTCATGTCGCGGGACTAGTCCCGAAGGTCCAGAAAATTGTCCTGAAATCGAAATAATTCTTCACAACAAATTTCAAATGCGATTTCAAAAGAAAATGTTGAATTTTTGCTTAAATATCAGCGAGAATAACTGTATGATTGTGTAAAAATGTATTAATAAAATAAAAGTAAAACATATATTAACGATAAATTTAAAAAGATAACTATGTGTATTATAAACTAAGTACAAAGAAATACAGGTGTAAATAAAAAATAGACAGCCCTACTGTGACGTAACATGCAATGTTTCAAGTAGACTGTAGGATGAAATACAGACGCTTTTCCCTAGTCCATATATTGAATACATTGGATAGGCAATCAAGTTGGCTATCACTAAAATATGTGGCAAACATTGTTATACATCATATTGCAATACATTTTAAAATAAAGGTAACTAAATAATTGAGCACAATTTCAGTTCACTACAAGAAATGGCGTCTGCTCCGAAAGTGATCATTGCAAATAGTAATGTTCAGCTGAATGACCTATGACTACTCTTGAAACGATATGTTCGGATAAGTAAGACCGATGTGTTAATGAATATATTTCAGGTGTCATGAAGGCTTTAGAAGATCAGCTGGCACACACTCCCTCAGCTATTAATCGTCCACGATTAGAGATAAGGAACACACACCAAACATCTGAGTATAATGATATTAGTTTTTTTTTCTGAAAAGTCGCAGTGTGAGACTGAGTATATCTGTCTCTTAACCAAATAGTTACTAAGCAGGGAGCAATATATATTCTTTGTTTTGTCCTTTACAGATTGGCAGATTAGACTTTATCTGTGTTGCTTCTTATATAAATCTAATTTTGTGTTGCAATATATACTCTGCAAATGTTTAAAATTAAAACGGTAAAAGTTAGGTTTCTACAGTATCTTCTTTATAGGATTACACTATATCTCAATACAAAATTTATTATTTCTACTTATTTCCTTGCTTCTGATCGGTGATTTCCGGTGATATGAATTGATGATTGATACTTGTGCAAACTGCACCCACCGGGGTATTGTATTCTCAACTGAGACGGGGTATAATTATTATATACTTCTAAGGAACAAACAAGAAATGTGCAACTAATAATACGTCTGCGAATATCTTGATATTAATAATAATTATAATAAATTCTTTATTCACTTTGCTATACATTTAATATGACGGGTCAATTTGGAATACACATAAATAAAATGACAATAAGATACAACAAAAACTGCAATAGCAGAAAGCATTAAAAATTGGAAAAAATAAAAAGAAAATGTAAGTATTATACAGTGGCGGCTCGTGATATTGTCTGCAGAGGAGGCTTGATATTCTGAAAGACAACTGATGTGCAATATGACTACAATTTGTACATTTCCCCACCACCCCTGAGGTATTACCACGGCGCGTTACATTTTTTTGCCGTGGGTTGTTCGCCAGGATACCGATTCACGACTTGAGAGAATAGAACTAATAAAAGAATGGAATGAAAAGGAAATAGAAAATATGATGAGATGAAAAAATCATTCTCATGAAATTCTCGTTCCTACGACTCGAGTATCGGTATCCAAAGGAGTCCTACTATCCCACTTGTAATTAAATTATATAACTTTTAATAAAAATAAAAATAGTTCTGGTAAAAAAATTAAAGTGTTTTTCTACAAACAAAAAATTGTATTCATTATCACTGCCAGGCGTGTAAAATTATAAGTTTTAATAGAAATTAAAATAGTTTTTAGAAAGAAGTTATATAAAAAAAAATATAACCGCGGAACTCTATATTATGGAGAATTATAAAAAATATTTCCTAAAAAATAAATAACACAAATAAATATTTTTTCTAAAATAACAACTACCTATATTAATCTCTGCTTTAAAGCCTGAATATTTTTATAAATGAGTGGTAACCTGCGATTTTTGGAACTAGCAAAATGGTTGATTATTTCATCATAAAATGAATCGTGTTTCCTCAATTCTGACAAAAAACGTTTTTCTATTGAAATAAGCGATACATTTGAAAGGCGGTCTTGACTCATTTTGTTTCTAGTAAAAATGTTTTTATGCGTTTAAGTGCTGAAAATGATCATTCTACAGAAGCTTACCGGAATTGTCTCAAAAAATAGTGGCGTTATTCAAAAAGTTCTCTAATTTTGGGTCATAAGTTTTTAAAAAATCTACCAGCTCTTTGAAATTTCCTTCATTGCACGATTCTCGTATTTCGTCACGTCCTCGGCAAGAATTTTCTTGTGAAGATAACTATATAACGGCATCTATTAACCTCTTTAATATTTCCCTATTCTCACGGACCTTTTCGTTAACATGTTCTATTTCTCTCTTATGTGCAGAATCCAAGAAATTTACAATATTTTGTTTACCAAACATTTCGAATTTAATGCAAGATGAAATGTGCTCCTGGGATTTTTCGTGCCTTTCTAAACCTCGCGACAAATTTTGCAAATTATTAAACCCGGCCCTGCCCCAAATTGAGGATTGATCATTAGTAAATAATAAACATCTCCAACAATATAATTTGTTTCTAACTGTTGATGCCGTTAGCCACTCGACTTTTTTATAATTGTTATCACAAAACCCTCTGTTTTGTTTACCACTTTTAAAAACTAACGAAAGCATTGCTGGTGTAGGCCTGGCATTTCTTTTAATTCTTACCTTTTCGTCATAAATAAGAGTAGTAAATCCATTTAATAACAAATAATCCACCACGTCTGGACAACAAGACATGTTGTTGGGAATATTTTCACCTAGAGCACTTATTTCTAGCCCGCTTATCAAATGTTTTTTGTATTTATACGTCAAGTTGTTCTTATAACCGGCTAAACGCAACTGTCAGTCGTCAGTTCGTTTTCTTTGTGAATCACCTGACTCTTGAATGAGCTGTGCACATGCGCTATAAAGAACTGAGATCTAGAAGCTAGCCTCATACTTGGCTATTCCAAGTGTTGCTATTTTACGCAGCTCAAAGAAATGCAAGGTCATTCATGTTAAAGTAAATGCGGTAAAGTTGGAAGCTATTTCGTATTAGCCTCCAGCGAACCGCAGTGTTCATTCAGTAAAAGACCGGCGGACCGGGAAATATGCATACAAAGACTATCCGGAGTGTAACGTTATAGGTATGTTTGTGGAAAGGAAATGCAAAAATGTTATATATAAACTGAAAATTAATTAATGAATAATAAACAATAAAAAATATTGAAAATTGAGATATACCTAATAGAAATTTCTTGATATTACTTTTGAAGATATGGTGGTTCTTCCAAGGGGAGGCTCAGCCTCCCCTGCCTCCCCTGACGAGCCGCTACTGGTATTATATTATGCGATAAAATTAACAAAACACAATATTATTAAACTTTGATGCAGAATATGATACTAGATATTTAATACATAAAAACCTCTTGTACGGAACAACAACACTAATGATTTCTACAATGAAAATGAATAAAGCCTTATATATCCTTTATAATGGGACAGTTTTGCATAGCGTACAAACAATGTAGCGCATAGTGTAAATTATATTTCTTAATGTTAATAATCAGTTGTAATGCCCTAATTCAATAATGATGTGTTAATACTATTAAAATTGTTATGTTGTTTCATGTTTGATGAAAAATGCCAAACTGTGTATAATTTGTCTTCATACAAAATAAAGCAATGAGGCATTATAAATGACCTTTTAATAATGTCGATATGTACATGAATATTTTCATGAATGGTGAAGGATTAAAGTAAGTTACATTACAAATAAGTTGTACTGTTTATTAGATTAAATCTATGTTATTATCCCTCATCGATTATTATTACAATTGCTGCTATAGCTCGAATGCTTTCCTATTAATTTTCTCAATGCTGCTTCTCGGAATCGAAATACATTTGGGATTAAATTGTGGTTTATGGAGTTACGAGCACTTCCTGGAAATTACATACTATTTGCCATTTAATATGCTGTGAATAATTGACTACAATTATTTGTCTTTCATTTTGTTAAATTTTTATTATGAATTGGTTATATCATTTTATTGGCTTACTTTTATAACGTTTAAACAAGATGGTCACGTTACTTATTAATAGTAAAACCTGTGCAGAGCACTATGAGAACTTTTCTTATATGCTAAAAGATGTACAGTTTTTGCTAATTTGATCCTGTAAAAGCAATTATACTATTGTCTAAATGTTATTTATACAATTATACTATTTTTGAGTACAAAATATGGATGAATATGTTAGTAATGATCTCTTATTAGTGAAACTAATCTTTTACTAATTAGAAAAAAATAGAACAGATGGGGTTCTCAGTTCGTCTCATATACATGTCTTTACTACCCTCGCATACCAAAGGGAAGTATTGTATTGTATTGATTGATTTGACTGATTGATTTAGTAGAGTAAGCTAGGTATTGCTGTTACTTCAAGACATCCAATCTGGATGTTTTTATATACCTCCGGACCGGCTGAATACGCTGGATTGGATATGAGACATACTTGTCGCCAGGAGTCAGAACCATATAACGCGTTGGGTGAGAATATAGGAAGGGAAGTGTAGGTATGTAAGATGCTTCTTTTAAGTTTCCATCTACGATCATCTCCTTATTTATTCCTCTTCTCAGTTTTCTGTTTCTGAACATAGCAGTGTGCGCCTCCTCCTGCCTACTTTTATTTATTAGCTGTTCCACAGATAAATAGCCATTTACAGTGGAGGTGCAAGGAGGAACTCCTACAGATTATTTGAGATCTTTGTATACCGATTAGCCAAGGTAAAGCAAAATAAAGGGTAAAATCTGCAAAAAAATTAAAAAGAGATCTAGAACAATCGGGACGCTCTGTATATCAAACAGACCCCAGCTCCTTCGACGTGAGAGACATTTTTGTATTCTTAAATGAGCTTAAAATATAGACCATGTGACAAGGATGAATAAACCAATAAATGCCACTTATAATTTGGTCCCTCCTTGTTCTGTAGGATTCCTACACTACTTGCACTCTTTGAAACCAGCCCCCGTTGCCTTTCACTGAAAAGATAACTTTATGGTACACGACTCATATGATACTGACAGATGTTTGTGTTCCCTTTTCAAGTTGTTTATATACGCTTTTAGGTGGTGCCACATTAAACCGATATATCTTAATCAACTACACGAAATAGCCAGACTCATGCTAATTTATATCTTCCGGATATGTAGAATTGTCCACACTTCAATTCAATACAATATCGCATGATTTCTCACAGTTTTAACCAGGTTTATTCGAGATTTCGTAATAGCTACATCGGCGTGCCTGCCACCGGCGCCATCCGAAACCGACCCGAAGTATTGTATACTCTGACTCTGTCGGTCTGTTGTCTGTCTGTTGGCGCTATTACTAAAAAACTGCTTGGCGGGAAACAGTCAAATTTTGTACTTGGTTGACCCAACTGCCAGCGAAGAAATGGTTGGACTTTCACTGGAAAATATATAGGGTGGGCTGTCTAAAGGGAATAGATACTATACTTAACATAATTGGTTAGGAAATCACCTATTATAATGTTATTGAGAACAGTATAGCGTGATCATCCTGAGAAAAAATTCAACTATGGTGGCAATTTGTAAAAGTATTTACGCAAATCTTCGATATTTGGCACCTTTTATTTAATATTTAATTTTTGCTGTTGGAGGATCACTCTGTATATTTCCTTAATCAAAAATAATCATGTTTCCTTTGTAATACGAAAAAAGAGTCTTTGGGCGCAAAGTATAAGTACTTGAGGCCCAAAGAACGATTTATCGCAGATTTATATCATTTGATTAATTTTACTTGTTTTTATGAATTTTACAATGTGCGCTTATTTGCTTTAAAAATACTTCAGAATAATCATGTGAATGGTTTCTCATCGTTACAAAATTTGCAGCATTTTTACCAAATCAAACTGTTACCTGCATTCGCGGCCGTCTTGGGTCAAGTTTTTCCTGCACTTTGGTACCCAAACTTTTTACTTTTTAACGTCCAAGAAGGTAACTAATCATTTCAAATTTATATTTAAAGGGCCCGTGAGGCCCGTGAGGCCCGCGACCCCTGTTGCTGGCTGTTGCCCCCCCCCCCCTAAAAGTGTTCATTTTTACCACCTCCTTCCTTGGTCTTTCTCCAAGGAGGTAAGATCTCAAGGACTTAAATATCACACGGCCCTTAGTCTTTATGGATGGGCCAGCGGAGGAAAATTGGAAGTCGAAAAGATTGCCGATAAATCTGGTAAAGCCAACAAAGGCCACCACTACTCTCTTTGCTACTTCTTCCTACTATTTGTATTTCCTCAAATATAATTGTTGTAATTACAATATTTCACATATCTATTGGCATCTTCGTATACGCCAAGAGTCAGTAACACACAAAAGTTTGTTGCATGTAGACTAACAGTCATTCTTAAAAGCCGATTCTGAAAGGTATCGAGGTGTTCTGTTGAAAATTACAGTGTTTCCTATCAGCGTTTGGGATTATCTAAAAGTCTACTTTTTATACAAACCCCAACTGATAGACCTTTGTGGAATATCTTCAAGGAAATATAAGAATTTCATTAAAATTGCCTGCTTGCTATACAGGAATGATTCCATGTAAAAGCCGAAAGCAGAAAGTTGGAAATTATGTCAAATCCTAACCACTTGAAATTGCTGTAATTTTGTCGGATTTATTATCCTCTTGCGCCAAGTCACGCGCCTGCTCGATCGGTTAACATTTTTTATAAAGAAAAAATTTGGAAAACGAGGTTAAAATGCACCTTAACACTCCAAAATTTGAATACATTTTGTTGAGAGGTTACGCAACGAGAGTTTTCAAGTGCCTTACCCATAACCCTCCTCCGTGCGTATGTATTTCTTAAGTTGTGGGGAAATGTGTGTGAATTTAACCAGAGCTATGGAAACGTATCCAGCGACTGTCGAGTTGAGGGGACTTGCACCCATCCGCACAACGAAAAAGACGATTATAGCAGTTACTCTACCACCAGTAATGCTCATGTTTTGGTCTACACCTCCCTAATAGCTCCTATATTATTAAATTTGACTTGAATTCGGCTACCCCTATTTTTATAAAGAAATTTTAAATGTTCCCGTAATATGCGTAAAATTCAGTTGTGTAAATAGGTTGATTTGTCCACTAGATAAGGGGACTTAAAAGTCACTCGATTAGTAACTCCCTCTATATAAATTAGATAATCTCGCTTTTAATGCTGTACTTTGAAACAAGTGTGTTAATCTTCTGAATTTCTAGGGGACAATTCATTTAACTTGGGATCAGAGCTGAGCAAAGTACTCATTTAAACTACTTCAAGTGTCAAGTACTTCGAGGCAGTACTTACAATTTTGGATGCAAGTATTACTTGTACGACTTCAATTAGTCATTTAATTCTAACAAGTACATGTAAATACTTCGAGTATTTTCTTGTATCAAGTACTGTTTAAAAGTAAAACACTTACAAGTACATTTACCTACTTCAAGTACTTTAAATTTTTTATTTTTATCTAAACCAATCTTTATCTGTTAATATTTCTGTACATTGACATATTTTATTTATATTTAGGGTATATTTAAATATTGATACAGTTTTTTGAATATGCTTTATTTAGTTACTTAATGAGAAAATTTTGCTCCTAAAAAACATAACATTTCATTTCGTTGACATATTCTAAAATAACTAAGAAAATTTCATGAATATTATTGTCTAGTAGATAGCTCGATATAAAGGGCCTGGCATATAACATTTTTATCATTGTTGTTATGTGTTAGCAAATATTTGTTTATCTTATGTGACTCAGACCTGCCCCCCTGCCCGTTTTGGTGTTAGCCGCCTCAAAAAATATTCAATTGTGGAACAGAGCATAACACTTTGCGGCTTGGTGCTAGTGAATAGAGAACGTAGTAATAGTATAACTTTCTGATCAAAAGGAAAATTTTCGTTGTCAATGCTCATTGCTGGAAAACCATATGCCAACATTTCCTGATTGCTTATTTTCCAGATTTTTGGTCAAAAATTGAACTTTTGGCCAAAAACCATTTTTTGCATAATAATCGATAGTTGATGGTATTTGAATGTTTTGAGGTTTTGGGGGTGGTTTAGAAGGGTTACATTGAGAAAAAAATGTTGGCATTCACAGAGCCTATTCTTTGGTAAAGAAACTACAAGTTTGAGAAGGTGCCAACATTTTTTTTAAAGCACCGGTTTTGGTCCGTTTTTGGCCAAAAGTCCAATTTTTTAACAAGAATCTGGAAAATAGGCAAGCAAAAAATGTTGGCATATGGATTTCCAGCAATGAACATTGACAACGAAAATTTACCGCCTAGTCAGAAAGTGTAATACCATACTATACTGTCTAATACAAACTAAAGGCAAATGCACTTTTTAGCAGTAACGAATATCACTCTCTGCAGGTTTTAACTGGATTGTATTACTTGCAGTACATAAGGTACTTGAGTAGTATTCAATTTCTTTTAAATGTTTTGAAAAAATAATAAAGATACATTATTATTATTGCCATTATTAATTGATGCGATTCCGCCCATAGAAATTTTTTTGTACACTACGCCCGACGTACAATTAGAGACCTATCACTAAGTATATTAATGTCCATTTCAAAAAAGAAAAATTGAACTATACTTGTAATTTCTTGTTGAGACGAATTTTTATGTATTTTACCTGTACTAATCCAGGAACTTTAACAAATGTCGTCTAAGCTAAATACTTGAAGTAAATTGTAAAGTACTTCAAGTATTGTCATTTCGTTTAACCAGTACTAAGTAATAAGTACTATTCTAAAATATCTGCAAGTATCAAGTACCAAGTACTCATTTCTTCGGGTATTTGAAGTAAAATACTTCAAGTTAAAAGAAATTGAAGTACAATTTACATTACTTTTACTTGAAGTAGTCCCAACTCTGCTTGGGATGCTAATAATCATTTTGTTTTATGGAGATGTATCTGCAGCATTGATTTATAACATTAACACAAGAATTAACAAAGCAGAAATTTCTACAATTATAACCACACAAAAAATTATTCACTTTTAGACATTTTTTATATGTAAGACAATTTGAAATAAGAAACAATATTTTTTATCAAAGTTTATTTTAAGGTAATAAATGAACATGAACCTAGTTATTCAGTAGAAAACGTTGCTCTTACATTACTTACAGTTCTATAAGACGTGTAAGTTATATATTATATTTTAAGGTTTACCGAACTTAATGGTTCAATTTTGTTTCTTTTGATGTAGATTTCTTAAAGCTAGTATATAATTTAACTTTTCTGAAATGAATTATTTTGAAAATAAATGTCAAATTTGAAATTCTATCTTATATAATTTCTAAATTAAGAAACTCAATTTTTATACAGAATATATATTAAAACGTACGATAAAAAGATTGTAGCAGTGTCATTTGTAATTGTAATTTTGCTGATTCTCCAACTGGACCCTTTACCTAATATTAAATAAAAAGATGATAACGTCTTCAGATATATAGGATGGGGCAATAGCGAGTCGGACGTCGATAGCTGGAGTTGTATGATAGCTACCGAAGTCCGACGAAATCTTGCCCTACCCTGTATTGTTGTTGTCCTAAGCTTGATCGGGAACTTGCCAGTTGAGGAAACTTTTTACCGATAATTATGACGATACGCGCAAAGATGACAAGGTCAAATTTTCTTGATCATTCGTTATGTCTCTGGGACGCACACAATTAATAATAATACTAAACAGAATAAACATCTTTATTTACAACCACAATTTTTAAAACAGTACAAATACATAATTAAATATTAATTAAAAAAAAGCATAAAAGGGTGATGTTCAGTTTCTGCAATAAGGGTATTGTAGATATCACTACAACTTCCTCATGACAATCTATCGCACTAACTGTTGGATTCTCCAGGAAATACACCTGTTGATCACATCAACAGAGGGAAAATAATACAGAGATATTAATGGGTCAGAGAACGTCAGATGACAGTTGGAGATGAGAATACCTCATAAAACGTTGGGCTAATATTACCAAGGAACCGTTAGGGAGAAATATTAGTAAGATCTAACGCCTAACAGACAACCACCGTATGCGGCGTCATGCTATTAAATGTGTTATACACCACAGGGAATTCCACTAGCTTAGCGCATCTATCAAGAAGATACAGGTTTAGAGCAATATCTGATTAATTATTTAATCTGTAAAGCCTCACGTATTATATTTCAGTCAATAATAATATATTCAAGCGGGATGCCTAATTAATAGGCATATTTTATGGATATATTTAAATTAATACTTTTGAAAAACTACTGAAAGTCGTACCATCAGAAGCACTATAATAATAGGGAAAGTGTAGATTTTACCATAAAAACTAACCTTAAAAGTATGATAATGAATGCAAATGATTTTACTGGAGGACAAAAAATATAATATTTTAATAAACATGAGCTACAAAGTAGCATGTTAAAAATTTACTGGTTTATTTTGTTTTTCAACTTTTTGAATATTTTAATAATAATGATACAGTGGCTTTGGCGCCTCTTAAAACATGACAATGTTGAATCATCGAGGTCTAGACAAAAAATTCAAACCACTAGGACCAAATAGCATGAAATTATTTAATTTTGAAATGGTTTCAATTTTATGGCTTTAAATGTGTCTTTTGTTAAAGTAAAATCTAAAGTAATGCAATTAAACTTTAATGTTACTTCAATAAGCTTCCCTGAAATATGAGAATATATCCTGTTTTATTTATATAACAATATAAGCCAAGCATAGATGTTTAAATATGACATTATTATTTACAAGTTACCGCCATAAAAAATATAATTGGTTTAAAGCTCCATTGTTAGACATGTATCACTCATTTTATTGGGATAAGAAAGTTATCAACGATAATAACAACAAGTATAGGAATAAATTAGGTACTTTTTATATTCTTTCATCAACATGTTGAAAGAAAAGCAAGTGAGATAAGGTAAAATACTATAAGAACCTTTCTGGTAGAGCATAAAATTATTTAATATAATGGTTGTTACAAAAATAACAGTACAAATGATAGTTAAGTATGTACTGTACAGTCCGCGTTACAATGGGGTTCCGAAACGCTTGTTTTTCATCATTAATTAATAGTAACCTTACGATTTTTCTCGATCATTTAAAATTCAATTAAGGATCTAAAAATTATCATAAGTCATCTGTCGACTCAACAAAACACATGTT
Source organism: Stenurella melanura (assembly GCA_963583905.1). Classification (NCBI taxonomy): domain Eukaryota; kingdom Metazoa; phylum Arthropoda; class Insecta; order Coleoptera; family Cerambycidae; genus Stenurella; species Stenurella melanura. Next base: position 89,319,576 of record OY757310.1, read on the forward strand.
ATAGCCTAGCAGATTTTTAAAATCTATTTTGGCTTATATTAAATATAAATAAAAGCGAATGATTTTTTCCCATTGCCAGTTGTTTGCGATTTTCGATATTATCTGAGACAATTTTCGTCATATGGAACTTATTATTACATAATTTTCTACTAAAGTGATATTCATTCTTTTCTTTTTGTAGAACAAACGAAATTTTTTTATTCAAGCGCGAAATCATGATATACCGACCTGAGGCAAGAAACGAGTATTTTACTGAAAATAATAGTTTTGCATTATAATTTGAGGTTTTTTAGGTACAATGTGTACATTTCTAATCATACTCAATGGGTTTCAACTGCTTTATTTCGAGATTTTGTGGCAGCCACCAAACACGCGTATGTCACCGAATTCGACCCACTTGGAACTCCTAACCCCCAACGCTTCACTTGAATACCTCAAAATATAATCTAGTTCGAGATCTCGTCATGATACATATGAGTACCAAATTTCAAGTCAATATCTTAAATCGTCCCTCAAAAAACGAACGCAAAAGAAATGTTACTGACCGATAGACAGACAAATTTTATTTCGCTTAAATTTAAAAACTCGTTATTAAGTCGTTAAGTTCACTGTAACAAAAATAAAATTCAAACATTTTTACGATTAGGTACTATACTTCCACTCCACTTCGTGGATGTAGATGTAAAATAAAGAGAAACGTAGTATATTATGTCTTCACGCCTGAATAAAATAATCAGTCTTCAATATATAAAAAAAATTAATATCTCTTTCGTCGAAAATTCTTTGGCAAATAAAATCCATGTCAAGATAATTGTCTCGGATAATATCTAACACTCGAAAATCGCAAACAACTGTTTTAATGTAAAAACCAATTGCCCTTTATTTATACAGCAACAATATGCACAAAGAAGTTCTAAAACTATATTGTCATAAAAAGTGTTTTTTGGGTCTACAGATGATGCATGATATTTTTAAATTCTTAATTGTATTTTAAATGATGGAGAAAAGTCGTAAGGTTACTATCAAACAATGACGAAAAGCAAGCGCTTTGGAAAACCACAGTGGTACTTTGGTGCTGTACAAACTGACTTTCACCTGTACCGTTGTTTTGTTATAACAATTATTTTGGAGAATATTATGCTCTACCAGAATGGTTCGTATAATGTCTGGCTTACTTCTCAAGATATTGAGAAAAGAGCATAAAAATATCTAATTTTTACCTATACTTGTTGCTGCCATTGTTAATAACTCTTTTCTAATTCCGATAGAAAGTAGGGGTACCTCGCAATAAATATTGTAATTTCAAATATTTCCATTTTTTATGACAGCAACATGTATGGGCTTATTTCAGTAGATATTCTTTATACTTAGTTAATCTGCTTGAGCCAATAGTAAAACTGAAGTTTTTAGAGAACTGTCTTACTATTGCAATTGTTTTGCTGAACATTACAAGCAGTGTAGTAAAGAGTTTTGGAGTAAATTCGTGTGATGCAAAGCTTTCTTAAATATCTCTGGTTGTATAACCCGTATCACCATAAAGGAAGAGAAACAAAGTGTTCATAACGAAATTGCAAAGAAAACTAGATTTGTCCGAAAATTTTTGGTCCATATGCCAACTAGCAACATATAAAGATATTTAAGGGACGCCATTTTTAAACACTTGATGATAACTTGAACAATATTGCACATATATTAACGAAACTTTGAAAGAATATACTCATTGTAGAGGGAAATATTTGTGTACTTTTAATATATACAAATAATTTTTATTTTTGGGCAAAATATTGATGAGCAAAATGCACTTGTTTAAAAAAAAACATTAAAAATTGAATAAAATTGGCTTTTAAAATGTTGTTTTCGTTCATATCACCGAAAAGAACAAGAGAATGTCTAATCTGAAGAAAAAATTCGAATTTGTAATTATTTTTTAGACGTTATTACAAACAATTTAACTTGAATCTTGGACTGATGGTTTAGCTCTACTAGAGAACAAATGCCGAATTTACGTCAACTTACCTAGAGACAAGAGAACAAGAAAATATTACGTGCCTACGCGCTTTATTTGGTGGACTTAAAGTAAGGACTTTGACAGTGTGACATGGAACAAACAGTGGACTTTATTATTAAAGATGGGGCATCCACATATCTAGATTTCATTGCTTGTCGACTGTATGAAGAAAGCTCACGTCAGTATTTTTTGCTTATTTCTATAAACACACTTTGTTTGTCCTAAATATAATCATAATATAAATGCAATAAGCAATAAAACTTAAATAAATTGGGAGAATTTGTTTATTTTATCGCATTCATGGCATACTCATGAATCGCAGTTTCCAGTTAAAAATTCAGCTCAATTATCCATTTTATTTTGATATTCTGAAGTGATAGTACACAGAATTATGTGCGCAATTCGTGGGCAATGTCATTTTTACTCTCGAACGTTTGACGCACTCCGCTATGCGTCACGTAGTAGCTAACTCTCTCGAGCGACAATGAGGCATTTTGTTCTCTTAATACACAAATATAGCTATCTCAAAGGTATGCCTCTGAAGGACAGAATATTTACTAAACGATATATTTCTGTCAAGCTCTTCTATGAATCCTTATTTTCATGAGGCTTATAACCGAATTGCAAATCAGTAGCTATTCTCCGAACTATATGACCCGTCGAACGCTTGATTATGAATTGCAAATCTGGCGCGTTAAGGTGGCCATTCCCTAGAAAGAGACATCCGATAGAGAAATATTTATTATTTTTGCCCATAACTTTTTTTTCTTAGTACGTATATTTAAAAAAACTATAAGAGTACCTAAGTAGAACCATAACAAGACTATTACTATGCATTTTCACCCAATAATTTCAGTGGTTTGCAAAATAGCTAGATTTAAAACTAGAAATAGGAAGATTAACATCATTTTTAAATTGAAATCATAGTAATAGTCTTGTTATGGTTCTGCTTAGGTACTCTTATAGTTTTTTTAAATATACGTACTAAGAAAAAAAAGTTATTGTCAAAAATAATAAATATTTCCCTATCGGATGTCTCTTTCTCGGGAATGGCCACCTTAAGTGTAGAAATTATATTTTGCTACAGGACGCTTGGTTTCAATTTAAACAAACATCACCCGAAAGATTTATTCCTAATTAAGTGAACTCTCATTGCAGCTCTACCTTGCACTGACGTGTACCAATAGCTTGAAACTGCAGTATACATTGTACACGTATTCTGGAATGTCTGACATTATAGTTCCTTTAATTAGGAATAAATCTCTCGGCTGGTGTTTGTTGCAATCGATACCAAGCGTTTTATGGTAAAATGTAATTCTTACACTTAACGCGCCAGACTTGCAATTCATAATCCAGCGTTCGGAGGAACATATAGTTCGGAAAGCAGCTGTTGATTTGCAATCCGGTTGTTATCCTTATGAAAATAAAGATTCATGAAGCAGCTTAACAAATATAGCTATTATCTCCTCAATTATCCTGGTGAAAACATATGAGCAGCATAGCTGTAAGAAAAGATTGCAGGCTGTGAAAATCTTTAATGATAGTACGCTGGGATTAGGGATTCTTTAAAATTTAGGCAGAATGTATCCGTGAATGAATTGGAAGACTATAAAGCTTTTGACATAATATTCTTAGTGTAGTCAAAGGGGGGGATTCACCTCTAATTTGAGTGCTAGTGAATGGATTTGGATGAAACCTTATGCAATGTGTTGTTCGTAATCACGTTAATAATAAAGTTGAGTATGAAATGATTGAAAGGGGTAGAAAACACCCCTTTTGACACTGGTTCCGTAACTTGTAGAATTAGGTCAAAAATAACAAACAAACCTCTTTTGGCCCAAAAAAAGATGTTTTTACTGTTGCGATTTTTTTCGAGAAATGCGTATTATTCGAGATATGGCCACTCGAAATTCCCTAAAAGTGGGAGAGGAAAATGCAAAAGGTGAGAAAAATATCTGAAAAAAATCAGGTGAATGTATCATCGAAATACAAGACTTCTTTATTTACAACTTTTCCGTAAAGTGCGTTTTCACCGAGTTCTTCCGGAAAAGCATGAACTACCCCTTTCTTTGAAATTGTATCGCTTTAAAAATATGTAGTATAAAAATTTTAAAAAATTCAGGCGTATGCATTGGGGCCTTCTAAACATCTTTTGCCTCTTGGAATTTTCTTGTAATTTGCTAATTTTCCATTATTTGCGGTGCGTAATTTGCAATTTTTCACGATAAATAATGTACTATATTTTTCCTTCTAAACGTGTTTTTTCTCTTGGAATTTTCTTCTAACATGCTAATTTTCCGGTTTATTTGCAGTGCGTAATCTACAATTTTTCACGATAAAGAATGTACTATATTTTGGATATTTTCAATTTAAAAATTATATTAAACCATAAAAGATGGTACATCTATAATATAGATTTCATAGTTTTTTATAATAATATATACAGGGTGTCCCGAATTGCATAGGCCAAACTTCACTAAGTAACACAAATTTCAAAATAAGAAAGATGTTCCTATAAACATGGGCCGGGAAGTTTCCGAGATACAGGGTGTTCAGGTAATTCTCATGAACACGTTGTTTTATGAATATTTTCGAAATGTCTAAAGATAAACAAATGATAATTTACACAGAAATTTATGTTTTTTTAAGAAAAATGACAACTGAGTACGAAAATCATTCAGGAGCGGGTAAAACTGGGGGGGGGGGGTTAGGTATAATTTAGCCCCAACTTTATTGTGTGACAATTTTAAATTAATTTATAAGCAGAACTTTGTAGTTTTCTACACAAAAAAAGTTTCTCGTGTTTTTTCTCTAAAATTATCAGGTTTTTGAGTAAATCTTATCGGAACTTTATTCGAGAATAGTTTTTTATGAATAATTTTAGCAGAACAGAAAAAACAATGACAGTAAAATAAAATTTGGTAACATTATTTTTTATTAGACAACAATGAATAAGATTAAAGTAAGGTGAATTACAAATTACAAGAGTTGTTCAAAGTGCATTCCGCCAGCTTCAACAGATTTCTGACATATGCGCCGTACAGAGTGTGTAGCTTTGCGAATGAAATCATGATTAGCCCGCAAATTTTCATATTCGTCGAGAATTCTTTCTATTAACTCTTCTCTCGTGTTTACAGGGATTGCGTAGACTCTATCTTTTAAATAGCCCCAGACAAAAAAATTAACTGGAGTTAAACCCGGTGAACGGGGTGGCCAGGCTCTTGCACCTAATCGACCGATCCACCGTTCAGGATAATTATTGTTTACGCACAAACGGTTCTCAACAGCAAAATGTGCAGGAGCTCCGTCCATTTGAAACCAGTATTCATTTCTTAAGTTAAGAAGAATATCCTCGAGATATTGAAAAAAATGGTTTTTTAAAAAATCATTAAATAATGATCCATTTAAACCGATCCATTATGGTTAAAGGTAGCTTCATCAAATAATTTAACTTCTGAAATCGGAATCTTGTTCCATGGCATTTATAATCCAATTACAAAAATTGATACGCATTTCGAGATCATCTGGTTAAAGGCTTTGGACTAGCTCCATTCAAAAAGATTTTCTGTGGTCTTTTTTCAGAAGCCGAAAACTTTGTTCTTGGAAACATGCATAGCTTGCGCACGCAGCTGTTGGACCGCTCTTCTGATACTTAATTTATTATTATTATTTTTGGCCAAAATTATGTTTTTAAATCGCCCATTTCGCTGTTCTCCATTTCTTGGACCTCTTTTAAGTCCAATATTTCTAAATTCTAGGTGGGCTCGAATAAAAACATATTTAGATGGTTTCCGTCTATTAGGAAATCTTCTGCGATATTCGCGTTTCCATTACAATATCCATAAATAAAATGAATATCCGCGTACTCCACATTACTAAACATAACCACTTTTTACTTTTCAATAGAACACTTTTTCCAAAAGGAAATAATAAAACTACTGAACAATGAACTACAGAAAACCAAAAAACAACAATGTGATTATTGTCATTCTGGCATTGCATGCTAGATTATTTTTGATTTGTTACAAACATTATAATCACGGCACATTCCTGCATACCAGTAATGTTGGAAATAATGGTTACTAATTAATTAAGTTCAGATACGATTTACTCACAAGCTGATAATTTTAGAGAAAAAACACAAGATACTTTTTTTTCTGCCGAAAACTTCAAATTTTTAAGTTCTGCTCATAAATTAATTTAATAGTGTCACACAATAAAGTTGGGGCTAAATTATACCTAAGCCCTCCCCAGTTGATTATCGTACATAGTTGTCATTTTTTCTTAAAAAGCGTAAAAAGTTAAATTCCTGTGTAAATTATCATTTATCTTTAGCTTTTCGAAAATATTCATAAAGAAACGTTTTCAGGAGAATTACTTGAACACCCTGTATTTTGGAAACTAATCACTTCCCGACCCATGTTTATAGGAACTTTTTTCTTATTTTGAAAAGTTGTATTACTTAGTGAAGTTTGGCCTATGCAATTCGGGACACCCTGTATATATAAATTACACTCATTTTTCGAATTTTCATATATTTTTAATTGAAAATGTGCAAAAAATGTAGCACCTACATTATTTATCTTGAAAAATTGCCTAGTAACTCTGAAAATTATCGAGTTACAAGAAAATGAAGACTACATGTAAGACAAGAAATTGTTGTTAGTATTTTGACTGTAAATAATGGTACAGGATACCTAACTTCCTTTTGACTGAAATTTTAAGTTATTGGGTACTTGTGAAATATTGTAATATACAGACTGTCTATTTTACGAGGGCCACACCAAATATCTCGCTTAATATCTATTGTAGAAGAATAAAGTTTTAGAAACAGTTATCCCATTTTTTGTGAGCTATATTTCAGTCAAAAGAAATTTGAAATCCATAGCCTACTTTATGAGATATATTACAAAAACCTAAAAAATAGGAAAACCACAAACGGTTATAGCTTCCTTATTTGAGGAGATACGAAAAAAATTAAAGGAATGAAAGTTGACGGCAAAGACAATAAGAATAATAACGTGTAACAAAAAAATCGAAAAATGCAGTTGGCTTTGACATACGCTATTGTGCAAAAATGAAAAATACATATCTCAAAGTAGGCCATGACGCCATTAATTCCGTTATTTTTTTCTCATTCCAACGATATAAAACATGTCACAGAAATTTTAACCGATAGTGTCAATATTTAATATTTTACGAATACCACAATTCATATAATTGAATCGTAACAATCAGCTGTGCCATAATTAGTGAAAAACAATGTATACAGTTATTAATAAATTTGACAGATTGTCACTGTTGTATGTTCTATGTTGCGTTGTCGAGTTCTAAGACAAATTTTATATCAGTAATTATGGTGTACACCAATAATAACAAATTCGATATGATTAGCATTTACTGTCAGTGCAATTTTGACGCTGAGATGGCAGTCACGGTTTACGGAGATAGATTTCCAGATGCTCCGCAGCCAAATCGAACTATGTTTTGGAAGTTAGTTCAAAATCTAAAAACGCACGGTTCATTTTCAAAAAAAGTAGTAAGGCGAGCGCATGTTGCGGATAATGTAAGAAAAGTGAATAGAGTAATGAATTATGTTAACCAAAATGAGGAAACCTCTTTGAGACAAATTCAGAGAAACTGTCGCATAAAAAAAGACAGTGCAAGAAAAATATTGAAAAAAAAACGGATTTCGATACTACAAAATGAGGAAAGTTCAACATTTAAATGAGGGAGATAAGCCAAGGAGAGTAAGATTTTGTAGATGGTTATTAAATAAGAAAAGGAATGACGTGCTGATATGTAGCAAAATTCGTTGGTCGGACGAATCAAATTTTTCTAATAATGGATTTTTCAATAGAAATATGCATTATAAGTGGACACGAGAAAATACACATTGTTGCAGAGAGACTGCTTTCCAAGAAAGATTTTCTACCAATGTTTGGTTGGGTCTTTTAGGGACTAAAGTAATTGGACCTTATTTTTATGATGGCAAATTAACCGCTCGTAGATACCTTAATTTCCTGCAAAACGAATTTCAAGATTTTCTTTAAGAATTAACAGTGGCAGAAAGATTAAATTATTCATATTTTCAACAAGATGGGGCTCCACCTCACACTGCTGTAATATGTACAAATTATTTAAATCTAGTTATGCCAGATAGCTGGATAGGCACCTATGGACCCATTCTATGGCCAGCTCGATCACCAGATATTACTCCCTTGGATTTTTTCGTCTGGGGTTACATTAAAGACAAGGTATTTCAAACTGCCCCTGAAAATATTGAGGACATCAAAACCAGAATTCGAAACGCATGTGAGGCAATTACCCCTGAAATGCTCCAAAATGTAATGCGTGACGTGTCTCGTAGAGCACGTTTATGTGTCAGAATGCATGGTGCACAATTTGAGCATTTGTAGTTAGAAAAATAAATACACACAATTTCTTTTCAATATAGTAGTAGGTAGTACTGTTATACATAGTTTTTCGTTTTTTTCTTTGGATGTTCGTTTTGTACTTGTATTTTTATTTATGAGATATTTATTGGTTTGTATTAAATTGTAATAAATAATTACGGAATTATAATTATTATAAAGTGAATTTTTACTATTATGGCACAGCTGATTGTTACGATTCAATTATATGAATTGTGGTATTCGTAAAATATTAAATATTAACACTATCGGTTAAAATTTCTGTGACATGTTTTATATCGTTGGAATGAGAAAAAAATAACGGAATTAATGGCGTCATGGCCTACTTTGAGATATGTAATTTTCATTTTTGCACAATAGCGTATGTCAAAGCCAACTGCATTTTTCGATTTTTTTATTACACGTTATTATTCTTATTGTCTTTGCCGTCAACTTTCATTCCTTTAACTTTTTTCGTATCTCCTCAAATAAGGAAGCTATAACCGTTTGTGGTTTTCCTATTTTTCAGGTTTTTGTAATATATCTCATAAAGTAGGCTATGGATTTCAAATTTCTTTTTACTGAAATATAGCTCACAAAAAATGGGATAACTGTTTCTAAAACTTTATTCTTCTACAATAGATATTAAGCGAGATATTTGGTGTGGCCCTCGTAAAATAGACAGTCTGTATACGCAAGAAGCAAATACTTTTACAATTTTTATTTTGAGTTACTGCGATGTTTGCAACAATGTTATTAACGAATTCTGTTCAGCTATAATATACCAAAACGAAGGAAAACCATATAAGACAACTAGTACGTCTATCACGATTAACATTGAGTTTAATATCCGGGATTTATACATATATCTTCACTTCTAGTTGCAATCCTCCTTATCAATTTACATCTCATTATCCTCTTAAAAAATAATAAATTCTTTAATAATAATACTATTGCTTCTTATAAATTATTGTATAAAAATATTATAGTCTTAATATTAATATGAGTTAATAATATATTTATTGCTCTTATATTACTATTATTACCCGTTCAGTTATAAAACTTTACACATAACCAGCGGAGCTTTGCTATTTCGCGTGAATCGAAACGGTGCCTTGCAGTATTATTAACATTTTTATACAGAACTGAAAATTACGCTATACCACAACCGTAATGAGTCCTTAAAAGCAGTTACCTATATAATTATTTTATATTTGCATTTAGCTTCCTTATCTATTTACACAAATATGCTGTTACTACTTGTAAAGTAAGTACGAAACTTGTTTTAAGGCTTTCAGAAGACGTAAATATTCCAAGAAGCGAAGTGCATGCGGAGACTTAAGGACTCCAGTGCGAAATATAAGTTTACCACGGCAAAGTTTTTTAATCTAGAATGAAAATAGATAAGTAATACATTTAACTAAGAAAGTTGCAATACACAGAATTTTAGTAATATAATATTTGTGGCAGATGTCATAAAAGAGTTTGAGGCATTCAGGGGACGGTAGCTCAGTGGTTTAGCAATGTAAACACAATGAGATATTAGAATAAGGTCCGAAATGTAAATACAAAAATATCAATAAAACAAATTAAATGGTAAATGGTAAATGGCATCTAGCTTGCATACTGGCACACCTAGCAAAGCAGGTTCAATCCCTGCTCACCGCGAAATAATTTTAATTATAAAATTATACTCAAGATGTGGTTCGGACTCCACTATAAACTGTAGGGCCTCGCTTCTCTTTTCTTAATACAAAATCATTCTGGATTTTCAAGGAGAAGCGCTTGAGAAAACATTGGCTTCTAGCATATACGCCAAAAATAAAGTATCTGGACTCTTTAGCTTGCCTAATAATAAATTTTTTGTTCTGTTTTTTACATAGGGGGTAGTGATTCCGGAGTTATATTAGGTTAGATTGGGTGTTTTTCGAGCTTTAAATGAAAAGTAGGTAAATAAATTAATTTCATGCCTTTGTTCTCATATTTAACTGAATTTACATATCGTAGGGGATCATGTAGATACTAGTTTAATCTACCTAGTCGTAGGGGACTATGTTGGATGCTAGTGTTATAATGAGAATGGCAAATGAGAATTTTTACCTGTTAGCATAACCAGAAGTCAGGTTATCGAAAGAATGCAAATTTCATTAATATTTTTACATATAGTTTTTCTTCTAGTTCTCATAGATAGTTTTTCTTTCCGCTGTTTGCAAAATCCTATAAAGAATATGTTTCATTACTATAAGCAAACAATAAATAATTCAGATTTTCTTACTTTTTATTGGGTATTTTGCCACTGAAAAATATTTAAAAATTTTAATGAAAAAACCTCTGCGCCAAACGGATCAGACAGAGGTTGGTTCTTGAGTACTTGACTGTTTCAAAAAGTCTCACACCTAAAAATATATAAACTAGAACAATGTTATAAACTAAAAACTGAAAATCAAAGCTATAGGTAGTTAACGTTTCGGAAGAGAATCTACTTCCGTTCTCAAAACTTTTTTGGCCGTCAACCATGACAGTTCTTTGTTTATGTATTTCCATAGTCACGTGAGACATTAAATTATATGTATCTTGTTTTTACTTACTTCGTCTCGGAGGAACCTGATAAAGGATTTAGGATTTTTAATAAATATTTTGAGAGTTTACTACATGGAGAATTAATTGAACTCACAATTGGTCTTAAGGGGATGTCAGGTTTATGAATTTTTGGCAAACCATAGAAATGAGGAGGCTTGCTGTGATGTGAGTTAACATCTTTCGTTCAATATCTGTAAATTCGTTTTTGTGTTTAAATAAGATTCTATATATTTTGTTTTCTAAAGAATTTGTAGGATCTTTATTTAATTTGGAATAATTTCCATCATTTATCAAGTTCGTAATTTTTGTATCATATATAGCTGTATCTAAGATTACCGTGGCATTGCCTTTATCAGCTGGTAAAATTTTGATGCTATGATCATTTTTTAGAGATGAAATGGAACGTTTTTCATCGGATGTTAAATTATCTTTAGTTTTATATTGTTTCTCTAATTCAATTTTAGACCGAATTCGGTATTCATTAGCATCATCTAATCGAAGCTTCTGTGCAGCCTGTTCAATTGCAGTTATTATATCAAATTTAGGAATAGCCTTTGGTGTTAACGCGTAATTCAAGCCTTTAGTTAATACTAGTTTCTCGGATATATTTAGTTCGCGGTTTGACAGGTTGATGACAGTTTTGTCAATTAAAGGATTATTTTGAAAGTTTTGCAATTCAATATGTTGTCTTTCACTATATAAATTTCTAAATTTATTTAAATGTCTATTCTTTTGTGAATCAAAAACTATATTGTACGTACGTAAGACACTATTATACATTTGGTTGTAATCATCCTCTTCGATGCAGTGACATAAATTTTCTAAAATAATTTCAATGTCTCTTACAATGTGTGCTTTATTTTGCCTATGGAACTGTATTCTTTCCCGAACAATTGCAACACTGGCTCTTCTTAAGATATTATTGCATCTATCGCTGGTATATGATGCTCTTAAACACAACCCTTTTGGAATAATATCATGTTGACGACACTTGCATAAAAAGGTAATACTATTTTCGGTGTGAGCTAATTTTTTTATGTAAAATTTCCAAATCTCTAAAAAATCTATTGATATTAGGCCCATACCTGTGATCCAGATATTGTCTGTAATTGTTTATTTGTGGCATATTCAGATTTTCTTACTTTTTATTGGGTATTTTGCCACTGAAAAATATTTAAAAATTTTAAAACGGATCAGACAGAGGTTGGTTCTTGAGTACTTGACTGTTTCAAAAAGTCTCACACCTAAAAATATATAAACTAGAACAATGTTATAAACTAAAAACTGAAAATCAAAGCTACAGGTAGTTAATGTTTCGGAAGAGAATCTACTTCCGTTCTCAAAACTTTTTTGGCCGTCAACCATGACAATTCTTTGTTTATGTATTTCCATAGTCACGTGAGACATTAAATTATATTTATCTTATTTTTACTTACTTCGTCTCTAAGGATGGGCAACCAACTAGTACAAAAATCTATTGAATAATTAGAAACGCATCTATCCTCGTTTAATAAAATAATCGCGGATTCTTTAAGTTTTCTTTTAGTTCCGTTGCTCTCTTTTTCCAAAATCTTCGCCGAGTCCCATTTAATTCTATGATTATTATCCCACGCGTATTCACAAATTTTGGATTTTTCAAATTCTCCCCTTCTAGCGTAATTTCTATGTTCACCAAGCCTTACGTTGAAAGGTCTAGATGATTCACCTACGTAATGTTTTCCGCACTCACATGGAACACTTTAAATACAATTTTTTGAACTTTGAACAATATTTGGAGGTTTGGTTCTTGATAAAACCGATCTTAGCGTGGAGCCCGTTTGAAAAACCGTTCGTACGGAAAACCTGTTCCCAATTTTTCGTAATTTATCCGATAAACCATGTATATATGGAATTACTGCCATTGAACTAAATACCTCAGGTTGTGATAGTATATTCTCTCTACTACCAATGTTCAATAACTGACTATCAACAAAACTCTCAGGATATTGATTATTTAATAAGGCAGTTTTTATAAATTGTTTTTCGTTCCTTAATATTACATCATTTAAAGAAATGATTTTGGCCCTGTCGTACAAACACTTAACAACACCTTTCTTAACACTAATATGTTGATTTGAATTGAAATTTAAGTATCTGTTTGTGTGTGTTTGTTTTCTATACACACTGGTTTGGTATGTGTTATCTAATTTTTTAATTAAAATATCTAAGAGAGGTAATTCATTATTATTCTCTATTTCTATTGTAAATTTAATTGAAGGTTCTTTTTCGTTAATCTGATTCAAAAAATTACTTAAACATTCTTTACTATAAGCCATATAGCAAAAATGTCATCTACATATCTCCACTATACAATGGGTTTATAAGCTAGATTATTAATATTACTTTCCTCGAAATTTTTCATGAAAATGTTACTTAATATTGGAGATAATGAAGAACCCATGGCCATCCCAAAATAATTAATATAAATAATTCACTTTTAAACATGCATAGAGTATATAGGTTCCAATACTAGTTAGCTAATAGATGGGTGAAGATCTGTCGGTTTTTATCAGTTCAATGTCAAATATAACTATTTCATACTTATTCATCGATATTGCATTGGTTTTACATGGAACGTCGTTATGAGTGGCTTTGGGCTTATCTGATGAGTCCAGAATAAGGACGAAAAACGTTTCAAAGGCTAAGCATTTCCAAGAAACTGAATGATATTTTATGAAAACGTAATTCATTAGAATGAAAAAAATTTTAAAGATAAGGTAGGTAAATAAATTAATTTCAGGCCTTTGTTCTCATTTATAACTGAATTTACATATCGTAGGCGATCATGTAGATACTAGTTTAATCTGCCTAGTCGTAGGGGACTATGTTGGATGCTAGTGTTATAATGAGAATGGCAAATAAGAATTTTTACTTGTTATCATAACCAGAAGTCAGGTTATCGAAAGAATGCAAAGATTTCATTAATATTTTTACATATAGTTTTTCCTTTAGTTCTCATAGATAGTTTTTCTTTCCGCTGTTTGCAAAATCCTATAAAGAATATGTCTCGTTAATAAATTCTATTCCATCTTCAGCAGCGGAACTAGAACAAGAAGGCTTATTACTTCCACATCCACGTAGTGGATTGGAAGTATAGTAATGGTTAAAAAAATTTCAATTTCTTTTTTTCTTGAAATAAGTTTAGAATGTCATGAAACGTCGAGATTTTAAATTTGGCGAAAACAAAATTTCTGTCTGTCGGTCTGTAGGTTTGTCTGTCTGTAACTTTTTTTGTCCGCACGCTTTCTCCGGAACTGTTTAAGATATTGACTAGAAATTTTGTATACGAGTATATTATATTGAGATCTGGAACTGGATTGTTTTATGAAGTTATGCGGTGAAGGGTTGAGGAGTAAATAGGCGTAAATATGGAGAAATATGTAAAGCAAGCTGGTAAGAGTACAGAAATTTGAAATTTGATATATGTACTACAAGCCAACGCCTCAATTTTTTTTTATAATATTTTTCAACCCCTCCATTATTGAATGGGTTGATAAAATAAAATTGAGATATTCATTTGAAATTTGGTACACGTATGTTTTAGGACGACATCTGGGACCAGATTATATTTTGAGATGATTCTGTTGAAGGGTTGGGGGTTAAATAGGGGTAAATAGGGGAAAATAAGTAAAGCAAGCTGGTACGAATACAGAAACTCGAAATTAGGTTTATATACTAGAAGCCAAAGCCTCAGATTTTTTAAAAATATTTTTCAACCCCCCACCACCCCTCCCTACTCATTATTAAAGGGGTTGATAAAATAAAATTGAGATATTCATTTGAAACTTGACACACGTATGTACTATAACGACATTTGGAACTAGATTATATTTTGAGATGATTCCGTTGAAGGGTTGGGGGTTAAATAGGGGTAAATAGAGGAATATAAGTAAAGTAAGTTGTAAGAGTACAGAAACTTGAATTTCGGTGTATGTACTAGAAGCTAAAGACTCAAATTTTGTTATAATATTTTTCACCCCCCCCCCCTCCCACACACACACACCACCCCTACTCCAATATTAAAGGGGTTAATAAAATGAAATTGAAATATTCACTTGAAATTTGGTAAACGTATGTATGATAACGACAACTGTAACTAGATTATATTTTGAAAAGCTTCCGTTGAAGGGTTTTGGGTTAAATAGGGTTAAATAGGGGCAAATAAGTAAAGCAAGCTGGTAAGCGTATAGAAATTTGGAATTTGGTGTATATACTAGAAGCGATGGCCTCAGGTTTTTTATAATATTTTCCATCCCCCCACCACCCCCACTCCCTTATTAAAACAGTTGATAAAATTAAATTTAGATTTTCACTTGAAATTTGTTACACGTATAACGATATTTTAAGCTAGATTATATTTTGACATGATTGCGTTGAAGGAGTGGGAGTAATTGGTGGTAAATAGGGAAAAATAAATAAAGCAAACTGGTAAGAGTACAGAAACTTGAAATCCCGTGTATGTCCTAGAAGCCAAGGCCTCAGATTTTTTAGTAATATTTTTTAACCCACCACCACCCTTATTCCATTATTAAAGGGGTTGATAAAATAAAATTCAGATATTCACTTGAAAATTGGGACACGTATGTATTATACCGACATCTGGAACTAGATTATATTTTGAGATGATGCCGTTGAAGGGTTGAGGGTTAAATAGGAGTAAATAGGGAAAAATAAGTAAATCAAGCTGGTAAGAGTACAGAAATGTGGAATTTGGCGTAGGTACTAGAAACCAAGGTCACAGATTCCTTTCTAAATATTTTTCAAAAACCACCATCTCCGCTCCATTATTAATGGATTTGATAACATAAAATTGAGATATTTACTTGAAAATTAGTACACGTATGTATTGTAATGACATCTGATTGAGATGATTCCATTGAAGTGGTGGGGCGCGGTATGTTGTGAATAGTGGAAAATAAGTAGGGTGAACTAAAAACTTTATTTTAAACGTATATGGTAGAAGCCAACGCCTCAAACGTTTCTATGACATCTGCTCCAAATATTATTAAAATTCTATAACCAATAATTTCCACATACTAGAATGCAAATCTAATCAATATGTTTCCTTTAAAGTAACTTGGATGAAAAATCTGGATGTGGAAGTAGTGATTCCTTAGGCACCGGCTTTTTTACTGTTCATGTATTCTCTCACTTCGCTCCATTTTGATTTTATGAGTACTATTTATCAACTCTTCAACTGTCCCAGTTTTTAATTGAGTATCAATTAACACGTATTCACTATGATCCTATTCTGTTCTCTTTCTAACACACTCTAATTAACATTTTGTCATAGTTAATAGGTTTAACCAATGGTGAATTCTTCTTATTTTGGCTGATAATTAGTCTGCATCTTCTACCTTTTTGCAGATGGAGGCAGGGATACTTGGAGAGGAATTTGTGGTGGAACAGACCATGTGCTCAAAGGGAATTTTAAACTATTGGAAGTATTAAACCGCGCGGCTTGCGGTTACTGTCAATCTGTTCTTATCTCTTATTTTTAAAATGATGCGAGAAATATCAAAATTTAAAGTATACCAAAATGAAAAGTGTTTTTATACAATACACCGACACGGTAAAAGATATTGATAAATTCCTAAGGACCCTTTTTATAGAGATTTAGAGAATTTTCGATGCAAAATATTGATAGGATGATCCTATCAAGAGTTTTAATCGATAACTTCCTATTATGTCTGGGGTGGTCGCTATCTTGGATGTAAGACCTCGTATAGGTCGTCTGCCACAAAATTAAGCAAAGCACCTGGTAAGGAATAATTATGGAAGACACAAGGAGTGTGTTAAAATTGGTCATCAACTCATCATCAAGTTTCCCACGGGATGTGTTATGTCACCCGACTAAGAGCCAAAAATATTAATTTTTTCAAAAAATTTCAGAATGCATTAATTGTAAAATCTTTTTGATAATGCACCCATCGCGGTCAAAAAAAATTGAAAGTATACATAATAGTTAGGACTAACAAAAAACACGATGCCAATTTTTTTTCAATTTGGAATTTACTACAACCAACAGAGTGGCACTTTTTTGTGTAAAAAATCAAAATTGTATTTATTTTTCTTTCTTCCTTGCATCATTTTTAATTTTCCAGATATCCAAATTTTCCAAAAGACGATTTTAAGCTACAGTAATAAGCTTTAATTTGGTTCAAGGTACATGTTAATATGTTGCTTTAAACCAAAGTTATGACTATCTGAAGAGCGTGACTTTTCAGAGCTACACTACGTTCAATGCATTTAACATTAACTGTATCTCGGCAACGATGAGCCTAAACAAATGTTTATTTCATGGATTATTTTTGTAATTTCAGAAACTAACTATTCTGTTACGACAAACTTTTTTGAAAATCGACATTTTCAATCTCCGGCAGGTATTAAAGCAAAAATAATGTTTAGGGTTTTGTTTTTGGTAGAATTCAACGATTTACACGTTCCAATAGTCACTGTCTTCAAAACCCCCAAGTTGGGGTGAATCTCACCCCAAACGAGAGAGCCCCTTATTCCTTCTTAACATTTCATATTTGATCCATTTTGAATTAAACTGTCCACAAATATCCGAATTTAAAACAGATATAGATTTAGTCCAAAGTAAAATCACCAAGTGACTGTACTATACAAACAGGTGGAGTTAAATAAAAGCTTTTAAAAATGAGGATTTATCATATAAAACATATTTTTTACCGAATTTATATTGTAAACTTGATTGTTAATGTAGACCGATTTACAAGAACTAGGAAAATACTATTATTACCTATAGTTAAGAAAAACCATAACGGCTTCAGGATCTACCGAAAGGGATATCGGCCTACAAAAATTTATTCATACGCCAATTATTTCTTATGTTAGATTTGCAGCCTTGCATATAATAATTAGCTTTAAAATGAAATCCTTAGAAATTTCCGGTCTGTGAAACATAAGATTAACACAAAAATGTTATAAAATACTACAATTATCTTTGAATAGACTTCTAACAAAAAGTTATAAACAGTACATAATTTTAGAGTCTGCTCTTGCCTTTACCCTTAAACAACGGCTATATTAATTGCGTACTTGATATCAAACACTATGCTTTGTAATCGATTTTGCTAAATTATGGTAATTTTGGGAATAAACGTGCGCTTGTTTTGAAATTCTACTTCAGTGTTGACTTCAGTCCTGCATTTAAAGTGAGCGGTTTGCAAAAGATGAATATTAAATTTTATAAATTTCAATCCGCCTGCATCAAATAATATAATTTTATAGATAATGTGGTGCTGTTTAGTAATGTCACGTTTTAATGAATTTTATCTAAATTACTATGCTGAACGGCTTTGAAATTGGTTTTGATATTTTTTAAGAAAAACATAGTATTATCTGAAAATTACTAAAATTTGGTTGCCTTGTTAAAAATTTTAAATATAATGTTCCAGTTTTTGTATGTTAATACCGTCTGCTGATATTTCACATCAACATTCCTGTCTAACAAAATACTCGCCCCTCGCAAAATTGAAGTTTTAAATTAAAAAAAGGAAGTCGTTCCACCAAATGTTAAGAATAAATATTTCCATATAATCCTGTCAAATAACCAGACGGGTTTATTAGAGCGCCGCGCCATTTGAGGATATTTCATGGTACCTCCAAATATGATTGCACACTCTAAACCAGTTTTATAAAAATAATTCAATTTCGCTGACATGTAACAACATAATATCGGTGTACTTCAAGGTAATATTTTAGGCCGGGTTCAATTCTTATTATGAATAAATAACAAATAACTTACTGTGTTATTTTTCCAGTGATGAAGAAATATAGATATAGATTAGTAGATGTATAGCTGCAGACATTTTGAACCAGTGTCTACTTTCAAGCCATAATGTAGCAAATATCAAGCTAATTTTTTTTAAATAATGAATATCATTTGAAAATTAAGTTTGCACCACTAAGAGATATTCTCATACCAATTTTCTTGTTTGCTACACTCTAACGCAAATGATTAATCTTATCTCTAGCAGTTACAAATGTGTATATGTGTATTTTGTTGTAATTTTGGAGCAAAATATTACTAAGGTCATTGATTAAGCATACAAGAATAAAATAATGTTCCAGATACAGAGAATGCAATATTTAGATTATTCCTTAGGTTAGGCTGATTACAGAAAACGAAGAAAAAAATAGCAGTTGTCGGACCAGTTATCCACGTGACATTATTTTTACATTGCTAACTCTGCTATATTTTGTTATATTTACAATAATGAAACTATATGTTTAATAAATCGTTACTTGTTGCAGACAAAAATGCCTAAAGTTAGAGATAGTCGAGGTTGTTTCGCAAACAAAGTGTAATTAATAAAAAATTAACTTTAATAAATAAAAATTGGGGAAAATAGTGTTAAATTCAGAAAAGAATTTTGTTTTTTTCATTTTTGAAGTGCAATTTGTAAAAAAATGGTAATAGGTGCAAATGCTGGAAAAAATAATCCTTATGGTAACTTTGATTTTCTTGGTAGGTTTTTAGTAACAGAAAAGTATTTTAAAAAGTTATCAAAGCCACTGTGGATGAAACTTTTAGTGGAGTAGATCTGGCAGAAAAAAGGGGGTGAAAAACAAGTGCCTTTAAAAAATTCCCCATCTTATAGTGGACGACTTCCCCACTTTTCTGACACTTTGACATCCGAGATATAGGTGATGGGGGGGAGAGGGCTGTTAAACATATGGAAAATAGGTTTTTCTGAGTTTACGTGGGATCGAGGAGACGGACAAAAAAAGGTTTCGGATAAAAAAGAAAGGCCTCCCCGAGTCGCGTAAATGGTTTTTTAAAATCGGCCAATTAGGGCCGGAGATATGGCCGTTTGGAGGGATTGACTTACAGGGTAGGAAAAGGGAGGGGAGAGCTCTCTAGGGCAATTAGGGAAGGAGAGGGAGGGGGGAACGTGCAAAAAGGGTAAATGGCCATATCTCTGGTTCTAATGGGGCAATTTTAAAAAATCAAAATGGGATTTCTTCCTTTTTTGAGCAACCATAATGTTGGATAGGTAGAAAATAATTTTTGCCGAATATGTAAAAATGGGTGGCAAAAGAAAAAACGGTTTTTTTTCAAAACGATTTCTTTTATGAATGGGGGAGAGGGAGGAATAAAATTCTCCTCAAATCCCCATTAAAACGAAACAAGAATTTTTCAAATTCCTTCATTAGGACAGGCAGGGCGATAACTTGAAGTTTATGCCCAGCAGATGGGCAAGGGAAACTCCTACGCTCTTCTGCCGGTGATCATTTTAAAGAGAACAAATTCCTCTTTTTACTAAAAAAAAATTAATTCGGTAGGACAGTAACTTGCGTTATGCGCGCGAGTTACACTTATAAATTTATTTCTTTTCAATCGGCAGCTGGTGCAGCGTGAAAATAGGCGTGGCCTATACCCTCATACTCTCTCGCCACTCTTACTCACACAAATATTTAAACTGCTTCAATTCTCAACCGATTTAAATGATTTTTTTTATTTCCCGTGAATTTACGCAGCACATCATCTCGCCGATGCCTCTCGTCCATGAGGAAGTCTCTTGTCGACGCGAGGGTGAGCGGCGAATAAAACGAAAGAGAATGAAAGAGGCAGATAGCGGCCGTATATCACGAAAGGTCCCTATTCTTATTTCGTTACCTTATACACGGCGTACGCCGGTCAAGTCGGCCGTGCAGGGCCTCAATTATCACGCGTGTGTCCGTGACCTCGTCATATATATCCCATGTCGGCAACCGGATAGAGGCTCTGTAGAGTGGAATATGTCGGCTGATTGTGGAGATATCACACGCGCGTGGTCTATGCAACGACCGCGCGTCCGACCTCATCGACGCGCGCCGCATGCAAGAATTCAATGCACACCCGTTCAATTTGTTTCCTCTTGTTCTCGATTTTTCTTCCATTAACTGCTATTAATTTCGTAAGAGTGAGAGGAAAGTAGAGAAGAAAAGCAACACCAACAACAGTAATGGGGGTGGGGGTAGGGAAATCGAAGATCAGAAAGATAAGTCGGACATTTTCCCTTAATAAAAAAAAAACGTTTTGAAAAAAAAAATAATTTTTTCTCTTGCTCCCCATTTTTACATTTTCGGCGAAAATTATTTCCTACCTATCCAACATTATAGCCGATCAAAAAAGGAAAAAAATCCATTACGATTTTTTAAAATCGCTCTATTAGAACCGGAGATATGGCCATTTTCTCTTTTTTGCATGTTCCCCCGTCCCCCTCCTTCCCTAATTGCCCTAGAGTGCTCCCACTGCGGCCTCGGCCTCTTTCTATAATCACCCACAACAGAAGAAAAAATCACTATCCTAACTCCATCCCTTATCTCTTAAACACAACTCATACCTCCTGGCAGAACCCTTTTCCTACTCTGAAACTCAATCCCTTCAAACGGCCATATCTCCGGCCCTAATTGGCCAATTTAAAAAAATCCAAAAAAGTTTACGCGCCTCGGGGAGACCTTTCCTTTCTATTCGAAACATTTTTTGTCCGTCTCCCCGATCGCGCGCAAACTGAGAAAAACCGACTTTCCATATGTTTAACAGCCCCCCGCGCCCTCCCACCCCCAGATCACGCATGTGAAAGTGTCAGGGAAGTGGGGGAAGTCGTCCTCTATCACATAGGAAAAAATTTTTTTTGAAAGAAAAAGCACTTGTTTTTCAAATACCAGATCTACTTCACTACTAATAGTATATTGAGTATCAAGAACGGTAAGGGACGTTTACCGGTCGACGGCAATGTTTGGAGGCTGAGCGCTAGCGAAGCCTCCAATTTTGCCGGAGACCGGTACAATCCTTAACGTTCGTGATGCTAATACTGATTTTTGCACGATCGTATTGAATTACACTTCAATTGAAATTATTTAATTTCTAAGAGATAAAGAAAAAGTCAAAAGTAACGTTTATATTTCGTGGTAAGTCCAATTTGTCAAATGTGATATTTTTATTATTTTATTATAAAATTAGACGGCGGTGCTATATGTTTCCGAGACAATATTTGTTGTTATTTGCAAACAAGCAAACATATTTAATTTGACATTAAATTTTTACTGTATTACTTTCTTTACAATGAGTGATTCCGAAGACAATAATGAAATAGAATATGCCTGGGAGATCGGATGTACATGCGGCAATAATTCCAGAAAAATCCAAGGATCGCTATGAAAAAGTCTATAAAATGTTCAAAAAATGGTGTAAGGAGAAGGATGGTGCTAGCATCAATAAAAGAGTGTTGTTGGCGTATTTTGTTCATCGAAATAAGGCATTATAATCGCCTGGAAGTTTCTGGGCGGAATATTCAAAGTTAAAAAGCATAAGTTTTCTTAAACATGCTATTGATATTTCAAAATTTTCTACCTTGATTGCTTATCTAAAAAGGAAAAATATTGGACCTAGACCTAAGAAAGCTAGTGTATTTAACAAAGAAGACGTAAAACAGTTTTTAAATGAAGCATCCGATGATGAATTTCTAATCCTTAAGGTATTTATCGTTATACTCCTTTGTCTATTTTCCATTTAGATATATATGTATAATGCAGATGATATTTTTTTATGTTCTTTATTTAGAAATTGATATTTTGTAATTTTTACTTTGTTTGGAAAATAAATTATTCTTATTCTTATTCTTATTCTTATTATTATACTGGTATTATATGACAACAAAAGTTAAATATATTTGTATTTTTGGGTAGGACTGATCCTAGGAATAGCAGGGGCAAGCAGAAGGGACGAATTATGTAGTATGACGATAGATGACATAGCAGATCATCAAGAACGTGTCATTGTAAAAATTCCAAATACGAAAACCAATATGTTTTTTACCGTAACAAATAAAATAGATGAAGAAATCCATTATGTAGAATTTTTTTTAAATACGCTGAGCTTCGACCAACTCATACGAAAAGCAAACATTTATTTTTAAATTATTGGCCTGGAAAATGCAGTACGCAAGTGGTGGAAAGGGGGGCTATTGGAAGTTGGCCATAAAAAATTGCCAAATATCTGAAATTAGAGCACCCTGAGAAGGACCTCGGCAACACTATTAGCCAATAAAGGTGTTGACATATTAGGGCTCAAAAGACATGGGGGATGGAGATCTCCTTCGGTAGCAGAGAGCTATGTGGAAGATTGTCTGCAGAATAAAATCGAATTTGCCGAGAAAATTGTACACGATGGTGCCTCGTTATCCAGTACACCAGCATCGCTAAATACGCTGAAAACCAACACGGCAAGTATGAGCGGCATTGCAATTAATAATTGTACCAACTGTACATTCAGTTTTAATGTCTCTAAATAACGGTTGTGTGTTTTTTATGTTTATTATTTAAATATTGTTCGTTCTTTAAATAATTAGAAATTTCATTATTTTTTGTTTTTATTTTTGCGAAATAACACATTACGTATTATATTAATTTTACTTATCGTTCAGACGTCGAGTTGGTAAGTAAATTACTTACCGACGTGTTAGGCCTAGCAACCAGTAAACATAACCTACTGCCTTGGAAACAGATCTTGCAAATAAACAAAAAAAAAATCGGTAAAGGTATTTACACAGAACTTCCCTCGTTATTTGTGTATGGCGGTCACTCTAAAAAATTATTAATTACGAAATGGCATTGAGAATAATAATCAAAATATAGTTATTGCTATTATTACAAAGAAAAGTTGATAAGTTTTGGTCAAAATAATATACAGATTGCTCATCCAACAGCAAAAGTTCAATACTAAATAGCAGTTGCCATATATGGCAGGCTTGAGCAAATACCTTTACAAATGTCCACCATGACTGAATTATTTCTTGGGATGACCACCCTGTACATTTTTCAATAAAAGTATAATAGGTGCATATGCCAGATATTATTGCCATCCGTCACATCAATCCAACATTCGCGTAATGGAGTGGAAGTATAGTGGTGGTTAAAAAATTTCATTTTTTTAAAATTTTTCAAAAATGTTAAAAAAATTTTCAAAATTTTTTCTTCTGAAATAGGTTTAAAATGTCAAACGTAAAAGTTTTAAATTTCAGCAAAAAGGAAAGTTTCCGTCTATTCTATACTAGTCGTAAAAAAAGTTTAAAATTTAAAAATTATGTATTTTTTTTAAATAGGTTTAGAATGTCATGAAACGTGAAACTTTTAAATTTGAGCAAAAAAAGTTTCCATCTATTCTAGTGTTTAATTTTTTTTCCAAACTGGAACAAAATGTTGCAAAAAAATGTTTTTCCGAAATTGGTTTGGAATGTCATGAAACGTGTAAATTTTAAATTTGAGCAAAACAAAATTTTTCGTCTATTCTATGGTAGTGATAAATAGATTAAAAATGTTTTCCATTTTTTTTTTTAATTTTTCAAAAACATTTTTAAATTAGTTTGAATAGTTTTAGAATGCCATGGAAACGTGGATAGTTTAAATCTGAACAAAGAAAAAAATATTCTATCTTAGTGATAAAATTTTTTAAAAATAGAAAAAAAAAATCTAATTTTGCTTTTAAATAGATTTAGAACGCTATGAAACGTGGAAATTTTAAATTTGAAGAAATTTTAAAAAAATCCATTTTAGTGGTGAAAAAAATTTCAAAAATGTTGCTAAAAAAAATTTCATTTCATCAATTTTTTTTTAATCAGGCTTAGAATGCCATGAAACGTGGAAATTTTAAATTTGAAGAAAGAAAAAAATGTTTCTTCTATTTTAGTACAAAAAAATTTGTCAAAAATGTTGGTAATTAGGCTTAGAATGCCATGAAACGTAGAAATTTTAAATTTGAGCAAAAAAAATTTTTTTTCATGGTAAATAATTTTTCAAAAATGTTGGTGAAAAAAATTTTCATTTTTTTTTTTGTAATAGGTTAAGCGTGTCATGAAACGTGAAAATTTTAAATTTGAGGAAAAAAATTTTTTTTCATTATTTATTCCTTTTAGACGGTCCACCCTGTATATTTTCCAGTGAAATTTCTACCATTTCTTCGCTGACAGTAGCGTCAACTACCTGCCAAATTTGACTGCTCTCCGTCAAGTATCTTTTTAGTAAATGCACCAACAGACAGACAGACAGACAGACAGACAGACAGACGGAATTGAAAACCTATATTTTCGTAATCTACGTGTTCTGAAACGTCAAAATCCGAAAAAATCTCGGATGGTGATTTTTTCTCGAATACAATACTTCCCTTCGGTATGCGAGGGAAGTAAAAAGCTCGATCGTGCAAAAAGCAATATTGCGTCAAACTTAAAGAAACATTTTTTTTGGAAATGACTTTTAAAATAGGAAAAATACAAAAACTATCGTAGAGGTGAAAAATAAAGAGTAAACAATTCTACAAATTTGCATTTGCCTTTACAAAATATTTCGTCTTTAAAACGGTTCTCGCACAAGATGAGAATTAATCCATGGCGTTACGAACCTATGCACGAACGCCTCTTTCCTTAAGTTTGAGTACAAAAGCTATGAAAACTTTTGAAGAAACAATCTCATCTTAATAAAGAAAGAATAATTTAACATGTGTTTCTAATATTGAGGAACAAATTCATTTGTTTCCCTCTGTTTTAGCGTCTACTTCATTAAATTATGTATATCTTGAAATATACTCGTTATTGTAACAAGTTCCATTGGTTCTAATATCATATATCACATTTCGATATCATGGTAGTCAAAAATGTTCAAATGTTGTAAACAGAAAATGAGTTTACTTATTTGTTGAAATATTTTTTGTAATTTTTGTGTTTTTGTAATTCGTAAAATTTTCTTTTCAAATTGCTCGCAAATGACAAAAAAATTAACTGGGGCACATGAAATAAAGTGCGAAATAAAGCTAAGGGCATCTATTTTTATCTGTATATTCCATCCATTTTTTCATTATGCTCAATTTAAATTCAACAGGAATGTGCAATATAGTTCACGTGTCTTAAAATCAAAGATAGTTTATAAATATATTTTCAGTATTGAATACCTAGGTACTCATATTTTTTTCAATTGCGACCTACGGTAAACGAAAGATAAATATTAGTTCTTTCAATTGTATATAGTAAAATTTTTTGTAATGGTCGAGACATGCAATGGGCAGATACAAAACTTCCGATGAAAATTTGCATAGAATTCAAATTCGGAGAAGACGGAGAAGAGCCGCCGCAGCGCTCGCACGTACTGTCTTTTTGATCAATGTACAGTAAATGTTTAAATTGTTTTGTATTCTGATCATTTTTTCAAAGGTTATTAATTAAAATTCCAAACATGTTTTTAAGTTTGACGCCATTTTGTTTTATCTCCCGCCCAAGGTGGCATTCTTAAAATACTTTTCTACTACTAAAATACTACCAAAAAATCAAAAGTTCTCATAACGATTATCATTTAATCCTAACTTATATCCCCCTGAGAACTGTGCTAGAAACCAAACGTGTATGCATTGTCTTTATTTGTTATTACTACTTCTCGTAACTTCATTAATAGTTGTGTAGTTTTTTTTTATTTAAAGTTTACGGGTTTTAAAAAATTTTGAGCCATTTAGGTGAATTATTTTATTCTCCTCCGTATACCCTCCATGTTAAAGTTTTCAAGTTTGTAGCTCAACATCTCCAATAAGAAGTGGATAAGTTTAAAAAAAATAGATTTACATTGGAAAATACTTTATTTAGTTGTATGCCAAAAATCATTAATATCTTATGGATTTAACCTCATGGTGCAACTAACTTTTAATTTGCAGTATTAAGTAAAATTAATTTTATTTACCTATAACAGGCTGTCAAATGAGGGGTAGATAACTTATAATGACGTATGTTTACGCATTTCTTAAAATCACAGACAGAAACAACTTTATACTCTTTTATTTCTTGGTCTACTTGGCGTTAGGACAGTTTCTCTTGGGATACTATTTTACATCTTTATTTATTTATTTATTTATTTAAAAATTCCACATAGATCATTATACAATGACAAGAGTTCGTCAATAAGTGGGTTAATGTAGAGAGTAAAATGAGTACACATAAAACTTACAACTAGGGTACACATATCAATATAGAACAGACTTAATAACTAGAGAAAGACATACAAAAGAGGAGAGAAAAAAGTAAAAAATAAAAACCTGTACTGTGCCAGCACAGGGCAACCCTGGGAAGCACCAATAAAGACAAAACTATTAGGGAGAATAGAGTTTAATTCAGATCACTGGTAAAATATTCATTCAAGTTGTAGAAGCTATGTCTTAAGAGAGTAGTTTTGACTTCTTTCTTAAAAATAGTTATAGAAGTAATAGACTTGAGATTTTCAGGTAAATGATTAAACATTTTTATTGGTATTATGTAGCTACTTTTAGCCGTTGAGGCAAGTCTCTGTTGGGGTAATCTTAGGCTGTCACTAAAGCGTAGTGAACAGTTGCTAACTATATCTGCAGTTGACGTATGTTGACTAATCTTATTCTTTACATGAATTACACACTGCAAGATATATATAGAGGTAACAGTAAAAATTTTTAAGTCTCTGAATAGTTCACGACAGAAATGTCTAGGGGCTTTAAATTTCATTGTACGAACTATTTTTTTTGCGCAGTTAGTACTTCATTTACCCGATTTGCATCTGAAGGCATATTTTATGATTTTATTAATACTGAAATTTTACCTTAGTAATTCCCTTGAAATATTTCATATCGAATCAATAGCTAATATGCTGCGGCATCATTTTGATCATTATTCTGATTTTGCCTTCTTTCTACCAATATCACGTAATGAAACATATTGTTTATAGGATTTTGCAAACAGTGGAAAGAAAAACTGTCTATGAGAACTAAAAGAAAAACTATATATAAAAATATTAATGAAATCTTTGCATTCTTTCGATAACCTGACTTCTGGTTATGTTAGCAAGTTAAAATTCTATAATAAATTTTCCAATTTCTTATTTGACATTTTCATTATAACACTAGCATCCAACATAGTCCCCTACGGCTAAGCAGATTAAACTAGTATCTACATGACCCCCTACGGTATGTAAATTCGGTTAAAAATGAGAACAAAGGCCTGAAATTAATTTATTTACCTACCTTGTCTTAATTTTTTTTATTTCATTCTAGTGGATTATGTTTTCATAAAATCTCTCATTCAGTTTCTTGGAAATGCTTAGCCTTTGAAACGTTTTTCGCCCTTATTCTGAGCTCATCAGAAAGACACAAAGCCACTTAAAACGATTTTCATGCAAAACCCAGGCAATATCCATGAATAAGTATGAAATATTTATATTTGACATTGACAGATAAATACAACAGATCTTCACCTATCTATTAGCTAACTAGTATTGGAGCCTATATACTCTATGCATGTTTGAAAGTGAATTATTTATTATTTGTTTGCTTATAGTAATGAAACATATTCTTTATAGGATTTTGCGAACAGCGGAAAGAAAAACTATCTATGAGAACTAAAAGAAAAACTATATATAAAAATATTAACGAAATCTTTGCATTCCTTCGATAACCTGACTTCTAGTTATGCTAGCAAGTTAAAATTCTAAAATAAATTTGTCCAATTTCTCATTTGACATTCACATTATAACACTAGCATCCAACATAGTCCCCTACGGCTAAACAGATTAAACTAGTATCTACATGACCCACTACGGTATGCAAATTCAGTTAAAAATGAGAACAAAGGCCTGAAATTAATTTATTTACCTACCTTGTCTTAATAGTATATTAAAGTATAAGAGGATATTAAGGTCTTTAAAACACGCACAGTCGGAGTGCTCGAAATAGAGCAAGTGTTTTAAAGACCAATTGTCCACGAATATTTTACGCTATTTATTTTTTATTGGTACATTTTGAAATCATGAATACTGGTATTATTAGTACAAAAACTGGAAATAAGAATTAAGAATGTAAAATGGTAGAATTCGTGACGTGACATCAGGATACCTGTCAGTGTCATATGAGGAATGCAAAAATTAATTTGCATTCTGTCACATAGGATTAATTATTGTCACTACAGTTGTTGCTGATTGTATGTTGCTCTAAAATGAGTTCTAACATTGATTACTTAAATAGAAAAGCAGATTCGTGGTTAATACAGCAAAAATTCCTGTCAGATCAATTATTGAAAAGTTGACACTTTGACTCGGGTGTAGTTGTTGCCATGGTAACTTTAAAACACGCGCGTTTTTAAAAGTTGGATTTAAACACTCTGAGGCGTACTTTAAATAAGCAAAATATGGTACCAATAAAAAAATATATTTTTTGGGTATTTTCGATTAATAGTTTCTATTGCGTATGGATGAGGTATTTCACTAATACCATACATAACGCTTAAAAATATGTTCAGAGTGAACAGTATTCTAAAATTTTCTCTATCATTCTAATGCCCTGTTGATCATTAATTATTTCAAGTCAAATGGCAAATGTCCTCATGATTAATTTCGCTAATCACACCACCTCTGCTATCTCATCATACTTTTTGCTGGGTTACTTTAGGTAACATAATGGAAAATTAAGATAAAAATATACATTTTAAGATACAATTTCCAAATTTAAATAATATTAGAAATAGTGATTTCATACAATATGTTTTATTTTTACTTAAATAACCAATAAAGCAGTTTCACATTTCTTCATTTTTAACCACTCTGTAGATTATATCGACATCCTGACTGTGGCTGAAGACTTTTCAAAATAAGGAAACCTCTTTGAAACGAATTACTTTTCCTATAAAATGAGATATAGAAGTAAAGTAATTTGTATAAATAGTTATTATTTAGAACATTAATCTACATTCATTTCATTTATTTAAATATATGTATTACGTTCTTAGAAAGAACAATTTGGATAGTTATATATTTATGGACATAATGAACATTAAGTGCTATAATCACGCTGAGCCATTGAATATTCGATTGGGTATTACTTAGAAACAATATTTTATAGGAAAAAAGTCGCATAAATTATAAAATGTTTAATTTAATTATTCATCATTTAAAAATAGAGACTTTTTCGAATTCATAATTATTTCATAAGTCCACCATTTTGATTCATTCGAAACAATATTATAAGTAGGTACAAATATAGCTACAAGTTGAAACTAAGGTGTAACAAACTTTGTGGGTGTGTGTATAGAAAATTATATACTAGTACCATGCACCTAGTTGATCAAGTAGAACATTTCAATTTAAATGTTATCGAATTTATAATCAGTGATTGATTGGGTTATTGTAATTGCCTCAACGCACAAGTTGATAAAACTGCTTCGGCATGACTGGCTATTTTCTTCACTTAATTTAAACGGGCAATTTCATTGGTTATCAAAATTATGTACTTAATAGTGAAAATCTGTAAAATTAATGGCGTAGTTCTGGACAAACCGGAACTTAGTTTGTGTATATACATGGGCGGAGGTTTATGGTTTTAATTTTTTTTGTTATCAATTTCTACCAAACTGATCAGTTCTATATTTATTTGCCTTATTATTTGCTATATTCAAGTACTATCACCACGTGGCGTTATTAACATTAAGTTGAATTTAAAACAAACACTAAGAACAGCAATATACTTTTTTTTTTTTAAATTCGGAAACATCTAACACAAACTGAAGTAAAGGAGGTATAAATCATATAATTTTTAACTTATTTTAATCTGCATAGTAAAATATAAATTTGTTAAACCATAACCGTTAACACAATGATGATATGAGAAAGGGCGCTTTGTTTTATATCACTAATTAATTGTACTGCATAACGTGTATATTATAATATATTAGTGATGGAAACCAAGTAAAGTGTCCTTTCTCATATCATCATGGTTCACTATCACAATCGATATTTTGTTAACATATTTAGTAGGGGAAATAGCGTACAAATTCAACGATGGCAGGTTACTTACTGAAGTAGTTTCTTCCGGGTTTTGCCGCGGTCGTCGAACTTGACTTGACGATTTGCTGATCATGCTATCAGCTTCCAAAGACTTCAGTCTTATCTTTGGAAATTTTTGATATGGTAGGCGGGCAGAGAGGGGGGAACTTTTTTGTACTCAAATGGTTACCGATATCTGTCCACATAGGTAGTTAGTATATGTACGTCACATACTCCAATTAAGCTGGCAGACAAACCAAACCAAACCTTCCGTAAAATGTTTGCTTTGGCGTGTACAGTACAGTTCTGTACTGTAGTGGCAGACATTAAATTTTTGCATTGGTCGGTTTTTGAGCAATTTGTCTTCGAAGTGGCGAAAAATGGTCCAGTGAGTTCAAAATGTGTCGAATTCGGTGACAGACGCATGTTTCGTGACTCCTATGGGATCTTCGTGATAAATCCGGATAAAGCGGTAACAAGACGTCGAAATTGTATTGAATTAAAGCGTGAATGATTCTGCATTGATTGATATAAATTGGCGCGGGTCTGACTATTTCATATGGTTGATATTTGATTGAATTATGTTGGTTGAATAAAGCAACACAAAATAGTGTATATAAACAACCCGAGAAAGTGTACTGCTTGACCGTGGAATCTATACCTGAATCCGTCCCTTCTTGAAGTGGGTGATATAAAATAAGCATCAGCCAGCCAGATGTGTGAATAAAACAGATACGTTTTTGTTTATGTAGCATTAGCATTGGTTTATTTATTTTAAACAAGAAATGGAGATCAAAATTGAAAAGGTATTAAACATAATATACAGGGTGTTTCAGTTAAAAGTCCCCAGGCCATTATCTCTAAAATTAATAAAGATATTTTATTTTTGTAAATGGCAGATGATTGATACCAAAGAAAGGTATAAATAACGGTGATTAGAATTTTTCCTTAATAGCACACAGAGATGGCGCTGCGATGCAAAACTATTTTTTGATGGCTGGAACCTTGAAACATGTGATTAAACAATAATTTGTGAATAATTTTGATGGTATAGAGAATTTACAAAAAACAAGCCGTTTTGGAGTTACATGAGTTTCTTTCATTAATGCCAGTACACGTGAATTTTGATAAATCCCTATAATTTATTTATTATTTATTATAGAATATTGGTTACCAAACACTTTTTTTCAAGATAAGGAAAGTGATATAATACACTATCATAAAATTATGTTTACCACTTCCGGCCAAACCGGAACTAACATGATGCACCAATATCCATATGTTCCTACATATTACATTTTTTTTTCTAATAACGCTTCTAATAAAACGGCTCCCAAAACTTAAAGTAAGTAAGACAACAAAGAAAATACACACTAATTTAGAATGGTAATGAAAAATCTACTTAAGAGATATTAGTAGGCTTTGATTTTATTTTAAGTTTGACAGTTATTAAACAAAGTTTGTAGTTGGTGCATTTCAATCATAGTTTCAAACAGAAATAGTGTACTTAGAAACAATTCAAAGCAAATTAATCCAAATAAGGCAATAAAAAAAAAATAATTTAAAAAATGGTTGGATACACCAATGAAGATAAGTTAAATATGGTTTTAATATACGGTGAATGCAAAAGAAATTCCCGACAAGCAAAACGATTGTTTTGTTTACGATTTCCAAATAGACCTACACCCGATAAAAAAACATTTATCATGCTTTTTAAAAATTTAAGAAACTGGGGTAGTTTTAAGAAAACTATTCGTAACAGAAATAGGCCAGTTAGAAACGATGAAAATACAGCCTTGGTGTTAAATAGTGTTGTCAACAATCCTCAATGTTCTCTCCGAAAATTGGCATCGGAAACTAATCTGTCGATATCTTCGTGCCATAGAATATTAAAATCAAATAAATACCATCCATACAAATTAAAATTGATCCATCATTTAAGGCCTGGTGATTATGAACGAAGATTACATTTTCTAGCTGAATTTTCAGTTCTTTCTGAAGAATGCCCAAATTTTTTTAAAAATGTGCTCTGGAGCGATGAAAGCCGTTTTCACAACAATGGAGTTGTGAGTAAGCATAACTGCCGATACTGTTCACAAAATAATCCTAGATGGATGAGAATGACCCGAAATCAGGTAACTTTTGGAGTTAACGTGTGGTGTGGAATATTAAATTCATATATTATTGGACCATATCTATTCCATGGGACTTTAAATGGAAGAAAATATGAGATATTTTTGAGAAATGTATTGCCAGGATTATTAGAGACTATCCCTCATAACCAGGAGAATATTTGGTTTCACCAAGATGGTGCACCACCCCATAACTCAGTACTAGTCAAAGGTTGTCTTAATGAAATGTACCCTCAGAGATGGATTGGTACTAATGGAGTAGTCAGATGACCAGCACGATCACCTGACTTGACTCCATTAGATTTTTACCTTTGGGGGTATTTAAAAAGTGTAGTGTACATTGAACCCATTGAGGATATGGCCGATTTGTATAATAAAATATATGCAAGTGTTGCTGCTATAAATAGACATACGTTACAAAAAGTTTGCAATGAAGAGTTACTGAAACGGTACAATATGTGTATTCATGAAGAAGGGAGAAATTTTGAACATTTAATATGATAAGTACCTACTAATAAGAAAGAAATTAGTTTAATTTCATTTTTAATAATATTTCGATAGTTTTTAAATGTTTGTTTATAAAACTTTTGTTTACGTTCTTTACTGAATTGTTAATATAAATTTAGCCCATTCTAAATTAGTGTGTATTTTCTTTGTTGTCTTACTTACTTTAAGTTTTGGGAGCCGTTTTATTAGAAGCGTTATTAGAAAAAAAAATGTAATATGTAGGTACATATGGATATTGGTTCATCATGTTAGTTCCGGTTTGGCCGGAAGTGGTAAACATAATTTTATGATAGTGTATTATATCACTTTCCTTATCTTGAAAAATAGTGTTTGGTAACCAATATTCTATAATAAATAATAAATAAATTATAGGGATTTATCAAAATTCACGTGTACTGGCATTAATGAAAGAAACTCATGTAACTCCAAAACGGCTTGTTTTTTGTAAATTCTCTATACCATCAAAATTATTCACAAATTATTGTTTAATCACATGACTTATGTTTCAAGGTTCCAGCCATCAAAAAATAGTTTTGCATCGCAGCGCCATCTCTGTGTGCTGTTGAGGAAAAATTCTAATCACCGTTATTTAAACCTTTCTTTGGTATCAATCATCTGCCATTTACAAAAATAAAATATCTTTATTAGTTTTAGAGGCTGGTTTAGAGCCTGGGGACTTTTAAGTGAAACACCCTGTATAGGTAATAAACATAATATATAGGTGATGAAATGGTAAAACTGCCTGAAATTGAAACCGATTGTTTCAAGGAAACGACATACAGGGTGAGTAAACTATCCCTTCGGACCTCCTTTCTCATAACGCGAAAAAAAAATGGTTACCTCAAAATAGGACCCTTCCCAGCAACTCCACTGTAAATGAATATTTACCTGTGGAGCGATTAATAAATAAAAACAAAAATAAAATATAAAATAAAAGCTGCCAGATTCAGAAACAGAAGAAACAGAAAACTTAGTAGAAGAAAAATAAGGAGATGACGATAGGTGGAGACTTAAAAGACGCATGGAAACTGAAAAGAAACTTCTCGCAAACACCTGCACACCCCAGCCGATGATGACAAATGGAAACTTAATAGAAGCATGGAAACATAAAAGAAGCATCTCACAAACACCTACATTTCCCAACCTATATTCCCACCCCATGCGTCACGAGGCTCTCGCTGCTGATAACAAGCATTTGCAATGTCCAACCCGGCATATGCAGCCGGTCCTGCGGTATATATAACATCCGAGATTTGGTTCCAGCACGGTTTGGCCGTCCGTTGGGCGTGTTGGACGGACAACCAAGATGCGTGTTGTTATAATAACTCATTTATAATTGCCATTTGATTACTACCTCTGTACCTATGAGAAAAGTATAAATATACTTCAAATAGTTTTACAACTAACTACATATTTTTGTTTTGACACTGCAGTAACTGAAAATTAACATGATATGTTAATTCTACGTTGAGGATAGCTAATTTCTTTATTTAACTAAAGCATTGGGTTTTCAGATATTTATCCATATCTTATATTCCAGATTGAAGGCAGCTGTAATCAGTGTGATCTCATCTTGCAAGTTTTAAAATAGCATACATGTAAAAAGGTTTGTCGATGAAATATTTTTATATATCTCAAGGACGGGGTCTACTTCATGCTTTATAATTCAATCAAAAAGTCTTGCAGTTTTACTAACAGAACTGCAAGTGACTTGTTAATCTCATATTCTACTGTTTTTGGGGATACTCTCAGCTGCAAAGATAAGATCCCTCGTCAGTGGCATAGTTCTCACATCTAAAGTAATCAGATCACCTCCGGAGAGTGAGTGTCAAGCTAGCACACTTTGTCGTTTTCTCACTGATATAATACTGACATCTCGTGGATGGGAATGTGTTCTCTGTTGTGAGAAATGCTACATATCATCCAAATTTTTATACGTTTCACACTAGTAAAATAGTGAAAAATAAGTTTAAGCACATGACATTATTTGTAGCTGAACTATAACAGATAAGACAACTCTCTTGAGAGGCTCCCAAGTTGGATACGTCTGAGGAGGAAAAGGCACAATTTTTTTCATCGTCAAAGCTTGTAACAGTACCAATATTGAAAGACGAGACTGCAGGTTGCTCTGAGATAAATGTAGATCAATCCGTCAAATCATTCGGAAGAGCGCGGAAGATATTTTCATGCTGAAGGTAAGTACTTATATTTCGTAAGAAACGTAAGTTCATAGAGTAGTCATGAATAGTTGGATTTTTGTAATTTCCCAATCAGTTTTTCATCGGCTCACAACAAAGTGATATGTAATTGCATTTTTCGACACAGGGCAGTGCATTAGACACTGTTATTATTAAGACATATTATCAAATAAATGGTACGATCACACCGTACTTTGACTGATTTTTATTTTCACCAGTAAACTATACTTATGTGAAATTTCTGGGAATACATTTAATGACATATTATTAAGTTTGTGATGTACTTAGTATCTTACAAAATTAGAAGAATATTGTTAGAGCCACTTTAGATAAAAGCAATTTTTCTTCTACGTGAACTTTCCTCAAACTTAATAAATAAAAGCGTGCATAGATATTTGTAATAGCACCCTAAATGTCCATTTAAACGAGATCCGTCGTTATTTTCGGTGATAGGGCAAATGGCAGTTATTCATTTACACACAGATATACCCGCACATGCACAGACATTTTTTCCATAACTTTTATCTCACTGTATATGCAGCAAAAATCCGTCAAATAATTCGAATTTGAATTCTCAGTAAGTAATATCTTCACTCATGCCGCTCGAAAGTAAAATAACAGAAAAATTAGTAAGAATGTTGCCATATTAACAGCAATCATTCTCGAACTCGTATTTTTCGACGCTGAATCTGAATCCGAGGTTAAAAGAAATCCCTTCATTTCTTGTGTAGAGGTAAAAATATCCCTTCAGTAAGGTAAAATGAATATAAGTATGATAAAGGAAAGGAGTATGACTTTTTATCTCTAGTACTCTTCTTTTTTACTGCCAAAAGCTTCAGCGAGGTGGTAACAATTCTCCCGAAAGGGTTATACACCCTCTGCACCCCTTCTATACCTTTCTGGTCATGGAACTGCGTCATAAAAGCTTCTAGTTTACAAATTCTTGCAAATTCTTGAGAATGCAAGGGAAATATGCAGTGCATTAACGAGAATCTTTTTCAGTTGTTTTGTCTGCACCCTGCAAGGGGCGAAAACTACCCCTACAACCATTTACACTCTCGGATTTACTCCTTTTTCTCTAACCTACCCTATTATATTCTGTTCCTTCCTTGCAAACGGTAGAGCAAGCTCACAGCAGCAACTGGAAATACTGATTTTAGGTGTAACCAATAGCTCCAGTTGCACCCCTAGCAGTAAATCTCAGATCCGATCAGAACAAAATCGACAAAAAAATATAAACAAAATATAACAACGAGAAAGGGAGGCAGAGCATGAGAGAATAGTAGAGCATTGAATGCTAGAGTGAATAAGAAATCTACAGATGGAGGGTAGTTGTAGGCCATTGCAGGGTGCGGTCAAGGAATTTGAAGGAGATTTTCGTTAATTCACTGCTACCATTCTGCAGTAAAAACAAGGAACACTCGCTCTCCCAGATCTCCTTCCATCCCTGTGTTCCTCATCCAGCAGGGGGTAGTTTATACTTTTTTGGGGGCTTGGTTCCGGAGTGGAATTCACCCTCTGCCATACATCCTTTGAATTCTCAAAAGCTTGTAAGCTAGAAGATTTTATTACGCAGTTCTATGTCCAGAAGGGTACAGAAGGGATGCAGAAGGTGTATCCACCCCTTCGGGAGAATTGCGACCCCCTTGCTGAAACCCTTGGTATTAAAAAGGAAGAGCATGAAAGATAAAAAGTTCTCGTTCATACTTTTACTTCCCTCGCATACCGAAGGAAAGTATTGTATTCGAGAAAAAATCGCCCTCCGAGATTTTTTCGGATTTTTTTTTTAATGCCTTATTTATATTAACGTCCTGGCGGAGTTCAGCTATTGCTGCTCTGCCACTCAACCAGGACACGTACACATAGACATCAACACAACAACCATTCCCTGCGATATTGCCATCTACCGCAGCTGAGACTCGAACCCAGGAGAGATAACAGCGACTAGACATGTTGTGCCACCCAACAGTGGTCTAGGTCACTGCTACCGTCTCGGTAACACATGAAAAAACGCCACTAACATCCATACCCTAGCCAGGATTCGAACCCGGGACTCCGCGGTCGCAAGCCAAACACCTTCAGCATTGCGCCACCGAGCTGGTGGCGACGTTTCAGATCACGTAGATTACCAAAATATAGGTTTTTAAATTCCGTCAGTCAGTCTGTCTGTCTGTCTGTTGGTGCATTAACTAAAAAACGACTTGACGTAGAGCAGTCAAATTTGGTAGGTAGTTGATGCTACTGTCAGCGAAGAAATGGTTAAACTTTCGCTGGAAAATATACAGGGTTGACCGTCTAAAGGGAATAAATAATGAAAAAAAATTTTTTGCTCAAATTTCAAATTCCACGTTTCACGACACGCTAAACCTATTTCAGAAAAAGAAATTTGAAAATTTTTTCACCATTTTTGAAAAATTATTTGTCACTAAAACAGATGAATTTTTTTTTCTTTGTCCACATTTAAAATTTCTACGATTCATGGCATTCTAAACCTATTTCAAAAAATACATATTTTTTCATTTTTTTTTTACATTTTTGAAAAATTTTTTACCACTAAAATAGATGGAAAAAAAAATTTCCTTTGTTCAAATTAAAAATTTCCACGTTTCATAGCGTTCTAAACCTATTTAAAAGAAATAGAATTTTTTTTTACCATTTTTGACAAAATTTTCCCACTAAAATAGGTGGAAATTTTTTTTCTTTGTTCAAATTTTAAATTTTCACGTTTCCATGGCATTCTAAACCCTTTCAAACAA
Source organism: Stenurella melanura (assembly GCA_963583905.1). Classification (NCBI taxonomy): domain Eukaryota; kingdom Metazoa; phylum Arthropoda; class Insecta; order Coleoptera; family Cerambycidae; genus Stenurella; species Stenurella melanura. Next base: position 89,358,033 of record OY757310.1, read on the forward strand.
ATTTAAAATTTTTTTTGAAAATAGTTTTAATCTAATAATCACTACTTACTATAGAATAAATGAAATTTGTTTTGCTCAAATTTAAAATTTCCACGTTTCATGACATTCCAAACCTACTGCGGAAAAAATTTGCAACATTTTTTTACCATTTTGGAAAAAAAATTTACCGCTAGAATAGATGGAAAATTTTTTTTTTTGCTCAGATTTAAAATGTTTACGTTTCATGACATTCTAAACCTATTTCAAGAAAAAAAAAGTACCACTACTATAGAATAGAAGGAAACTTTCCTTTTTGCTCAAATTTAAAATTTGCACGTTTCATGACATTCTAAACCTATTTCAGAAAAAAAAATTTTTACCAACATTTTTGGAAAATTTAAAAAAAAAAAAATGAAATTTTTTAACCACCACTATACTTCTACTCCACTACGTGAATGTGGAATTGAAAATGTGACAGATGACAATAATATTTCGCATATGCACCTATTATATTTTTATTGAAAAATGTACAGGGTGGCCATCCCAAGAAATAATTCAGTCATGGTGGACATTTATAAAGGTATTTGCGCAAGCCTTCCATATTTGGCACCTGTTATTTAGTATTGAACTTTTGCTATTGAATGAGCACTCTGTATATTTTTTTGACCAAAGCTCATCAGGTTTTCTCTGTAATAATAGTGATAACTATATTCCGATTTTTATTTTCAATGTCATTTCGTAATTATTAATTTTTTAGACTGACCGCCATGCACAAATAAAGAGGGAAGTTCTGTGTAAATACCTTTACCGGTTTTTTTCCTTAATACTTATATTCATAAATTTACCTTATTGATGGGATGTTCTTGTGTACACAAGAATTGAAGGGTATAGGAATTTCTTTGATTTCGGATTCGGAATCAACGTGGAAAAGTACATAGGAATGCCATGGTCAGTCATCCAGATCAAAAACTTTATTTTTCTTGTGGGGCTCTGTAATAAATCGCTTATTACTAAATTGGCTTATGAGGTGCTGCAGTGTAAATATAGAATATAGACGCCTTTCGTGAAATATATCCTAATCTGTTTCTCCTTTAAAAGATTTGATGGCGTTATTATAATACAAGCTCGCGTGATACTGTACTCAACATAATTAATAGTGTAATTAATTAACAAACACGTCATAGCTACCACACATAGATCAATTACTAAATCATAGTGTTGAGTTTGAACATATAAGAAAATGTACCTGAACGTTCTATCAACATATTTCTTTGTTTTTAATATTCTTATATGCTAAGTAACCATTAATTATTATTATTCCGAGAATAATGAAATAAAATACATTGTGTAGTTCTCAATAATTCTACATTATACCTAGTGTTTTATAAGTGGACGATTAAACTAAAAGGGGTGATAGGAGTGGTGATTTCCAATCAAAATAACCAATTATGTGTTCCAATTGTTGATGGTTTAAAAGTTATTTCAATTTCTGTATTTTTGGCTGAAATCGGGTAGTGTGTCACTAAAATTTAATTTATAAACAGATATGTTTTGTTTGGTTGTTTTCATTGTTAAGAGTGTTTTGAGTGGGTGCAACTATTCCAATGAAAGAATTTTGACTTCTGTTATCTTCTGTCAAATAAAAAAATTAGTTTTGTGAACACGTTTTGTTGATTGATTAATTGATTGATTTGCCGATTCCGGACATCCACTCTGGAGGTTCATTCCAACACGCAGCTCAATCGTTCGTTGAACGGTCAAATGTAATCACTCAGTTGTTTATTATAACATCCTTTACTCGTTGTACCATATTCATCCCATGATTGGGCAGCTCCACTCGATCGCTGAACGGACGACCAAACCGCGTGCTGAAACACGATGGGACGTATAGATGTTTGTGATATGCTTCTTCTAAGTTTCCATCTGTCATCGTCAGATGAGAAGTGTAGGCGTTTGTGAGATGCTTCTTTTTAATTTCCGTCTGTGATCATCTCACCTCTTCTTCTTCTGAGTTTTATGTTTCTTCTGTTTCTGAATCTGGCAATGTGTATATCCTTGATATCTCTTTATTGTATTCCATCTTTTGCTTTGCCGTCCTTTCCCAGTGTATATAATCCTTTCCTAGTCTATTCATAATCCTTTCGATTGTTGTTACCCATGTGTAGCATGGCCTCCCTATTTTCAGTTTGTTGCTGTTCAGTCTTAGCACTCTCTTTAGTAGATGTGTTGTGTCTCGTCTTTAGACGTGTTCCCAGTATTTAATTGCATATTATTCTACTCATTTAGTTATTGTTTTCCCCTCTAGTAATGCTGACGCTTTCTGTCGTTTTTGTGGTTTTCCTGCTTTTGCTAGCAGTTGTACAATATCCCTTTCAGCTATTCAGCTATTCTCAGACTTCTTCTATTCGCCTTTATCGTTGCTGCATTTCTGACTACGTATACCATTATGATGGTAATGTATATCTTTTAGTTTGTCTCCATGGTGGTCTATTTTCCTCAATGAAAGGTAGTATAGCTCTTGTGACTCATGTAGGCCGTCGTGATTCTTTCCCTTAGAGTTTCCCTCCTTTTCGGTTTTTTTTTCTTTCTTGGTATAAAGGCTCATAGCCATACAGCCAGCTACAATTTAATAAATAAAAATTAATAACTAAAATACTAACCTAACCAACAACAAGCATGACATGTGTGTCAGCCACACAGTCACAAAACAAAGGATGTACATGGGTCACAAGCTTCTCGTCCAGGGGTCTATCAGGACATTTTTCTGACGCACAACACAAGACCAGATAAGTATTATTGTGATTCTATTTACGTACGCCAATTTTGCATCCAGGAACAAATTTGACGTACTTTCTACTAGTGATATTGATCATTTCCCTCTCTTACAAAAAGACAGAAATAGGCAGAATCCTACTAAACCCCCAGATAGACAGCAAATTTCCAGAAAGTCCGTAAGTTTTTCTCAACCAATATTCAGCCAACCGGGACCCTCGGGAGAATTTAATAGAAATAAAAAGCGAAAAACCTCTTCGCCATTACCACTTTCCCCACCAGCACCAATGTTCCCATTCAGATTTAGTGCCCCTACACCTCTTCCTGCTAATCTCAACAAACCAGATACTGGAAAAGTAGAAATTCATAAGATCAATCAACGTATGAACTCTCTTACTGAATATTTTTCAACGTTTTTGGGAAAAATCAGCTCAATAGAAGATTTAAAAAAAATTGATAATGAATTTGTTAAAAATGATATTAAATTGGTATTGGAGGATACTTTAAGAAATGCCTAACATTCGATCGAGTAACAAAAACAATTAACATTATGCAGTGGAACTGTCGTTCCGCGATTTCTAATAAAATAAGTTTGGTACAGTTTCTATCTTCACACAAAATAGATGTCGCCTTATTAAGTGAAACTTGGTTTAAACCTGAACTCAAAATTAATTTTAATAATTATAATCTTGTCCGTAAAGATAGAATTGATGGAAAAGCTGGAGTAGCAATTTTAATAAACAAAAATTTACCCTTTACAGAAATACAATTCCTAGACAATTTTAATAGTGATATATTAGTATGCGGTGCAAATATTACATTTAATAAAGGAGTAATTTCATTTTTGTCTGTATACAGACCACCTAGGGTACAATCTTGCAATAATGACTGGATAAATATTTTTAAACACACTAGCCAGCCGACAATAATCGGCGGAGACTTTAACGCTCATAATGGTTTATGGGGCTCTGGAAAAAATGATCAATTTGGAAACCAAATAATCAACTCCTTGGATGAGCTTGACTTAATAATTTTAAACAATTGTGAAAGCACTCGTATGCAGTACCCAGGTACACAGAAATCAGTTGTTGATATTACACTTGCCTCCCCTGATATTGCAGATAAAATATCTTGGGAAATTTTTAATGATACTCTTGGATCAGATCATTTTCCAATCTACATAGAATTGAAATTAGAATATATATACAAAGACATCGTTTATCCAAAAAGTAAGTGGAATATTAGGAAAGCTAATTGGCCACTGTACTCACAAATAATTGAAAAACACTGCAATACAGTACCATCATTTTCTGACAGTAACGAAAAATGGCATTTCCTCCTTAACTCTATTAATCTAGCCGCAGAGCAATCGATACATAGATTTAAAGCGTTTAAATTGAAAACCCGCCCACCTCCTCCTTGGTGGGATACAGAATGTGATATTGCTATATCTAAAAGAAAAACGGCCCTGGACACATATAAAAGATTTTCCACCGAGGAAAATTTCATATTATGTAAAAAAATTAATGCTGAAACTAAAAAATTTCTAAAGCAAAAAGCTAAAAAAAGCTGGGTAAATTGGTGTTCGAATTTGAATAAAAATACTCCCCAAACTATGTTATGGCAACAAGCAAAAAAAATGCGAAGGATCTCAAACAATAACAGTAAAGCGTCCAACGGGCAATGGCTAGAGGAATTTTTTAATAAAGTAACACCGCAATCTGCAGAAAACTACCCTGGCTCCTTACCAAAAGAATTAGATACAACGCACTTCCTCTCGAAACCTTTTATTCTAACTGAATTAAATGCTGCTATAAAACAAACTTCGGGTACTGCCCCTGGTTATGACGATATTAAATATTCCATGATTTTTTATCTACCAGAAAACGCTAAAATGTTACTGTTACAAATTTTTAACGCGATTTTACTATCAGGTGCAATCGTTACAGATCTTAAAAAATATATTATTGTCCCCATTCTTAAACCGGGCAAGGACCCAAATTTGGCTGACTCTTATCGACCGATTTCACTGTCATCGTGTATTCTCAAAACTTTGGAAAGGATGATTAAAGTTAGACTTGTGTGGTGGCTTCAAACAGAAAATTTACTTCCAAATAACCAGTTCGGTTTTAGAATGGGGTTTGGAACTGTCGACGCAGTTTCTACCTTGGTAGTGGATATACAAAATAATTTTTCGCATAATTCTTATTTATCAGCCTTGTCCTTAGATGTTAAGGGTGCATATGATACAGTAAATTTAGATTTATTGAATAAAAAAATGGTTGAAAGATTTCGTATACCATGTCACATTGCAAGGGCAATAATTAATTTGTTTTCTAATAGACAAATTTACATCAGAGGCGAGGACAATAATAAAATTGGTCCTCGTATTAATAACTTGGGATTACCACAAGGATCTGTACTTAGTCCATTGCTCTTTAATTTATATTCAGCAGATATTCATGACATAAAGGACGCGAACTGTAGTATTATACAATATGCCGATGATTTTTGTGTTTATATTATAAACAAACAATATGATACATCATTGGAACAGCTGCATCTGGTAACACATAAATTGGGAGACTGGTTCGATAGAAATGGTTTCGAACTTGCGAGTAATAAATCTAATGTTTGTATTTTCACTAGACATAACACGCCTAATATCGAATCCATTAGACTGGGGAAATACACTTTCCCAGTTCAACAGCACGTAAAGTACTTGGGACTGGTACTAGATAAGAAATTAAGTTGGAAGACCTTTATAGAGGAAATAGTAAATAGGTGCAACAAAGGTTTAAATTTCTTAAACATGACTACTAGAACGTGGTGGGGTGCTGACGTACAAACGTCACTCCTTTTTTACAAGGCTTACATAAGATCAATAATTGATTATGGCTGTATTCTTTATGGGTCTGCTGGTCAGTCACTCCTTAAGCGTATTGACACGGTACAAAATAATGCCCTTCGGATTTGTCAAGGTGCTATGAAATCGACGCCTATTGATGCCCTACATGTAGAAGCTCTAGAACCACCACTAAATCTCAGAAGAAATTTATTGAGCGAGAAACTTTTATTAAAAGTTAATATTAACAATCCCCCACTTTTTAAAAAAATATCAACACTCAATACCTTCGATCTACAAAATAAATATTGGATTAAAAAAAACTCTCCACCTCTCGTATCTGCATTCCGTGAATGCTCTTATTTAATCTCAAAAATTGAAAATAATACTATCTACTTCAATAACTTCAATTATTTTTCTTTGTTTACCGATCTGGCAGTATATGTACCACAATATAGTGAAAATCTGAGAATGAGTATAAACTCTCTAAATATAATACTCGGAAAATTTCCAGATTCCGAGCTAATATACGCAGATGCTTCCAAATCTTCTAGTGGAGCAGGGTATGCATATTATATACCTTCTAAAAATATTGAGACCAAAATCAAACTTATGCACGAGTGCTCTATTTTTACAGCCGAAGCGACAGCCATCTGTGAAGCCATCAAGTTTATACAAACCTCAGAATTTTCGAAAACTGTTATCCTTTCCGATTCATTATCGGTTCTACAGGCATTACAAAACACCACTACTTTTAGAATTAATGATAATCCCCTTATTATGCACATTAAGAACTTAGTTCAAAATGTCTTTGACGAAGGAAGAGAGGTATATTTTGTGTGGGTAAAAGCGCACATAGGACACAACGAACAACGAACATGTTGATTATCTAGCCAAGAACAGCATAGATGTAGGAATTACTTCCAATTATAAATTATGTTTCCCGGATGCAACGAATATACTTAGATCGAAATTAAGAAATCATTGGGATTATATGTGAAAGGAATCAACCTTTATGAAACCAACTAAATATTCGTTAATTCACTCTGAACTGCCTCATGACTTTTGGCACAAAAAATATAAGTGTTCAAGAAAGTATGTTACAACGATTATACGTTTAAAATTTGGTCATGCATGCTACCCTGCACATTTGTTTAGAATAAACGTTTACAATTCTGATGTTTGTGAATATTGCAACATTACGGGCGACCTAGATCATATATTTTTTGAGTGTAAAAAGCACACAGAAGCATGTGATAAGCTGTATAATAACATAATAAAAAATGGTAAAATCTCGACACCCTTTAATATACTTCATCTGTTGTCCTTAAATAAGAAAAATATTTTTGATTGTCTAATTGATTTTTTGGAAGAGACGAAAATTAAGTTATAGGTCAGTAGGTTAGCTTTGTTCCTTATGTTCTATATCCTCGTGTTATATATACCTTCCTCCTTTTCAGTTGATTCGTTGGATATGTTCCCATATGCTACTACATTCTGTTCATGGTTCTCAGGGTGTAGTCTTCTATTTTGTATTCTTCCCCACTGGTTGGGCTCGTTTTAGTCAGAGTCTCGCACCGGTATAGGCTCTTCTTGAAGTTTATCTTCATTCCAGAGGAGTCCAGATGTGATGTTATGTTTCTTATAAACTTAACTTAACTTCTTTTTCTTCCTCAGTGATTATGAGTAGATCATCAAGCACGATGGGAGGTCTTATCGTTTCAGTATCCTTTATTGTGCTTTCTATCACTTGAACCAGGACTGTGGTAAATAGTCGGAGGGATAGCTGACATCTTTGTTTAACTCCTATGTTGTTTATTTTTTATTCCATCGTCAATTAAGACAGTTGACTTGTTAAAATTAAAGCAAAATGAATAAAATAAGGATTTTTATTACTTTGAACCGATTTTAATGATTTTTAAGAAGTAGCAGGTTATTAATTCGACACGTACGTATGTTTTTCTTTTCATATATTTTCAATTATTTTCCTGGAATGGCTTCAGCGAGTTCTACGTAAACCGTAGAGTATGGCTGTGCGGTAGCCAATTGGTTTCACCAAGTTATGTCTAGTATAATGTGTCCAAAAATTGGAAAAAAGTATTTTCCATGTGAGACCATACGAGAATATGGCGATAGCGCTAGGGTCAAGCTAATAAAAGATCGTTAAAAAATAATACCCTAATACTGCGTATTGTAAGACGATTCAGCAGAAACCAATGGGTACAATTTATCCAAAAATCACAAGAGCGATCGTAGATCGATAAGTTAAACATAATCATTTATACTGTACGTTTTTTAAATGAACGCTTTTTTGTAACCAATTAAAAAATAATTAATTTAATTGAACAGTTATCACTGAATAGCAGAGTGTGATGTGGAAGAATGTGAGTAATTTAGAGCGCATAAATAGCAGATGACAACCATTAATCGAATTCTCTTGATCTCTTGTTACTACATTTTGAAAAAAAAATGTAGTAGTAGGTTTTGCATTTTCGGATCGAAATGAAACTCATATCTATCGATTCGAAAGCGAATTTAGAAAATTCCGTCCAATCAATAGTAAAAAGTTTGTAGATATCATTCCCTTTTTGCAATAACTAGGCACTGGAAAGTTGTGTCAAGTTAGTGACTGGAGCTTCACAAAACCGGTTCCGAAGCCCGAGATAGCTTTATTAGAATTAATCTTAAATTCAGTGCAGCAATGCCAGACTTTAACGAAAAGAATATTACTGAATAAAAACTTAAAGTGACTAGGGGGTGGGTGGGATTGAAGTCACATAGTAGCGACCTCCTCGTGGTGAGTTCTGGATTTATTATTAAATTTACCTGACCAAACAAAGAGCTTCTTTTTAATTTCACTTCACACAGGTTGGTGCCATTTAATTTTTCTAAGGTTACGTATCTATTTTAAAGGTGCGTAAATGGCAGAAGATAGAAACGTTTTCCCCTATTAGAACTAAAAATACAAACATTGATTTTTTCTCTCCACCCTACTCCTCACCTCACAAGTCAACGACGCAGAAATTTCATAAAGTAACACCCTTATGCTGGCGGCCATGATAGGTCGCCAACACCAAAGTTAGATTAAGTGAATGGTCGTTTTAGTCAAATTGTAGAATTATCAAGCCGACCGATCAGCTGATAAGGCGAAACAGTCAAGTTTTACTGTTAGATTTCCATGGTCAAAAGAGTTATAGTATTTCTATTGTCAATCTAAAAATTCAGTCTAAAGCGTTGCTACCAGGATAAATCATTATATATCCTGATGTGATGGAATAACAGCCGAGACCGTGCTCGAATATTGCAAACGATATCTGTATACGAACATAGTTAATCAGAAATGTTATGTGCATACCTCAAACGAAAGTAGTCGATTGTTTACCTTATAAGCTCTTGCTTCATTATTAATATTGCCGGTAGCATAAACGTAGGTTAAATGAACTTTTATTGAATTATTTATGGAATTGTTCATTAAACTAACATTATTTATTATAAATAAATAATGTGTTATAAATTAATAATTTACACCATGCCTGTTAATTAATATAAAATAGTAAAACAATATTTACAACAATTAAAAAGTGTACTGTAAAATTGTCGATCGATGTTCATGACATCGCCCGAATTATCAATTATTCCTTTGCCGGTCTTTTTTGTGGTTTTCAAACTAACTTTAGATAAGCTATACTTTCGTTTTTGCAATTCACCTAGCAAGTCAAAACAAAGTACAAATTGGGTCTGTCGGTCTGTCGGTCACGCCCAGCGCTCCTAATCCGTTTTCGGATTTCGATGAAACTTGGGTGGTTAATAGGAAGTCTTTACAAAACCTGAACGTCTGAAGCTCGGCTCCGTTCGGAAACCGGAAGTACCCGATATAGACGTTTTGAGTTTTTCGGGAAAAACTGGGTTTCTCAAAATCGGGCTAGGAAGCACGATAACTGTCCAGAATATTGATCAATTTCGATGAGACTTGGTGGGATCAAAGGTACACGGCCACAAATGAAGCCTATTGCTGGCGGTCCGAATCCGTTGACCGCAAGTATTTTTTCCAGGGCCGAGTATGATTTTTCAAAGAAATGAATAACTCCCGAACTGAAGGTCCGATTTTTATTTTCAAAAATGACAATTGTAGGGCTCGATTAGATCTTTTAGTTGACGTTTGTCAGAAATTTGATAAATCAAAAGCGAATCTACAAATTCTGGAAAACTTGATTATTTTGATAAATTCTACAAATTCCGAACAGTTTCCTAACAAAAATCGAAAATTAACTATCCCATCTATCAATCTCTATAACCAGAATAAGACACGTACCTTTTTGGACAAAAAATCTGAAATAGAGTTTTTTCGAAAAATTTCAAATAAACAGTTATTTACGAAAATGCATTCCATAGAATTATTTAAAAAAAATATTACAAATTGATATATTCTCCGTGCGATATAGGTGCAAAAAAATAATGTAATGTTGTGTTTAAAATATGATAATTAATTTCCATATTTTTATTTACTAAATAAAAATAGAACCGATGCCCTTTCTGTGTTTCAAAATGAAGTTAGCCTTTACTTTAGTCAATGCGAAAAGAAAAATAAAACATGTCAAAATGTACTGAGTCATCTTGCGACCCTCTGCTGAAAATGAACTGAATCATCCCAACAGGGATAAAAAGCATATCAAAATGTAGTTTTTTTAGCTTAAGTTCTAGAACGGTTTTTGTTAAAATATTTGCACTGCTGCATTTTTTCTCGTTATTCCAGTGTGAGAGAAAATTCATTTGAAGAGGATGATATAGGGGATGTAATATGTACACACTTAATTTTGGGGACATTTAAGGAATTTATTTGTAATACGTGTCTGAAGCTGTTTACATAAAGGGTTTGGTCCCGCTCCTAACTCAAACAAAAGCCATTGCATGTTGTTACATATGCATAAATGAATAAAAATCTAAAGCTGGAAACTGATTAGATTATGGCGTTTACAATGTAATATGTCATATAATTTTCTTTAATTTTTTAACTCTACGGTTTTCGTTTAGATCAGAATACGTAAGATTGTTTACTCTATAGCTTTAAAAAAGACGTTCCATCTGATTATGCTATGATCAGCAGCGTGTGTTGAGAAATAAAAATTGTATCCTTCATTTGCTATATTCTAAATCACCACTTCAATATCCTACTCGCTCTCACTACTTTCTAAGAATTATGACTTTATTAGGGTACTCTGCAGGGCGTTGAATGTCCACAAAATGTCGCCTGTAACCGAGATAACAGAGTATTCGCATAGTGCACAGCAACTTACTGTGGGCCGACCATTCTTATACTGGCAACAATAGCCTAAGAACGAATCGATACCATACATGTTTCATGTATCATGTATTATATATCCTTATATCTATCAAAATGCAAACAAAATATTTAGTGTCATCTGTGTGCCTGGATTAGATTCGACCACGATTAGGTGTAGGCCTTTCTTTATCTTGTATTCCAAGAGATGAAAGGCAAAGAGGTCCATAGTGCCTACTCACCTCCAAGATATACCTACCATCAGACCTCGCCAACATATACAGACAACAAAAAATATTTTTGGTTTCCTTGATTCTCACGCCTAAACCTATACCAATAAAACAAGTTTCATTGAGGTCGGAGCGGGCCCAGAATCTAGTGAAAATCAGCAACCCTCAAAGTTTCTTTCAAAATTCAGCATATTCCATTTTATAATTTATAATTCTTATACTGTGAAGCATTAGTTTAGCTCTCCAGAATTATAATAAAATATCAAAGAAAAAGTGCTGATGTGACGATCTGCTCAGATGAAAACCTTTAATCTAAGTCCTGCATTTCTTAGTATTTTTAATGCAAGTGTTTAAAAAATAAAGTATAACTTAATCTTAATAGTGGAGTAGATCTGACAGAAAAAAGGGGGTGAAAAGCAAGTGCCTTTTTTCAAACTATTCTTTTCCGTCTTATAGAGGACGACTTCCCCCACTTCCCTGACACTTTCACATCCGAGATCTAGGTGGTGAGGGGGGAGGGGGAGCTATTAAACATATGGAAAATCAGTTTTTCTCAGTTTGCGCGCGACCGGGGAGACGGACAAAAAAATGTTTCAGATCAAAAGGAAAGGGCCGGAGATATGGCCGTTTAAAGGGATTGAGTTTCAGGATAGAAAAAGGGATCGGACTGGAGGTATGAGGGGTGTTTAAGAGATATGGGATGGGGTTAGGATGGTAATTTCTTTGTCTGTTGTGGGTGGTTATAGGAAGAGATCGAGGCCGCGGGGGGAGCTCTCTAGGGCAATTAGGGAAGAAGAGGGAGGGCGGAACGTGCAAAAAGGGAAAACGTCTATATCTCCGGTTCTAATAGGGCGATTTTAAAAAATCAAAAGGGGATTTCTTCCTTCTTTGAGCAGCTATAATGTTGGACAGGTAGGAAATAATTTTCACCGAAAATGTAAAAATAAGACGCAAGGGAAATTTTTTTTTTTGAAAACGATTTTTTTTATGAAGGGGCTGAGTGGCGGGGATAGACTGCTCCTAAAAGACGGGGATTCTCATCCCTTTTAAAATGAAAAAAGAATTTTTCGAATTCCTTTATTACGACAGGCGGGGCGACAACTTGAAGCTTAATCCCTACAGAAGGGTAAAGGAAAGTCCTACGCCCTTCTGCCAGGGCTCATTTTAAAGAAAACAAATCTCCCTTTTTATTAAAAAAAATCAATTCGGTCGAACAGTAATTTGTGCTACGCGCGCGAGTTACACTTATAAATTTATTTCTTTGGAATCAGCAGCTGCAGCGGCGGGAGGGTAGGCGTGGCCTCTACTCTCTCGCCGCTCTCACGTACACACACAAAGGAAAATCGAAGGTGAGAAAGGTCTGACACATTCCTCTAATAAAGAAAATCGTTTTGAAAAAAAATGCATTTTTTCTTTTGCCCCCCATATGTACATTTTCGGCGAAAATTATTTCCTACCTATACAACATTATAGCTGATCAAAAAGGGAAAAAGTCCAATTTTGATTTTTTAAAATCGCCCTATTAGAACCGGAGATATGGCCGTTTTCCGTTTTTGCACGTTGCCCCCTTTTTGCACGTTCCAGCTTACGTGCCTCGGGAAGACCTTCCTTTTTTATCGGAAACATATTTTTGTCCGTCTCCCCGATCGCGCGAAAATTGAGAAAAACCGATTTTCCATATGTTTAACAGCCTCCCCCTCCGCCCTCCCCACCTAGATCTCGGATGTGAAAGTGTCAGGGAAGCGGAGAAAGTCGTCTTCTATAAGATGGGAATTTTTTTTTTAAAGGCACTTGTTTTTCAAATGCCAGATCTACTCCACTATAAGCATTTTTATTCACACGAAACTTTTATTAATTTCCGGCTCTGGTTAATTTGGAGATTTAGAGATTATAAACAAAATTACTCATCGCATCCTGAAAAATGTCATTGTGGGTATACAGCAGATAACTTTTCATACATTATCTAATATGTAATATGCCAAAATAGGAAATTACCTATTCCTCGTATAAAGGGTATCCCAAAATTTATATGAAAAAATAGTAGGACAAGTTCCTATAAATTAATGTGTCTTTAATTTAAGTGCTAGTGAATGGATTTTGATGAAACCTTGTGCAAAGTTGAAAAATTGTTTATAGCAGAAAATGATTGGAAGGGGTAGAAAACACCCCTTTCATCACGGGTTCTGTAGCTTGCAGAATTAGGTCAAAAATGAGAAAAAAAAACATATTTAATTTTTTGGGCCCAAGGTAAGATATTTTTACTCTGGTGAATTTTTTCGAGAAATGCTTATTTTTCGAGATTCGAAAAATCCTAAAAGTGGAGGAAGGGAAATGTAAGTTGATAAAAATCTGAAAAAAATTCTAGTGAATGTATCATCGAAATATAAGACTCTTTTTTATTTGCAACCTTTCTGTAAAATCCGTGTTCACTGAGTTTCTCGGTAGATACCTGATAAACCTTTTTTTGTTTTTGACCCAATTCTACAAGTTACGGAATGCGTGATAAAAGAGGTGTTTTGTACCCCTTTCGATCATTTCCTACCATAATCATTTTTTCTCATTCATTAAACTTTTTTACTAACTTCATTACAAACACATTGCACCAGGTCTCATCAAAATTCATTCACTAAGGACTCAAGTTAGAGGGGAAAACCGCCGTTGGCTGGGCGAAAATAGGTTTTCAACTGATTATCTCAGAAATGATTCCACGCAACTGTTTGAAATTTGATTCACGATTTTGTATTATTAAAGCTTATTTATATAAGCTACTGATACTCATTTTATGCATAGGTGGAGAAACAGGCGGTACTTATTCTTTGTTCTGAATGTATTTCTTAATTTATTATTTTAGTAATTTAAGGCTTAACTATCATTCTCTGCTTAATGCTACTTATAAAATATCCACATGATAATTAGCAGTACGATGAACCGTGTTCGAGCAGTTTGAACGAAATACTGATTTGATTTGTAATGCGTGCGATAAAAAAAATATAGAAACAAGCTGACCATTATACTCTTCGCCGATTTACTGCACTGCTTGTATAATTGTTGCACATTCTACTCTTCGCAGTTTTTTTGTAAATAATATTAGTTCTAGACATTTTTTGTTTAATTACAAAACGTGACTTTTTTTTATTATTTAAAAAATTAACAACATTTTTATTTATTATTCGATTTTGTTCTTCCTGTAGCTAACACTAACTTACTTACATTACTTACATTTCAATACAATCGGATTTTTCGTTCTTAAGTTATCGTGCTTACAAGAATCGTGACGGACGGACAGATAGACAGACGGACAAACAGACAGGCAGTCAGACAGGCGGACGGACACTTTGAAAGTTGTTAAGAATTCTATCACCAACACAACTCAGTACAGTAGTGGTTCTCTTGAGTGGTCTTACTTGCTTCCTATGCTTCCTATTCGTGGAACACTGGAGTATTCCTAAGCACCCTCCTGAGCGCTCTCACTGGCCTCTGTTGCTTCCCAGCGAGGAACGTTAGAGTCCCAGTAGCTTCTTTCGAGAGTTCTCTTACTTGCCTCCTACGCTTCCTAGGTGTGGAACATTGGAGCTCGTGGGTTCACTCTCAGAGCCGCTTATTGGCTACTCCTGCTTCCTAACGGAACAGTGGAGTACGGAACGCGCCCCTCGAAAGGAAGGCTGTAACTACGGGCCTTCTGGAATTGGGCCACCAGCCCATCAGTTGTATAACTCGTGTGCCAACACTTTTAGTGATAGTTAGTGCTAGAACTTTAGATACGCTTGTAAATACAATAAAGTATTTACCAACTAACACCTTCTTTCTCTGGGCTTCAACCCTCAACCTCCTTACACTTCGGTGTAACATTGTAAAATATCGCTCATCACATGTACCAATAAATAAAATATTCCCTTCTAAGTAGAAATATCTCAAACCATCGAAAAGTTTTTCATTCTTATTATACTCTTCGCAAATACAAAACGAAGAGTATATTGCGTTCGATCGGCACATTTATAAAACCGATAATATTGCTCTTAGAGAAAAAAAGTTTCATATCATTGTGTTGGTGATCGAATTCTGCACAACTTTCAAAATGTCTGTCCATCTGTCCATCTGTCCGTCCGTCTGTCTGTCTGGAGACTGGAGACTGGGGCATACTGAATTATTCTGGGCTAGATTAAATAACAAACATAATGCATTACTTAATAGATAAAACATTAAGGTTAGAAATAATCGAAAACACGCCTCTGTAATTAAGATTTCCAAGTCTTGTGACACGAATCACCCCTAACCAAAACGTCATACCTAAGGAAGAGATAAACAGAGGCGTACTTTGAATTTATCTGTCGTGTCGTGAAGGACGAGCAATATGTCCACCAATGAATCAGTTATACCTATCTTGATGTAAAACAGAGTAAGATATTTTAATTTGCCAAAACGTCATTAAGTTTCTACCGAAAATACGATTTTTAAACTTCTATTATAATATTTTATTCATTCTAATACGAAGAATTTGATATACGGCTCTGTAGTACCTTGTCGGCAGACTGTAGCTCTATATTTGATATTTGGATAGCTGGTTTTTATTGCCTTCTTTTATGTGCATTAAACGAATGGAGATAACTATAATTTTCTATTTTTTCATACACTGAACGTATGAAAGTAATCTGCTATATACCCAAAATATCATTTTTTAATTTTAAAACATTATTTTTTAAATGATTTTAAATAATTACCGTATCAGAGTTTTAAATAAATGTCGCAAAAAATCTAATCAATGAATGAATACAACTGATATATGTGTAAGTCATATGGAAATAAAATTTATTGTTGGTTTAATTTCCAAACTTTTTAGTAAATAACTAATAATTACTTTATTTTGTGTTCTTAACTAATATTAAAATTATTCAAAGAATATTTATTTTTGAACACGTTTTCATAAAAATGACAATTTGACTTGAACTTGCCTGTTACTTTATGCAACTATAGGAACAGAACTAAGTCTAAAATTACAAATAATTGCCATATTTTTATTATTGAACAATCTGTATTGTTAAAAACATGCAACATTATATCATCATATTCTGTTTCATATGTCGTATCCGTGTGTGCACATTTTACCATCAATTTAACTTCTTAAACGCTGTACAACTGACAAGCAAAATAGTGAAACATCTTGTCTATCTTTTCTAGCGATGTATTATTTAAGGTAGTAGTTTGTTTGGGACTGTTGGATAGATTGATTTCAAGCAATTTAACGTAGTAAGTGTCTTAAAAAAAATATCGTCCTACATTTCTCAGAAAAGACAGTTTTACCATGTAAAAGCTGCTATTTATTATAAATATTTGAATTTCAGCTACATGTACATAATGAATGATTTTCAGGAAATCAGTGGCACAAATGGAACATTATTTTATATTTTGTTTCTACAATATTTTAAGAACAAAAACTAAACATTTTCACTTACCACTATCGTCACATCATACAAGGATATCTCGTTATAAAAAAAATTCAGGCATCAAGAACCAGTCGGATGCCTGGCTTCTTATCAACTATACTATATGAAACTATTAGTATTCAAAGAATGCCGATTGTATACCTCTGACGTGTGATGAAAGAATCGCTTAGTAAATTAGTACAAAAAATAAATAATAAACATCTTTATCGAAATAGTGAAATAATTATAAAGTAAAAAAAATAATAATAAACGTCTTTATCGAAATAGTAAAATAATTATAAAACATGATGGATAACGCTTAAATCGTGGCACTAGATTCCCATGGTAGCTCAATTGCACCAATTTCTGGCGCTACTAGCAATCCTCAAAGCATTGGAACATTTTGATTCATTAGTACTTAGACTAGTATTACAAAGAATTATAACGTTTCAAACTAATAGTCCAATGCACTTAGATTTTTGTTTCAGAAATTTACAGAACTCGCTGAAAATATGAGAGGATATTCTCAAAAATAACAGAAATAATAACCCGAAAAATTTACTTTAACTCATTGGAGTTAAATACATTTTTGCACACTATATAGAGCTCCGTCCTCTAACATATTGAATTTTATAGAACACATGGACATGGACAATCTTTTGTCATTTATTACTCCCCAATATGATAACATATGTATACTAGGCGACATAAATATAGACCAAACAACACACAACACATTTTCAAATTGCCTATCAAACTATGATTTTAATCCTCATATCCACGAACCAACTCGAATTACTGCTACACGTCAAAGCAGTATTGACGTTATTTTTTCAAATCGTAGTGATTTAATCGCAGGTTCAGGCACAGTCAACGCAGACCTGATATCTGATCATCACCTCATTTATTTCACGGTTAATCTGTCTTTGCCTAAGATCACTCCCAAAATGGTTACTTTTAGATGTTAGAAGCAATTCAATAATAACATCTTTTTCGGTGATCTTCAATCAATTCCATCGAATGACATTTTTTATATAAATGACCTAGAAGGTAAAATAAAATTTTTGTCTACAAATATTGTACAAATTTTTGATAAGCATGCTCCTGTAGTTAGAGCTCGTATTACAAAGCCATACGCACCATGGATTACTGATAATATAAAGAAATTAAAAAGAGAGAGACAAAAGGCCTTAAGTACATATAAAAAATCAAAAAATATTCGTGACTGGATTTACTATAAAGAGTTAAGAAATCTTACCCTCGGTGCTATTAGATCCGAGAAATCTGCATATCTTGAGTTTCACCAAAATCGGTCTAGTAAAGAGCTATGGGCTGCCATAAAAAGCTTAAACATAAAACGCAAACACAGGCCAGATATTCCTCCACATTTACGAAACGTAAATGAAATAAACTCATATTTTAGCTCCGTATTTAGCCCACCAATGAACTGTCCAGATGCTGTACATTACTTTTTGTCACATACGTTTGTTGCGAACTTACATTTTCAATTTAAACTGAGCAGAGTTGACGAAATTACATCCATAATTATGTCCCTTAAGTCAAATGCGGAAGGTTGTGACAGCATTTCGTCACTAATGTTAAAATGTTATTTGCCTACTATTTCTTTACATGTAACACACATTATCAATTGCTGCTTGGGGGTAGGCTATTTTCCTACGAGTTGGAAACACTCGTTAGTTATACCATTGCCGAAGTTTAATACTCCTCAAGAGTATAAGGATCTAAGGCCCATTACTATTATTCCAGCATTGTCAAAGGTCCTGGGGAAAGTAATTAAGGTCCAAATAAATGAATACATTTTAGAAAATAACATTATATCAAAATTTCAATCAGGTTTTAGAAAAGGCTTTAGCACAACTTCAGCCCAAAACATTCTTTCTGCCTTAGATAACGATGATGCTGCTGCACTTATTCTTCTGGACTTTTCTAAGGCTTTTGACACGCTGGATCATGATTTACTTTGTGCAAAACTCTCTTTTTATGGTTTTGATGAAACTTCAGTAAACTTTTTCAGATCATATTTAATTAACAGATTTCAAACCAACCAACCAAACTAAATAATGAGCGATCAAATATTTGCCCAATTACATCAGGTGTGCCACAAGGGTCAGTTTTGGGACCTGTTTTGTTCTTAATTTACACGGCCGATATTATCCAACATGTAAGCCATGGTAAAGTTCAGTGTACGCCGATGATACTCAACTGTTTTATCATTTTCCTTCTGAAAATACTATAAACTCTTGTAATTTAATTAATGCGGACCTAGACTCTATTCATAATTATGCTAATCAAAATAATCTCAAACTAAATGCAACGAAAAGTGCAGTATTGTGCTTTACTTCCAATAGAACGCAGGAATATACGAAAGAAAATCTAGCCGTTGCTATAAATGGTCAATACTTGCCTGTTGTAAATGAAGCAAAAAACTTAGGTCTAATCTTTGATAATAAGATGCGTTTTACGGAACACGTGGCAGTTTTATTTAAAAAAGCGTACTAGGCCTTGAAAATGCTGTATTGTAATACAAGTATTTTAAATTTTAAAGTGAAGAAAAAATTATGTGAAAGTCTTGTGTTACCAATCTTGAATTATTGCAATATAGTATATTTCCCCTGTCTAGATAAGCTTACACAACATCGTTTGCAAAAAATGCAAAATAGCTGTTGCAGGTTTGTATTCAAACTAAAGAGGTATAGTCATGTGTCTGCGAAAATAAATGATTTGCAATGGCTCAGGCTTCATAATTTGTATAAATACAACATATCTGTTTTTGTTCATAACCTGCTCTCAACCCGATCACCTTCTTATCTTTATGAAAAATTTACCTTCAGGCGAGATATTCAAAGCGGTAATCTAAGATACGCAGATAAACTTATAATTCCTAGATATTCAAAATCTTTATTTCGACGTTCATTTGTATACAACGCTATTTCGATCTACAATAATATTGATCCTCAGCTAAAACGAGCTTCTGTAAATAAATTTCGCACAGAGATAAAATGTAATTTCCTCCGTCAGCAACTTATGTAAATTAGCAGCTAGTTTTTCTGTAGTTCATAATCTTATCAGCCTTAAGATATATTATGTCTGTGTGCATTGGGCTTTACTGTATAGTATGGACATATATACATTTGTTTTTGCTTTTACCTAATTTTTAGATTCAATTATTGTAACCCACATTAATTACTATATTTAATCTTTATATGTATATGTGTATATGTATATGTATATGTAAGTATATGTATGTATGTATGTACGTATGTACATGGGTGTATATATTTTATTTTTATTTACTTACTTTACATTAGATTAGCTATAAACTATTATTATAAAGTAAAAGGTTAAGTTGAGTAGCTATTAAGCTAGACTTCGCCTTAATTTAGGAATGTATTGTAATTTTATATTTTTTATATTTATTCCTAAATAAAGCCATTTTATTATTATTATTATTATTATTATTTAATTTGACGAGTGTGATGCTTTATTATGAACCACATTGTTAATTTGATTTTTTTTTCTTTTCGGAAAATGGTAAGCAAGAGAACAAAAGACGATATGTGTATCATTTTTTCATTTGAGCGAAATGATCTGAGTAAGAAAGTGGCAGGGCAAGCGTGGCGTTGAAATGCCAACATCCCACCATAAATAATGTCGACTTTTTAAACAAAGATACGCGAGTAGAGCGAGATATTCAAAATCTCGCATTGAGTCGTCAGTCCGCCTCAACAGAAGAAGTGCAGTAAGAATACCATTCTAATCTCTGCCTATAACATTCGAACAATAAGACTAGACGAGCACAGGTTCGCCTTGGGTAATGAACTACAAAATATCAAATGGGACGTTCTGGGAATCATTGAGACCAGACTGAAAGGAGAGGCCACCACGGTTCTAGCATCCGGACACTTGCTGAACGATGCTGAATACCCTGCGCAGGAAAGAGATATATTGTATGAACGCCTTTTACCTAAAGCCTCCGCAAAGAAAGTGGACCTGGAATAGCCAGTATGTGCACCGATGTGTCCGTCATAAACCGCTTCACGGGAAGCGATCATAGACTGGCGAGAGCCAAAATATGTGTCAATACCCGACTGAAGAGAAAGAGACATATGGAGAAGAAACTAAGACCAACAAAGACTGAGATGGAGGGGAAGCTGAACAACTTAGATATAAATGAGCTGACGAGGAAGATCGTTGGAAGTATTCGGATCGCAACCAAGAAAGTATTCACTTTCTGAAGGCACCGGAACTCGAAGCTCACTCGAGACACGACCAGACTTCTCGAAGAGCGCAGAGTCATGGATCGCGATGCACCAGAATACCGCCAGCTAGATAGAAAGTAAAGAAAGCGATTCGCAGATACTTGAGAGCGCACAACACCCGAATGATTCACGAAGCTATAGAGGACAATATGAACATGAGAGTCCTCCATTCCAGAACAAGTAATGGAAAACCTGTCATCCATAAAATGAAGAAAGAGCAGGGTGCACTTGTGTCCTCTCCAAGGAGCTGTGTGACCTTGACGTTGGTGGAGAGGCTTAAGTAGCCGCGAGGAACCTGAGAGCAATGCCGGCGGGAGCGCTCAAAAAAAAAAGCTCCCAGCAGGGACACCCATGCCGGTAAGGTCGAAGGCGAGCGGTGAAAACCAAGACAGCTCAGGCCCAGGACCCACACCGTAAAGGCGTGGCTACGGGAAATGGCGAACCCGGGGTTTATCCGAGCCACGGGTGAGTTGTGCCACTCACCCGCTTAAAACCGTAACCACGGCCCACGCTTCAACGACCTCTGCGGAAAAGAAAAAAATGGCACCGTAGGGGAACGTCGCGTGGCAGCTGTGACCGGGGGACTTGCCTTAACCGGCCGGCCCACGAGGAGGCAACCTCTATAAAAGAACAGACAGCGAAGTCGTAAAAACCTGCGGACACCGGGCGACCTCCGCAGTATATAGCCTTACTCCCAGGATGGGCGTCACCTGGGGGCGGACCGCACACCGACCCTAATCGTGGGACAAAAATGGAAAATGAACTAAAAAATGAGGGCGGAAATACAAAGACAAAAAGGAATATGGACAAGGACCTCCTCACAATGGATGAAGCGGCCATCTTCGGGCGAAGGAGTTCGCTGCCCCGCAGCCCTCCGACATTAACTTCGACAAGCAGCGTGGAGAGACAGGAAGTAAGAAGTGAAAACAACGAAAAACTCTACCATGAGACCAATAAGCCAAGAACGCTTCCCCAGTGGCTTAACCTAGACATAAGAGGCCGCACAAAGTCCTTCAGCGGGACACCAACAGCCTCGAGCCCGTCAGCGCAGAACGCGGCGGGGACGAATACGGCCACCTACGACCTGACCGAGGACGAAAGCAAGACAGCCAAGAGGCGGCGCGAGCAGGACAATGAAGACGAACAAAAAGCGGCCACCCGGAAGAAAATAACCCCAAAACTCCTGGGCGCGTCTGTAAATAGCCTGATAAAACAAATAGACTTCGAAGTTAAGATACTCAGCAACCTGATCAAAGAAAATACTAATACGAAAAAGGAAATAAAGGAAACCGCGGCCAGACTAAAAAACCTGACCTGCAAACTCATGACCAAGGAAGCACAAACGCTGCTCAAAACATTAGGGAACACCGAAAAAACAACAACGGAAACCTCCGAACAAGACACCCAGACCGAAAAGTGGGAGCACCCTAAACCGGAGAGACCCAAGCATATCGACGCTGCCTCTCAAACGGAAGAACTGTGGGGGGGCGCAAACGTGTGGACACGAAAAAACGATCAACTTACAAAAAAGATCGCCGAAGCGATGTCCGGAGAAAGGGACTTTAAAACCCTCAACGAGATCATGAACCACCACTGGCCAAATCAGGTCTACCTAACCGTTAGCGAGGTGGAGGGAAACCCTATTGCGGAAGGCAATGAGAAGGACATAGCGATCTGCACCGTAACAAGCGATAAAATGGATAGAGGAATCGCAAGGCAATTCATTAGAAGATTCCCTGAACTTGCGGAAATAAAGGATGAGGGCGAAAAACAGGAAGGCTTCACGTATGCCACCTATGAGGTGAATACAAAAACAATGGGAAAAGTCATTAGAAACGCATACAAAATAGCCACGGAAGAAGCAGCAGAAGACACCTTCACGAACATTGTTAAATGGAAGGACCACATGGCCGAAGCTAACCGACACAGAGCGGCACTAGTAACAGCAGAGGACAACTGGAACGCAATAAAAAAGATGATAGAATACGTCTTCAGAGACACAGGCATTAAGGTAGTCAGATTCACGCCACCACCAAAACCCACACCGATATCGGCAAGCGCGGCTCCCACTCCGAGAACCGACACGAGAAATAGACAACGCAGAACTGGAAAAACAAACCCGAAAACGGAAGCCATTGTTGTAGCGGCAGAAGGGAGATCCTATGCAGAACTGTTGAAAACAGTAAAAGAGACAGTCAACCTCAACCAAATAGGGGTGGAGGTGAAGGCAGTACGCAGCACAAGGAAAGGAGAATTACTCCTCACAGTAGACAAAGACAAGGGTGGCACAGGCCCGCCGAAAGAGGAAATCCTCAAAAATATGGGAAGAGACGGCGTAACCGCCAGATTAGCAGGCAGAAACACAATCCTCCATGTCAAAGGGATAGACGGCATAACAACGCTGGACGAAGTGGAAAATGCACTGCAGGAAGCCGCGGGTGACACAGAGAAAAGAATTAAGGTCAAATCTGTGAGACCGGCCTATGCAAATAGCCAAAACGCTACCGTGGTCGCCCCGAGCGAATTAGCGGGGAAGCTACTGGAGCTCCAAATGGTAAAAATCGGATGGGTTAAGGCACGAGTCGAAAAAAGGACCGAAGCCATTAGATGCTTCAAATGCTGGGGGACAGGGCACACCCCCCGAACTTGTACAGGAGAAAATAGAGAGGCATTGTGTCTAAAATGCGGAAAAGAGGGACACAAAGTCAGGGAATGCGTTGAAGACCCCTTCTGCCCAATCTGCCAGAAGGCGGGACACAGGGCAGATTCAAAAACCTGCCCAGCATATAAAAAGCCGCCGACCACAACGAGAGGCCACCCCACCCAAACCCATAATGAGACAGATGCGGCAAATACAGCACAAGGGGCGCTGGCGGAGTCAGCCAATAAAACACCCAAATAGGATGACCACAATATTGCAAACAAACCTGAACAGAGCAAGAGCCGCACACGACATGGCCTACGCGACCTCTCTAAGGGTAAAAGCGGATATATTAATAGCGTGCGAACCCAATAAAAACATCGCCACCAAGCAGGGCTGGGTAACGGACACAAATGGAGACGTCGCCGCATACTTTCTTAACAAAAGGATCGAGGTGAAAGACGTGGTCAAAAAAGCTGGGATCCTAAGTATAGAGATGAAAGACTACAAACTCATTTGCGGCTACATCTCCCCGAATTGCTCCATGGAAACTTTCGAGCAGTTCCTTGCGAACATGATGGGAGAAGCAAACAATGGAAGAAGCCCAACTATCGTACTTGGCGACCTAAATGCAAAAGCCCGCGAAGGTGCTGGCCGAAGAGCCGCTAAGCGACCATAAGCACATCTTGTTTAAGATCGCAGGAAATAATACAAGAAACCAACGCTGGACAGAAAAACAGACCGTCTGGATTAACAAACCCGTCTTCAGGACTCTCGTAACGGAAACCTGGGACAGACACAGATCGACCGGCGCACCCATCACGCCGAAACAATGTGTGGAAAATATCAGCACAGCCCAGAAGAGATGCACAGAGAATAATGGAAACAACCCGAGAAAAACCCCATACTGGTGGAACGACAACATTAACGAAGCTAGAATCATATGCACCGCCACCAGGAGAAGACTCCAACGTGCTATACGTAGGGGGGGTCCGAACTCGGCAGAATCACAAGCCCTCCAAGACGACCTAAAAAGGCAAAAAAAGAGCTCAGGAAGTGTATAAATACCTCTAAAAGGGCCCACTGGAAAGCCCTATGCGAAGATCTAGAATAAGACATATGGGGCGATGGATACAAAATCGTTACCAAGCGCCTCACAAATCGGACAGCTCCATACTCCATTACCCCGGAGAAAAGAACGGAAATCATTAACACGCTGTTTCCAACACGTAATGATTCTTGGCGAGAAGAAGACACGGAGTTAGACCCGCCGCTCTTCACAATGGAGGAATTGGCCGAGGCAGGTAGAAGAATTAAAAACGGAACGGCAGCAGGGCCCGACGGAATCCCGCCAGAACTCATAAAAGAATGCCTCAACACAGGACCTGACATCATTCTGGACATGCTAAATAACCTATTAAAAAGCCAAACCTTCCCCACACAGTGGAAGATAGCAAGACTAGTCCTAATCCCAAAACCGGGAAAATCTCTAGAAGACCCGGGTGCTCACAGACCAATCTGCCTATTAGATGTTATAGCTAAACTATACGAGGCGCTAATTAGAGACAGATTAGTGGAGGAACTAGAGACAAAGCATGCCATAGCGGACAATCAGTACGGTTTTAGGAAGGGAAAGTCCACAATACAAGCAGCCCTGAGAGTGGCCGAACTGGCCAAATTGGCCAAGCGACAGAACCAAAAATGGTGTATTCTTATCACCCTAGACATCCGTAATGCCTTTAACTCGGCCAGCTGGGGCCTCATAATTGAGGAACTAAGGAAACACGAAATATCGGTATACCTCAGAAACCTGATCTCAAACTACCTGAAAGATCGAAAGGTAAAGTCAGGAAAGGAGATACATACAATAACGGCGGGCGTCCCACAGGGCTCGGTCCTCGGACCAACCCTGTGGAACATCCTATACGATGGGGTCCTCAGGCTCAAGCTACCCAGAAGCGCAACCGTCATAGGCTATGCCGACGACCTAGCGGTAATAATAGTGGCAGACACTACACACCAGGCAAACGATACTATAAGAAACACAATCAATGCGATACACCAGTGGCTGTCCCAACACCACCTCAGTCTTGCCCCAGATAAAACGGAGGCCGTAATACTTAAAGGCCCGAGGAAAAGAACCGATATAAGGATAAGGCTCCTAAACAAGGAAATTATTCCGAAGAAAGCAGTAAAATACCTGGGCATTGTCTTCGACAACCAAGGAACATTTGGTGAGCACGTCTCCTACTCAATAGAGAAAACACAAAAGAGAATCACGGCCCTCACGAGGATCCTACCGAATATCGGAGGTCCCAGTCTACAAAAGAGGAGCATATTACTGGGAGTAGCACAATCCACGCTACTATACGGGGCCCCAGTGTGGCATAAAGTACTAACTATAAAGAGACACAAAGGAAGGCTAATTAGCACACAAAGAAAAATGCTACTTAGAGTTGCCAGTGCATATCGCATCGTTTCTGCAAACGCAGTGCAGGCCATTACTGGAACCCCCCCAATCGACCTACTAATCGAAGAGAGGAGACTACTGCACGCCGAACAGGAGATGGCACAGAGAGACGGTGCGAGACGGCGCATCAGGGATGACATCCTCAACAGATGGCAGGAGGCGTGGAATGAAAATACTAGAACCGCTCAGTGGATAAAACGACTGATCCCCGATCTAAGGACATGGATAAATTGCCGTCATAGGACACTGAACTACTTGATCACACAATTCCTAACGGGACATGGCACTTTTAGGTGCTATACAAAGAAAATCGCTAAAAGTGAAGACGACCGCTGCGTGTATTGTGGCGAAGAAGACACGGTAGAACACACCGTGTTTAAATGTGCAAGATGGCACGAAACAAGAACGCAAATGGTAAGCAGGGTGGGCTCCAACATCACGGTCGAGAATATCATTCGCCTAATGATTGACAACTTAAGAAACTGGCATAACATTGCTGAAGGAATAAAAGATATACTGAGCAAGAAAGAGGCAGAGGAGCGCGCACGTCAGGCAATGTGATAAGATCACAACACAAATGGGAAGACGGGCACTTGCACGCGACGAATATCCGCAAGGATGGTACCAGTGCAGTCGCCCAGTACAAGGGAGGGGTTTTAGCCGGTAAGAGTCCGGCACACCCCCGTGGCGATAGAGCCTAAGCACGGGGAGTCCATGATGGATTTCCCCTCCCCCCCCAAAAAAAAAAAAAGGGGGCACTTGTGTCACAGAAAGGAGAAATCTTAGTGTATCGAAAATTGTACGGTCAGTCAGTACCAGAACCTGACTACCTCCAGGCGGTTCAGAGGATATTTCTGAAATCGATATGGTGGAGCTAAGAACAGCACTCCAACAAATGAGAAATCGTTAGGCTCCTGGAGAAGACCAAGTCACGAATGAGATCTGAAAACTGGAGGAGAAACTCTGGATAAAGCACTTCTTATTCTCCTGAACAAATGCCTAGAAGAAGGAAGGATTCCCGACGCATGGAGGAACGCTGAAATCACCATCCTCTTCAAGAATGCGACTTGGTGAACATTGAGAATTACCGACCGATCAGTCTCCTCTCAGCACTGTATAAGCTCCTGCCAAAATAATCTCCAACCGTTTCACCAACAAGCTGGAATTCTACCAACCCATAAAGGAAGCTGGGTTCAGAAAGGGGTACAGCACAATCGACAATATCCAGGTTGTAGGTACTCTTATAGAAAAATGCACTGAGTATAACATCCCACTACTTGGCGTTCGTCGATTACAAGAAGGCTTTCGACACTTTGGAAATCTGGGCAGTTCTACTCGAAATGGACGCGGCGAGAATTGACTCAAGATATTCCAATCTCATTAAAGACATTTACGAGCATGCCACACTCAACGTCAAAGTCTAGGAAGACTTAATCACCGGGAGAATCCCCTTCAAGAGAGGAGTCAGACAAGGTGACATTCTCTCACCGAACCTCTTCTCCCTGGCTCTGCAGGATACTTTTAAAAACCTAACGTGAGAGCGAAAAGGTATCAACATCAACGGAAAGTTTCGCGTTTTGCTGGTGACATCGTTCTAGTAAGCACTGATGTTGACGAACTTAGAATTATGCTGCAAGAGCTGAGAGAAGCTTCGGATGCCGTGCGTCTGAAAATGAACCTCCTGAAGACCAAGGTTGTGAGCCCAGATAATAATCAGATCACACTCGACAACCACACGCTTGAAGTGGTTGAAGAATACGTCTACCTGGACCACAATATCAAGCTAGATAGGGACAAGCGGACCTCAGAAATTACCAGGCGAGTCGGCCTGACGGGCAGCATTTGGGAAACTTGGCCACAGCTTCAGAATACTGGCCATTCCCATTAACCTGAAGCGAAAATTCTTCGACGCCTGCATATTACCGGTTATGACCTACGGCCTCGAACAGAGCAAACCTCCGGGTTTGCCAATGAGCAATGGAACGTGCAATGCTGGGGATCAGCTTGAGGGACCGAGTTAGAAACGAGGTCATTAGGGACAATACAAGAGTCATAGAGCGCATCGCTAGAACTAAATGGCGCTGGGCAGGGCACGTCACCAGAGATAATATAAATGCAATGGCGACCCAGAGAAACTAGGCGACGTGTTGGGCGTCTTCACACAAGATGGAGAGACGATATCCAAACGCAAGTCAGCAGCAATTGGATATTAAGTGCTCAAGATAGAAACGGTTGGAAAAATATGGAGGTGGCCTATGTCCAGGAGTGGACAAGAACGGGCTAAAGAAGAAGAATTTTGGTGCTAGATTGGACTTTTAGAACAACAATTTACTTATTAGTCGAAAATCATATGCATTAAACTTAAGCAACTGCAAATTTTACAAAAACCGCTGCTCAAGGAATCGTTGCTTACTTCCACATCCAGATTTCTCATCTAAGTCTCTTTAAACGAAAGCACATTGTTATTATATTTACACTCCAGTATGTGGAGATAATTGCTCATGGAATTTCAATAATATAGTATATGAAATCGTCAGATCCGAAAACCCATAAATCGATGTGCCAGTTCAATATCTTTTCGACTGACTGACATCTGCTGAGGTTGAAGGTGACTAATTGCAAACAATATTATTGAGAACTGTCGTTCTCGTACACACATTAAATTAGAAATTTATTTCGTTAACCCCTTTAATAATGGAGTTCATGTGGCAGAAGTCATAAAACACTTTGAGACCCTGGCTTTCAGTATAGACACCAAATCCCAAGTTTCTAGATTCTTACTAACTTGGGTTGAGAAATATAATAAATAACCTGAGACCTTGACTTCCAGTACATACACCGAATTTCAAGTTTCTGTACTCTTATCAACTTGCTTTACTTAAGTTCCCCTAATCACCCCTAAATAATCCCCAACCCTTCAACGCACCCATCTCAAAATATAATCTAATGCCAGATGTCGTTATGATACATACGTGTACCAAATTTCAAGTAAATATATCAATTTTATTTTGTCAATCTCTTTAATAATTTAGTAGGGATGGTGGGGGTTGAAAGATATTATAAAAAAATTCAGGCTTTGGCTTCTCATACACACACCGAATTTCAAATTACTGTACTCTTGCCAACTTGCTTTACATGTTTTCCCCTATTTACCCCTATTTAATCACCAATCGTTCAACGGAATCATCTCAAAATATAATCTAGTTCCAGACGTCGTGATAATACATACGTGTACCAAATTTCAAGTGAATATCTCAATTTTATTTTATCAACCATTTTAATAATGGAGGAGTGGTGGTGGGGGTTGTAAATATTATTAAAAAATCTGAGGCCTTGGCTTC
This sequence comes from Stenurella melanura, assembly GCA_963583905.1. NCBI lineage: Eukaryota > Metazoa > Arthropoda > Insecta > Coleoptera > Cerambycidae > Stenurella > Stenurella melanura. Next base: position 89,387,289 of record OY757310.1, read on the forward strand.
TAGTAAATACACCGAATTTCAAGTTTCTGTACTCTTACCAGCTTGCTTTACTTATTTTCCCCTATTTACCGCTATTTAACCCCCAACCCTTCGTGAGAATAATCCCAAAATAAAATCTAGTTCCTGATATCATTATAATATATGCGTGTACCAAATTTCAAGTGAATATCTCAATTTTATTTTATCAACCCTTTTAATAATGAAGTGAGGGGGTGGGATGAAAATATTATAAAACATTTTGAGGCCTTGGCTTGTAGTACATACATCAAAATTCAAGTTTCTGTACTCTTACTAGCTGGATTTACATATTTTCCCCTATTTACCCCTATTTACCCCCAACTCTTCACCGGATACCTTAAAAAAAACGATCCAGTTTCAGGTCTCATTATAACGTGTACGTGTACAAAATTTCAAGTCAATATCTTAAACCGTTCCGAAGAAAACGTGCGGACAAAGAAAGTTACAGACAGACCGACAGAAAAAAATTTTTTCGCTTAAATTTAAAATATCGACGTTTCATGACATTCTAAACTTATTTCGAAAAAAAAATTGAAAGTTAGCCCAGTTCATTTTTAATGTTTTAACGAAGCTTGCTAAATTGCAACATCTGTAAAAAAAATTTATGACATCTGCCCCTAATATTATTAAAATTCTATGATTCAATTATTTCCGCATACTAAAGTGCAAATATAGTCAAGAAGTTTACCTTTAAAAAGACTTGGAAGGAAAATCTGTATGTGGAAGTAGTGATTTCTTAGGCAGCGGTTTTTTAGAGTAGAATCTTCCCTTTCTAGAAAGCTATAAATAAAATCTATTCCCTTAAGAATTAACCAATTAAAAATTCCTTTTATTACGCACCCAGCGTATTGTGTCCATGATTTCATGATTTGCAAGTTTAGGTCAGTCCTACTGAATCTTAAAATCATAATTAGTGGCCTCAGGAACCCCTCCATGATTTTTCCTAATTTTATCAATTGAATTACTGTGGACATCACAGATTCATTTTTTTTTAAATAAAATACAAAACAAAAAATATTTACAGGTTTTTTAAGGTGTAAACTTTTAAACTGGTCTTTTTAAAGAACCTACATTGCAAAAGGTTTCATTAAAATCCCTGAAGATCAAAGTATTTCAACAATAACGCACCTTTTTCATCTAAATGAGCTAGACTATAAAATGACAACATATAAGTTTTTGAAACAGTTGTAGAAAAACAACTCTTTTCTCTACTTTTTTAAACAGTGGAAAATTAAAAAGAAAAGGTAATAACAGTAAGTAAAAAAGTTTTTTCTATAAAAATCGTTAAAATAAATCAAACACTAAAATTATTTATTTGAATTAATAAAAATATAAATAAAAATAGTTAATATAATATGGCATACGTATTACAAAGTACCAAATACATTTTGTTTTTAATAGCTGTAATTAATTACGATCGGTCAGATATAACTTATTATGTAAAACTGATTAATGTAACTCAACTCTTAAAGCCATCCTCTGTCCAGACATAATAATTATGTCAGTACAACACCTTTGTTTAATTAAGATACACAAAGAAGTCTTCTGTGTTTTCATTCGAATAATACTTTATAATTAAACAGTAGTTCTCGACGGGGGTCACGGGCTCTTCAACTGGTCACATGCTGGGAATTACAATCGATATATAGCCCCCTGACTATTCAATTCTATTATATTTTAAGACCATACCTGAAGAAATTCAACGCAATCTAATTTCGGCAAAGATATGTGAATATTCATTAAGTGTGTTTCCTCCTTCAAAGCGATGTAAATCGAAAGAATTAATAATTCATTAGAGAATTGACATTAATTTCATATCCTTAATTAGTATCGCGTTTGCCAGTTTCTATGAATTTTAAGTTCTATAATTCAAAATAGGCAAAAGATTATCATAAAGCCTTCATGGTAGGTGCATAAAGTTGATTTAAAATTATGAGATGATTAAATTGTATGCAGTGTACGTAATAGAACAAATTCTTCACAATTAAAACAACTTATGTTCCCAGTAATTCTCGGAATGGTTATTTTATTTGTTGAGAGAAAAACAAAGATTTATGCTAATTTACGATTTTTATTTGTTTTTGAGTGATGATGTTATAGAACCCAGAAAACGTATCCAAAGATGAAATTTAAAAAAATTCATATAATAGTTATTTATGATTTATTTATTTCCTTTCATGAGATGTCAAATTTTAAATGCATTTTTACGTTACGAAACGCCGCATTTTTCATAACTGTCCGTTTCATTACATAACTGGTGATGTAATGAATTTTTACGTAACTGATTATTATTAAACCCATTAAACCCATAAATCCATTGGAATAAAATGTTCCCGTAATTTTTTTATTAGATATGCTTTTGTTAATTAACGTATTACTTCCACATCCACGTAGTGGATTGGAAGTATAGTAATCGCAAAACATTTTTCAAAAATTTTTATTCGTGAAATAGGTTTAGAATGTCATGAAACGTCGAGATTTTAAATTTGAGCGAAAAAAAAATTTTCTGTCTGTCTGTCTGTCTGTCTGTCGGTCTGTCTGTCTGTCTGTCTGTCTGTCTGTCTGTCTGTCTGTCTGTCTGTCTGTCTGTCTGTCTGTCTGTTGAGATATTCATTTGAAATTTCGTACACGTATGTATTATAACGACGTCTGGAATTAGATTATATTTTCAGATGATTCCGTTGAAGGGTTGGGGGTTAATTTGGGGTAAATAGGGGAATATAAGTAAAACAAGTTGGTAAGAGTACAGAAACTTGAAATGCGGTGTATGTACTAGAAGCCAAAGCGTCAGATTTTTTTTATAATATTTTTCAACCCCCACCACCCCCCCCTACTCCAATATGAAAAGGGTTGATAAAATAAAATTGAGATATTCATTTGAAATTTGGTGCACGTATGTATTATAACGACATCTGGAACTAGATTATAATTTGAGATGATTCCGTTGAAGGGTTGGTGGTTAAATAGGGGTAAATAGGGGAAAATAAGTAAAGCAAGCTGGTAATACTACAGAAACTTGAAATTCGGTGTATGTACTAGAAGCCAAAGCATCAGAATTTTTTTTTATATTTTTCAACCCCCACCACCCCTACTCCAATATGAAAAGGGTTGATAAAATTAAATTGAGATATTCATTTGAAATTTGGTACACGTATGTATTATAACGACATCTGGAACTAGATTATATTTTGAGATGATTCCGTTGAAGGGTTGGGGGTTATTTAGGGGTAAATAGGGGAAATACAGTAAAGCAAGCTGGTAAGACTACAGAAACTTGAAATTCGGTGTATGTATTAGAAGCCGAGGTCTCAGATTATTTATAATATTTTTCAACCCCCACCACCCCCTACTTCATTTTTAAAAGGGTTGATAAAATAAAATTGAGATATTCATTTGAAATTTGGTACACGTATGAATTATAACGCCATCTGGAACTAGATTATACTTTGAGATGATTCCGTTGAAGGGTTGGGGGTTATTTAGGGGTAGATAGGGGGAAATAAGTAAAGCAAGCTGGTATGAGTACAGAAACTTGAAATTCGGTGTATGTACTAGAAGCCAAGGCCTCAGATTTTTTAATAATATATTTCAGCCCCCACCACCCCTACTCCATTATTCAAGGGATTGATAAAATGAAATTGAGATATTCACATGAAATTTAGTACGCATATGTATTATAACGACATCTGGAACTAGATTATATTTTGAGATGATTTCGTTGAAGTGTTGGGGGTTAAATAGGGGTATATAAGGGAAAATAAGTAAAGCAAGCTGGTAAAAGTACAGAAATTTGGGATTTGGTGTATATACTAGAAGCGAAGGTCTCAGGTTTTTTTATTAGTGTTTTCCACCCCCCACCACCCCCACTCCCTTATTAAAAGAGTTGATAAAATTAAATTTAAATTTTCACTTGAAATTTGGTACATTTATGTATTATAACTATATCTAAAACTAGATTATATTTTGACATGATTGCGTTGAAGGAGTGGGGGTAAGTAGAGGTAAATAGGGAAAAATAAGTAAAGCAAGTTGGTAAGAGTACTGCAACTTGAAATTCGGTGTATGTCCTAGAAGCTAAAGACTCAGATTTTTTAATAATACTTTTCAACCCTTCCACTACCGTTACCACATTATTAGAGGGGTTGATAAAATAAAATTGAGATATTCACTTGTAATTTGGTAGACGCATGTATTATAACGACATCTGGAACTAGATTATATTTTGGGATGATTCCGTAGAAGGGTTGGGGTTAACAGGAGGACTAGGGGAAAATAAGTAAATCAAGCTGGTAAGAGTACAGAAATTTGGGATTCGGTGTATATACTAGAAACCAAGGCCTCAGATTTCTTTCTAATACTTTTCAAACTCCACCACCTCCGCTTCATTATTAATGGGATTGATAACATCAAATTGAGATATTCACTTGAAAGTTAGTACACGTATGTATTATAGTGACATCTGATTGAGATGACTGCATTGATGGGGTGGGAGGTGGTAGGTTGTGAATAGTGGAAAATAAGTAGGGTAAACTAGAAACTTCATTTTTAACGTATATCATAGAAACCAACTCCTCAAACTTTTCTATGACATCTGCCCCAGATATTAAAATTCTATGACCAATAATTTCCACATGCTAGAGTGCAAATATAGTCAAGATGTTTCCTTTAACCTTCCATTAGTCTGCTTTCTCTACCGCTATATATTGGTCTGGTGGGGTCTAGAGGACCCCATGCCTTTATCCCATGTAAAATATTAGAAAGTGACTTCTGATTAGATAATATAATGGACATGCGTTAAAAAATAACATTTAATAGTAATAAAAATATTAATAGGTATATTTGCCTCAGAGATAACAAAATAAAAATATGTTCGACATAAATGTGAAAAAACAGAAAATTTACTTAAGTAATATCAAATGCACATAAATTATTGTCTCCTATTTATTCGCACATTCATTGCATAAAAATACACTGTGTTTTATACGTCTTATATGGTGCATGCACACCTGGCAAATGAGAAATAATATTTTCGGCTCGAGTTTGGACATTAAATCGAGTACTCGGAGCTATTTTAGACCATTTGCTTATTTTATCTTTTCCAGTGTATGTCAAGGCATGCAGATCTTCAAAGTCATCAACATAATTTTCGTCAGCGTCAGATATTTCCTGTCCAGTGTCAGTATTTTGGTCACTATATGTTACATCATTGTCTTCTGAATTACTATCATCATCCACTAACTCAGGATCAGATTCGCATTCCTTCCACAGTTCCAGAAGCTGGTCCTGCTTTCTTTCAAAGTCACCCATTGTTTATATACAACTATAATATAAAAAATAATTACACATTCAAGTAATTTATATTTGTTATTTGTAATACTTAACCCACCAATATAGTGGAAGCGTGACTGTACGGGTTTAGTCTGCTGGGGTCTGGCGTATTAATCTGGATAAAACTGCACTCGTATTCAATCAAATGCTAAACCAACACTAAATAAATTTATATTAAGTCTAGATATGCAGCTACTGATTGGAAGGGATATGCATCTCTCACCACTTCTAAGATACAATCACTTAACTAAACCACTGGGCCTCTCAGACCCCACCAGACTAATGGAAGGTTAAAGTGACTTGGATGAAGAATCTGGATGTGGAAGTAGTGATTCCTTAGGCAGCGGTTTTTTTACAAGTTTTAAATTAACATAAAAACCCTTATAATTGTCAAACTAAAAAAAAAAAGTTAATTAACTAATGCGCTTTGAAGCAATAGAAAATTTTTTCTAAGAAACGATTTTTTTCTTAAAAATCATTATATTTATTGATGATTAGAATCCAAAAAAAATGGATTATCTTATAAACAATGCATTTGTTTATAACAATTATTTAAACAATGTGAGTACAAAATTATGAAAAATCATTTTTATATAGCTTTCAATAATAAGAAAACGAACTAACTTCTAAACTTCAAATACTCCGAGTATTTGAAAGAAAAAATTTACATTGCTTTATTTACGTTTTCCATTCTTTAATGCCTTCGATTGTAAATAACAAAGTAGAAAATCAAATTTTTTCAACGGGGATCTTTTCTAAAGCGATTCAAGAATAGCTCCAAGAAGTGAAAAAAATCCGAGGTTTGACAATTATCAGGGTTTTTATGTTAATTTAAAACTTGTAAAAATAAGTTAATTAACAAAAGCATGTCTAATAAAAAAATTACGGGAAACTATTTTTTCCAACAGGTTTTCGTTTATTCAAGTATCCAACAGGTACGTGAATTTTTTATTTCTTAATATTCGTATTTAATGGGTTCAACATATTTTTATTGTTAAAGTCTCCGAATCGGTCGGCGCGGGAGGAAGTCGCATCACCCGTTTTTAGCCCAGTTTTCACCTCTAAATTAAAATTATAAATATTGGTGGTAGAGTTCCTGGAAGTAGCCCTTTTTTAATGAAATGTCCTGCTCTTTAAGGATCTTTTTTTTTTATTTCGGATATCTTTAACAATTTCCGAGATTTTTGCAAAAAAACAAACTCCCTCTTTTTCTTTACTAAATTGTTTATAACCTTTGTAATTTTTACTGGCTCAACTTCAAATTTCCTAAAAAGTTTCTAGGTGTCATTCCGAATCGAATGAGCCCTACATAATTTTCGGTACAGGCTACGAGGTATTCACCAAAATGTCACTTGTTGACTAGGCTAAAGGCTGGTTTGCTCGAGTTAGTTAACCTGCATGTTTCGGTAACCGACAACCGACCTCTCCGCCCGAATCTAGTGAGTGTGATTCCAGCCGAATCGTTCAGCTGAACCGTCAGTATGCGGGTAAACTTTGTTACTTTTACTTTATGAAATCATAAGAAAACATGGGTGAAAAATTTACATCTGACGACGATGAAACTTTAGTAGACTTAGACAGCATCCAGCATTATATACAGTTAATGCTAAAACTTACAAAGATTTAATTGTAAGAAATAGGAGACAATATTAACAGAGAGAACTCTTCTAACATTAAAAGTCCAACTAATTAATTTTATATTTTATTTAATTAGTATCCATGCTCTGATCCATGCAGAATGCAAACGCACAGGTCGACGAATAAAAAGAAACTAGACGATCTGCCATTTCCCAGGTTTAACTCAACTCACCATCCGATGAAGCCTATGTTAGGCGAAATAACTGTCATGGTTATAAATAAGTTATTGTGAAAATCTAAATTAGAGTGTATTGAAACATATTCTTTATATATATATTAATGAAATCTTTGCATTCTTTCGATAACCTGGTTATGCTAGCAAATTAAAATCCTAAAATGAATTTGTCTAATTTCTTATTCTCATTCTAACATTAGCATCCACACAGTCCCCTACGGCCATGAAGGTTTAGTTAAAAATGAGAACAAAGGCCTAAAAGGAATTTATTTATCTACCTTGTCTTAAAAAAAATTCATTCTAATGGATTATATTTTCATGAAATCTATCATTCTGTTTGTTGGGAATGCTTAGCTTTTGAAACGTTTTTCGCCCTTATTCTGGAGCTCATCAGAAAGACATAAAGCCACTCATAAAGATGTTTCATGCAAAACCAAGACAATTTCTATGAATAAGTGTGAATAATATATTCATAGAAATTGTCTTGATTTTGCATGAAACATCTTTATGAGTGGCTTTATGTTTTTGTGATGAGCTCCAGAATAAGGGCGAAAAACGTTTCAAAGGCTAAGCATTCCCAAGAAACAGAATGATAGATTTCATGAAAATGTAATCCATTAGAATGCAATTACTTCCACATCCACGTAGTGGATTGGAAGTATAGTAATCGCAAAAAAATTTTCAAAAATTTTTATTCGTGAAATAGGTTTAGAATGTCATGAAACGTCGAGATTTTAAATTTGAGCGAAAAAAAAATTTCTGTCTGTCTGTCGGTCTGTCGGTCTGTCGGTCTGTCTGTAACTTTTTTTTGTCCGCACGTTTTCTCCGGAACGGTTTGAGATATTGGAGATCTGGAACTGGATTGTTTTTTGAGGAAATCCGGTGAAGGGTTGGGGGTTAAATAGGGAAAAATGGGGGAAAATAAGTAAGGCAAGCTTGTAAGAGAACAGACACTTGAAATTTGGTGTATGTACTAGAAGTTAAGGCCTAAGATTTTTTTATAATATCTTTCAACCCCCCACCACCCCTACCCCATTAATGGGGTTGATCAAATAAAGTTGAGATTTTCATTTGAAATTTCGTACACGTATGTGTTATAGCGACGTCTGAAATTAGATTATATTTTGAGATGATTCCGTTGAAGGGTTGGGGGTTAATTTGGGGGTAAATAGGGGAATATAAGTAAAACAAGTTGGTAAGAGTACAGAAACTTGAAATTCGGTGTACGTACTAGAAGCCAAGGCGTCAGATTTTTTTATAATATTTTTCAACCCCTACCACCCCTACTCCAATATGAAAATGGTTGATTAAATAAAATTGAGATATTCATTTCAAGTTTGGTACACGTATTTATTATAACGACATTTGGAACTAGATTATAATTTGAGATGATTCCGTTGAAAGGTTGGGGGTTAAATAGGGGTAAATAGGGGAAAATAAGTAAAGCAAGCTGGTAAGACCACAGGAACTTGAAATTCGGTGTATGTACTAGAAGCCAAAGCGTCAGATTTTTTTATAATATTTTTCAACCCCCCACCACCCCTACTCCAATACACATAATTAGTGTGACGTCACATATGTCATTTTTGTTACGGTTGAGTGATTCTGAACCCAAACAAAGAATTTGACGTTTATATTGAATGTATTGTGAATTTTATTTTGTTGATTATATTGTCTTTTGGGATATTCTACGTTCAGGTAGGTAATATACTAAATAACGATTATCTAAAGATTTAATTCATATCAAATTTATCATATTTTTGTTACCAACTTTGAGCAAATTTTGAACTTTCTAACATGCAAATATAACCCTAAAACAATGAATCATAATTAGATCTTTATTTCCTAATTAGAAACTTTTTTACCTTTTGGTATGTAATAAACTAAATACTGATTGTGTAAGGATTTAACTCATATAAAATTTATAATACTTTTGTTATTAACTTTAGGCAAATTTTGAAATTTCTAACATGCACATATAACCTTAAAATAATGAATCATAATTAGATCTTTATTTCTTTAAACTTTAATATTCTATTGTATAATTTATTTATTCACATCTCCTTTTTAGTGCTAGGATGGGTGGTATGTGTCAGACATATGGTTGTAAACATTGCAACGTAAAGGAAACATGCCATTTTTTTCGATTGCCTAAGGACCCTAAAGAAAGACGGAAATCGACAAAGGCTCTAAGGTAAGTAATGAAATTGTTAGACTTGATTTTGTTAGTTACTTGAATTATTATTTTAGGTGCCTTGAAGAACCTGGAAGAGGTATGTAGTTATCATTTCGTAGATGGAAAGAAAGAACCCTACATTATTTGCGGTTTTCTCCGCATTACTAAACACCCGAGAAGAAGAAAAGACGCTGAATGACACATAAGATGGAGAACAGAGACGAGGTTGGAGAACACACTTTAGAAGTTGATGAACCTTCCACATCGAGACCATCTCTGGAATTTTTATATCAGCCAAGTACCTACCTCAAGTGTGCAAAGCTCACCATGCTTGGCATTCACAAATGTGCATGAAAATGCTGATATAGCGTTTAAAGTTGTGGGTGCCGTAACTAATTTACAGTATCCACTAATAAGAGGTAGAAGAATATTTCGAAGATTAATGTATTCATATTTCCACGTCCGAAAGCTATGAATATAGATTTGTAACCAAGTGTTGTTTATATATTATGTTGAAAAATAAAATGTTTTAATTATTTATAATATACTTTTTCTTTCATATAAAACAGTTGTTAATTTCAAATTAAATTTGGAGTTATACCTATTATGCAGATATTAAATTAAATGTATCAATACCTTTAAAAAGATACATTCATTCGTTGGCACAATAGCACAGAGGACTAAGGCGTGTTGTGTGGTCAGCACGCTGGTGTCTGTCGTGTTTTGATCTCCAGCTCCGATTTTGGGTGACAATACCGGTGGGTAATAGGATATCTGCATTTTTCAAATATGTAGCCCCCTTCCTGCGGCCTTCGCTCTGGATTTAGGAGTCTAGTATATGTGGTGTGTTGTTAATTAGTGACGCCTATAAATGTTCTTAAAATAACTACAAAAACTTTGTTCAGTTAACTTTTGGGCACCATCAATACATATTTTTAGACATAATTATGTTGAAAATAATTTTTTATATTATTTTTATTATATAAAATACCGGCTCAGACTGTAACCTTTGGTGACAAAAAAAAACACTATTAATAATACGCAAAACACATAGTAATCAAATACAAATACATTTTATTCATCTTTGTGCCATATAAACATGGAATATAAGTCAAACGCCCTTATATGGGCTTACAGAAATAATACATGTAAAATACAGTAAAAAAAAGATACAAGTAAAGTATACAATAAAATACATAAAATATACCTACTCATTTAGATTTAGTCAATAAATAAATAGAATTAAATGTAAACATAAAATAAGAATTAAAAAATGTAATGAACAGCAGCAAACTGCATGGATAAAATCACAGAATTCGTTAATTGTAGAAAAAGTTTCATGCAGTAAAACTTTCTTAAGTTTATTTTTAAAAATAACTTGAGACTTACTATTTTTTATTTCATCTGGTAAAATATTATAAATATGACATCCAGCGTTTATGGGTGACTTCTTAAAGAACTCTTGCCTATGTTGGCAGAGAGGTATATCATCTCTTCCTCTGGTGAAATAATGGTGGAAATCTCTATTTCTTATATATTTGTTTTTGTTGTCATAAATATACCCCAAAAGTTTAAACAGATATATAGACACCACTGTTAGTACATTATATATTTTAAATGTGTCATGACATGACAAGGCTCTTTATAGTTGAGATTAAAAATGAGTCGAATAATCCTTTTTTGTTGGATAAATATCCTAGAGACTTCACTCGCCTGCCCCCATACCACAATATTGTATGCAATGGTAGAACGTACAAAAGCATAATAAACGCTTAAAAGAGTGTATTTAAATTATTTTCAAGGAGCCAATGACGTAAAGAGTTTTATTTAATATAGATGATGTTTTATCTCTATATGTTGTTCCCAGTGAAGATTACTGTCCAGTGTTATTCCCAAGAAGGAGCTGTACTTACAGTTCTAATTGCATGATTGTTAAATGTTAATTTTTGATAACTGCTTATTGTACGCCTATTTTTAAATTCGATACAATTGGTTGATAATTAGACGGATCTGCTAACACCAGTTATTGAACTCCTTTAGTATTGTTTTTGCCTTCTCTAGAACAATATCAGGTTTAGAGTCGGATACGACGATGGTTGTATTGTCAGCATACATGAAAACTTTACCTTCTGTAATATAATTTGGCAAAAGTCATTTACGAATAATATAGGACTAATAATGGACCTAGTACACTCCCTAGGGGGGTGCCAATGCTTGTATCAAAAGTGTCTGACATTGTTTCATCAATTTTAATTTTGTTTTGTCTATTAGAAAAGATTTTACCCACTCGTTTACTGGCCCACGTAAAACCTAATTAAAAAGTTTCAAAGACAAAAAATCTTTGTTGATGGTATCAAATGCTCTCGTAAGATCAAATAAAACATCGGTCACATATTTGTTTTCATCTAATTCAGCATACACATGTTGAATAAACATAAAGTCGATAGTACCTGATTCAGTAGAGTGGCCTTACCTGAATCCATGTTGACAATCTATTAAAATATTATTATGATCTGAAAAATAGAGAATGCGATTGTAGACTACCCTTTCAATAATTTTTGAAAAAACGCTTAATAAGGATATCGGTCGATAATTTTCAACATTGTGTGGGGTCGCCTTTTTTTAAAAACCGGAATAACTGCATTCACTTGACATATTATTTCCAAAATATTCAGTAATTTTAATTATATTTTATTAAGAAAATAATTGTATATTGTACAACGTACGTTGCTGATGTGTGATATATCTATTTAAAAATACAAATTGAACTCTTTTGATATTTACAAAGTATAGATGTTTTACATCTGTATTTACCTAGCTTATGCTAATTATATATGGCACCAATCTTTGAATATAAAATAATTTTAAAATATCAATATTTTGAGCCCACCGTTCTTTCTATTCAAAATATTTCAGTTTCTCCCGATGTCCATGCAATTAAGTAACATTTATTTTTTTCACATATATATAGAGAAGTCCCTGTATTTCACGGTAATAATTATTGTGATTCACATTGACTATAGCAGTTTCATTTTCATAATAAACAATATAATTTTTATCACTACGTAAGCACTCAGATAGTGACAAATTTCTAAATTTATAAGGGCACTTCACTTCAATACTAGCATCATCGCTGACTATCCCATCAGGATTGGCTCCCAAACAACCGCAATCGTGTAACCACAAGCCCGAAGGTGAAACATCAAAAGCAGTTTTTTGCTTAAAATCTTCTATTGCAGTAACTTCATTATACTTTCTCCATTGCACTGCCTTTACAGAATTAAAACTATAACCTTTAACAAGGTTTTTGTATAACGATGGGGGAAATTTATTTCTTCTGCAAGCACCTAATACACTGCCAAATTTACTGGCCGTTAAACGATATTTGTGGGCTACCAACCAGTTTTCATTTGAGGCTTGTCCTTCTGTATACTGTTTAATTAAATTTATCTTTTCCATATTTACTGCAACTTTTTGAAGAAAATATTTTCCTTATTTTCAGCATTAACATACTTCGAAGAAAATAAAATGTCCTCTAAGTATATGAGGTACAAATACTTAATGAAGGAGGTGCGTAAAAGCCATGGTAAATCCTACTTTGTTTGTACCTAGATTTTTCTTAAACCTTGCTATTTCTTCCTCTAACGCATATCTCTTTACACCACAAGCAGCTTGTAAAGGATATATGTCAGATATTTTTTTTCTTGCAGTTCGCCGTGCATTCACTGCATTCGTACATTCCATGAGCAGGAAGTGTCGGTAACACTGATATTATAATGACCATATAATATTAAAGCTGCCATATGGCGACAAATAATTTGCCCTCTTGGACATAAGCATTTGGCATCTATAATTTTGTCCTGATCTAGAGTTACCTACAAAATAAATATTAGATTAAGTACGTGATATCACAATTGTTTATATATAATAAACCTCAACAAGGTAAGTTTTCTTTTTCATGCTAGCCAATATATTTCCTTATAAAATCGGTCTAAATGCTACCGTCATAAACCATTTCGGTGACATGACCACTTTTGAACGCATTTTCACCTCTTTTTAGTTGAGTACTATTATTCTTAAAATACTCATGTATTGTTGAAACACTAGTAATGTTACTCTGCCATTGTATCTGGAAAAAGTAAGAAGTTTAGTTTTGTTTCACTGGTTTGCTTGAGATTTTCTTAAATCATTTAAGTGAGGTTAAGTGGCGTTTAATAATTTGCATATTTCTTTCATATTACAGCAATAATTTGCGAAATTTGTATGTAAACAACATTTAGAAATCATATTTGTTTAATACTAACCTTAGCTGTTTCTTAAAATCACCAAATAATAATAAATATTTGTATAATAATAAATGACATATATGACAAACCACTTCCAAATATTTGTCTGGGTTCAGTCTCTTGACATAATCCGTCAAGTGACGTCATCACTAATTACGCGTATTGATTAAATAAAATTGAGATATTCATTTGAAATTTGGTACACGTATGTATTATAACGACATTTGGAACTAGATTATTCTTTGATATGATTCCTTTGAAGGGTTCGGGGTTATTTAGGGGTAAATAGGGGGAAATAAGTAAAGCCAGCAGGTATGAGTACAGAAACTTGAAATTCGGTGTATGTACAAGAGGCAAAGGCACCAGATTTTTTGATAATTTATTTCAGCCCCCCACCACCCCTACTCCATTATTCAAGGGGTTGATAAAATAAAATTGAGATATTCACATGAAATTTAGTACGCATATGTAGGTATCATAACGGCATCTGGAACTAGATTATATTTTGAGATGATTCGGTTGAAGGGTTGGGGGTTAAATAGGGGTAAATAGGGGAAAATAAGTAAAGCAAGCTGGGAAGACTACAGAAACTTGAAATTCGGTGTATGTACTAGAAGCGAAGGTCTCAGGTTTTTTTATTAGTATTTTCCATCTCCCCACCACCCCCACTCCCTTATTAAGAGTTGATAAAATTAAATTTAAATTTTCACTTGAAATTTGGGTCATTTATGTATTATAACTGTATCTGAAACTAGATTATATTTTGACATGATTGCGTTGAAGGAGTGGGGGTTAAATAGGGGTAAATAGGGAAAATAAGTAAAGCAACCTAGTAAGACTACAGAAACTTGAAATTCGGTGTATGTACTAGAAGCCAAGGTCTCATATTATTTGTAATATTTTTCAACCCCCACCACCCCTACTTCACTATTAAAAGGGTTGATAAAATATAATTGAGACATTCATTTGAAATTTGGTACACGTATGAATTACAACAGCTGGAACTAGATTATACTTTGAGATGATTTCGTTGAAGGGTTGGGGGTTATTTAGGGGTAAATAGGGGGAAATAAGTGAAGCAAGCTGGTATGAGTTCAGAAATTTGAAATTCGGTATATGTACTAGAAGCCAAGGCCTCAGATTTTTTAATAATATATTTCAGCCCCCCACCACCCCTACTCCATTATTCAAGGGATTGATAAAATAAAATTGAGATATTCACATGAAATTTAGTACGCATATGTATTATAACGACATCTGGAACTAGACTATATTTTGGGATGATTCCGTAGAAGGGTTAGGGTTAATAGGAGTGACTAGGGGAAAATAAGTAAATCAAGGTGATAAGAGTACAGAAATTTGGGATTCGGTGTATATACTAGAAACCAAGGCCTCAGATTTCTTTCTAATATTTTTCAAACTCCACCACCTCCACTTCATTATTAATGGGATTGATAACATCAAATTGAAATATTCACTTGAGATTAGTACACGTATGTATTGTAGTGACATCTGATTGAGATGACTCCATTGAAGGGGTGGGAGGTGAATAGTAGAAAATAAGTAGGGTGAACTAAAAACTTCATTTTTAACGTATATGGTAGAAACCAACTCCTCAAACTTTTCTATGACATCTGCCCCAAATATTATTAAAATTCTATGACCAATAATTTCCACATACTAGAGTGCAAATATATTCAAGATGTTTCCTTTAAAACGACTTGGATGAAGAATCTGGATGTGGAAGTAGTGATTCCTTAGGCAGCGGTTTTTTTTAAGACAAGGTAGATAAATAAATTCATTTTAGGCCTTTGTTCTCATTTTAACTGAACCTTCATGATCGTAGGAGGTTATGTAGATACTGGTTTAATCTGCACGACCGTAGGGGACTGTGTGGATGCTAGTGTTAGAATGAGAATTGTCAAATAAGAAATTAGACAAATACATTTTAGGATTCTAATTTGCTAGCATAACCAGAATGCAGGTTTTCCAAAGAATGCAAAAATTTCATTAATATTTTTACACAAAGTTTTTCTTTTAGTTATAGATAGTTATTTTTTCTGCTGTTTGCAAAATCCTATAAAGAATATGTTTCAATACAATTATAAGCAAACAAATAATAATTCATTTTTAAATTACAGTGTGTTCGTTAAATTTAATTTTAATGTGGTTTTCATCAAGTAAAGGCCGAATCAATCAAGGTTCATTATTTGTTTTACTACGGGTAACTCTAAATCTATGCAAAATCTAATCAATCCAGGGCAAAGAAAACCAGACCTCAACCGATATGCGAACAAAGATCCAAAACGCTCTCAGACTTCTACCAATCAGACCAGGCTTAGTAATAACACACAAAATGCTGCTGTCATAGGAACAAGGAAGCCAGGAAATTCTAAGATCTCTGCTGCTGTTATTCCTAAAAAAACTGCCATTTTTGTTGGCAAGGTATCACGAGATGTCTCGGTAAAGGACATACAGGAACATCTACAGGATAATTTTAAAAACGAAAATTTTGTTGTTAAAGAACTACCCGTGAGATCTGGTGAATATAACAGCTTCCGTATAGATGCCAAGAAAGACCTAGAAGACGAACTACTGAATCCAGACCTGTGGTCAGAAGATTTGGTCATTCATAAATTTGAATTTTTTCGGCCAAGGACCTACTCACATAGATATAGACACTAATAAATCTGACAATGTACCGAATGTTGATAAGGTCAAATTTAATAATCTTAATCAGACGATAAATATCTTGCACCTTAATATACAGTGTCTACGCAATAAAACTCTCGAGTTAGAAGCATATTTAAATGATAGTGTTCCTTATAACTTCCTCTGTCTAAACGAACACTGGCTGAATGAGCAAGAAATGAGTTCCACTAGTGTTGAGGGCTATAAATCTGTTTCTGCTTTCTGTAGGTCGAATAAAATACATGGTGGAGTAAGTATTCTTGCTCAAAATCATCTTAGGTGTTTACCTTTATCCTTTGATATTAACAGCCTATGTATTGAAGTGCACTGCGAGTTGGCTGGGTTACTGTTCGGTGACTATCAAATTGTCACTATATACAGGTCCCCGATGGGGAATTTTGATATTTTCACTGAACAATTAACGTTGCTTCTTGACAAACTGTCTCTCACTAGAAAAAAAATCATAATAACGGGTGATTTTAACACAAAGTTCAACACAAGCGATCCACAGGCAATTCACCTTATTAACATATTTCAGTCCTATGGGCTAAGACAAACAGTTTTCAACAACACCAGAGAAACCACTTGCCTAGATAATATTTTTACCAACCTTGAACTGAATACAGCCTCTGTCAAAACTTGTGACCCTAATCTTTCTGACCATCTCGCAATATCTATGGAAATTAAAAACAAATGTAAAATAGGTAGAAAAACAAGAATAAATTATAGGCCAATCAGTGAACACGGGCTCCAGCAATTCCATAGCCTAATTGAATGTGTAAATTGGGACTTTATAAAAGATCCTAATCTAACAGCCGAAAGTAAATGCGAAAAATTTCTCCATCATCTAACCAATGCTATTGAACTATCCTTTCCTTTAAAATCAAAACTAGTAGACACATCCCAAAATGGTACCCATCTCAACTGGTATAATGACCACCTAAGAGAAATGCGTGAACACCTGAATCATCTCAAAAGTTTACATAAAACCGATCGTAATCTTATAACAAATGAGTCTATAAAATCTTTCAAAGCACTGTACCGCTCGGAGATTGCGAAAGCTAAAAAAAAAGCGCATGATGATTACATTAAAAACTCTTCCAATGCTCAAGCCGCATTCTGGGAAATTGTTAAAAGAAACAACCCTAACCTACATAATCAGAATAGCGAATCCCTAACTGCAAACGATTTTAATACATATTTTACTGATATTGCCCTCAATATTATTAACAATCTATCCAAAACCAATCTCCACCAAAACAATTATTTAAAAAGGATTGATAAGGCAATACATTTTAAATTCAGGGAGATAACTTACAATGAAGTACGTACTATAATATCCAATCTCAAAAACAGTAAAAGTAAAGATACATATGGCATCAACGTAAAACTCATTAAAAGTATCAAAAATTTAATTATATATCCCTTGACAAACCTAATTAACCTATGTATTAAAAACAATATCTTTCCTGACGTACTAAAATTGTCCAAAGTAATTCCGATTCACAAAAATGGCTCTAACGAAGAACTAAATAATTATCGGCCCATCTCACTCGTACCTATACTGGCTAAAATCTTTGAAGCTGCCTTAAAAAATCAAATAGATGAATATTTTGAGCACAACAACTTATATCACTCCTGCCAATACGGTTTTAGGAATAAGCGATCTACAACACTGGCAATTAACAATGTTGTACAAATCATTTTGGATACCTTCGAACACAAGAAATACACAACAGCCAGCTTCTATGACCTAACGAAGGCCTTCGATTGTGTATCGCATGAGATTCTCCTAAACAAACTAATAAATTATAACTTTAATATTGACAGTGTAACACTTATAAAATCTTATTTAAACAACAGGCAGCAATATGTAAACTATAACCGGTGCACTTCTCAAACAAAACGAGTAACTCTTGGTGTTCCACAGGGATCGGTATTAGGCCCCATACTTTTTACCATATATATTAATGACCTACCCAATTGTAACGATGTTACCAACTTCATATTGTTTGCTGATGACACAACAGCACTTAACACTAGCTTAACACTTGGGGAACTACATCAAAGTGTCTTAATAACTGATAAAAGGATTAACGAATGGTTTTTAACAAATAGTTTAAAACTAAATGAAGAAAAAACACAATCACTAACTTTCACCCTTCGGAACATTGACCCAACAGATCGTAATGAACAAAATGGTAACGTCATAAAATTTTTAGGTGTATACCTTGATCCAATTTTAACTTGGGAGCAACATACGTTAAAATTGTCAACAAAACTTTCGAAAAATATTTACTTTTTACGTAACCTAGTGAACACAATATCCCCAAACTTCCTACTCATGGCCTACTATGGCTCTTTCCATGCTAACATGTCTTATGGTATTTTAAACTGGGGGCATTCGGCACATGCCACAAGAGTATTTGGCCTACAGCGTAGATGCATTCGTATACTCTCTCATCTAAAATATAGGGATGACTGCAAGGATCAATTTATTAAACTTAATATACTGACATTGCCCTGTGTTTACATTCTTGAATGTTTACTTTACCTCAAACAACATGAAAATCAATATGAAATGCACAGCCAACTACACAACTACAATACAAGAAATTGTGACAAAGTTCATTTAAATTTTCTTCGACTGACAAAAAGCAGGAACGGAACAGGTTACTATGCAGCTAAATTTTATAACAAACTGCCGAATTCTGTAAAGAACCTAAACCTCTTGCAGTTTAAAAACAAAATTAAAGCCTACTTAAAATCCAAGGCCTTTTATACATTAAATGAATTTCTTGATAACGATCACTCAGATTTAAAAATTGCCTAGACACTGTGCATATTTAATAATTTTATTTTAACTGTATATTTCGTTTTTATATTTATTATGTTTTACGAATTTAACTGTTTTTATTGTCACTACTACACATTATTTTATCCTATCTCACACAACAGTTTTATTTATTATTCATACTATTATTGTACAATTTTGTTATTGTCCTACTTAACTATGTTATACTCACATTTCTGACTTGTGTAAGCATTTTTAATGTATTTAACACCAATAAAATATATCTATCTATCTATCTATCTATCTATCTATCTATCTATTGTTCGAAAAGGAATCCTGATTGCGTTGGGGTTCGCTGAAATGAATAACTCTCATACTTACTAGAAGTAACATAATGCACAAATAGTCTATCTATTTGTGCATTATGTTACTCGACCGTTACTTGGTAAAAATCTATTATCGCTAATAATAAAATTAAAAACACTAAACTATTTTTAACGTTTAATAGTACCAACTACCTACCAAACATTATCTTTGTCTGTCAAATACTTCAGTAGATATAGCGCAAAGAGGCAGACAGTCGTAATCTACAAAGTCCGAATCATTTAATATTCAATTATCTCGGAGAGAGAATTTTTCACGATTAAAATACTGCTCTCAGGTAAGCGAATAAAAAAACAAAATAAAACACAGGTTTTCATTTCAAAAAGAGAAATTACACCAGCACTGATATGATAAATTAAAAAGGTATTACCAATTTACAACCAATAAATCAATACATTTTTTATTAAAGAATATTAACAAAATTTCATTTTGTTCTCGTCGTCAATTTTCGTTTACGATCTAACCCTTGATGCATTCGAAAAATCTAACTAGAACGCAAAATATTAAACTATGTAGAATATACATAAGATGACTGAACTTTGAGGTTGATTACAACACATAAGACATGTAGCTTCAAGGAAATAAGAAAAGACATGTAACAATGAATGCCTTCCGACTTGACCTGTTTATTCAAAACAATTGGTTTCAGATACGAGTATGCTGTTTATTTTGTGGGGACCAACAAGTACCGTTGCATTATTACGCGTGAGTTCGTAAAAGAGAGATCTTCTTGATTGTTACCTGCTGGTTACCTGTATCTTGTCAACGCATCGGGAGGGAGAGCCCTGGTTATTTTCTTGTCTGCATGTTGGAGGAAGTGACGGTCACTGGTCAAAAGACAGCGTGGGACTCACATACTCAGAATAAATCAAAACCCACGCCTAGATTAGTGGCACAATGCTAACGTGCATTTTAATTTAGCAATATTGTCTCCAGATCTCAAATTAGTGTCGATAAAGTATCACCTATGTCTCAGTCCTTAATCCTTCTATGGTATGTACAATAATGTCAATAATATACATACAAATAATGTATCCATAAAATACGATTTTCTTTCTATTGTTCTGGTAAAATTTTAAACTGTATAGTTTTACATTATTCATTATTCTCGAATTAACAGCGTAAAGTTTCAACTTAGTTTACTTATGCTTTAGTCATGAATTGGTGCTAAATTGTTAGTATTACCATATTATTAGAGGATTTTTTCATCTGTGGTTAAATTTAGTACCGGAAATAAACTTTTAAAAAATTATATAACAACTTGTTATAGACCGGGAGCTATGTGGATATTTGGCAACTCATCGTTACATGAATTTTATGTGAGTTAATTGATTCTATCGAACATAAATCAAGACAAAATAGATTTCTATGGTGTCAGAATTTCAGTTTGGTCGAAGTTCAAGATATACGTTCTTTCCGCGTAAAATTGTTAATTTTTTCTTTTCTTTACTGGTAATTAGCTTGAAATGCATAATTCTTATTTAGCAAACTTATAAAAAATTATTTACTAAATAAGAATTATGCATTTGATTGTGAAAATATTAAAAAATTATTTAAAAACAGCTGCCTAAGGGATCACTACTTCCACATCCAGATTTCCCATCCATATCACTTTAAAAGAAACATCTAAACTACATTTGCACTCGAGTATGTGGAAATTATTGATCATAGAATTTAAACAATATTTCCAACAGATGTAGAAAAATTGGAGGCTTTGGTTTCTAACATATACGTCAAAAATGAAGTTTCTGAACTCTTATTAGCTTATTCTACTTATTTTCTCCTATTTACAACCTCCCACCTGCCACCCCTTCAACGGAATCATCTCAATCAGATGTCATTACAATACAAACGCGTACTAACTTTCAAATGGATATCTCAATATTATTTTGTCAACCCCATTGATAATGGGAGTGGAGATGGTATAATGGAAAGTGGTGAAAAATATTAGAAACAAATATGAGGCTTTGGCTTCTAGTAGGTATATACACAAAATTTCAAGTTTTGATAGTCATACCAGCTTGCCGTATTTATTTTTCCTACTTACTTATAGTACATACGTGTAACTCATTTCAAGTCAGTATTTTAAACCGTTTCAAAGAAAACGTGCGCACAACAAAAGTTACAAACAGATACACAGACAGACTGACAGACCGACAGACAGATTATTTTTCTCAAAGGACCCCGTACAAATTGAATGGAAAGTGGATCCCGGTCAAATTGTCTGAAAATTGAGTATGTTATAGTTCTCAACTTTCTGAATAAAAGTTCTCATACACACAAATTGATCCTATGATTAGGGTTCAAGATACAGAGGGCTGAAGGTTGATAGTTTGGCTATATTACCGATATATCTGTAATGTAGTTTCCAGATCATGATCAGTAATCTGAAAGAAATCTATCAAAAATAAGTTGTAAATAGGTGTTGAGGGTCATTACCATGAACCATCAATTCAAGGTCAAGTTGAATTTTTACAGGTAAATTACTGTTTTTTAATGTGGCCTTAAATAGGGGGGTGCAAGGGTTCAAGTGTTTGCCCTTGACTATAAAGCTTACAAGGTAATTTTTAGGTGAATTTTGGCCATGTGCGTTTCCTAGTAGGAACCAATAATTGAATCCAGAAAAATCAACCTGAAACTTGATTGAACATCTTGTATATGCGAACTAAATAGCACATCTGTTTCATTAGTAGGTGTCTATTTGCTTTGAAAGCTGTAATGTTGGCTCCATGTGATGCTTTAAGTGACTTTTTTTACCGTCGTCATTGGCGTAACCCAATGTGTACCTAGGGGAGGTTGAACGATCGGATTTTGCACATCGCTTGCAATTTCATGTATTCATGTCTGCAAAGTACGCGAACAAGACGAATTATGGATTTCGAACGATTTTTCTGATTTTGTCTGATTGTTATTTTGGGGCACTAAATAAGATACTTTGCGGAAGGTTCATGGTTCACATAAAAGTGAGAGCTCACATAAAAGGGAGACTACTGACTATATCTGAAAATTGTCTCTATTGAGTGATACTCATTTTTAGTATATCTGAAATTTAAAACTAATTTCAATCGCAAACAGTTTTTACTTAAAAAGATAAATGAATCTCTAAAAATGCTTTTTATAAAGGTATTTATGTATAAGATGTATATAAAATTCTGATATGTACATAGGTACTTACCGTGTTATTAAAAATGATCTTAGTCAAAGAGGGTCATGGAATTTAAAACTGCTTTCTTAGTTTATATCATCTGTTTGTAATAATTATGTATATTCTCATTTTTTTTATTGCAGAAATATGAAAACTGTCATGAAAAAATTGACACGGGCTTCAATATATACCAAATCCCAAAGTTCTGTACTACCCAAGGACTGTATTAGCTTTCTTTACCTATTTACCTCTATTAATCCCCAACCCTTCAATCGAATAAGCTCAAAATATCTACTTACAGATCTCGTTATAGTACATATGTGTATACAGGGTGCGCCAAAGTTCTGATTTTGGTCGATTACGGCTGTATTTGAAATGGTGGAAATATATTGTCTATAGATTATTTTCTTGATTTTCAATTCTGAATAACCAGAAAATATGTACAATTATACAGGGTACTCCGTTTTCGTTGTCCGAGCAACAACTTCGTTATTTTAAATGGAACACCCTATATTTTTTATCGAGTTACCCATCTAATTATATTCATAATTCTATTAAGGTGGTAGGTACTTAAAATGAACCGTTTACGATATAAAAAAGATTTTTTGACAAAAAGTGAGGTTTGCGGATAAGTTTTTGAGTACCTCTGATTTCATAGACAAGAGAGTTTTCAAAATTCTGCTTATACTGTTATGTTGAGCATATTAAGGGCTAGTAGGGCAGAAACATTATTAATATTAATCTTATACAGAGTGCTGAAAAAATTGAGTTTAATGTTTCGCTAATAAAAAAGGCCGTAATTCAATTTTTTCAAATGGGACGTACTATTTTCAGTTCTGTCATCTAATGAAGTGTTAAATTATCTTTCCATTGATATATCATAGTAGGTATTTATCTTTAGGAGTTGCATAGATATTAAGGTTAATTGTCTGGATCAGTCATTTTTCTTGCTGGAACTTCATGAGGTTTGTACTGCACTTCACCAGTTTCGATAAATCTGTCTCTAAGATTACTAAATGCAGGTTCTAAAGGGTGTCTCCTTTCAGGATATCTGGTTTTATAGACTCGGGATGCTAAGAGGCTGTTCCTTGAGCACTCCCCCAGAATAAAAATCATGTCAACCATTTCTTCCCGCGAATAATTCATATTTAATATAATTATATGCAAATGCAACTTCCTGGAACTGTAAAAGCTACTAGTATTTTATTAAAGACAATCAAAACAAAAGCACTTACCGATATAGCAGTAACACAAAACTTTAGAACATCCACAGACACGTGTTTTGACATCTATGTCTCTTCGGTGCGGCTTTTTCTAAAGTTCACAATCACCTGAAATATGTAAGCAAATACTCGTGTTATAACTATCAAAGGATTACCAGAACAGGATATTAAAAATTAAAATTAGATTATAGGAAATTCCCCGTAAAGGGATAATTATCAATATAATTATATGCAAATGCAACTTCCTGGAACTGTAAAAGCTACTAGTATTTTATTAGCTAATAAAATACTAGTAGCTTTTACAGTTCCAGGAAGTTGCATTTGCATATAATTATATTGATAATAAAATATAAAAATAATTAATAAAATACTAGTAGCTTTTACAGTTCCAGGAAGAAAATAATCTATAGGCAATATATTTCCACCATTTCAAATACAGCCGTAATCGACCAAAATCAGAACTTTGGCGCACCCTGTATATAAGTCAATATCTTAAACCCTTTAAGAGAAAAACGTTCGCACAAGAAAGTTAGATAGATCGACTGACAGGCAGACAGAAATTTTGTTCACACAAATTGAAAATTCCGATCATCATTGACATTTTAAAGATTGAAATATCAACAAAAAAAATATTTCGAAAACTGTTTTACGATTACTATATTTCCACCCCACTACGTGGATATGGGAGGAATATATGCTCCCTTAACAAAATAACTTTCCCAAAATGTTGTAAACGAAAGTACCGCACATCCTTAATTGCTGAGGAATCTAAAATTTTCCGTTGAGTTGAATTTCTACCTGAATTCAGGCGTATTGTATCATTATCAGATTGGTTTTCTTATTACCTCCACATCCATGTGTGGAGTGGAAGTATGATAATCGTAAAAAAAAATTCAAAAATTTTAATTGTTGAAATAGTCTTAAAAAAATCATGAAACGTCGAGATTTTAAAGGACCTCGCACAAATTGAATGGAAAGTGGGTTCCGGTCAAATTGTCTAAAAATTGAGTATGTTGTAGTTCTCGACCTTCTGACCAAAAGTTCTTATACACACAAATTGATCCTATGATTAGGATCCAAGATACAGAGGGCTGAAGGTTGATAGTTTGGCTATATTACTGATATATCCCTAATGTAGTTTCCAGATCATGATCAGTAATCTGAAAGAAATCTATCAAAAATAAGTTGTAAATAGGTGTTGAGAGGTAATATATTGGTCATTACCATGAACCATCAATTCAAGGTCAAGTTGATTTTTTACAGGTAAATTACTGTTTTTTAATGTGGCCTTAAATAGGGGGGTGCAAGGGTTCGAACAAAATCAGACATAAAGGCCGTTAGCTTGCCAAGGTCATTCAAGGTTATGAGTGTTTACTTGCCCTTGACTATAAAGCTTGCAAGGTAATTTTTAGGTGAATTTTGGCTATGTGCGTTCTTTACTAGGAACCAATAATTGAATTCAGAAAAATCAATCTGAAACTTAATTGAACATCTTGTAAATGCAAACTAAATAGCATATCTACTTCATTAGTAGCATATCTACTTCATTAGTAGGTGTGTCTAATTTTTTTATCGACGTTATTGGCGTAACCCAATGTGTACCAAGGGGAGGTTGAACGATCGGATTTTGCACATCGCTTGACCCTTAAAGGACCGTTTGTTCATATACCATGGTTAATTTAAAACGATGTGTGCACATTGGGTTACGCCAATGACGATGATAAAAAAAGTAACTTAAAGCATCACATTGAGCCAATATTCCAGCTTCGAAAGAAAATAGACACTTACTAATGAAGTAGATATGCTATTCAGTTTGCATTTACAAGATGTTCAATCAAGTTTCAGATTGATTTTTCTGGATTCAATTATTGGTTCTTATTAATGGTCAAAATTCACCTAAAAATTACTTTGTAAAGTTATCGTCAAGGGCAAGTAAACACTCATAACCTTTGAATGACCTTGGCAAGCTAAACTGATTTTATGTATGTAGTTGGTTGAACCCTGTCACCCCCTATTTAAGGCCACATTAAAAAACAGTAATTTACCTGTAAAAAATCAACTTGACCTTGAATTGACCTTGTAAAGTTCACGGTAATGACCAATATATTACCTCTCAATACCCTATTTACAACTTATTTTTGATAGAGTTCTTTCAGATTACTGATTTCTCAAGATGATGATCTGGAAAATACATTAGGGATATATCAGTAATATAGCCAAACTATCAACCTTCAGCCCTCTGTATCTTGGATCCTAATCATAGGATCAATTGTGTGTACAAGAACTTTTGGTCAGAAGGTCGAGAACTGTAACATACTCAATTTTTAGACAATTTGACCGGGACCCACTTTCCATTCAATTTGTGCGGGGTCCTTTAAAATCTCGACGTTTCATGACTTTTTAAGCCTATTTCAACAATAAAAATTTTTTAATTTATTTTTAGGATTACTATACTTCCACTCCACTACATGGATGTGGAAGTAATAAGAAAGCTCATTTGATAATGATACAATACGCCTGAATTCAGGTAAAAATTCAACTCAACGGAAAATTTTAGATTCCTCAGCAGTTAAGGGTGTGTAGTACTTTCGTTTACAACATTTTGGGAAAATTATTTTGTTGTTAAGGAAGCATATATTACTCCCACATCCACCTAGTGGGGTGGAAATATAGTAATCGTAAAACAGTTTTCAAAATAATTTTTTGTTGAAATAGGTTTAAAATGTCAACGATGATTGGAATTTTCAATTTGTGTGAAAACAATTCTGTGTGCCTGTTAGTCGATCTATCTAACTTTCTTGTGCGCACGTTTTCTCTTGAAAGGTTTAAGATATTGACTTATATATACACATATGTACTATTCGATTGAAGGGTTGGGGATAAATAGAGGTAAATAGGTAAAGCAAGCTAATACAGTACCTTGGGTAGTACTCCTTGGGATTTGGTATATATTGAAGCCCATGTCAATTTTTTCATGAGTTTCCATCCCCACCACTATCCCCACTCTATTATTAAAAGAGTTAACAAGATAGAACTAAAATATTGACCTGAAATACTGTACAAGTATGCCAAAATCTGGAACTAGACTATATTCCGAGCTTATTCTGTTGAAGGATTAGGAGTAATAAGTAAAGC
This sequence comes from Stenurella melanura, assembly GCA_963583905.1. Lineage (NCBI taxonomy): Eukaryota > Metazoa > Arthropoda > Insecta > Coleoptera > Cerambycidae > Stenurella > Stenurella melanura. The sequence continues at coordinate 89,414,282 of OY757310.1, forward strand.
AAGCTAGTAAAAGACCATAATCTTGAGATTTGGGGTATATACTAGAAACCAAGGTCTTACTTATGACATGATTCAAAAACTGATTTTAAGATTAGAAAAGAAAGGAAACCTCAACAGAATTACGTCTCATATTTCTGCAATAAAAAAAATGAGAATACTCATATTTATTGCAAATAATGAAATAAATTATGACACCAGTTTTAAATACCATGACCCTCTAGGACTAAGATCATGTTTAATAACACGGTAAGTACCTATGTATATGTCAGAATTTTATATACATCCTATACATATACTATATACTATACATATAAAAAGCATTTTTAGAGATTCATTTACCTTTTTTAGTAAAATCTGTTTGCGATTGAAATTAGTTTTAAATTTCAGATATGCTAAAAATGAGTATCACTCAAAAGAGACAATTTTCAGAAACACTCAATAGTCTCCCCTTCATATGAGCTCTCACTTTTATGTGAACCTTCCGCAAAATATCTTATTTAGTGCCCCAAAATAACAAGCAGACAAAATCAGAAAAATCTTCGGAATCCATAATTCCTTTTGTGAGCGTACCTTGCAAACATGAATACATGAAATTGTTGAAAATAATAATTTGTGATGTGGAATTGCATTCATTTTTTACAGTCTTTTTTCTGTGCATGGTAGATTAAATTAAGCTTAATAGACACCTACTATCAATCAAGAATCACTCCACGTCCCATGGGAACGAATTTCTTTTGTGACTAATTTGGTGAACGTAAGTAACCATAATCAAATGCATCGTAATATCTCTAAAATGTGTGTCAATAAACTTGGCTTAATTTATATTTTATTGTATTGTGCGTGTTCAGTAGGGGAGGACGCGAGCTGGAAGTCGGCATGCACAGGCTTGGCGCAATCTTCCTCGCATCGATGCATCCACGATTGTTCCGTAGACCGGAAGCGCACTCTTTCAAGTGTCACAGTACAACAGTAAGGCAGTTCTTTTAACTGAGGGAAAAACTCTGAGACAAAATACGACCTGACTTCCACTAATTCTTCTTTCTGTCCCTTTGTAATTTGACATATGAAAATATCTATCCAAATGAGTTACATGCAATTTAAAGTCACCTTCGAAAGAATTAAGAAAGTCTTATTACAAGTCTTTTCTTTTTTAATTCAAATACTATAAAAACATTTGTTAAAAAAATACATTAATATAATAGTTTGAAATATTTAATTTAAATTAGTACTTATTATATTATTATATCTAATATACATGGAGCTTCAAAAGTTTTACTGATAAATACAATAATTTGGATATGTAGTATTTGTATAAAAAATTTCAACATTTCACTCCTTTGCTAGCTACATTTCAGCTGATTTATTTTCACATAGGAGTGCAGTTGCGTCCTACGGTTAGAGAAGGTGGTTCCCAGGCGTAGAAGCAAAAATATATGTGGCGGAAAGTCCCAAAAAGAACAATAGAAGAATTAAGAGAATACCACAACTAATATCCACACAATATTAAAATACTTTTCCTCAATGTCACGTTCCATGTTTAGCAGCTTTATCATCAAATCGGTTAGATCCATAGTTACACGACGAATAGCTCCAGCATCATTAGGACGGAAGTCTACCGCATTATGCTACGGCCATTCATTAGTATTTAGATGAAATGTTTCCTAGTAGCTTAGTGACTTGTCCAAAAATAAATAGCTCGATACTTCGGTTTTTGGGTAAAAGCAAATCCTTTCTAGGGTGGATAGAGGGTATCAACATTAGTAGATTTTTTAACAGACCCATCTCAAAAAAGTCACGCTGACCCCCCTCCACCCCCCTCAAATTTGGGGGGGTAGTCATAAAGACACACGTTGATCAATATCTTTAAAACCAATTAAAAACAAAAAAAGCAGAAGATACAAAAGTTTTAGATTAGAATTTTTCTCTATCGATTGGTATAAAAGCATCCACAAAAGTCCATTATGGATCAAATCCCAAAACTTAACAACGCTCCATTTAAAAATAAAAAGACTAAACAAAAAACCCCTTCTAAAGAAGGCGAACTTAAGTCAGACGTTAATTTATTTAGTAGGCTATATATAGCATCTCAAAGTCGTGACGGTGCTATAGATGAATTTTTCAAATTTGACAATTACCCATATTCTCCTTGTCTTGCCCAATGGGGAGACATGTACCATGGAACCAAATCTGATTTAATTCATTGCCTTGATAAGTATGTAACAAGTGTAGATAAACCTACCACTGTTCATGCTGTTTCCGTAAATGGAGCTGCTCTTGTGCGCATACTTCAGACTAAAGCTTGTTCAAATTTTAGCCAATATTTATCAAACGTTGTAAGACCTTAGTTGCTTAATATTTCAAAGTGGGTAAAAAGAGTAGATATAATATAGGATACTTATCTACAAAACAGTTTAAAGGAACAAACAAGAGCTTGCAGGGGAAAGGGCAATCGGAAGTTAGTTACGGATACTACAGCCATTCCAAATAACTGGTACGGCTTTTTAAGGGTGGCAGAAAACAAAAGGGAATTATTTGATCTAATTTCCACATACCTTAGCACAATACAATTGCCTGAAATTAAAGTCGTAGTGTGTACTGTTAACCAAGAAGCATTGTATAACCCAAATTCGAACTATTTAACCAAAATCCCAATTTGCAATCATGACGAGGCAGACACGAATTTTCGTACACGCGTACAATTGCATTGAAAATGGCTATAAAAATATATATAATCTGCCGATACTGATGTTTTAGCACTTGCAAATTTTTACCAGTATCAAAATAAAAATCAAGACGTATGGATTGAGTTTGGCACTGGTAAGAACCTAAGGTATATTTCTTGTATGAGAGTAGCTAACAAAATTAATGAGAAAAGTCTGGCTCTCCCTTTCTTTCACTATTTGACTGGTTGCGACACCTCTTCTTGTTTTGGAAAAGGAAAAAAGAAGTTCTGGGAAGCTTGGGAACATTTTGCGGAGATTACACCTGCGTTCATTGATTTAGTGCTGCATCCAAAAGAACTTACATCGGAACAACTCAATATTATTACAAAATTTGTTATGATAACGTACGATAAACATTCTGAAACCAACGATATTGACGTTTGCCGAATGCAACTTTTTGCTAAAAAAAGCCGAACCGTTGAGAATTTACCGCCAACAATGAATGCTTTGGCACTGCATATTAAGCGATGTATTTTTCAAGCAGGATCTGTTTGGGGTAACCTGTGCCAATCAGTGGTAGAACTTCCATGTCCATCTAAATGGGGATGGACTCTTCAAAACAATAAATGGACGCCACTATGACCACTACGAAAAATAAAAAGTATCTTCCGATATTTTATTAAAATGTAAAACTTGTGGTCCAAAATGCAAATGCTTTTAAAAAAAATTAAAATGCACTAGGCCATGCTTGTGTGTAGAAGGTTGCAATTAATTTAAGGTGTAAAATGTGTAAGAGGTAATATGTAAAAATACTAGATTTTTTATACTATTTGGTTTTAATGGTTTCTGTAAATGCATTTGAAATTAAGAATTGTTAAAATATTTGCTTATTTTCTTTTATTACATACTAATACCCTCCTGATTATTTTTTTAAAATGCACACTTCCAATAAAATAAATAAAAATCATATTTTAAGATAATATAATAAAACATATTAATTTTTAGGCATTCCTCTTCCTCGACTACTTTTTTGTACGCCACTGGTGGCTTTATTTTAAAAGATAAAGAATATAGTATAAGCGGTACGCGTAAAAATCTGACGAATAATGCAGAAAGCAAGTCCTTTGGCATGTATGCTTTGTATATTTATAGAAGTAATTTGACCCGCAGCACTTTGACCCCTGACCTCATAGACAAAAATGGCAGCCATTTTCAAAAATTCAGGTAAAATGTTTAAAAACAAAAGAAAAATATATCCAAAGACTGTTATCAAACTGTAGGTGAACGCTTTAAGGTTAGCAAATGTAACAAAAATAGTCATAGTGCAAGAATAATAGAATTTGTTTAAAAACTCGGCGGCTATTTTAAACTTTACCATATTTTTTAAATAATGCAATATGTTATGTGAGGTATCGTTTAAGTATAATTTGAGGTCGCTGATTCCAATGTCAAAAAAATAAAATTCTAAAGGAATTATAACAAAAATACAATTCTGAAGTTAGAAAGATGGCTTTTATTAACAAAATACAAAATAAAATCATAACAGTTTTCTCGTCATCGCTACTGGAATTATATGGCTTGTAATTAAAAAAAAAAGAAATTAACAAGAAAGTCTTTTAATAAATGTAGAAGGCCCTATACCTTTTGCTGCTACATTTTCCTTTGCATTTCTTGCACTTAAGGGTGCAGAGGAAATTATTTTTTCTGCATAGGCAACGCATGGTATTACAATCGCTTGAACAACCGCATTTTTCTAGCTCTCTACAACCTTGCCAGATTCCTGGCAATTTGGACCAGATGGGCTTCCATCCATTTTCAATAATTTTCCATCCCCATTCACTTGACTCTGGTGAACTTTCCAAAACATCAGATCTGTCCTAGATTTGACCTGCTTGATATGCTGGTCTAAGGGCCACTTTTACGATACCAGGTTCAGCGTAGGTTCAACTGAGCCACGGCTCAAGCTGAAGTGGAGCTCAGGTATATTCCCGTTCTGTAAAGCGTAATTCATCCGGGTTCAGTAGAGCTAGGTTCTGTTACTTTCAAATGTCAGTTGGTAGTGTCGGCGTTTGCACACTGTAGATTTTGAAGAATTTGTGATGTGACATTAGCACAAACTAGTGGGTAGTTTGTGGACATTGGACGTTCGGCATTCATGGTAGTTACCTGTGATTCATATTCAAGAGTTTTACAATACAATCGTGAACCTTAATTACTACCACATCCACGTAGTGGATGGGAAGTATAGTAATCGCAAAAAAATTTTCAAAAATTTTTATTCGTGAAATAGGTTTAGAATGTCATAAAACGTCCAGATTTTAAATTTAAGCGAAAAAAAATTTTCTGTCTGTCTGTCTGTCTGTCTGTCTGTCTGTCGGTCTGTCTGTCTGTCTGTAACTTTTTTTTTTGTCCGCACGTTTTCTCCGGCACGGTTTAAGATATTGACTTGAAATTTTGTACACGTATATATTATAACGAGATCTGGAACTGGATTGTTTTTTGAGGATATCCGGTGAAGGGTTGGGGGTTAAATAGGGGAAAATGGGGGAAAATATGTAAAGCAAGCTTGTAAGAGTACAGAAACTTGAAATTCGGTGTATGTACTGGAAGTTAAGGCCTCAGATTTTTTTAGAATATTTTTCAACCCCCCACCACCCCTACTCCATTAATGGGGTTGAAATTTCGTACACGTATGTATTATAACGACGTCTGGAATTAGATTATATTTTGAGATGATTCCGATGAAGGGTTGGGGGTTAATTTGGGGTAAATAGGGGAATATAAGTAAAACAAGTTGATAAGAGTACAGAAACATGAAATTCGGTGTATGTACTACAAGCCAAAGCGTCAGATTTTTTTATAATAGTTTTCAACCCCCATCACCCCTACTCCAATATGAAACGGGTTGATAAAATAAAATGGAGATATTCATTTGAAATTTGGTACACGTATGTATTATAGAGACATCTGGAACTAGATTATAATTTGAGATGATTCCGATGAAGGGTTGGGGGTTAAATAGGGGTAAATAGGGGAAAATAAGAAAAGTAGGCTGGTAAGACCACAGTAACTTGAAATTCGGTGTATGTACTAGAAGCCAAAGCGTCAGATTTTTTAATAATATTTTTCAACCCCCACCACCCCTACTCCAATATGAAAAGGGTTGATAAAATAAAATTGAGATATTCATTTGAAATTTGGTACACGTATGTATTATAACGACATCTGGAACTAGATTATATTTTGAGATGATTCCGTTGAAGGGTTGGGGGTTAAATAGGGGTAAATAGGGGAAAATAAGTAAAGCAAGCTGGTAAGACTGCAGAAACTTGAAATTCGGTATATGTACTAGAAGCCAAGGTCTCAGATTATTTATAATACTTTTCAACCCCCACTACCCCTACTTCATTATTAAAAGGGTTGATAAAATAAATTTGAGATATTCATTTGAAATTTGGTACACGTATGAATTGTAACGACATCTGGAACTAGATTATACATTGAGATGATTCCTTTGAAGGGTTGGGGGTTAAATAGGGTATATAAGGGAAAATAAGTAAAGCAAGCTGGTAAAAGTACAGAAATTTGGGATTTGGTGTATATACTTGAAGCGAAGGTTTTTTATTAGTATTTTCCAACCCCCCACCACCCCCACTCCCTTATTAACAGAATTGATAAAATTAAATTTAAAATTTCACTTGAAATTTGGTACACTTATGTATTATAACTATATCTGAAACTAGATTATATTTTGACATGATTGCGTTGAAGGAGTGGGGGTAAGTAGAGGTAAATAGAGAAAAATAAGTAAAGCAAGTTGGTAAGAGTACTGCAACTTGAAATTCGGTGTATGTCCTAGAAGCCAAGGCCTCAGATTTTTTAATAATATTTTTCAACCCTTCCACTACCCTTACAGTAGTATAGCAAAGCCACTACCACGCCATTTCCGTCAGTAGAGTAGCTATGAGAACTTAAAGATGGCGGGTGTCCATCAGGAGAGACCAAGAGTGAGGGTGGGATCTGAAGAGGTAGGCAAAGAAGTATCCAGAGGCTGCTGAAGAAGTGATCGTCAGCAATGACCAGAAGATGATAGGGTTGGTAATAAAAGTTACTAGGGAAAAAGTTACTAGATCTGGAGGTTGGTACACCTGTGTATAATGATCGATGACGTACCACAGAAAGGATTGATGGTGGGCGGAGATATAGTCTGAAACAAGAGCAAAATGACTGCGACGGAAAAAAGATGGGTGTGATGGAAGTACTTTGTTATAGGAAAGAGAGCATGTACGTAGACCTGTTAGAACTTGTCTAATAAACATCAGCGACTATCTGATTTATGGATGATAATCGCAAGAACGTGACTGAAATGTAAACAAACTGATAGCATGGGTAGAGGCGGCATGTCTTTGATGATTCATATTTTTAAAATAAATAAGATGATTCATATGCAGCTGTGCTGATATTGAATGATTAAAAAGGTTGAATCATCATCTTTTAATCTAATTATCATTTTATTGTGTAATTTTTTAAATAATACAATAACACTCTTTAGCAGAAAGCATTTGAGAATATTTTAGGATAATAAAACAAGGAGTTGGAACATATATTTTTTTTATTTTTTATAATACAAAAATAAGGTATGACATAATTACAATATACAGAGGATATTAATTTACTTCACCAGCTCCGAGTTCTGATCGATAACATCTTCACAGGAAAACAATGCAGCATGTTCATATAATTGTTCGTGGAGATCACAGTCTTCTAACAAAGCGCAAAATTCCTTCATGGAGATGCAATTACTGAGATAAAGGCAGCAGTATTTAATTCCATTTTCACAGTTTTTTAAGTCTTGATGGCTGAACCAAACACTATTTTCTTGTATCTGTCGAGTAATGTTGAGTATATTACATCGTAATTGAAACCGTAAAGAGGACACAGCCTGTTCTATAGATGTAATGTAATTCTTTTCACTCATGGTATTTACACTTTTTTCCACTTTCAAATAATGTTAGGAACAAAGCAGTGTATGGTAGCAGTATAAACTTACAACTGTACTCTCCAGAGTATACATATATTAATTATGAGATGAGATATTATGTTTTTGCGCAAGCGCAGGTTCAATTATCAAGGCTAAATTGTTTATTCTTCGCTGAAATCGTTCACGATCTACGGCGTTCTGTATCCAGCAGTCTCCTCGTCTCGACATCTGGTGAGCAAAGGACCAATGAAGAATGTATCGAACTCTAATCACATCACTGAACTGTACTGTCTTTCTCTGTTGTTGTTCCATTTCAAAGTTTTTTAATTCCGCATCAACAACATACATTTGTTTCCTTTTACAATTTTAATTAGACACTTTAACAATAAAATTGATGAACAAAGTACTAGGTAACAGAGTAGACCTATAACTGAGACCTCAGTAGTACTAGTTGAATAGCTATTATTAGGTTGGATAACAGGACGGTCCTCTAACGTAATCCAGTCGAATTCATTGATGATATCATTTTGTAATAGCATTTGTATTTGATATTTTGAGGTGTTGGTAGGTATAGAGATCGTAAATGTAGGTGCACTGTTGTTAATTGCAGTATATGGCTTCATCTTTATCCATTCGCTTTTGTTATTATCGAAACGAACATTGATTTCTCTAGGATTTAGCGGATTGTAAATGTATAGGGTGTTCTGGAGCACAGCACCCAGAATAATCAATCGTGAACTTAACATTGTTCGATCTCGCAACATACTGTTTAATTATAGGTAAGTAGTACTATTTATTTAGTGATCCGCATCGTAACCTCCAAACGTTTTCCACATGCTACACAGATTTTAATGCGAAAACTACAATTTATACAGCTTGCAATATGGCCACATGGAAAAAATATTACTTCTTTATCATTTAATCGACAAATTTTACATTTCTGCTCTTCCTTTCTACGCCACTCACACAATTTACAGCGGATGTTTATAGAACTGGCTATATGTCCACAGGGTAAAAATATAGGATTTTCAGAGCGTTGTGACATTTTGTGGGGTAATTCTTCGTGCGGCTGTTGATCGTAAAATTTTCCCACAACGCCTTCTATCGCTGAATACACTTTTGTTGCTGATGTTTAATGATTGAAAACTTGAAAACACACGCTGTTTATCTTCATAAAAGTTTATAATACTTTTCAACTGCTCTAGCTTTTGACAATGTTCTTCTAGTAATAAATTAAAATCGTTCAAAGACAGAGACATGTTACTGCTGTGTCATCTAGTAAATAACTGAATAATAATCATCAGAGTTTAGGATATAGGTGAATAGTGAGAAGGAGGTGGAAAAGAAAAACACCTAATAAGAGATATATGTTTTTATTTAGATAAATTTAAATACAACCAATCATAAAGCCTTATACTATTTCTTAAACTACACATACACTTAACATTAGTAAAATGATTTAAACAAGAAGATATTTCCTTTATGAAGTTGGGTGGAGCTTCATCGCCATTAAGATGTTCTACGTTGATTACGGGAGGTGCCGAATTCTTATCCAATTCATGTAATTTTCTTTCGAGAAATTGTTGCTTCTGATGTCCTTTTACGTACACCATATCAGCGGTACCATTAAGTAAGTGATTAAGTAATATATCATTCAATTCATCATAATTTACAAAACCACTACTATATTTCAGGCCATGATGAAACCTTTCCAAATATTTCACCTGTCTTCTTATAGCATAACTTAACGTACTGTAGGGTATTGGAGGTTTTAATAAATAGTGTACATTTTGCTCGCGGCTGACGATTGATATTTCCTTAGGATAAAATTCGGGAAGATTAAATCCCTGAATGTCAACAACAACCAATTTCATGCTTCACACTTCAATTACTGAAGTAATAGAGTGTAACTCACTCCCTTTTATTACATAACATTTCTTAGGAGTCCACTTAGAGGTGAATATTCTACAACTCGATCGTGAATAATTATGCAGTAAGCCTTAGTATTCTGCGGGAATGGGTTTCTACTCTCAATCTCAATTTTGATATCTACAGTAGACGATTTAATGGAATCATTTCTCTTGGAACAATCTATAACGAATAATGCTCTGCTACTGAAAGCCTCAAAGTCAAGTATTGGTCTATTATTAGAGGCGAATAATTTTGAGAACTGCGTATACATATAATACGCCTCGGAATATTTTCTAGAGTTGAAATCCAGTTTCATGTTTTCATAGGGATAGTATTCAGAATTTAACGACAATTTCACATTAGATATGTCGATGTTATCAAATTCGGTGACGTCATACATCTTCTGATCTTTTTTATTCGTTTGAAATGCTACGATAATGTATCGGGGACTTTCCACATTAGTGCATGTTTTAACAGACCAAACCTCTTTCGTTGTGCCATTGGTTAGAGTAGGCAGCTCATGAAGTTCCCACTGTCTAAACGGCATCAGGATCGGTTTTTCGCTATTTATTTCAGACATCAAATTCAGTTTTAGAACATCATTGAGAAAAACATGTTTAACCTTTAACTCTATATTGGTTATGGTTAATTCACCAGTAGTATCATCGTTGGATACTTTAAAGCAATTATTATCGCTGCGAGCTCTGATTAATCTCAAAACTTGTTTACCAAACACCACTCTCTTATAATCATGAAAGAATCCAAGGAAATGCCCCAGAGGTATCCTTAAAAAGAATGTTGATTTTATGGGATCATATGTTACCAGCTGACCGTCAGGATAATTCCAGCCCGCGATACTCAGAGAATGGTCATCCTTATCATAGCACAAGTAACTTTTTATCAGGCTCGTCGTTCCAGGATCCCGTACTTTATCGATCTCCTTTCCATTTAATTCATAACTTATAGAATCGAATAAGTATGCTCCGGCATTATTAGTAAATTCAATGGTACCAGTACCAGCAGCGTTTTTCCTTAAAGTTCCCTCAATTGATAGTGCTGCTTCACTCATCAGTAGTAATGCATCCTGTTGATAAATGGCAATTTCTATCTCGTCGTTATTTCCAAATGATTTTACAAACGGATAATACGATCGGGTCTCCTCCCTGACGATGGACTCATCGTAACTTGGGTCTTGAAATATTTGTAGTTCTTCCAACATGATAGCTCAATGATTTTAAATATAAAATATTAGCTGGAGTTAAATTGGAAGTTGACTGTCCTGACTGAGGATTAGATACTGAATGAGGTTGACTATAAGAACTGTTGTTTATATAGTTTCTATGGTTAAATATCAGCCTCATAGTAATTTTCTTAGTTCTAGCCGGGCAATAATTTCTTCTCCTCGAAAATTCACCAGCTCTGAGTTCTGATCGAGTATCTTCAAGGTAATATTATGTATCTCCTGTTTATTATTCACAGGTAGAAAAATTAAATTATTAGGTTCAATGTCTATAGCGTATCCGGGGTCGACTTTCAGACCAAATTCAAAAATCGTATGTGAGGGGTTATTATTGTAAAACGCTCCTGTCGTGATATTACAGTCCACGTGTATGGTTATAACTTTAACTATTTTAACCGGTAAATCAGATTGATATAGTTCACCCGGTTTCAACACTTGAGCACTATAGCCTAGTAAAGTAGCTAAACTATCTTTATGTGTAAAATTAATTTTGTGTTTACTTTTAATTTCACACTTGAGAGTATTGTTGTTGGGTTTTAACGAAAAATAATCGCTGGGTTCGCTCTGCGATGATGCCCCACTAGGTATCAGTTTCTTCTGCAGATAAGATTCAATGTCGCTGATTTCGTAGGATCCAGTAGGTATTTTTATGACTTTCTTCTTAGATTTATCGCCAAGTTCCCAGTAATAAAACTTATTATTTACACCTTCCTCAATGTTAGGTATACTGTTGTAGGTGTGAAGACCAATCAATGCCAACGAATAATCGTACTGAGGATCGAGATTTATGGGATTATAAAAGTCTACGGAGAGCGTAGAACTTCGACCTCTTAACGTGAATATCTGAGACATAATGAATGTACATCATACACGTCTATTATTTTTATAGAGAAATTCTAAACATAAACGGCCACAATTTGCTGTATTGTACGTCTGAAAAGCATCGGGATTATAGTTAATTTTACATTTCGCGCCAAGGTATTGAACTAATTCTATTGGTGGCTTCAACGATCCGAAGCTATCGAAATATAAGACGGAACCATTAGTTTTCTTATATGCTACCCAGTGAGTCCCAGGACCTGTCATCGTATCTAAATTAATGATAGCACTTTCACATTTTCTCGGTGGAGATGGTGGTAAAGAATCACGCATAAAAACACCTCTGAAATGTGGAATTTTTAATTTTTTAACGTATTTCAACAGGTCCCTATCGGAGAGTGCTCTATTGGGTAGCTTCAATAGTAGTTTTTTTGCTGTTTTTTCAGGTATAGACCATACCCCTTCTTATACGGCTTCATATAGAGTCCAGATCCTTTTTTCCCCAATGCTATAGCCTCCATTTTCTTATTATGTCTTTCATCTTCTTCCAGTTTTTTCTTAGAATTTCTAGCGTCGATTACGGCCTTGGTTACTCCGGATATTCCTCCTGTTAAAGCTCCTAATGCACTCAAACCAGCAAAAATTGGTATCAGAGGCAAAATACCACCAGTCTTCGGTATAGGTAGAATGCGAGGAGTAATGATTTTCTTCCGACCTCCAGCATTTCTAACGGCAATTCGAGCCGCTTTTATCATCATCGCGCTATCTTTTTTAAGGTTATGGCTTGCATGTTTTTTCAGTACTTTAGCAACATTTGATAAGATGGCTTTTCTAAATCCCACTTTCTTCCTACAACCAACACCCATACCCATCTTTCGTTTAGCCTTCATTGTGTTAGTAATAGCCCAAGCTGCAGCTTTCTCGCCTAATTTGGCATCTTTAGATTTAACACGCTCCCAAGCTCGCTGTTCAAGTTCGTAATCAGCCTTGTGTCTGGCTTCTAAATTTGGGTTTTCACTATAGGCAATATCGTGCTCCCGACAGGCTTTATCGAGAGCGTTAATACCGGGGTCTCCACGAGCTAGTCTTTTATGTAACTTCGTACCAGGTCCACAGTATTGATATCCAGGTAAATGTAACTCAAAAGGTAGTTTGTTAATTAGACTATTAACAACTCCTCTACCTTTCTTTACGTGCTTCCTCGGTGCCATCTAGATTACTACTGTTGATGTTCATGATGTAATGATGTTTATATAAAGTATTGCATTGATCAACAAGGCATTACATCATGATCGTTCAAAGGCAAAAGGTCACACTTCCTGTAGAGAACTTGGATCTCTTAACAGATCACTCTGCTGGAAAAGAAAAACATGGCGAGTTATTTCCTAGTACACTAAGAACGATAATATGTGGACCTAGTGGATCGGGTAAAACCAATTTGCTTCTGAGTCTATTATTTGATCCTAATGGTCTATGGTTTGAGAATGTATACGTGTACTCCAAGTCATTGTATCAACCAAAGTACAAATTGTTGGAGGAAGTGCTGAAGAGTGTGAAAAGTGTTAGTTATTTTCCGTATACAAGTAGCGATAGTATAATCGATCCATCTGAAGCTAAAACTAATTCAGTGTTCATTTTCGATGATGTGGCTTGTGATAAGCAGGATAAAATAAGAGCCTATTTCAGTATGGGCAGACATAAGCTTGTGGATAGCTTCTATCTCTGTCAGACTTATGCGCGGGCGCCTAAACACAATATTCGAGATAACTGTAACTGCATAATTTTATTTAAACAGGATAAAATGAATTTACGTCATGTATATGATGATCATGTGACTCCAGATATGACATTAGAGCAATTTGAGAATCTATGTCGACAATGTTGGAACGATCAGTATGGTATAATGGTTATCGTAAAAGATTTTGATTTGCATAATGGACGTTATCGGAAGGGTTTTGATCAGTATATAAGAATGTAATTTGAACGCATCAGTCATTATCATTCAAGCTCTCAGTTAAGGTAGACCTGTTTAAATACATACCTGTTTAAATATCGGTCTGTTTAAATACAGGCCTGTTTAAATACCGACCTGTTTAAATACATACCTGTTTAAATACAGACCTGTTTAACAATGGTGTCTAATAAAATAACTTTCGAGACATATAAACCGCCTAAGGTAAAACCATATGTATTGGAGAAAGATAGAGAACTTAAAGTGAAAATTAGAAAAGCAGCGAGAGCTATTAGAAAGAAATATTTAGCATTAAAATTAGGAAAAGCAGAGGAGGATGAAACCCTTAACCGATTATTTAAACCAGTTATTGAACCACTGAAAGAACTAAAATCTATTGTGAAACCAGTGAACAATGTAAATGTTAAGTCATTTATAAAAATACCAGTACAACATAAAGTGGAAAATGCTGTTGAAGAAAACAAAGAAGAAGAAGAAGAAGGAGACTATACTCTCGAAGAAGCAATTAATCAGATGGAATCAAATGAATATTTTGAACAGTATTCTCCGTTAGCTAAGCATTATATAATGGGACTCTATAACAAAAATAGAGATTTCGATGAAACATATGGGGTCAGACTCGATTCGGAAATGAATAAATTCTATATTGGTTCCCTAGAATTACACATAAGTCCAAACGCCGAAATAAATATTGGTAATGAAAAGTATGCTGGAAGACGGGGCTTATACGAGCTGCTATTTATGAAGAAACCCCAAGGTTATGATGAACAAGATTTACATGATTATAAGAAAATTCTAGAAGCATGTAATGTTCATAGGAGAAATTATGATCCTTTAGGACAATTCAATGGAACGCGGTCTTTTAAGTATACTAAAGTGATAAAGTCATTAGTTAAGAGTAAACCGACTAGAAAGTCACGTAGTGGAGAGGGTATTAACATGGTTTATAATGAAAAACCTATCGAATATGTTTACTGGGATGACGTTAACGAGCTAGTTGACAGATTAAGGCTTTTGAATGCATCCAAGAGCGCTGGAAATACCGATTCCCATGATAATGAAATTCTTGCTATAATAAATGAATTACGTGAAGCTGGAGTTATCTATTAAATACTATACTATACTATAAATACATCATTGTCATCATGAGTCTCGATAAGTTTGGAAGGTCTACGTCAGCTCGCGATGGCGTTAGTAGCTCACATTTACTTTCATCACGTCGCGGTTTCATCTTTACCGAGGATGGAAATATCGACATTGAAAAATTGAAATTGTGTAATGTTCAATCTCCCTCTGAAAATGATGATGCCGCTAATAAAAAATATGTGGATGATGCAATAGCTGCTATTATGATGGAGCTTAATACCTTACGAAATAATATATTACAATTCACCACAGATTTGACACAACAGAAAACATCTCTAACTGCTCTTGAAAATAATCTGGAAAAATTAATTACACAGCAAAATGCTATAAAAGGAGATGCTCATGCACCTGTGGTTAATCTAGATCGATTCGTCTACAACATTGATCCAACTGCGTAAGATGAATAATTCCATCGAAAAAATTCAATTAGTTAATGAAATACATAAACCAGCACGTAAAAACTTCAAGCGTAGACGTACAATAATAAAAGCATTAGACGATTTGTGGCAGGCTGATTTAGCAGAAATGTGTAAATATTTCAGAGAAAACAATAACTATAGATACATATTAGTTGTTATTGATTGCTTTTCAAAGTTCCTGTGGGTTAAACCTATGAAGAATAAGAGCGGTCCTGAAGTCACTCGAGCCATGGATGAAATTTTTAAGGATAGTGGGAGAACGTGTAAAAATTTAAATACGGATCAGGGTACTGACTTTTATAATGTACATTTTAACAGTTTGATGAAAAAACATAAGGTTAACCATTATAGCACGTACAGTGTGAAAAAAGCTGCTATAGTTGAAAGAGTTATAAGAACATTGAAGGAGAGATTATATAAATATTTTAGTTTAAACGGCTCATACAGATGGATCGATATACTTTCTGACGTTGTTAACGACTATAATAATCACCAACATAGAACAATTGGAATGAAACCCCGTGATGTGAACAAAACCAATGAAAAGAAAATTTTAAAGACTGTCTACGATCGAATTTTGATGGCAACACCGCGACGATACAAGGTTGGCAGCATTGTACGAATCAGTAAGAATAAGCATGTTTTCGAGAAAGGATATACACCTAACTGGTCCACGGAGTTATTTAAAATAATGAAAGTACGAATTACTAACCCTACCACATATTTATTGAAAGATATGCATGGTAAACCGATCAGAGGAGCTTTCTACGAAGAGGAGATACAAGAAACGAAGATCCCCGATGTATACCTTGTGGAAAAAGTGTTACGAAGGCGCGACACGAAAGTTTATGTAAAATGGCTAGGGTTAGATAAATCACATAACAGCTGGATTGACTCCGATAATATTCTATAAAATAGAGAGCCGGAAAGTTTTAGAGCTTAGTATTTTTGAATCTCTTCAAGTGTTACCATGTCATCGATCTCTTCAACTGTTACCATGTCATCGATTGCACCTAGCCCTACATTTTCTTCAGTAGATGTTAATTACTGGCAAGAAATTGATCGAATTAGTGACTTATATCAAGAAGCTATACAGAGCGAGGAAAGATTTATTTGTGAGAACGTTTTCTATGTAAAATATTCCAACTATAAAATAGTTACTGGACTTAGTGCAGCGAGAGGTTATGTTCCTGCCGTAAAAATTCAAATGATTGCCTCTGATGTATACATGAAACCCGAGAATATTTCTTTTATTAGAGTGGACTGGGATGATTTCATTACTTACCTTCAGCAAACTATCGATGATTACTTTGAGGATGCCTCTGTGACATTAGAAGATGAAGAAGAAATTCACTTTTCTAACTATACACTAGTAAAAAAACAATTTATTGATAATAAATCATTAATGGTGGCTGATGATTCCTGCACATTTCGTTTCTCTGGATTTGCAGTACGAGAACTCATTAATGTTAATAAACTTGTATCAGCTCATATGGATTTACTACATAGTTTAAATTTTGATAATTTTTATAATAATTTTTTAAATGTTACTAATAATATTTTAAGTGAATCTAATTATGAATTACCTCCATATACTGTTATGTTAAATTTATGAGACTTATATAGTGATAAGAATCAAACATATTGTATTCGTGAATGTTTATTTTATAATAGAGTTAAGGTTCTAAATGATTTAGATAAAAAAATGTTTTTATTTAATTATTGAATAAATGTACTATACCCATATCTTGTTGTTTTATTACCCACACACATACATACATGAATAAATAAAAGTCTTTATTTTTTTTTAAATTATTTTTTATTATACATAATTATTAAAATATACATTTATTATACATAATTATTAAAATATAAAAGATTAAATATAAATATATACATTTTATTATACGTAAATATTATAATATAAAAGATTAAATAATAAAGCTGATTTTTGATTACATTCATATAAATCTATAGATATTAAATATATAATAGACAGAGACAGAGATTATTGATTAATAAAAAGAATATTAGCGATGAAATTATTAAGTGTTCATTATGGAGTAGTGACCCCAAGGGAGAGTATCATGAACTCCAGGAAGAATGTACCTCTTATCATCAAAGGGATTAAGAGCAATTTTTATTTGCTCAACGCTATATACCTCATGTAATCTTGATTGTATACTGCGCTGTGTTTTATTTAGTAAACACTCTTCCTGTGAACTATTTGCGACAAATTTTTCTAGACAGTTGCGATAATCTTTAAAAGTAATTTTGTTTTTCACTACATTAGACTTTACACCTTTTGCTTTTTTAACTACCTTGTCTGTTTCAACTTTATAGGTATACTGTTTAGAACGTAAACCTATGAAATGAGTCATTATTTTTCCGTTGTTCTCATCCTTCATTAAACCCGGAACTTTTTTATTTACTAGAGGAATATTCCAGCGATTGTCTTGAGGATAATCGCTAGTATCAAATCTATGAACATCCTGTTTGATAGTCTCTTCATATACATCATTACTTTGAATTTCATATATAAGACTGTCTGTATCAGTATACAAAAGTTTACATTTTTCTATAGGAAATTTATTTAACATATAATCATAATGAAATTCATATATGCAAATTTTTGAAATATCTAAAATGGCCATTCCTATATATAGGGGTCTGTCGAATATAATACGAGATTTTTTCAGTTCAATTGCCATAAGATTATCACTGAAAATAGATCTGCTATGGAAATTAGGACTAGCAATCAAATTCTTAGCGCCATACCTCCCCTCCCATTTATTTACTAGTTTAACGATTCTATGTTTCCTAACATTCTGCATTGTTTTCCCGTACACAGCGTTGTTCATGAGTTTATAGTTGTTTTTCTCAAAGTTAGACTTTGCTTGCATTCTTAATGATGTGTTTAAGTTGATGTAGGGTTTCAACCACGGAGACTGTTTGAACTGTAGAACTCGGTGGATACGTGTTAATTTTATTCCATGTTGTAGAGCTTGTTTAAGGTTTCTATAGTGAATAATGTATTTTTGTTTATTGTAAAAGGTGGTCATTAATTTGGAAAATTTTGAATTTGGCGGAGTTTGATGCTCCGGACAGAATGGTAAATCGCGGTGTAAATCGTGCAAAGATTCAGGATATTCGAGATCAACTTCTAAAATATAACCTATGTCAGAATTATCGGGGATTCCTGTGATATCAATGTTAGTATCGGTCCATTCAAAGCCTCCAAATGGAAGTGATTGACTCATCGCCCACCCATATTGGTTATTAATGTCGAAATAAAGAATAAACGTAGATGGCTTGCTGTCATCATACGTGTCTAAATACTTGTTGTTCGCCTCTGAGAACCGATTGCAACACTGACTCACACCACCTCTGATAGCTCTCTCTATAAACAATAAAATATCCACATCCTGAATGGTTTCTAACCTACACCCTGTATATTTTAGCATACAATCCCAAGTATATCCGGGTAAAGTGTAATAGTGACTAGGATCTAGACCGTACGTCTGGTGACATGTTTTGCGAAGGGTTTCAAAAATGCACGTTAATAACATGATATCCGTTTTCATGTAAAAATCGCTGTAGTCGGCTAGCGTTCTCATATCAAATTTTTCCCAAACGATTTGCGCATGTGCATAATCTGTCTCTTCAATGTTTTCGTCTTTAAGTTTATTGTAAAAGTATTTTATATCAGGCAATTCTTTTTCATCTAGTTTTTCAATGTTATCTAAATAGTCATAAAAAAATACACCTTTTCGTGTTAATAATTTAAATTTTTCCTCATCGAGATCTGGAAATTCCCGTTTAAGATTTTCAAAGTTTTCATCTTTCAATGTGGAAGCCAGTTCTTCCAGTGAACAGCCCATGAATCTGAAGGAGTCTATGAATCTAAATTTCAATTTAGTTTCTTTCTCATGAACTGTGAAACTAATGTATTTTTCCTTATTTTCAGGTAATAGACTAATGTGATTTCGTTCTGCTAAGTGTTTTATTATAAAATGTGCATCGTAACCTCCCAGGTTATGAAACACGACCGGAATAACAAAAGATTTTCTATAATTTAAATTACATTTATTATGAGCAAAACCTCTAAAGTTTCCAGTTAGATGGCAATGCTCTCTAACAATTTTATCCGTTTCCTTAAATTCCTCTTCGCAAATGTGACAGATTTTACTAGCATCCCGTAAGCTAACTTCAGTGTTCATAGGCTCCACATGCTTTAATTTCGAAGAGACAAATTTTGCGACATCATGTAATTCTCCCTCGAACCAAGACATACAATCTAAACCCCGAGTACTTTTATAGTAAGACCAATCGTTGTTATAACTACATTTAAAATAATACCCGGCACTGTATGCTATGTGTTTCTGATATCTACTCGTTTTACATTGACTGTCATCATTAAACGGCTCAAGCAAAGATTCAAAATCTGCATAAATAATAAACGGAGCAGTTTCCTTGTAAACAAAATTTTTAAATTTAATGTATTGTTCCCTAGAAAATTCAATTTTACAATCGTTAAGTTTTTCGCAATCCACGCTATGTTCGTTTAGCTTGTCCTGAGAACTAAAATAATTTAGACATCTATCGCAGAAAAACTTTTTATGTTTATTTTTAGAGAGCTGATGATTTAAAAGTCTAGATAAATCTTTAATGTAACAATAATGATACTTAATTTCCACTTCATCTTCATCGTCTTCGAGTATCGAGTCAAAGTCATTTATTTTAGGAAAATATTTATCTTGAATAATTAATAAATTTACATGTTTTTCTAATTTTTGTTTAGTTACACGGACGGGAATAACGGAAAAATTTGATTTTGAATCCATTTCCAGACCAAATACGTTAACTGAGATAGAGTTCTTTCGTTCAAATTTGGGAATTTGTGGTAATGTCATAGGAAATTTAATGTCTTGTACATTTAGTACTGTTGTGTAATGAGGATATGATGAAGTTCTGTCTGGATGATTTTGTCCATCAACAGGATATAAAGCACTAACAATACTCCACGCAAAGCACGCCTCGTCATCATTTTTAACATTAACGCACGCCTGCTTTTTTAAAATTTTTTCAGGTAGTTTAATGAAAGATGAGACCCCGTTGCCAACTTCATATTTATTTATATTCACTTCTAGGCTAATAATTTTACTAAGTCCCCATCCACTGCCAGACTCATTATATTCAGATAAGATATTAAAAATATCATCTTTTACATTAACCCTAAACCATTGATTTAAATCCACCCCTGTATCAATTTCCTTATTTTTTGTACTAAAATATTTTTTTTCTGTAATTTCT
Organism: Stenurella melanura; assembly: GCA_963583905.1. NCBI lineage: Eukaryota > Metazoa > Arthropoda > Insecta > Coleoptera > Cerambycidae > Stenurella > Stenurella melanura. The sequence continues at coordinate 89,434,746 of OY757310.1, forward strand.
ATGTCCTCAGACTTTCTTATAAACTCGGCACAGAAACAAGTATTAACTTTAAGCATAGGTACTTTTTTCATAGCATTTATTATTCTAATTTTGAAAAGATGAAAAGCATCATTGAAAAATTCAATCAAATCTTTATGTTTTAAATTAATAATTATTCCTGTGCGAACTCTACTTTTAAAAGCCGTTGCTAAGTCCTCCCATTTTACTCTATTACTACGTTTTTGTTTAATCGATCCCGCCCCAATATAACTTAAATTTTCAATTACTTTTTTAAATCTTTTAAGATGACCTAAATTTGTTTGTAATTTTCTCAAAGTACCTATAGATAGATCTGATTTTCTAATAGCCTTATTGAAAAGTCTAATGTAGTATTTTACCTGTTTAAGCCAAATATCTCTCTCCTCAGGGGTACATTTTTGATCTAAAATTGCTTCCACTTCTTTAAATTTTGCTACAACTTGTTCGCTAATATTCTTTATTTCTTCGGATGCCATGGTTGTCTTCAACACGTCCTCTCTGGAGAGTTTCAGAAGTAAAATAAAAATGTATGTCTCAGTCTATTATATTTATATAAATTATTAGATTGTCACTATTTCTTCTCAGCTAAAAATAAATTACAAATTTAACATATTTTTAAAAATTATAACTTTGGTATACTCACTTTCAATAAACTTGAAGGCTGCTCCCATAGAAGGCTTATTTACATCCTTCAAACCCTCATAAACTATGCTATATTTTCCCTCGGTAAAATGGGTTAAATTATCTCTGATTGCCGGTACTATTCTTTGGGGTAAAAATATTTTATTTTCTTCTAATTCAATTAGCACTGTTTCACCATATTTCGTATTTACAATTTTAGCTTGATATATGGGATGAGGAATATTTTTAGGTAATACCTCCAGTTTCACCACCTGTTTACTTTCTAAAAGTGAAACTTTATTTAGTTTTTCAAAATCCATCTAAAATAATAGAATTTCCTTTAAATTAAATTGAAATTTATAAAAACTTAAATTTACTTACGTTTTATTTTATTGTTGAAGTCACACTCCAAAAACAATTACCACAAAGTTCTGATATTATTATTATTACTTGGTAGATGTAATAGTGCACAGGTATACAAGTTATCACCTCACGATAAAGAACTACACAATGACTCTGATCATCGGAGGCTGCTTTTTATAACATCTATTACATCAAGACTTCCCACCTAGTCCCCAAACCGCACACAGTCAACGTTCAGACAAGCTAAGACTTGTTTATGAATCGCAGATGTGTAATATCTTAATTTGCAATTCTCACGGTTCAGATATAATATATTTAGGTATTACTGAGTATCGTACGTGACTAATTGCTTATTTCGTAAACGCAGCTGTGGCGGCATTACAATTGTTATTTTGAAGAAGCTATAAATTATTTTTATCAGCTCATTTCTTATTATGACGATGCCGAAAACATATTTCAATAAATGCTGAATATACATTTCTCACAATGTCCATATAATATATTTACGTATTACTGAGTATCGTACGTGACTAATTGCTTGTTTCATTTTATTCTCACGAGATAATATCTGCACGTGCACGTTAGAATCAGTTTATTATATGTTTGTTTAGTCTACTACAGAAGCAGGATGATGTAAGCTTTAACCATGAAGGAAAAAATTCCGTCAACAGCCATAAATCAGTTAGTCGATGATATCATTTATTAGACCAGTCCTCATGGGACAATTATAAAAGTTTTGTAAAATTAATCCGCAGCCGCGCTCCATATATGAAATCCATCTTTATTTTAACTTCAAATCTTACATGAGCAAGATGTTGCACTCCCAGTTATTAAATGTCATCGAAACGCGCTTCGATAAGTAAGTTTATTATTTTTTTTTATTTAACGTAATTTACGTTATACTTTTATTTCTTTAGTGAAGATGACATTGACAATTATTGGCTACATTTAGCTCAAATGCTTTCTGCTAAAGAGTGTTATTGTATTATTTAAAAAATTACACAATAAAATGATAATTAGATTAAAAGATGATGATTCAACCTTTTTAATCATTCAATATCAGCACAGCTGCATATGAATCATCTTATTTATTTTAAAAATATGAATCATCAAAGACATGCCGCCTCTACCCATGCTATCAGTTTGTTTACATTTCAGTCACGTTCTTGCGATTATCATCCATAAATCAGATAGTCGCTGATGTTTATTAGACAAGTTCTAACAGGTCTACGTACATGCTCTCTTTCCTATAACAAAGTACTTCCATCACACCCATCTTTTTTCCGTCGCAGTCATTTTGCTCTTGTTTCAGACTATATCTCCGCCCACCATCAATCCTTTCTGTGGTACGTCATCGATCATTATACACAGGTGTACCAACCTCCAGATCTAGTAACTTTTTCCCTAGTAACTTTTATTACCAACCCTATCATCTTCTGGTCATTGCTGACGATCACTTCTTCAGCAGCCTCTGGATACTTCTTTGCCTACCTCTTCAGATCCCACCCTCACTCTTGGTCTCTCCTGATGGACACCCGCCATCTTTAAGTTCTCATAGCTACTCTACTGACGGAAATGGCGTGGTAGTGGCTTTGCTATACTACTACTCCTTACTACATTATTAAAGGGGTTGATAAAATAAAATTGAGATATTCACTTGTAATTTGGTATTATAACGACATCTGGAACTAGAATATATTTTGGGATGATTCCGTAGAAGGGTTGTGGTTAATAGTAACTAGGGGAAAATAAGTAAATCCAGCTGGTAAGAGTACACAAATTTGGGATTTGGTGTATATACTAGAAACCAAGGCCTCAGATTTCTTTCTAATATTTTTCAAACTCCACCACCTCCGCTCCATTATTAATGGGTTTGATAACATCAAATTGAGATATTCACTTGAAAGTTAGTACTGTATGTATTGTAGTAACATCTGATTGAGATGACTCCATTGAAGGAGTGGGAGGTGGTAGGTTGTGAATAGTGGAAATAAGTAGGGTAAACTAGAATCTTCGTTTTTAACGTATATGGTAGAAACCAACTCCTCAAACTTTTCTGACATCTGCCCCAAATATTATTAAAATTCTATGACCAATAATTTCCACATACTAGAGTGCAAATATAGTTAAGATATTTCCTTTAAAGTGACTTGGATGAAGAATCTGGATGTGGAAGTAGTGATTCCTTAGGCAGCGGTTTTTTTGTTTTGAGAGAATATGGATGATAGAAAAAGATCTGCAAACTTTTCTGCCAAAGAGGAGTCTATATTAATCTCCTCGGTTAGAAAATATAGAAATATCGTCGAATTCAAGCTTTCTGATTCCCAAGCAAATTACCAGAAAGGAGAGACTTGGCGAAAGATAGAAAGTGAATTTAATAGTATTTCTGGAGAGAATTCATGTAATGATAAAGTTCTAAAAAAACGATAATATTAAAAAGAGGAAGAAAAAGAAGTTCCCTGATGAAAAATTGTATGTGCGAGGTACTGGTGGTGGTCTTTATCGAGAAACCAAAGTTACGATACTGGATGAGGAAGTCAAAGAAATTCTTGGCTCGAGCAAAATTGATGGAGACATTTCACAGTTTGATGGAGATACAAATAAGTTGATACAAATATACTTTGAACATATCTGTTTAAAAATTGTTAGTCTACAATAATAAGGTTATTTTGCAAATCATTTTCAATATTTTATTCCAGCAATAATGGAGCAATCCGATGGACAGGATCAAGCTCTTAAGTCTGTTTCAAGCCAAGAAGATCTCTGGACGATTTAGAAGACCACATTAAGTTGTTCGCACTGCTTATATAAGTCCATATTGGAGTTATTTCCTTTTCAGTATATGCCTGCACTTCAAGCCCATCGCAGCTCCATACTGCAGTTCTACCCGAAAACAGGAAACAAATTCAGCCACAGATAGAAATTACAGTAGAAATTAGCAAAAGTAAATTATAGGTACCTACGTCACAGATTTTCTTACACTTTTCTTTTTACTTTTGTAGTGTCTCAAAGTCAAAATCAATCAGGAAATTGGTGAAAGTACAGTCCGGCCATGATAAGGGCAAGTAAGTCTAAAGCCCTTAAGTAGAATACTCAATGCAAGTCTGAAGCTGCAATTAGTAGAGTTTCCTAGTGGGCAGATGCAAAATCTGCTGTAGAAGCAGCAAAGGCATGTTTTATGGAAAAAGAACAATGCCAAAAACTGAAATTTATGAGAGAAAAGCATGAATTGGAGATGATGAATATGAAGAGGAAAGCAGATGTGGAAATAGAGCCTATGAGACAATATCATCGAGCAAAATTGAAAATATTAGAAATTCAAAAGGCCACGTTACTTTACAAAAAGTTATAAATTATCTACAAATTCACCTCTTATAATTGCAGAGGGCCGTGTTCTAGAAAATTACCTTTATTTTATATTTTTTTATTATGTCAATTATGTTTTTGCATTTACACATTTTATACGATATTAAGTAAAAGCTTAAGTTTTCTTAAAATAAAAAATTAATTTTTAAAATATTTCTTTATTTTTTACACTCACGAACAAACATACTCGTCACCATATGATGTACAATGGGTGTTAGGAGCGTTTATAACCTAAAAGACTGTTACATAACATTTTTCACAGAAGTCCATTAAAATAGTTTATTAACTGTAATGTGACTGTATCATTGCCAATCACCCTGTTATCCCCCATATTCTCCACCACCACTTCATTGACAATGTTAATAGCTTCTTGCTGTTGGTCATCAACTGGTGGTATTTCCTCATGCCGCAAACATGCTATATTGTGCAGTATGGCAGTTGCTGCAACAATGACTTCTACTTTCGATCTTCAGTCGAATCCCCAAGGAAAGAACAGGAAATCGCATTTTCCAAACACCGATGCACCTTTCAACTGGATTTCTTGTTCTTACTTGGGGCTCGTTAAAAAGGTGCTTTTCAGGAGGGAATAATATTTATTCGTTCGGTAGGGGGTAGACCTGGGCTAGCAATATACTCAAATGCTTCTATTATATCATCATATCATCACCCCAATTATAACGCAATTTTTACGTCGTAATAAAAGTTACTTTTTTACAAATTGGCCGCCATTTTGGATTTACATGTCCGGAAATCGAAGTGCTGCGGGTAAATTTAATACAATGACTGTGTACAAATCACATGCAAATTTTCTTGCTTTCTGCATTAACCGTCAAATTTTGCCGATTTTCTCGATGTACCGCTTATACTAATAGTTTATATACCAATCGATAGAGAAAACTCTAATCTACAACTTTTGCATCTTCTATTTTTTTGTTTTTAATGGATTTTAAAGATATTGATCAACATGTGTCTTTATGATTACCCCTCCATTTGTTCTTCTTGTGAAGCCTTACCGTGAAAACATAAACAATAATTAGGTCATAACCATTATGCAGAATTTTACGCTATATGGAATGCCACCAAAATGACGTTTCTATCGCTTACCGGAGGGGGGTCAGCATGACTTTTTGAGATGGGTCTGTTCAAAAATCTACTAATGTTGATACCCCCTGTCCACCCTAGAAAGGATTTACTTTTACTCAAAAACCAAAGCATGAAACCCTCAACTATAGTGGGTAAATTGTAGGTAGTTCAGTTGAGGATCCGGCAAGATAAGGGACAGTTGCACCCCTCCGCGTGAAGATGAACTAAGAACATATTACTGGTGAAACGTAGCCAGAGAAACAGTAAAACTGACGTGTTTTGGGATTGTTTATATAAATACTGTATAAGTGGCAGAATTCATTAAACTTAAATTTTATACACCATTCGATACCTACATCGTTTCAGTTTTCATGGACCCAGCCATACATCTCGCTTATCTGATATCCCAATTTTGAAACTTTGGTGGTAAATGCATACCTACAAAGCAAGTATTTTGGTGCAACTACACTTGATATTAATCGTAGGTGTCCGGTTCTAGCATATTCTTAATAAACTATCTCAGGAACTACTGAATTTAATCTTCAACTACCAAGATACCAATAGAAACAACTGACATTGCTGGTATTATGTTTATTATCGACAACTAAGTGATCATGTTAGCCAAATTTCTTCAAATTTTGTGCCAAGAGTTTTCTGAGTACCTTGATTTGAGAAATATCTTTAAATTTTCCATAAAACAGAAGATAATGTATTTTTGACACATCCACCCCTTTTTTTCAACCCAGAACTGTCCAGTGAAAACTTGAAATTAGATTATAGAACCAGTCTGATTTATTCTTCTTATTCACAACATCTTGAGAGAGGCTTTGTAATCCATGCATTTCTTGTTGACCTACCGTCACAGTATGGCATGTTTGATAGCACCATTTCATCTATCGTGGATGCCTGTTGGGTTCACGATCCTGTCAAAACTCCTTTCCATCATGGGTTTGGTGACATGTGCCCAATGTTTCAGATGGAGCTGTCTTCGCCTCTCACTCACTGGTGTTGATTTGGTTTTCCTTAAATTATTACCCACTTCATATTGTTCCTTCTTTGGTTGATGTGGACAAATAAATTAAAGGATTCGGAAAAATGAGATGCTGGAAAATATCTTTGGAAAATGAGATGTTAGTGCGATGGACTGTCCAGAAAATTCGTAACAGAGGTCTCCGAACCCAATCTAGAAAGCATCGACTGTGCGTGTAGTTTTCATTTGGTTGGTATATAGTCATAATTGTGCATTAGGGTGGAGCGAAGAAAAAATTTATTTTTTGTTCTAATAGTAAAAAAAAGTTGTCACTATAGTTCAGTTATTACCATGATTTTTTTCTGAAAAATCCGATAATAGCTTCTACCCTCTACGCATCCTTAAAATATAGTTGAAACGAGTTCATAAGGCAGCTCTTTGCTTTATCAGGTAAATAGTCAACCCAGAATTCACCTCGAAAACGTGTCTCCTAAGTGAGTCTCATCTCACCCACCCCCTAACCACTACCACTCTGGATTTAATAGTAACTCTAATAAAGCCATCTCGAGCTTCAAAGCCGATCACTTTTTCACAAACCCTTCAGTCATATGTTTCCACCGCCTGGGTATTACAGGGATAGGGGATAATTTCTATCAATTTTTTACTTGATTGAGCCTTTAATTTCCTTATCTAGGAGATTAGATGAGAATGAGTGGGGTTGTTAATTTAGTAGCTTGCCAATCGATAAATGCGATATAATCGCTTGCTTCAAAACTAACTTTTACAATGACGGATATTCTCTTCGGGGTTCTCTTTGCGTGTCACACAGGTCATTCTAGCCTTTAGTATACCTCTTAATACCAGTTCTTGGACATGCATTCTGTGATTTGGAACACCTATTGATAGGTTCTCGGGATGAATGAAAAAGTCAGAGCGTTGTATGACTGGATCAACAACAGTTTTCTGGTTTGAAGTATTGGTTTAACTAAATCATTTTTCAGATATAATTGGCACCATTTTTGGATGAGTTAAACTTTATCCCAAACAACACTGGTACGTAAACCATTTGAATAAACTGTCAAGCCTTCGAAATTGGAAGCCAGATTCTTTATGCCAATATAAAGTCGCAATATCTATCTGGTAAACCACTTGGAATAAGCAAGTTTGTCAAAGCCCATTTTAGATAAATCTAAGGAGCAGTTACCATTAGAAGTTACAGTACACATTTGGTACATATATTTTTGACCTGTATTTAACTCAGAAATAACTACATCGCATCGGGCCAACTACAAGCAGTTGTTTCAAAGTCTATAACTGGTAAATTATGATATGTTTCCAATTCTTTACGTCACGCTGAAAAGGGCTACTTTGAGGGTTTGGATCGTTTTATTAAAATAATCTTTTAAGGGATAACAACGAAACAGCAGATACAACTATCAACAATAATAAATACACATAACAACTTAAACGGTCTTACCAATATACATAGTGGGGAGGAAAAGGTGTCACTTTCATTTAACTTAACTTGTGATCTCCAGGGTGGAGATCACTAAAACTGCCTGAAGGGCCTGGGCCCCACATCCTAAGATGAGGGCCCAAAACTAAGACTGACTGTCGACACTAACGTCGAAACTCAATTAATGAAAAGAACCGAGAGCCGCGTTTGTTTTGATTATTCGATTTTTATACTTGTTTATTTAGCAGACCTTTATACGGTCAATGTTATGTTTATATATATTTGTGTTCTATTATTAAACAATTCTACTAATTGGCATTGAAATTATTTAATTGTTTTTTATTTAATATGGACTAGGGTCGAATATATTTAATTTATACAAACATTTGCGACTTTCCCGGATTTGGCTGTTTCCTGTGTGACAATAGATTCCACGAATCTACGAGGTCCAGTTTTGTCACCGTCAAGAAAGTGGAAAATATGTCTTAAAGGAAGCTTGTAACTATGCAGCTGACAAAGAACTACTACTAACTAGGAGTTAACTGTGCCTTCTTTTGAGATATGGCTCCACTTTTTTGATCCAGTATTTACTACTGTCCCTTAAGATCTGCTAACTGCTAACGAACCGTCTAAGTAAAAACTATTTGATTGCTTTTGTAACGTCGTCAGTGTTGCCTCAACATGCGCATTGTTTCAGTGGAGTACATGAACCTTTTAATAAGCCAGCAGAGAGCAAAATTTGAATATATTTCAAGAATATTTTAGGGTGTTACTTTTTACATACAATAACAATTACTTTTCGCTATTACGCACCAATAATAATTATTGAAAACTTCATCCCCTTTGAGGGGTGGTAGAGGGCAGAAGATACGGTTTGTTTGCAAAACGGCTTTGGAGTAATATTTACAATGTACAATAGCACCTTTTTTACTATTACAATTTTTCATGGTAAAAATAAAAATTCTCCGCCCTATTGTACATCCCGCTGGATGTGTGCTCTATTCTCGCTCAGCGTGCCAGCGCTCAGTTGTTCTGATAAAAGTATTTTTTAATGGGTGATTTTCAAGAAATCGCCTTTAATTTAATGGTTATGTTTCTGATTTGAACTTTTATTAAGTTGCTATTGAGATTTGCTATACGCATTTGTCGGTTGGTATGTACGAACGGATTGCGGCCTGTGAAAAAATTCAGGTGAATATATCATCAAAAAACAAGAAAATTTGCACTTTAAAAACATGTAATTTAAAAATTTGAAAACATTTAGACGTATGCAATGGGGCCTTCTCATCATGTTTTGTTTCTTGGAATTTTTAAGTAACTTGCTAATTTTCCGAGTTACAAACAGTTTTTCACGATAAATCATGTACTACATTTTTTGTACATTTTCAATTTAACTATATAGCTTTCATATTTTTTCATAACAATATTGTTACGTGTTTCCGCCCCTAAGAAACACCCTGTATGAATCTATGGGTTTCAAATAATTTTAACAAGGGGATAACCACTAACGCCTTATTTAATAATTTACTGATTACGTAATACTTCTAAACTAACTTTTACAATGTTTATATTTACACTTCGGATTTTTAACCTCACTTTTCGCTACCAAACTTCACTTTAATAAAACTTCTTCCTCTTTCGCCGGAAATCTCGCCTTATTTACTCTGAAATTGCCTCTACAGTTATCTAGAACATAATTGAGAATCTTCTACCATCACAATCCAGAAAACTCTATCTCTTTCTACAAGTTTCCAGGACGTCACTATTAGTCACGGGCGTATCATAGGGGGTATAACGTATAACACTGCCCCCTCCTTCAGAATCATCAATCAATGTATTTCACCAGTCTATCCCAATGCACGATCTTCATCTTGACTTTTTGCTTCGTTGAATCCGATAAACGACGTCATTCATTCGGGTAATAATAGTGTACGGTCCATCCCAAGGTGATTGAAGTTTCGGTGACCTTCCTTTCTTTCACTGCGGGTTGTACACTTGTACAGCCAAACTAGATCTCCCGCCTTGAACCCTTCTGAACTATCCTTCCGGTTATATCGACCCTTCATTTGGTCACTGCCTGGTGATGGCTCAGCTATAGCGTTAGCCAAACTCTTGAAAGGAGCTCCGGCGTTGAACTGCTTTATTTCACCCTTACTTCAAGTATGTGGTCCCTTACTTACTGTACAAATCTTGCATTTGCGACAGCAAGCCTCCACATCCTGACGACTTTTTATCCAATGAAATCGTTCTCATATTTTCTTCAGGGTCTTGTTAACACCGAAGTGTCCATCGGATGTTCCATTGTGCACTTTCTGAAGCACCTTGACTACTCGGCACCTGGGAATCTCTAGACGCATAACCACCTGCTTTCCATCCGGGCTTTCCCATGCTCTCCGCAACAGCCCGTTCATGACTTTCTGTGAGTCCCACTGCGTCCACAGTGCCTTCAGTCCCACTCTTTTGCCTGAAACGTCCTTCCATTTTGGACGAGTTCGCCTTTCTTTGGTTCTCAATATAGGCCCAATTTCCGCATCGTTCAGTTGCTCTTGTCTGAGCGCTTCATCTGTCCTATCATCCGATACCTTCACCTTGACAGTGTTGACTGCTCCCGTGATCTGCAGTTTCTCCTGGTGGTAGTACTTGCAATCTTACTTGTACTTTTTTCACTTAAAATGTCTGTATCTCTCCGTGGTTTCGTTTTATCGTCATATGCTTGTAATAGTGGCCTTCCCGTAATACTCCGAAGCTGGGAAATCTTCACTTCTCTAGAGGCACCACGTTCATTATCTGGCACAGCCTCTCTGGTACCGGCTTCCTCTGATTTTCCCCTGGGCCTCACAGCATCTCCGGCCCTTACTCTCTGTAACTTCTTCTGTGAACATTCTAGCTGGATGTGTCCTAGTTCTCTGCACCTGTAATATTTCATGCGCCGTCCACTTGGCCTTCCACTACTTTGTTTATTCTGTGTCTCTTCCATGTTTCCAGCATTCACTTTCCTCAAGTTCTGCTGTCGACTCTCTCGTTTGATATGCCCTGCTCTGCCGCAGTTGTAACATTTAATACCTCCACTTGGTTTTTCCATATTTTGATGGGTTTCCTGTCTTCTTGGAAGATTCGATTTAGCCAGTAATTGACTGATCATTTTATTCGTTTTGAGAACCTCGTTCAAGATAGGGTTCTGGTCACTCTCTCTTCTGGTTGTGATTCTTCTAGCGTCCTAGCCCGCGCTCTTGACTTTGGAGTAACCCTATAGACGGCTTCTAATTCGCATCAAGGCTTCACTGCTACTGTTATATCAGGATAGCTTGAGGACTCGCCTGATCTCTTCGTCCCTTATCCCATCTAGGAATGCCCCCACTGTCGATTGCTCTTTAAATTCTCTTGGCGCATTAGGATATGCTAAGTGTGCCAGTCTTTCCACCTCAGCTTTGAATTCTTGCTTTCTCCAGCTTTCTGAACGCGCAATTTCAACTGGGCCTGGTATACCTGAGCAAGGTGTTGATCGCCATGTCGTAGATTTAAGGCAGCTTCTAAAACTCTAAAGTTCTGTTGTTGGTCTACCGGAATTGTCTGGAACAACTCCAATGCTTGGCCTCTTAAAGCCAGGACTAATGCCATAGCCTTCTCTTCGTCATTCCAATTGTTTACACTCGCTGCTGCCTCAAACTGTCTCTTGTACGTCATCCAGGAACTTTGACCATCAAAAAAGAGAAGTTTTAATCGCTGACCCGATGATACCACTTGCTGGCTTCCTCTATCCCTCAACTGTCGTTTAAGCTGGCGCTTCCTTCTTGGTCCAACATCATTTTTTGCATTTGTATGAATAAGTCCTGTATTTATTTTTCGGATGCCATGCTTCTGGTCGTTACGGGCATATGATTTCGTAAAATCCACTAAATTTAACAATCACGTCAATATCGGTAATGGAACGGTTCAGAAAAATCTCGAAACACCACAAAAAAGTCTTATCTAGCGTCTTTATCACTTTACCACTAATGTAGATGTAAATAGAAAAGTTCTAGAAATATCACGAAAATGCACTTAACTCGAAAATGTGTAGTTCAGAGATCCTTTTAATCACTTTTCAGTTCTAAGGATTTAATTACAACCACTAATGTCCTAATAAAATGTTCTACAATATCTTAGAAATGCACTTGGCACTATTTTTTTGTTCGAAAATAACCCTGGAACAATGCCCTGTAAATCAGTCCACTATGTTAGCACTACTTCCCAAGAATAAACTGTCGAACACTTCCGAATATCCTTTTGTTAAAATTTCGCTTCTGCCGTCAATTGTTACGTGTTTCCGCCCCTAGAAAATACCCCGTATGAATCCGTGGGTTTCAAATAATTTTAACAAGGAGGTAACCACTAACACCTTATTGAATAATTTACTGATTACACAATACCCCTAAACTAACTTTTACAATGTTTATATTTACACCTCGGGTTTATAACCTCACTTTTCGCTATCAAACTTCACTTTAATAAAACTTCTTCCTCTTCCGCCGGGAACCTCGCCGTATGTACTCTAAAATTGCCTCTAAAGTTATCTAGAACATAATCGAGAATCTTCTTCCACCACAATCCAGATAACTCTATCTCTTTCTACAAGTTTTCAGGACGTGACTGTTCTTCTTCTTCTTCTTTTAGCGGGGCGCCTGGAGGTCGCCGCACTCAGGCCTTGTGCTACCGCTAACAAATTAAGGAGCTCCCCCGTACAGACCGGATTCCAGCCCAAAGGCTGAAATCCTTCCTACGGGAGAACTTCTTATTTCCTCCAGCACTGAAAAGCCAGCGCCGAAGTGCTTGTGCCTCAGGTTCATCATCAGTCCTCGGCAAGAAGTGAGAACGTGGATGGAAGTCTCCTCCTCGTCCTCACAGAACCTGCAATCGGGGTGGTCAACCACCTCCATTGTGTGTAGGTGTTTCCTAGAAGAGCCATGTCCGGTCAGGAGGCCTGTTACGGCTCTAATTTGCTTTCTGCTTAGACGCAGAAATTGCTTTGTTCTCTCCGGCAAGGGTCCTGAAATTAGGAGCTTCGCTTGCCGGAGTCCTGGATAGGAATCCCAAAGGTCAATGAACTGGAAGCGAGTCCAGTTATCTATCAACCTCTTGGCTTGGGATCTAGGGTAGCCGAGAGCCGGCTCCGGACCGAGCAGAGGCTCACGAGAGCCCCTTCTGGCCAGAGCATCGGCCCGCTCGTTACCCTCAATGTTGCTGCGTCCAGGCACCCAGAGAAGCCTGACGTGACTGTTAGTCATGGGCGTATCATAGGGGTGTAATGCATAACAATATATATAGATCACGCTTATTCTTTGAATTTGTATATATTTCTTAATTGAAAATTTGCAAAAAATGTACGTTATTCATCGTGGAAAACTGCCTATAACTCAGAAAATTAGCAAGTTACAACAAAATTCCAGGAGACAGAAAATATTTAGAAGGCCCCCTCAATGCTTCCTTCTGGATTTTTTCAAATTTTTAAATAACATATTTTTAAAGCGCTACAATATCAAAAGGGGCAGTTTTTCATGTTTTTCCGGAAGAACTCGGTGAAAACGCACTTTGCAGAAAACTTGCAAATAAAAAAATGTCTTTCTTCAAATTACGGAACACGTGATAAAAGGGGTGTATTCTACCCTTCTGATCATTTCCTGCTCTAATCTTTTTTCCAGATTATTTATTAACGTCATTACAAACACATTGCACTAGGTTTCATCAAAATCCATTCGCTAGCACTCAAATTTGAGGTGAACCCCCCCTCCCCCCTCCCCCACACGTTGCCTGCACTATTAAACTATAATCGAAGCTTATTGTTTGAAGGATGTCCGGCAGATATGTAAACTCATCCCCGTTTGCATTTTACAAAAAAAAAAACAACGCGACTTTTAATTTTGGGAGTCATTTCTTGCTCTCTTTTATGCATTTTGTATTTTCTTTGATTAACCGTAAATTATAAAGTTATCAGAGCCAGGTGAATCTAAATCTCTTCCTAATTTAGAGCTCGAAAAATTCGCCTGACTTACCATCGCAAATGCTATTGCCTCGCTATTAAAAGTTATTTACAATTTACAAATATTTAAATTGTTAACATATACACTTGTAATGAAACATAAGCTTTATAGGATTTTGCAAACAGCAGAAAAAAACTATCTTTGAGAACTAAAAGACGAAGTATGTGTAAAAATATTAATGAAATTTTTGCATTCTTTCGATAACCTGAATTCTGGTTAGCAATTAAAATTGTCCAATAAGAAAGACAAATTTATTTTAGGATTTTAATTGCTAGCATAACCAGAATTCAGGTTATCGAAATAATGCAAAGACTGCAAATCAATAATTTTTCAAATAGTTTTTATTTTAGTTCTCATAGATAGTTTATTTCTGCTGTTTGCAAAATCCTACGAAAAATAATATGTTTCGTTACAAGTGTACGCAAACAAAAAATAATTCACTTTTAGACATGTATAGAGTATATAGGCTTCATTACTAGGTAGATAACACAGAGGTGAACATCTGTTTTTTTTTTAATTCAGTCAACGTCAAACAATGTCAAAAAAGTTGATAATTGTCTTGGTTTTTGCATGGAACATCGTGTGAGTGGCATTTCCAAAAAACAGGATGATAGATTTCATGAAAATGTAATCCATTTGAATGAAAGAAATTTCCAAAAGACGAGGTATGTAAATAAATTCATTTTAGGCCTTTGTTCTCATTTTAACTGAATCTTCGTAGCCATAGGGGGTTATGTGGATAGTGGTTTATTTTGCGTAGTCGTAGGGGACTGTGTAGAAACTAGTGTTAGAATGAGAATGGTCCAATAAATTCAGGTTATCGATAGAATGCAAAGATTGTAAATCAATAATTTTACAAACAGTCTTTATTTTAGTTCTCGTAGATAGTTTTCTTCTGCTGTTTGCAAAATCCTATAAAGAATATGTTAACACAGTGTCCGTCTGCACCATATGGAAAACTTTTTTATTGAATTGTTTTTTTAACGGGTTTCAGAATTAGTTTCAATAACCACAAAATTGACAAAAATATTTATCGTCACAACTATATCATTAGAAATTTTAAAATGGTCTGAAGTGCCCTTATTTATCCAAAAATGGAAGAGCATCATAAGGAAAAGATGTTCATAATTACACTAGGAATCTAAATTTGAAGTTTTGTTTAAAATTTCCAATATTTCGGTTTTTTTTTATTCTTTCTAAAAATATGTAACATTTCATGTTTTTACATTTATTTCAGTGCAAGACATATATAAATATTACATTTCTTTTTTAAATGTAATTAATAATGACAAAAAAACATTTTTACAGCAAGAGGACAATCGTGTAATTCTTTAATCTGTAATTCTGAATCCTTACTCTGGAATTTTGCACGATTATCGGCTTTAAAATTAAAGAAACTATTGTTTATTTATATCAAATTTAGATCGCATAAATAAAACACAAAATTCCTATTAAAACTTCAAGAACCTTAAAAGTGAATAATACAGATATATTTAATAAATTTAAACCATTTTGCCAACTACATTCTCTTAAACTAAATACTACATTTCTGCTCTTTCCATACGTATTAGTGTCCCATTGCAAAATTCTTTGGTTACATTTCTCAAAATTCTCGGGGGAATTTCAAGACAGATATCCCTAATGGTGTTTTCTAAGTGATCGATATTTTAGAAGGGTTTTCTATGGTAAACTTTATTTTACCAGTAACCCCATAAAATGAAATCTAGAGGCGCTATGTCCGGAGATCTTGCCGGCCATGGATATTGTGAATATCTGCCAATCCATTTGCCTTTAAACAAGTTGTCCAGATAATTTCTTATATTAATAGTACTGTAAATTGAAGAGACGAAACCATAAGACGCCTTTTCCTCCAACGACATGTCATCAATTACTTGAGTAATTTAATTCATAAGAACGTTCAAATATCATTATTAAGATTATGCCGAAAAAAAATAAGTGTCAATTAGTCTGCCATTGAAAATACCGCACAAAAGATTGATTTTCTTCTATTTTTCCTTGTATCCAAGCATAAGAATGAAATCTAACATAAAAATTGCGTTCTTCAAGCGTGTTAATTAGCCTAATCAACCTGACATGGTTTAATGTTAAATTTACCAAAATTAATACCCGGAAACAAAAAATATGAATGCATTTACATATTTTTTTTATTTTCAATTGCGATAACACTTTTTGAGATATGTCGAAAAACACATAAAAATCGGATTCTTCTGATATCCCTGTATTTTTTAAAATTTACGTTTAAATACTTACTGTCAACCGTAAGTATAGCTCATGGTAAGCCAAAAAAGCAAGTTTTTAAAAAAATTGAAAATATTTTTCATTATTCAAGATATATCGATTTGTCTAAAGAAAAGGCATTCTCGAAAATCGGCTAGTCTTGCTCAACGGACGGTTGTACAGTAACGATCCTGAGCTTATTTTCTTTATAAGGAGTTGTCCTATCATGCTGTAAAAGAATTGTTTTATTAATATTAAGGGTAAATAAATCTTTTCAAAATAATTGAATTTTTTAGGTTGTCTTTTTTAAATAAGTTTACAGAAATAACATACGGGAATCGATTACTGACAATTTTTAACGAATTTACAAAAAAAGATTGTCCTACGACTTTCTGGAATCCAGAAGAAATTAAAATTGGCAAAATTGTTTTTAGAAAAACATAACCTAAAAAATGCAATTATTTTAAAGCCATTTATTTACCCTTAAAATTAATAAAACCGTTTCAATTCTTTTAAAGTATGATAGTACAACTCTTTATAAAAAGAATATGCCGAAGATCGTTACTGTAGAACCCTCCCTCCGTTGAGCAAGAGTAGCCGATTTTCGAGAATGTCTTTTTATCGAAAAATCGATATATATCTTTAAATTTTTCAAAAACGTGCTTTTTCGGCTTGCCATGAGCTACATTTTCGGTTGGCAGTAAGTACTTAAACGTACATTTGAAAAAGATACAGGGAAAACAACAAAAGCCGATTTTTTACGGTTTTTTTCGATATGTCTTGAAAAGCGTTAACGCAAATGATACTTAACAAAATAGCAATCGAAAGACTTTTTTAGCGCCTACAACTTCCTCGTTCAACTTTTTTCGATTAGAGTCATAGTTTTTTTTTAATTGCGAAAAACTGTTTTTTTTTTTCACTTCTTCAATTTTTAGGTTAAGTTCGCCACTTCAGATCGAGCCCATCGAAACAAATATTTTTTGTTTCCGGGTATTAATTTTAGTATACATTTCTACCTATTTATTGGGCTAAATATACTTTGGCTTGTACAAGCGAAATTTGTGTTTCCTCAAAAGTCTCCTTATAGTAGTTCCTGCTGCGCCAGTTCTGTTGGAAATTGCGGCAATCGAAGTTTATTTATATTCTATTACATCATGCAAAACGTTTTCATGTTCAGTTCATCAATTCTCCAATTCGGGTGTGACTCCTTGTAAATATTTTCAACTGAGCGGGCTGTTTTGAATTTTTGAAAAATACGTCCAACTGTTGAATTAGAAACAGACGGGATATCTTTGGTTAAAAATATCAGCTGTGCACCTATTTGTTCTACTTTCGCCGTGAAAGTAGTTTCCTCAGTGGGCATTTTTTAAACGGTCAACACCAACAAAAGAAAACAGCTGCCTAAGGAACCACTACTTCCACATTCAGATTTTTCATCCAAGTCACTTTAAAGGAAACATCTTGACTAGATTTGCACTCTAGTATGTGGAAATTATTAGTCATAGAATTTTAATAATATCTGGAGCAGTAGTCATAGAAAAGTTTGAGACGTTGCTTTCTACCATATACGTTAAAAATTAAGTTTTTAGTTTACCCTACTTATTCTCCCCTCTTCACAACCTAGCACGTCCCACCCCTTCAATGGAATAATCTCAATCAGATGTCATTACAATACATACCAATTGCTTGCCTCTTAACATATCCAAGTGTAACATACTCACCTTTTCTAAAATGCGTCATCCCATCTATTACAACTATCATAAAAATGGTCAAATATTGCAGAGACCTGATACAGGAAAGGATCTTGGAGTTATTTTTGATAAGTGCCTTAGTTTTAAGGAACATATTACTTTCACCATCGCGTCAGCATTAAAAAGTTTAGGTTTTATAATAAGAAACTGTAAAGGATTCAGCAACACTGATATTATGAAGTTGCTGTACTATTCATTTGTACGATCAAAATTGGAATACTGCTCGTTGATATGGTCTCCAGGATATGCAATTTACATAAATAATGTTCAGAATGTTCAGCGCCGTTTTGTTAAGTATTTGTGCTTTGTTGAAGATGGTACCTACCCAATAACTGGTTATTCGCAAAATATTATGCTGGGCAGATTTCACATGTCTAACTTGGAAAATAGAAGAATAATACATTAAATAGTCTTTCTTTATAAAATTATTCATAACATGTTTGACTGCCCTCTCATTTTAAAACAAATAAATTTTCACATACCTCGTATAACCAGTCGGAATCATGATACTTTTTATCTTCCTACCCCTCGAACTAACTTACTAAAATGTTCACCTTTGTATATCATGTGTAAAAATTATAATCTACAGCAAGATCAGCTAGATATATTTAACTGTAGTATTAATTCAATTAAACAACTTAATTTATGATTTATAGCGCTCTCTTTTTGTACTTCTCCTATAATTATCTTATATCTATTTTATTATAATATTTTTACTTACATATATGCAATGTTTTATGTCCTGATAGTTTAATTAGCTTAATTAGTTTTTAGTTTATTATACTGTTTTCGTATTCTCTATTGTAATGTTCCCACCCTGTAATTGGTTACCTGTTGGGTGGTTGTATTCAAATAAATAAATAAATAAATACGTGTACTAACTTTCGAGTAAATATCTCAATTTTATGTTATCAAACCCATTAATAATGGAGCGGAAATGGTGGTGTTTGAAAATTATTAGAAAGAAATCTGAGGCCTCGGTTTCTAGTATAAACCCCAAATCCCACATTCTAGCTTGATTTACTTATTTTTCCCTATTTACTCCTACTTAACCCTTAATCCTTCAACGGAATAATCTCAGAATATAATCTAGTTTCAGATGTCGTTATAATACACACGTGTCCCAAATTTCAAGTGAATATCTCAATTTCATTTTATCAACTCCTTTAATAATGTATTAAGGGTAGTGGGGAGTTGAAAAATATTACTAGAAAATCTGAGGCCTTTGTTTCTAGAACATACACCGAATTTCAAATTTCTGTGCTCTTACCGGCTTGCTTTAGTTATTTCTCCCTATTTACCACCAATTACCCCGACTCTTTCAACGCAATCATGTCAAAATATAATCCAGTTTAAGATATCGTTATATATGTAACAAATTTCAAATGTAAGTCTAAATTAAATTTTATCAACTTTTTAATAAGGGAGTGGGGGTGGTGGGGGGATGGAAAAGATTATAAAAAAATCTGAGGCCATTGCTTCTAGTATATACACCAAATCCCAAATTTCTATACAGTTACCAGCTTGCTTTACTTATTTTCCCCTATCTACCACTATTTAACCCCCAAGCCCTCATCTCAAAATATAATCTGGTTCCAGATGTCATTATAATACCAAATTTCAAGTGAATATTTAAATTTTATTTTATTAACCCCATTAATAATGGAGTAGGGCTGGAGAGCTGAAAAATGTTATGAAAAAATCTGAGGCCTTGGCTTCTAGTACATGCACCGAATTTCAAGATTCTGTACTCATACCAGCTTGCTTTACTTATTTTCCCCTATTTAACTCCCAAGCCTTTAACGGAAGTTTCTCAAAATATAATCTAGTTCCAGATGTCGTTATGATACATACATGTACCAAATTTTAAGTGAATATTTCAATTTTATTTTATCAATCCCTTTAATATTGGAGTAGGAGTGGTAGGGGTTGAAAAATATTATAAATAATCTGAGACCTTGGCTTCTAGTGCATACACCGAATTTCAAGTTTCTGTACTCTTACCAGCTTGTTTTACTTATTTTCTCTATTTACCCCTATTTAATCTCCAATCCTTCAACGGAATCATCTCAAAATATAATCTAGTTCCACATGTCGTTATAATACATACGTGTACCAAATTTCAAATGATTACCTCAATTTTATTTTATCAACCCCTTTAATAATGGAGTAGGGTTAGTGGAGGGTTGTAAAATATTATGAAAAAATGTGAGTCTTTAGCTTCTAGTGCATACACCGAATTTCAAGTTTCTGTATTCGTACCAGCTTGCTTTACTTATTTTCCCCTATTTACCCGTATTTAACCCCCAACCCTTCAACGGAATGATCTCAAAATATAATACAGTTCCCGATGCCGTTATAATACATACGTGTACCAAATTTCAGATGAGTATCTCAATTTTATTTTATCAACCCCTTTACTAATGGATTAGCGGTGGTGGGGAGTTGAAAAATATAAAAAAATCTGAGACATTGGCTTGTAGTACATACATCAAATGTCTGTACTCTTAACCAGCTGGCTTTACATATTTCCCCATATTTACCCCTATTTACCCCCCCCCCCCAACCCTTCACCGGATATCATCAAAAAACAATTTCACAATTACACTAGTTAGTTCCCTTCGGCAAAAATATAGTTTTCTTTTCCAAAACACAAATATTTTTATGTTTTTTCTGCTCTATGTAATGGCGATTTTCCAAAAAAGTAACTGTTGTTCCTTTCCTCAGATGTGTATGAAAATGTTAGTAAATATTTTTTTAAGCAAATATTTATCTGTTAATTGCTATATCCCATAAATTTATACAAATAGTAGACAATAAAAAGATGTTACATTCATTTCTTTAACGTTTCACCTGCAAGTTGAATATGAACAAGAGCATCGAAACATGTTTGATAGCAAAAAAATCGATAAAAGTATTTACGCAGAACATCCCTCTTTATTTGGTAACTTTTATTTATTATTTTTTCTTTTGGATGACCACCCTGTATGTTTGTTAACTAAACGAATATCAGGTTTCCTTTACACAATAGTGACAACTACATTCTAAATATTATTTGTTGTCGTCTGTTGTCTTTCTGTTGAGCATATACCTAAAAAACAATTTGCTAAAATAAAACTGCTGCCTAAGGAATCACTACTTCCACGTCCACATTTTCCTCCCAAGTCTCTTTAAGGGTAAACTTCCTGACTATATTTGCAGATGGGGCAGATGTCATAAAAAAAATTACAGAAGAAGCTTCGTTAAGACATTAAAAATAAACTTGGCTAACTTTCAAGCCTGACGTGATATTTACAAAATCTGGTAACCGTACAGAGGATAGAAATAAAGAACTTTTAGAAAATTTCAAACTCTTATTAAGCTGCAGATAAAAAATTTAAAAAGTTACACAACTCGGAATACTTGTAATAAGCTTTACATTAATATTCCACAAAAAGATGAGTCTCGTAAAACTGCGAGAACATGCATCTAGGTATAAAAATTTATCAAATACACAAGTTTTACAAAAACGATGCTAGGCGTCGGTCGGCGTCGGGACGTAAAAATGCAAGAATAACAATCTCTATTAAAATTTATTAAATACATAAGTTTTACAAAAAAAAACGATGCTAGGCGTCGGTCGATGTCGAGACGTAAAAATTCAAAAATAAGAATGTAGGTAGCAAAACTTATCAAATACATAAATTTTACAAAAGCGAGACTAGGCGTCGCACAGTGTGGCAAGATACCTCAAATACTGGCATCAATTCATAGAGTGAGATTGTCAGTTTTTTTTTGGCTGAATATAATTGAGGACGATTATTAATATGTATATAAATCAATTTTATGATATTTGTTTGTTTATTGCAATACGTAGGCATATACCGGGTGTCCCCGCGAAAAGGTCGGGTGGGTTTCTTTCTGGTGTCTTTAAAGTGACAGGTTTAGAATTTCAGGATATTAATTAGTATACAGGAGGATGTAATTCTGCATTATTGTCATGCCACAAACCCTCCCCTTGCCCCTCAGCTGCCCTTACTTCGAAATTTTAAATAACACGCTGTATTTTGTTTAATCATTTTTTATGTTAAAGATACACGTTCGGTAGTGTGATCCAATGGCGCTTGAAAAGTAACTTTTGCAGACGTTGAAGTGACAATTGTGTCGACTTTATTAGGGTAACAAGATCTTTCGGCAACGTGTATAACCTTAGAGGTATGAGGGAAATCTTTTTGGGTCTTTGGATCTTATCACATTATATTGGTGAGTAGTGAGTATGGCTTCCACAATGGTCGAAAGAGCCTCTTCCCCAGACATCCCTTTCACCTGAGATCCTTCTAGTGCCTCGTAAGCTTCAATATACTTCGATGCTCGTGTGGGTGAGCATGCAATCTACTCTATCAATTTTACTGCAGTTGGTTTTTTCAGAGTTCGCAAACGCATTTCAGTAACATATGCTGTTTCTGCAAGCGAGGTGGTCTCTCTAAGGTTTTTAGATTTTACTCGTTTGCTTCGAGCACAACTCTCTTCAAAGTCGTCTTCTGATGTTTTCGCGAACAACGGCATACAATTTAAATCTAATTGCTGTTTCTAGCCACTCTCTATCTTTTTATAGGAACCTTGTTGCTATTCTGTTAGCTTCAAGCCATTTTTCTTTAAAACACGACGTGAAATGCGAACCATTGCTATATAATTCACTTAATCCTTCTGTTGGGCAATTGGTGCAATTTTTAACGTGTTCTCTCAAAAAATTGAATTGTTCCTCAAATTTTTGGCACTCAAATTCCCTCATTAGGGTGTATAGATCAATTGTATTCATAAATAAGTCATTTGAACGCGACCCTGTGGTAATAAATTGTATACATGTAATGTGTAAATATGTGTATTCGATTTAACTTTAGTATGAATCTGTTATAGTACCACTATATTAATATATAAAATTTCATGTGGGAAAGCGTGAGGAAGTAAACTATTACTCTAAGGATTTTAGAAGAATACGTAAAAATTTAGCACTTTGCAAGGGTATTTTCAAAATATTATAAAAATCGTACCTTCCATTCACTAAAAATAAATCATTCGAAGTTGCATTGTACATAGCTGAGGGTATTGAGGGTCCATTTTGAAACAAAGTATTGATCGCGCGTTTAACAAAAAAACAAAATAATGTATTAAGAACATATTCACTGTACTAACGCACTAGCGAACAACAGTTATTAGGCGTTTATAGCCTGCAGGTTCGATGGATATGCAAGCACGAATCTACCTTAAGTGGTGGGGGAAAACATGCACAAACTTGTGCTGATATTAACTAGTAAAAATACATTGTTTGCTATGACACTTTATTTTTGTATTTAATGCCGGTATTTGAGGTATCTTGCTACACTGTGCGTCGGTCTGCGTCGAGACATTAAAATTCAAGTATATGAATCTAAGTACCAAAATTTATCAAATTCACAAGTTTTACAAAAACGATGCTAAGCGTCGGTCGATGTTGAGAAGTAAAAATGCAAGAATATGAATTTAGGTGTCAAAATTTATCAAATACGCAATTTTTACAAAAACGAAGATAGGCGTCGGTCGGCATCGAGACGTAAATATGCAAGAACATAAGTTTAGATATCAAAATTTATAAAAGATACAAGTTTTATAAAAACGACGCTAGGCGTCGGTCGGCGTCGAGACGTAAAGGTGCGAAAACATGAATTTAGATATCAAAATTAATCAAATAATAGTTTTACAGAAGCGACGCTAGGCGTCGGTTGGCATCAAGAAGTAAAAATGCAAGATTAATTTTGGTATCAAAATTGGTCAAATATACAAGTTTCACAAGATCGAGGCTAGGCGTCGGTCGGCGGCGAGACGAAAAAATTAAGAATATGAGTCTAGGTATCAAAATTTGTCAAATTGAGAAGTTTTACAAAAGCGACGCTAGGCGTCGCGCGTCTGTCAGCCTCGAGACGTGAAAATGCAAGAATATGAAGCTAGCTATAAAAATTTAGCAAACGCACAAATTTTACAAAAACAACGCTAGGCGTCGGTCGGCGTCGAGAAGTAAAAATGCAAGAACATAAATTTGGATATCGATGTTTAACACATACGCAAGTTATATAAAAACGACACTAGGCGTCGGTCGGCGTCAAGACATAAAAATGCAAGAATATGAATCTAGGAATCAAAATTTATCAAATACACGAGTTTTACAAAAACGACACTAGGTGTCGGTCGGCGTCGAGACGTAAAAATGCAAGAACGTAAATTTAGATATCAAAATTTATTAAATACACAAGTTTTACAAAAACGACGCAAGGCGTCGGTAGGCGTCGAGACGTATTAAAAAGAAATGGTACCTTGGATTCTAGTATATACACCATATCCCAAGTTTCTGTACTCTAACAGCTTGTTCTGCTTATGCATCACTGTTTATTTTACCTCTACATCACCCCCCCCCACCCCACTGTGGAATCATGTTAAAATATAATCTAGTTTCAGATGTCGTTATAATACATACATTTACCAAATTTCAAGTGAAAAATCTCAATTTAATTTTATCAACACTTTTAATAAGGGTGGTGGAGGCATGGAAAATATTATGAAAAAAACATGAGGTCTTCGCTTCTAGTATAACCCTTCAACGGAATAATCCCAAAATATAATCTAGTTCCTGATGTCATTATAATATATACGTATACCAAATTTAAAGCGAATATCTCAATTTTATTTTATCAACCCCTTTAATAGTGGAATGGGGTGGTGGTGGGTAGATGAAAATATTATAAAAAAAATTGAGGCCTTGGCTTCTAGTGCATAGACCAAATTTCAAGTTTCTGTACTCTTACCAGCTCGCTTTACTTATTTTCCCCTATTTACCCCTATTTAACCCCAATCCTTCAACGGAATTATCTCAAAATATAAACTAGTTCCAGATGTCGTTATAATAGATATGTGTAACACATTTCAAGTGAAATCTCAATTTTATTTTATTAACCTCTTATATAATGGAGTAGGGGTGGTGGGGAGTTGAAAAATATTATAGAAAAATCTGAGGTCTCGGCTTCTATTACATACACTGAATTTCAAGTTTCTGCACTCTTACCAGCCTGCTTTACTTATTTTCCCCTATTTAACCCCTAACCCTTCAACGAAATTACCCCGAAATATAATCTAGTTCTTTATGCCGTTATAATATATACGTATACCAATTTTCAAGTGAATGTATCAATTTTATTTTATCAACCCCTTTAATAATGGAACGGAGGATGGTGGGGGGATGGAAAATATTATAAAAAAATTTGAAGCCTTGGCTTCTAGTACATACACCGGATTTCAAGTTTGTGTACTCTTACCAGGCTCCTTTACTCTTTTCCTAATTACCCCTATTTACCCCCCAACCCTTCATCGGATATGTTCAAAAACAATCCAGTTCCAGATCTCGTTATAGTATATACGTGTGTCTGTATGTCTGTAACTTTTTTTGTCCGCACCTTTTCTCCGGAACGGATTAAGATATTGACTTGAAATTTCGTACACGTATGCGTTATACCGAGATATGGAACTGGATTGTCTATTGAACATATCTGATGAAGGGTTGGGGGGTAAATTAGGGGTAAATGGGGGAAAATAAATAAAGCAAGCTGGTAAGAGCACAGAAATTTGAAATTAGGTGTATGTACTAGAAGCCAAGGCATCCGATTTTTTTGTAATATTTTTCAGCCCCCACCACCCCTACTCCATTATTAAAGGGGCTGATAGAATAAAATTTTGATATTCACTTGGAATTTGTTACACATATGTATTATAACGACATCTGGCACTAGATTATATTTTGAGATGATTCCGTTGAAGGGTTGGGGGTTAAATAGGGGTAAGTAGGGAAAAATGAGTAAAGTAAACTGGTAAGAGTACACAAATATGGGATTTGGTGTATACACTAGAAGCGAAGGCCTCAAATTTTTTAAATAATATTTTCTATCTCCCATCCCTCCCTCCCACTTATTAAAAGAGATTATAAAATTAAATTAAAATTTTCACTTGAAATGTTGTACACGTATGTATTATGACGACAAGATTATATTTTGACATGATTCCGTTGAAGGAGTGTGGGGAAAGTAGAGGTAAATAGGGAAAAAGAAGTAAAGCAAGGTGGTAAGAGTACAGAAACTTGGGATGTGGTGTACATATTGGAAACCAAGGCCTCAGATTTCTGGCTAATATTTTTCAACCCCAAAAAAATGCTCTAATTGGAATCGATTTCCGCGAAAACAGTAAAACATTCTTGTTTTTTAGCGATAACTAATTTAATTAAAAATGCTTCCGGCAAGTAAAGCGTTGGTTCAATTTATTCGTATGATTTTCTACAGACAATTTTCACTATAATTTTTAAAATCCGCGATGACGGTACTTTCGATGTCACCGGCTCTTGGGCTATTTGTATCATCATGATTTTGGAAGTGC
This sequence comes from Stenurella melanura, assembly GCA_963583905.1. Lineage (NCBI taxonomy): Eukaryota > Metazoa > Arthropoda > Insecta > Coleoptera > Cerambycidae > Stenurella > Stenurella melanura. The sequence goes on from OY757310.1 coordinate 89,461,059, forward strand.
CACCCAGTATGTGGCGTAAACTTTTGGACGATATTCACATCAAAAAGTTGATACAAAATATTAGTAACAAGGAGAAAATCTGATATACCTTTAGTGAAAATATATGATTACTCTGAAAAATAATTAAATAAGAAATGACATAGGATAATAATATTCTGAATTCAATATTGTCAGAATGAAAATCTGATACACATTTAGCTAAAAAAACATACATGCCGTTTATCCGACAGAGAAGAAAATAAAAGGTGCCATGTAGATCAGATTGCGTGAATACTCTCAGACATTTCCATCATTTAATTATTTCTTATTAAGACCATCCTGTATGCTTTTCATTAAAAGTATAACATAGACATGCCTTCCTGAATAATTATTGTGTTAACTATATGTCAAATATTATTGCCATCCGTCACTTTTTTTTTTTTATTATTTAGTTCTTTCAGGGTGTCCACCCTTGCAACTAAAGGTACATCCCATTTCTTTGTGTTGAAAATGCTCTTATATCATTTCTGAATATATCTACTCTCTATTTCAAACTTAATCTGCCGTTTCAAATAATAAACGGGTTTGGATATTTCATGAAAATTTTATCTCTTTTTGTGGTTCAGGCGCTGGCAAAATTTTGATCTTTCATATTTCAGTTTTTTTTTGCAGTAACAGAGATTTGGAAACTTTCAACAACTCAGGTTTTTATTATATACGTCCCGCGCCCCTCCTCTTATACATATTAAAAGTGTTTCATATGTCAGGAGAAGTTCAACAATCTACATGCTCAGGGAAATAAACAATTTGGTATTAATTAAACATTTTTTTTCTTTTAGACATAAATTCAATAAGTTTCGAGATAACAGGTAAAGATTTATTTTGTATAAATGCTTGAATTATTTTTACATTCCATACTTATTTTTTAGTAGTAATATTTAGTATTTACACCTCGTAATTCTTTTGGTAACATATTTTTTTCACCGGTCCAATCATTTAACTCTGAGTTTAATGTTGATTTCTATCCCGTAATAGTTTAAATTATGTTTGAAATATCTTTACTGAAGGAAAAACAAACTTTATAAACATCTTATTATAGTTGCTGATAGGGGATATACGTAATTATTTATTACCCACACTAAGGCAAAATAGTATTTAATAGCTACCGGTATTGAAGTGAATTAATCTAAAATATAACAGTACTATAATCTTACATCTTATAAACGCCCTGCGTATGAAGTTCTATCTATAATTTTTTATATGGAAATTTTTTAATTTACGTCATTTGCAGTATAATATACGTACAACACACAATTATTAAGATTCTCGTTTTAGATTCCATGAAAGCTTCTCTTTCGTATTAGATACAGTTACCCCAATGACTTTGCTCTTTGATATTTCTCATAGAGTAAAAAGGCTACAATTAAAGAAACTACTTCAAAGTTAAAAACAAAAGAAGAAAATAGCATGCGATCCGGAGATATGAAGAGGATCTGCTGAAGAGGCTGATGGTAGAATAAAACAAAACGGCACCATCACAGAGTCCTACAGTAGTTGAAGTAGTGGCCATGGGAAAATACAGGCAACATAGTGTTTTAACATTCTTTTGTTTATCATCTTGATGCGTCATTCGTAGTAACGATTGTGTTCAGAGGCGTAGACATCTTTTCCAAGAAATCAAGGATTTTTTTTCTGAGCACTTAGTTGCAGCTATTTGTGATAAAATTTCTAATAAATTGGAATATTAATTACATTACAGGCAGTAATCAAAAAATGAATAGGTTCAATGCTTCTTTTTAATAGTCTAAATTTCATGTGGCGGGAGCCGTGTTAATAAATTTTTTACAAATATTTTTCATATTTTCCTAAATTTCTCAACTTCGTCAAGGAAGTATAAGATGGTAAATCAAATATTATCTTATAATGATAGCTTCTTATGAGCGAATAATATTTTATAAGTATTAAATAAATGAAACTCTCGACACGTTGCTTAATTTTTCTTCCACATCCACATAGCGGAATGGAAGTTTTTTTTTTTTTTCGAAATTGGCTTAAGATGTCATAAAAAAGCGAGATTTTACATTTGTGTAAAAAAAAATTCTATCTGCCTGTTGATCGATCTGTCGGTGTGTAAATTATTTTGCGCACGCTTTCTCAGGAACGGTTTAAGATATTGACTTGAAATTTGGTATACATATGTATCATGACGAAATTTGGAACTAGATTATATTTTGCGCTAATTCTGGTAAAGGGTTGGGGGTAAAATTGGGGGAAATAAGGGAAAATAAGTGATGCAAGCTGGTAAGAGTACAGAAATTTGGAATTTGGTGTATATACTAGAAGCCAAGGCCTCATATGTTTTTAGAATATTCACCACTCCCTTCCCAGCACCTCCACTCCATTATTAAAGGGGTTGATATAATATAATTAAGATGTTCACTTGAAATTCGGTTCACGTATAATGGGATCTGGAGCTAGATTATATTTTGGTCTTATTCCCTTGAAGGCAGTGGCGGCTCGTCAGGGGAGGCAGGGGAGGCTGAGCCTCCCCTTGGAAGAACCACCATATCTTCAAAAGTAATATCTTATGAAATTTCTGTTAGGTATATCTCAATTTTCAATATTTTTTATTGTTCATTATTCATTAATTGATTTTCAGTTTATATATAACATTTTTGCATTTACTTTCCACAAACATACCTATAACGTTACAGTCCGGATAGTCTTTGTATGCATATTTCCCGGTCGGCCGGTCTTTTACTGAATGAACACTGCGGTTCGCTGGAGGCTAATACGAAATAGCTTCCAACTTTACCGCATTCACTTATAACATAAATGACCTTGAATTTCTTTGCGCTGTGTAAAATAGCAACACTTGGACTAGCCAAATATGAGGCTAGCCTCCAGCTCTCAGTTTTTATAGCGGATGTGCACAGGTCATTCAGGATTCACAAAGAAAACGAACTGACGTCTGACAGTTGCGTTTAGCCGGTTATAAGAACAACTTGACGTATAAATACATAAAACATTTGATAGGCGGGCTAGAAATAAGTGCTCTAGGTGAAAATATTCCCAACAACATGTCTTGTTGTCCAGACGTGGTGGATTATTTGTTATTAAATGGATTTACTACTCTTATTTATGACGAAAAGGTAAGAATTAAAAGAAATGCCAGGCCTACACCAGCAATGCTTTCGTTAGTTTTTAAAAGTGGTAAACAAAACAGAGGGTTTTGTGATAACAATTATAAAAAAGTCGAGTGGTTAACGGCATCAACAGTTAGAAACAAATTATATTGTTGGACATGTTTATTATTTACTAATGATCAATCCTCAATTTGGGGCAGGGCCGGGTTTAATAATTTGCAAAATTTGTCGCGAGGTTTAGAAAGGCACGAAAAATCCCAGGAGCACGTTTTATCTTGCATTAAATTAGAAATGTTTGATAAACAAAATATTGTAAATTTCTTGGATTCTGCACATAAGAGAGAAATAGAAAATGTTAACGAAAAGGTCCGTGAGATAGGGAAATATTAAAGAGGTTAATAGATGCCGTTATATAGTTATCTTCACAAGAAAATTCTTTCCGAGGACGTGACGAAAAACGAGAATCGTGCAATAAAGGAAATTTCAAAGAGCTGGTAGATTTTTTAAAAACTTATGACTCAAAATTAGAGAACTTTTTGAATAACGCCACTATTTTTTGAGACAATTCCGGTAAGCTTCTGTAGAATGATCATTTTCAGCACTTAAACGCATAAAAACATTTTTACTAGAAACAAAATGAGTCAAGACCGCCTTTCAAATGTATCGCTTGTTTCAATAGAAAAGCGTTTTTTGTCAGAATTGAGGAAACACGATTCATTTTATGACTCATTTATAAAAATATTCAGGCTTTAAAGCAGAGATTAATATAGGTAGTTGTTATTTTAGAAAAAATATTTATTTGTGTTAGGTATTTATTTTTTAGGAAATATTTTTTATAATTCTCCATAATATAGAGTTCCGCGGTTATATTTTTTTTTATATAACTTCTTTCTCAAAACTATTTTAATTTCTATTAAAACTTAATCATTTTACACGCCTGGCAGTGATAATGAATACAATTTTTTGTTTGTAGAAAAACACTTTAATTTTTTTACCAAAACTATTTTTATTTTTATTAAAAGTTATATAATTTAATTACAAGTGGGATAGTAGGACTCCTTTGGATACCGATACTCGAGTCGTAGGAACGAAAATTTCATGAGAATGATTTTTTCATCTCATCATATTTTCTATTTCCTTTTCATTCTATTCTTTTATTAGTTCTATTCTCTCAAGTCGTGAATCGGTATCCTGGCGAACAACCCACGGCAAAAAAATGTAACGCGCCGTTGTAATACCTCAGGGGTGGTGGGGAAATGTACAAATTGTAGTCATATTGCACATCAGTTGTCTTTCAGAATATCAAGCCTCCTCTGCAGACAATATCACGAGCCACCACTGCTTGAAGGGTTGAGGTTACCCCCTCATAGGCGTAAATAATAAAACGAAGCGACCCATTTCATCTGATCTAATATATAGGGTGGACCATTAATAATAGGCCATAGTGCAGGGGTAGATTCGTTGGGCCAAAATATGAGGACATAACCAAGTATGCTTTAGTAAAATGTTGCTGTGGAAAAAGATACATGGTGTCAAAATTCTGATCTTCGCCAAATTTGCTAGAGAAACTTTTTTATTCTAAGAAACAATACTTTATATATTACATCACGTTAGATCATAGAGGGCGCTGCAGGACCTGTATCTGATGATAATTTTTTTCATATTTTTTTTGGACGAAATGTTGTGGTACTTCTGACCAGAAAATCTGATAAGGGCGTTTCGAGGAAACTGCCGTTAAACATTTGAATCAATTTTTGAAAGACAAATTCAAATTTAAAATGTATTTATTGAACAGTGCTTTGGTTACGTTTCAGTTCTGTCATGTACGTCATTTAATCATTTTATTTGAGTCCTCTAGCTAATTTCTTTAACTTCTTTATTTAAAATGCGTCAACATAATAATTTTTCAAATAGGGAAATGAGGGATATGATATGTGTTTACTTACAAAAAAAATTGAGGGGACATGCTGCAGCGAGGAGAGACTTATTTCAATATCCAAATAGAATACAGCCAGAGCATAAAATTTTCAAAGATCTGTTTTGACGTTTGGGAGAAATGGGTTCATTTCGCCATTAAAATTATGTAGGACGACCGAAACGAATTACTCTAGATCATGAACTAGAAATTTTAGTTCGAGTGGATGAAGATCCTCAAGTTAGCTCAAGTCGTTTATCAGCGGCAACAGGGATGTGAAAACAATCTGTTCTAAGAGTCTTACGCAAAGAACGCTTCTACCCATATCAGTTCACTCCTGTACAAAAATTGCTTAGAAGGGATCTTCCACAAAGGCTATAATTTTGTCAATTTGTTCTAAATAAACACAACAGGGATTGAAATTTAGTTAAGAACATATTATTTACCGACGAAGCAACTTTTACTCGCCGAGGCGTATTAAACTGGAGAAATATCCATTACTGGGAAGTAGAAAATCCTCATGCCGTTAGAAGAAGAAAGGCAATTTCAGCAAGAATTTAAGATTAACGTTTGGTGTGGTATTAACGGCGATCAGTTATTGGGACCATTTGTCTTTCCTCCAAATTTAAATGGACAGTTTTATCTGTTTTTTCTTCAAAATACTCTTACTGATATATTACATGCTTTCATACTAGACATATGGAACAGAATGTGGTTTATGCAAGATGGAGCTCCCCCTCATTTCTCCATTGAAGTCAGGAATTATCTTGATGAGACTTTCCCACGCAGATGGATCGGTCGTAAAAGTGAGTTTGCTTGGCCATCAAGGAGTCCTGATTATAATCCTTTGGATTATTATGTGTGGGGACATATGAAGTCTATGCAAATAGTGTCAATTCAAGAGAAGAACTGTGCGACAAAATACAAAACGCAGCCAATTTTATTAGAGGACAGGAAAATGTATTTTTCAATGTAAGAAAATTTTTTATGAAAGGAATTAAAAAAGGCATAGAAGTAGGTCGAGACCATATCGAAAATTTACTCTAAGTTGCAGCTACGGGTTTTTTGCACGAGGGAAAGTTTTCACAATAAATACTAACGTCATTAAGTCAACTTTTATGTTATTTTTTGATCTTCTAATAAGATTAGATCCTGCTTTTACACAATCTTTTGATTTATGTATTTATCTCCATACCATGAAAATACTCCATTAGTTCATAAGAAAGTGAGAAAGAGTTTACGCTGTTATTACGATTTTATTTTCCCTTGCGTTTTGTACTGTTTACAATAAAAACACTTGTTTAATTAAATTTTAATTTGTCTTTCAAAAAATTATTCAAATGTTTAACAGCAATTTCCTCGAAAACGGTTGGAGTTATCAAGTTCTACCAAGTGTATCTTCTATACGTGGAAATGACACCCTTATCAGATTTTCTGGTCAGAAGTACCACAACATTTTGTCCAAAAAAATATGAAAAGAATTCATCATTAGATACAGGTCCTGTGGCGCCTTCTATGATCTAACGTGATGTAATACATACATTATTGTATCTTAGAATAGAAGAAGTTCCTCTAGCAAATTTGGTGAAGATCAGTCAAGTTGAGTTATTGCAAAAAAACGAAATAAAAATATATTTTGGCCCAAAGAATCTACCCCTGCACTATGGCCTATTATTAATGGTTCACCCTGTATGGCCTGTATAACACTAAGCCACTTCTTGGCCAACCCAGATACGCGTCGTTCGCCCCCTGCACCCCTATAAAATGTGGAGCATGAAATCAAATGTAACTTGGTCACCCTTTGAGCTATGGTGTTTATATCAACATGTTCGTAATTTAATCTCAAATAAAAAAATCATTACACCATATGTAGAAAATTGTATGGCTATCGCGATATATTAAAATGAATGAAATTTTTCTAGTGCCCTTGCTGAGTTATTGGAAATAACTCTAGATCTGAAAACTTTAGCAGAAATATCCTCGGACAAAAATTGTTGCTCACAATATTAGCTTCATTCGTATATGGTTATGTCTAATCTTGGGATGATCTAGCCAGTGTAAACAATTGAAACATAGGAGAGCAGACGAATTCAGACATGTGAGATTAAAAATACAAGGATCGTGTGCTTGGAACAATGAAAGCAAGCGACTGATAGGGGTCTAATGTTCAATAATAAACCACTTCTTCTTCAACCCAGTTATGCGCTCTTTACCCCCTGCACCCCTTCGAAGGGTGAAATATTCAATGGTCTATAACTCGGTTTCAGATTTGTTTGAATTAAAAAATTCATAATTTAATGAAACAGAAAGATTCATTACTGTATATATCGACTTTCGAAATATTTTGAAAAAAGTATTTTTATTTATGCACCCTCTTACTTATTTACAAATAATAGATAGCGCACGCTCGATAATATTCAAATTAAATTAGACAAATAAATCAAACTAACTTTAAAATGAAGATGAGTAGATTAAACTATAATTATAATAAAGTCTGTTAGTCACCGGAAAATGTAGAATTATCAACACTAATATAGATCCCTAATTTAATTTAATATTCCCATAATAAAAGAGAACTACTTTTTGGGCGGAATAACGTGACTACCGGTCCGGGAGATATTTAACGATACTCCGCGCAAGGTTAAACTTTTTCTCTTTCACTCGAGCTGTCATTCGAGATGGACGTATTTAAAATTGTGTTAAACCTCTAAGGGGGATATTAAGATGGAGAAATCTTATAGACGTATAAGGTAATAGTTTTAAATAATTATATATCGTTAAATACCATATAACATTTAAAAATACTCTTTTAGATTTTTCTTAATACCAATTTTCTTTTCAACGTCGAAGTATCTCGATGTTACACTTTTGCTTTTAGCAAGATTATATACGTTCAATTGTGATACTACGTTTGTATACATTTTCTTGAGAATAACTTTTTGGATAAGAATACTGCGTTTAAAATTTTCCACCGAGTAAACAAAAACCTGGGCAAAGAAATTTCATTAATTTTGTCTTGGCGGCAGATTAGTTATGTACGAGCATGTACGCTACGATTTCATAACCTTCAAAGTGGAATGGTACCACATGTGACATCGCGCTAGAGGAGCAAAATATCCTCAACTATCTAACTACATAAAACTTAAAATCTATTATCATCGGAGAATAGGGGATTTCTCTCATCAGGATATTAGAACAAAAGATAAGTACTTTTGATTATTACATATAAAAGGCATTATTTTCAAATATCCATTGTTGTACATCAATCCGTAATCTCTTATATCTTAAAGTCGCTGTTTCAAATATTTCGTCGTAGTATCGATTCCTTCTTGTCAACGCTTAACGTAGCTGTAGTTATTTGATAATATAATATTATTTGAATTTTACCAGTTTTGCAGATTCGCTCTGTCAAAGTACTTTTGTTTTGGATATGTCTCAGTGGGTAGGCATATCGGTAATTATCTGCACATAATACTCGTCGTGTAATCTGAAATTTCCAAGATTTGACCCGTCAAATCATATCACTTATGTGAATTATTTATTTATGACTTTTGGTGTCCCGTACTTTATTTGGTAGAGATAAATTCTAGTATTATTTTTTAGTGGTTATATAACTTGGGGTGTCCCGTTTTAAGTATTTGGCATTAGGCAGCTAGGAGGCTATACAATACTGGTGGGCTCAAATAAATATAATTTTCGAGTGAAACTGCATATCTTTTATTAGGCTAAGTTCTATTATTTTATCGTTGTAATATATTTTGTGCAGCAATTTTAATAATATCTAATGGTGTGAATTTTGTGTTGCATTTTAGTATATCTAATGCTGTAAATATTTTGTTTGTTTGATCATTTGCGAGATACCTTTGTAATATATTTCGGTTTAAATTTCGTAAAGGCTCAAATTTAGTTGTAATATATGATTTTTTAGTATCGAGGTAAAGTTCTGAGACGTATCTTTTGTAACATATTTACTTTATCTCTCGTAAACACCTCAAATTTATTTTGCAGTTGAGCAACTTGTAATATACCCTATATTACAAGTTGCTCAACTTGTAAAATAGCATATTTTATAAATATTTCTTTCTATTTAATATCGAGTTTTGCTATGCAGTATTATTGATGCTGTGATAGTTTCATTTTTTTGTAATATAGTACTATTGTATATATGTAATATGTGTCTTTTGTTTATCTTTAGCTTTTCTTTTCCTTGATTATACTAGATGGCGCCCAAGCCTTGAACTTACTGCCCTATTTGCTCTCCGTATCTTTACTGTGCTAGCCAGGTTAAACCAGTAAACTTGAACAACTTAGGCAATATTTTAACACCGATTACAACCTCTCTTTTATCGCCACAAACTGACATTTTAGTAAATGTTTTAGTACTCCGTTGGACTCACTATAAGGCAGTCATTTCTCTTTGTGAAGTCAAACTAGTTTAATTTTATTTTTGAAGACATAGTGAAAATCTATGAAGGGTACAGACATGAATTCATTAGCTCAATTAAGCTGGTGGTGTTTTGTCAAGATACAACAATAGCTCGATCAATTATTAGCCACCAAAGAAAGTTAGTATCCTGCACTGCAACGAGCAAGATTACAAATCTGTATTTGATTAAACCCGTATTACTGAAACTGCCTTATTGAATTTCACTTATTTTAGATAATGAAAAAATTAACTGCTGTAGTACGAAATATTAGGAATACGCAGCAGACAATTTAAAATGTACATAAATGTATCACTGTGAGGCCGATGAGGTTCATTGGTAAAATGCTATAATAAATATTTATTTAGACGATGATGGCTCTTGTCAATTTGTGAAGAAAATGAAGAAATGTGTCTAAATTAGACATTTTGTTTTGATTTGTTTTATCAATTACTTGATAATTTCATCTCATTTCTAATTTATTCTTTATGGTCTTAAGGTACCTACTATGTGGATACTAGTGTTACAATGAGAATTGTCAAATAAGAAATAGACAAATTCATTTTAGGATTTGTTAATTGCCAACATAACCGGAATGCAGGTTATCGATAGAACGCAGAGATTGGAAATTAATAATTTTTATTCTTATTTCTTATAGATTACTTTTTCTGTTGTTTGCTAAATCCTATAGAGAGGATGTTTCATTACAACTACATGCAAGCAAAAAATAATTAACTTTAAAAAAATATATACAGGGTGTTTCAAAGTTAAAGGTACATACGTTACTTGTGGATAGAGGGCACTTTGGCGGTTCCAAATTACCCGGTATTAATGCATCCATCGTCCTTCCTTACTGAGATACAGGATGTTTTATCGATTTTGGCCAAATCTTTCTTTGATCATAACTATTGAACCACCCTGTATAATCGGTTCATACTTGGAATATATGCTTCATTTATTTTACTTGGTAGAGCCTAGTAATAAACCAAAAAGAAATCCAGGTCCGGCTTAATAAAAAAATGTCAATAATTTGTATGTCAAAATCAATCTGTTTCGGTATTCGAAAAAAACGGAAAAAATTGAATAGAGCAGCCCAGTTAATTTCTTTGCGCATTTCATTCATCAACCTTGATTATTTTCCTTAAATCTAATTTCATTAAAATGGTCGAGACAGTTGGAATTTGTATATTTATTTCAGAGTTTAATTAACAAAAACATTTACTTGCAGCAGTGACAATTCTTACACTTCTAGACTAGGTAAGTGAAATATTGTAAATTAATTTTAAGAACAATGTAGTTCACCTGATAATTTATCAGCAAGGATATGTGGCCCAATCAATTTATTGTTGAAAGCATCGCACCAAATACATACAGGTTAACAGCAAATCGATGTTGGAATTTATTCTGTCTTATAGCATGTGGATTCTTTTCTGTCCAAACATGTGAGTTTCTTAAATTAGAAACACCATCTCTTGTAAATTGTGCTTCATCTGTAAACAGACATCAGTTAAGAATGCATTTTAAAAATTGTTTTACAATAGTTCACTTACCTAGTCTAGAAGTGAAAGAATTGTCACTGCTGCAAGTTAAATTTTTTTGTTAGTTGACCCTGAAATAAATATTCAAGTTCCAACTGTCTGGACCACTTTAATGAAATTGGATTTACAGCAAGTAATCAAGGTTGATAAATGAAATGCGCAAACACATTAAGTGAGCTACTCTATCAGTCAATGTCAGATGACTAAAAACTACATTTCTGTGGAAACGTTTTAAATTTTGTAAATTTGTGTCCTGGTTTTTCCATGAAACATCTTAAGAGTGGCCTTATATCTTTCTGAGGAGCTCCAGAACAAGGGTGAAAAACGTTTCAAAGGTTAAGCATTTCCAAGAGATGGAATGATTGATAATAACTAATTCTTCATGAGGTGTAATCCATTCGAATGTTCACGCATTACATTTTGGAGCATTTCTGTAGTTATTTCCTCACATGCGTTTTTAATTTTGGTTTTGATGTCCTCAATATTTTCAGGGGCAGTTTGAAATACCCTGTCTTTAATGTACCCCAAACGAAAAAATCCAATGGTGTAATATGGGTTGAGCGAGCTGGCCACAGAATGGGTCAATAGGCGCCTATCCAGCCCTTTGGCATAACATGATTTAAATAATTTGCATATATTACAGCAGTGTGAGGTGGAGCCCCATCTTGTTGAAAATATCAATAATTTCATCTTTCTGCCAATGTTAATTCATAAAGAAAATCTTGAAATTCGTTTTGCAGGAAATTAAAGTATCTACGACCGGTTCATTTGCCATCATAAAAATAAGGTACAATTAGTTTAAAAGACCCAACCAAACATTGGTAATGGATTTTTCAGTAGAAATATTCATTATAAGGGGACACCTCAGTAGGTGTGAAGAATGTTATGATTGTTGCGTTTTGAAGGGGGGATACGCTGCAATCACGTCGAAACGTCCTGCTGTAAACTGCATAATGCAGTTACCCTTCAAAAACACAATATATTAGGGTATATTAGGGTAGCACCGAGATTCTAAAACAAATCTTTTGATGATTTGGACGTTTGTATGACTTAGAGAAACAATCTTGAGGGAGGGCTGGGACGTTCAGTGTTACAGTGCCTCTAAATAGGTAGTTTCACATTGGTATCAACTCGAGATGATGCCAACGTCGTTGGCGAAACGTGAGTCGAATGTTAACATTCTAATGTAGTGTTCAAGAGTTTTAGTGTTTGTAGAAACTACGCCTTAACAAAAATATTTATATACAATGCATGACAGTCAGATAATTCCTGATTTATTTACATTCAGAAAATACAATTTTGTTATAATTCTTCAATGTTTTTGGTAATTGAATTATGCATACCAATTGGATCTTATAAATTTCTAGTCTGTGTTCCTTACAGATAATAAATAAATAGACCAATCTCTACACAAATGACATTTATTAATATTATATTTGATTCGAAATAGAACCGAATTTTCCAATAGATTACATCATTTATTTACGATTTCAAAGTAATTATCCACTACGAAAACTGTAACAAGGAAAAGAATAACGACGACGACATGGTCGCATAATAACTCACTTCTCAAAGGATCAGTAACAAGAGTACGGAGCGATACTCGTTTGTCTGCTAACAAATGACATTCGCAATGCGAATCAAAGAGTACGCTGGCCACAGCCGCCCTCGTTTTTGCGACGATTCAGTGTGTGAAAACAATGGCACATCGCTGGGACCGCATTCTACCTTTGAAGAGCCGCTTACCAGGTATGCAATGTTCGGTCTGTTGTATCTGCTACCTACCTTAGACATTGCAAGCCGTTCCTTCCACTAACAACAAACGCTTTACTATTACGCAGAAGTTTTTATTCACTTATCATAAGGTATTTTATTTATTAGGAATCTATAGCAAGAATTTTATATATTATATTACGGCCTCATTCCATTCGAACCGTCAACCTCTTCTCTTCAATTTGCTTTATAGCATTTCTTTTACCGGCTAATTCCCGTTTAGATTTAATTCAGGAATCACATATCGGATATCATTTTTCTCCGTCATATTTTACTTCCACATCCACGTAGTGGATTGGAAGTATAGTAATCGCAAAAAAATTTTCAAAAATTTTTATTCGTGAAATAGGTTTAGAATGTCATGAAACGTCGAGATTTTAAATTTGAGCGAAAAAAAAATTTCTGTCTGTCTGTCGGTCTGTCGGTCTGTCTGTAACTTTTTTTGTCCGCACGCTTTCTCCGGAACGGTTTAAGATATTGACCTGAAATTTTGTACACGTATATATTATAACGAGATCTGGAACTGGATTGTTTTTCGAGGAAATCCGGTGAAGGGTTGGGGGTTAAATAGGGGTAAATAGGGGGAAATAAGTAAAGCAAGCTTGTAAGAGTACAGAAACTTGAAATTCGGTGTATGTACTAGAAGTTAAGGCCTCAGATATTTTTATAATATTTTTCAACCCCCCACCACCCCTACCCCATTAAAGGGGTTGATAAAATAAAGTTGAGATATTCATTTGAAATTTCGTACACGTATGTATTATAACGATGTCTAGAATTAGATTATATTTTGGGATGATTCCGTTGAAGGGTTGGGGGTTAATTTGGGGTAAATAGAGGAATATAAGTAAAACAAGTTGGTAAGAGTACAGAAACTTGAAATTCGGTGTATGTACTAGAAGCCAAAGCGTCAGATTTTTTAATAATATTTTTCAACCCCCACCACCCCTACTCCAATTTGAAAAGGGTTGATAAAATAAAATTGAGATATTCATTTGAAATTTTCTACACGTATGTATTATAACGACATCTGGAACTATATTATATTTTGAGATAATTCCGTTGAAGGGTTGGGGGTTAAATAGGGGTAAATAGGGGAAAATAAATAAAGCAAGCTGGTAAGACTACAGAAACTTGAAATTCGGTGTATGTACTAGAAGCCAAGGTCTCAGATTATTTATAATATTTTTCAACCCCCACCACCCTTCATTATTAAAAGATTTGATAAAATAAAATCGAGATATTCATTTGAAATTTGGTACACGTATGAATTATAACGACTTCTGGAACTAGACTATACTTTGAGATGATTCCGTTGAAGGGTTGGGGGTTATTTAGGGGTCAATAGGGGGAAATAAGTAAAGCAAGCTGGTATGAGTACAGAAACTTGAAATTCGGTGTATGTACAAGAAGTTAAGGCCTCAGATTTTTTTATAATATTTTTCAACCCCCCCACCACCCCTACCCCATTAATGGGGTTGACAAAATAAAATTGAGATATTCATTTGAAATTTGGTACACGTATGTATTATAACGACGTCTGAAACTAGATCATAATTTGAGATGATGCCGTTGAAGGGTTGGGGGTTAAATAGGGGCAAATAGGGGAAAATAAGTAAAGCAAGCTGGTAAGACTACAGAAATTTGGGATTCGGTGTATATACTAGAAACCAAGGCCTCAGATTTCTTTCTAATATTTCTCAAACTCTACCACCTCCGCTTCATTATTAATGGGATTGATAACATCAAATTGAGATATTCACTTGAAAGTTAGTACACGTATGTATTGTAGTGACATCTGATTGAGATGACTCCATTGAGGTGGTAGGTTGTAAATAGTGGAAAATAAGTACGGTAAACTAGAAACTTCATTTTTAACGTATATGGTAGAAACCAACTCCTCAAACTTTTCTATGACATCTACCCCAAATATTATTAAAATTCTATGACCAATGATTTCCACATACTAGAGTGCAAATATAGTCAAGATGTTTCCTTTAAAGTGACTTGGACGAATAATCTGGATGTGGAAGTAGTGATTCCTTAGGCAGCGGTTTTTTTATTAAAATTTTTAGGGTGTCTACTTAAAGTAGCTCAAAATTCCAATTTTTTTTTGTCCCACCCCTCAGATTTGTTCGAAATCCCAATTGGCGCTAGAATCGTTAAAATGTAGTGACATAAAAGTCGCACATGGGTCTCTTCTTCAGAATTATTTAAATTAAAGCCCCATGAGGACTAAGTAGAATATTGCATAGTTTTGACGTCTATCACTGTTTCTTTGCGATAATCTTTATAAAAATTATTATTAATTAGCCACATTGTAGTTTGTATTAATATTTTAATGTTTCTAAAATTGTTTAAACAGTTATAACTTAATTAAACAATAATATTTTTTATAAATTTGTAATATTTCAAAATTTAAGTAAGCCGGAAATTGTGTAAAAGTTGTGAAACAGCACCGATTTTAAAAATTCCTTCTGCGTTGAGTTCCTTGAACCCTCAGGATCATTCGTCACCACTAACATCTTTGCGGACGGACAAAATGGGGAGATATGGGGGTTATAAGCCCCAAAAATGCCGCAAGAATTAAGCCTTGAAAAAAACTTTAAAAATTAAAATTTCGGCCTAGAAACCTCAACTCGGGGTGTTTTCGAGATGGCTGATCACGAATCCAATGTGATTTAAGAAATTTAAAATGAAGAACCGGAAGTACAGTCAATTTCTCAGAAAATACTCGTACTTTTTTCGTTCTTGGGCTGAAAATGGGAACTCGGGGGGTTTTCGTGGTCGCTGATAGCGAATTCGCTGTCCAATTAGGAAAAATTCAAAGTGGCAGACCTGAGGTAGAGACAGATCCTCAGGAAAACCTCATGTTTTTTACTTTTTCGGGCTAAAAGGACAAAAAATACGAGTTTTCCTGAAAAATTGACTGCTTCCCATCCGCCCCTTTGAATTTTTCCTAATTGGACATTGGATTCAGTATCACCGACCACGGAAACCCCCCAAATTCCCACTTTCAGTCCAAAAAAGAAAAAATACAAGTTGTACTTACGACTGTACTTACTTTCCGCCATTTTGAATCTCCTAAATTCGAATTCGTGTTCAGTCACCTCGAAAACCCCTGAGTATAGATTTTCAAGGTCAAAATATTCATTCTTATTTTTTCTGAAAAATGGCCCGATTTCCGGTCCGCCATTTTGAATTTCCCTAATTGGGCCTCGAAAACCCCCTAGTAGAGATTTTCAGGCCGAAATTTTCACTTTTAAAATATTTCTTCTCAAGACCTAATTTATGGGACATTCTTGGGGCGTATAACCCCACTTTGTCAGTCAGCAAAAATGTTAGTGTTGACGAATGATCCTGAGGGTTCAAGGAACACAGCGCAGAAGGAAATTTTAAAGTCGGTGCTGTTTCCCAACTTTTACACATTTGGCACTTTTTTCCGGCTTATCTTCGACCAACTCCTGTTATTTAAATAAGAAGAGATACAGAATTTTTTTTTTAAATCGGTAATTTTTTAAATGGTAATCGATTGTTTATCGATAAATAATTCTCATTTTTTAAATTTAATCACAGTCGATGAAAAGTTTAAAAGTAAAAAAAACTACGATTCTCTAGCTTTAGATTCTATAAAAAAACTTGTTAATAAAGTATAATAAAGCGTTAAAGCAAAATTTAATTATTTCAATAATTTCAGTTTATAATTATATCATACAATTTAGAACTCACTAAAATATCGATAGGTACGACTAATTAATAATAATTAATTTAAAGAATAAATATCCATAATACACTGTACTCTGTTTTTGTCCCCATGGGGTCGCTTTGAAGTCCTATAAAAGTGTGGAATTTAAAACAGAACATTAACTCATATTCTCCGGACAAATCTGAAGTGGGGATTAGTATGCAATTTTTATTTCATATGTTCGCGATTCTATCGCGAATTTATGAAAAAAATGTTGTTTTTCCCATAAAAATTACACGAGAAACGTTATGTCCTCGGAGGTAAGTGCTAATATTAATCGAATTTGCTCAATTTTAATTGACTTCATTTTTTGGGGATTTTGAATAAATAAAGGGAAGATACAAAAAATAGCAATTGATTTTTCACAAGTATAAGAATGACTATTTCCACATCCAATATGTGGAAATAATTGCTCATAGATTTATAATTAACAGTAAAAGTCGACCTTCTCTATAGGGGGAGCTCACAAATAAGTCTCGGTAAGCTGATTTTTTCAGGGTCGATGGAGGGGTGTCCCCCGAGTATTCAACCAAAAAGTCACAGTCCACACCCCTTGTAGAGTGTTGCAATAGGGGTGGTTTCTTATTTTTTTTTAATTTTCTTTTTCCAGCTTGTACATAATAATATTCTCTACAACTTGCCTAATAAAATTTTTTGGTAACTTTGATTTTTGACGGTCCTGCACCCATTATATGGGAAAACATTCACCATATTTATTTATTATGGTTCAGGAAATATACAAACAAAAGGATGAATAGCTGGTTTTTTACAGGGTTGATCAAGATTTGTCTCCTGAGTCTCCAACCAAATAATCGCAGTCCAACCCCTTCGGGGTTTAGCGCAATAGGGGTGGTCTCATTATTTTGGGACGGTTTTTTTTGGGTCGCGTACTTAATAAAAATCTCTACAGCGTTATTTCCTTATAATTATTTTTATTTAATATTGATATTAACCAGTAGAGGCCTCATTAAATGAAAAATGTATGCTACAATATTGATTTTTGTCTGTTATTTACAGAATTAAGAGAGGAATGCAAAGTCACACCGAATGTAGTAAACATCTGCCTGTTTCAATAGGAGGAGGGGAGCGTGTTGTGACCAGTATGTTGCATATGTTAGACAGAATTTTGTGGGGAATGCCTTCATCATATTTGACGGCTATTCAGACAATGAAAAAGACTGGGGCACAAAAACATACGAACGTTACGTCGCGCTACCTAACAAACATCGCCTGATTATGTTTTTGACGACACCTCAGTACCACTGGCATGTCAAGAAAAATTTATCGCAAATGAACGAAATAAGAGAACACTTCTTGTCATCCTTTCTACATATCTGCGGCAGTGCGGCATTGAAGTTCTACAAGCTGTAGAAGACGTACTAATCGTGTCCAGAGCTCTGGAGAGATCAGGAGCGTTTTACGAAATATATATAATCGGTGAAGACATTGACCTGTTGGCAAGGGCGGTCATAAGGGGAAATATGCACATTACGTACAGATAACTGTCACAATAATGTACATATTTCTTTCTTATAATTCAATGTTGTTCGTGGCATGTAGCCAGCAAAGTATTTTGTTTAGAAGGATATATGTTTTTGTACTTATCTATGATGAGTCTTTAGTAAGAGTTTGAAATAATTACGAGTATTTTTGCTAGTAATATATTCATTTCCTCAATTCTATTTTAGATTACTCTTACATTGTAGGGAATTGGCATTTGCATTTGATTATGTTTTATGATTATACCTGTATTGGTAATTCTCCGAAATCTGTTTTGGATTATCTTGTTCGTTAGAACCATAAATAATTATTGCATAAATACGTATTACCTGGTAAGTGACTGTTTAGTTCATTTTCAACTTTGAAAGAAGTAGCACTGAAGAAGTATCCTTATGTAGGATACAGAAACACGTGTCTGTGAAAGTTTTTAAAGTTTTTGGTAAGTGTTTTTGTCTTTAGTTGTTTTTTGGTTTTGTTGAACAGGATAATTTAAAATTAAAACTAACATTATTGTGGCAGTTATCTGTACGTAATGTGCATATTTCTTTCTTATAATTCAATGTTGTTCGTGGCATGTAGCCAGCAAAGTATTTTTTTTAGAAGGATAT
Source organism: Stenurella melanura (assembly GCA_963583905.1). Taxonomy (NCBI): domain Eukaryota; kingdom Metazoa; phylum Arthropoda; class Insecta; order Coleoptera; family Cerambycidae; genus Stenurella; species Stenurella melanura. The sequence continues at coordinate 89,479,687 of OY757310.1, forward strand.
ATGTTTTTGTACTTATCTATGATGAGTCTTTAGTAAGAGTTTGAAATAATTACGAGTATTCTTGCTAGTAATATATTCATTTCCTCAATTCTATTTTAGATTACTCTTACATTGTAGGGAATTTGCATTTGCATTTGATTATATCTTTATTGGACTAAATGTATTATGTGTATTATAATAATTCAAAATATTTGCAATCGTCTGATCTAAGGTGGTAATGGGATGGCGATGCCAAAAATTTTCACAATGTTAAAAAAAGGAACCTTGTTCTAATGTATTCACCATGTCCTAAATATCTGAATTCTACTAGCTTGCTTACTTTTTTTGGGCACATGTTTATTCAGCAACGATTTAAGATTATTGACTTGAAATTTGGTACACGTATGTACATACCATGACGAAATCTGAAACCGTATTATATTTTGCGCTATTTCTGGTGAAGGGTTGGAGATAAAATAGATGTAAATGAGGGAAAATATGTAAAATAAGCTGGTAAGAGTACAGTAACTTGGTGTTTGGTGTATATGCTAGAAACCAAGATATCAGATTTTCTTAATTATAATACGACATCTGGAACTAGATTATATTTTAAGATGATTCCGTTGAATGGCTGGAGGTTAAATACAAGTAAATAGGGAAACATAAGTAAAACAAGCAGGTCAGAGTATAGAAACTTGGAATTTGATGTATATACTAGAAACTAAGGCCTTAGATTTTTTATAATACTTTTCAACCATTCCCACAAGGGTTATTCAATAAAATTGAGATATCACTTGAAATTTCGTACACATATAATGATAATAATAATAATATTTTATTTACGGACAAAAAATCGATTACAAAAGCATACATATAGGATTTACAATAACTGAGCATACATATACAGTATATTACGCATTAATTTCACAGATACAAACATACACATATAATATAAAATATACCACACACTGACATTATTTAAGATACCTACCTAATATAAATTAAACATATGATAAATAAATAAATGAAATCACTAGTACAAAATAAGCCGAGCTTGTTTGCAGAATAAGCTATAATTAATATTAAAATAATCAATATGAGCTGCATACATATTATAATTATTTATCATTCTATTCAGAGGTGTATGATTTCCGTAAGAGGTTCTATGAAATTTTGGGTTAAAAATTAGTGGATTCCTGGTGTTCCCAGGAGGTACATTAATATTAATTTCAAACAGGTATGGTGAATTGATCAGATTGTTCATTAACTTATAAATGAAGCTTAAATCGTAGAATATACGTCGCTGGTTAAAAGTGAGCAAGTTGAGATATACGACAGCATTAATAGTATCCAAGTGAATCCCTTGCAGGGTGAGTTTGTAGCATGCTTGTTTTAGAAATTTATGTATTGTAATGACATTTGGAAGTAGATTATATGTTGAGATGATTCCGTTGAAGGGGTGAGGGGTAAGTAGGAGTAAATAGGGGAACATAAGTAAATCAAGCTGGTAAGAATACAGACACTGGAAATTTGGTGTACGTATTAACATCCAAGGCCTCAAATTTCTTTATAATATTTTTCAACCCCCACCACCTCCACTCCATTATTAAAAGGGTTGGTAAAATAAAATTGTGATATTCACTTGAAATTTGGTATGTAGGTATGTGCCGTAATGACATCTGATTGTGATAATTCCGTGGAGGGGGTGGAGAGGGGTTGGTGGTAAATAGGGAAAAATGAGTAAAGCAAGCTAATAAGAGTCCAGAAACTTCATTTTTAAAAGCTTTTATTTTACTCGCTTTGTATATTAGTAAGTGTTTGGGTCAAATCTTGCAATCAAAATGGACCCTGGTGGGTAATGTTCAATGGTGGATTCGGCGGTGCCCGGAGAGATTCGGCAGCGCCCGAATACAAATTCGGCAGCGCTTGGAAGTTACGTTGCTATTCGGCAGCTCCCAAATATGGATTCCGCAGCGCCCGGAAATTTCCTTGGTATTCAGCAGCGTCTGGAATTTCCCTTGGTGTTCGGCAGTGTCCGAATATGGATTCGGCAGCACCCAAATATGGATTCGACAGCTTCCTAAAATGAACTCGGTAACGCGCGGAAAATGTTTTGGTATTCGGCATCGCCAGAAAGTTGGATGCTTGGCTGGCATTCGGCAATACGTACTAGAGTGCAAATGTACTCAAAATGTTTTCCTTTAAAGAGACTTGGATGGGAAATCCGGACGTGGAAGTAGTGATTCCTTAGGCAGCTGTTTTTTATTTTGTTAGTCACAAAAAAATGAGATCGTGCTTCTACTATAAACGTAAATTCCAAGGTTCTGAACTCTTACTAGCATGCTTTACATATTTACTCTTATTTACCCCCAATGCTTCAACGGAATAAGTACAAAATTTAACCTAGTTTTTTCAATTTTTTCTGCTCCTTCGTTTCTGAGATATTCGCGGTGAAAGTGGGGGGTCAATACATTTGAATCGTATATTAGCGCTTAATCTAACGTATTTGAAAAATTTTGAAATCATTTTTGCTGCGTTTTGTATGAACCAAAATGTGTAAATAAAAATTGTTTATATGGATTATTTTTGCCATTCCAAATTTTATAATCTTTTTCATTTCAAAATGAAGTTCAAATTATGCGAAATCGCTGGTATATAACAAACTGAAGCATTCTAACAATACAAATCATACTTTAGTAGATATTCATGTTATTTCAACAGATTTTCTTAAACGTTTACTAAAAGATTGTCCAAAATCAAATAAAATTCCTGAGTTATTTTTAATATTTTAATAATATTTTATTAGTTTTTACCCACAACTTGGCGCGAATATTAATCGATTTTTATACACTATACTTTTAACAGGAAAAATTCAACGAGTTACATGTGTTCTACAAGCTGGCACAATAAATTCGCTTTCATATTCAGTCCAAGGTTGTGGGAAGCGCAAATTTAGATGGGCTAGGACTAGAAAATAAGGTCGTACTCCGTTTAGCATAAACTAAATATATTGTTGAATATAGATTCGCGCCGAAAATGCCAGGCTGTGTCGTGGTTGCATGTTAATAGCGCGGCCTTATCGAAACTCTTTTCTATCAGCTCCTTCATGACCTTAGTCTAATATTTTAGTGAGTGTCCTCTTGGTTTCTTGCCATCTTAATTGCCCTGAACTACCAACCATGCATTGTCCTCCCTCTTGTTCATGCGGCCAAAAAATTAATATAGTCAAAATATTAATAGTAAACACCTTCAGGCTCACATTGACCAAAACAGCTCTTATTCAACTAGCTAGTTGCTACTCTTTCCATCTGCATTCTGCATTAAATCTTATATTTACAGTTTCCGGCATTGCCCACAAAGACACCAAGGTATACCATCTTATTTACTACCTCATAATAACCTATCCTTAACGTGTCTCTTAGTGGTTTTTATTTTCTTGGTCTACAATTATGTTTTTCGTTTTGTTTTAACTTACACTTAAACCGTAATCAGAGTTTTTGTTAGAAAATTTTCGGGAGGTGTGTGAGCTCATTCTTGCTTACTAGAAACTAGAACTAAGGTGGCATCTTCTGTAAATCTGAAATTAGAAATTTTATTTCCATTTATACCTGTCATCCTGCTAGTCCTCCACACATTGCATCACATGTTCACTATATATTTTAAAAAGTTGTTATTATATGCTTGCACCAAAGCAACGTTTTTATTATGTAATTGGCGAATAATAAAGATTAGATACCTGGTGTTCCCATTTCCAACAATGGCATCCACGGTATTTGTCGCATTCCACATTGTCAAAAGTCTTATCTATCTGAACTATGAAGAAGACGCGCCTAGATTGGTAATGTTTCCTTGCTCTCTAGGTAAGTTCTATATTTAGACGTTTAGGCCAATCAAACTAAGCAAAAGGAAATCATTTTTTAGAAGTAATTCCCACTAAAAAAAACACTAGGATCTTATTCAGTACATGTGAAATAACAATTTTCAAACCAGTGCGTCCAAAACAAAGATGCAGAAATAATATGGCGGAAATTTTACGTACGAAAAATTGTGAAAAAGTCTATTTTTCTCGTTTACCTGCGGATGAAACTTTTTCATCGAGAATAGTTTCAAACAATAGTTGTAGGTATTTAAAATACCTAGAAAATGGCGCTAGCTGAGTGAAAATCGAATTGTTAGATTTCTCGGAAATAAAAAAAAAACGTCGAAAAATGACATTTTTTAATTTTGCAGTAACTTTAGCAAAAATTAATTTATTGTAGCAACAATTTCAGGAAATATGCATCATAATGTGCTTAAAAAGGCCATAACCCTAATTTCGAAGGATGAATAGTTTCCGAGAAATTCAACTGTTTACTAAAAAACTGATTTTAGTAACATTTGAATTCACCAAAATGAGGAGGTCCAATTTTAATTTTGCAAAAAGCTTTCTACTCCTCAAGAGTTATACTATGATTGAGCTCAAAGCCGAAGTCAAATATTTCAACTGACTTACTTAAAAACGTCGTTGAAAATGATGCATATTTCTTCGGCATAAACAAATGCACTTAATAACTTTGTCAATTGTTCGTGTATCTAAATGTAAAATGGATATTCACGTATACTCGCATGTTTATACGAATTAAAAAAAAAAACGCTGCCTAAGGAATCACTACTTCCACATCCAGATTTTTCATCCAAGTCACTTTAAAGGAAACATCTTGACTATATTTGCACTCTAGTATGTGGAAATTATTGGTCATAGAATTTTAATTATATTTGGGGCAGATATCATAGAAAAGTTTGAGGAGTTGGTTTCTACCATATATGTTAAAAATGAAGTTTCTATCTAGTTTACCCTACTTATTTTCCACTATTCACAACCTACCACCTCCCACCCCTTCAATGGAGTCATCTCAATCAGATGTCACTATAATACAAACGTGTACTAACTTTCAAGTGAATATCTCAATTTTATGTTATCAATCCGATTAATAATGAAGCGGAGGTGGTGGAGTTTGAAACATATTAGAAAGAAATCTGAAGCCTTGGTTTCTAGTATATATACCGAATCCCAAATTTCTGTACTCTTACCAGCTTGATTCACTTATTTTCCCCTAGTTATTCCTATTAACCCCAACCCTTCTACGGAATCATCCCAAAATATAATCTAGTTCCAGATGTCGTTATAATACATACGTCTACCAAATTACAAGTGAATATCTCACTTTTATTTCATCAACCCCTTTAATAATGTAGTAAGGGTAGTGGAAGGGTTGAACAATATTATTAAAAAATCTGTGGTCTTGGCTTCTAGGACATACACCGAATTTCAAGTTGCAGTACTCTTACCAGCTTGCTTTACTTATTTTTCCCTATTTACCCCTATTTAACCACACTCCTTCAACACAATCATGTCAAAATATAATCTAGTTTCAGATATAGTTATAATACATAAATGTACGAAATTTCAAGTGAAAACTTAAATTTAATTTTATCAACACTTTTAATAAGGGAGTGGGGGTGGTAGAGGGATGGAAAATACTAATAAAAAAACCTGAGACCTTCGCTTCTAGTATATACACCAAATCCCAAATTTCTGTACTTTTACCAGCTAGCTTTACATATTTTCCCTTCAACGGAATCATCTCAAAATATAATCTAGTTCCAGATGTCGATATAATACATATGCGTACTAAATTTCATGTGAATATCTCAATTTTATTTTAGCAACCCCTTGAATAATGGAGTAGGGGTGGTGGAGGGCTGAAACATATTATTAAAAAATCTGAGGCCTTGGCTTCTAGTACATACACCGAATTTCAAGTTTCTGTAGTCTTACCAGCTTGCTTTACTTATTTTACCCTATTTACCCCAAATTAACCCCCAACCCTTCAACGGAATCATCTCAAAATATAATCTAATTCCAGATGTCGTTATAATACATACGTATACGAAATTTTAAATGAATATCTCAATTTTATTTTATCAACCGCATTAATAATTTGGTAGAGGTGGTGGGGGGTTGAAAAATATTATAGAAAAATCTGAGGCCTTAACTTCTAGTACATACACCGAATTTCTAGTTTCTGTACTCTTACAAGCTTTCCTTATTTATTTTCCCCTATTTACCACTATTTAATCCCCAACCCTTTACCGTATATCCTCAAAACACAATCCAGTTCCAGATCTCGTTATAATATATACGTGTACAAAATTTCAAGTCAATATCTTGAACCGTTCCGGAGAAAACGTGCGGACAAAAAAAAGTTACAGGCAGACAGAGAGACAGACAGACCGACAGACAGACAGAAACATTTTTTTCGCTCAAATTTAAAATCTCGACGTTTCATGACATTCTAAACCTATTTCAGGAATAAAAAATGTTGAACATTTGTTTGCGATTACTATACTTCCAATCCACTACGTGGATGTGGAAGTAATTAACTCCCTCCGACCACCAGGACTCGAAATAATTAATTATATAGCGGAAACCTTATTTTTAAACTTACAGCGCTGATATTTGCAGGTATTGCAACAGAGGATTTTTTTTAGGTACATCGGAAACCAAGATGTAGACGAATGATTTTGAATGCGCGAGTCAACTTTTGAACGTAGAGACATCGCTGCTGCAGGCCTATTTTGCCAGCGCACATGGCTCGACTAGCTGGTGCGAGCGCTTCACTTCAACAAGAACCATGTTATCAAAAAAGGCGGTGAAACAATTGTTTATATTGGTCTATCGAAAGTTGAGGTATTCAAGTGCAATACCTGCAAGTCTTAGCGCTGTAAGTTAAAAAAATAAAGTCTGGGGAATTAAAAAAAATATATCTCGAGTTCGGAAGGTCGGAGAGAGTTTATTTTTTTTAAATCGTATAAAAATACCAGCTACGCGAATATCCACTTTACATTTCGATACACGAACGACCGACAAAGTTATTAAGTAGGTACATTTGTTTATACCGAAGATATATGCATCATATTCAACGGCGTTTTTAAGCAACTTAGTTAAAATATTTGACTTCAGCTTTGAGTTCAGTCATAGTAAAACTCTTGAAGAGTAGAAAGCCTTTTTCAAAATTGAAATTGGACTGCCTCATTTTGGGGAATTCAAGTGTTACTAAAATTACTTTTTAATAAACAATTTACTTCCGCGGAAACTATTTATTCGTCGGAATTCGGGTTACGGCCACTTTTTAAGCACATTATGACGCATATTCCTTGAGATTGTTGATACCATAAATTAATTATTGTAAAAGTTACTGCAAAATTAAAAAAATTGCATTTTTCGATATTATTTTTTAATTTCCGAAGCATCGAGTCGAATTTTCGTTCAGCGGGCTCCACTTTGTAGGTATTTGAAATACCTACAACTATTGTTTGAAACTTTTTTCGATGCAAAAGTTACATTTGCAGATAAACGAAAAAAAAACGACTTTCTCACATTTTTTCGTACGTAAAATGTCCGCCATTTTGTTTTTGCAACTTTGTTTTAGATGCACTGGTTTGAACATTGAAATTTGGCATGTACTACATATGATCCTAGTTCTTATTGTAGTGGAAATTACATTTAGAAAATTTACTACTTTGATTGGTCTAATTTGCTGACTAGTACCGCGTTCTTTATTGCTTGCTCAGGGGCTATTTACCATAACCAATTATGCCGAAATCTGGATTGAAAAATACACATCATTACTTTACTAGCGTGTGGTATTAACAACAGCAATCTGTGGTTGTAGCAGGCAACTATCGTCCACTTATGCGGTGATAGTGACTTTGAGGTTCCACAGTCATTGGACCCAGTCCCTGTAGCCTATGCCTTTTGGCACATTCTTTAGTTTTTGCATGGCTGTCTCCACTTCGGACTTGTATTGAAGGTCATAATCCGGCTGAAAGTAATCTTTTGCCTCATGACGGACGCTTCAGTTTTTGATGGTCCAGTCTTCCGGAATAAATTTGGGGAATATATAAACGAAGTCAACTTACTACATAAAGAAAATCAAAATGCTTCGTAAGATCGTTATACATGCAGCAACGGTAATACAAAGAGAGACATAATAATGTAAAACACCTTTGATATCACTATAAGATCTAACTAAAGCATGAGCAGCAGCATCATCCTGTTATTCGATTTATTATTCAACCGTCAGTGATGTCGGAAAGGGACTACAAGCCCCTTTCTTAGCGAAAATATATGATTGTTGAATAATAAAATGAATGCCAGAAGGACGTTGCCTTTCTAGGAAAGCGAACGCAACTCTTAAGCTTTTGTTTCAACCCATTCTCGCAATATCTTTAAGAAATGTAACAAAGAAAAATAGCACCCTATATCTCAATGGCGGTCCATCCCTGAATCCAGACTCATATGAACTAGCCCCTTGTGCCTCTACCAGGCAGCCCACGTGCAAACATTTTGTGCCTACTTCAAAAGTAGGCCTCAAATGATCCTATATTTTGCACCATAGCACATAGGATCTCGCGATGATAGGATCGTGCGATTGATTGCTATGAGCAATAAAATTGCGCAAGTGCGTTCAATTGTTTAATAAATGCTAGCACTAATTTAGTGTGCAAATTTTTGGATTTTTCTTCTTAAGTTATCATGTTGACAAGATGAATGGATGAACTGGCGAAGGATATTTTCTAACAGTTGTTCAGAATTCTACGACTAATACAATGGCATAAAAGGTTTTGTCCTACGACCAATTAACAATTTTATTCCCTCTCCCGATAATGTCGACTTTGTTTCTGAGACAGACATAGGTATATTTTACAATATTTTGGTGTTTATGGAAAATATTTCAGCTTCAGAATCACAGTAAAGTGGAAAATAACCAAACAATAATTTATCTATGTAAAGATTTAAAGTGTTTGAAATAAAGTCATACCCCCTATTTTTTATTTAATATGGGGGGAATTATGTTACCTGCTGCTAATAGTCGATAACATTTGCGAATTCTTAAATTTCTTATATCTCTGAAATTGACTGTAAATATTAACCAGTTAACAAAAAACCTGAAATATTTATCAGGTGTCTCAATTAATAAATTTAATAATATATTCTCATTAGAGGACTAAACCTTATATATTTTGTGGTAGCAAAGCGTGTATTTTTAGATGATTTAATGAAATTTGATAGTCGGCGAAGATAAATGGTGTGACTGATTACCCACTGTAAGTTATTTGTAAAATTACAGTTAATTTATGCACCTCTTCAAAATCAAATACATCGCGCCACCTAGTAAGCGATAGTTGAGGCTCGGCTGTGAGTTTAGCCTACTCAGTGGTTATATTGCAGTTCTCATACATCATTCGCAGTAAATAGATACCTTCAAAAAATAATTTGAATATAATATGGGGTAATTGATTAAAATTACAGCAATTTGTTTTAATTATATATCAATGGTATCGGTATATATTTTATCATATTAAAGTGTATAAGTGAGGAGAAAATTAGGCATGCCAATCAACAAGGCATTGACTTTGTTTATATTATTAAGCTGTTAAATAGTTACAACAATTTAAACGTAGCTGGGTTTAATTTTGAATAATTACTGTGTAGAAAACAAATTAACACTTATTTGTTAAGAGCGATATCAAGTAGCCTATTAATAATTGTAATTAACGGTGAATTATACTCATTTAAATAAAAAATAAGTGTTAGGGATAATTGAACACTTACCGTATTGCATTATTTAGAGTGATAAATGTCATTGATCGGTTAATTTGTTTTCTAGTTTTCTGAAGATAATAGTTGGTATTGAACTTGACTTCTAGCACACCTATTTAAACGATTTTTATGTGGAAATTTCTAAAATGATTAAATGGCTATTTAGGATCGGGTTTTTCAACTGTTGGGTAACATATCTATTACTTTTAAAAGAGCCTGGCTATTTCTTAAATTACAATATATTATTACTGTAATTTTAGAACTAAACCTTATTATGTAAGTTACATTGTTTGTAGTGGGATTTATGGGAAAATCGGATATTAGTTAATCAGTAATTACTATGATTAGGTAGTAGTTAACTAACACTTTAAAATGCGATATTGGCTACCGTGAATTTGAGAAACATATTTGGTTTTTTATCTCTCACAATCTATGCAAGTATTTAAAAAAGAAATTTCTTGCGTTTCCAGCCAAAAGTATTTTCATATTGTGGAACAAAATATTTATCAGGTGTCTCATTAACACAAGCATATTAATAAGATTTTATCTAAAGCAGCTTAAAACTATTGTTACGTTTGCTTGGCAAAATTTCATATGATCTATTTATATCACAAGTAATTTTTTTTGTATCACTACATAATTGCGGTTTGATGAAGGTATATTGTGATATATCATTTATTTATCACCTAGAATATTAGTTTTAAATCTTTCATTGCATAGAAACAAAATTTGTAGTCGCTCTGATTTTCAAGTAAAATAAAAAAAATTGATATCTTTTTTCAGTAATATTAAAACGATTATTTCATTTCTTATACTAATAAAAATATCGGTGGTCTCTTGATATAAAGCAATACAATTGACACGATATAGTAGGAAGACCGAAGCGATGTTTTTACTATAATATACCTAACACAAGGAGGTACTTTATTATTTATTGCCCAAAGGACCATACAAACGGCATAGCAGAAAGTAAATACCGCCGATTATTCGTATAAATAATTTTCTCTGATTTACATGGTTTCATGTTATTTACTTACATTTTAAATGAAATTAGAAGTTTTGTTATATAATTCATTTCCCATATAAATGGGACTTCTTCAAGCGTTGATGAATTGTGTAACGTGTTGAATTATTTCTTTTATAAATTCACTATAATATGAATAACTAAAATTATTCGTTACAAAATTCGATACAAAATTTTCGTAACAGAGAACTATTTCTAAAATAGAAATCAACCAAACCCACAGTTAAAATATTTAAATTTTAGTGGTATTCCGGTAGCCAATATCGTATTTGAAAACACCTGATTGATTGCTTTGAGCCTTTGAGGTTTAAATATACTTTCGATATACCGTGATCATCCCCAAAACATAACTCAATATAATTCTCTAAGAACAAAATGTACATAATAACATAATATGTCATAGAGAACCTACAAGAGTTTGTAGTTTCTTTGCCGTTGAATCTATGTGAGGCCTCCAAATAATTGCGGTATACACCAAGAACTTTTGTAGATGATACTTGTTCCATCAATTTTTCATCAATTCCTAGATGTTCGATGGCTTTCGTTGTACATGCAGATTCTAGGTAAGAGCGTAAAATTCTAAGCGAGGAAATAAATAGTTTAGAGATATTCAAAAATTGTTAATCCACCTTAAAATAATTTGACAAGTTTATCATGTTAGTATGTGTATGGCTTCTGAAAAAGCGTTTTTACACATAGGTACTAAATATATTTAGAGAATTAAAAAAAAAGTAAATCATTTACAGGAAATGAAACATTTTTGTTTTAATTTGTCTGATTTAACCCTATTTACCTTAACTACTTGCGTTCTGCTCGGCACACACTAACCACACTAACAGGTCATTTACTTTACAGCTTTCCATATTTTGATAGCTTGTCAATAAGTAATTTGTAATTTATTAAAGCACACATTTTACTTCATGGTTCCTATCCAACTGATTGTATTTGTTATTAAATGACATGGCAGTTTCGGTAGACGGTAGATAGTACAGTTGTCATAGGTTTTAACTTAAAAAAAAAACGGCTGAAATTTTGTTCATGATATTTTGTTTTCTAATAGTAAAAATGTTTACATCGGTATCACTTCACCGAAACAACTGAATCCCTAATTCTGTAAACTTCGTTTTTTAATATCTCTGGAAATATTTACCGGACAAAGGAGAATATTTTGAAAAAGGGTCATATAATTTTTTTTGTAGGATAGGTATATACTTTTATGCAAATTGAAGTCAAAATGCCGTCCAACTTTACGAATTTACTTTCGCGCAGGAATCTAAAAAGTTATAAATTTCATAGACGCTACTTCATAAAAGCATCACATCTCCGTCAGAACGGAGTCTAAATAAAAACGAGAAAAATCGCCTTAGGAAGAAAGTGTAAGCTTTTAGATGATAGAAGTATATATTACCTTTGATGATAAACAAATTTAATAGAACTAAGTTGAGAAAAACTATAGTTGAAGAAGGAAAGCTTTTAAATTGTTTTTCTATTTTTATCTTCTTTTACTTTAAAAAAAATTTACTCTGAATTATATAAAATAAGATACAATTTACAAGGTTACATATTCTAATAAAATTTAATCAGGAAAACGTAAAAAATAAAAATTTTAAGTATATGAATAATTTGCACCTACTCAAATGTCATTTTATCCAAAATGATTCTTCCTACAAAAAAAATACAATTACACCTTTTGTCTCTTAAATATCCTCTTTTTCAAAAAATAATTTAACTTTTTTCAACTTTCAACAATTTTATTAATTGAGCACCCCTTATAGAGATGTAGACATTTGTGCTTCTTAAGTAATATACTTTGAAAATAATCGTGTGACAAACAGGCATTTGGACTAAAACAATATACACGAGTCTGTCTGACAGCTGATATTGTTTTATTACATTCAATGGCTACTATGATTTTTTCAATGTTATTAGGTTACCAGATTTACACAGAAATGCGCCATTTTAGTTTCCAAAGCCCACTAATCTATTATCTATTAGCCGCATGTTTCTAAAAGTTTGGTTGCATTGTATTTTGGCTGAAATCTCAAATAATTCTAAGCGGATTTTCAAAATTTTGGTATCATTTGATTCGTATGAAAATGAGGTATTTAAAAATGTTGGTGAAAGATTAAATTCCCATTTAAAAAAAAACGAGTTAGTGGGTAAAAATCACATTTAAAAATTTTAAACGCCTCTAGAGAATTAAGTAATGCAATCATATTGCTCTTTTTATTTTTGTAGTAACGTAGCACACAAACTAAAATATATTTTGGGCACCACAGCACTCTGGATTCAGAAATAGATTTTTTAATAAAATGTTTAATGTTTATCAAAAAGTTACCAAAATGGATGTGTTGTATTCAAAATTTCCTCTAGATTCCAAAAATGTAAAAATATACAGGGTGTTCTATTTAAAAATCTAAAGTTGTGGGCATTTCCCGTCAAACCGGATGTGCACCAAACTTGATTTTTTATTGAAAAGATGGCATTTTAGTCATGTAATAAGGCCTCCAAATTTCAATTTTCTATTCCAAATATTTTAGGAAATATCGGGGCGAGCGCAATTCGTGACTCACCCGGTATATTAAGCTATATAGCAATTGTGCATCTTAGATCACCTTCAAGCCTGATACTGCAGCTGATGAAAGTGACAACATGAATGCGCCCATAATATGTTTATTAGTTTACACAAAATTTTACATTCAAAAATAATGTTTATCAACATGTATCCATAGAAGATTTAATTCAATTCATCAAAATATTATAATTTGCTAATTTTACTTATATCTTTTATTAACTTGATATGCATCCTAGAATTTTTCCGTAAGTGAAATGGCAGTTATGTTTTCTTACGTTCCATCGTCAGAGAACAAAAGTAGTTACAATTTTACGACATTAGATAAAATTAATATTATTACATTTTTCTAGTCTGTTGAGTGTTTTGACGTAACTAAACACTGAAATAATGTACTGCTTCTTCCATGTCTGCGTTGTACTTAAAGGTTTGTACTATAGGTAAGGTTTAATCTATGTGCAGACTTAGAGTTTTTGTTTATAAATGGTGATATTAAATATTATTGTTTGTACACTTTATTTTGCGGACTTGGGGGAAGAATGTAAAAATATTTAAGTTGTATTATAATATTTCCATTTTAATGAACTGAAATATGCTTCGCTTAAATTATCTATATCAGTGCTGTTATTTATTCGTCATTGTGTCTTTTAATTTACAGCATTTTATGTATCCTTCTTGGGTGATACTTCGGTTCTTTTTCTAAAAGTTCAATATTATCAAAGTTAAAATTGTGTTTGTATTCTAAAGCATGTTTCGTGAACGGTATCGAAAGTACTTATGTGTGTATGTTGTCATAGGCAGGTATTGTTTTGTGAAAAATGTATTTGTTGGCGGTATAGTTCAGGTTTTGCTGTTATATTTTAGCATTTAATATGTTTCATATATTTTCAGATGCTTTTGGTACGTGTTCCATACACACATACATATACAAACATATATATGTTTGTTATAATCTTGATTTACTTCATTCTTAATTTTATTGTATATTATGTATCTTCCTTTTTTATTACCGGCAAATAAAAATGTGTTGGGTAGGAATTTATTTCGAGGATAGGTAATTTTAATTTCCTTAAAATTATTTTGTCTGCATTTTAGGATGTGAAAGTTGGATGCCATGATCCAATTGATTATTGATCGTACTTTATTTACAGCACAGAGTTATTTAATATACCTAATTAAACATAATTGAAGAATATAAGTAGGATATAATAATATAGGATATAGGATATAAGTGAAAAATAAACTTAAAATGGAAATAAGGAGAGAAATAATGTTTTAAGTTAAGAACTGCTTACGTTAAAATATGGTTAACAAATAAGAATTTGTTAACTAAACTAAAGGTCTATGCTGCATTTATATAAGCCCTATATTAGATTAACATGCGACATTTTTAGGATTAGAGGAACAGAATTTAAGAGCCTGAAAAGTACCGTCGGCTCCAGGCAACATTTCCAGATACTGCTAGTATCTGTCATAACGGTGTAATATAAATTTAGTTCAGTCATTTAACATTTTTTTTTACATATGTAAATTTAATTATCGTTTGTGTGCAGGAAAAAGGCAAATTACCTAAATATAGTATTTATTCCTGGTAACAATGTAATGTAAAATATGGAGATAAGCAAGCTGAACTAAATTTAGTGGATCAGGTTTATAAAATGTGTATAATATATTAAAGGTATTCAATAATCATGTTTTGTATAATAACTTTTGTAAAAATAAAGTTAATTTTGCGTATGAAAGTTGGATGTCATGATAAAAAATAAAATGGTAAATTTATTTTCGGCCGAAATTACCTAAAATATTTGAAACAATTTTAACTTGTATGATTATAACAGCATAATGTTCATAAAGTTACATAAATTCGTTTGTTGTTATGGCAACAAATACACTCTTTAGCTGTTACTTATGAAAATACCAAATTCGAATTCATTCAATTTAAGCCGAGTACCGGCTCCTCCGCCAAAATGTAGACTCTATATTCACAATTATTGTAATTAATATTTTATCGCCCAAAAGCGAAAATTTGTCTGACAAAAATAGAATTGCAGATATATGAAGGCGACATTCATCTATAATATAACTAATACGATCATAATAAGATATTTTCTTTCATTTAATATAACGTTGAATTATTTTCAATAATTGAATTATTTATATTATATTTTAAGCAATTACATAGTAGACAACAGAAATACCTAATTTATAATGATATAAGGCATAGGATTTTAGAATTCAGAACCTGATGCTGCTCACATTTTCAACCTGAGTCAAAGGTACTTAGTATACTTTTGTTTTCTAATATACTGAACTAAGAGCCAGTGGCATTTTTCAGTGATGATTTAGTTAAGGTCTATTTTTTGAGAGGATGTTGAGGGAGGTATAACTAAGTGTCATCCGTGAGAATTAGTCCGGATTCCAGTCGTAAGGGGGTGGCAGAACGCCCCCAATGTGTAAAAAAAACTCATCTTTTTATTATTTAATTAAGGCTGAAATTTTTTCCAGTACTCCTTGGATAGCCCACAAACATTGATCTAATATTGGCAGAATGATTGGCCAGTCTTAAGAGGGTGGCAGAACACCCCCAATATGTCGTGGGAGTAATGAACTTTTTATTATTTAGTTAAGATTCATTTTTTAGTATGTTGCTGTAGCAACTATTCCAAGTATATATGCAAAATGGCAGAACAAACTGGCGGTCGTAACTACCTGGTAGAACGATTTAAATGTGCGTATGCACGCTGTGACTTCGTGCCTTCGGTCGCAGATTAATTTGTATTATGAATGCTTTAAATATTTAGACCCATTTTGTAATCACAGACCTTCATTTACCTTTGAAGCTGGTATTTTAATACTCATTCGATGGAAATGTGACTTAAAAGATACAAAAATTTGTTTTTCATTCGAGAATAACTTTACAACTATGAGGGACACGAAAAAGTTGTACTGTTGTTGGAAATTCAATTCAATTCAATAAAAAAGGTCTCTTAACATTTTTTCGCATATTGCTTAGTTTCTGTGAAAATAAAGAATTTTCTTTTCGGATTTCGGAAAAATATAATCAGTATCGACTGAGAACGACAAATTATGATGTATATTATTGTAATTGTATTGTCATAATAATTGAAAAATGCGATTTCCAAGAAAGGAATTACTAAAAAAATTTTAAAAAATTGTGATTATTAAAGTTCCCCGTTCCAGATAGATAAATAACATTGTGAATATACAGGGTGCGCCAAAGTTCTGATTTTGGTCGATTACGGCTGTATTTGAAATGGTGGAAATATATTGTCTATAGATTATTTTCTTGATTTTCAATTCTGAATAACCAGAAAATATGTACAATTATACAGGGTACTCCGTTTTCGTTGTCCGAGCAACAACTTCGTTATTTTAAATGGAACACCCTATATTTTTTTCCTTTATCGAGTTACCCATCTAATTATATTCATAATTCTATTAAGGTGGTAGGTACTTAAAATGAACCGTTTACGATATAAAAAAGATTTTTTGACAAAAAGTGAGGTTTGCGGATAAGTTTTTGAGTACCTCTGATTTCATAGACAAGAGAGTTTTCAAAATTCTGCTTATACTGTTATGTTGAGCATATTAAGGGCTAGTAGGGCAGAAACATTATTAATATTAATCTTATACAGAGTGCTGAAAAAATTGAGTTTAATGTTTCGCTAATAAAAAAGGCCGTAATTCAATTTTTTCAAATGGGACGTACTATTTTCAGTTCTGTCATCTAATGAAGTGTTAAATTATCTTTCCATTGATATATCATAGTAGGTATTTATCTTTAGGAGTTGCATAGATATTAAGGTTAATTGTCTGGATCAGTCATTTTTCTTGCTGGAACTTCATGAGGTTTGTACTGCACTTCACCAGTTTCGATAAATCTGTCTCTAAGATTACTAAATGCAGGTTCTAAAGGGTGTCTCCTTTCAGGATATCTGGTTTTATAGACTCGGGATGCTAAGAGGCTGTTCCTTGAGCACTCCCCCAGAATAAAAATCATGTCAACCATTTCTTCCCGCGAATAATTCATATTTAATATAATTATATGCAAATGCAACTTCCTGGAACTGTAAAAGCTACTAGTATTTTATTAAAGACAATCAAAACAAAAGCACTTACCGATATAGCAGTAACACAAAACTTTAGAACATCCACAGACACGTGTTTTGACATCTATGTCTCTTCGGTGCGGCTTTTTCTAAAGTTCACAATCAACTGAAATATGTAAGCAAATACTCGTGTTATAACTATCAAAGGATTACCAGAACAGGATATTAAAAATTAAAATTAGATTATAGGAAATTCCCCGTAAAGGGATAATTATCAATATAATTATATGCAAATGCAACTTCCTGGAACTGTAAAAGCTACTAGTATTTTATTAGCTAATAAAATACTAGTAGCTTTTACAGTTCCAGGAAGTTGCATTTGCATATAATTATATTGATAATAAAATACAAAAATAATTAATAAAATACTAGTAGCTTTTACAGTTCCAGGAAGTTGCATTTGCATATAATTATATTGATAATTATCCCTTTACGGGGAATTTCCTATAATCTAATTTTAATTTTTAATATCCTGTTCTGGTAATCCTTTGATAGTTATAACACGAGTATTTGCTTACATATTTCAGTTGATTGTGAACTTTAGAAAAAGCCGCACCGAAGAGACATAGATGTCAAAACACGTGTCTGTGGATGTTCTAAAGTTTTGTGTTACTGCTATATCGGTAAGTGCTTTTGTTTTGATTGTCTTTAATAAAATACTAGTAGCTTTTACAGTTCCATTTCCAAGTTGCATTTGCATATAATTATATTAAATATGAATTATTCGCGGGAAGAAATGGTTGACATGATTTTTATTCTGGGGGAGTGCTCAAGGAACAGCCTCTTAGCATCCCGAGTCTATAAAACCAGATATCCTGAAAGGAGACACCCTTTAGAACCTGCATTTAGTAATCTTAGAGACAGATTTATCGAAACTGGTGAAGTGCAGTACAAACCTCATGAAGTTCCAGCAAGAAAAATGACTGATCCAGACAATTACCCTTAATATCTATGCAACTCCTAAAGATAAATACCTACTATGATATATCAATGGAAAGATAATTTAACACTTCATTAGATGACAGAACTGAAAATAGTACGTCCCATTTGAAAAAATTGAATTACGGCCTTTTTTATTAGCGAAACATTAAACTCAATTTTTTCAGCACTCTGTATAAGATTAATATTAATAATGTTTCTGCCCTACTAGCCCTTAATATGCTCAACATAACAGTATAAGCAGAATTTTGAAAACTCTCTTGTCTATGAAATCAGAGGTACTCAAAAACTTATCCGCAAACCTCACTTTTTGTCAAAAAATCTTTTTTATATCGTAAACGGTTCATTTTAAGTACCTACCACCTTAATAGAATTATGAATATAATTAGATGGGTAACTCGATAAAGGAAAAAAATATAGGGTGTTCCATTTAAAATAACGAAGTTGTTGCTCGGACAACGAAAACGGAGTACCCTGTATAATTGTACATATTTTCTGGTTATTCAGAATTGAAAATCAAGAAAATAATCTATAGACAATATATTTCCACCATTTCAAATACAGCCGTAATCGACCAAAATCAGAACTTTGGCGCACCCTGTATATAGAATCTTTTATATTATTTTGAATTATAGTAAAAATGTTCCGAGACAGGAAATACATAAAATAAATAAAATATATTTCAAGAAACATCGCTATTAATTATTGCAATGCTAGAAAAAATTGAATAAATCGTGATACGTAAATGAAAAGAATATTTCTAATACATTTTTTTATAGAGAACTAATTTTGAAAAAAACTATTCGATAAACATCATGAAGTATATATATTACTTCATGATGTTTATCAAATAAATGTTTTTATTAATTAATTCTCTATAAAAAAATGTATTAGAAATATTCTTTTGAATCACGTATCACGATTTATTCATTTTTTTTTTAGCATTGCAATAATTAATTTCGATGTTTCTTGAGATATGTTTTATTTATTTTATGTATTTCCTGCCTCGGAACATTTTTGATATAATCCAAAATAACATAAATTATTCTACATATATTCACAATGTTATTTATCTATCTGGAACATGGAACTTTAATATTTTTTTTTTTAATTTTGTAATTTTTTTCTTGGCAATCACATTTTTCGATTATTATGACAATACAATTACAATAATATACATCATAATTTGTGGTTCTCAGTCGATACTGATTATATTTTTCCGAAATCCGAAAAGAACATTCTTTATTTTCACTTTATCTCCGAAATGAAGTGAGATACGGAAAATGATTTAGAAAGCTTTTCTACAAAAAGTGCTCAAGTCATATTCTCGTATCTAGCATAGTTCAAAAGATATTTGCGTTTGAATGTAAAAAATATTTGATTTTTTTTATTTCCACTGTATCGCAGAAACTAAGCAATATACGAAAAAATGTTAAGAGACCTTCTTTTTTGTAGAGAATTGAATTTCCGATAAAAAACAACAGTACTACTTTTCGTGTCCCTTATAGTTGCAAAGTCATTCTCGAATGAAAAACAAATTTTTGTAACTTTCAAATCGCATTTCCATCGAATGAGTATTAAAATACCAGCTCCAAAGGTAAATGAAGGTCTGTAATTACTAGAATGGTTCTAAATAAATGAGGAAAATTACCGTTTATATTTAAAGCACTCATAATACAAATTCATTTGCGACAGAACTCACGAAGTCACGGCGCGCATACGGCACATTTAAATCGTTCTGCCAGGTAGTTGCGACCGCTATTTTGTTCTGCCAATTTGCATATATACTTGGAATAGTTGCTACAACAATATACTAAAAAATGAAGCTTAACTAAATAATAAAAGTTCATTGCTCCCACGACATGTTGGGGGTGTTCTGCCACCCTCTTAAGACTGGCCAATCGTTCTGCCAATATTAGATCGATGTTTGTGGGCTATCAGAGGAGTACTGGAAAAAATTTCATCCTTAACTAAATAATAAAAAGATGCAGTTTTTTTTGTACACATGGGAGGCGTTCTGCCACCCCCTTACGACTGGAATCAGGGCTAATCCTCACGTATGACACTTAGTTATACCCGCCTCAACATCCTTTCAAAAAATAGGCCTTAACTAAATCATCACTGAAAAATGTCACTGGCTCTTCTACTATACTGGCATAATGTGTATTATCACAAAAAGATTTAACAAAAGAATAAAAACCAGACGTCCTAATGAAGCAAGAAACAAATGTATTCTTAAGTGTCGTGTTACATATCGTTTCTGTGAGATAAATATTTTACATAATAATACATTTTTAACACACAGGCTCAGATTCAGAGAACGTGAGTGTCAATTGAATTCGCCCCTCAATTCACTATTCAGCAATCACTCTATAAGTAAGAAATTTATGTCAGTAGTTGAGTATAAGAATTATTTAATAATCTAAAATAACTAATAGTCAAATAGGCCTGTGTATTTTAAATTGTGCTTACATATATTTTTGTGGCAATTTGTCGCTAAATGTCCCTCCTTAATTTTGTTATTAAATAGTTTTATTTACACTATCATTTGTAATAACATAAGTTTTATTTGAAAACTGGTGTAGTATTTTCTCTAATCCCTTCTGTATATTTGCTGTTTTCTGTACACTTTATAGAATGGATAAGGAGAATTCCAGTTATCTGAACGGATATATTTCATATCCTATCTAGGATGGATATGAAACCAACCACAGTTCGTGTATTAAGTACATAGCCAACTATTCGGTTAAAAAAATTCAAGTTACTACGCAAGCTGTCAAAGTCACAGTTCGTATATTAACTACATAGATAACTATTCGTTTAAAAAAATTCAAGTTAGTGCATAAGCTATCAAAGTAATTTTCAGTGTGTGTGTATTAATGTTCAATAAATCTTTTAAAATTGTGTAGTTTTTTCTTAAGCTGGTCGTAGAAAAAGTATACTGTATAACTCGAGTGGATTATCCATATTCACTCTTGTTGCACAAACTGCTTTTCCTGTACAATTATTACTTCTTCTTAGAACATGAAAGTTAGAGATAAATTATGTCAACCAAGTGAAACCATATGTCAACAATGTATTTTCAATATTGTACTGTGGTACTTTAAGTCTTTTTAATAAACGTTATCATGTTTTCGAAAAATAGTCATATGCATGATATGCCTAGGCATATTAGCAACATTATTTTCAGTACTTGGATTCGGGGTGTTATGAATCAGATTTCCATGCAAATATTTATTTTTGTAATGGTTATTAAAAACACAATACATCGTGTCTTACAAAACCTTAATTTACATATACTTTTTACAACTTTATCGTTTATTATTTTTGACAATACTTATTTCTTACAAATTATTAGGGACTCAATCCGGCGGCAATTGAACTATGATGTAGTGCAAGTTTTAAACACATGTTAATTGGTACACATCTATTCTTGTAAATGTCAAAATAGAATACTTATATTAAATTACATATTAGATAATGTGTATCATTAATATTATTTTCCTCTCTTTTATAAAACAATGTAGATACTCATATAACTAGATTCTGAAACGAAGATTTCTTTGAACACGTGAGAGAAGTGCAGAAAAGACGAGTTTTAGACATGATGTTTTCTACTACCAAATATTTTAAATTAGAAACAATAGAGAGTTATTGCAAAACGAAAAGGGGCTGACTTTATTAAAAGAAACTTTAGATAAACTATCCTGTATTCCAATTTATCATCCATTTTTAAAGTGAGTTATTGCAACGGTGATCTCCTCATACCTTATGTTGATACTTTATTTTGACAATTTTCCCTAACCTAAAAAATCCAAATTGGGCATTGCCGGTATCATTATCATTTGTTCGCGTTTAAAATGAATATGGAAGAACAATTAGAAGTAGCTATTCTAGCTGGTGTTAATGATGAAGAAATTGAAATGTTACTTCTACATAACATAATTGATATTTATATCGGTAATGAACAAATTAACGCTGTAGACCCCGTGAACTTCGATTTAAATAATATGACTGACGATGAAATAGAGGTTAATTTTCGTTTTCAAAGATGGGATATAATACGATTGCGAAATTGCGTCTTACTAATATTTGAATCTCACACGTTTTTTATCTTTTTCTTGTGTCATTATCGCCAACAAAAGTAACAATTTCCTTAGGGAATTCTCGTCTGATGCAAGTTTCGACAAGTTCCTAAATGTGTCAAAATTAAGGTGCTTTTAATAAAGGAAAGCCTTGCCCGTATTTAAGTTAAATACGGGATGCCTGTATTTTATTAAAAGCAAATGCTTAACGATGTTTTCAATGCGCATGCGTACATGTCAAATTAAAGGAAACTTTTATTAAAGGATCTGTAAACCGAAGTTGCAATATCTCTCTATTATAGAACTTTTCTTTTTAATTGCTGTCAAACTGGCAAATGTCATATTAAAGAATAACTAAAAGCTGAAATTTTATGCAAATGAAATTCTAAGAATTATTTTGGAGTAAATAAAATAAAATTATATAAAAAAATCTTAAAAAAATCTTCTTTAAAAACATGATTTACATAATTTTATTTTTTACTTTTCAGTCTTTACCTATTTTACAGACAAACAGACAGACAAAGCCCTTTCACTTGATATCTATGTCAAGGATGTTTTGAAGAAAAAGGTAATACGTCATTCTAGAGCGTCCGCCATATTGAATTTAGAATAACGTTTCATAGTATTTTACTTTCATTTAATACTCATGTCAACGGAGTTGTGAAGAAAAAGGTGTTACGTCATCGTGGGTCATCCGCCATATTAGGTTTAGAATGACGTCATATAGTTAATCGTATTTTACTTGTCAAACCCTTTCATTTGATACCCATAATAAGGCGGTTGTGAAGAAGAAGCTGATCCGTCAATTTGGGACGTCCGCCATATTGGACTTAGAAAGACAATAGGTATGAAATGAAAAGTGTGTTATAAGCATACACCTCTTTTTCTTTAATCACAAACTGTGCAAAAACATAAAATCATAGAAATATAGCCAAGGTAAGTTCGAAATATGCTTTTTCAAAATGAAGTAATAACGCAACATTATATTAGACTGCGCAGTTATATGCAAAATTTAGTGTGAAGATTCGGACTACAACAGCCGTCAAAATAAACTGATTAAGAGGGCGGGTGTGACACTACTTTGCATTGATTATCTCGTGTCATATGATAAAGAAGGTATATTTTGTAATCCTAAAATATGACATTTCGTTCGGTTTCTTTAAGAATACCTCACTCACAAAAAAATATTTCTTGAGAATAGTTCTGAAACAATATGCTGCGGGCGCTTAAAATTGTTATAATGTTGTATGGTTAACATTCGTAGTAGAAAGATATTTTCAATGAAATTTATAACACATTAAATTCATTCTGTCAAAGATACATTAAAGTTGTATCAACTTTAACATGTTACGTTTGCTATGAATTTCGCAAACAACCCTCTGATAGCTAGATTCTTAAAAAATGCGTGCTCGAAAGCGACTCCCGTATTCTGTACGTATCGGTATCTGTAGATGTTGTAAATAAGAAGGAACCCAATACCGCTAATTTCACTTGATGATAAGCTTATCGCTTCTCAGATTTAAATATATTTCATCACATATTGTATCTAGGTTTACATGTTTATTGCAGACAGATGTCTTCCTTATGAAAGCAGGGTTTAATTTATATCAAACCTTGCTTTATTATACACATGGTTATACCATTCGACACAATTACATGTATTTGTACATAGCTAGTTAACAAAGATATCGATTAATTCTCCGTCTATAATTATTATTCGAAATATACATTAGGTAGTGTAACCATATTTGATATAAGGAAGGTTAGTATTGAAATGGTTAAATTCGCATGTCTTTTGATATTGTGACATTATCTGTCTAAGTACGGGGAAAATGAAAAAATAGTGCTTTTCGGTAAAAGATTATAATTCACAGTGTACCTTTCTCCTATAATATGTTTTGCCCAGATGCCTCATCGTGATTTTTAATGTGACGTAAATCATGTTAATAAACTTATTTGTTTAATCATTTTAATGTTTTATATTCACTTGCCTTGTACACAGTTCATTTATTCTAATTTTAGCTATTACTGACCTACCATATATATTTGGTATGTATATTTAATGGCGAATAAAGATTAATAATATATAATTAAATATAATCTAAACAATTTTTCAGATCAATCTGCATTAAATAGAATTCTGTATGCATTCAGGTATAAAGCTAGTATGTAATATTCCTTTACCGTTCAATTATCCATTACCATCAGGTTAATTAATCACTATTGCAATAAAGAAATAAGCATTTCTGGGTTGATGTATCTTTATTATTATTTCGTAAATGATATTAATGTTAATAAACGTCTTGATAATAAATATTAAAATTCTCAAATAGAACATATTATTGGCAGGCACTTCATTTAGTGTTGGGTCAATATAGATACATTGAAACTGTAACTGGTCTATTATTAATAAATATTAATTTTAAGACATCAGTACGTCAATATTGATTTTACATACTATATTCAGTCCAACACAAATGCAGGCAGACTACATTCACAAGTATCAAAACAATTAATTATACAATGTAGTATGACCTATATCGATCTTAAGTTTGTGTCGTCCTTTCTAAACTGTATTATTTAACCAACATTCATCCATATAAATAAATATTGCTATTGCAATGTTAAACATTCCATGTGTACGTCCTGAGAATTTTATCTAAATTATTATTCATATTGCACACCTAATATCGACTCATAATAGCTAATATTGAATTTCAAACCTTATAAAATTCATATTTGTCTCATACTGATGAATTCTGTGTAAAATAATATTGTTTAAAGCGTATTTTCCAATGCAAATAAATATTGATTTTCCAATTAGGAAGTATATATGTGCGTCACGTCATTAATACGTTTCTTGAGAATATTCTACAACAATTAATAATGACAAACATTAACTTTAAAATATTGGAGAATCATATTGACATTATATGGGCCAACCTCTTTTAACTCATTACAAATAAACATTATCTTTATCGTATTGAAATGTCTGTGCTCATCTGATTAACCAATGTCATTTAGTTGATATCGATACATAATGACGGATATTGGTTATAAAATATTGAAAATCTCATATTCATTCCTTACAAGTAAAGTCAATTTTAGATCACATTTCTTTTAGATATTAACATTTACCTAGATAAGGCAACACTGGCTGTACAATTTTAAAAAGTTTATACGTATGCTACACTAGCTTTAACACATTGAGAAAGAATTATTTATTATTTGTTTGCTTATAGTAAGGAAACATATTTTTTATATAATTTTGCAAACAGCGGAAAAAAAAAGTATCTATGAGAACTGAAAGAAAAACTATATGTAAAAATATTAATGAAATCTTTCCATTCTTTCGATAACCTGACTTCTGGCTATCCTAGTAAGTTAAAATCCTAATATAAATTTGTCCAATTTCTTATTTGACATTCTCATTATAACACTAGCATCCAACATAGTCCCCTACATACAGATTAAACTAGTATCTACATGACCCCCTATGGTATGGAAGATTCAGTTATAAATGATTCTTCATATGGTAGGGGGTCATGTAGATACTAATTTAATCTGTATAGCCGTAGGGGATTATGCTGGATGCTAGTGTTATAATGAGAATGTCAAATAACAAATTGGACAAATTTATTTTAGGATTTTAACTTGCTAGCATAACCAGAAGTCAGGTTATCGAAAGAATGCAAGGATATCATTAATATTTTTACGTATAGTTTTTCTTTTAGTTCTCATAGATAGCTTTTTTCTGTTGTTTGCAAAAACCTATAAAGAATAAGTTTCATATTTACTTTAAATTGATTAACTCAGTTTGAAATCATATATTGTTTAATATTATGGAGTAGACGGCTCTCTTTAACCTAATCTGCCTAATCTGCGTTGACGGCAGCGAAGAAAGTGGAAACTATAGTACACCGATGGTGTACCCGCCATACGCGATAAATATCTTTGCTGGGGATTATTATTGTAAAGTACATTTTGAAGTAATGTTCATTATTCAAATGTGGACTTTTAAAAGCCATAATTGGTTATTTGATTCCTTAGGGAGCCAGCGTTTAATTACCTGACACATTTTTGTAAGCTAGAGACATGATCCATCCCTTGCCTTAGAGCACGGCAGACAAAAAAAGTGTATGAGAATTTTTGTTAGTGGTGGAAACTTAATTTATAAGTCAAATTTATTATTTTAAAAAACGTTTAATAACAGGCACAAAAAATAAAAAAAAAGTCAAGACCTAGAGGGTAGACCCCTCTACCCCTATGTGTTTTGTGACGTTGAAACCAAATTTGACAATAGAAGGAGGTTTTAATTATCAAATTTTCCCCTAGCAACCCCTTAAAACCCTCCTGTGGAGTTGAAATTCCACTTGTTCCAAAAATTTGAAAAGTACGTATATTTTTAGGAATATGATGATAAAAACTGATTGGTATCACCCAATCACCCCCTAGCACCCCCTACAAGTCCCAGGAGATGTTGGAATTCTACTGTTGCAAACATTTGAAAATTATGTTTATTTTTAGTTTTCTTGGTGCGCTGAAACTGAATATGATGATAAACAATGATTTTAACCATCCGGTCACCCCCTAGTATCCCCATACAACCCCCAGGAGGGGTCGAAATTCCACTTCTTATGAAAACTGATAATGTATATATGTTTTTAAGTTTCTTGGTGCACTGAAACCAAATGTGGCGATAAAAACTGAACTCAACCACCCAGTCACCCCCTAGCATCCCCTTACAACCTCCAGCTAATCAAAGCTAATCATCAGATGTGTATTATGAATATTGTATTTCTTATATACGAGTCAGTATTTTCAGATAATGGTGGAGCACCGCTTAAAAAGAAAAAAAATACATGTGGCAGGAAGTCCCAAAGAATTAGAAAAAAATTAAGATAATGCCACAAATAACATTTAGATAATAACAAAATATTCGACATTGTCAGAATCTTTTTCATCGGTTTGATACAAATATTTTCACCAACCATGAAAAACATGTCGAGTTCCAAGAATTATGTAGTGAAGTTTGTACCACTAAAAAATTTTTCATATAACTTTTTTTGTCTGCCATACTCTAAGACGTCTCTAGGCGATACCAATGTGTCTCAGGTGAATGCACGATGGCCCCATCATATATCGTATATGTATACGTATGATTATCAATATAAATTGATATTCTTTTATCACTTTTTGGCATTGAGTCAAATTGTTGGATCAACATATAATTTTAAATGTTGATTTATATTTGTATACAATATTATATGACATAGTTTTCAATATATCCTCAATAAAGTTTAACTAACATTGATCTAATATAGTGAAATGTTCACATTTATTATTGATTCAATATTGTGTCAACGTTTTTAGAATAATAAACCAATATTAGTTCAATATTAGTGTTTTGCATTGGATTACTTTCAATTATTTTAAATGTTTATTTTGATTCGAATTTTTACTTCCCTCGCATACCGAAGGGAAGTATTGTATTCGAGAAAAAATCACCCTCCGAAATTTTTACGGATACTGACGTTTCAGATCACTTAGATTACGAAAATACAGGTTTTTCAATTCCGTTAGTCTGTCTGTCTGTCTGTCTGTTGGTGCATTTACTAAAAAACTACTTGACGGAGAGCAGTCAAATTTGATAGGTAGTTGACGCTTTGACGCTACTGTCAGCGCAGAAATGGTAGAAATTTCACCGGAGAATATACAGGGTGGACCGTCTAAACGGAATAAATAGTGAAAAAAATTTTTTTTCGCTCAAATTTAAAATTTCGTTTCATGACGCGCTAATCCTATTTCGGGAAAACAAATTTTTGAAAATTTTTTCACCAACATTTTTGAAAAAATTTTTACCACAAAAAAAAATTTTTTTCTTTGTTCAAATTTAAAATTTCCACGTTTCATGGCATTCTAAACCTACTTAAAAGAAAAAAATGTTTGAAAATTGTTTACCAACATTTTTGAAAAAATTTTTACCA
The DNA here is from genome assembly GCA_963583905.1 of Stenurella melanura. Lineage (NCBI taxonomy): Eukaryota > Metazoa > Arthropoda > Insecta > Coleoptera > Cerambycidae > Stenurella > Stenurella melanura. The sequence continues at coordinate 89,508,049 of OY757310.1, forward strand.
CTAGAATAGATGGAATTTTTTTTCTTAAAATTTTAAATTTCCACGTTTCATAGCGCTCTAAATTTATTAAAAAAAAAAATTGAAAATTTTTTAAAAATTTCGAAAAAAATTTTACCACTAAACTAGATGGAATTTTTCTATCTTTGTTCAGATTTAAAATTTCCACGTTTCCATGGCATTCTAAAATTATTCAAACAAATTTTAATGTTTTTGAAAAATTTTTTAAAAAATTTGAAAACATGTTTAGGTAATCTATTTATCACCATTATAGAATAGACGAAATATTTCTTTTTTCAAATTTAAAATTTCCACGTTTCATGACATTTAAAACCTATTTCGGAAAAAAAAAATTGCCACATCCTTTCACCATTTTGGAACAAAATTTAACTGGAATAGAGCGAAAAATTTTGTTTTGCTCAAATTTAAAATTTTCGCGTTTCGTGACATTCTAAACCTACCTATTAAAAAAAAAAGTTTTGAAATTTTTTTATATTTTTTAACCACCACTACTTCCACTCCATGACATGAATGTGGAATTGAAAATGTGACATATGGCAATAATATTTGGCATATGCACCTATTATATACTTTTATTGAATAATGGCATCCCAAGAAATAATTCAGTCATGGTGGACATTTGTAAAGGTATTTGCGCAAGCCTTCCATATTTGGCACCTGCTATTTATAGGCCAGTAGAATTAGAAAAACCGCTGGATGAAATTCCTTACAGGTAACCACATGGTATATTCGATGTATTCATTGATAAGGAACATACCTGTGAATTTCCTCCAATTTTAGAGTGGGGGAACATTTTTTAATTAACGTCTTTTTGTGCAAAAATCACGAAAAATCGAAATTTTTAAGCATAGCTCTAAGCCAATTAACAATAGCCATATTTAATGTTATACGCCTCATAGGTGATATAAAGACAGTTCATTTGCCACCCGAATAATTTAAATCGGTTAATAATTTTTTTAAATAATCGAAAAGAACTGTCGAAAAAATCGAAAATTTCAATAATTTTTAATTCCGTGAAAAAATTTCTTATATCCTTAGAACTTGGTGAAAACATGTCTTATGTAACCCTGAAGCTACCATAAAATTTTCATCAAAAAATATTTATAGCTTTTCGAGAAAATTCATTTGTTTATAAAAAAAGGTCTGAAATGTTTAATTCAATCTGACCCAGGTCCCGTCATCAAAAATGACTCACCCGGAGCTCATTTATTTCGTTGTGACGTCTAGTTTACGAATACATCGTTGGCATAATGGTTTTTTAATATTTTCATCAACAAAATGGCGCTTGAAAAAGTACGACTTTTTTGGGCAGAGTTTTTTGCGAATATCTTAATAACAAATTAATGTACTGGCATAAAACTTTCATATTCTGGTAGCTCGTATTTTTACACAAATTTGAAAAAAAAAAATTATTGTTGTAGGATGTTTAGAAGCCGAGATAATTTTTTTAGTTGTTAATTACGCCATTTGTTTATTTTTTAAGATAAACATTTGAAATTTACATAGTAACTAGTTGAAGACTTGATTTTTGTAATTCAGCGAACTGTCACGTAGAATATGTATTAAGGGTCGTAAGGTCAATTTTTGTACACTACAGTCTGAATGAGTCTTCGTGTCCCGCCCTCAGGTGTCCACGTTAACGTTTTCGGTCAAGCGACTTCAAATTCCGACAAAAAAAAATCGATGTGTCTGCTTAATTTATGATGCCATTTCGACATTTTTTTTTTAAATTTAGGGTCCCACCATGAAATATTAACTACCGTATTAACATTGTTGAAATATTGTTAATAAATTTGTTATAAACAATTTAAATAAAACATTTTTTTTGCCTTCTATTCGAGGAGCGGAGTGCCGAATGAGTACTTAATAACAAACTAATGAAAGACCATGATTGTGGTTTATAGTATACGTTTAAAAATACTTTTACCTTAGTTCATATGCTACACTGTATAAATTTGATTTGTATTGTACGTACCTTTTACTGGGTTTATGCGGATATACAAAAGGGGAAGGTGTATGCATGATTGATGTTCAAATAAATTATTAAATATTGTCTGTAATTGTCTATTTGTGGCATATTCAGATTTTCTTACTTTTTATTGGGTATTTTGCCATTGAAAAATACTTAAAAATTTTAATGAAAAAACCTTTGCGCCAAACGGATCAGACAGAGGTTGGTTTTTGAATACTTGACTGTTTGAAAAAGTCTCACACCTAAAAATATATAAACTAGAACAATGTAATAAACTAGAAACTGAAAATGAAAGCTATCGTCAAGTATTCAAGAACCAACCTCTGTCTGATCCGTTTGGCGCAGAGCTTTTTTCATTAAAATTTTTAAATATTTTTCAGTGGCAAAATACCCAATAAAAAGTAAGAAAATTATTAAATAATATATTGTGACGTCCTTTCTTCCGTCCGCCCATAAACAAGTGGAAGCGTTACTTTGACGCTGAGCGTGATTTCGGTTATCTCGAGCGCCTATTGAAGTAGGGCTGGGATAGCTACAGTGGAGAAACGGTTTTGCCCAGGGGTCCTGGATGGCAAATTAGACTTTCACTCACATTCAGCAGTAAAAAACACGTGTTGGTAGATAACAAAGTTTATTAACATATAAAATTCATTAATACAATGGAAGAGAAAACCAAATAAATAAATAACGGAATAACCAGAGCTTAAATGTGTCAGGTACATTGGTATCAACATTTTAATTGATAGCAAAAGTAAGGAGCAAAGAAATAAATAAATCGGTAAAAACAGCAGTAAGTAGTAAGCAAAGAAACCGGTATGCAAATACCAAGCAATAGCAAGCAATTATTTACAGTAAAATCATGCTTATAGGAGCGGTCAGCATATATGTGTGAAGAGTTGGCAAAATTTAATTTCGGTGCATTTGTGTGAAAATTTAGCTCGGCCACGTGGTATCTTGTCGGAGTTGATGCGGAAAATTTTCTAAGTATCAAAATGTACGGATAATTAATTAATTTTATTTCACCTAGATTTTATGCTCAATCCCTGGACTATTTACATTTATAGACGCAAATAAATATATGAAAGTTGTACATGTGGTTTTGACTTGAGGCAGCATAAAATATTATAAATAAAATGGACGATATGTTTTAAGTCTCTGCCTTCTTTAGGGATAAACAGGAATTTTTTAACTCAGTAAAATGACTAGACTGTCTGAGTTAAAATCTGGTAAACGGTATCTACTGCCACAATTTCTATCGAAATATCTATGTTCTCTTCCCCTCTGGAAATTCTTGAGGTCATAGCTTTTTGGATAAAATCGCGAGAATTTAACAAGCCCTAATTCGAGCACACCACTTTGTTAATCAGTATATTTGAAAATTGAAGTTTAACTGATCAAATCGGAAAAGACAGTTAGTACATTCTCACACAGATACCACGTTGCTACTTTCATCTACTAGTTAAAACAGTAATGAGCAGTACGAAGAGTATCAATACGTGCAAAAATTTTCACCAAAACAGAAACGTCAAAAATTGACATTACGTGCCTTAATACATAACATTATACGTGACAGTTCACTGAGTTACAAAAATCAAGTCTTCAACTAGTTACTATGTAAATTTCAAATGTTTACGTTAATAAATAAACAAATGGCGTAATTAACAACTAAAAACATTATCTCGGCTTCTAAGCATCTTACAACAATAATTTTTTTTTTCAAATTCGTGTAAAAATACGAGCTACCAGAATATGAAAGTTTTATGCCAGTACATTAATTTATTATTAAGATATTCGCAAAAAACTCTGCCCGAAAAAGTCGTACTTTTTCAAACGCCATTTTGTTGATGAAAATATTAAAAATTCATTATGCCAATAATGTATTCGTAAACGAGACGTCACAACGAAAAAAATGAGCTCCGGATGAGTCATTTTTGGTGAAGGGAACTGGGTCAGATTGAATTAAACATTTCAGACCTTTTTTATAAACAAATGAATTTTCTCGAAAAGCTATAAATATTTTTTGATGAAAATTTTATGGTAGCTCCAGGGTTACATAAGACATGTTTTCACCAAGTTCTAAGGATATAGGAAAATTTTTCACGGAATTAAAAATTATTGAAATTTTCGATTTTTTCGACAGTTCTTTTCGATTATTTAAAAAAACTATTAATCGATTTAAATTATTCGGGTGGCAAATGAACTGTCTTTATATCACCTACGAAACGTATAACATCAAATGTGGCTATTGTCAATTGACTTAGAGCTATGCTTAAAAAACTCGATTTTTCGTGATTTTTGCACAAAAAGACGTTAATTAAAAAATGTTCCCCCACTCTAAAATGGGAGGAAATTCACAGGTATGTTCCTTATCAATGAATACATCGAATATACCATGTGGTTACCTGTAAGGAATTTCATCCAAGATTAGCCTTCCCATGAGCTAATTCTACTGGCCTATTAGTATTGAACTTTTGCTGTTGGATGAGCACTATGTATATTTTTTTGACCAAAAGTTATCAGGTTTTTTTGTAATAATAGCAATAACTATATTCCGATCTGGATCTCAATGTCATTTCGTAATTAACAATTTTTTAGAGTGACCGCCATGCACAAATAACGAGAAAAGTTCTGAGTAAATAACTTTACCGATTTTTTATTCGGCTGGAAAGTCTACCTACCTGTATACAGCGTAAACAAAATAAATTCAACAACAAATCCCTTTTTAATATCAATTCTTTTTATGCACGATGCATGCCATACACCTACCTGCCCTTTTTCTTGTTGTTTCTGGAAGAGATGCCGAATATATCACCCAGCCTAGAGCACGGTGATTACTCTGTCTTGGAGATACATTACAAAAATCAAAAGCTATAATCAAGACAAGCTTTATAATCGGTGCCCAGTCCGTCCGTCTCACACAACGTGGCGCACGGTTTGATGTTTATTCGCTCGATAAACACTAAACTTGTATCATTCATCACTGCTGTAAGGCAAAAGTACAATTACTCAAATGCCATGCATAGTCCGCAAATTTCCAAAGAGAAAAATTAAGTTTAATGCTGTTTGCAGTTTTTCTCTGGGATTCATGCATGTTATTAATTCGGATTATTTATTATCAAATTAATATTATAATTCCATCAAGTTTACATTGCCTACGGTTTACATAAATATATAAATTTTGAGATACATGTAGTAATTTTTATGAATCTAGATTTGTTTATTACATGATTATTAAATGCCAATTTTATGTCAACTTCTATGAAAGATCATGTCATTTAAAAAAATTGCTGTGTCACATTTCAATATGCTTAAATTACTACACTATTATAATTAAAATAAGTCAAAATTGATATAATAGAATAAGGTTTTATTTATCCAAAATATCAAACCTCTCAGAAAAGCACTGGCGGGCATGCCCACCCCCCCAGAGTGTTGATCATGACAGAAACTGATAAATACGAATACTAATTGACTTCAATTCCTTTTGTTAAATTATAGAGAAGAGCAATTAAATAAATCATTTTTGTTAGAAAAGTCAAAGAAATATTTTTTTAGGATTTAACAAAAAGTAGCGAAAATTATTGATGACCAATCAAGAACTTAAAAAGTCAGGCGAGTTAGTGTGGCTTATCTGCAGATATAAAATTGTATTAAACTTACGCTTTATTTTGGTTTGTAGCCTACTTTCTCAAGTTTTTATGCCACTTGATCCTTCATAGAAGAGAGGAAGTCAACCCCTCATAAATTGTAATTCTGCCCTGACCCACCTTATAGGGTACTCACGTCAACTATTTTGTATAATCTTTTTAAAGTTAATGTAGGTTTATCATAAACCCTCAACGTGATTGACACATTTTGCAAACGCTACTTTTTTATTTAGAAATTTTAAAAGTACGAGCTTCAATAAAAATATGTAAATATTTGGTATTTTCAATATTTTGGTTTGTATACTTTTTGAATTCATTTGTTACTTTTGTATTTATTTACGTTAATTTAACTTAGTTGTACCAAAAGGCAAAGACTGAGGCTAACTATGATAAGTTAGATATAATATTTCGTTACAGTCCAGTCAACGGAGCGCTAAAATGACCAAAATTTGCATTTAGGCCTTCTAAACACTTTTTGCCTCTTGGAATTTTTTTGTAACTTGCAAATTTTCTAAGTTTCAGGCAGTTCATCAGAAAAAATTCGAAAAATGAGCGCACTGAAACCTATATAGTTATACCATTTTTAAAGGTTCAATATAATGTTTAAATTAAAATTGTGCAAAAAATACAGTACATTGTTTATCGTGGAAACGTGCCAGTAACTCGGAAAATTAGCAAGTTATAATAAAAATCCAAGAGTGAGAAAACGTTTATAAGGCCTCAATGCATACGTTTGAGTTTTTCAAATTTTTAAATTACATGTTTTTAAACCGTCATAATTTCAAAGAAAGGGACAATTTTTCAAGTTTTTCCGGAAAGACTCGTTGAAAACGCATTTTACAGAAAAGTTGCCAATAAATAGAATAAAGTATTTCGATGATACACTCACCTGAACTTTTTCAGATATTTCTTCAACTTTTCAAGAGGCCATATCTCGAAAAATATTAATTTTTCGAAAAAGTTCACTAGAGTAAAAACATCTTATTTTGGGCCATTTTCGACCTAATTCTACAAGTTATGCAACCCGCGATAAAAGAGGTGTTTTCTACCTCTTCCGATTATTTTCTACTCTAATCTTTTTTATTAATATCATTAAAAATACATTGCACAAGGTTTCATCAACATCCATTCATTGGCACTTAAATTAGAGGTGCCCCCTGTTGACTGAACTATTAGGGTACTTCCTTCTCCAATATATTGATTTTTTATTAAAGTCTTTATAAGTTTAAGTTTGATTACAGAAGTTTAAGTTTGTTTAATACTTTAAACAGCAATAACATTTTGAGGTTCATTTTCAAATACTTATACAGTGTGACCCAATTGTCTTGGAGTCACCTTGTAAAATCTTTATTTAGTGTGCCATTTTTACAGGTTTTGTTTAAATTGTAGAGCTTGTTGAACTACGTCAGTATTCAGGAGTAAAATTTTAATAATTCATACTAGCGATTTTTTAAAGAAAAAATGTATGCACTTCACTGAATTCACCACCCCTCAAAATTGACCTGTACGAAATTTTTAAATAATAACGCTTTTGTAGACATTAGAAGTTATAGAGTTTTATAATCTGCCAGACTTCGTATTACAATACGAAATTTCAGAACAAAAATCATACGTATCAATTTTTGAGGGGTTAAAAAATGTTTGTACATATTTTAATAAGGATGCCCCCCCTAGAAGCAAAGCGTAGGACCGCCCTTGCAGAAAAGTAAACAAGTATTTAAAAAATTAAAACAAATTAATGTACAGAAGTAATTGAAATAATCTTACAAATCGATGTGCAAACTAATATCGCAAGTTAAAATGGCAAACACTGCTATGTTTTCTACCACATAGTGGTAGAAAACATAGTAGTGTGTTTTATTTAGTTATTGGTTCAAAATGAGTAACTACCACAGAGTAACAGCAAACAATAAATATTTTGGTACATTTTAATTTATAGCAAATAACCAAATAATGTCAGCACTTCCGAAAACCAACTATGTAAAGCATTGATGTCTTACACATATTTTAATATTGTTTCCAATTTAATTTGGAGACTTTTAATAAATAAAAAAAAATTAAACATTTGTAAACTGTTAAATTTCTCTTTTCGTTAATGATTTTTAACTGATTTTTCAATTATTTAATGATTTTATTTTAATTTTTACTGCCTCTCATTTCTTTAAAATTATTTACTGAAACAAATTTGTAAAATACTCATATATTTACATAAATTCATTTGTTTTTAACAAGTTTTTACAAAACCTCCAAAAGTTAGTTCATTAAGTAAAATAACTAAATCTATTTAAAAGTGAATTATTTATTATTGGTTGCTTATACTAATGAAACATTTTCTTTATAGGATTTTGCAAACAGTGGAAAGAAAAGCTATCTATGAGAACTAAAGGAAAAACTGTATGTAAAAATATTAATGAAATCTTTGCATTCTTTCGATAACCTGACTTCTGGATATGCTAACAAGTAAAAATTCTTATTTGCCATTCTCATTTTAACACTAGCATCCAACCTAGTCCCCTACGGCTAAGCAGGCTAAACTAGTATCTACATGATCCCCTACGATATGTAAATTCAGTTAAAAATGAGAACAGAGGCCTGAAATTAATTTATTTACGTACCTTGTCTTTAAAAATTTTTTCATTCTAATGAATTACATTTTCATAAAATCTCATTCAGTTTCTTGGAAATGCCTTTGAAACGTTTTTCGTCCTTATTGTGGACTCATCAGAAAAGCCTAAAGCCACTCATAACGATGTTCCATGCAAAACTAAGACATTATCCATGAATGGTATAAAATAATTATAATTGACATTGACTGATAAAAAACAACAGATCTTCACCTATCTATTAGCTAACTAGTTATAGGATTTTGCAAACAGTGGAAAGAAAAGCTATCTATGAGAACTAAAGGAAAAACTATATATAAAAATATTAATAATATAAATAAAATGTTTCATTACTATAAGCAAACAAATAATAAATAATTCACTTTTAAACATGCATAGAGTATATAGGCTCCAATACTAGTTAGCTAATAGATAGGTGAAGATCTGTTGTTTTTTATCAGTCAATGTCAATTATAATTATTTTATACCATTCATGGATAATGTCTTAGTTTTGCGTGGAACATCGTTATGAGTGGCTTTTTAGGCTTTTCTGATGAGTCCACAATAAGGACGAAAAGCGTTTCAAAGATTAAGCATTTCCAAGAAACTGAATCAGATTTTATGAAAATGTAATTCATTAGAATGAAAAAAATTTTAAAGACAAGGTACGTAAATAAATTAATTTCAGGCCTTTGTTCTCATTTTTAACTGAATTTACATATCGTAGGGGATCATGTAGATACTAGTTTAGCCTGCTTAGCCGTAGGGGACTAGGTTGGATGCTAGTGTTAAAATGAGAATGGCAAATCAGAATTTTTACTTGTTAGCATAACCAGAAGTCAGGTTATCGAAAGAATGCAAAGATTTCATTAATATTTTTATATATAGTTTTTCCTTTAGTTCTCATAGATAGCTTTTCTTTCCACTGTTTGCAAAATCCTATAAAGAAAATGTTTCATAACTAAATCTACTTAAATAATTCATTAATAATTAAAAATGAATTATCACAAGTCAAGATTTTATCTAGGCTTGTGTACGGGCATTGAAGATGGTATCCTAGGGTTTTCGGAGTCGCTGATTACGATGAACGGGTCGGTTAGGCTCCAACACGTCAAGTTCAAGGTCATTTGAAGGTCAAACGGTCAAAAAACCTTCCAAAAAATCCGAAAAAATTCATGGATATGTTTTTGAAGTCACTGAATCCGAGTCCGGTGTTTGTCTTCACTTTGAATGCATCCTCGAGGTCATTCAAGGTCATCTCAAGGTCATTCGAGGGGGTTTTGAAACAAAAATGCTAAGTACCACCCGAAAAATCAGAAAAAATTCATATGTTCGTTTTCGAGGACCCTGAATCTGAATCTGAGGTCAGTCGACCTCACTTCAAGGTCATTTTGAAAGCCATTTGAAGGGCAAAAGGTCAAAAAATCTTCCAAAAAATCTTAAAAAATTCATGGACATGTTTTGGTGGTCGCTGAATTCGAATCGGTGTTTATTTTTACATAGCATTCATCTTCGAGGTCATTCAAGGTCATCTCAAGGTAGGTATTCTAGTTCTCTGGCACAATTGTGCATTTCGCAGATTGAGATTGTTACCATATTATGCATTAATGATATTTATACCAGAAAAGATTCTTTGTAGAATGACTGCAGAATCCAGGTAAATAAGTAGAATCCAGGCTGTCTATCTGACTACTTTTTTTTCTTATATCTGTATATTTATCAAGTAATGAACACGAATTTAAAGTTGTACTTAGGTTTTAAGTGGAAACCTAACATTCAGATAAAAAACATTATATATTTGCACTTTTTCACCTTCATCCCCTAATTTCAACACTTTGGTGTCATCAGAAACGAACCTTTCCATTCGTTAGTCGTGGTCAATTTGAGCCACATAAAATTCTTTAGGCAATTCGTATAGTCCGATAGACAGCCTGTATTCTACTTATTTACCTGGATTCTGCAGTCATTTTCCAAAGAATCTTTTATAGAATAAATCTCCTTAATGCACAACATGGTAACAATCTCAATCTGCGAAATGCACAATTGTACCACAGGACTAGAATACCTGCCTTGAGATGACCTTGAGTGACCTCGAGGATGCATGCAAAGTAAAAACAAACACCTCATTCGAATTCAGCGACCACGTTAACATGTCCATGAATTTTTTCAGATTTTTTGGAAGGTTTTTTGACCGTTTGTCCTTCAAATGACCTTGAGCTTGACGTGATGGAGCCTAATCGACCCACTCATCGCAATCAACGGAGTTTGTGGGAGGGCAGTCACATTTAAGTGACCGCAGCACCTAGGCCCCCTTGGGCCCCTTGTACATCCTCCCGAGGGATACAAGATTCCACCTAGGACTCCAACCATCCCAATCTTGTGAAGAAGGTGGTGATGCTGATTAGGGGAATATCCCTCAAGTCGGCCAAAGTAGGTCAACGTTCTCCCAAAATGGATTCTCTGCTAGAGGAGACTACCGGGCACTCACAGAGTACGTGTTGGACAGTCTCGTCTTCTTGTTCATAACCTCTGCATAGAGGTGTGTCATTTAACTTCATGTTATAAAGGTGCTTCCTCAGCTGGCAATGACCAGTAAGAATTCCTGTCGCGAAGCGCAGGTTCTTCCTGGACATTCCCAGGTAGATCATCGTTGTATCCTTGTCGGGGTATCTAAGCAGGTCCCTGGCCAACTGACAACTATGAGTTTCATCCCACAGTTTTTTAAAATTTCTGTGGGTGTTTTCTTAAATCATTAGCATTATTGCTGAGGTCGGCAGTATGTTGGAAGGGCCAGGTCCAAGTATACTTAGACTGGCTGCCTTCTTAGCCAGACTGTCAGCTTTCCTGTTGCCTCTGCACTGTACATGCCCTCTGACCCAGCATAGAATGACACTGTTCATGCTGGAGGCGCCCACGAGTGCCTAATGGCATTCCCATACTGACCCTGTTGTTATTTTGTGTCTCTGTAGGGCTAGTAGTGATTGTCTACTATCAGTGTAGATTCTGATTGTTTTTCCCGTTATTTGTCTACGGGAAATTTCTTTTGCGGCTATGGTTATTCCCGCCAGTTCTGTTTGTGTTATACTGGCTTGTTTGTCCATAGCCCATTTAATTTGAATTTGCAGGTTCCTGGAGTATACGCCACAACCTTTCTTTTTCGATCCGTCTGTGAAGATGTTAACTGTTCCTTCACTGACAGCCTCATTGCTACTGTTGGTGTGTATTGCATAGGGTCTATCAAAGATGAACTGTGGAGAAATACCATCTGCACGTACCTGCAGAAGTGGCATTTGTTTGATTGCCTCATTCCACAGCCGGCATCTGGTCACTCCACATCCTATGTTTGGCTGTATACCAACGGATTTGAGACGTGCCATAGTAGTTAGAGCCACCTCTTCTAGATATATATCTAGTGGTGGCAGGCACAGCATCACCTCCATTGCTCTTGTTGGTGTCGTTCTCATAGCTCCAATTGTGTTTAAACAGGCTACTCGTTGTACCTGGCTGAGCTTACGTTTTGCTGCAGTCTGCTGACTCTTAGGCCACCAGACAATGGCTCCATAGGCTATCATCGGTCTTATTATAGCAGTGTAAATCCACATAGCCACTTTGTTGACCTGTGTATTGATATCATCGACTTATAACCTTTTGTAATAATTTATTATGGAAAAGTTCCGATTTATATTTCGACTTACTTTTGGTTCGAACTATAACGCTTCAACCTTCTTAAATTCAACTGCCTAAAATTATGGTCACAAAAAATTATGAAAAACAATTTCACCCTCGTTGGACTGACAATATCTTATCCTCACGTGTTATCGATTTTGAGGTTGCTAAGAATTTGTTCGATTTTGTTATTCGTTCATTTTTCACGTCAACACCAAAGGTAATAAAATAAGATTCAATTAACAGTACGACAGTGAAATCTTATTTCATAATTTTTGATGGCCATTTACTTAAAAGCGTTTAATTTTTTCAAAACATTTTTTATAACGATCCAATTTCATGTAAATCTACAAAAATTATGCAATTATGGCAATTGAACTCTCCATATTGAATCTTTAACATTTTACATTAAATTCAGTATCAGCTACTATCTATTTAATTCTAACTGAAGTCTCCGCCATATCCTCATATATTCTCGAATAGAAAGTACTTCTTTCCAATTTTTGCTCACCCTACACTAGACATAGGGCTTGAAGAAACTAACGCCGAGCCATACTCTATAGTTTGAAATAGGTTTCCGTAAGAATCGCTTAATCCACCCCAGAGATATAAATGCCCAAACATAAAAAACATGTATAGAACGCGAATCGAACTGAGAACTTTCTCCTTTTAAAACATATTTTTTTAAGTTCATTTAAAAATGTTAAAATATTGAGGTTTACTAAGAAGAACACCTACACCTACCTATTATACTTAAATTAAATAAACCCCCTCACAGGCAGACCTGTAGCCAGGGGAATGCCAGGGGGCGCTCGGCACCCCCTTGGAACATTCGAGCACCCCTTGAAGAAATTTCAACATTACCTGTGTGGAACTATTTTGCATATTTTACCAAATTCTAAAAGAATTGACACCCCTGAAATCCAATGAGCACCCCTTAAAATTTATTTCTGGCTATAGGTCTGCTTAGAGCGGCCTTCCAAAAAAATTTCCGCTTCTGTTTTTTTTTATTCACTTTTCGTGTGAATGAATCACTTTGGTATTAATTACTGGATCAAGTAATAAATAATTAAGAGAGGGATGAGTCCACCCCCCTTAGTTTCTATGTAGTTTTTAAAACGCTATTAAATAATCATCTCCTTTAACAAAGGCATAAATGAATGTTTTTGCACATTACATTCTCGTAAATAACAATACATACATTTGAAAACGAAAGTAGTTACAAAATATTGTATACCTCCGTTTTCAATATTTCAGAAACAAAAATAACTTTAATAGAAATTCCTCTGTATGCGAAATGACATAATAGGTATATGTTAACACTCAAACAGTATTTTAAACCATGAATTGTGCATCTTCATTGACTTTGTATCGATGAAGTAACAAGAGAGCATGAAATAATGATTGTAGCCGCAAAGTCAATTTGACCCCATTAATTGCTTTACATGTTACATGGTAAAGTATTTATTTGCACGGGGCAATTTCATTTAATGGGGAGAATAAAAATAAGGTTAAATTTTTGTACTAATGCAAAATGGTTGAATGTCAAACATTCAACAAACTCAATGAGGAATCAGACCCGGGAATCAGCATATAAATTATATCATTCTACCTTGACTATTTTTCTAAACTAAAATATGTTCATAAAAGTTTTCTCCATCAAGTTTAATCAATATCAATAAAACATTTCATTGGCTGTGCATTTTAATATTTATTTTAATAGGTAAATAAACTTAATAGGTCATAAATTTCAATTTCACGTAGAATTGTAACCAACATTATTATTTATTAATTTAAAATAAAAATTGTGTTGGCATATACACGCAACAATTTTATTTAAATTTAACGTCACTTAAACTATAATTTGATTCCAATCGTTTGTTTGAAGCAGAAAATTTAAAATAATTTTCATGTTTTTTCCGTACACACATTATCCAATAAATTGATAAATTACTAATACATTTAGTTATATGACAGTTGACAAATATAAACACGTACAGGTAGAGACATTTATTATTTATCACCATATGTTGTACGTATGCCCTTCTGTTAATTTACTTGTTTGGCCAAGATATCTATTCATTGGTCGGACCTGACCACGCCCTCCTCCCACACACCATGGAGGGATTCTCTGGTTAATGTTAAGGGACCAATTTGCTTGGACCTAAAACGTAAAGGCAAACAAATTGGTACAAATATAAGAATACGGAGAAGATAGCGAAAACTTAATTTTATTGATGGAGTCTGCGTAGAAAAATTGTCCACCTTATTAAATAATGAACAGTGTGGTGAAATAAGTTTGTAAAATATTTTTATTCAGTCAGTAAACGTAAACCGCACTCTCAGAAATTATGCAACCACAATAATTCTTTTTACTACATAAAGTATGCAATATTTGATTTCATCGCACATTTTTAATATATTCAAAACTAACAAAAATGTATAAAGTTGTACACCGCTTTCACGTAATGTGGAGTATAAATTGGAGGATGTATAATTTATTAAAATATAATCCATTCTCTCTTTTTTTAATTATTTAAAACTTCAAAGCATTCAGTTTTACTAAGCCTACTGAAAGCTATCAATTAAAATGTTAGCGTATAACCTGCGTTAAATATCGTGAGGTAAACCATAGGGTCCTAAGCGCTAATTTGTACAAAAATCATTTTTATGCAGAAATAAATTTCTGATACAAATCTCTACAGTTCAGTACAATAAATTTCGCCATAGACTCAAAAATGGCGCCACAATTCAATGGGAAACGTAGTTCTCAATCCACTTTATTCTACTACGTTTAAAACTATAAGGTTCCAGGTGACTGAAATAGTATTTCGTGGCATTTTCAGTGTGCTCCTTTCAGACAGAAACCATCAAACAAAACTGAGAATAACTACATACAAATGTCCATAGTGCCTTAAATATTGTACAGCCAATACGAAGGTTCGTTCAATATGGACAAGCATATTAAGAAATTGTTCTTGGTAAAGTTCACGAGCCTTACGTGCATATTCCTTTTTCGCATAAATACAAAGCACAGTGTTTTTCATTTTAATATTTCGATAAGTTACGCGATAGTCTCATCCCATATGCTGAACCAACATTAAGCATTTAAATTTCGCAAGACAATCATAACTGCCCCTATTTTCATTAAGAACTTGACAACATTTTGTTCATTCTATATAGGTTATAAATACGGTTTTTCATTTTTCTTTACAGGAATTACCTATGCTCCATTGTTTGTTATAATATCAGACTCTTAGAACACACAGGTGGAAAATTAAAGGTGGAGAAACAGTATACATGACTTTGAAACATAACGTTTCGAAGTCGATACTTTCAAATGCAGCTTTGTCTAAGAAATCTCAACTTCATTTTCAAAGACCTATTCCTTGAAGCCTCACTTGATGGGTGCTTGAAAAAAAATTTTCAACCCCGATGCACATACTTACAGAGGAAATACCTGAAAATGCATTTTTTTCTGAAAAATAACACCTGTGACATACAGATGGGCATGACGAAACAAGGGGATGTATGAAACCTTAAGAATTAGAGTTTAAAGAAATATTTTGTTGATTTTTTGGGAATGTTTACATTTTGTGCACACCGTCCACCCCTATCGTTCACGTTGTCACATTTTCCGTAACCCCACTGGCCCCCAAGCAGCAATGTATTTATTGATTGGCCCTTAATGTAATTTAAAATAAATTTAAAATCATTACTTGACCTCAAAGTTCCACAGGGTTCCAAGTACATGTCACAAGATTCCGAGTACATTGCAGCACTTTATTAAATCATATTTTTTATTAAAAAAAGTTAACTCAAGTGCATATTACTGTGAGAACTGAAGTCAAATCGATCAAATATATTTTAGCATATTTACTTAACCTACATTCTATGACATCAACATTTCATGGTAGTCCAAACTCTATATTTGCTCTCCTGAAAAATGCTCTATTTGGCATTTAGAACCCTCTGGTTTTCACCTCACGATATATTTTTTTAATTAGGTGTACGTATTATTTAAATATAATTTTAAAAACATATAGCTAGAATCGCCCATTGATTAAATCCCATATATTCCAAGAGCCTGTGGCACCCAAGAGTTTGTTGAATTTAAACTGACACACTGACAGTCATTCTTATAGGTCGGTTCAGAAAGGTATCGAAATATTCTGTTGAAAATTATAGTGAGGGAACACACTATAATCAGTGTTTCCTTGTAGTGGGGATTATTTAAAGGTCTACTTTTTGCATAAACCCCAACTGAGCATTTGTGAAATATCTTCAAGTAAGGAAATATAAGAATTTTGGTGTAATTGTCTGCTTGCTGTACAGGAGTGATTTCATGTAAGAGCCGAAAGAAAAAAGTTAAAAATTATGTCATACCTCAACCACTTGAAATTGGTATCATTTTGTTTTATTTTTATTTATTTATTTTGTTTAATTGCCTTATTTATTTGAATGTCCTTGTTTGATTCATTATCCTCTTACCTAAAATCAAGCACTTGTTCGATCGGTTACTCTTTGTTCATTTATTCAACATATAAAAATGATTTTTCATCGCATAATCCCAGACAGCACAAGGTTATCCTACGGCCGTCCTAGGGATATAAAAGCTAGTATATGATAATATCCCGCGAGTATCCCAAAATATGCGAGGGATATCGGATATCTCTGGGATCTAGAAGTATCCTCAGTGTATCCCACAAACGTATTTTTGTATATCCTCAGAGTTAACCTAGGACCCTTAGAGGATTTGTTTTAGCTATCCATGGGATGTCATTGTGGGCTTTCAGGGCCATAGCCAGACTGCAAGTTGCTTACAAACAATGTTAACAACTCGATACGCTACTAAGTCCTCCATACACCATTGCATAGAAAACTGTTAGCATTTCACTGCGAAATATTTTTGCCACTTGTAAACCTCTTGGAACTACTAGGGCACTTGAATTTGAAAATATGTAACAAAAATATTATTTTGGCATAAAATGCTAACAATTTTCCTAGCATTGAAAGATCTGATAGAGTGGCAAGCTGCTAACATCGTTTGAAAGCAAATTTCCAGTCAGTCTAATGGCTATTTAAGTTACTAGGTTACTGAACGGTGATTTCCTAGGTATCATTTTGTACCATTTGTATTGGAGTTCTGAAAAGTCGCTTCTACTACCTCACTTGTATGATAGTAAATGTGTTGACATTTTGCAGATAAGAGTATAAAATTTATATCTTAAAAATCAATTTACTGACAAATTCCGAATTATTCTAAGATTATTCTCAGAATAGGTTTATTACATATAATATGTGATTAAATATCTAAATAAGAATTTTTTGACATTTTAAATTTCATTAAGACATTGTTCTTTTTATTAAGTTACACCTTAAAATGACATCAAGAACAAATATAAAATAAATGTAATTTTTCAAACTTCTTCATTTGTCCAACGACAAGTTGCCTTTTCTAATACCGGTAGTAAAACATGTATGTAAATTAGAATATAAATACTACTTTACCCGCTTGTAAATAAAGTATTTACTTTCTCGCACTAGTACGTAAAGTGAAATAATAAGGTAGCAAGGCATAGGACGTATTTATTTATTATGTGAAAAGTGTTTTCCTTTTCACTTTACATACTACTGCGTAATCTAGGTATTTTAGGCATAGAAAATAGGTATTCTTGCACATCATTAATTTTTTATGTTTTGTCAAAATAAATATTACTAGCAACTTCCACGTCTTTTTTTCATTTCATTCCTCCATATACCCCGAAGTCTGAAATCGATGAAAATCTCCACTATTTATAGTGTTTATGTCTCAAGATATCATCTGAAGTAAAGCAGATGGACTTCTGAAAATGTGACCAATGTATTTTTGTATATTTTATAGTTTAACAATAAAAGTAGCCCAACTAACAAAGTTGTTCTATAAATTTAAGATGATAGTACAATTTTATTTAATTACTGTTGCATTACTGCTCTGTAATTTATTTTGTTTTAATATATGTGCCAAAGTGATTATTTAGTCTTCACAACTAAATCGTCATATAAAGTGCTAAGAATGTTCTTACAGCTAAATTATAAAATATTTTGTAGAAATTGTTTCTTGCTGTTTTGTAAACATTTACATAGGAATTATTATAGAATGTTTTATCTCACGAAGCATAACCGATTTATAATAGATTTATGGTAATGATCTCTGGCACTTTTTGGTCAATTTGCAAACATCTGTAAAACTATTCTTTAAAAGTTTAGCTAAGCATCAATAAAACAATTTTATTATATTTAACACAATATTATTGCTCGAAGCATATTGTATGTGGCCGTTGCTGCTAAATAATTGTTATATATACGAAGCACACATCGCTTTCATAAAACATTTATAAAATAATTAAGAAGCTAAAAATTGTCTTTAAAGACTATAATATGTTTTGTACCATTTTTATAAACCATGGGTAGGTGTTTGTGCGTCATATTGTTTTCTTATTTTTTTAGTCTTTTACAGGACCGCCCCCAAAGCTTTGAGTTTCCAGATGTAGAATAAAAAATACATGTATTTTCTTTTTAATGCATTTTCAATTTTCCCTTTTTTAGTAAATTTTTTAAATAAAAGCTTATAACTTTATGTTTAGCTTTTTAGTCTTTACCTCTACACATTTTGTACCAACCAGATTGTGCAGATCTGTTTCACATGTCGTATACTACTTTTCAAACCCTTTAATTTGATAGCCATATTCAAGGGTTCTCAAGAAAAAGGTAATCCGCCATCTTGGGGAGTCCGCCATGTTGGATTTAGAATGACATCACATAGTTTATCGTATTCTACATGTGTGCAATATATTAAAGCTCTAGCTGAATTAGAACTAGCGGAATTTTGATTGCAAGATTTGTTTACATTATTACAAGTGAAGCTAAATAAAAGCTTTAAAATAGTTACATATATGTACATACTATACTGACCGTTGTTTTTTGACCGGAACTCCTCGTAGTTGATTAAAAGGCAATATCGGGCAAAATTATTCGGAACAAAATATTAATGGAAATTACCTTTGCTTTTTGCAATACGTCCCTGTCTAATTACAATAAAATTGATATATAACAATCCTTCCGAAAATGTATTTATTCTAGTGTGTTCTAGGTGTTCTAAGTGTTTTCATAGTTATAAATATGATTTATAAGATGGACGCCATCATGTTATTTATGTTTGAACTATTCGTATAGCGACCATTTTGGACTTTAAAATAAAAATAGTTGAAAAATACTTCCATTCCACTACGTGGATGTGGAAGTAATAATAATTATTGTGTTATGACCATTTTACCGACAATCTATTATTGTGAAACATGTTATCTGCGAAACGCAATTGGTGCTATACCACAAAAAGATCGAATACAAATATTTATTTTCACTTTAAAATTAAAATTTTGATAAACATTGGTTATTTTTAGAGCGCTCAAAAATCTCATTGTATATGTACCACATATTTCACGGACAAATTTCATTCGCAGCCCAAAATCGCATTGCTCATGGCGAGACGAGGTCCTAATCAGTTAACATTTTATCTCATATTACACTACATGTTGTTAGTTACGCCGCCATAGAATCGATATAGAATCGATATACCTTTGTAATATTTTAAAATTATTATGAGAATTAGTATTGTCTGCAAAAACAGTTAAAAAATAAATGACTTATGTCATTGTTGCCGTACATAATAAAAAAGTATCAATGGAAATAAAACAATGCTTATAACAGTGTTTTGTCGTATCTCGAATAATTTTATAATTATCGTCTACTAATTTTGTTAATCCTATGTAAACGTTTATGCGTGAGAGCCCTTATAAAATAAATTAAAGAACTACTTTATTTTATAAACTGTGCCCATTTTGCGTCTATAAGCGTTGTATAAACATTTTGAAAATGTTTGTATCAACAATCTTGTTTTATAAAATATGTTCTGTAAACATTCTGTCAGTTTGGCTTGGCAAATTTATTTACCCCAACTACCAGCACTATGTATGTCCGTTTCTATGGAGAAAGCATTTTAAATTTTGTACTCATTTTAGGAAAACGACAAGACTCTAGGCATATCTCAGCTGGATTTAATTCATATTCCTTGTTATTGGGTATTATAAATATTTTTTATAATTTACTAACGTAAAGGCTATTAATAGTCATTTTAAACAGTTGGTTGGCAGGGACCGGACAATCTCGTATCATAACTACTTTTATTGGCAAAAACTTCGGCTCTTGTAAAACATTTGCTTCTGAAGGTTTATAATTAACACTTTGTCTTTTAAGAAGAGCTTTTACTTGTAGTTATATTAGTGGTATGACATGTTGTGGGCCAAAGCCAAAGCCAAAGTCAATTTTAGATATCATAAAATATTTTGACCACATAATTGACGCCTTGAAACATTTTAACTTTGCATCTAAAGAAATGAATAAGAACAGCTAGTTCCATTGTATGAAAGACTTCATTTTGGTGGTTTCAACTGACAAGGACTTCGTATTCTTTTTCACACAAAATTCTGAACCTGTCCGGAAGAAACTGCAAAGTAAGAGCTTTTTATAATTTCGTCACTTCATCTGGAATATCCGGAAAATCACTTTCGCTTTGGCTGCTCATAGGTACTTAATAAAGTTGTAGAGAATGTATCCATAAACATGTGTTAGAAAATTATTTCGCCTATGAGATATGTTGGTTTATTACTACTTTATTCGTTCTACTATACCAGAGGACGAAAATTAAAAAAAAACAGTGTACCACGAAAAAAACGTTTGCAAGTGTATATTTTACTTTTCAGCAAAAATGAGCATGTTTTCTGGACTGTTAGTTATTATTTTACTTTTCGTATTCATTACTTACTGCACTAAATTATATTATAATGCATAATGCAATGTCGCGAAATTTCAAGTCACTTTCAGATCATCTGTTTATTGAGAATTAGCATGTTTACATAAATGTCACTAGAACAACCAATTAATAGAAATAAAAGTGTGATATGTCCCACCGAGAGATTAAGGAGTTCAGATTTGACAAACTCAACAATGTGGGAAAAACCCAAAGTCCGACCAACAAATATGGTTTCAGATGTTAGAAATAGGGGCGGAACCAATGTATCTATTGCTAATAGAGAGGTGAGAGCAGCCAAACCTTGACAACAGATATGCATTACACCATTATTATTCTTATATGAAGAAAAGAAATCCTCAAGCAAGCAAAAAAAAAGAAGTAGAAGTTCTATAACTACTTTTGGTTGCCCTCGATCAAAGCCAGGAAAGTATCAATTTGGTACAATTATAGATATTGCTTCAGAATTAATTAAAATGACTCTGGTTCCACTAAATTTATAGTGACCATTCAATATGGTTATTTTCTCACACGTGTACAAACTCAATCCATTTACATAGATATTCAAAGCTCTATTCTTTGGAGAGTAAGTTAACTTTTGGACGCCATTTTGATGCATATTTTATTGATGCTTAATAAAAATATATACTTATTAGAATAATACCATTTGAAAACAAAAAGTTAGTAATTATTAACAAAAAACATAATCAGAGTTATGAATTTCTGAACGGATCTAGGATTAGGGTTTTCTATTAGAAATTTGATCTTAATTCATACATTTCAGTTGAATCTTTGAGTTCTTCCGCCTTCCTTGGAACAAAAAATAGTTTGAAAGAACTTTTATATATTTTAAAAATGAATTCAGAAATGAAAATGGCCTGTAGATGTATTCGTACCGAGATTGTTTCGAGAAACTTAAAGAGTGTTTTAGATCTTGTCATGACTTCAAAACCATTTTATGATGCATTTCTTAGAGTTGTGTACTTTTTCAAAGAAACAATGTTCTTAAAGATCAAGAGATAAAGAGAAAGTAGTCTACAACGTTAAAGGCATATAGTAACGAAAAGGAAGATTTCACGTCTTCTTATGGCATCTGCCAATAAATTTTTAAGAGGGACCTACATTTGCTATTCAAAATTTATTTACAACATTAAATATCTTATCGTTGTACGAGTGGACATTACGTTTTGCACTAACGATGTGTGGTTTCAACTGAGGAAATGCTCACAAATAAATAGAAATACTGTGTTGCGACTCTGGGGGGCAATTTGGCGGAGACGAATTTATTTGGCTTTTTTTTTATTAAATCGCGTGTGAATGTAAATTTTTATATTCAACACATGCTGAGTATCTTCACACAGCAATTACACATGATGAGTTT
Organism: Stenurella melanura; assembly: GCA_963583905.1. NCBI lineage: Eukaryota > Metazoa > Arthropoda > Insecta > Coleoptera > Cerambycidae > Stenurella > Stenurella melanura. Next base: position 89,530,184 of record OY757310.1, read on the forward strand.
ACCCGAAGGTACTTGCAAAGCTACAGGATCCACACACCGCACATATTATAATTATTTTTTTATGACAAAATATGAATTTCTCTTCTCCCGATTTCTTCCTGTTTCCACAGTTGAAAAACTGACTACCACAATAATTCACAATATCTCGCATTTGATTATTGCTTGGTAAAGACGGAAACATACTCGAAATAACTACATCGATAGCATTGTATGTTGCAAAATTTTACATGTTGACAAAAGACATCAATGCATATTAAGCTGCAATATTTCCTTCGATTGTTGTGACTTATTTAGTGTTTATCAGCTTTATTGAAACAGAAAGTTTGTTACACATTTTGTTCACTATAGTTTTAACTATTTTGTATATCAATGGTGTAGATACGATTATAACTCTATGGCGAACAATGAACATCCGCATTGATAAAGAAACATACATATACAGTCCGACCAGGACAGTGCCTTTTTCAGTCATTTTTTATTTAATAACTTCAAATATAAGAATATATAAGTACTACCCTGATATTTTTCCAATAAGTGAAAAATTAGTTATAATACGTACGTATGCTGAAAGTATAAGGATAATAAATTACGGAATTTATGAAATATGATATATATTATCAAATATATCAAAATGAAATAAGCCATGTAATTAAATTTATTCAAAAAAATAAAATCATTATTATTTGACGTGTGATTAATTTATTACACTTGATCCAATTAAAAATCAACATTAAAATAATCCAACGTATCATATGTGGCTGTAATTTGTGGTTTAGTGTTTTTGCTATCCATATAGATCGAACTTTTCAATCTAATCTAACATAAATCTATCCACCAACCTCTCCATCACTTCAGTCAGATAAATAACATTTTAGTTTGGAATGCCCAAGAACCACGCATCAAGTTCGATAGAAGAGCAGGCAAACAGCCATCAAATATTGCCTTAGGGCTATAATTATAGTAATAACAGATTCAGTCGCTATAAAGGCCGATATTACAGTTTCTATACTTTTTCAGAACATCTTGTCCAACGCTCCACAAAAGATTTGTGTTTGATTCGTTTCTCTCAGTCCCAATATAAGTTTTATAGCAGCTGCTTAGTTCCACCAAATACGTTATTATTACGTTATATACTGAGTGTTCAAGAGACACTGACACACTCATTTATAGGTCATGATCTTTGTTAAAGGTCAATCAATCATTGGGTCAAAAAAACTTCCTTCAATATATATTTCAGTATTAAAACAATTATTTTAGAAAATAATGGTATGTATAAATGTATGTTAAAAACTAATTCCTTATTAACTTTACATAATGAATTATGCTATTGCAGTAATTTTAAGAGAAATATATGCAAACTCATTTTAATACTGTGCAAAAAAATTAATTTGTAGTGTACAATCCGTAAGTTATTTTACCCAATACGTGCTATGCTACACGCCTATTAGTTCATTAGTCAAATTCGTTGACATGTGATTTTCTCGAAGAATGTTAATGGTATTCTTTATCTATTTCATCCCCATTTATTTCGTACATATTTCGAAAGATAAAAAAACCGCTGCCTAAGGAATCACTACTTCCACATCCAGAGTTTTCATCAAAGTCACTTTAAAGGAAACGTCTTGACTAGATTTACACTCTAGTATGTGAAAATTATTGGTCACAGAATTTTAATAATATTTGGAGCAGATGTCATAGAAAAGTTTGAGGCGTTGGTTTCTACCAAATACGTTAAAAATGAAGTTTTTAGTTTACCCTACTTATTTTCCCCTATTCACAACCTACCACGACCCACCCCTTCAATGGAATCATCTCAATCAGATATTATTACAATACATCCGTGTACTATCAAGTAAATATCTCAACTTTATGTTATCAAACCCATTAAAAATGGAGCCGAGATGGTGGTGTTTGAATAGTATTAGAAAGAAATCTGGGGCCTTAGTTTCTAGTATATACACCAAATACCATATTTATGTACTCTTACCAGCATGATTTACTTATTTTCCCCTATTTACTCCTATTCATCCCTCAACCCTTCAACGGAATCATCTTAAAATATAATCTAGTTCCAGTTGTCGTTATACGTGTCCCAAATTTCAAGTGAATATCTCGATTTCATTTTATCAACCCCTTTAATAATGGATTAAAGGTGGTGGGGGTTGAAAAATATTACTAAAAAATATGAGGCCTTGGTTTCTAGGACATACGCCGAATTTCAAGTTTCTGTACATTTACCAACTTGCTTTACTTATTTTTCCCCATTTACCACCAATTACCCCCACTCGTTCAACGCAATCATGTCAAAATATAATCTAGTTCCAGATGTCGTTATAATATATACGCCAACCAAATTTCAAGTGAATATATCAATTTTATTTTATCAACTTCTTTAATAATGGAGTAGGGGTGGTGGGGGTTGAAAAATAATATAAATAATCCGAGAACTTGGCTTCTAGTACATACACTGAATTTCAAGTTTCTGTACTCTCATCAGCTTGCTTTACTTATTTTCCCCTATTTAACCCCCAACCCTTCGACGGAAGCTTTTCAAAATATAATCTAGGTCCAGATGTCGTTATGATAAATACGTGTACCAAATTTCAAGTAAATATTTCAATTTCATCTTATCAACCCCTTTAATACTGGAGTAGGGATGGTGGGGGTTGAAAAATAATATATATAATCTGAGACCTTGGCTTCTAGTACATACACCGAATTTCAAGATTTTGTACTCTTATCAACTTGCTTTACTTATTTTCCGCTATTTACCCCTATTTAACCCTCAACCCTTCAACGGAATCATCTCAAAGTATAATCTAGTTCCAGATGTCGTTATAATACATACGTGTACAAAATTTCAAATGAATATCTCAATTTTATTTTATCAACTCCTTTAATAGTGGAGTAGGGGTGGCGGGGGGGTTGAAAAATATTTTTAAAAAATGAGTCTTTAACTTCTAGTACATACGCTGAATTTCAAGTTTCTGTACTTATACCAGCTTGCTTTACTTATTTTCCCCTATTTTACAATATTTAACCCCCAACCCTTCAACGGTAGCTTCTGAAAATATAATCCAGTTCCAGATGTCGTTATAATACATACGTGTACCAAATTTCAAGTGAATATTTCAATTTTATTTTATCAACCCCTTTAATAATTGAGTAGGGGTGGTGGGGGTTGAAAAATAATATAACTATTCGGAGACGTTGGCTTTTAGCACATACACATATCAAGTTTCTGTACTCTTACCAGCTTGCTTTACTTATTTTCCCATATTTACCAATATTTAACCCCCAACCCTTCAATGGAATAATTTCAAAATATGATCTAGTTCCAGATGTCGTTATAATACATACGTGTACCAAATTTCAAATGAATATCTCAATTTTATTTTAGCAACCCCTTTAAGGGGTGGTGGGGGGGTTGAAAAACATTATAAAAAAATCTGAGGCCTTGGCCTGTAGTACATACATCAAATTTCAAGTTTCTGTACTCTTACCAGCTTGCTTTACATATTTCCCAAATTTACCCCTATTTACCCCCCAACCCTTCACCGGATATCTTCAAAAAACAATCCAGTTACAAATCTCATTATAATATAATATACGTGTACAAAATTTCAAGTCAATATCTTAAACCGTTCCGGAGAAAGCGTGTGGACAAAAAAAGTTACAGACAGACCGACAGACCGACAGACAGAAAATTTTTTTTTCGCTCAAATTTAAAATCTCGACGTTTCATGACATTCTAAACCGATTTCAAGAAAAAAAAAATTGAATTTTTTTTTACGATTACTATACTTCCAATCCACTACGTGGATGTGGAAGTAATTGTTAAAGATATAGTTACCGGGTGTAACAGCATCATGGTATAATCCCTTTTCTCATTTTGTTTTGAAGATACTTGATTGAAATTTAGGATATACTACACACATAATAAGCGGCACTTTTTGACATACAACAATTTTTTTCACTTCCGATTTCGCTGGAAATGACAGTAACTTTCGATTTTTAAATGGAACACCCTATATATTATTGCATTTTTGAATTCTGCATAATTTTCTGAATTCAACGATGCAAATAAGTGACATTTCAAAAAACAACTTTTTTTATAATACAATTTTTAGTTTTCCATTTAAGTGTGCCATGACGGTTCCGATTTATTATAAATGACCCGTGTAATGCTACAAAAATTGAAACTACCTTAAAAACACTAAATTACGTGATTTGTGAGCAAATAAAATTCACCAAAATTATTTTTGGGGCAAAATTCAATTTTTTCAAATGGAACCATATCGGTACCGTGATATCATTTATTAGTAAGTACTATTAATAAGGAATTTATTCATATGTCGTATTAAAATGTGCGATAAATACAAACAAAATTACAGCTAAAAGAAGATAAGAAAATACCATTTTATTCTAGTTACCTTGTTACACATAAGGTGGTTTTGGAATACAAAAAATTAACACAAAACATTACAACAGTTCAAAATGCTGTCCATTGACGTCAATGCACTTCTGAACTCGCATAGCTCTTTCTCGAAGAACGTTCGCCAATTGCTGGGCCTTCATGCTATTAATTGCCCGTCTTACTCGAAGCTCCAGATCTTCACGGGTAGTAACGGCGGTTGCATAGGCAATATTTTTTAAATGACCCCAAACAAAGAATTCAAAGGACGTTAAATCCGGTGACCTTGGAGGCCACCTCACAAGGACCATTCGTCGAAATTACATTTTCTCCGAATCTCCGTTGAAGGTAATCAATTACTATCCTAGAATTATGGGGAGGAGGGCCATCTCTTAAATCTAAAGGCAACTCATCTAAAATGTCCTCAATCTCATTTTCGAGGTATCTCAAGTATCTGACACCAGTCAGAGGTTCTTCAAATATTATTGGACCCATGATTCTACTACCGATTATTCCAAGACAAACATTGAAACCGAACCGTACTTGAAAGTTATCCTCCCGTAATAAATTTTGATTTTCTTGTGACCAATATTTTGTATTTTGTCGGTTAAATAATCTCAAATTTCTAAACCTTGACTCGTCCGAAAATAAAATCAGTCCCAAAAATTCATTGTTTGGCTACACGTTATACAAAGTCCACTTGGAATATTCCATCCAACATTAGTAATCACTTTCGTACAAATGCTGGTGCTATTGGTATTTAAAAGATTTATAGAGGTATTTGTGCAAAATTCGGCTTACTGTTTGGTGGCTGATGTTCAATTCAAACCCAGCTTGCCTTAAAGACACAATCTTATCAACTTCTATTCGAGCCAAAACATTATTTCCGTTCCTTCGTCAATAATGAAGTTTTCTTCGGGATCATTTTTGAGATCTCTTCAGAATTGGTTTTCAACACGTTTAAAATAATTTTTCGCTGAACGTTGTCTATCAGGATATCGTCGGTCATAAAGGTCCATAGCTGCAATTGCAGTTTTTTTACTTTCCCCATAAATAATTATCATGTCCACTTTTTCATGTCTTGTATAAATTTACGGCATTTTGAACACTATTAGCAAGAATTTTAAACAATTTTTAAAGACACCGTTAAACCGACAAATGTTTGACAAGCTAAATAGTTCATTGTTTTCAAAGCCACCTTAGTTACTTCTTAACACTTAATTAGACCAAAACTGTATCTCATTTTCTTATAGTTGTAATTTTGTTTGTATTTATCGCACATTTTAATACGACATATGAATAAATTGAAAAAATTGAGTTTTGCCCCAAAAACAATTTTGATGAATTTTATTTGCACCCGGTATACACAGAACATCCCACTTTATTTACACGGGGTGGTCACTGTATAAAATTATTAATTAAGAAGCGATATAGGAGAATAATAATAGGAATGTAGTTACTACAGAGCAAACCTGATAACTTTTATTAAAAAAATGTACAAGGTGGTCATCCGACATGAATAAAAGGTACCAAATATTTAAGGATTGCGTAATAACTTTACAAATTTTCAGCGCAGTTGAATTATTTCTAAGGACGACCACCCTCTATATTTTTCATTAAAAGTGTAATAGGTGTCTTCCCTGCCAATTATGTTAACTATATGCCAAATTTTATTGCCATCTGTCGTATTTTTTTCATTATTTGAATATTTTCCATAGAAAATATACCCACTGCGTCGGTGGCAGTAGCGCAGTACCTACCAAATTCAGCTGTTCTCCGTCAAATAGTTTCTTCAATAGACGAAAAACAGACTGACAGATAGATAGACGGAATTGAAACGCCTTCATTTTCGGAATCTCGGAGGGTGATTTTTTCACGAATACAATACTTCCCTACTAGTCGAGGAAATGAAGCAGAAAAAGGCCTAAACCCCAACATAAGACTCCGCCGCACCTGATTTTTATGTAAGACACTGCAAAATGTTCCTAAAGATGTATAGGACAAAGTCAGGGTCACAATAAATTTTTTCAAAATTCAAAAAATCCAGTGGATTCTATAGTTTGGGCAATTCTAAGCATTCTTTGGCTCTTGGCATTTTTTACCTAACCTCACTTTTCTCGAGATAAAAGCGTTAAAAATTAAAAAAAAGAAATCGGTAAAGGTATTTACACAGAATTTCCCTCTTTATTTATATAGGGCGGTCAATTAAAAAATTATCAATTAAGAAATGACATACAAGAATTATAATTGCAATGTAGCTAGCCCTATTATTACAGAGAAAACCTGATAACTACTCTATAGTGGTGGGGGATAAAATGTTCTATTTTTTTAATTTTCAAAACATTCTTTTGTTGAAATAGGTTTAGAATGTAGTGAAATGTGGAAATTTTAAAATTGAAAAAAAAATTCAATGCAGTGGGAATTTTTTTTTTAATTTTCAAAACAATTTTTTTTTAAATATGTTTAGAATGTCACGAATCGTAGAAACTTTAAATTTGAGGCAAAAAATGTTTTTTCCATCCATTTTACAAAAAATATTTTTTTTTCTTTTTGATTTTCAAAAAAATATGTATCTTTTAAAAATATGTTTAGAATGTCATGAAACGTTTATGTTTTAAATTTAAGCTAACAAAAAAATTTTACCATCCATTTTATACAATATTTTCAAAATTTCAAATTTTTTTCTATTTTAAATTTTCCAAAATTTTTTTTTGTTCTGAAACGTGAAAATCCGAAAAATCTCGGAGGGTGATTTTTTTCTCGAATACAATACTTCCCTTCGGTATGCCAGGGAAATGAAACGTGTTTTTAGGCTTGTTTTTTCAAAAAACTAGTACATACGATTATTTTTGGGCATTTTTTATGAATTAAAACATGTGGACATTATATTTTGGACAATACTAAGCATTTTTTGTTTCTTGACATTTTAACAAAAAAAGCTTAATTCCACGTTTCTTTTTTGACGCTTATATCTCGACAAGGGTGAGGTTACGTAAAAAATGTCAATAGTCAAAAATGCTTAGAGTTGTCCAAAATATAAAGTCTACATGCTTTAATCCATAATAAATGCCTATAAATAATCGTAAATACCAGTTTTTATTTCTAATGAGAAGCTTACATAAACGTTTTTTTTTTTAATTTTCAAATTTCTATATCTCAAGAAGAGTGAGGTTAGGTAAAGAATGTCAAAAGTCAAAGAATGCTTAGAATTGTCCGAAATATAAGGTTCACTTGTTTTAATTCATGCTAATGATAAAAAATACGAGTTTTTCAAAAATATAGATTTTAAGTACATGTTTTCTTTTTTTTTAACACTTATATCTCGAGAAGGGTTAGGTAAAAAAATGTCAAGAGTAAAAATGCTTAAAACTGGCCGAAATATAAAGCCCTTGTGTTTAAACCATTATAAACGCCCAAAAATAATCGTAGATACTAGTTTTCTTGCAAGGAAAGGCCTAAATAAACGTTTTCTTCTTAAACGCTTTTATCTCGAGAACAGTGAGGTTCGGTAAAAAATGTCAAGAGTCAAAGAATGCTTAGAATTATCCAAAATATGAAATCCAGTGATGCTTTTTCAACTTAAAAAAATTTGTTGCGAACTTCTGTTCCAGTTTACGACCGGAAATGGAAAAAGCACCAGTTTCCATGACCCTGACTTTGTTCTACGCATATTTAGGAACATTTTGCACCATCTAACATAAAAATCAGGTGGGGGCGGAGTCTCATGTTGTGGTTAAATGCTTTATTTCCTCGAATATGCGGTAAGCGAGGGAAGTAAAAAGGTTCCCCACTTACATGTTTATCTCTGCAAATTTTCATATATCATCGACACAGACTAGAGTAAACTTCATATTTTCTACTCATTACAATCTGGCTTTCATATTGATACATTTTAGTAAACATATGTATGGTAACACTATACAAATCTGAGACGAATACATTGTTCTGTTGAGTTCGAGTGAGTCAAATGGGATAATAATTGTGTTCCTATTATACTCTTCGCAAATACAAAACGAAGAGTATATTGCATTTGATCGGCATATTTCTAAAACCGGTAATATTGCTCGTAGAGAAAAAAAATTCATATCACTAAGTTTGTGATCGAATTCTGAAACTTTCGAAATGTCTGTCCGTCTGCCTGTCTGACTGTTCCATCTGTCCGTCCGCCACATATCTTGTAAGCAAGATAACTTAAGAACGAAAAGTCCGATTGTATTGAAATTGGGACAGTAAGTTATTGTTAGCTAGAGGAATAATCCTATTATTTTTTAACAAACTAGATAAATAAATAAAGAAGTTATTAATTAAAAAAATATGTATTATGTTTTGTAGTTCAACTAAGAATGTCTAAAACTAATAGTATAATGGTTAGCTTGTTCTAATAAGCGAAATGCTTGAAAATTTATTCAGGTTGATACATTAATGATTGCGACCTGTGGACAATTTCCAAATGTATAAACCATCTAAAGGAGATGTACGACAATTTTCAATATCAACTTTAGAAAAAAGTTCAAATTAGGTTAAAAATGGTATATATAATAGAGTACACATGTAGCGGGTTGGATACTTTAAAATAGTTGTTGTCTATTCTACCAGCTATATATAATTCGAATGATTTTAGGCACGTGAGTTAAACGATATCGTTAAATCGCAACAGTTTATATTTATATACATTCTACAGGTATTTATAAATTATGAAGATGATTGTAATTATGTTGAATTTAACTATACTTCTAGATTCTAACAAGATATTAACAATGGACACGATAAAGGGTACCTAGGAATTTTTGAATGCCTGTATTTAATTCGACTATTACTCTTATGACTTAATTACTATGTGAAATTGAAATACAAAGTGTTGTTAAAGTTTCTTCGAGTTCAAAAAATACTTGCTTTGAATAAAAATAGTTATTAATACAACAAGAATATAAAACGATGTTTCTTGCATGCGTGAGAATTCTTCCGAAATGTCACGAGTGAAACGTCGTTTTGTGTTCTAGTTTGATATATGTACTGCTAATTTCTTAGTTACTATCAAATTGATGAATTGATAAATGCTGAAATAAAAATAATTATAACAATGCAGGAGACTATAAGATGATCTAAGGTCTTAAATTTATTTATGACATCTGCCACCTCCACCACTACCCCCACCCCTTATTAAAGGGGTTAACGGAACAAAATTGTGATGTAGTGTGTATGATAGCAAAAGCTCTCAAACAAATTTTTTGGCATCAGCCACCTTCACCCCTATTAAGAGTAGATCAACCGGAAAGTTATTGAAGTGGCACATCGTTTTATGGATTTTTGAGTCAGACGACTTGAAATGACATATTATTACAATTCTACGAGCAAATATTTCCGCATACCGTAGTGCAAATATAATATCAAGATGCCTTCGTTTTAAGAGACTTGTATAGGAAATCTGGATGTGGAATTTGTGATTACTTAGGCAGCGTTTTTTGTTTCATTTCTCTTTTTAATTTTTATAATGTATCATATTGTATCATCTCACTGGAGAATGACAAACTTTTCTATTTTTGACCTAGCGATTGTACAAACTCATGCTTAAGTCGAGAGATCGTAGTATGCAATTTTATTTCCGATGATTTTATTTGCATTTACATCAGTGCCAATAGAGCTGCTATAAATTCATAACAGTGTTCTTCTCATGTGTATGAAATCACTTAATTACGAATTTACAATATTTTTCACAAATACATAACAACCGTCGCAACATGTATTTCTTCATGTCGTGATATTTTGATACTACCCAGATTTATAGATTACGCTGATAATTATATATAAAAAGGTCAACTTAGAATATCAAAATCAATCATGTTGAGTGAACTTTTTCCTGCCTTGTAATTAAAATACTAGCTTTATGTGATTATTGTTTTTTCCAGTTTTATAATTACATGGGCAAAATAATAAATAATAACTCCATTTGACCTTCATTGTGTTTTACTCATAAATAGTGTTTGCAAAATAGTAGATTTGATACTATGATTATCCATTTTAAAAACACAGAATGCGATAGATTAATATAACGAACTTTTTATCTTGACTTTTGCAAACGGTTATTCCCATTCTTTAACATCTACTATGTATAAATACGTCTCTTTTATTTTCTTAATGGAATGTACGATGTAGATATATCGTGACTGCCATACTTATTTTCGTGCATTTCAAAGGAATTGAGTGTACATCGCGTGTATTGTATGCGAGTTTGACCATTTTTCTTGGCTCAGTGTGTCAGGTTTCTAAGAATCATGGGGTTCTGTGAGAAAGTCCGATTTTTTATACTGATGTAAACATACGTCACGGCCTTCTGCGCCTAGCTGCTGTTTAACTTTATGTCGATATGTACACAACTATTATTTTATTTTCCTATGCTTTATACTCCGCTGACTAAAGTACAATTATACCGTTTTTATTTTTTTGCATTTTTTCCAGTTTTTCATCGGTTTCCGTAATAGTAATGATAGCATCCTGCCTATTCATATAATGTGTATACCTGAATACTATGAAGTACTTATTAATTTGAACTAAATATCAAAATATATTAATTACAACCGAATTACCAAAATCAATTACTGCCATGTTGAAACACCTGTTAACGTTAAAATCTAGTTAAAACGTCTTTTTAATCAGTATATAATTCGAGGAGTGCAATTTATTTTTTAACGATATCAAAGAACAACGAAATGTTTGTTCTTGAAACTATGATGAATTCACTTCTTCTTTGGACATTTTGCAGACAACTTTTAATGTTAATATGAGAAACAACGAAATACATATTCATTATTTATAATGTTGATCTAATTCTGCTAGTATATTAATAAAATCAATCAATGATATCATGCTGAAATTATAATAATTCATTTTTATCTAAAAGACAAAACCACGACCCCTCTGTGAGTCTTGAAAATGCCTCAACATCTCTAGCTCTACCTAGAGAACACTTTCTTGCGTCGCAATTATAAGCAAACAATTCGTTTCCTTTGAAATTTGGAAGTTGATTGACGGATTTATGAGACAGTATACGGTAGGCACTGCTGCTACTCCCTGATATACCTCCGAACCGGCTACGTACGCCGTGGATTTGAGACATGTTTGTTGCCAGCAGCGAAAGCCACATGACGCATAGAGTAGGAATATGGGATGATTAGTGCAGGTGTTTATGAAATGCTTGTGTGTCGATATGAAGTGATTATGTTCCATTTTTAAGTTTCCGTCTATGGTCATCTGCTTGCCTATCTTCTTCTGAGTCTTCCGCTTCTTAATCTGACAGCGTGTTTATCCTTGCAATTCCTTTACTGTCTTGGTGCTTTATTTATTAGGTGTGTCTCGTCCCCTCCCGTCTTTGGACGTGTCCCCAGTGTTTATTTCATTACATACAATTCTTTTTACCACATCCCCGTAGTGGATTGGAAGTAAGGTAATCGTAAAAATATATATATATTTTTTTAAAGGATTTAGAATGTCATGAACGAAATTTTAAATTTGAGCGAAAAAATTTTTTATCTCTCTGTCGGTGTGTCTGTCTGGCTGTAACTTTTTTTTTTTCTCCTCACGCTTTCTCCGGAAGTGTTTAAGATATTGACTTGAAATTTTGTACACGTATGTATTATAACGAGATCTGGAACTGGATTATTGTTTAACATATCCGGTGAAGAGTTTGGGGGTAAATAGGAATAAATAGAGGGAAATAAGTAAAGCAAGCTGGTAAGGATACAGAAACTAGAATGTATGTACATACTAGAAGCCAAGGCCTCAAAAATTTTTATAATGTTTTCAATACCCCAACCACCACACCCCCAATTCATTATGAAAGGGGTTGATAAAATAAAATTGAGATCTTCACTTGATATTTGGTATACGTATATATTATAACGACATATGGGACTAGATTATATTTTGAGATGATTCCGTTGAAAGGTTGGGGGTAAGTACAGCTAAATAGGGGAAAATTAGTAAAGCAAGCCGGTATGAGTATAGAAACTTTTGAGATGTGATGTGTATACTAGAAGCCAAAGCCTCAAATTTTTTTATAATATTTTCCATCCCCCAACCACCTCCACTTCATTATTAAACTTCATAAAATTAAATCGAGATATTCACTTGAAATTTGGTACATGTATATACTATAACGATATCTGGAACTAGATTATATTTTTCTATGACATCTGCCTCAAGTATTACTAAAATTTTATGACCAATTATTTCCACATACTAGAGTGCAAATATAGTCAAGATGTTTTCCTTTAAAGAGATAGAAAATCTGGATGTAGAAGTAGTGATTCCTTAGGCAGCGGTTTTTCTGTTGTTGTGAGTAATTGAACAATGTCCCTATCAGCTCTTCTCAGGCTTCTTCTATTCGGTTTTGTCGTTGCAGTGTTCTTAACTCCGTATGTCATCGTAGGCAGTATGACAATCGCGTACATTCCAAGGTGGTTTATTTTCCGTATATGCCTTCATGAATGATATGAAATAATTTGAGGTATTCTCGACATAGTCTGCTATTTATTTTCGTTTTTCATAGCGTTGGAGTGTGCTTGGGATGTTAACTTTTCTCTCTTCAATTGGTGGCTAATGCTTACATATGGGCAGTTCCCATCACCATCGATTTAGAGCACTAGTAATTGATGTTTTCGATACGTCCTTCCGTTTATTTGAGACATGTATTATCTTGTTCTTGGATACTTTTATTACTAACTGGTCCACGGCAAAAAAAATACGGTATTATAATTGATACTCTGATCTATTTGTGAATTCTTTCTATCATGGATATGTTCACTATAAGTTAATACATTACTCTTTCAAAAGATTTATGTTAATGGAAATTCATATTAATAGAAAATCAAAACATGTACACCAAGTGATAAAATTTCAATTATCGTTATACATGCCTACCATGATAAGTTTGAAGCACTACGAAACTAATATTTGAATTTATTTTTTCTAAGAATTTTTCGTAGTTACGCATTTCTGTGCTAATTTAAAATATTGGTTAATATTTTTTTTGCGGATGGACTCATTAAGTTTCGTATTTCTTGTTAGTATCACTTTGTCGATCCCTTACAACCTACTCCTTCTTAAGATTAGTATATCATTTTTTCAAACACCTGCACCTATTATCAGTTCATTGCCAAATTTAAGAATTTTTGCCAACTGTTGGTCGCGTCCCGCATTGTTCGGTTATTGAACCATGTTACCTAATATCGATATCGGTGTAAAACCGCTGCCTAATGGGTTAGTGCTTTCACATCCAGATTATTTTAATGACATAATATTAAAATCGGCTGCCCTAAGGTGGTACTAGAGGTACAAAAAATTTTATACAACTCTCGTACGCACACTAAAACTCAATTTTGTTGTTAGTCCCTTTAATAACGAAGGTGGGGTGCTGATGAGGGTAGCAGATGTCATAAAAACACTTGAGACTTCTAGTATTTACAATATACTTACACCAAATCCCAAGTTTCTGGACTCTTACTAACTTGCTTTACTTATTTACCCTTATTTGTCCCCAATCCTTCAACGGAATAAGCTCAAATTATAATCTAGTTCCAGATCTCGCTATAATAAATACGTGTACCAAACTTCAAGTCAATATCTTAATTTTATTTTGTTAACCGCCTTAATGATGGAAAGGGTGGGTGGTGATGGAGGTGAAACTTGGCTCAAAGAAAATTGAGACCTTGGCTTCCAGTATATAATAATAATAATAGGTCTTTATTTTCCCGAAATATAACAAAAATAAATAGGTGATTAAAATAGGAGTGCAGGAAAAACGCCGAAGATCAGGTGGTTGTGCAAGACAAACCTCTGTATTTAATCTGGGTAAATAACAGTAACATGGCAAAAAGAAATATACATTTAATATTAAAAAAACAACCAACAGATAAGTTGTCAATAAAAAGTCGCAGGCATTAAAAATATGTGTGTTATATAATTTACATTTAGCTAGTACTTGCAGAATAAATAAATACATTAAATTAACGAGAAGAATTCACCAATATGCAATATTTTGTTCAGTGAAAAGATGTCTTTTTAAAATAGATTTGAAGGCTGGTAACGTTTTACTTTTTATGTATGAGGGTATACAATTGTAAATTTTGGTAATTTGGCAGGTAACGGAACGCTTAAATAATTCTGTACGATGAATATTCAAGTTATGGACGTCTGTTCTATACGAACATTTTTTATTCAGGTATATAGGAGTTTTATTTTTAAGAATTTTATGAAATAAACAAGCAAAGTGCAGCAAGCGTGGCCTAGACATATTGAGCCAACTTATTTGGACTAGTTTATGTGATTACCTTGTCGGCGTTTAGCTCCAAATATTAGTCTCAAACAATAGTTTTGCAGTACTTGTATTCGACGTATATCCATAATTAAACCTTGATAATGACTCGCATAGAATTGTTTTAGTTTCTTGATTCAGAAAATGCCTGATGTTATATATTAATTTGAAATTTGTATATGCGGTACGTATACAGTTGTTAATATGCGGATAAATCTTAGATCTGTATCAAATGTTACCCCTAAATTTTTTGCCTTTTTTGTGAAGGTATGTGATGTCCATCTGTATTTATCTGAAGATTTTCCAGTACAACTGACCTGCTGTTATGATGACCAAAAACAAGAGCCGATGTTTTACTGGCGTTAACATTTAAAGCATGGTTTCTGGACTTTTGGATTAACGAGCTTAAGTCTCTATTAATAGCAACCATCGCTTCTGCGCATTCCTCTGGATCAAATGATATATACAATTACAACGAACTCCAAGTTTCTAGACTTTTACTAGTTTGCTTTATTTATTTACTCTTATTTGCCCCTCAACCATTCAAGAGAATAAGTTCAACATATTGTTATTCATTAAGCCACCTCAGGGCGGGAGGCTGATATGATTATGAGAAATAGCCAAAATTAAGTGGTTAGGCAACTGTAGAGTCTGTAATGCACGCCATCTCTGAGACACTGATAATAGTAGTAGTAGTAGTATGTTTTCTAGGAATTTATGGAAGGATGAAGATTTCTGCATTGTTTTGGAATTGCCGCCGACAAGGATATTGAAGATTTCTAGACGAATCTAGAGGCATTTTTTAAGCATATAAGGCACGGCGGGAAAAGGAAGTCTTTAATGAGTTGAGGGTTAGAAAATCCGAAGTAAATACAAAGAGGAGATATCAAGTAATAAACATTGCTATATGTTATTTTAGACAGTAAAAGTGTATTTTAGTAAAAGCAAGTTTGTTAAGTTGCAGTAAGTCATTATATAAGGTGTGTTAGTATTTATCTCTTGTTGTAATTTGTGGAACCCATTGATTTTGGAAGGGGGTGTTTCCTAATGAGTGGAGACACGTGACGATATAATCCAGAATATAAATCCAGATTTCGTCATAGCACATGCGCATACTAAATTTCAAGTCAAAGCATTTATTTTATTTTGTGAACACCTTTAATAATGCAGTGGTGGTAGGGATGGCAGATATCATAATAAAGTTTGAGAACTTGGCTTCTAATGTATACACCAAATCCCACGTTTCTATAATTTCACTAAGCTTGTTAATATTTCGTGCAAAGACGAGAACGGGGAGAGGGTAATCTCGTCTTTGCACGAAATATATACACTCTTTATGCCTTCATTACATAGAGTAAATGAGCTTACGCTAGTTTCAGATCTGACTAAAATATATGCGCGTACTACATTTCAAGTCAATATCTTAAATTCGTTTTGTTAACCCCTTTAATGATGGTGGTGGGGCTAGCCGATGTCATGAAAATAATTGATATTGTATACACTAAATCCCATATTTCTGGTCTCTTATTAGCTTGATTTATATATTTAGCTTGTGTTACTTATTTACCTCTACTTACCACTATTTACTCCCCACCCTTTGATGGAATAAGCTCAGAATATCATACAGTTCCAGATCGAGGTATAATACATATGGTTACCCATGTGAATATCTTTATTTCATTTTGTTAACCTTCTTTAATAATGGAGTGGAGGTGGCAGATGTCATAAAAAAAATTAAAAAGTTGACTTCTAATATATACACCAAATCTCAAGTTTCTAAACTCTCACGAGCTTAATTAACTTTTTTATCTTATTGACCCCTTTTTACCCCTACGCATCCATGGAATAAGCTCAAAATACTATCTAGTTCCAGATCTCGGTATAATACATACGTGTACCTCAAGACAACATCTTAAACCGCTCCAGAATACAAAAAAATTACAGACCGACACACAATGTTTTTTCTTGAAAGTGAAATCTCGGCTTTGACATTCTAAATCTACTTCTGCAACAACAACAAAAAAATAGAATATTTTTTTCGATTACTATACTTCCACTCCACTACGTGAATGTGAAAGTAAAATTAACAGACAATTGGCTTCAATTTCTATATTAGGTAGTAAGTTTCAATTAACCGAACAAAAATAAAATTTTATTTCACAATTTTTGGTGGGCATTTAAAAAAAAATTGAAGTTCAACTTCAAAAATATATTTAAATGTAATATTAAGATATGAAAAACTCGTTTGATTTCGTCTAGAATTATTGAAAATATAATCATTGCACAAAAAACTATATATATCCATTTTGAAGAATCTGATTTTATGTTAGATCTTGTGTAGAACTAAAGAAACTATTCACTTCATTTATCAAACTAGGTCAGTAATTATATTCGTATGAGAATTTACACCTAGTGCATAATAAATTATATCTACATAGAACAATATATTATTGAGTTTTGGCTACGAGTTTTAATGACCATATATTTCATAGCACGTAATATGTATTGGTTGAATATGAAAAAGGAGAGATTGTATAGCATGTGCGGTTGATTTCTTTGGAAAAAGCAATAAGGATAACTTGATACAACACTACATCATATGTGATGTGCTAAGTACAGGTTGCTGATGATATGCTAGCCAATGATTTATAGTAATATAGAAGGTGCACCCAATGTAATTGTACGGATTCACATAAGGTCCAACAATCCTAATACAACCTTTATAATTTATACAAAATGAAATGAAGGGAAAGAAGAAACTAACTCATATTTCATGTATACAGGATGGATTTCATTTGAATGGTGTATAAAAATGTATTAGTACAATATTAATTATTAAAAAATATATATATTTCAGAAAGAATTTGAGATTTTGTGGATAAATACGAAGCGAGGCACGTACATATAACCCGAACTAATTTGGTAGATTGTTAATTTATAAAGAATATCAAGTGAAACTCAATGCTGATCAAAATATAGCGATAAATAAGGGTGTGCTGAGGGTTTGTGAAAAAAAATTTGAAAAAAATTGAATCGCATTTGATTTGAACTTGTGTAGTTCTGTTCATAATTGATTTATGAACATTCTGATTTCATTTATGCTGATACGATGAATGAAATATGAGATATTATAAACATTCTAACAGAAACTTTCTGATACTACAAAGATTGCATTTCCGTAAAAGAATTGCCCACCTTCCCTTCTCACCCAAGCAATCCTTTCATTTATATTCTTGATGCCAAGATATAATCGACTCTGGCTTGTTCTAGATATTAGATTAAATTACATGTGAGTTGTTACACTACGAAGCGCCCCTCTTCACATTCACCTAAGAAGATCTTTTGTGAATACCCTTTGAACCATATGCATCCAATTCTGCTTCAAAATAATCCTAGTATCTTCCTGGTGTCATAATTTTCAATTAAGATTGATTGTTCCCACTATTCTCTCCTTTGGTATATTAGGTTCTTACAAAAACAAAATATGTACTCCACAGTCTTAGTTATCTCCATACAATCACATTTCATCCTCAGCTTTACTCATTATTTGGAAATGCCCTATTAGTGGACAGTGATCTGTGAAAAAGTTTTACTGTTAACTATGGCCAGTTCTGACACCCTGATAACGGGTAGCTCTCTGACTCTTTCTTGCAAATAGTGAAATAGTTCACAAACTTTCTCGCTTGTTTTAAATCTGGAGTTCTTTTTCAGTATGAAGATTTGTGTCAGTCCTCATATTTTCTTACCTTCTCCATTGTATGACCTTTTACTGTCCCACGAAATGGTTCTGGTTGGACGAATGATGATTTCGTACCCCTGCACTCTGCAATTCTACCCATTGATACTCTAACATCCATGACAATATAACTTTGCTATTTCATACCAGTTGATTTACTGATTCTATATATTCCTAGATGATTTAAGATGAAAAATTAATCAACTTAGAGCTTTAAGAGCTGCCTGATTCTTGCTTCTCTTGGGTCCTTTTTAGTGCGTAGTCGTGTGCAGAGATCTATAGCCAATGTGAAGCTAGTGCAAGCATGATCTAAGGTTTTCAATAGACTACTCCTAGCGCCTGGTCCATCTTGAAAACATTTATTACCTTTTTTCTACTTGACGTTCTCTAGAGCTACATACTTTTCATTTACAGATTTACCAAAGAGCTTATTATATATCTTATTTGCTCTTTGGATGATCCTTGCGATATGTGACATTCAAGAAATTGTTTGATCCAGTTTTATTCCTAGATTTTACCACATCGAAGACGTCAATTTGCATACCATTCGAAGTCAGAGTTTCCTTCTTTTAGCCAATAATACTACGACCTTCTTGCTTGGATTGACGTTTAAGCTTTCATCCTAGAACCAGTTTCGATCCATATGCATGCTTACATGTTTCATCAAGCCTTGTCTAGACATGGCTTGATGAAACTCACCCTAGTCTAGTATAAGGCGAGGAAAAGAAATATTTTCTGTTCTAGAGCATACTAGAATATAGTGAAGGGTATCGAAAAGAAATTTGTATTAAAATTTATAGTTAGATGTGTTCAGAGCAGTTGGTATTAAATCTGATGGAAAAAGTTAAACATTCAAAATGACGAATTCAATCATTACATAACTTTTACATATTTACATAAGGCACTGAAATCTTGGAAAAAAATGAACCGCCACTAATATTTATATAATAGAATTTCAAGTTCGTTCAGTTAATTGAAGACACGATTGAAACCTATTACCTAATGTTGATACTGAGGTCGATGTAACAATGTAAATATATAAAAATATCAAAATCGAATGTATTTTTAACTGACCTAAGAATCGACATTAGGCAATGAGGTTCAATTTACTTTTTTATTTAAAAATGTTTAGTCGCTGAGTGTTATTTTTTTAAATAAGTTGATAACAATTGTTCTAATTAAAAAATTTATCACATATAGAACAAACATGATTTGTTTTAATATTTTTTCATGGCAACATTTTACAAACATTACCTATATTGAATAATTTTGATGTTATTTTGACAGTTGTAAATGGCAACTTAATTTAATCACGAAGTATGTAGATAAGTGATTCGTTGTTTTATGTTGTTTGTTATTTTATAACTAATTGGAAGTCATTAAATTTTCTATTAAATATTATTATATTCATGTTAATGGTTTTTAAATAGTATATATATATATATAGTCATTGAAGTCGACTATATTTTGTAACTTACATTTTGGGTCATAAAAATATGGATCAAGTAATATGCTATTTTAATCGATTACTTATGAGCTGATCAAAAGATGGTAATAGGTCTAGGTGGGCATTAAACTAGCCATGTTACTAGGTAATAGCTACCTACATTACCTCGAATTCAGTTGGATTAATCTCATCATTAACCGGTATTTACACCTCGACTCCATTGTTAATTAAAATTATGCAAGAAAACGCGTACACAATTTAATTTACTGGTAGATAAATGAGATCACCCGAGAAGAAGCTTACTACATAAAATAATTATTTTCATGGAGTGTAGGTACTGAAATATGGTAGTAATTATATATAATTTTAATTTTCATCGCACTGCGCCTTTCTCTATAATGTAGTGATGTGTTTTTTTAGCATTATTTAAACGCAAATATCAAAATAAATACAATAGTATTTATTTTGATATTGATAGTATTTATTTTGATATTTGCGAACAATAGTTCCAATAGTTAATAAGTCTAATTATTCTTCTCCGCATTATCTGATTACGTTTTGTTATAGTTACTCGTTTTTATCTAACTTTAACCTACTTCATATTTGAAAACATCATACAAAAATGAAGTAACTTATGTAAATTCTAGACAGTTGAGTAAAGGAGTATTTTATTGAATAAATCATGAGTGGGTATATTATCATACTCTTCGCAAATACAAAATGAAGAATATATTGCAATCGATCGGCACATTTCTAAAACCGGTAATATCGCTCGTAGTGACAAAATTTTCGTATCACTGTGTTGGTGATCGAATTCTGAGCAACTTTAAAAAAGTTCGTCCGTCCATCCAAAAGTGTAGTAAATCGGGAAGAGTAGAATGGTTAGCTTGTTATAGTTTCATTTTAATTTTGTATCAATCCATAACTTTCTAAGGAGACGAGTGTCTTGTTTATGATATGGTTTGACACGCAACCAAATGTTGTCTAGGTAGGGCTAGAGATACTGAGGCATGTTTAAGATCCACAAGGAGCCGGGTAAGTCTTAGATGAAGTGTTTGAAAGTTGTGTGCAATAATACTCATGTTTTTGTCAATGAAGTCTGTGCAGAAATAAAAGATATTAGAGTTAAATACAAAGTACAGCATTTAAATAAAAATACATTGCATAGGTGTACTATCAAGAAGAGGATGTACCACTACATATAGAATTAATTTTTTAAGGATGTGATTAATTATAATATTTTATGTTTGGTTGATTTTTAAAAATTCTAAACTTATAAAAACAAATTATTTAGTTTCGGCATAGTTTAAGTTTGCCACCTATGATACAACCAATGAAAAAAATTGCGTTATTTGGCGGCCGAAATAGCGTTATCATATTCTTTGAATTTATGGCATTATTTTTATATTTGATAGTTTTATTATTTATTATTAAAACACATAATCCAAGAAACATCCAACTGAAATAATATCAAATTAAGTATACCTATTATTACCTATATATGAAATTCAAATTCTAAGTACTGATTGTCTCCACCTAACGACAAAATATTCGAAGACAAATATCAACTGTTACGTTAAACTATCAGGTGATTCTGTTACCCTGATATTACCTAGAGCGCTGTCATTGGCGACTTGTGTTTCAGTTCAATGTTATAGAACTAACATTTCAATTTTCTTTTTACCCAGTTTTAAAAAATGATAGTTGTGAATTTATACAAACACTGTCTAAGCAAAAAAAAATTGGCACATTCCAAATATCTGACAATGAAAACACTTTGAATTAAGAATTAACTTTAAATTCAACTGAATTTAAAGTTCTCTTAGAACTAAGCTAAAAAAATCGGAAAAAATTTAAAAACTTAGATTTACAGGTAATGTGGATCGGCAATCAAAACATGAATCCTGCCCATGGACAGACAGTTGGAAGATTTGATGAATTGACTTCAAAATATTTAAACTAATGGAAATATCCAACATTTGGCAAATAGAGTGGTATTTACAAGTAAGTCACATTGAGAATTTATTTCGGTATAGCCGCTGAGTCAGATTTTACATGACTGGTGGTAGTCTTTACATATTTGATTATAAGGACCTACTAATTGCATTCATCTCCTTTTTAACATTTGTCTCAATCCGTATTCATATCAAATATAAGTCTGAAGTAAGCAAAACTAAAATTTGTAGTGAATTGTATTTTTAATGACAATTTTTTTGCTGAAACTGGCCTTAAACACCACAAAAAGTGTAACAAGATGTTTAAGATTAAATCTGGAAGGCATTTGTTTGAACCAAGGAAACTTCAAAATTATTGTCATTTTACAGTTTTTCTTAAATATCTCTGGTTGGACAGCATCTATGGCAATGAAGAGAAAAAGGTTATTTATAATAAAATTGCAAAGAAAACTAGATTTGTTCTAATATTTTTGGTAAAAAAAACTATTTTTAACTTATTTTTTAAGTATTTAATTTGGTAGTACCTGAAATTAAAATCTACAAGAAAAAATAATTTCTGAAAAAGAGAAAATATATAATATAATAAAATTAAAGGTCCATGAAGCCGGTTTTAATTGTATCGTGAAAAGTCCTAAATTGCAGGAGAGGGCCGCGCGCAACATAGCGATTTTAGCGCGCTTTCGGGCAACTTCAACTCGATAATTTTTCCACAATTTATATAATTAGAAAACTGTGACATGTTAAAGCATTAAGAAATGATCAGTGCAAATTTCGTCATTATATAGCTTAGTTTGCTAACAAACGCTTAATACGCAAGATATGTCATCTCGACTTAGAATTTAGGTGGACAAAACCGTTTTATTAATTGTTTCTCTTTTTCTACATTGATACATGCTAATCATTTTAATTTTTGAATAAATATGTGTTTTTTTAAATATAGGTAAAAAAATGATTTTTTGTTGTCATAACTGAAGAGTAGGTTGTTCGACTTGAAATACTTAAACTGCCAACAATTCAATTTGATTAACGTGTTTTTAATATTTAATATTTTCCATGACCATTTTGCTTCATTACATGTATATTTTCCTAGTTTTATTAAAGTATATGCATTATTATTTAAGTTATCGTCATTTTTTTTTAATGACTCTTAATTCTTTTACTTGTCGCAATTTAATAAATTAGCCAAATAAATTCGAACAAATTTTTTTCGCAGTTTCGTTATGAACAATTTTTTTTTTTTTTGATGACTGCGTTATGATAATCTACAATTATACAACCAAAAATATTTAAGAAAAAATGCGAAATAACACAATTTTGAGCATTCTGCTGTAAAAGTGATGACAAGTGTTTCTCAAATTAACATTGATTATAGCAGTTATTTATAATATTAGTAATAAAAATAAAACGTTTATATTGGACAACATTTATTCATGAATATAAGCAAGTTCCATTCATTGGAAATAATAAAATTTCCCAAATATGAAAAAATTGGCAAAACTTAGGACCTTGGGAAGGAGAAAAAGCGAAAAAGTTATATTCACCATTTACGCAACCACAAAATGATTCTTCGTTCTGCATTAATTCTAGTTCATAAGAGAATTATCCCTGAAATTCACAAGTGATTAAAAGATAAATTAAAATAAAGAACTTCTTCTAAATATTTATATTCCGACAAAATACGAACTTTTATTGTATATTTCGTGATCTCCCAATTAAATGTTCCTACTGTATATATGTTTGTTCGCATGTCAAGGCGAATTTATCAGTATGAAGTAATGTTTAATATTCACATTTCGTGACCACAAAAGAAAGAAAGCTTAGGTATATCTTTTTCTTAAGTCTGAAAACCTAAAAATAAAAGTGGAATGAGGAATTCTATAAATTAAGAAAGCATTTGTCATATTTTGATGGACAGAAGAACGTGTCTATACCAAAAGGGATTGAGAATTATTTCTACATAAGGGATATATTTAATGAAATTAAACAATATTTGTATGATTTACTTCCTACGCTGTAAATGACTTAATTACGCAAGCAATCAAAATTAGCGTTTTGTGTCTTTAAAGGTTTCATCATTTGCGTTGACTGATGAATATTTTTACATGCAAATGCAAATCGTTTCATTCCCAGCATGATCTTATGTAAATGTTTAGTCAGACTTTATTGGATGCTTGGGGCACGGTCTAGCCCAGCCAATGAATATGACCCAACCCAACTAAAAACGTTTAAAGATCCACCCATGCACGAACCAAAAATATACATTATAAATACATCAACACCATTAATTTTAATTTGGTATTCACTTTCAAACTCTATTGAAATAAATGAAACATTCACTAATTTCATCTGGACTAACGAATTTTTCGCAGCGCTTTTTCGGTTTCTATTTTGGTGTATAGGTGTAAAATCATTTATTACTAGGACGATAGAACGTATTAAATTATTTGACAGTAACATTTGATATGTTAACTACGTTCTATTAATTGAAACATTGCAAAATATAATTTTACTGATATGAACAAGTATAATCGCAAACATACTGCAAATGGTTTTATAAAAACCTAATAATTTCTAATTAAACCGCTGCCTAGGTTACTTCCACACCCAGATTTCCCATTCAAGTCTATTTAAACGAAAACATCTTGATACTATATTTGCACTCTAGCAAGTGGAAATATTTGTTCATAGAATTTGAATAATCTAAATGTGATATCCTCGGCCCTGAGGTGGTAATGGGGGGTGGATGACTTTTCTTCTCACACACACTAAAACACATAATAACCCCCGTAATAATGAAGTGGGAATATTGGAGGTGGTGGTGGAGATGACAAATGTCATGAACTTTTAATATATACACTAACTACCAAGTTTGTGGACTCTTACTAGCTTACTTCACTTATTTGCTCCTAATTACCCCAACCCTATTACGGAATAGGCGAAAAATATAATCTAATTCTAGATCTTGTCATGTACCAAATATTAAGTCAATATCTTAATTTTATTTCAATAATTCTTCTAATAGGGTGGTCGTAGGCAGATGCATATATCATAAATCAAAACTTGAGACCTTGGCTTCTATAATATACACTGTGTCCCACTTTTCATGGAGCCACCCCCATATCTCGCTCACCTGATATCCGAATGTTTTGAAATTTTGGTGGTGAATATATACCTATGAAGTGAGTCTTCAGACGTAACCACATTCTACTGTAGTCAGTGGCGTTCGATTCTATGATGGAAAAAGAGGGTCGATTTATGAAAAAAATGTATTAGCGATTTTATTAGAGAAAAACTAGTAAAATATTCCTAATCAGCACCTTTAGAAACCCCGTTGTACCAAATTACATCGTTGTGTGTTCATAGGCGTTTGAGATATGCGCCCTTAAAAATCAATTTTTTTCAACTTAAAATAATTTGTATCTGTGAAACGGATTGTCATATGAAAAAATGTATTCTTTATTTTTTGTTCAGAATAATGTATTGTACTAGTATGAAACGGTCCTACAAAAAAATTACTATTTTTTTAATGAGGCAAAAATTCTAATTTGTACATACCTACCATGTTTTTAACAAATAATCTTTATTAAAGACCTAAGTAAGCCATGAAAACAAAAGTTATTGCAAGTTAGTGTCAATGTATTGTTGAAAGACAATAAGTCAATACGTTAAAAATTTAATGAATGATGGATTAATGTTACATAATAAGTGAACTGATTTTATTTTATGAAAATGGCTCAACGTTTAACAATGCAAGAAAAAGTGGAATTGGTTCGTTTAGTCGGAGATAATGCCAGATCATTTAGAGAAGCTGCTGATGAATTTAATTTACGACATCCTGGCCGTCAGCCTCCCATTCGCCATAAATTGGTAGCAACCATTAATACAAATTTTAACAATGGAGGAAATGTATGTAAGTTAAGACCAAAGAATTATAATTTACAAAATCGGCAAATTCAAAACGAGGAACGCATTTTACAATATTTTAGAGAACATCGAAGATCTAGCATAAGGCAAGTAGCATTAAATCTAAATTTTAGTAAAAACATCGTTTGGCGTTGCCTGAAAAAACATAGCAAAAGAGCAAAATTTCTACATACCCTAGAAGATGGAGATACATACAGAATATTAGATTTCTGTTTTTGGGCCCAGGGTGAATTTTTAAACAATGTTAATTTTCTGGAAAACGTCATATTTACTGATGAAGCAACATTCGCTACCAATGGGGTAGTATACTCTCAGATTTGCTGTTTTTGGGCTGCCGAAAATCCCCACTGGTTTATCAGTACTAAAAGCCAATATGTGTCAAAAGTTAACGTTTGGTGTGGTTTATGGAAGGATCAGATTATTGGGCCTTTTTTCATTCCAAGATTGAATGGAGAAGCTTATTTAAATTTGTTGCAAAGAGAAATTGAATCCTTTCTCAATAATCTGCCTCAAGATGTCAGAAGATACTTGTATTATCAACTTAATGGTGCCCCGGCTCATAATGTTGCAAGTGGTTGGCTAGAAGATAATTTTCCAGGTAGATGGATAGGTT
Organism: Stenurella melanura; assembly: GCA_963583905.1. Classification (NCBI taxonomy): domain Eukaryota; kingdom Metazoa; phylum Arthropoda; class Insecta; order Coleoptera; family Cerambycidae; genus Stenurella; species Stenurella melanura. The sequence continues at coordinate 89,556,582 of OY757310.1, forward strand.
TAAGAAGTCAAGTTCAGGAATTTCCCTCGAGGTCTCCAGACCTGACACCACTTGATTTTTATTTGTAGGGTCGTCTAAAAAATATAGTGTATAATAACAGACCACACAGCCAAGATGAGTTAATGATCAGAATTAGACAGGCATGTGTTGAAATCACTCCAGCCGAGATTAGAAAAGTTGTACGGCATGTAAGAAAACGGATTGAGCAATGTATTCGGAATGATGGTGGTTACATAGAAACGCAAAGAATTGTATAATTCATTTGTGTAGATTATTTGTTAGAAACATGGTAGGTATGGTATGTACAAATTAGAATTTTTGCCTTATTAAAAAAATAGTAATTTTTTTGTAGAATCATTTCATACTAGTACAATATATTATTCCGAACAAAAAATAAAGAATACATTTTTTTCATATGACAATCCGTTTCACAGATACAAATTATTTTAAGTTGAAAAAAATTAATTTTTAAGGGCCCATATCTCAAACGCCTTTGAACACACAACGATGTAATCTTGTACAACTGGGTTTCTAAAGGTGCTGATTAGGAATGATTTACTAGTTTTTCTCTAAGAAAATCTCTAATACTTTTTATTCAAAAATCGACCCCCTTTTTCCATGATAGAATCGAACACCACTGACTACAGTCGAATGTGGTTACGTCTAAAGACTCACTTCATAGATATATATTCACCACCAAAATTTCAAAACATTCGGATATCAGGTGAGTGAGATATGAGGGTGGCTCCATGAAAAGTGGGACACACTGTATACACCATGTTTCTGGAGGCTTGCTAATTTACATTACTTATTTTTCCTTATTTGCCCATATTTACTCCCCAAGCATTCAACGGAATCATCTCAAAATATAAGTTCTGGATGTCATATAGTACATATAGTCCATTGAAATGTTTCATTGACCTTGAATTTTGAATAAGACAAGATTTTTTCTATTGATGTTTAATGGAGATCAGTGTGAGTATAAAACTCGGTTTTGGGGGTTGAAAGTCCCCCATTTGCCCGCCATCTTGGAAAAGGGGATGTAAACAATTTCTCCGCGATATCTTGAGAACCACGAAAAATATTCTAAGACTTTTTTGTAGAGAATTGAATTCTCGACAATCTTGGTCTTGATACTTCTTACCGTAAAACTGAAAATGAAAGTTATAATTAGAAATAGACTAAAATTTTCGAGGAAAGAGTTATGGGATGATTTCAAACTCTTTTTGTCTCCTGCAATTTTTGTCCAAACCCCTTTTTCGAGTGAAAAAATCACAAATTTCTAAAATTTTTATTTTTCCTCTCCAGATAACTTTAAATAAATGGCAATTTCAGAAAAAAATGCTACTAACAAAGTAGTCTATTTTTAGTCAGACAATCCGAATTTTCAGTAAAATATAGGGGTTTCCATTTAAAAAAACGAATTTGACATTGAATGACTTTAACCCTTCCATCCAAAGTCATCGCCGAGCTGCCCCCATCCACTTCTACAACTTTTGTTTGAAACATTTTTTCGTAGAGTGCTTATTACTCGATATATTTGAAAGTGGAAAAGTTAAGGTAATTTAAAGTCAAATTCGGCTTTTTAAATGGGAACCCCTATATTTTATTGCAAATCCAGATGGTCTGACTAAAAATAGACTGCATTTGTTCGTAGCATTTATTTCTGAAATTGTCATTTTCTTTAGTTATCTGGCGAGGAAAAATCAAAATTTTAGAATCCCAGGAATGTACCCAAATTTTTTTAGAATTGTCCAGTTTCCTTTACGATGCACTTGATCTATTTGCAGCATCCTGACACCTCTCCAAAGAAACGAAATTTTAAAAAATGGGTAAAGAAAATTGTTCGCAATAAAATGGTGTACATCTGATGTATATTTTTAGTAAAATCAATAGAAGAAAGTTACAACTCTTAAGTGATATTTTTCTTGAAAATTTTAGTCTATTTTTAATTATAACTTTTTTTACGGTAAGAACTATCAAGATCAGGATAATAAAGAATTCAATTCTTTACAAGAAAGTCTTATACATTTTTTTGGTGAAATTTACGGTTCTCAAGATATCGCGGAAAAACTGTTTACGCCCCCTTTTTCAAGATGGCGACCAAATGGGAGGAGTTGCAACCCCGAAAATCGAATTTTATACTCACACTGACTAACCCTAAACACCAAAAGGAAAAAATTTTGTCCTACCCAAAACGCAAAGTTCGCCCAAAATTTTGTAACATTTCAATTATTACTACCCATAAATGACAAAATCTACTCGTCGTCTTAAAGCTGTCAATTTTATATTCTTGAATTGTCTTCTAACATATGTATACACCAAATTCCAAGTTTCTGAACTCTTGCTAGCTTGCTTTCCTTCTTTTCCCCTATCCAAAATGTAATTTATGTCCATATCTCATTATGACACATATATTTACTAAATTTCAAGTCAATATCTTAATTTTATTTTGCTAACCGCTTTAATAATGGAGTGGGCGTAGGTGTGGCGGTAACAGATATTATAAAAAAATCAAGATCTTAACTTCTCGGGGTAACCTTGGACTCCAAGCTGTCATGGAAGGACCACGTTGAAGCTCAAAGGAGGAAAGCGTGCGCCTCCTTATGGATGTGCAAACGCATCTTCGGTCCAAAATGGGGAATAAGTCCGAAGATTGCTCTTTAGACATACACCACCATGGTGAAATCCCTAATAACATATGCGGCACTAGTGTGGTGGCGCTGCCAGGAGCGCTCCACAATTAGGGCTCGCCTATGTCAAGTTCAAAGGCTAGCTTGCCTTGGAGCTATCAGAACCACTCCAACGATAGCAATGGAGGCCATTCTTGGACTCACTCCCTTGCATGTCGAGGTGGAACTGGAAGCTAAAAAAGCAGCAAATAGACTGTTCAAAAATGGAATGTAGAATGGGACTGGTCGGGGATGGGGGCACACAAAGGCCCTGGATCTGCCGGTAAGGGACCGGGTCATCACCCAAGCGAAGGATGACCGGTGTCTCCCTGTCTATAATTTCACTATTCCATACTCAGCGGTGTTTCCGAGTCTAGAGGACTGGGAGCGCGATAAAAACCGTCTTCTGAGTCCCAAAGGTCTCGAGTGGTATACAGACGGATCTAAGACTCAGGAGGGAACTGGTGCTGGCATACACGGCTGCAAACCAAGGGCTCGTATATCGGTGCCAATTGGAAGGTATCCTAGTGTATTCCAAGCAGAAGTATATGCCATATTGGTGTGTGCAAGCGAGAATCTCAGGAGAGGTATCGCCAACAAACATATTTATATATGTAGCGACAGCCAAGCAGCCTTGAGGGCTCTTGTGTCAAACAAAGTGACCTCAAGACTAGTTTTAAACTGTCGGAATAATTTGACAGAACTGTGTGAACACAACTCTGTCAAACTCATATGGGTACCCGGTCACAGAGGTGTGGAGGGCAACGAAGAAGCAGACCGATTGGCGGGAGAAGGACCAATAACTCCGTTCTCTGGCCCTGAGCCAGCCTTCGGTTTGCCAAGAAGTCTGATTCAATCAGAGTTACGAGACCGGGCCACTGCAAGGTTCAGCAACTATTGGATTCAGACCCCTGGAATGAGGCAGTTGAGGCTCCATATAAAGGGGCCCTCGACTGACTCAACCATTAAGTGGCTGCTTGGGCTCGATAGAGAAAAAATGAGACGGATAGTAGGCTTGTTAACAGGACACTGTCCTCTGAACAAACATCTTCACACAATGGGGTTGAAAAACAGCCCTATTTGTAGGATGTGTGAAGTGAAGGATGAAACCACCACTCATGTCGTATGCAATTGCGCACCTTTAGGTGCGTTAAGGTATAGGCATCTAAAAAAGCAATTTTTACAGCCGGAGGAGCTACGGGATCAACCATGAAATAGACTGCTATCCTTTGCGGAGAGTACTGGTCTCTTCTAGAAGATCCCACATGACGCTAATGCACAATGGGCCGACAGGCCTGAGTGCTGCGGATTCCACAGATCTGCTCGCGCGATAATAATAATTAACTTCTAGTATATAGACCAAATCTCTAGTTTCCGGACTCTTATTAGCTTGCTTTACTTATTTATTCCTACTTACTCCCCAATCCGCCAACAGAATAAGTGTAAAATATAATCTAGTTCCAGATCTCGTTATGATACATAAGTGTACCAAATTTCTAGACAATACCTTAAACCGTTACAGAGTAATCGTATACACTAAAAGAGGTACAGACAGACAGATCGACCAATAGACAGAAAAATTATTTTTGCTCAGATTTGAAATCGTCACGTTTCATGACATTCCAAACCTACTCCAACAAACAAAAAATGTATTTATTTTTTTCAATTACTGTACATCCTCTCCACTAAATGGATGTGGAAGTGAATGCTATGACAATTGCAACAACTACAAATTGCAGGCATTGATATCACACACCAGTAAAATAATGCTGTGTTTTTCTAGTGTGAAATGAGACAAACTGTGTACTGTACTATTGAAGATGAAAACACCCAAACATTAATTGCCAGCTACGAGTAAACTTTGGTGAAAATCGACAACACCAAATCTAATAAATATAATGTGATAAAGATATCAGGCAGGATTGCGTTTTGTTACCAATTATTTTTACCATTTATATAGATAGTAAAAGGACGACATACCTTAAATTTCCTTTTGACACTACCGGTAATTGCCCATACGATCTTCAGCAGACAATGCATTTAAATTTCTGAGTCAGATAATTGGTTGCATCTTACTTTACTTTAACCTAAGGTGAAATTCTCTGGACAGTTGTACTGTTTAAGCATTTATCAATAATATCTTGTGAAGTATTTAACCATCTACTAGATTATTACCTCTTTTAGAGATATGTTTATAGACGTCTGAATCGATGCTCAAATATATAGATTCTGAAAGTGTTGGTTTTGGTATTGCACTAAAACGTAAAGACAAAGACGGAAACAGATTAAAATGCTGCAGACAGAGCTGCTCACGCCCATATTGTGGGAAAAGCAGGTGATGTGTTATACGATAAACAAGAATAGCCTAGTTACTTCGCTCTCGCTTGCTCCTATTGCCGTACCTAAACGAACATTTTCCGAACCTGTATGCAATATACATATTTTGCTATCGGTGAGGTTCAGAACCTCTGCACTAATGTTTGTAGCACCTTCACTGCAGTAGCAAAGGATAACTGTACTGGAGTAATTCAAAATATTTTTGGTAGTCAAACTGTCTCAACGTGGACCTCGATCATGGCATGTAATTACGGTTCTTCTGAAGTTAGTTAACCAAAATCTGAATGTAGAATTAAATGACCGTATGTTGTCGAGCAAGTTGAAGATTTTGAATTGTGTCGACAGTATTTAATGTTCGTTTGAACCACAGCTGCTCTATGAGTATGAAGTATCACAGGGATGTATTGCTTCCCAAATGAAATGACCTTCACTCCAAGTCAATGATGATTTCATTATTAATTTACAGCAATGTTATAATAATTCTTAACCATATTAATTTCAATTTAATATTTGGATAATAAAATGACTTCCGATTTTTTCTTCATACTATACAGCTCCTTTCGCTACCTCTAGAACATGTTAACCAAGCGCATCCCCAAACCAGTACATGGAATAGTTGGTTTCTTTTGCCTACCGTTCTTGACCACTTCTTGAATTCGGTTAGTAGAGTCGGGTCAAGTTTAAAAAGACATACGTTTTCACTATCTCTTGCACACAAACTTAAAGCCATAGCCTAAAGACATTGCCCATGTATGTCTACCAAGATTCTTTCCCACTTCTTTTGAGGCGGAAATATGAAATGTACACTGAGGAATGAGAAACATAGTCATAAGCTCAACGATTCTCAAACTGTGTGGGATTTGACGGCGAATATTATTTATTTCCGTGAACTAACACCACCCTAAATATGAAAAACGTCTTTATATGAAACATTTAAGTTATTTTTAGTGGTAAATATTCATCCGTCAAACCACTAAGTCTTACAATTTTCTAGTACGTAGATAGTACACGTTTTAGAGTAGAATAAACTAGATCGCGTAGCTCAATCGGTAAGATGCTCGAATATAAATGGGGTTGTCGCTTCTAAAGTAGGTTTTTATTAAATCTTTTCCTACATGAATATAAAGAATATTTTCGTTCTGCTCCGCTACCCCAAAACTATTTTAATCATTAAACCGTCAGTAAAAAATTTAAAATAAAAAGCAGGAATATAAAGAAATGTTTGATAGCAGTTTTAATTAAAATAAAGCTCTAGGTCACCAGTCAGCCCATCGACTCCATCGTTTTTTGTATTTATCTGTGATAAATTAAATTACGATGTTTTGTATATGATTTTATATACAGTTTTCACTTGAAATACCTTTAGGCTTAAGTTAATATTATATCAAATAGGTAATAAAATATTTAAATGAAAATGGGTTGTTGCGAGATTGATCCCCAAGCACTTCTACTTTTTTATTATTTGATTAATTATTATTAAAAGTTAATAATTTTCCTTCTGAAATATTTATTTTATTAAACTGCGCCGCGAGTCTTGTTAAAACTTTATTTTCCCCAAAAATGTATCTTTTATTACTATTAGCGCGTGTTTATCTCTAATAAAATCTACGTCCTTACGTTATATATTAATACACGAATGATGAAACGTGCGTCGAGTAGATACGTTGTTCAAGTGTAGTGTTTATGAAAACGTGTCATTGCGTTGTTCTTTCAGAATTGTTTTAATTTATTTGTTTTAAAATTATTGTTAATTTTTTTTATATTTATTTTGCCAACTAGAATTTTTATTTATTACCGCTAAAAGAAAAATAATTTAATTTTCGTTATTCTAGAGATTTCCCTTTTCTTTTTTTTTTTGTTATGTGAAATATTTTATTTTTACTGACGTCATTTCCCCTACTAATACTACGATCCTATCCTTTCCTGGCAAGAAATGCCCAAACCTTCCCGTGTCTCTTGCTGGACTGTAGCCATATTAGTCTTTGATTTCTTTTTCTGATCACTCATTGTTATTGACTGAATTGGGCAATACATTTTTTGCTATCAGTTTCATTTATGCCCGAACCTATATACCTACAGTATCCGTCGTAAAGTTGGCTACATATGGGAAAAATTTGTATTATTGAGATTTCTAAAAAATGCCATATTGGGGGTTCGTTTCTTTTTTACATGCAAATACCTTTATTCAACTAAAATACATAAAGTTTTTGTCGAAACTAATCAAGTATTTGTGAAATAGACACAAGAGTTTATGATTTTCCATATAGTAATTAATGGTAGGGGTAAAATTTGCACTTTTTTATTTTCCTCATATCTGCTTCAAAATTGATATATGGAGTCCTTGTTGTATTCTATATGCACTTTTCCTTCATAAAATGTTTCGATATCTTAACAATTTGATCTATTTTTCGGTACCACCGTCAACTATTCTTTACAGTCCTGCCAAACCGGTGATCACAAGACATGTATCAAAATGTAATTTCTTGTTGTTAGACATGCATAAACGAAACCCCAATAGAGTTTTTTAGAAATGTCAAAAATACAATTTTTTCCCATATGTAGCCAACTTTATGGACACTGTATAATCAGAATTCCACCAAAATTATGAAGTTACTAAATTAATAATCTTAACAATTTATGATAATATCTTTCCTGTTTTTTAAAATTATTTAGCGGCATCATTGCTGAGAACTGTTTGAGAACTACTGGCAGTTTTTATGCATCAAATAAAATCTTAGTTCAGATGTTTTAGCGGTCATGACACTAGTCAGTTTAAATTGTACCCGCCTCTACAATAATGAATCTTCACGTTTGCTTCCGATCACAGTGTCACTTTTTTAACTCTTTTTATTGGTCTTTTATGTAGTTTATACAAAATAAAAGAAAGTATTCCTCGTTTTGAATTTCTAAGCTTTAACATCGATTCGTTATCAGAGTATAATTATATTTCCTTGTACCAAATTTCATGTAAATATGTAAAATTCTGACAATTATGGCAGCCCTCTTGGATTCGCCATTTTAAATTTTTAACTATTGACATCAGATTCAGTATCAGCTGCTCCGAAAATACCTAACTACCGATGTCAACGCAATTCCCACGGAATTATCTCTAGTGTATCTACCATATTCAACAGTTTGTAACAAATTTAATAAAAATTGCATAAGCCGTTCCACGATGGTAATTATGCGAACATAAAAGAGAAACATACATGCAAGTCGAATTGAAAACCTCCTTTTTTTTAGAAAACAAGTCGCTTGATAGAAGAAATGTTAGAAACAATTAATTTTATTCCATGTTAAAAATGATTTCCCATTACAAAAATGTCAATACTTACAAAACAAGATCAGGGGTACTACATAAAAATCAATTTCCTGTGCCAATCGTTTCCCATCTTGCATTCTGGAAGTTGCTTATGGATATTTTTGTGGTACTTTCATTCATGTATATCCGTTTGTCAAAATTATCAAAAAAAAACTTGTCACAATGGATTTAACAAATCAACTCAAATAAACAGATGGCTGCCTTACTAATAACTTTAATCAAAGCATTTTGATTCACACTGCTTTTTGGTATCTGGCTATCAATAGATAGTGTTAAATTTATTAAATTGTTGCAGATTAATTATAGTTTCTCACGCTACTATAAACCATTATAATTAAACACTTAAGTAAATTAATTGCACACCATAAGCTACTAGAGAAAAGCACTAAATCAATTATATTTATGATAATTTGTAATGTATATGTTTGCCAGGTGCACTTATAATGTTTTATGTGAACATACCAGATTAAAAGTTAAATCAATGTTAAATCATATCCAAGGCAAAAAAATTAAATAATTCAAATAAGTAACAAATTAGACATATTGTATTAATAGATATATTCTATTTCCAAGATTTGGTTACAGTTGACTTTGTAACAAACAAATATATCTCAAAACATTAATTGTAGCATCTTAATTACTTCCACATCCACGTAGGAGGTAAATAGATGAAGAAAAGTAAAGCAAGCTGGTAAGAGTACAGACGCTTGGGATTTGTTGTATGTACTAGAAGCGAAGGCCTTAGATTTTTTTAACACATTCAACCCCTCCACCACCCCAAGTAGAGGCAAATAGGGGAAAATCAGTAACACAAGCTGGTAAGAGTACAGTAAACAGAGTACTTAGATTTGGTGTATATACTATAAGCAAAGACCTCAGATCTTTTTATCACATTTTTCAACCCCTCCACTTTATTATTAAAGATGACGATAAAATTAAATTAATATATTCACTTCAAATTTTGTACACATGTGTATTATAACGACATACGCAAAGAGATTATATTTTGAGATGATTCCGTTGAGGGGGTGAGAGGTAAGTAGAGGTAAATAGGGAAAAATGAGTAAAACAAGCTGGTAAGAGTACAGAAATTTAGATTTGGTGTATTTAACTAGAAGCCAAGGCCTCAGATTTTTTTACAATATTTTCCAACTCCCCCCAACACCACTTCATTATTAAAAGTGTTGATAAAACGAAATTGAGATTTTTACTTGAAATTTGATACATGTATGTATTATGACAACATCTGTAATTAGATTATGTTTTTAGATGATTCCGTTGAAGGCTTGGGGGTTAAATAGGGGTAAATAGGTGAATATAACTAAAGCAAGCTAGTAAGAGTACAAAAACTTGGGACTTGGTGTATACACTAGAAGCCAACACCAATTATTTCTTTGTAGTATTTTCCCTCTCGCCACCACCGTTATTAAAGGGGTTGATAAAATTAAATTGAGATATTCACTTGGAATTTGGTACACATATAAATTAATTAATTAAAACTACACGACATCTGGAACTAGATTATATTTGAGATGATTCCGTTGGAGCGTTGTGGGTTAGATAGTGGTAAATAGGGGAAAATACCTAAAGCAAGCTGGTAACAGTACAGAAACTTGGGATTTAGTGTATATCCTGGAAGTCAAGGCCTCAGATTTTTTGTAATATTTTTCAACAATGAATAAATATAATAAAATTAAGATATTCAATTGAAATTTGATACACATATGTATTGTAATGACAGCTGATTGAGATGATTTCGTTGGTGGGGTGGAGGGAGGTCCGTAAATTGAAGAAAATAAGTAGAGCAAGCCAACAAGAGTTCAGAAACTTCAATTTGGAGTATATGCTAGAAACCAACGTCCCAATTGTTTTGTGACATTTGCCTTAAATATGTTTAAAATTCTATATAAATAATTACCACATACTAGGTAGCATGCAAGTATAGTTAAGATGTTTTTCTTTAAAAAGAGTTGGATGGAAAATCTTAATGTGGAAGTTAGGCAATGGTTTTTTGTATTATTATACCTAATTGGTTTAACAAGAAAATTGTTTGCACAGAAATTCGTTCTATAATACACTGAATTTAAATATCAAATAAAAAACCGCTGCCTCAGGAATCACTACTTCCACATCCAGATTTTCCATCCAAGTCACTTTAATGGAAAATATCTTGACTAAGTTTGCACTCTAGTATGCGGAAGTAATTGGTCAAAGAATTTTAATAATATTTGAGGCTGATGACACAAAATATTTGAGGTGTTGCTTTCTAGCATATACGCCAAAAATGAAGTTTCTGGGCTCTTATTAGCTTGCTCTACTTATTCTCCCCAATTAAACCCCCCTCTACCCCTTTAACGGAATCATCTCAATCAGATGTCATTACAATCATATATGTACCAAATTTCAAGTGAAAATCTATCTCAATTTAATTGTATCAGCCCCTTTAATCATGAAGTGGGAGTGGTGGAGGGGTTGAAGAATGTATCTTCCCCTATTTACCCCTATCTAACCCCAATCCTTCAACAGAATCACCTCAAAATATAACCTAGTTCCAGTGTCGTTATAATAAACACGTGTACCAAATTTCAAGTGAATATCTCAATTATATTTTATCAACCACTTTAATAATGGAGTGGGGGTGGTGGAGGGGATGGAAAGTATTATAAAAAAGTCCGAGGCCTTGGCTTCTAGTATATTTTCTGGTGTATCCCAAATTTTTCTACTCTTACCAGCTTACCCTCCACCAGATATGTTCGCAATACAATTCAGTTCCAGATTTCTTTATAATAGATACGTGTACAAAATTTCAGAAAAAAAACTTACAGATAGACCGACAGACAGACAGAAATTTCTTGCCCCTCAATCTTAAAAAAAAGTTTCATGATACTCTAAGCCTATTTTAACAAGAAAAATGTTTGAACATTTTTTTACGATGACTATACCTACTTCTATTCCATTAAGTGGATGTGGAAGTAAATGTCTCTGTATGTGTGTAGACCATTTCTTATACACATGATAACTTATTTTGGTCTTAAAATATTTGTTCCAAATTCAGCACGTATATAAAAAAGTGTGGTAGATAAATCCTATTGACATTGAGCCATATCCGTCATACAGGGATATCTCCAGAGACATGCAACCTATCATGTTTTATATACACTGTGTTATACTTTAGTTTTAGAGAAAATATTACTATGATTTTTGATTAAGCACACTAAAGTGTAAATATATAACAGATATCAAAACTATACAGGGTGTTTCTGGACTATGGAAGACTACTTCGGGAGCACATAGTTTACTTCAAAATAATATGTATTATTTCTTTTCTTAGGGCGCCCTCGGAGGTATTCACCCTTAGAGGTTAAATTTTAAAAATGTAAATAGCTTGGAAACTTTTTCGATTGTAATAAAATTTGGACGGCATAAACATAAAGAGCATATTTCTTATCTTTTTATTTATATTTACGCTCTGGCGTAGTTTAGCTATTGCTATTCCACAAGTCGACCAAAACACGTACACATAGACATCAACACAATAACCATTCCCTGCGATATTGCCATTTCCCACAGCTGAGACTCGAACTCAGAAGAGATAACAACGACTATAGTTTATATGAGTTTAAAACGCAGTGCTTGTAAAGATAGAAACCGTGTGTCCTTGTCTCTCATTGGCCTCATTTGCAAGCCAAGTTTACGCAGCGAAAATTAGTAAATAGTGTATTATTATTCTTACTGCAATAAAATAAGAACATTTATATACCGGGTGAGTCACGAATTGCGCTCGCCCCGATATTTCCTAAAATATTTGGAATAGAAAATTGAAATTTGGAGGCCTCATTACACGACTAAAATGCCATCTTCAATAAAAAATCAAGTTTGGTGCACATCCGGTTTGACCGGAAATGCCCACAACTTTCGATTTTTAAATGGAACACCCTATATATTTTTACATTTTTGGAATCTAGAGGAAATTTTGAATATTTTGAACATTTTGGTCACTTTTTGACAAACATTAAAAATTTTATTAAAAAATCTATTTCTGAATCCAGAGTGCTGTGATGCCCAAAATATATTTTAGTTTGTGTGCTACGTTACTATAAAAATAAAAGGAGCAATATGTGTAACGAAAAAATAATTTTTTCGTTTAAGCACCCGTGCTAAATAAATTTGAATTACCCCTTACAACATATATCTGAGCTATCAAAATCGATTTGGCAAATTTTGAGAAAATGGAATGTCTTGAATTCAGGTTTTTTAAAATAAAAGTCGAAACCTAAAGTCATTTTGTCGCATTTAGTTAACCTCGTGTTAGTACAAGAGGTTAAGATATCATTTTATATTAGTTAATTTTTTTTGGGAGATTAAACCCATAATTTTGTTTGCTATATTTGTTACAGTATTAGTTTTTTTCAGATAGTAATTCAGATATTTTCTCTCTAATTCTAACTAAATTTTGTTACCTTCATTCAAATTTTTGGTCATAACCAGTCAGCCATTTTGTAAACGGCTAAAATTTCATGAGAGTAGAGTTTTCTTATTTATTAATTTCATATATTATATTAATCAGTAGTTTATTCATATATTTTCAGTAGTAGAGTAAAGTAAAATTTTATCAAGACTCAGGTTTTTTATTAAATTGCTGATAGTTTGGTTTTGCAGTGACCTTCGTCACCATAGTTTTTTTGTAGTTTCCTTGTATCTCTTTTTTCTCACCATTTTAAAGTTTTTATAATATCAACTGGTTCTTTACATTCCCCTTTTTCATGTAAAATCCTGGACCAAACCACCATTGAACCAAGGCACAAGGCATAACTTGAATATTTGGAGTTATCCTAAAAGTATTGGATACTATTCCGACGCAGCGTCTCCTGGAAATCAGCGTTGTCAGGACCTGAATATTACGTCCTTCCCGGGTACCCGTGGCCATCTTCAGGAACAGACCTCGTCGGGATTCCACGTCTCCGCTAAGCTAAGTAGCCAAATTTATGTGCAAAATTCAACTTTTGGTGAGAAGAAAATTTGTAAACCAGTTGATCGTTTCATTGTAATTTTTTTGTTAATATTCAAATTTAATTTTTTTTCTAAACTAAATTTTTGTTTAACTAATTAAATCAAATTTCACCATTAATATTTCTACTAAATTGTAAAGTGTTGTAAAATTTTCACTCTTTTATACTTATGTTAATATATTATTTGTTTTATATTTGATTTTGATTGTTTTCTCCCCCTGATAAAGTTTGCAAGAGTGTTATTTACTGAATACGCTGGCGTCCAAATTTGTATAGTTTATTAAAGTTTTGATTGGTAAATTTGACAAGCAAATAATTGTTAAGAAACAAAAATATATAACTCTTCTCGCCACCTAGTGACCCTCGACCAGCCCTGAGCTAACTGGTTGCTACGCTTTCATAGCTTCCTCAGCAGCCAGCTGAGAAGTTGTGGTTGCATATGATTGCATTACTTAATCCTCTAGAGGCGTTTAAAATTTTTAAATGTGATTTTTACCCACTAACTCGGTTTTTTTAGTGAGAATTTAATCGTTCACCAACATTTTTAAATACCTCATTTTCATACGAATCTAATGATACCAAAATTTTGAAAATCCGCTCAGAAATATTTAAGATTTCAGCCAAAATACAATGCAACCATGCTTTTAGAAACATGCGGCTAATAGATAATAGATTAGTGGGCTTTGGAAACTAAAATGGCACATTTCTGTGTAAATCTGGTAACCTAATAACATTGGAAAAATCATGGTGCTCTTTACCCCTAAATTTTAACAAATCAATTTTTGAAACTTACAATGGCACTTCTAAATTCCCTGAAAACTTTCCTTAAAAAAAGATACTCTTCTTTGACATGAGTAAAGTAACACGTCTCCAAGAAAAAATGATTTTACTAATAAAAGACCAAGCAATGCTAATGTAATGAATATAATGAAACCCAGCCGCATGAAACTCGTGAAAACAATTGAATACATGTAAATGTCAAATAGGAAGATGTCAGTTCTTGTCTGTTTTCACTAAAATCATTCTTTTTAGTAAACTGGTCACTTAATTCGTGGCAAACAAAAATATGTTTTTTCTGGGAATTTATTACTTAAGGAATTTAAAAATATTACTGTAAGTTTAAAAAACTAATTTAAGTCAACATTAGGGGCAAAGGGCATTAAGGGTGGTCCACCCTTGCTTTCTTAGACAAGATATGAAAGGCTCCTTCTAAATCAAAGATACCTACTATTTATACACTCCAAATTTTATTATGATCGATATAGTAATGTCCAAGTTGTCAGCAAAAATCTCTTCAAAATGCAACGTTTAAGGATAAATAGCTCCGAAAGGGGGCACCCTAGAAAAGAATATAGTTACTCTTAGTATTATTTTAACCCAAACTATACTCTCCCGAACTATTGCCCCAGAGTACAGGAAGACCCTGTATAATATACAGTATGTCTCCCAGGCTCTAGAGAATTTTATGTAGGTTTTGAAATGTATTAATTTTATTTTAAAATGGTATTGATAAGACTTTTGTGAAATGGATAAAAGTGGCGATCGGGCCCTACCGAATGCAAATATCTATTAAATTCGATAAGTTCTGTTAGTTTTAATATTTTGTTTTCTTTGGAACATTTATAAAATAGTAAGGTACAATATTCCACATTGACATATCATATCTGTCTTAATGAGGGATTGTTATTGAACCCAGTAAAACGATCCCTTTGAAAAATATCCAATTTACTACGAAATTAAATTCAGACAAAAATCCAATGAAAAAATCATCTTTGAAACATTAAAAAGACTTATAACCACCTTTGGCATCATCTTTCATCGAAATCTGCGTAAAAAATTATTTCACTAAAAATGACCAAAAAGTTTACTTTTTTTCATCTCGAGGACGAGGATCAATCGCCTTTGGGCTCCGTCGTTCAAATTTTAAAAAGCACACAAAAAATTTCAAGTTGCAAGGGGCCGAAAACCGCTCCATCCAACAAATTTTTCGAAAGTACAACGAATTTAATTTTTCGAAAGCACCACGAATTTGGTTTTTCGAAAGTATCACGAGTAAAATTAAATTATTAATTTAATTATAATTAAATAATTATCTACAATTTTCCGTTCTCGAGATACAGCGAAGAGAGTAGGAAGCGAGGCACATATCAGAAAATCGCAATATTTCAAAAAGTTGTAAGTTTAACCCCTACAATTCCTATGCTAGATAGAAGGGAATTTAATTTTACATAATTTGATGTAAACTGATTTGGTGTTCCATTTGAAATAAAAAAGTTTTTGAGGTTTGAATTTGACAAAATGTAACGTGAAAATTTATGAATTTATTTTTATTTTATAGACTAGCTCATCTTCTGTTCTTTCTACGTTCCAAAGAGCAAATAAGAATCTCCTACACGAAGAGAGTTATAAAGGCTATTGCAAACCGTTGCACCTGTCAATTTTTTTATAAAATGTCAAATATCTCCGACACTGCTGGGATTAGGTATAGGGTATGGCACATGTTTCGACTCAGAATTTCATAGTCATTTCGAGATGTCGAAAATATATAGTGTTCCACTTAAAATTAGCAAGTATCCGCGCTACATCCCGAGAATGGTTGATGATACGAAAAAATGCTTGAAATGGAAATTGTAGATAATTTTATGATCTACAAGTTTTATAATAACCTCAAATGACGTATTTCGCGTAGGAAACGAGATAATTGCGAAGAACTGATTTTCGTGACCTTTGACCTCGAATGAAGTAGTTGAAGTAGTTTCTTCCGGGTTTTGCCGCGGTCATCGAACTTGACTTGACGTTTTGCTGATCATGCTGTCAGCTTCTTCAGAAGGGTTCCAAAGACCCTTCTGAAGAAGCTGACAGCATGATCAGCGAAACGTCAAGTCAAGTTCGACGACCGCGGCAAAACCCGGAAGAAACTACTTCATTGGACAACGGCCGTGAAAACCTGCATTGCACTATTTGACCTCGAATATCTCGCAACGCAGACACGAGATTATAAGTGACTTTTCTATCAGCTTTCAAAATGCCAAAACAAAGCTTCATACAAATTTACAGCTTAATCCCTCTGATTCCAAGGTTGAGTACACTTCTGTGCAATGAAATCCCGTACATCTATTTTTCGTTATATTAAATGCCCACGAAAACAGATTCTCTGTACTAACTTTCACTAATCACTTTTCAAGTGAGGCACTGGTGTAAGCATCAGCCACGGTTCGATCCCTGAGCTTAATATCTATAACAAAATTTCTTTCGGGTTACAATATGATATTGAAGTCTAGAATGACGGCACTAGATGGCTAAAGGTACCTAAAAATTGAAAATTTCCGGGCTGGATGCACGGATGGAAGCCCTGACGAGAGTAGTCTAGAGAATACTAGGTGGCGCCTGGTGATCAATTGATTATTTTTGGTTGACGTCAGGCTGTCGTCGGCGCCATTTTGCGTGGAGGTCAGACAACTAATTGTTTCATTTTTGGATTCCTGTGTTATTGAAGTGTGAATGTTATAATAGCCGCTGTTTTGCAAGAATCACGAAATTGCCTTTGTATTGCTCACTAGTGAATTAAGGTAATACTTAGATGAGAAAGAGACAACGTCCGTTTCTTTAGAATTCCTGCTATTTTAAAGGAGCGTGGAGAAAATAACAACGAGCTGTCAAAATAACGCCCAGAAACATGATAAGGTCTCTAAAATGGGGAGAATTAAGCGAAACGTTTCTGAAAATTCCTAGGATTTGTTCAAAACACTTTATAAAAGGTATTTTTCATATTATGTGTGTTTTGAACTGTTAACCTGAAGTAGGGTTTTGTATATAGACCGCTGCGTCAAAATCACGTTACCGGAAACGGACTGTCCTGAGATTTCATAGAAGTGAGGTTACATTGTGCGAGAAAAGAGCAGTAGTACCATATGACTAACCTCAAATTTTAAGTTTTTGTAAGTTCATTGGCATTTTAAATGTTTCACATTTTAGATTAGAACCAGTGTAATATCAATACACCCTCTCATATAGGATACATATTATTACTTCCACATCCACGTAGTGGATTGGAAGTATAGTAATCGCAAAAAAATTTTCAAAAATTTGTATTCGTGAAATAGGTTTAGAATGTCATGAAACGTCGAGATTTTAAATTTGAGCGAAAACAAATTTTCTGTCTGTCTGTCGGTCTGTCTGTCGGTCTGTCTGTCTGTAACTTTTTTTTGTCCGCACGCTTTCTCCGGAACGGTTTAAGATATTAACCTGAAATTTTGTACACGTATATATTATAACGAGATCTGGAACTGGATTGTTTTTTGAGGAAATCCGGTGAAGGGTTGGGGGTTAAATAGGGGTAAATAGGGGGAAATAAATAAAGCAAGCTTGTAAGAGTACAGAAACTTGAAATTCGGTGTATGTACTAGAAGTTAAGGCCTCGGATTTTTTTATAATATTTTTCAACCCCCCACCACCCCTACCCCATTAATGGGGTTGCGAGTGGGGTTGATAAAATAAAGTTGAGATATTCATTTGAAATTTCGTACACGTATGTATTATAACGATGTCTAGAATTAGATTATATTTTGGGATGATTCCGTTGAAGGGTTGGGGGTTAATTTGGGGTAAATAGAGGAATATAAGTAAAACAAGTTGGTAAGAGTACAGAAACTTGAAATTCGGTGTATGTACTAGAAGCCAAAGCGTCAGATTTTTTAATAATATTTTTCAACCCCCACCACCCCTACTCCAATTTGAAAAGGGTTGGTAAAATAAAATTGAGATATTCATTTGAAATTTTCTACACGTATGTATTATAACGATATCTGGAACTAGATTATATTTAGAGATAATTCCGTTGAAGGGTTGGGGGTTAAATAGGGGTAAATAGCGGAAAATAAGCAAAGCAAGCTGGTAAGACTACAGAAACTGAAATTCAGTATATGTACTAGAAGCCAAGGTCTCAGATTATTTATAATATTTTTCAACCCCCACCACCCCTAATTCATTATTAAAAGGGTTGATAAAATAAAATCGAGATATTCATTTGAAATTTGGTACACGTATGAATTATAACGACATCTGGAACTAGATTATACTTTGAGATGATTCCGTTGAAGGGTTGGGGGTTATTTAGGGGTCAATAGGGGGAAATAAGTAAAGCAAGCTGGTATGAGTACAGATACTTGAAATTTGGTGTATGTACAAGAAGTTAAGGCCTCAGATTTTTTTATAATATTTTTCAACCCCCGCACCACCCCTACCCCATTAATGGGGTTGACAAAATTAAGTTGAGATATTTATTTGAAATTTCGTACACGTATGTATTATAACGACGTCTGGAATTAGTTTATATTTTGAGATGATTCCGTTGAAGGGTTGGGGGTTAATTTGGGGTAAATAGAGGAATATAAGTAAAACGTTGGTAAGACTACAGAAACTTGAAATTCGGTGTATGTACTAGAAGCCACAGCGTCAGATTTTCTTATAATATTTTTCAACCCAACCACCCCTACTCCAATATGAAAAGGGTTGATAAAATAAAATTGAGATATTCATTTGAAATTTGGTACACGTATGTATTATAACGACGTCTGAAACTAGATCATAATTTGAGATGATGCCGTTGAAG
Source organism: Stenurella melanura (assembly GCA_963583905.1). Classification (NCBI taxonomy): domain Eukaryota; kingdom Metazoa; phylum Arthropoda; class Insecta; order Coleoptera; family Cerambycidae; genus Stenurella; species Stenurella melanura. The sequence continues at coordinate 89,575,533 of OY757310.1, forward strand.
GGTTGGGGGTTAAATAGGGGCAAATAGGGGAAAATAAGTAAAGCAAGCTGGTAAGACTACAGAAATTTGGGATTCGGTGTATATACTAGAAACCAAGGCCTCAGATTTCTTTCTAATATTTTTCAAACTCTACCATCTCCGCTTCATTATTAATGGGATTGATAACATCAAATTGAGACATTCACTTGAAAGTTAGTACACGTATGTATTGTAGTGACATCTGATTGAGATGACTACATTGAGGTGGTAGGTTGTAAATAGTGGAAAATAAGTACGGTAAATTAGAAACTTCATTTTTAACGTATATGGTAGAAACCAACTCCTCAAACTTTTCTATGACATCTACCCCAAATATTATTAAAATTCTATGACCAATAATTTCCACATACTAGAGTGCAAATATAGTCAAGATGTTTCCTTTAAAGTGACTTGGACGAATAATCTGGATGTGGAAGTAGTGATTCCTTAGGCAGCGGTTTTTTTAATGTTATTGACAGAATGCCAAAACAAAGCTTCATACAAATTTACAGCTTAATCCATCCCATTCCGAGGCTGAATCCTTATTTTTCTGGAGTATTAAGCACATAGAAATACGATTATATACAAGATATTGAATCTGCAATGTCCAGTGTGTTTCTCAGATTCGAACGATTTTTACGTAGATTATGTTGTATACCAGTTTTACCTTAACATGGCATTAGAAGATACTTTTAATAAAACTATTATGAAACAATTGTACATTGCAGCCGGGCATTGCCAACTGTGATTATTTAATTGAAAAATAAAAAAAACATTTTGTGTCGTACTCGAGTAAAATGTTGGTCAAATAAATATTCCCAGGCGGCAACGTCTGACTGCTACAACTACATCGGCTTGCACTAAAAGAAGGACTTGTTCTTATTCAGGACGTCTTGGAAGATGTTTTGTGGTCCTTGTGTTATACTGGTTGCAGTGTGGCACGTCCAATACCAACACGCTATCTGTTGCATATGCAGTTAACTGTCTCAAAATTACGGCTTCGCCAAAGATAGTTGTGGGATTATACATAAAATAGTGTACCTTAATAGCCTCATACACAGTACAGGCAACTGCAAATGTAAGATTCTATGGAGGATATAGATCGGCAAATTCTCAGCTCAGCGACATTTTACCATACAAAATTATCACACACTGCAAAAAGAGGTTTACTAATGCTCTTTTAATCTTTTTCTGTCTTTGATACGTTGACTGTACATAATGCTTTCGAGGTGTGAGCCTTAAGGAAAATATTGCGATTTCCCTAGATAGACCATTCCACCAATAGCTCTATTATATCCAAGAAATATACCTTCCAAAATTAGTTTCCGGCATCCCCTTCTTCCAAGTCCTATAATTCTTTAGCCACATCAACCAAAGATGGGCGATATTGATTAATGGCTAAGAAGAACCAGATGGTACGATGCGAAGAGGACGTTCATTAAAACTTGGGATGAAGCTACCAATGAGATGATGAAGAAGAGCTTGACGGGAAGAAAAGAATACGTCAGGATTATTGACTTGAATTTATACGTGACGGAGGAATAACTTCCGTAAGCTTAGTGCTTCTCGTTCTAGACAACGAACTCAATATGTCCGTGGAAGGTAGAACTCGAATCTGGTCTACTTATATCGCTACAGTAAATGATAAGACAGCACCTGTAATTCCATGTTTGTATCAGGTTATAAGTTAGTGGCATTATTGGTACACTTCTGTGCAATGAAATCCCGTACATTTATTTTTCGTTATATTAAATGCCCACGAAAACAGATTCTCTGTACTAACTCAGGATTTCACTAATCACTTTTCAAGTGAGGCACTGGTGTAAGCATCAGCCTACGAATCATGAGGTCCACGGTTCGATCCCTGAGCTTAATATCTATAACAAAATTTCTTTCGGGTTACAATATGATATTGAAGTCTAGATTGACGGCACTAGATGGCTAAAGGTACCTAAAAATTGAAAATTTCCGGGCTGGATGCACGGATGGAAGCCCTGACGAGAGTAGTCTAGAGAATACTAGGTGGCGCCTGGTGATCAATTGATTATTTTTGGTTGACGTCAGGCTGTCGTCGGCGCCATTTTGCGTGGAGGTCAGACAACTAATTGTTTCATTTTTGGATTCCTGTGTTATTGAAGTGTGAATGTTATAATAGCCGCTGTTTTGCAAGAATCACGAAATTGCCTTTGTATTGCTCACTAGTGAATTAAGGTAATACTTAGATGAGAAAGAGACAACGTCCGTTTCTTTAGAATTCCTGCTATTTTAAAGGAGCGTGGAGAAAATAACAACAAGCTGTTAAAATAACGCCCAGAAACATGATAAGGTCTCTAAAATGGGGAGAATTAAGCGAAACGCTTCTGAAAAATCCTAGGATTTGTTCAAAACACTTTATAACAGGTATTTTTCATATTACATGTGTTTTGAACTGTTAACCTGAAGTAAGGTTTTGTATTTAGACCGCTGCGTCAAAATCACATTACCGGAAACCAACTGTCCTGAGATTTCATAGAAGTGAGGTTACATTGTGCGAGAAAAGAGCAGTAGTACCATATGACTAACCTCAAATTTTACGTTTTTGTAAGTTTATTCGCATTTTGAATGTTTTTATTCACATTTCTAGATTGGAACCATTGTAATATTAATACACCCTCTCATATAGAATACATATTAGTTTTTAATGTTATTGACTTGAAAAAATGTACTGATATTTACAGGTTGGAAATCCAACCTATAAATTAGCCCTGTGTTTTTAATATTCAACGATATTACAAAATTATAGGTATTCTATATAAGAGGGTTTATTGATGTTACACAGGGTCCAATCTAGAAAGGCGAATAAAACATTAAAAATGATAATAAACTTACAAAAGCGTAAAATTTGAGGTTAAGTTAGTCATATGGTGGAATTCTTGTGGGCCTCAGAGTTGGGGATGTCAAATCCTACGGCGTCCCCTCTGTGAAGGGTGAAATTGGGCCCGTCAAAGTCCTATGGGGGCCATGGCGAGATCTTACGAGGGCCACGATGGAGCCGTATGGGGACCACAATAGGGGGCGAACTCGGGCGCAGCGAAGCCCTATATGGGCTGCAACGAAGCCCTACGGGGGCCCCAATACGTGCATACTGAGGATCCGATCGTCACCGACGAAAGCCGAAATTAATGGGACAAATCACATATATATTTATTTTAATTGTTATAAATATAAAATCCTTTGTTTTTATGCGCAAGGGGCGTGGCTACCCATTGCTATGCACGTATCATCGTTAATATGTAATTAATATCGTTGATTTTGGTCTCAGTCGATAGAGAATTATCGATTTATAGATGTAACTGAAAAAATTCTTAATTAAATCCCTATATTTATTGAAAAATTTCGATCCAAAATATAGGTGGCGGTGGGGGTAGGTATTTTTCCTGTAAAGATACACGGATGCTCGCTAATTATTTATGTAAGCGGGGATGTTTGAGTGAACTTGGCGCGAGACACTACCGTGTCTCTTGATTTCTTTCTTTATTTATTTGTCAATGTCGGTGTCATATTTTCGCAATGCTAAAATTAACTGAAAATGACAAAATTTTAACTCTCTCTAAAATTCAAAAGGGATGGTCTATCAGAGCAGTTACTAAACATTATCAATTGATTAAAAGTACTGTTGTGTGTGTGAAGAAAAGGTTGAAGGAGGAAGGTAGCGTTAAGAGAAAAGGCGGTTCAGGTCGATCGAGAAGTTCAAATCTCGTTCAAAATAAAGCGTACCTTGACTATTTGAGGGAAAATTCGTTTCAAACAGTAGGAGAGTTAGCCGAGGGATAGGAAAATCGGAATTAAAAAACTGTAGTGCCAAGAAGACCATATTAACAGACGAACCGAAGCAAGCCCGCATTCTGTTTTATTTAAATTATGTCTATTGCCTGTTTAGTCCAGTGTATGACGGTTTTTGGCTCCGATTTCCATCAAGAAGCATCAATTTGCTTGAAATTTAAACTCTAAGTAGGGTAACCTCAAGAAGCAAACCCAACCCTAAGCGAATGTGCGTATTTACCCTAGGGGTAGATACCACCCCAACTCGCAGGTGGGAATATTAATATTGAAAATAACCTCAGAAATCGATAGCGGAACACATTCTAAGCAAAAACTTTTCTATAGAGTTTTTTCGAAAAATCAATACTTTTTGAGTTATTTGTGATTCAAAATTTCAATTTTTATTTAAATAATCATGATTTCAAAATGTTTTTCACGAGTAACTCAAAAACTTTATATTTTATCAAAAAAAGTATAAGGAGCGAAAACATAGCTTATAAAGAAAGAGGTTTTTTTTTATTGCTGTAGGTCCAATATAAACTGAGTTATGGCTTTTTGAAGGTAGGCCTTATATATGGAACGAAAAATTTAAAAAATTCATCATTGATTAACAGGTAAACGGTAAATTTTTCCGAGGAAAATGCATGATATCTTTTTTAAAGTACTTAAAGAAACCTTTAAAATGAGATACTGCAGAACTCTCTATCGTAAAACCGCTGCCTAAGGAATCACTACTTCCACATCCAGATTATTCGTCCAAATCACTTTAAAGGAAACATCTTGACTATATTTGCACTCTAGTATGTGGAAATTATTGGTCATAGAATTTTAATAATATTTGGGGTAGATGTCATAGAAAAGTTTGAGGAGTTGGTTTCTGCCAAATACGTTAAAAATGAAGTTTCTAGTTTACCGTACTTATTTTCCACTATTTACAACCTACAACCTCAATGGAGTCATCTCAATCAGATGTCACTACAATACATACGTGTACTAACTTTCAAGTGAATATCTCAATTTGATGTTATCAATCCCATTAATAATGAAGCGGAGGTGGTAGAGTTTGAAAAATATTAGAAAGAAATCTGAGGCCTTGGTTTCTAGTATATACACCGAATCCCAAATTTCTGTAGTCTTACCAGCTTGCTTTACTGATTTTCCCCTATTTGCCCCTATTTAACCCCCAACCCTTCAACGGCATCATCTCAAATTATGATCTAGTTTCAGACATCGTTATAATACATACGTGTACGAAATTTCAAATGAATATCTCAACTTTATTTTTTCAACCCCTTTAATGGGGTAGGGGTGGTGGGGGGTTGAAAAATATTATAAAAAAATCTGAGGCCTTAACTTCTAGTACATACACCGAATTTCAAGTTTCTGTACTCTTACAAGCTTGCTTTACTTATTTCCCCCTATTTACCCCTATTTAACCCCCAACCCTTCACCGGATTTCCTCAAAAAACAATCCAGTTCCAGATCTCGTTATAATATATACGTGTACAAAATTTCAGGTCAATATCTTAAACCGTTCCGGAGAAAGCGTGCGGACAAAAAAAGTTACAGACAGACCGACAGACCGACAGACCGACAGACAGACCGACAGACCGACAGACAGACCGACAGACAGACAGAAAATTTTTTTTCGCTCAAATTTAAAATCTCGACATTTCATGACATTCTAAACCTATTTCACGAATAAAAATTTTTGAAAATTTTTTTGCGATTACTATACTTCCAATCCACTACGTGGATGTGGAAGTAAAACTAAGGGAGTTATGACGAATGAAAGGGCGATTCCTATTTTTTCGCGAAAAAAAACAACAATGCTACCCTTGACATTACTACCCTAATTGAAATTAAACGTAATCCATTTACAGTTCACTTTATTTAAGCACTAGTAATGTGATGCAGAAGTTTGACAGGTTTAGAATGCTTAATTTTACTTCCACATCCACGTAGTGGATTGGAAGTATAGTAATCGCAAAAAAATTTTCAAAAATTTTTATTCGTGAAATAGGTTTAGAATGTCATGAAATGTCGAGATTTTAAATTTGAGCGAAAAAAAATTTTCTGTCTGTCTGTCGGTCTGTCTGTCGGTCTGTCGGTCTGTCTGTCGGTCTGTCGGTCTGTCGGTCTGTCTGTAACTTTTTTTGTCCGCACGCTTTCTCCGGAACGGTTTAAGATATTGACCTGAAATTTTGTACACGTATATATTATAACGAGATCTGGAACTGGATTGTTTTTTGAGGAAATCCGGTGAAGGGTTGGGGGTTAAATAGGGGTAAATAGGGGGAAATAAGTAAAGCAAGCTTGTAAGAGTACAGAAACTTGAAATTCGGTGTATGTACTAGAAGTTAAGGCCTCAGATTTTTTTATAATATTTTTCAACCCCCCACCACCCCTACCCCATTAAAGGGGTTGAAAAAATAAAGTTGAGATATTCATTTGAAATTTCGTACACGTATGTATTATAACGATGTCTAGAATTAGATTATATTTCGGGATGATTCCGTTGAAGGGTTGGGGGTTAATTTGGGGTAAATAGAGGAATATAAGTAAAACAAGTTGGTAAGAGTACAGAAACTTGAAATTCGGTGTATGTACTAGAAGCCAAAGCGTCAGATTTTTTAATAATATTTTTCAACCCCCACCACCCCTACTCCAATTTGAAAAGGGTTGATAAAATAAAATTGAGATATTCATTTGAAATTTTCTACACGTATGTATCTGGAACTAGATTATATTTTGAGATAATTCCGTTGAAGGGTTGGGGGTTAAATAGGGGTAAATAGGGGAAAATAAATAAAGCAAGCTGGTAAGACTACAGAAACTTGAAATTCGGTGTATGTACTAGAAGCCAAGGTCTCAGATTATTTATAATATTTTTCAACCCCCACCACCCCTACTTCATTATTAAAAGGGTTGATAAAATAAAATCGAGATATTCATTTGAAATTTGGTACACGTTTGAATTATAACGACATCTGGAAGTAGATTATACTTTGAGATGATTCCGTTGAAGGGTTGGGGGTTATTTAGGGGTCAATAGGGGGAAATAAGTAAAGCAAGCTGGTATGAGTACAGAAACTTGAAATTCGGTGTATGTACAAGAAGTTAAGGCCTCAGATTTTTTATAATATTTTTCAACCCCCCCACCACCCCTACCCCATTAATGGGGTTGACAAAATAAAGTTGAGATATTCATTTGAAATTTCGTACACGTATGTATTATAACGACGTCTGGAATCAGTTTATATTTTGAGATGATTCCGTTGAAGGGTTGGGGGTTAATTTGGGGTAAATAGAGGAATATAAGTAAAAAGTTGGTAAGACAACAGAAACTTGAAATTCGGTGTATGTACTAGAAGCCACAGCGTCAGATTTTCTTATAATATTTTTCAACCCAACCACCCCTACTCCAATATGAAAAGGGTTGATAAAATAAAATTGAAATATTCATTTGAAATTTGGTACACGTATGTATTATAACGACGTCTGAAACTAGATCATAATTTGAGATGATGCCGTTGAAGGGTTGGGGGTTAAATAGGGGCAAATAGGGGAAAATCAGTAAAGCAAGCTGGTAAGACTACAGAAATTTGGGATTCGGTGTATATACTAGAAACCAAGGCCTCAGATTTCTTTCTAATATTTTTCAAACTCTACCACCTCCGCTTCATTATTAATGGGATTGATAACATCAAATTGAGATATTCACTTGAAAGTTAGTACACGTATGTATTGTAGTGACATCTGATTGAGATGACTCCATTGAGGTTGTAGGTTGTAAATAGTGGAAAATAAGTACGGTAAACTAGAAACTTCATTTTTAACGTATTTGGCAGAAACCAACTCCTCAAACTTTTCTATGACATCTACCCCAAATATTATTAAAATTCTATGACCAATAATTTCCACATACTAGAGTGCAAATATAGTCAAGATGTTTCCTTTAAAGTGATTTGGACGAATAATCTGGATGTGGAAGTAGTGATTCCTTAGGCAGCGGTTTTTAAAAAAATATGGTTAAAGGGGATAAGCATTTTTGAAATAAAAAAAAAATCGCCGTTTTTTCAAAATAACTAAAAAACTATTCTAGATACGGAGAAATTGCTAGAGAACAAAAAGTTAGAATTTTTTTTACTGAAAATGCTTTTTTACTTCCCTCGCATACCGAAGGGAAGTATTGTATTCGAGAAAAAATCACCCTCCGAGATTTTTACGGATTCTGACGTTTCAGATTACGGAGATTACGAAAATATAGGTTTTTCAATTCCGTCAGTCTGTCTGTCTGTCTGTCTGTCTGTCGGTCTGTCTGTCTGTCTGTCTGTCTGTCTGTCTGTCTGTCTGTCTGTTGGTGCATTTACTAAAAAACTACTTGACGGAGAGCAGTCAAATTTGGCAGGTAGTTGACGCTGCTGTCAGCGCAGAAATGGTAGAAATTTCACCGGAAAATATACAGGGTGGACCGTCTAAACGGAATAAATAGTGAAAAAAAAATTTTTTCGCTCAAATTTAAAATTTCCACGTTTCATGACGTGCTAATCCTATTTCTGGAAAAAAAAATTTTGAAAATTTTTTTCACCAACATTTTTGAAAAAATTTTTACCAAGATAAAAAAAAATTTTTTTGTTCAAATTTAAAATTTCCACATTTCATGACACGCTAAACCTATTTCTGACAAAAAAAAAATTTTGAAAATTTTTTTCACCATTTTTGAAAATTTTTTTACCAGGATGAAAAAATTTTTTTTTGCTCAAATTTAAAATTTCTACGTTTCATGGCATTCTAAAACTATTAAAAAAAAAATCGGTAAAGTTATTTACACAGAACTTCCCTCGTTATTTGTGCATGACAGTCACTCAAAAAAATTATTAATTACGAAATGACATTGGGAATAATAATAGGAATATAATTATTGGTATTATTACAAAGAAAACCTGATAACTTTTGGTCAAAAAAATATACAGTGTTCATCCAACAGCAAAAGTTCAATATACTAAATAACAGGTGCCAAATATGGAAGGCCTGTGCAAATACCTTTATAAATGTCCACCATGACTCAATTATTTCTTGGGATGCCATTATTCAACAAAAGTATACAGGGTGATTCACGTAGGACATTCATTAGAAGTTTTTCAGCTTGCAGTTGGATTAGAAACTTGAAATTTGGTATGCAGCTATAATCGATTATGCCCGTTCTATCTAAAATATTTTCAGTCCTCCAACTATACAGGGTGTGCCAAAAATTGGTACCAACTTTCTTATTTTAAATGGAAACCTATATTTTTCTTTACATGGTTCGATTGGTCTTCTAATTCTGAGTTTAGAGAACCTAAGTTATGTTAACTTATCTATTACAATTTTTGACATATGTCTAATTTTTTGAAAAAAATTGCTGCTGTAGTAGTTTACGAACAAATTTGTATCTCGCAAACCTTTCAAAATTATGAAACCAAATTTGTGAAGCAGTTAGCTGGAAGTCCAGGCTAACTTTTGATGTCCCATCGGTGGTCCCATTTTGTACCATATGGGCGCAGTCGATTTTCAAATGTCGCAATCAAAAATTGTCAATAAGTCAATTTTTTCAAATGGCACCTACTATTTTTTTTCACACCATTCGGAAGAAAATTGAATTTTAGGGTGAGTTACTTAAGCATTCCCTATACCTAACTTCACCCCATATCGAGTTATTCAATAAAAATCAAGAAATACCTTATCTTGCCGAGAGATTCCTTACTTCATCAAGTATGCCATGGAAACAAAAGACAGTTGTAATAATTTTTAAAGAAAAATATGGATTCTTATTTAATTTCACACAGCACCAACAAATTATTATTAACGAACAAGAACAATGTTGACGAAATTCTTACGTAATGTTCAATGTGACCACCACCATATTTTTGTTCAAATATTCTATTATTCTACTTTCAACAGATTGCGTACATCTTTGCGCCTACCATTTCTGACGCCAGAAATCAATGCAAAATTGAATTTTAGGGCCACTTTTATTAACATTGTGTATGTCTATCTACAGTCGTTTTTGAGTTATTGGCATTTTTTGAAAAAAATATTGTTTTTTTTCTCTCAAGGGTAGTAGGCTTTGGAAACAATCATTTCATTTTAATTTTTATTCAAAAATCGTATTGCAATAATAAATAATAACAACAAATAAACAGATTAACAAAATAATTATTTCAATACAAATGCTCAATGTGTGCACCGTTTTCACAGACAGAATTTCGTTAACATTGTTCTTGTTCGTTAATAATAATTTGTTGGTGTTGTGTGTAATTAAATAAGAATCCATATTTTTCTTTAAAAATTATCACAACTGTCTTTTGTTTCCATGGCATACTTGATGAAGTAAGGAATCTCTCGGGAAGATAAGGTATTTTTTGATTTTTATTGAATAACTCGATATGGGGTGAAGTTAGGTATATAGGAATGCTTAAGTAACTCACAATAAAATTCAATTTTCTTTCAAATGGTGTAAAAAAAAATAGTAGGTGCCATTTGAAAAAATTGACTTTTTGACAATTTTTGATTGCGACATTTGAAAATCGACTGCGCCCATATGGTACAAAATGGGACCACCGATGGGACATCAAAAGTTAGCCTGGACTTCCAGCTAACTGCTTCACAAATTTGGTTTCATAATTTTGAAAGGTTTGCGAGATACAAATTTGTTCGTAAACTACTACAGCGGCAATTTTTTTCAAAAAATTAGACATATGTCAAAAATTGTAATAGATAAGTTAACATAACTTAGGTTCTCTAAACTCAGAATTAGAAGACCAATCGAACCATGTAAAGAAAAATATAGGTTTCCATTTAAAATAAGAAAGTTGGTACCAATTTTTGGCACGCCCTGTATAGTTGGAGGACTGAAAATATTTTAGATAGAACGGGCATGATCGATTATGGCTGCATACCAAATTTCAAGTTTCTAGTCCAACTGCAAGTTGAAAAACTTCTAATGAATGGCCTACGTGAATCACCCTGTATAATAGGATATGCCAAATATTATTGCCATATCTCACATTTTCAATGCCACATTCACGTAATGGAGTGGAAGTGATTAAAATATAGAACAAATTTTCAAAAATGTTTTCTGTCTATTCTAGTGTTAAATTTTTTTCCAAATTGGTGAAAATATGTTGCAAATTTTTTTTCCGAAATAGGTTTAGAATGTTATGAAACATGGAAATTTTAAATTTGAGCAAAAGAATATTTCGTCTATTCTATAATGGTGATAAATAGATTACTAAAACATGTTTTGATTTTTTTATTTTTCTAAAACATTTTTAAATTTGTTTTAATAAATTTGGAATGCCATGGAAACGTGGAAATTTTAAATCGGAAAAAAAATTCCATCTATTTGTGGTAAAATTTTTTCAAAAATTTTTAAATTCTTTTTTATTTTTCTTTAAATAGATTTAGAACGCTATGAAACGTGGAAATTTTAAATTTTGAGAAAAAAAAATTCATCTATTTTGGTGATAACATTTTTTTCAAAAATGTTGGTAAAAAATTTTCAATTTTTTTTTTTCTGAAATAGGTTTAGCGCGTCATGAAACATGGAAATTTTAAATTTGAGCAAAAAAAAATTTTTTCACTATTTATTCCGTTTAGACGGTCCACCCCGTATATTTTTCAGTGAAAATTCTACCAGTTCTTCGCTGACAGTAGGGTTAACTACCTACCAAATTTGACTGCTCTCCGTCAAGTAGTTTTTTAGTTAATGCACCAACAGACAGACAGACAGACAGACAGACAGACAGACTGACGGAATTGAAAAACCTATATTTTCGGAATCTACGTGTTCTGAAACGTCAGAATCCGAAAAAATCTCGGAGGGTGATTTTTTCTCGAATACAATACTTCCCTTCGGTATGCGAGGGAAGTAAAAAAAATCGGTAAAGGTATTTACACAGAACTTCCCTCGTTCATGGCAGTCTCTCTAAAAAAATAATAATTACGAAATGACATTGAGAATAATAATCGGAGTAGAGTTATTGCTATTATTACAAAGAAAACTTGATAAGTTTTGGTCAAAAAAATATACAGATTGCTCATCCAACAGCAAAAGTTCAATACTAAATAGCAGGTGCCACATATGGCAGGCTTGCGCAAATACCTTTACAAATGTCCACCATGACTGAATTATTTCTTGGGATGACCACCCTGTACACTTTTCAATAAAAGTATAATAGGTGCATATGCCAGATGTTATTGCCATCTGTCACATTTTCACTCCAACATTCACGTAATGGAGTGGAAGTATAGTCGTGGTTAAAAAATTTCATTTTTTAAAAATTTTTCAAAAGATGGTAAAATAATTTTCAAATTTTTTTTTTCTGAAATAGGTTTAAAATGTCAAAGGTAGAAATTTTAAATTAGAGCAAAAAGGAAAGTTTCCTTCTGTTCTATAGTAGTGCTAAAAAAAGTTGTATTTTTAAAATAGGTTTAGAATGCTATGAAACGTGAAAATTTTAAATTTGAGCAAATAAAAAAAAATTCGATCTATTTTAGTGGTAAAAACTTTTTGCAAAATGTTGGTGAAAAAAATTTTCAAAATTTTTTTTCTGAAATACCTAGGTTTAGAATGTCATTTAAATTTGAGCATTCTGGTGTTAAATTTTTTTCCAAACTGGTAACAAAATGTTGCAATTTTTTTTTTCCGAAATTGGTTTGGAATATCATGAAACGTGGAAATTTTAAATTTGAGCAAAAAAAAATTTTTTGTCTGTTCTATAGTAGTGATACATAAATGGATTAAAAATGTTTTCAAATTTTTTAAAAAATTCTTCAAATTGAAAATTTTAAATTTGAAGAAAGAAAAAAAAAATCATTTTAGTAGTAAAAATTTTTTCAAAAATATTGGTGAAAAAAATTTTCAAATTTTTTTTTCCTGAACTAGGTTAAGCGTGTCATGAAACGTAGAAATTTTAAATTTGAGCAAAAACAAATTTTTTTCATCTTGGTAAAAATTTTTTCAAAAATGTTTGAAAAAAATTTTCAAAATTTTTTTTTTCTGAAATAGGTTTAGCGCGTCATGAAACGTGGAAATTTTAAATTTGAGCAAAAAAAAAATTTTTTCAACTTGGTAAAAATTTTTTCAAAAATGTTTGAAAAAAATTTTCAAAATTTTTTTTTTCCTGAAACAGGTTTAGCGCGTCATGAAACGTAAAAATTTTAAATTTGAGCAAAAAAAAATTTATTTCATCTTGGTAAAATTTTTTTCAAAAATGTGAAAAAATTTTCAAAAATTTTTTTTTCTGAAATAGGTTTAGCGCGTCATGAAACGTGGAAATTTTAAATTTGAGCAAAAAAAAATTTTTTTCAACTTGGTAAAAATTTTTTCAAAAATGTTTGAAAAAAATTTTCAAAAATTTTTTTTCCTGAAACAGGATTAGCGCGTCATGAAACGTGGAAATTTTAAATTTGAGCAAAAAAAAATTTTTTTCACTATTTATTCCGTTTAGACGGTCCACCCTGTATATTTTTCAGTGAAAATTCTACCAGTTCTTCGCTGACAGTAGGGTTAACTACCTGCCAAATTTGACTGCTCTCCGTCAAGTAGTTTTTTAGTAAATACACCAACAGACAGACAGACAGACAGACAGACAGACAGACAGACAGACAGACAGACAGACAGACAGACAGACAGACAGACAGACTGACGGAATTGAAAAACCTATATTTTCGGAATCTACGTGTTCTGAAACGTCAGAATCCGAAAAAATCTCGGAGGGTGATTTTTTCTCGAATACAATACTTCCCTTCGGTATGCGAGGGAAGTAAAAATATTTTTTTTTACCATTTTTGAAAAATTTTTTTCTACTAAAATGACATTTTTTTTCTTCAAATTTAAAATTTCCACGTTTTATGGCATTCTAAGCCTGATTCAGAAATAAAAAATTTGAAAATTTTTTGAAATTTTTTTTTACCAACATTTTTGAATTTTTACTTCCCTCGCATACCGAAGGGAAGTATTGTATTCGAGAAAAAATCACCCCCCGAGATTTTTACGGATTCTGACGTTTCAGAACACGTAGATTACGAAAATATAGGTTTTTCAATTCCGTCAGTCAGTCTGTCTGTCTGTCTGTCTTGTCTGTCTGTCTGTCTGTCTGTTGGTGCATTTACTAAAAAACTACTTGACGGAGAGCAGTGAAATTTGGCAGGTAGTTGACGCTACTGTCAGCGCAGAAATGGTAGAAATTTCACTGGAAAATATACAGGGTGGACCGTCTAAACGGAATAAATAGTGAAAAAAAATTTTTTTCGCTCAAATTTAAAATTTCCACGTTTCATGACGCGCTAATCCTATTTCGGGAAAAAAAAATTTTGAAAATTTTTTTCACCGTTTTTGAAAATTTTTTTACCAAGATGAAAAAAATTTTTTTTGCTCAAATTTAAAATTTCCACGTTTCATGACACGCTAAACCTATTTCTGAAAAAAAAAATTTTTTAAATTTTTTTCACCGTTTTTGAAAAATTTGTTGCCAAGATGAAAAAATTTTTTTTTGCTCAAATTTAAAATTTTTACGTTTCATGGCATTCTAAAACTATTAAAAAAAATTAAATTTTTTTTACCATTTTTGAAAAAATTTTTTCTACTAAAATGGTAATTTTTTTTTTCTTCAAATTTAAAATTTCCACGTTTCATGGCATTCTAAGCCTGATTCAGAAAAAAAAATTTGAAAATTTTTTGAAATTTTCTTTATCAACATTTTTGACATTTTTTTTACCACTAAAATAGACGGATTTTTTTTTTATTTCTTCAAATTTAAAATTTCCACGTTTTGTAGCGTTCTAAATCTATTTAAAAGAAAAATTAGAAATTTTGTTTACTATTTTTAAAAAATTTTACCACTATAAGATAGAATTTTTTTTCTTTGTTCAGATTTAAACTATCCACGTTTCCATGGCATTCTAAAACTATTCAAACAAATTTAAAAATGTTTTTGAAAAATTTTTTAAAAAATTTGAAAACATTTTTAATCTATTTATCACTACTATAGAATAGACGAAAAATTTGGTTTGCTCAAATTTAAAATTTCCACGTTTCATGACATTCCAAACCAATTTCGGAAAAAAATTTTTTGCAACATTTTGTTACCAGTTTGGAAAAAAAATTAACGCTAGAATAGATGGAAACTTTTTTTACTCAAATTTAAAAGTTTCACGTTTCATGACATTCTAAACCTATTTAAAAAAAATATGTAATTTTTTAAATCTTAAACTTCTTTTACCACTATTATAGAATATCGGAAACTTTCCTTTTTGCTCAAATTTAAAATTTCTACGTTTGACATTTTAAACCTATTTCAGAAGAAAAAATTTTAAATTTTTTTTTAACATTTTTGAAAAATTAAAATAAAAATGAATTTTTTTAACCACCACTATACTTCCACTCCAATGCGCGAATGTTGGATTGATGTGACGGATGGCAATAATATCTGACATATACACCTATTATACTTTTATTGAAAAATGTACAGGGTGGTCATCCCAATAATTCAGTCATGGTGGACATTTGTAAAGGTATTTGCGCAAGCCTGCCATATGTGGCACCTGTTATTTAGTATTGAGCTTTTGCCATTGGATGAGCAATCTGTATATTTTTTGACCAAAACTTATCAAGTTTTCTTTGTAATAATAGCAATAACTATATTCCGATTATTATTCTCAATGTCATTTCGTAATTATTAATTTTTTAGAGTGACCGCCATGCACAAATAACGAGGGAAGTTCTGTGTAAAGACCTTTACCGATTTTTTTTTTATTGTCGTAGCTTACACATTAACCGAAGGGCCATACCATTCAAAGTTCGCATTAGCGTGTGACTGGTACCGTTTTTCAGCCCTTTAAACGTTGCCTTTTTTTAAATAAATCGCTTACGAAATTTGAAACCTTTATTAGCTCGTAGGTCATAAAATTTTCTACAAAAAACCAAACGCGCTTTTCTTTTTAATTTCGGAGTAGGGAGATTTTGGAGCATAGATGAATGTATATATAGCATAAATAGGTACCAGACGATTGTGGAACCGAACGCGTGTCTATCGGTAGAAAATTTTTACACTTTTTTCCTCATGAGAGGTAGTTTTGAAGGGTTGAAAAGTTAATAATTATTCAAATTGAACACGATAATAAGATACCAAATTAATATAAATGTTGTATTAAATTATATAAATATGGTAGTAAATGATTTTTCCAATTTTTTCATAACGATGGATGATTTATAAGGGTTGAAAAGTGGATGAAAAATATATGAAGTATGACAAAGTCAATAAATTGTTCTCTCCAATTTTATCATAATAGTTTATAAGGGATAAATAAATCAAATAAGGGTTGACAAATAAAAATTAGTGTCTTAAAACATCAAACAATCTTGATTCAAACCCCATTAACGTTTTTTAACTTGCTTCAATTCATTATTTTATTGGGTATTTGCAATAATGGGTAATTTTCACCCCTAAGAATAATTTGCGCATATCGGCATAGGGTAGGGAATGAAGTGGAGGGTAAGTAAAGCTTAATTCCAAAATTTCATGATAATTTATGCTTCTTGATAGGATTCGAAAGTAATACCATATTTTTACCGTTGTATACTGGACTAGTTGTAGTTTTGGAAGAATGTTGTGTTTACCTACCAATGAAAACGTTGTTCAGTCTTGTAATGACGGACATATTCGGGTGTACCGTCCTGTAAATATCAGGTTTACTGCCAGGATAATTACTCATTGGTTTGAGCACAATAATATTGAATTATTTTCGCGGCCTTCGCACAGTCCCGATATAAACCTAATTGAGAACGTCTGGGGTTTGCTAGTAAAAAAAATATTAATGAAGAAAAATAATTGTGGTCGGCCATTGAAAATTACTGGGCGCTAAGAGAAAAAGAAAACTGTTGTTGTAAGCTAATTGCTTCTATGCCAACAAGATTTAATCACGTCTTGGAAGAAAACGGAGCCATGACAAAATATTAGGTTGCATTATTTGCACAATAAATACAATCGCAGTTATGTGCATTCGTATCTGTGAATTTATCACCGTCAATTTTTATATTTCTTAAGAATCGAAATCATTCTCATCGAATGGTGTAAAAAAGTAAAAAACACAAAACGCCTATGTTTTTCTTATGGATTAAATCTAAATTCCAAGATGACTGATTCACATCACTCGATACTAGTTAAACCTGGATTGCTTAATTTTTCAAGTGTACGGGATTTAACTACACAGAAGTGTATATGCAGAAGGCAAATTCATGAGAAATTTCGACTCCCGACTATATGTCCTAAACTTGGTGTTAGGTGTGTGATATATATATTCATCATGCATCTATTATAAACCACGGCCAAGGATGATTACATCCTTTTATGACAGAACATAGTAAGTACCTCGGTCTCCAAATGAGGCCTAAAAAGTTGAAGTCTAGGAACGAGCGTAGATCCATCTTGACTGTGCTCGTATCTCGACATGAAGAGTTAAGCAGCGTTAATTGCGATTAGTACCTGAAGGGAAATGGAGCGATCTCACCTTAGCTTCTAACGACTTGTGGAAGTTATGGAATTTTAGATGAAGATTGCGTCGTGGATTTACTAACTTTTGGAGGTCAATTTCTTATATATGAGATGCTAGGTAAGCAGTAAGTCCCTATAAGAGCATTTACGTTACTATGACCACACACGCCAGGAGACAGACATACAACTCCTAGCCAGGAAATTCCGGTGAATTTCTTCGCTAGGAAAAGCCTAAGGAAGAATTCACCGAAATTTCCTTGTTAGGAGTAGTATGTCTCCTCGTGTGCGTAGTCATAGTAGCGTAAATAGGCGAAGTTAAATAAATTAATTTAGAAAAAGAAATCGTACAGTTTGACTCAACTTCAATCACTGTATACAATAGTATACATGTCAACACTTCACCGCGCTGCTGATCTCTCATTTTGCAAGGCTATTTTATTAGATATATTTTACATATTACTAATTATTCATTTTTTATCCCTCGTATGTTTTTTATCACTAATTTATATTGATTTAATTGTTTTAATGAATATTCAGATTGTGCTTTATATTTACTGACTTACAACGTATGTTTCTATTAGCTAATTAAATTATTTACATTTAATGAATTTTAATTGAATATCCTAAAGGAGTTCTATCATTACATTTCAAAGTTTAAAACAAGCGTATTCCAAAATAATATTCTGTTTAAATTCAGAACATTAGCAGAAGAACGACTTTAATGATGGGAGAATGTCGTGCTATACCTTACTTAATTCTTAGGGGTTTGCAAGACCGGATACCATGGCTCCTATAGTTCCTGTTTCTACCGCAAAGGCGTATAATCCAAAGTGACGTATATTTTCCACTAGTTCACGTTCAACATAAATTCGTCGCTGTTAGTTTGTATTTGTATTTGTATAAAAAATGGAGCCTCAAAAACGCATAATACTGCCGTAAACTGATACATTTCTAGTCCATCATAATAAAATAAAAATGCTATAAGTTTCGTGGTGTTTACTTTTCCGTATGCTCAGTACACATGGAAAATATTGGGAACATACCAAAACTGGACATTAAGTTCTTGATATATTTACAGGTTTTTCAAGTCCCTAGAACCAAAAAAGGGAATTTTACTAAACATCATCTGTCGTCGATCTCCTATTGTCAATCTTCTGTCGTCGATCTTCTGTCACCGATCATCTGTCATGCGTGTATATAGTCCCCCGTCTACCGTCTACCTCCTTTTATCCTCCCGTCTGCCATTTACTTTCTATCGTCTGTCGATGCACCTAGAACCCACGTCATTGAATCGATTTTTCCCAAATTTTGCATTTGCACACTCCACTATGTACGTTCACGTAATGGAGCGAGTACACATATTACACAGGGTGAGGCAATAGTGCGTCGGACCTCGATATCTCGAGTACTACGATAGCTAGAGAATTTTTGAAAAATTTCAAGTAAATTAGATGAAAAAGTCTATGACTGGAAATTATTTTCGAACATACAGGGCGAGCCAAGACGAAATTACACGAACAAGTGCCTTTTTTTAAAATGGAATGCTATGTATATCAGTTTGAAGCCTCTTTCTAGGCACTATTCATTCCTATATCAGCATTGAATATCTCTCAACTACTTGGATGTAATGCATTTTTTTGTTGAAATAATGCAATCTGCAGGTGGATATTAAAAAAATCACCACAGTCACAATTATGGGTTTTAAGAAAAACTTATGTGAATGTCAGTTACGAGACATCTTATTAATGTTTTTGAATCATTTTCATTACCTAAAACTGTACAGGGTGACCATAATTTATTTTTCAATTAAGAACTTTTTCGATTGAATTTTCTCAATTTTTTTCAAAGAGAACACCCTGTATATTTTTCAACGATGTGATGTAGAAATGAAAAACGAACATTTTTTGTAAGTACTACCCTATAGCTAATTGTAACCATTTTCGCTGTATTAATAAATAAGTGTCAAATTCAAAAATAAACTTAAATAAAGAGGTTCTCTCAAACAATTCATTAGAAAAATTTAAATGGGTGTTAGACGTGTTGCCCATTTTGATTGACACGCGTCTTTATACAATTTTGAAATGAGGCCATTTAGTGGGACCATTTCTTCCAATCCATTAAGATGAGTAAATAGTATTTAACAGGTCCTTTACTGTAATGTTTTTTTTTGTACATTCTTTTGCCATTTTCGTTATTCGACAAGCAATAAAACCTCAGTCTAGTATAAACTGTCGTGTACAATGGAGCATTTATCACACTTATCGGTCGTTAGTTACAATTTGTATTGAATTTAAAATATTTGGAATTGTACAATATGAATTTTAATAACACCGAACTTGTAGACATGACTTCTGTTTTGAGCGACTCAAACAGAAATTGTTTATTTGCCAATACAATTTATCACCAACGTTATCCTGAAAGAAGGATTCCTGATGTTAGCAGCTTCCAAAGCTTTCTCGATAGATTTCTGGAAACTGGAAATGTCGAATATAAAAAAAAGTGAAGGAAAACGTGTTGTGAACGAAGAAAATAAGTTTTCTGTGGTGTTGGCAACGGTTGAGAATCCCCCTGTTAGTCAAAGAGAAGTGAGCTCATTAGTAGGAATAAGTAGACGGTCTGTGGGTCGAATCTTATGAATAAAAAAGTTGCATGCATATCATATTCAAATGCACCAGGAATTATCTGATGAAGATTTTCAAAAGCGCCTACAATTTTGTGATTGGGTCAGATGTAAAATACAAGATGATGTCAACTTCTTCAATAATGTTTTATTCACTGATGGGGCAACTTTCCATAAAAAAGGATTTGTTAATAGGCACAATTTCCATTATTATGCTTCGGAAAATCCTCACTTTTTTATGCAAGTTGATAACCAACTATTACATCTCTACTTGGCCTTAGAAAAATTAACAATGATATCACCGGTTAAGGTGATAACCAAAGGCAATTCAACCAACACACAAGTAGTGACGGCGAACGGCTAGCTGATCTGGTGCGTGGCTGGGATTTCGTGGGTTCAATTAATATATATTTTTTTAAATCAGCCAGAAGGTGAACCAATATTTTTGTGATATTTTACCTAGCTAGTTTGTTCCAACACTCAGAGGTAGCTTAAAATGATGTAAAAATTATGAGCACCATCCACGAAAAATTTAAGAGTTACTGCTACCCCTGTGATGGTGAAACCAACCGCCGTGGAAAGATTTGAACTTATGGCGGACAGACAAACAAAAAAAATGAAAAATTGGATTTTACTATAAAAGATACTTATTTATTAATAACTTCAGAAAAATTCATCAATATAAGAACAAATCAACGAATTTAATCAATATAAAAAGTATAAAATAATGTTATCAATTATGAAATAGAAATATTAAATACTACTATCACAATTTCCAAGAATAAATATTTATAGCTTAATTAATTTATCATTAAAAAAAATATATTGTGCTAAGAAAGTTATACAGTAAATATTACACAAAAAAAAAACATCAATGAAATTCTCAGAATCTCACCAATCCTCCCGATGATGGATAGATAGTGGATGAGGGCTTGGGATGGTAGCTTTTCCTATCAGCCTCTTCGAACACAGACGGCTCCTCGGCGTGGTTTGGCGTCTTGCTAACCTGTGTAACGCTAGGGTTTTGCTGTTGGTTTGGATTGACTGGACTAAACTGGACTTGACTAAACGGAATTTCACTAGACTATGTTGAACTTGACTAAACTATATTTGACTGGACTATCCGTCTTATGAAATCTAGCAGGCATTTAACCATCAAAGGAAAGGAGTGATTTTCCTTGTGTAAATTAGGTAGATTATTTGTACTAATTATGCAAGTTGTTTCGGTGAATTATTTAAATAATTATTTATATCAACTATGTAAGTTATTTATTAATTATCTATTATCTATTAATTATCTATCTATTTTCTATTATCTATCTAATCATTTATCTATATAATAAGTTGGCAGCAAAACTCTACGTTTGGGAAGAAGAAAAAATATTATCAGCACATGTTTCAGAATTATGGTTGTTTAGTTAGCAGAAATGAAAAATATGGCTAAAGGTCGTTAAATACTAATGAGAGGAATCAAATAAATAAATGTAATTACCTTTTATTAGATAGATCACTAAGAGAGAGAGAGAGAAAGTTTGATAACAGCAGAAGTGACACAACTCGTGACTGAATGATTAAGTATAAAAATTTTAAGTCAAAGTGTATGCTGCTACAGAATTGGCTACAGAAATGGCCAATTCTACTATTAACCAGCTAATAAAAGTGATATCCCCTCTCAAGTCTCAATTAAGATATTACCATACTATAAACTAAAAATTACTAAGAATTTGGGTCTGCGTTGTTCTATGCAACCCACAATACTTCCTGCAGTATATTTGGTTTAACCAATAATTAAGAAATATGTGCTGTGAGATAGATATATTTACTATGCGATCGAAGCCCCTGTGTTCTACGAGAGCTGTTAGCAAAAACTGGAATACAAAAAGAGTTAAATGGATGAAACATGAAAATATAATAAATGTGTACATTCCTAAATTTAAACAGATTACCTACGATAATTTAATGTCTGGGGGTTTTAGTTACTAGAGTATGGTAAATACCTGTACATATTTCTCAAAAATTCATTTTGTTTAATAGAATTTAATAAAATTACTTAAAGTTGCCAGATGTACGCAACACAACACAGATGGTATATAAACGTTTGGGGAGGAATTATTGGAGAACGTGTAATAGGGCCACATTTCTTTGATGACCGGACTTTATATTCATTTTTTTTATCTTCATTACTGGTATTCATTATTGGTAGATCTCCCTGAAAGAATTCGACAGAATGTGGTTTCAGCGAGATGGTGATCCACCACATTATTTAAATTCAGTTAGAAACCACTTAAATAATGCCTACCGTCATCAATGGATTGGAAGAAATGGACCCACTAAATGGCCTGCTAGATCCCCAGATCTTACAAAAGGGATTTCTTTGTATGGGAATACGTGAAGGAAATTGTTTATAGAGACACACCAACAACAGTACAACATATGAAGGAGAAAATAGTAACTGCCTTTAGATTTATCACACCGGTAGTTTTAGGAACAGTGGGAACCTCATTTCAAAAGCGCATAGAGATGTATGTCAATCAAACTGGGCAACATGTGGAACATTTATTATGATTCTTTCTTCTCAATTATTTGAAGAAACTTCTTATTTAAGTTTATTTTTGAATTTTGTGATTATTGCACAATTAAACAAAGAAAGTACTAACTAAACGCTACATTCGGAAATCTCATCAGATCTCGTGAAAAAGGTGAAAATTGTTAGGTCACAAAACATTGTTTGTTGCATTTTAGGAGACCCAATCAACGGCACCCCAATCGATCGAGTAAGTATACATTTCCTTTTAATTTCACTTTTCACTGTATGGGAGAAGGATCTAAACATTTTTCTTTTTCAAAAATTTCTCCATTTCTGTTTTTGGGTCATCAATTTTCGTCTGTGTATCAAGTTTCATCTCGCTAGGTATAAAAATTAGAGAATTGGAGGGCTGTGACACACAGACAGACGAATGGACAGACATACCTAAACTATAAGGGTTCCTAAATATGACTTGAATCGGCGAAATTTAGCGCTGACCCGCTGAACGAGAATAGGGCTTAAAAGACGGTGTGCAATAAATAAAAAAATGCGAATTACTATTTCACAAGGTAAAACGAGTGCCGTTACCGGACGTATTAAACTTAAAATGTCGCATGAAAGGAAATGCCTAATACCATAAAATTTAAATAAGAAAATAATACAAACACACACAAGTATTCATATTTTCACCTAATAATTCATTTAAGTAAAATATAAATTTTACATGTTAGGAAACCGAGATATACTCATTTATTCCACACGTAAAATGAGTTTTTAATGTAATATGTCACAACTAAATTAATGAGTTCGACTTTTGTCCCCATGGAAATAAATAAAATGACAAGATAATTTATTGGAAATTAATTATGAACATCATTACACGAAATTTTTTGTCACGTTTAAATTACTATACAAACAACTTAGAAATGATACAGTAATAACTATTTCTGTTTAATATTCTAAATAATGCATTTAAAGCTAAACTGTTTAATAATATTTAGCACACATATTAAAGACAACCTAAAGCAATACTTTAGACACATATTATTGCAACATTAACCAAAATATAAGGAATAGAAACTGTCGTCTGGAATGTCCAAATGTTGATAGATATTTGATTAATATTTGACTCGATTAATATTTTTACCTAGTGCCAGCGCGATTAAGTTCACAAGCATCATTTGTTAATTTTTTTAGAATTCGGGTAGGAAATAGCTAGCGGCAATGCCCGATTGCAAATTTCTTTCATCTCTTTTTCTCTTTTAATAAGACTATTATGAAACGAATGAATCTAGCAGTCAGGCGAATGCGAATAACTATTAAACACGATAACTTCTTTTTAGCCCACTTTAAAAAGTTTTAAAAAAGAAGAAATTCACGATTCGACCCGTGCCATGTATATAGTTTTATATATGCACGGCAAGGGATTCCAGAGAGAGAAAATGGTTCTTTCTCTGGAATGAAGTAATCTTCTTAATGCCTTTCTTATATACGAGTCCTGACGGAGTTTGGCTAGATCTATTCCACCACTCAACTAAGACACGTACATATAGATATCAACACAGAAAATATTCCCTAAGATTCTGTCGTACTACAGGCCGATGGAAGCAGGTATACCTCAGGGATCGGTACTCTCCCCCACCTGTTCACCATCTACACCTCCGACATGCCAAGAACCGCGAGGACCTCTTTGGCGCGCTACGCAGACGACGCCGTCATAATCGCAAGATCATGGGGTGGAAAGTCAAAGTCAACGCGGAGAGAAGCAAAGCTATCCTCTTTAAGAGTTCAAACTCCCACATGATACATCTCCATGAACAGCGAGAACATCCAACGGGACGATACCGTCAAGTACCGCAGCGTTATGATGGATCGAAGCCTAATGTGGAGACAGAACACGGAAGAGATAATACAGAAAGTGAGGATGAGGAGGACTCTACTCTACCCTATGATAGGGAGACAGAGCCAACTCAACCTGAGGAACAAGCTCACGCTTATCAGAACCCTTATTGTACCTATTCTGACCTACGCCTCCCTTGCATGGGGATACCAATCAGCCACCCACTTGAAGAGGATATAGGCCATGGAAAACGACGCACTTAGGTGTACCGTGGATGCACCATGGTTCGTCAGAAACGCCGACATCTTTAAAGACCGGAAATACATCCCGATAACTGAAGTCGTCCAGGACATAGCGAAAAATCTATAAGCCCGTACAGTAAAGCATGGGAATCCACGCCGCACGGGGACAATGGCCAAGAACACCCAAATCACTCGATCTGGGAGCTCGGTACCCTTACCTAGCCCGTGCCAGCTTATGACGCTTAAATAAGCGTCTTTGGCCGAACACAATCCTAGAGCTATACAGTTCACACTTCCTTCCGCTAAATTCGGAGCACCATGCTGCCAATTGGCACCCTGGGCTTCCGACTAGTTAACACCCCAACCTCCTTCCAAACTCCCAGAGGGCTCGGCAACAGCAGATTCCTTTCACGACAGACAAATACGCTCCCGGGAGTCGACATGCCGGCTAAGAAAGAAGACCAAGACAGAAGAGCGCCAGAAGAAACGACCCAGCTGGCAGAAAAGAGCTAGAGCCAGGGGAGGTCTGCTAACATCGCCTACACCGTCGGCATTTGCGGAGGGGCTTAACGAAAAAGCAGGCCCACCCCTTACGAGGCTGGTCTAGGTCTACAGTCATGATTGGGACAAAGAGCGCAAGCTCGACCTCTAATCATCCGAGACCGTCATCAAAAGTCAAGAATATTGACGCGTCCCCACGATATTACCATCTGCCGCAGCTTAGAGTTGAACTCAGGAGAGAAAACAGCGCACTGCTACCATCTTGGTGGGACAATAAAAACGGCACTTAATATCGCTAGCGAGGATTTGACCCCGGGACTCCCTGATCGCAAGCCTAATTACACTTAAAATTTTAGTTCAAATTTAGAACATCGGTATATTGTCTCGATCTCCGGCCTCATATACAAACTACACAATTACAACTTTTCAGGTCACATCAACAAACTGATTCACTCGTACTTAACTGGCAGAACGCTGCAAGTGCGATGGAAGAACATACTTTCGACAGTGCGGTGTATTCGCGCAGTCCTTCCGCAGTGGTCAATGCTTGAACCCAAGTTATTTAATTTGTACGTCTCCGATTTCCCATCATTCCCAAATACCAAGCATATACACCGATGGTACGGCCATGTATGCACGTATAACGCTAACATAGGCATACTTGGCTCAAACTACGGGATATTACGACCAATGGAAGATTAGGATCAATGAGGAGAAGTCACAGGCTATGGTTTTTCCCAGAACTTCACAAAAAATAAAATCATCATATCAGTCAAGATGAAGGGGGTCAAAATCCAAACAAAAGATCTGTGAAATATCTAGGAATTCACTTAGACTCTGGACTGACCTATGACCAGCACATAAACGAGACAATACGCCAAGTCGATTTCTGGTCCAGAAGTCTGTTCCCTCTGATGGCAAGGAAGAGTAAGCTAAACAGACAAAATTTAAAAAACCGCTGCCTAAAGAATCACTAATTCCACATTCAGATTCCCTTTACAAGTCTCTTTAAACGATAGCATCTTGATTATACATTTGCCATCCAATATGTGGAAGTAAGTGCTCATGGAATTTCAATATTTGAAATCATCTGACCCAAATACCCTTAAATAATTGTGCAACTTCAATACCTTTTCGATTGACTGACGTTTAATGAGGGTGATGCCAAAAATTTTTTTTATAACTTTTACTTTTGTATGCACTAAATCATAATTTTATTCTGTTAACCCCTTAAATAATGTAGTGGGGGTCGCGGTGTGGGTGGCAGATGTCATGAAACAATTTAAAACCTTGGTTTCTGGTATACAGTGCGTTGCATCATGAGAGGGACATAGCTTAACAGGAGGTAGAGAACATAAGTGATAATCAGAACCTCCCACAGAAATTTCTCGTTGGGCCTTCATTGCGAAGTTACAGGGTGTTTTGTCATTTTTGGCATCAACTACGTTTTGTCATTAATTTGACAGGGAATGAAATAATGGATTCATATTTGATACAGCTAATACAGTAACTATCCTTCAGAGGTACATGTGAGACATGAACAAAATCCTTGTTACCGTTTTTGTTCTAAATATTTTCACTTGAAATCTCCTGAGTGCTTGAATTATTGCTGGAAATTTTTTGAGTACATGGATTTTTTAAAAATTATCCCGAGTCGCGCAGCGACGAGGGTAATTTTCTTAAAGAATTCATGTACGAGAAAAATTTCCTGCAATTAATTCAAGTACGCGAGGGATTCGGTAAGAAAATTTCACACGAAAATAAACTAAATAAACACTAATTTCAACTGACATTAAGATTATTCTATGACATAACAAAGTATAAGGTTAGTAGGACATGAATGGGTTTTAAGTTAAAAGTATAAGAGATATTTGAAAATGGAATACGTATAATTGATAAATAATATCTTTTCCACCCATTTTAGTTTCAAAAAATTACCGAATATTATTTGGGACAACTCTATTTGTGTGTTATGAAATAAGTTTTATTTACTAAAATAGGTGGAACGTTGTTTCCTTACTATACTTTCATGTGTTATACACATGGCATAGGTAAGTTTCAGCACATTTAATTTGACGGAGATGGCTTTGAAACTAAAGGTCATTAGTTATTTCTCATTATTTTATTTACAATTTAATCAGTTTAAGCTCAATATTTCTATTGTTGAAGTTGTTTTCGAGATAATAGAGTATGGAAAAAGAACATAATATACAACATGCGCATATTGTGAAGAACTTTGTGAAGTTAAAAAATCCATCCAAAATTGAAATACTCATCATATCTGATTGAGAAATGTAATATGGAGGAAAACCAAAATGAGAAGTTATTCATGATCATAATTAAACATGAATAAAATGTTTTTTCACAAAGCTCGATGATTTTTTTAATAATTATCTCGTTTAATATGAAAAATAAAATTCCATTTTTATGCATAAGCAAATGTCAGATATGATCATATGTCAATAATTTGACAGAAAAATTTCCACTTATTAATTTCGTTCAGGGTACCCTAGAGGATGAAAATTTCCGGAATTTTTTTTTGTTGCCATGGTAACGACACAAAAACCAAGTTCTGATTGGCTAAAAAGGAAACGTGTGAAATTTTCTTGAAAATACAAAACTAAATTAAAAATTTACTAATATTTGCAAATATTGTAACTTCTAAATTATCAAACAATTAGCGGCAGGACATAGTCGCTTCTCCTTCAAATGCATGTTTGCAGCATTTAATGTGATACAGTTAACCACTATTTTTAACCCCCGACGCAAAAAGAGGACGTGTTGCTAGTTTGAAGCCTTTGTCTGTGCGGGTGTGTGTGTGTGTCTAGCCACCTAGCTCTAAGACGGCTGAACCGAGTTCAGAGCGGTTTTCTTGTTTCAACAGCTGGTATTTGCGAAATCGTTCTTAGTCAATGTTTGGTGTAAATTGGTTATGCCGTTCCCAAGATGTTCAGATTTCATTGTTAAACCCGTTACGTTCTAAGAAATGGCGAAGGAGCCGGTGTTATTCCACATAGCATCTTAATGTTTTTCTGAAATGTATTTAAACTTGATAGGTTTAAGTTAATCTTATAAAGAAAGGTATAATATGAATGAACAACTTTCACATTTACTACACATAATGCATAAAATAAATCATGCAAAGTTTCTATCGGTCGATATAGACAGCAGCGATCCCCTACGCATTTATGATTTTTATTCGAATAATATTTTGTAAAAAAAAAATGTATCTACCTACCTACCTAACTGAAAACTATTAATCCACAATCCAACAATAAATTTACAGAAAAAGAAATAGCCAATGTTTCTAGCCAGTGAATATATATTATTTATTACTTTCTTATGGTTTATTTTTTATATTCTATTGTTTTTAGTACGTTTACCAAATAAATAGGCCCGTCGAAAGGGGGGGGGGGGAGGTCGAGGGTGTTTCCCCCCGGGCCTGAAGTTGGAGATCTGCATTTGCATTAGGTAACACGGGAGAGGTATACTTTTAAAAGATTAGTTTGATGTAAATAACAATGAGTTTCTAATGACTAGTATAGTTTATAATGAGGTAAATATGAAATTGATAGGCAATGGTATATCTCCCCTCTGTTCTTTAAAATTTTTAACGCGATAAATATTTAATTGTAAGGTATATCACCCCCTGCTTTTCAAAATTTCGATCGAGATAAATATTTAATTTAAAGGAATATAAGCCCCTGCTCTTCGATATTATTGTTTATTATTATGAATGCCACCCCCCGATCTTCGAAATTTATATTGAAGATTGGCGAGAGTCGTATGTTACTAATAAATAAACCTATTACACAGTAGGTTTAGTTGGAAGGGGTAGGTTAAGTTTTATAAATTATTTTAATTCTACTTCGTCCTGATTCCTGCTCAGCTATTCTATTGTCACGGCGCTCTCTATTAAAATTAACACATTCGCGGACACTCATTTTTATTGATATGTGCCTAACGTGACACTGCCGGCATAAGCCGCATCGCCCACAGTGCCCCTAGGGACACTGACGTTATATGCCGCAAAAACTTAGTGCGCTCTAGATACGCTTGTCGACATATCACGTAAATTTTGCATGTAATAGGGTATGAAGTGTCCCACTAGGCACCTTGGGTAAAAAAATAATGACAAAATTCCTAATAGTTTGTTGGTGATGAAAGAATTTGGTCAGGCGATCTAGGGACCATGTTTGGCACGTTTCTGTTTGATTCCTGTGCATATTTTATAATTTATTCGAGTGTGAAATGGAAGAGAAGCAAGAAAAGCAACTACTTCGTTGGTATGAAGAGTTTGAAAGTGAGGATGAAGATTCTGCCAGATAAAAGGGCATGATACGTATAATACAGATAATTCCATAGGGGATCCAGAATACACGTTTATGTATTATAGTGATGATGATTAAGTAGTTGTAATTTCATTTATTAAAAGTTTTTATACTAAAATCAAGTGTTTTTATTTTTTTTTTACATTCGGCATATGACGTCAGTGTCCTACTGTAGCTAAGATGCTTCTTCTGGGACATGACATATGAGGCAGACTTTTTTCCAATGTATCTAATTCTTCAGAAAATTCTGATTTTAAAGCTATATGTTGCATTTTTTTATGTATACTAATAATGATTTTAATCATGGTGTCAATTTCAGCACATCTCATTATTTTTAATTACCCTGCTGGAGCGAAGGACATTGACGTGATATAACGTCAGTGTCCGTGAACGTGTTAAGCTACATCTGCCAATAGGGGACCATATTGGCAGATGTAGCTCAATTTCAATAGAGAGAACCGTGACAATAGAAGAGCTGAGCAGGCATCGAAACCAAGTAGAATTAAAATAATGTTGCTTATTTTCACCCCTGAAGCCACCCTTCAGCATCCATGGGTTTTAAATAATTTTAACAAGGGGCAACCACTAACACTTTATTTAATAAATTACTGATTACACAATACATCTTAAATGACCTTTACACTTTGTTTAACCTCACTTTTCAACTTCCCTTAAATAAAACTTCTTCTCTCCGCCGTAGATTTCGCCTTATATATCCTAAAATTGCCTATAGATCCATCTAGAGATTTCCAATTCCAGAACAATATAACTCTAGAGCCATCTACAGACATCCAGAAGATATGATGGCGCATATTACTGGTTGCCTAACCATTGGTACTTAATTTCAACTAGTAGTAGTCATGGGCGTATCACTTACCAGGTCTTAGGGGGGTGGTAATGCGTAACAATAATTTATAAAACTTAACTTGCTCCTTCCAAATCAACCTACTGCGTAGCAGGTTTATTTGGCGAAGTTTAGCTATTGAGCTAAACTTCGCCAGAACGTTAATATAAAAAAAATTATAAAAAATAGGGGTAAGTAGGGGAAAATAAGTGAAGTAATCTAGTAAGAGTCCAGAAGCTTGGAATTTGGTGTATGTATCAGAAGCCGAGGCCTCTATTTTTTTTTACTCTCTATAACCTCCCAACCACCATCTCCACCTCATTATTATAATATATTATATATGCTGAAATCTCTCAAGAAAATTAAACGTAAGTTCACCAAGGGACCAGATAATGTACCTGCCTTTACAGTAAAAGACTGTGCACATATTTTTGCTCGTCCACTTACAATCATTTTTAATATATCCCTAAAATCTCAGATATTTCCTGATGTGTGGAAATATCCTCGTTTATGTCCCATGTATAAAAAAGACTACAAAAATAACGAGGAGGATTATAGGCCTATAACAATCATCTGCAATTTGGCGAAAGTTTTTTGAGTTTGCCTTGAGTATGCCACTAACAAGGCACGTGCAAGGTCAAATTGCAACAAACCAACATGGACTTGTATCCGACAGATCCACGGAGACTAATCTCACCTGTGTCACGGAATACGTTTCTGAACAATTGGATAATAACATACAGGTTGATATTATCTATACGGATTTTTCCAAGGCGTTTGATCGCCTGCACCATTATATTCTGATACAAAATCTTAGCAAATTCGGACTATCAATGGCACTATTGGATTTAATTACCTCGTATTTAGGAAACAGGCGGCAGTATGTAGAGTTACCATCGTTTCAGGTCATTCGACGTCTTAGTTAGCTCAGGTGTCCCTCAAGGATCTCTAGTGGGACCACTTTTCTTTGATATTTTTATTAATGATATTGTCACAAATATTGACGTTGAAAGCCTGTTATATGCGGACGATTTAAAAATCTACTGTGTAATTGAAACTGAGGAAGGTTGTGACAATCTTCAAAATAATTTGAATAAGATAAATGATTGGTGTCTACTAAATCAACTACCTCTCAATGTATCCGCAATTATGTTAATTTTAATTATCATTTAAATAACCAGGAGTTACAAAGACCTGGTACAATTAAAGATCTGGGGGTGACCTTTGACAGAAGTCCAAGTTTCAATGAACACATAAATTTAACTGTATCATCAGCTTTAAAAAGCCTAAGATTTGTAATAAGGAATTGTAAGGGTTTTAATAATACGGAGATTATGAAATTATTGTACTACTCCTTTGTGCGATCAAAATTAGAATACTGCTCACTGGCATGGTCCCCGGGACATGCTACGTATATAAAAAGTACTGAAAACATTCAGCGCTGTTCTGTTAAGTATTTATGTTTTACTGAAGATGGCAATTGTCCTACAGTTGGTTATTCACAAAACCTCTTGTTAGAAAGATTTGATATGTCGAGTCTAGAAAATAGGAGAATAGCGCACTCTGTAATATTTCTGCATAAAATTATTTACAATATGACTGATTGCCCGTCTATTTTGGAGCAACTGTGTTTTCGTGTACCTCGTATAGGAAGTAGAAATTGTGAAACATTCTATCTTTCTAGCCCCCGAACAAATTTACTAAAACTTTCACCTATACCTTTTATGTGTAAAAATTATAATTCGGTGCAAAATGAGCTTGATTTATTTAATTGTAGTCCTGCGACAATTAGAAGATTACTATGTGTATAACCCCATTTCCCTTATTACCGTTTACATGTTTTTTAGAGTTATGTGATGTGTATATATGTTTTAAGTCTGCTTTTTCTTAGTATGATATTTGTATTTCGTTTCTTCTGTGACATACTGTGAATTTAGTATAATACTTATACTGTCGGTGCTTACTAGTGTAATATTCCCACCCTTTAATTGGTTATCTGTTGGGTGGTTGTATCTAAATAAATAAATAAAAAAATTATTGAAGGGGTTAACAAAACAAAATTGAGATGTTTATTTAAAGTTTGGTACTCATATGTATTATAATGACATCTTGAATTAGACTGTATTTTGAGATGACTTCGTTGAAGGGTAAATAGGGGAAAATAAGTAATGCAAGTTAGTAAGACTCTAGAATCTTGGAATTTGGTGTATATACTAGAAGACAATGTCTCATATTACTTTATGATATCTGCCACCCCCACCACCATCTCCATCATCCCCACCCTATTATTAAAGGAGTTATTAAACTAAAATTGTGTTATAGTTGTACGAGAACCAAAGTTTTGAAAACATTTATGGACATCATCCACCCCAATTACCACATTGGGCTAGACGATTTGAAATATTATATTATTGAGCAATTATTTCCACATACTTTTTTTCTTTTCGTGGAGGGGGGGAAATCTTCATAGACTCCTGCAACTTGTGTTTATATAAGGTGTTGAATTCCTTCAGGAGAAGATCTACCAACTAAAAGCTCTCCTCCAGTTTACTACATCTAATTTGGAACTGCATTGCATTAGATCAAATTAGACTTTCCGTTTCATTCTTATTCCCCGCTTCTATTTTCTATTTCCTCGCCTCCTTTCATATATTTGGTTTTATTTTATACTCTCTCTATGTAAGTATGAATTTCCGCCAGTTTTCCTTGTTTCCCAACATCACTTTTATAACGTTGTCCACCATTACCGCCTCGCCAATGGTTTAATGCATTTCCCCCCTACAATTCGTCCACTGTTAGCATTCAAAGAAAGTATGTGCTGGAGAATCTATATCTTCGCAAAAATTTTCAGAATTTTCACATACTAGAGTGCAAATATAGTATTAACATGTTTTCATTTAAAGAGACATGGGTGACAAATCTAGATGTGGAAATAGTCATTTTTAGACTGCGGTTTTTTATTACATTATTGGCAAGTACTCATTAAGATAACATTACCATTTTTTAAAATTTACACCGACCTTTAATTCACAGAGAAAGAAAT
Organism: Stenurella melanura; assembly: GCA_963583905.1. Lineage (NCBI taxonomy): Eukaryota > Metazoa > Arthropoda > Insecta > Coleoptera > Cerambycidae > Stenurella > Stenurella melanura. Next base: position 89,608,838 of record OY757310.1, read on the forward strand.
ATAAAAACTGTCTTTAGGCGCCCTTTAAACGCCGATTTGAATGACGTCACAATAACTATTTTAATTTTACGAAGTTGCTGCCTTGGCTGCTAGTTTTTCACTGCCCTATTTATCAATTTTCATTTTATATCAGATGTCAAAAGGTTCGGTTAGGTTTATGTTTATCAACTAAAACGAGATGTTTAAGTAGTGTTTTTCCTGCCAAGTTATTCAATTGATAATGTTGTGGATTCCATATAAAATATTCCTTTACCTTTCCAAAGAGGAAAATAAAATTAAGTTGTTGTTTAAAACAATAGGAGTAGAAGAGAAAGTGGCTATAACTAAAAATACCTATTTTCTGCTGTGAAGACACAAACCGGCTGTCACTTCGTCCATATTTGTCAAATTATCTTAATCATTGCAGCCAACATAGGTAGCCTAAATTTACTGTGCAGTTTAAGTTAAAGTGACCTCATCGATAAGCACCCTTGAAATATGTTCTTTAACTAAACATTTTTTTTCTAACGCTGATCGAAAATTGTACACCGAACCTAATAGCTAAAAATACAATGTAGTGTTATTTTTTTAAATAAATATAATTAGTTTCAGATTTAAGCACCTACTGAAGAGGTTCTTTGCCGCCCCTCAGCCATAAAATACTCTATTTCCTCTTTTAAGCATTCAAGCACTTTCTCATAAACTTCAGATAACGTTTCGTAGGTCAACCTTTTCAAAATTATTTATTTTTTAAACCTCTAGTAGTATATTAATAATTTTTTCTTTTGTTATATTGTACAGTGACATACGAAGGAATAAATCCATGTACTCAGGTGCAACCCCCAAAAAGTTCATTGTTTATTTACACGGATTGTTAAATGCAATAAAAGGACTTCGCAGGAACTCTAAGAATGTTAACAGGAGCAAGTAAAGTTTTTATATTCATAATGCTATGTAAACTCAGACATTTTTCAGTGGCATTATTATTTTATAAACTAAGTACAAATTGCTATACTTATAGTTGATAACAGGATAAAGCATGTTATTTTCCACGTATTTGCAACCTTTTTATTATACAGGTACTTTTTTATTTTTTAAGTTCAAGTATTCAGTAAGTTCGGACAGATAATAAATTTTCTTAATATATTTCTACCACACCTACATTTTATTACAGGCGTCCAAGTTTCTGTTGCGGCAAGTCCGTATGCTTAGAACTCAACTAAGCGATTGATCGACTCTATAGATTTCATATCACATTTATGAATAAGGTATGAGAAGTTTCTGGATAAGATTTATTAGATATGTGTCAAACTGTATCTAATTTATTCGAAAAAAGGAATAATTTGGGGCTAAATACATTTTTATGATTATAATTATATGTAATTTTAATTTTCATAAATATGTTTTATGATGTTTTTTAAAGAATCTCATTAAGATTTTTGATGGAGTGTAATAATTACAACACCATCAATCTGAGGAATGCATTGATAGAAATATAGATTTTTCCACTTTTATCACACTTCACTAATTTATATACTTTTTTAATACTGAAATCATTAAGTACCTACATTAGAATGTTTTTCTTTAATGACTTGCCTCTTAATCACATAAATATAACACCGCAATTTAAAAATGAAACTAATACACTATTCAAATGTATTGACACCTCACTTTAACCACGAATATCTCAGTAGCAGAAAAAATTTAAAAAATCATGTGTTTATTATGAGTCTATTTTAAATCAATCACTGAAATTTGAACAATGTACATTGGACACTTTTGAAGTTCTGCTAAGTTATATTGAAAAATGTACTACTTTTTAAGGAAATTTTCACCATACCAGTTTTAAATCCATTATATCTTGGAAAATATGCAAAATATGTAAATAATATTTTAGACTCCGATAAAGTACGGCATTTTTTGTACAAAAAATTTTTTTCATAATTTTTTATTTCCAAATTTTGCAGTTATTTTCAGAAACGTGACGTCATGTTTATTCGGTTATTTATCAATGTATTTTAAAAAATGTTGATAAAATAGTTACCTATATAAAATGTAAGCAGTTTCAGAAAAAAGAATATCAAATGTTAATTTAGTTATCAAGTGTAAAGGATAATATCATTGCAAGTTTGCAATAATTTTATCTGTTATGCTTGATAACTAAATTAATATTTGATATATACCAATATTTTTTTCTGAAAATGATTACATTTTATATAATTAAATGTTTCAACAAATAATTTGAAAAAACATTAATAAATAACTAAATAGACATGACGTCACGTTGTTATGAATAACTGCAAAAGTTTGCTATGGTCTCTATAAGTGCCATGGTCAAAATTTCCTTAAAAAGTAGGACATTTTTCAATATAACTTAGAAGAACTTCAAAACTGTTCAATGTTCATTATTGTATAATATTTATATTTCAGGGATTGTTTTAGAATAGACTCATAATGAACACGTAATTTTTTTCAATTTCTTCTACTCCTCCGTTTCTGAGATATTCGCGGTTAAAGGGAGGGTCAATACATTTGAATCGTATATACTTGCTTCGGGCTCTCGTCTGCCTAACAAAAGCAAACACAAATTATTCTGTTTGGATCTAATGCAAAATATTATCAATATATTTTTTCCGGTTTACTGATTCTTTTGTGTTCACTACTCTCTCCTACAAAAAAGCACACATTTTTATACACATAAACCTTCATCAAGGAATTAGCTATAGAATGATAACATTTGCATCAACATTGATTCTTTCTTCTTGAGACAGCAACATTTTTTTTTATACCAAGTACTGATTATTGAAAAATATTATTCTGAGTATTTAGTACACATTTAATATCGACTATTTAGTATGGATAAATAGGAAAAAGTTCTATTACTTAGATATACTGTTGATCTAATGCTGCTCACGCTAAAATACAATAATATGTAAATATCCGGACAATATTATCAAGAGACCCCCCCCCATACGAACCTTTATGGATCTCAAAAAAAAATAGTATTATCTCTAACTCTACCTGGAATATACTCCATCCTGTTACACAACACATCAGAAATAAAATATATATTACATTTCATTAAAACGAAATATTCCCTTCTACTGTTGAGTAATCTCAAGCTATCTAAGAGTTGTACAAGTTTTGAATTCTAATCTAAAATCTTCAGAATTGCACATAACGTTTTATGCTGACAAAAAGAAAATTATTACATATTGAATACCGCACGGCACAGCTATAGGACCAATATTATTCCAAATTTACTTCTAATATATGCTTCGGTTAAGTATCCCTGGTAGGATCGTCTCATTCGCCGATGATACAACATTATTATTCACAGAGGCCAGCTGGGAGGAAGTGAATTAAACATCCCAATTAAGATTATGGCAAATTGAATACGGGTTCAATAATAACTTACGGTAAATCAAACAAAAACTAAGTTTATTACATTTTCTTTGAATGCGTCAGGATAATCTGACTTTCAGAAACTAATATACCATAGTAGTAATGAGTCCACTAGCTGCAACAACTGCCAGGAATACATAGAACTCTCTCAATCCATTAAATATTTGGGGATACATATAGACAGATTTTTAAAATGGGATACGCACATAGATTTTCTAACGGGTAAACCGAGGTGACTAATACATAAATATTACCAACTGAAACAAATACTGAAATTAAAACAGTTAATTGGTATTTATAGTCTTAGTAGAATCTCTATTGACATGGCATAATAATATGGGGATGTGCTTACGAAACCACACAAAACAGTTTAAAAGTTGTACAAAAACACATCCTGAAAATTATTTTAGGCAAACCAAAAAAAAAAAACTCGTCAACAAACGTCTGTGCAGAAGCGAATGTATTTGATGTTGAAGGAATATTTATAACAAATGCAATCAATTACGTATAAAAAGATCCATAACTTTCAAATAAAATAAATCATATTTACCCAACTAGAGCGAAAATAAACAAGAACTTCAAAACACCACAACCAAGGAGAACTTCCTATCATAAATTTATTGACTACATGGAATTAAAACTCTACAACCACATACCAAACAAAATAAAATATATTGAAAGTTTCTCAGCATTCAAAAGACATTCAGAAACATATATAAGAATAATATCGAAAGATATTGCACTTGTAGGAGATAAAGTAATTATTATAACTTTATACTCATGCTGTTGAGGTTAGATCTATAATAATGTATTTAACATATTTTTCATATTGTATATTGCAGATCGGACTTTTTATCCCTTATCTGCACTTTGTTTACTTTTTTTTCCTTTTTGTATGACACTTGCTCTAACAATTGTATACTAGAAACTTAATTATACAATAAGGCACAAGACAAACTCTCTCAATGAGTATAGGTGCCTCATTCTTACAATCTGTCTTATGTATTACCAAAAATTGAAACTAAACATTATTGTTGTTATTATTAACATCGGAATATTTATGCTATTTGACAATTACATAACAAAAACGATTCGTTTCCACTCCTGCAAAAGAAATATTTTCAGATTATAAATAGTAACATTATTTCGAATTATTTCTGTGCTGCTCGACAGCAGAAGATGATGTTTCATTATTATTTATTACTCCCACAGTCTCGTAGTGAAGTGGAAGTATAGTAAACGTAAAAAATATCCAACATTTTTTTTGTTGAAATGGGTTTAGAATGTCATCAGACGTCGAGATTTTAAATTTGAGCGAGACAAATTGCTGCCTGTCGGCCAGCGTGTCTGTCTGTACGCACGTTTTCTCTGGAATCTTTTAAGATATTGATTTGAAGTTTAGTATTATAACGAGATCTGGAACTAGATCATATTTTGAGCTGAATGAATAATTGGGGGTAAATATGGGAAAGTAACAAAATAAGTAATGCAAGCTGGTAAGAATCCAAACATAGAAAACCTGGCCTCACTTTTTTATGTAACATTTGCCACCCTTCACCTAAATGGGTTAGTAAAATAAAATTTTAATATTCACTTGGAATTTGGTGCACGTATGGATTATAACGATATATGGAACTAGATCAGAATCTTAGGATTTTGTGTATATACTAGAAGCCAAGGCCTCAAATAGTTTTAAAATATCTTCCGCCGAAACCACCATCTCCAACATCCCCACTCCATTATTACAAGGGTTATTAAACTAAAATCATGTTTCAGGGGGGGTATGAGAACAGAAGTTCTCAACATTGTTTTGAGAATCAGCCACCCTCATTACCACCGCCAACGATTTCAAATATTCTGTCATTAAAATTCTACGAGCAATTATTTCCAGTTACTAAAGTGCAAATATAGTTTCAATATGTTTTCGTTTAAAGATGCGAAATCGGGATGTTGAAGATGTGATTCCTCATGCAGCTGTTTAAGACATACGTGAGCGAGATTTGATAATTTTATTTCATTTTTTCACAAGCCATCAGAGTATTTCGTTTAAACAGCTTTTCCTCGAGTACGGTTTAACGTATTGTTAATTGACTAGTGGGTGTTTTTTAAGTAATATTAAGCGGGGAATCAGATTTAAGACTTAAAGGGCTAAAAATATAAACTTGAAAAAAGAGTAGAAAGATAGAGCAACTATTCCTAGTGCCGTACAAAAATCTGCCTTAAAAATACAAAACCGTGCACCAAGTTCCTAAAAGCTTTTTCAAATTATGTCCGAGATAATTAAAACCTTTATTTAGGAGACACATTATACAGTCGTAGCTTCTTTAGGAGACATTTCCAAACATATATTTATAGAAAGTTTTCTTACTATTTTGTATGTAGAATCAGGACCAGTAGGGAAATGCGGATGATTTTGGACACCCTGTATATAAATGAGAAAGTAATAATTTTCCTGTTCGATTACTTTAACTGACATTTTCCTGTCAGTTCGTTTATTCATACTTCCATCGATTCGCCGGTTGTCCATCCGTCTACCTATGGCTCTGTGCATGACCACGTTAATTTCAGAAGATTTGTAATGCTAATCTAAATTTGATAAATACATACTGTTATCGGAAAAGTACGAAGCTCTGGAAGGGACGCCTAAAATAAAATAATTTCTGTTTTTAAAATTCCGTGTTATAACTTGGAATTTTACGTCAAATTCCGAATTATATCTCAGAATGTTAAAATTCCGACTTGCAAGTCGAAATTTTATTTCAAAATTCCGAGTTATAACTCGGAATTTTAAAATTCTGAGTTATAAGTGGGAATTTTAAAATTTCGAGTTGTAACTAAGAATTTTAAAATTCCGAGTTATAAATCGAAATTTTATAATTTCGAGTTGTAATTCGGAATTTTAAAATTCTTAGTTGTAACTCGAAATTTTAAAATATCGACTTACAGTTTCCGCCGAAGATTACACCACATGGGAAACTTCTTTATTCAATTGTTTTTTTTAAACGGGTTTGAGTATTAGTTTCAGCATGGTTAATAACTACAAAATTGTCAAAAATATTTGTCATATCACAACTATGACACCTCCAAAATGTTATTAGAAATTTTAACATTGCCTGAAATGCCCTTATTTATCAAAATATAAAAAAGTACCATAAGAAAAAGTTGTTTGTAATTATATTAAGAATCAAAATGTGAAGTTTAATTTGAAGTTTTCAATGTTTTAGTTTTTTAATTTTTTTCCAAGAATATGTAAAATTTAATTTTTTTTTAATTTTTGTTTTCAGTTGAGTTAACTTGAAATATTTCAATTCAAAAAGTATATAAATCTTGCATTTCTTTTTTAAATTCACTTAATTAATAATGACAAAAAAACATTTTTACAGAAAACAAAAGGACAAACGTGGACTATTTTCAGTAATTCTGAACCCATTAATCCAAATAATTTCTTACATTAATAGTACTGTGAATTAAAGCTCCGCGCCATTCTGTTGAAACCATAAGACGGCTCTTCCCTCCAAGGACATGTCGTCAATTATTTCTGTAATTTCATTCATAGCAAAGGTCAAATATCTTTCCGAATTGAGATTGTGTCGAAAAAAAAAATAAAGGACAATTAGCCTGCCATTAAAAATACCGTACCAAACATTAGTTTTAAAAGAGTACTGGACTTTACATTTAATTACAAATCCTGGGTTTTCATCAGCCGACCATCTGCAATTTTGGGAACTTACTACCCCATTGGAGGAAAAAGTTGCTCCGTCTGTGAATAGAATCTGTGTAGCAAAAGATCGATTTTCTTCTATTTCTCCTTGCATTCAAGCACAAATAAAGAATCTAATATCAAAATCGCGTTCAAATAAACTATGGCTGGTACGGGAGAAATTTAGGTTTCCTCAAAATTTTTCTTACGCTACTTGTAGTTCCGCCTGCACCAATTCTGTCGAAAGTTGCGGCAATCAAAGTTTGTTTATGTTCTATCACATCAAGCAAAACATTTTCTGTATGTTCATCAGTTTTATAATTCGTGTGTGACTTTTTGTAAAGATTTTCAATTGAGCCGATTGTTTTGAATTTGCGGAAAATACGTCCAACTGCTGAATGGGAAACAGACTTTTGGCGATGTTTTTGGTTAAAAATATCAGCCGTACCCCTATTTATTTTATTATCGCCGTGAATTAAAATAATATTTTTTTTTATCCTTTAGTAAGAATGTTTTAAACGATCAACAGCAATAGAAAAATTAGCATTCATTGTAGACGTTAATAAGGCATTGATACGTCAATAGAGCATTGGTTTTCAGAATTTGCTTGATTTACTATCGACAGTTATTGAATATATCCGTATTATTCACTTTTAAAGTTTTTGAGGTAAATCTTGAGTTTTATTTATGTGATTTAAATAAACAATCATTTGTTTAATATTTAAACCGAATCTCGTGCAAAATTCCACAGTAAGGGTTCAAAATTACTGAAAATAGTCCACGATTGTTCTGTTGTTTTTTGTAAAAATGTGTGCTTGCTATTATCAAATATATTTACAAAACATATGCAACATTTATGTATTTTTTGCATTGAAATGTTTCAAATTATCACAACTACAAAATATTTTTTTTAATTCAATGTTAGGCACATATTTTTAGAAGAAAATGAAAAAAACTAAAACATTGAAATTTTCAAACCAAACTTACATTTAAGTATATCGTTAATGTAATTAGAAACAACTCTTCCTTATAGTACTTTTCCATATTTTGATAAATAAGGGAATTTCAGGCAATTTTAAAATTTCTAATGATATTTTGGAGGTGTCATAGTTGTGACAGCAAATATTTTTGGCCACAAAATTGCCAAAAATTAGTATAGTTATTAATTATGCTGAAACTGATGCTGAGACCAGTTAAAAAACAATTGAATTAAAATGTTTTAGATATTGTGCAGACTTTTTGGCAGACACTGTATAACTCAGAATTTTAAAATTCCGAGTTATAAGTCGGAATTTTAAAATTTAGAGTTATAGCTAAGAATTTTACCTTAAAATTTCGAATTATATCTTGGAATTTTAAAATTCCGATTTATAACAAGGAATTTTGAACTAAAATTTCGACTTCTAAGTCAGAATTTTAACATTCTGAGATACAATTCGGAATTTCAACGTAAATTTCCCACTTATAACTCGGAATTTCAAAAACAGACATTATTTTATTCTAGATGTCCCTTCCAGAGCTTCGTAGAAATGCTATTTTCTAAGTAGTTCTAGTTTTTGCAATTAAATTTTTTCTGGTATTTCGACATTACATAATAATCATACGGTGTAAATATAAGAACGCAAATTTATTAATTTAGAAGAATATATTGTAGAATTTTGTATCAAGAAACTATTTTTTTTTTATTTTAAAAATTAAAATAAAAACTTATGTTTTACACTTTTAACTATTCGCTCAAAACATTCAAAGGCTCTGTATATTGCAAAAAAAAAATGGAATAATATAAGTCGTAACTTTTTCACTATTTCTTGGTAGAAATACGTCTTGCGACTTTACTACCTAATTAATTCTGTACAATGCATTGTTGTATCTCTATTAAACAATCATCTATTTGAAATAAGCTATGTAATCCAACAGACAAATACGTTTATCGTACGCAGCATGGTAGCCAATTATATTTCTGTAGACGTAAAAACGACAAAACTAAAAACATCTGCTTGTATATATCAGCCATCGCCAATTTGACGGACCACAGGACTCTTGGCGCATCATGACATTTTCAAAGGCGAAACTGCCCGAAAATACCTTAAAACAATGAAATTCAGTAACATTTAGAAAATCCAAATGCCCATCGTTTCCGGCATAAAAAATATATAATAACATATGTACGTCTGTAGACGTCGGTAACGTAAGTAATAATTATCTGTCTGTTGAGTCGATTCGCCTCCTTTAGGCCTCTGGCTATGACCAGCTATTCAGTTGCGCTCTATCATTTTATGTCCAAATTTGTGTTAGGCCGTTTGGTATACAAACTTCTTTGGCGCCGCCGTCTTACTTTGATTTTTTTATGGAAAATGTAGTTGATGTTCACAAAAATTTTATTTATATTTTGCTGTCATTTTTAGTTACCTATTATGTAAATGAATTTAATAACTGTCGATAATATAAAGGAAATAATTCATACTGGAGTGTAACACACACGTCTCTCTCCAATATCAAGAAAAAATAAAATTTTAAATACCTAGTTAAAGTAATTTACAATTTGTTATAGAAAAATCGTTATGGAAAATACATGCGTACACGCTTTACGTGTTTGAATATATACAGTATACAGGGATGTTCATATTTTTGTTCGTATGGGCTAAATAAAAAAGCACTTTTTACAAATATTTAACACCTCTTTGAGAAAATGGAGATGGGTAAGTAGTTGAAGGCAAATTAATAATGAAAGAAGAACATGAACAATTTTCTCTTACCGTTCATTTCAGTTTTTAAAGGAACACTGTAGAACGTAAAGAGTTTAAGCTGCAGTTAAAGAAAAGACAAACATAAATGCCAGTCCTCTGACGTTAAATATGACGAAAGCGTATTGAGGCCCCGGTGAAAAAAGAAATAAATTGTATGTTGAAATTTCGACTTATTAAGTTGAAATTTCAACTTATTAAGTTGAAATTTCAACTTCTTCAGTTTCTTTATAAATTAATCGAAATGTTTTTGTCGTAGCAAAACAACATTCATACGAGTTACAAACTAGATTTACCTATATTTCTATGATGTGTACTATGTGGTGGTACCTAGACAATTGGAACATTTTGATGGTATGAGGGTAGTTTGGCTTGTTACAGAAAAACTAATTTTTGAATTTTATGCAAAGCGAGTAGAGTAGTAAAGTTTATAATATGAGCATAAAAGTTTATTCACTGTTCTAAAGTTCGTTCTTTCTTTTGTTAGTATGATAAGTCTCTATTCCTTATTCATTTTTGTGTACATAACATTAAAAATAGTGAAGCACGAAGGTACTTCACTTCATTCATAGCAGTTTTATATAAATGATTTAGATTTCCCCAATAGTCCTGTGAACATTTAAATGATTTTCAGACTCTTTAAAATTTTCAGACCCATACTTTCAAAAATAAGTAGCGAACATATAGTTCAAGTAAATTTATAAACGTGTTCAAACCTCAAGAATCTATCTAGACCAGTTATTGATGAACTGATAAAAATAATTTAAATAAATATTGTCAAGTATTAAAACTATTTCCACAATTATCTATTGCAGGGTGAAAATATTTATTACGGATACTTGTTTCTTTGTTTGACAAACTTCTACCCCAAAAGATTTCACTAACTGAGCCCATCGTGAAAGACTGTCGCAGTGGTCATAGATTGAATAAATTCCTTAGACATTTTCTAGTGAATCTAGGAAAGTAATATTGATATTTGTCAAAATGTAAAGTGCAGGGTTACTAATATTAAAAAAACTGCCAAAACAGGTGTAGATTTACAACATATAGATATAAATAAAAACCACAATTTTCAAAATATTTTGCGAAAGAAACAAAGAAGATGAATATTATAAGTTAAATAAAATTTTAAAAACCACCAAATGACACAACTACCAATGAGAATCACTGTATAATGTAAGTAATAAAACTGATTTTGAAACTTTTCAATATATTAATGATTAATATACTCAATTAGGATTCATAAATAATATTTATTTGCGGTGTTCTTGTTGTTTTTGATAGAGAGGAAAAGCTTTTCTCGTTTACTGCATTTGGACAACATGAACTATCTGATGCCATTTTTGAATAATTGATGTTATTAAAAGTTCATCAGCCACTCAATTTAAAGAATTTTAGGAATAAATATTTTTGCTTTATCAGTTATTGCTACCAAAAATGAAATGTCATATTTTCTTTCTATTTCTACATAAATACTCAAGATATATTGTAACAACTGAACATTGTTTCAATATTTTACTAACGTAAGATATTGCTTTAGTTGAAAATTGATAATTTAAACAATTGAAGCAGTTAAATGAATTGAGATAATACAAATAATACTTGCTCTCAATGTTCCAAGTATCACGTCAGAGTATATGCTTGAAAATGTTTTAATTTTTTAACAGTACTTGATACTTGATACAAGGAAATACTTGAAGCATTTATATGTATTTGTTAGAGTTGACTAATAATTGAATGAATACTAAAATTCCAGGTACTTCTCAAAATGATTGTTACATGAAGTAATTTACTTTTTGTAAAAGTAATTGATACTCAAAATATTGCCAATGAGAAAGTTGTGTCCCTGAATTGTAAATGGACGAGAAAAATTGACGATTCAGGGCAATAAAGCAATTCTATTCTTTCGCCAACGTATCGTTTACTAGGCGTAAACTTCCTCAGGGTTACAAATTAAAATCTAAATTAGATCTATTAAAATAGTATACTTAAAAGCCTATGTATAAATACACCTTCCCACTTTTTTCTGAAGTAAATTTTTGTATATTTTATCTAAATAAGTATTTCCAGTCATGAGCTATTTTGCTATTTAAAATAGTTCTAATTTAGATTTTAATTTGTAGGCTTGAAAAAGTTCATGCCGTGACGAAACGTTGGAGAAGGAGTAGAGTTGTTTTAATATTCTGACCTCAACTAACTCAACTTGATACTTAATATTTGAAGTAGTTTATGTGAATACATTGACCACCTCTGCTCTTAGGATATCTTATATTATTATTAAGCATTTTTATTAATGATAATATGTTGCTTTGTATCTTTGTAATAATTTTACTAAGTGCAACCGCCCGTACATCTAATTTCGTTTTTGATGAAGATTTCCTCAGATTTCCTCCTGGATGTACCCATATTTCCTTCGTGATTTGCCTTTCGTAATATGAATAGTTTACACAAGAACGGATCGAAAGGAAAAATCATGTAAGAGAGACTATTTTGATTGTTAAATGTTTTAGTTTTAATAATGTCATTGTTAAACAATTATTGTAAGCAACAACAAACATGAAAGAAAACGGGTATTGAGCTATCGAAAAAATGTATGTACTGTTACATCATCCCAGTGGCGTTCATGGGAACTAGATACTGCTGACATAGTAGAAAACACAATACTGAAGAGGGCAGACCACTGTACTGTGCTGTGGAAGTTCAGCTACCGCCTGAGGCATAACGCTAGAGAAGCAAAAATTCAACATTACCATTACTTTCTGGAATCCTATTCCAGAAAGAGACCTGAATATTCGAAAAGCCACCTGTGAGTATATAAAGGAAACAATCAACCCCGAGTGTCAGGTAAGCTCGAATTAGCTCTGGGTGAGGACTAAAAATTGAGAAAGAGTGCACTGTAACAAAGTGATCAGAGAAGTTAATTATCAATTAATAAATAGCGTTTAACGTTGTATTAGTGAAGTAAAAAGATACTGTAAATTATTAGTAAGTTAATAATATAAATAATAGTGTTAATGTTATCTCGTGTTATAATTTTCAAATACACAGTTTTGGGGGTGATTACTCAGTGGTATAAACATTTAACAGCCCGAGTACAATTAAAGCGACAATGGTTTAAATTGTTAATGAAGACACAAATTTTAACCGTAAGTCGAATTAGTCTAGCGATATAGAATTAATTTGCGCCAAAACCAAACAAATATCACAATTTTCAATTTGTATAAATGTATGACGAAATAGTATTATATCCAGAAACCAATACTTGGAATAAAACTACTTAAAAGAACACTTAGAAGTAAACGCAATTCTGTGGGAACCAGAGGTTATTGCAGATAAGCCCTGGATATTTGTAACAAACCCTTCATAATATTTTTAAATTTAGTAAAACCACCCATTTTTTAATTCATATAAAAATGTTTTTGATAAATAGTAACTTAGAAACAAAACTACTTAAGGTGGCCATTCTTTAGATCCGATAGGGAAATATTTATAATTTTTGCCCATAACTTTTTTTTCTTAGTACGTATATTTAAAAAAACTATAAGCGTACCTAAGTAAAACCGTAAAAAGATTATACTATGAAATTTCACTCAATAATTTCAGTGGTTTTCAAAATAGCTAGATTTAAAAGTACGAAATAGGAAGATTAACATAATTTTTAAATTTAAATCTAGCTATTTTGCAAACCACTTAAATTATTGAGAGAAAAAAGTTATGGCCAAGAATAATAAATACTTCCCTATCGGATATCTCTTTTTAGGGAATGGCCACCTTAAATAGAAAAACCTAAGACAAAAACGCATAATATAAAATCACTCAAATGCTGCAAAATTTGAAATATAAAACATCGCACAAAATAAATCTTCAACAGTCACTTCACACCCTAGGCTATACTATAATTAGTGAAACCACTAACTATGTCCTTATCTGCTAAACTTTTTATATGTCCGGTTCATTCACATTATACGTTCAGCTTCTAAATCTATGATTTAAATAGACCGTTTAAACAGAAAAATATTTGTATATCGTTGACTGTAGACCTCAAAAATTACTTTAACGGTGGTCAATGGCTTTGTAGGTCCATCCTCTATAGAATTGTATTTAATTATCATTGAACTAGATGTCTTGGGTGAAACTAAAATTCAAGAAACTTCATCCAGATAAATATCGTCCCATTATCATCTTTCTATTCATAATATTAAGATTGTTCATCCTGCCGTCATCATTATACTCCTATTTTCTCGATTCAATGATAATTTTAAACAATGGTCAATTCGAATTTTTTAGCGTATGTTGAGTAAAGAGTACACAGTACACGCGCATGGAGAAATGCAGATAGTTGATAAATCCAATACTACAACTTTACAGCAGATTCTTTCAAATTTCGTATAATAGGCAACTTAACTTGATTATCATTTAATGCATTGCTAGTTCATTTTTGCTTCTAGATAAGTAATACAATTTGATTTGTAACTTTATATTATTAGTCATTTAAAAAATGTTAGTGCTCCGTGAGGATTTGCTTCATTATTAACTTAAACTCTGCTGCATATTAGCGACTTGCTTTCTGCAACGTTTAACCTTATCCACACTTTCACTGATGCAAATCCTCTCTCTCAGGGACCAAACACTGAAATTGAATCTCAAGATGTTGACAAACCAACTCAACTAATCTTAACATCTTTGCTTTGACGTCAGGTTTTCTGTACAGCGCTACTTTATCTCACAGTGCATTACAATATATTATGGATATATTAACTTCATGGAAAATTGTTATCTCAGAAAATCGATAAAAAAAATTTAATGGTCTAGCGTTGTACCGTTTTTATGGATATTTTCTACAATTATTTGTTTGTAGCAAATTCGTATTTTCCTACCTTTTATTGGGTATTTTGCCACCTCTGTAAAAATACAATAAGAGAAACATTAAATAAGGGGTTGAATTATTCAACCTTCGGTAATGGCCACTAAATGTCGATTCATATAGAAAAGGCAGCTTTTATTTCTTTAAGGAGGTAATGAGAGGTGGTAGATGGTGGAAGATTCTAAAGTTGGTAATGTCGACATCATCCTTTACAGAAAAAGAAAATTATTGCCTATTAACTGTCGATATATGAAGAAAACACTCTTGTTTGCCCTTTATAGGGGATAAGAGGGTGTGGTAGAGGGAAACTGAGACGGCTGATAAATTTTTTGTGTCCAAAATTGGCTTCAATGTATCAAAATACATCAGAACCTTTATACGCGACTTTTTTTTGTGAACATGTATAATTATTCTTAGATAAACAGTAGGTAACACAATGAATCGATAACTCTTGTTGTCATCGCTCACTCTTCCATATTAAATGGCGATGTCTATATAGTGGACGCAGATTTGTTTTGAAATTTTGAAGATCGAGGGACAAATGCACTATGAATTATTGAGCAGAACAAGCCAATTTAGAATAATTGCTACATATTACTTTAAATAATAGTTTACGTATTTAGTCTTCTACTACTGCCCTTGTTTAAAAATGCATATATTTCCCTTCCGTGTATCTAACCAGCGCTTCAGTTACATACTATTTCTAAACTTATGATGTATAATCTAAAAATATTGATATGCTATTATACGTCCATAGACATAATGATAATAATGAAAACACAGAGAACACAAAACAGGAATTATAGATGCATTTACTATTATCTCAATTTGTATACATTCGCTTGTGATGTAAATGCCAGAAAATATTGTATGGTACAATTCTATGCAGTCAAGAATTATTCGATTGCTTTAGCTCAGTATGTGTCACTGAAATATTCTCTTTATGTAAAAAATATATATACATGCGACTTGTATATTTACTGATGCTGACATGGTTTTTAATGATTTTTATTAAGTTGTTTATAAGAATGTATCATACCATTTAGTATTACAATTTTCTGAAACTTCGTAAATTTATTGGAATATTTTGTACAGTTCTCCAGCTTTACTTTCACATCATCAAGAATTATTGTTAGATTAGGTTTTCACGTAATAAATAAATAATGAAAACCGCTGCCTAAGGAATCACTACTTCCACATCCAGATTATTCGTCCAAGTCACTTTAAAGGAAACATCTTGACTATATTTGCACTCTAGTATGTGGAAATTATTGGTCATAGAATTTTAATAATATTTGGGGTAGATGTCATAGAAAAGTTTGAGGAGTTGGTTTCTACCATATACGTTAAAAATGAAGTTTCTAGTTTACCGTACTTATTTTCCACTATTTACAACCTACCACCTCAATGGAGTCATCTCAATCAGATGTCACTACAATACATACGTGTACTAACTTTCAAGTGAATATCTCAATTTGATGTTATCAATCCCATTAATAATGAAGCGAATGTGGTAGAGTTTGAAAAATATTAGAAAGAAATCTGAGGCCTTGGTTTCTAGTATATACACCGAATCCCAAATTTCTGTAGTCTTACCAGCTTGCTTTACTTATTTTCCCCTATTTGCCCATATTTAACCCCCAACCCTTCAACGGCATCATCTCAAATTATGATCTAGTTTCAGACGTCGTTATAATACAAATTTCAAATGAATATCTCAATTTTATTTTATCAACCCTTTTCATATTGGAGTAGGGGTGGTTGGGTTGAAAAATATTATAAGAAAATCTGACGCTGTGGCTTCTAGTACCGAATTTCAAGTTTCTGTAGTCTTACCAACGTTTTACTTATATTCCTCTATTTACCCCAAATTAACCCCCAACCCTTCAACGGAATCATCTCAAAATATAAACTAATTCCAGACGTCGTTATAATACATACGTGTACGAAATTTCAAATGAATATCTCAACTTTATTTTGTCAACCCCATTAATGGGGTAGAGGTGGTGGGGGGGGGGGTTGAAAAATATTATAAAAAAATCTGAGGCCTTAACTTCTTGTACATACACCGAATTTCAAGTTTCTGTACTCATACCAGCCTGCTTTACTTATTTCCCCCTATTGACCCCTAAATAACCCCCAACCCTTCAACGGAATCATCTCAAAGTATAATTTAGTTCCAGATGTCGTTATAATTCATACGTGTACCAAATTTCAAATGAATATCTCGATTTTATTTTATCAACCCTTTTAATAATGGGTTGAAAAATATTATAAATAATCTGAGACCTTGGCTTCTAGTACATACACCTAATTTCAAGTTTCTGTAGTCTTACCAGCTTGCTTTATTTATTTTCCCCTATTTACCCCTATTTAACCCCCAACCCTTCAACGGAATTATCTCAAAATATAATCTAGTTCCAGATGTCGTTATAATACATACGTGTAGAAAATTTCAAATGAATATCTCAATTTTATTTTATCAACCCTTTTCAAATTGGAGTAGGGGTGGTGGGGGTTGAAAAATATTATTAAAAAAATCTGACGCTTTGGCTTCTAGTACATACACCGAATTTCAAGTTTCTGTACTTTTACCAACTTGTTTTACTTATATTCCTGTATTTACCCCAAATTAACCCCCAACCCTTCAACGGAATCATCCCAAAATATAATCTAATTCTAGACATCGTTATAATACATACGTGTACGAAATTTCAAATGAATATCTCAACTTTATTTTATCAACCCCTTTAATGGGGTAGAGGTGGTGGGGGGTTGAAAAATATTATAAAAAAATCTGAGGCCTTGACTTCTAGTACATACACCGAATTTCAAGTTTCTGTACTCTTACAAGCTTGCTCTACTTATTTCCCCCTATTTACCCCTATTTAACCCCCAACCCTTCACCGGATTTCCTCAAAAAACAATCCAGTTCCAGATCTCGTTATAATATATACGTGTACAAAATTTCAGGTCAATATCTTAAACCGTTCCGGAGAAAGCGTGCGGACAAAAAAAGTTACAGACAGACCGACAGACAGACAGACAGAAATTTTTTTTTTCGCTCAAATTTAAAATCTCGACGTTTCATGACATTCTAAACCTATTTCACGAATAAAAATTTTTGAAAATTTGTTTGCGATTACTATACTTCCAATCCACTACGTGGATGTGGAAGTAAAATAATTCTCAAAAATCAACTATTCAAAAATATTTATAAAAAATATATCTCAATAAGCTTGATTTCGTATACATTCTAATATGTTACTCTGGACTACCGGTATTCGGAAATGATTGTTTCTCCTCACTACAGTAAAGCTTGAGTGAAGGGGATATCGAGTGCAATAGATCAAAGTTTTTATTTTGTTACAGCTATCGCTCACACAGGTATCAAATTTAATAATAATAATAATAATAATAATAATAATTTATTTGTCAAAATTAATTGCACCGTAGTGTATTGACATGTCAGTTAGAATACTAAAAATTAAAACGTTAGGAAATACTCCTAATATAGTCAAGAATTTATGAAAAACAAGATGCAAATGTAAGTAATTAAATATAAGTAAACGACATACATAATACACAAAAGAATATAACAAACAATTAATATATATATATATATATATATATATATATATATATATATATATATATATATATATTGTTGTGTTTTTTTTTTTTTTATGTTTTTATATTTTTCGTTTATCCCTTCTCTTAATTTCTATTCTACTTTAACTCACCTTTTCTTTTAGAATAAAATTTTTTGATAGACAGAAAAATTTATTTATGGGCGCCACTGTCTAGGGATAAACACACAATCACAACAGTTGAGCATGTTTTTAAAAGACTCTCCCAGTGCGAGTTCACTCACTAGCCAGTCGTTTTAAAGATCATGTGATTTAATTAATGAAATAATTAAAAATGAAATCAAAATAACAAATTTATTGGACAAGGGTAAACTCTTTGTGAAAAATTGACATATATTCTTATTAAATAACTTATACTATAGGCCTTTTCTTTTATTTGTAAATCGAAATTTTTTTATTTATTGTTAATGAAAAGAAAATTTTAAAAATAAAGTAATAAAACTCAAATGTTGTTTATTTTGATTAAAGGTACCTGTTTCCTAGATGTTCTTTTCTTCGCTAGCAATTCCAAGTTCCACTAATAGATGGCGCTATTATCTATGTTCCTCAGCTGTTCTTTCGTGGCTAATTTAACGTTTTGAAATTAACCTTTACAGTAATATTATAATTTGTGTTCTTCTTTCCCAAAAATATTAAAATTTATTGCCTTTGGATGCTCTTCTCTTCTGGATACGTCTTTATTATCAGGTAAAACAACTACCAATATTAATTTCAATTTTCAATACTACTTTTGCTTTATTGTTTCTGGATATTTGTTATTATGATTAATTTCGTGAAACAAACTCTCATACAACTATGCTTTCTGTCTTAAATTGGAAATGAATGGAGATTTGACTTGCCTGATTTTCATTTGACGTTTTACTGTCACTTTTCTTGAATTTAATTTTGCATATTTCCTTTTTCTTTACTTTTAACTGGTTTTTTGACTAGTTTTCTTCAATATTTAATTAAATTTTTCGTTTTTAATGGACAAATTTCTCAAAAAGCCTCGTTTTCAAAAAATTATTTACTACCTTCCTTTTTATTTTGCTTGGTTACCCCAACTCAAAAGTATTTAATCTGACATTTTTATATCACTTGATTGAATTTTATTTAATTTTTATAAAATTTCAAATTTATATTTTCCTTATACTGCTTCTTATTTCTTTTTAAGCTATTAAATTGTTTTCCCCTTTTCTCACTGATCATTTATATGTGACTTTCATGCATATAGTTGACCTGTGAAATTTTGTTTCATGATAATTATCAATTATTTAAAATCTTCCTTATTTCCTACTTTACAATCAATTTTTGTTTCGTTTACCCTTTTAAACATTCTATCTTACTTATTTTAACTATACCTATACAATATAAAGTTATTTGTTTATATTTAATATAATTATGCATGATTTCCTTTCCAGGAATTTACATGTGACTTCTGGACCTTTGTAGCCCCTATTAATATGCTTTACTTCCTGAAAAGACATCATAAAACTCCCTAGAGATTCCAGTATCAAATGTGAAACAAAATATGTATAACAATACATCTTTAAACTTGAAAAAAAACTTAGAAAGTACCTGGCTTTAACACAAACTTTACTTCAGCCAGTATTTCTCACATGAAAAACTAAAGTAGGACATCAAATTCAGGGATGGCTCTTAATTAAGTTACTTTAGGTAAGTGTCTTTGTAATTACATTTAAATATTTTAAAAGCGATCACTGAAATTTGAATAATGTTGAAAAGTTCATTTTTATTTTACTTTTTTCTTTGACTTTGTTTCAAACCTTTTAAACTTGCTACTCTTAATGTTTTGTTTTGTTATAAGGTTTGTTTTTCCTATTAAAATTTAATAATTTGTAAAGTTTTCACCATTTAATTACAAGTCTATGGCTTATTTTTAACAATTTTGTCTTTTAAGGTATGGAAACCCGCACTTTCCATTTTACAGAATTCTTTTCACCGTGAAGTGTTCCTGAGCAATTATTGTTTCTGTGCCACCTCGAAACTTGCCAACGATGGATTTCCCACACTAATTTGAACTGTTGCACTTGCACAAAAGGAAGGTTACCTTTTCAAGATAGAGTAAGATTTACAAATTTGTATACATTTTAAATTTACAAATTTCTTAATAACTATTTATTTCTTTGTTATACCCAATTTCATTTTCTTTATTAGTACTTGAAATCACACCAGTTGATTCTTTTAAAATGCACAACTTTAACTTTTGGTTTTTATAGACTGTAAAGCTGTAAAATTGATTTACATTGACCCTTTTTATATCATGTCATTTACCCCCCCCAACTAATAAAATTTGAAATACTTTGAAAAATTTCTTAGTTTCCTAAGTTGACAGGATATTTGTACTAATATTGATAGTTTGCAAATTGATTTTCATCTGTTACGTATGGATAAATCATTTCAATATGAAATTTCCCCCGTAATTTGTCTTCTTTTGGATATTTCAATTCATATGTATTCTGATTGAGTATCTTGCTTATAACATATGGTCCTTCATATGGATATGCTAATTTCGCACAAATGTTTTCCTTTTTATTTGTTATTCTCATTTTCTTAACAACCACTTTGTCCCCTTCTTTAAATGTTATTTTCTTCTTTATACGTTTCTCTACGTTCAGTCCATTGCCATTTGATATCTTTTCTCAATAGTTCAATCAAAGGAACTTCGAGTTCTGATAATTTAGGTACGAATTTTTTGTAATAATTTAGAATTCCTAAAAATCCTCTTAGAGTTTTTAAATTTATTGGAGTAGGATATTCCTTTATTTCTTTTATTCTATCCTTACCAATGCTAATACCTGTTTGCGTTATCTTATATCCCAAATATTTAACCGATTTTTGATAAAATTCACACTTCTCAATATTTAATTTTAATCCTGCTTCATGTAAAACATTTAAAATTGTATCTAAGTGCTTATAATGTTTTTCTGTTGTTTCAGAGAAAATCAGAATGTCATCGATATAATGAAAACAGAAGTTCTCGTAACGATCAAGAATATTCTGCATTGCTCTAACTAAAGCTGAACTTGCACTTTGGAGACCAAATGGTACCACTTTAAATTGAAAAATATGCCCTTCCACACTGAAACCAGTATATTTTCGTGAGTCAGGATGAAGTGGAATAAGCCAGAAAGAATTTTTTAAGTCAAGTTTGGAAAATATCGTGTTTTTTCCTATCCTCGATAACATTGAATCAATTGTTTGTGGCGAATCAAATTGCGATTTAGTTATTGTATTTAAAGTGCGTGCATCTAAACAAAGTCTAATATCATTACCTTTTTTCTTTACTATAACCAATGGATTTATGTAGTTTGTTTTAGCTGACTCTATTATATCAGAATCTATCATATCTTGAATTTCATATTGTACTTGCTCTCTGTATTTAAATGGAATAGGATAATTTTTACTTTTGAATGGTTTTGTTTCATCAACTTGTAATCTGTGAACATACCCTGTTGCTACCCTAGCTTCATAGTTTATAAGTGAATTGTACCTTTTTAATAGTTCATAAATAACTTCTGTATATTCAGATGGACATTTTATTTCAATATTTTCGTGCATTTTATAATTACTATTATTTATTACATATGTAGGATTCTTCTCCCTCATATTTACCGCATTATTTTTGACACAGGTACTCTCTGACCCTATTTCGTGTCCCGCATTGGCTCGTTTGCCTTTATTTATATTTATTACATTATTTATTATATTCTCACTTTTATTTAATATAGGTATTATTTTACCCTCAAGTTCTAGGAATCTTGTTCCCAAATTAATATTGGCACGTAATTGAGATAAAACATCTTCTCCTAATATCATATCAAAATTTAAATCTGGTACTATGTATAATTCACATTTATAAGATTGACCTTCTACGTTAAAACTCGTATTTAAAACTTTGTTACTTTCCGAAAACTTTCGACCATTCGCATTTAGTAATTTTACCTTTGATATCCTAATGAAATTTTGTACAAACTTATCTTTGTGTTTGTCAAATATATCCTCATTGAGCAGTGATACTTCCGAACCAGTATCCAGTAACGATGATAAATTTATACCTTGTATGTTTACCTTTATGATTGGTAACTTACCCTTTCTTGTTTGTTGCATTTTATCCTTATCGTTGTCCATTGTTATAAATTCGCGCATATGACTGTATTTTGTAGTTAAAATCTTCCTTTCTAAAAATCCTGCGGACGAGGATTAACTTGTGCTTGTGTTTCTATCCTGTTCATGTCCTGAGGTTGTTGAGTGCTTTTTCTTACATTTGTATTCGTGACTTGTGCATAGGTTCTTGTTTCCTGTGGTTTTTCTTCCTTTGATTGTTGTTGTTGTCTTGTTCGATAGTTTTGATTCCCATTATTTTCTTGGTTGTAGTTTCTGTAGTTGTTATTCCTGTTCGTATAGTTCCGATCTTGTCCTGCTTCATACCTTTTATTTGTATCTTCATATTGCTTACTTCCATAATTCCATTTCCGTTTATTGTCATTTTCTCTGTACCTATTTTCATAATTTTGGTTACCATGGTTCGTATTTGCTTCAATTTCATACCTTCTGTTCCTGTCTTCATTTCTGTTTTCGTTTTGTAAGAATGGTCTTCTCCATCCAGTCCTGTGATCGTCAATGTCTCTGATGTAATTTATCAGCTGTTCCAATGTGATGATCCTTTGAGTGATGATAACACTGTTGATGTCATCCGGAAAATGTCTTCCTAGATAGCGTACCATTTCGGCTTCGGTGAACTTTGGTTCAAGGTATTTTATATTATATATTTTTCGTAATATATAATTCTCTCTTGACACTCCATTTGCTTCTACGTATTTCCCATTAAACAAATTGTGTCTCACCTTTTGTTGGTTGTACACTCCCCAATACTGTTTCATCAGCAGCTCTTCAAATTCATCCAACGTCTCGAAATTTTGTTCGATTACGTTGTACCATATCTCTGCCTCGTTTCTTAACATTGTCTGTATGACTTGTTTGATATTGGTACTTGGGTGCAATGATTCTATATGTTGTCGTAATCTCGTTGCAAAAATCTTCGGATGTGTCCTTGAATCACCATAAAAATAGAATGTGTTCTTGTTGCATGGATGGTTGTTCATGATCATCTGATTAGCATTCGCTCCCTGTCTTGCCTGCAATATCTTCGTATTCTTTTCGACCTTATCGACTATGCTCTCCTGTTCTTTTTTATAATTTTCAAACATTGTGTTTTGCCTACTTATTTGTCCATCAATTTCTTCTAAACCTCTTACAATGAGACCTTCAACATTCTGTTGTACTTCAAATTTCATTTCTTCTCCGACGACCTTAACTTTTTCTTTTATTTCTTCTACCATGTTTTCTGTGATTCTATGATTGTTGTTGTTGTCTTGTTCGTTTTCTTACCTGACCTTAATCTCATTTACTTACACCAATATTGCAAATATCAATTGTATTATTATTCAATTCTAAAATATTACCAAAGCCTTTCAAACCTTATTACCCTTGTTTTAATCTGATATTTTTATTAATCAATTTCTCACAAAGCTGACTTTTTACTTTTGTCCTAAGTTACGTAGCCAATAATTTACTCTGCCCCACGTTGGGCGCCAATGTGTTGTGTTTTTTTTTTTTTTATGTTTTTATATTTTTCGTTTATCCCTTCTCTTAATTTCTATTCTACTTTAACTCACCTTTTCTTTTAGAATAAAATTTTTTGATAGACAGAAAAATTTATTTATGGGCGCCACTGTCTAGGGATAAACACACAATCACAACAGTTGAGCATGTTTTTAAAAGACTCTCCCAGTGCGAGTTCACTCACTAGCCAGTCGTTTTAAAGATCATGTGATTTAATTAATGAAATAATTAAAAATGAAATCAAAATAACAAATTTATTGGACAAGGGTAAACTCTTTGTGAAAAATTGACATATATTCTTATTAAATAACTTATACTATAGGCCTTTTCTTTTATTTGTAAATCGAAATTTTTTTATTTATTGTTAATGAAAAGAAAATTTTAAAAATAAAGTAATAAAACTCAAATGTTGTTTATTTTGATTAAAGGTACCTGTTTCCTAGATGTTCTTTTCTTCGCTAGCAATTCCAAGTTCCACTAATAGATGGCGCTATTATCTATGTTCCTCAGCTGTTCTTTCGTGGCTAATTTAACGTTTTGAAATTAACCTTTACAGTAATATTATAATTTGTGTTCTTCTTTCCCAAAAATATTAAAATTTATTGCCTTTGGATGCTCTTCTCTTCTGGATACGTCTTTATTATCAGGTAAAACAACTACCAATATTAATTTCAATTTTCAATACTACTTTTGCTTTATTGTTTCTGGATATTTGTTATTATGATTAATTTCGTGAAACAAACTCTCATACAACTATGCTTTCTGTCTTAAATTGGAAATGAATGGAGATTTGACTTGCCTGATTTTCATTTGACGTTTTACTGTCACTTTTCTTGAATTTAATTTTGCATATTTCCTTTTTCTTTACTTTTAACTGGTTTTTTGACTAGTTTTCTTCAATATTTAATTAAATTTTTCGTTTTTAATGGACAAATTTCTCAAAAAGCCTCGTTTTCAAAAAATTATTTACTACCTTCCTTTTTATTTTGCTTGGTTACCCCAACTCAAAAGTATTTAATCTGACATTTTTATATCACTTGATTGAATTTTATTTAATTTTTATAAAATTTCAAATTTATATTTTCCTTATACTGCTTCTTATTTCTTTTTAAGCTATTAAATTGTTTTCCCCTTTTCTCACTGATCATTTATATGTGACTTTCATGCATATAGTTGACCTGTGAAATTTTGTTTCATGATAATTATCAATTATTTAAAATCTTCCTTATTTCCTACTTTACAATCAATTTTTGTTTCGTTTACCCTTTTAAACATTCTATCTTACTTATTTTAACTATACCTATACAATATAAAGTTATTTGTTTATATTTAATATAATTATGCATGATTTCCTTTCCAGGAATTTACATGTGACTTCTGGACCTTTGTAGCCCCTATTAATATGCTTTACTTCCTGAAAAGACATCATAAAACTCCCTAGAGATTCCAGTATCAAATGTGAAACAAAATATGTATAACAATACATCTTTAAACTTGAAAAAAAACTTAGAAAGTACCTGGCTTTAACACAAACTTTACTTCAGCCAGTATTTCTCACATGAAAAACTAAAGTAGGACATCAAATTCAGGGATGGCTCTTAATTAAGTTACTTTAGGTAAGTGTCTTTGTAATTACATTTAAATATTTTAAAAGCGATCACTGAAATTTGAATAATGTTGAAAAGTTCATTTTTATTTTACTTTTTTCTTTGACTTTGTTTCAAACCTTTTAAACTTGCTACTCTTAATGTTTTGTTTTGTTATAAGGTTTGTTTTTCCTATTAAAATTTAATAATTTGTAAAGTTTTCACCATTTAATTACAAGTCTATGGCTTATTTTTAACAATTTTGTCTTTTAAGGTATGGAAACCCGCACTTTCCATTTTACAGAATTCTTTTCACCGTGAAGTGTTCCTGAGCAATTATTGTTTCTGTGCCACCTCGAAACTTGCCAACGATGGATTTCCCACACTAATTTGAACTGTTGCACTTGCACAAAAGGAAGGTTACCTTTTCAAGATAGAGTAAGATTTACAAATTTGTATACATTTTAAATTTACAAATTTCTTAATAACTATTTATTTCTTTGTTATACCCAATTTCATTTTCTTTATTAGTACTTGAAATCACACCAGTTGATTCTTTTAAAATGCACAACTTTAACTTTTGGTTTTTATAGACTGTAAAGCTGTAAAATTGATTTACATTGACCCTTTTTATATCATGTCAATATATATATATATATATATATATATATATATATATATATATATATATATATATATATATATATATACATACATACATACAAATATACACCAATATATACATAGTCAATATCATAAAAAACAATATGCCAATAACATATAAAAATATAAGTTTACATATAATTAAAATCTGTAATGTTATAGTAAGCATTGGCCAAAAGATGCAGTTTTAATTGGGTTTTAAATTGTGTATGCGAATCTAACGCTGGTTCCAAAAATAATAATTAGGACTGTAATTTCTAACAAAGATATAAAAGATCTTACCAATAAATATCCTTGGCTCCAACCACTAGTTTTAAATTAGATGGGGAAGAAAGGATAGGTTGGAAGGACAAAGGAATATCTAATCTAATTTACAAAATTTCACTAAAGTAACTTTTAACTATTTTAAATTTATATTAAATCGAAAAATAGTAAAACCAGCTGTGTTGTTTCTAAATCTATTCACACTATATTAAGGTCAACTAAAAACTCTGCTCTTTTTTATAGAAAGAACAGAAAACACAATATGTTCATTCGATGCCCCTAGAGACATCTATTTGTAATAAATAAAACCAAATATATTCAAATTGTAGACTTCTCAAAATTAAATACACCGTATTGCCGAACACGGCGTAAACATTCCCCCGCCCCTGAAAAATATTTTCAGAACCGGGTCTGGAATAAGAACTAATTTGCTAAACTAAAACTGCTAATTTTGTAACCCTCGTAACTCAAATATTTATAATACTTAAATTTATCTACATAACTAAATACTAACACTAAGAATGTACAAATATTATTGTACTGGTAGCGGACAAAGGCGGACCACCGGCCTTTTATAAATACCGGTTTTGGTTTTAACATTAGCCACCCTAATTACCCCATCTTTACCCGGAAATACCTCCTCAATGATACCCAAGGGCCAACGCAAGGGAGGAATATTATCTTGCCTAATAATAACCAAGGTACCGACTTTTACAGGATAACTAGGACTGTTCCATTTCTGACGGACCTGTAAATTGTTTAAATATTCGATATGCCATCGCTTCCAAAAGTTTTGAACCAAGTGATCCAACAGTTCTTTTCTATTTAAATTATTTGTTGGTTGATTTACTAAATTTGGAGCGGGCAGATGCTCAAGAGGTGTAAAAGTTAAAAAGTGTGCAGGGGTCAACGCTAAAGGTTCTGAAGGGTCAGAACTTAACCAACATAATGGCCGAGAATTTAAGAGTGCTTCTATTTGCGCCAGAACTGTAGTCATCTCTTCATAAGTTAATATTTGACACTCAATCACTTTGGTTAAATGAGATTTGACCGCTTTAACATTAGACTCCCAAATACCTGAAAAATGTGGGCTAGCAGGGGGCTGAAAGCGCCATTCGATTTTACGTTGCGTTAATTCATTAGCTAAGGTATCATTATATTCATTTGAATAAACTAAACTATAAACTAAATCTAATTCCCTTTTTGCACCAATGAAATTTGTACCACAGTCTGAATACATTACAGCGCATGCACCACGGCGAGCTAAAAAACGTTTAAAGGCGGCAAGAAAGCTCTCAGTCGATAAACTGGAAGCTAATTCTAAATGCAAGGCTTTTGTCGACAAACAAATAAACAAACAAATGTAAGCCTTTTGACTTTTAATTCCTCTTCTACGCCCGAGCGTAATAAAATATGGCCCACAATAATCTACGCCACTGTGAAGGAAAGGTTTCGCTTCTGTAACTCTAACTGCAGGCAAGTCAGCCATTAGCGGAAAAGTAGGTTTTGGGTTAAATCGAAAACAATAATTGCATTTTTTTATCCTAGAACGGACAACACTTCTAGCTGCAAGTATCCAATATCTTTGCCTAAGAATTGATAAAACTAAATGCGGCCCGGTATGTAAATTTTTACGATGACAATGGTCAATTATAAGGTCAACTAGATGATCCTTTTTCGGTAAGAGAAACGGATGTTGTTGGTTGTATTGCAAATTTGAATTACTAAGCCTACCTCCTACCCGTACTAGACCATCTCTCAAAAAGGGACATAAGGAGCGCAAAGAAGCAGAACATAGCCGTTTCTTTTCTAATAATGAAATATCTGAAGCGAAATGTATTTTTTGAATTAATTTTAATAAAACCATCTCTGCCTTGTCAAGATCAGAGATTAAAATTTTACCTTTTGTTGGCAATATTTTTGCAAATCTAAGAACATACACAGTGGATCGAAGTAATTTAGTCCAAGAAGAACAACGATTAACTAATAAATATAGTGGATGAGGCTCGTTGTCCGGAATAGTAACCGAAAAAACTTTTTCTTCGAGCGAGAAATTGTCAGTATTACTAATAGACTTAATTGGCCAATGTTCTTCACTAATTTTTAACCAAGTAGGACCAGTAATCCAAGTAATATTAGCCATAAACTGTGCAGGTGATAAACCTCTTGACAAACCATCACTAACATTGTCTTTACCGTCAATATGAAACCAACAGTTAGATGGCACCAAATCTTGTATTTTAGATACTCTATTGGCCACGAAAGTTTCCCATTTATAAGATGGTGACGCGATCCAATTAAGGGTAACGGTTGAGTCAGAAAGAGCTACAATTTTTTCAATATGTATACGAGATTTATATGTATCTAAAACAAATTTGAACAGTTTTGCCAATAAATGAGCAGCGCAAAGTTCCAACCTAGGAATAGAAATTATCTTCATGGGTGAAACCTTTGACTTAGCACATACTAAACTGGTTTCTATTTGACCATTTGTAATAGCTCGCATATAAATAACACATCCGTAAGATGTCAAACATGCATCTGCAAAACCAACCAAGACAACAGATGTATTTTCAAAAATACCTAAATGTCTATTTATTTTAAAATTGTTTAAGATTGAAAGTTCAGATTGGAAAACCGTCCATTTATTTTTTATGGCACTTGGAGGATGATCATCCCAATCTATTTTAAGTTTCCACAACTCTTTGATCAAAAGTTTTAAAAATAAAGTAATTGGTGCAATGAAGCCCAAAGGATCAAATAATCTCGCTGTCGTTGAAAGAATATTTCTTTTAGTGCAAATTCGATTTTCAATATTTACTTGAAATGTAAAAATGTCTAAACTAGGACGCCACTGCAGGCCTAATATTTTCAAAGTATCAGTATCAAAATTCACGGCTTTGGGCGAACGATTTTCTTCTGGAATTTTTTGTAAAAGTTCCTTTGAATTAACCGACCACTTAATTAAATCAAAACAACCTGATTTTAATAATTCAATTAACTGCTGATATAAAATTTTTGCTTGTTCCACATTAGGAACGCTAGTCACTAAATCATCTATATAAAAATTTCTTTTAATAATAGATGCCGCTAATGGATAATTTTTTGCCTCATCTGTCGCCAATTGATGTATAGTTCTAATAGCTAAATATGGCGAAGATTTGACACCAAACGAAACAGTATTTAATTCATAAATACTAATAGGTTCATCCTCTGAAAACCTCCAAAGTATTCGCTGAAAACATTTATGTTCATTAACTAAATTAATTTGTAAATACATTTTTCTAATATCAGCAGTGAAAGCTATTTCAAATAATCTAAAATTTAGTAAAGTTGTTACAAGGTCCGATTGCAATTTAGAGCCTGTATACAACAAATCATTTAAAGAACTAGAAGTTGTAGTTTTAGCACTAGCATCAAAAACACATCTCATAGGTGTGCTCACGCTATCTGCTTTAAAAACCCCATGATGTGGAATGTAATATCTTGATGATGAATTGTCATTAACCTTAGACATATATCCCTCTGTTAAATACTCATTAATAACAGTAGTATATTGTTTTTTAAATTCAGGATTTCTCTTAAATTTATTTTCTAAAAACAGAAATCGTCTGAGCGCTGTGGAATACGAATCACCCAATTTGGAAGGGCTATGTTTGAAAGGTAATGAAACAACATACCGACCCGAATTTTCCCTGCGGTAAGTTGATTTATAAATATTTTCACATTCCAAATTATCCGGACTTTCAACAACTTGCGAAGGAATTTCTTCTAATTCCCAAAATTTCCTAACTAATGTCTCCAAGGACGGCTCTAACACGATACAAAAATTTTTAACTATGTCTAAATCTGCAAGAATAGGAGCCGGTCCCATTACTACAAATCCTAAACTTGTTTCTAATGCAACTGGTAAATGGGGTGGCCCCGCAATTTTAACTCGACCTAACAAAAGTGGAAATATTTCTGCCCCAATGACTCCGTCTATTTTACTCGGTTGAGCAAAAGTATCATCTGCTAAAGGTAAATCTACGATGTGTGAGAGTAAATCAGTATTCACGGTATAAGAAGGTAATTTGTCGGTTATTTTATCTACTAATAAAACCTCCAGTGGATAACTAATGTTTGGATTAAAACGAGAACCGATTACTATGTTTGTTTTTCCGTGAACTGAGCTACGGGCATGGCCTATTCCACTGACGGCGGAATGCCATTTTGATATGTCTAGTTTTAAACGTCTAGCGCAATCTACTGTTAAAAAGTGTGCTTGACTACAAGAATCTAAAAGGAACCTAACCCTATGTTTTTCTCCATTCTTACCAAAAATATTTACAACTACTGTGGACAAAAGAATAGTACTACTAAAATGGTAATTGCTATTAGTAGTTGAACAAAATGTCGAAGTACTTTGATGAGCAATGTTTGATGGGATCGCACATGTTTGTGACCGACCCTGTATATTATCAGTATTATTTAAGCTATTACCTAAACAATGTGATTTGCTAAGCGACTCAGTCGTAGAAGTATTTGTATTTCGACCAATTAAATTATCGTTAGTATCAGTTACTAGTTGTTGAAACTTATTATTATCCCTCGATATATTAGACGATAATTGAGATCTATTAAAATGTAAAAGTGTATTATGTCTATAATTACAAATTTTACAGTTTGATTTACTTTTACATGTACCAATCCTATGTGTACCAAAACAGTTTAAACATAAATTTTTTTCTTTTATAATTTTATAACGCTCTGATGGCGAGTTTTCTAAAAATTTCGAGCAGTGTAAAAGCGAATGAGAACTACAATCGCAAACCAAACATTTATCAATAGATTTTTTATTTTGTACAAGAAAAGAATGAGTTGTCTTAATTTTATGGCTACTGTTTGAACTAGATTTATATGGACTTTGGGTGCGGGTACAAATTTTTGCCTGCTCCTTTACAAAATCTATAATTTCCTTGTAAGTAGGTATTGAGGATTTTCTGCGGGTATTTTCAAATAAATTCCTAGTTTCTGCATCCAACTTATTCAAAGCTAAATAAGAAAATATGTAGTCAGATAAATCTGTTATCTCTAGTTTTTTCAAAGCACTCGTGGCGGTATCAAATTTTTCAAGAAAATTATTTAAACTATTTGCTGACGGAGATGGTGCAGATTTGAATTCTAACATTTGTGATAAATAGTTATTAGCTAAAGATCTTTGGTCATGAAATTTATCGATCAATGTTTGCCAAATAATTTCATAATTTTCTCCTATTGGTGGTACACCTGTGCAAACTGATAGAGCTGTATCTGAGAGCCTACTTACTAAATAATTCATTTTATCACTGTTACTCAAATTTTTATTATCGTGAATGAGGCTCTTAAAACATTCGTAGAATATAGGCCAATCTTTAATTTTTCCTGAAAAACTAGGTAACTCTAATTTAGGTAACCGGGGAATGTTTTTTTGCGGTGTATCCTCTCTAGTAATGGCGTTAGTGGCATTATTAGTAGAGGAATTGTCGAAAACTTCTTTAGCTATTTCTAAAATATTGCAATAAATTTCATCGAAAGCATCTAAACATATAAAATTTGGAACTGAGTTCGGATCTATATCTAACTGAAGTATATTCATTTCATCCACAATTTGCATATATTGTCTCTTTGTATCCTCTAGGGTATTGAATCTAATACGAAAATTATTTATTTCAGCATTATTAGTCTTTATCTTTTTGCCACAATCATACAACTGTTGTAATCTGGAGAAATACTGTTCACGTTTTGCTCTCAATACTTTTAACTTTTTCTCCTTGGCTTCGGCCATTTTCCAATACTTAAGAAATTTGTTATTCTAATATTAATAATGAATATCAATAAGCAACAAGCAGAAGGTGGTTCAAAGATAAAATCCAATAAAAAGTATCAAATTTGATAAAGTTTATATAAATAATTATTTTGTGGTTTCTTCTTTCAATAAAAAAAACTTTCTAAAAACTATAGTAGAGTTAAATCCAGAATGTGAAAGAATTTGTATTATGAACAAAAGAAAGAGATAATCTTACTAAAAAAAAAATATGCCTACTTTGACACTTAATATAATCTGCAAAATTTTACTAATAATACTTATCAATAATGGTAGGTATACAAAGGTTCTCTACCCAACAAACTAAATGTTAAATATATTACTAACTAATAAAGAAAATAATGCAACACAGAGGGTTATTTATTTATCCGAATAATGAAAATCAAATAATACTAATCAACTAAATAACTTAAAACTTGTTTTAAGTTCCAAGAAAAATGTAAATTGTATATAATATAATTATATACCGACCAACTAATTAACTAATAGAAAATCAAGTTCGAAACACTAATGTTTTATAAAAATTCAACCATCCGGCTCGAAGGACCAAAAAAATGTATGCGAATCTAACGCTGGTTCCAAAAATAATAATTAGGACTGTAATTTCTAACAAAGATATAAAAGATCTTACCAATAAATATCCTTGGCTCCAACCACTAGTTTTAAATTAGATGGGGAAGAAAGGATAGGTTGGAAGGACAAATGAATATCTAATCTAATTTACAAAATTTCACTAAAGTAACTTTTAACTATTTTAAATTTATATTAAATCGAAAAATAGTAAAACCAGCTGTGTTGTTTCTAAATCTATTCACACTATATTAAGGTCAACTAAAAACTCTGCTCTTTTTTATAGAAAGAACAGAAAACACAATATGTTCATTCGATGCCCCTAGAGACATCTATTTGTAATAAATAAAACCAAATATATTCAAATTGTAGACTTCTCAAAATTAAATACACCGTATTGCCGAACACGGCGTAAACAAATTGTCTAGTCGGCAATTCCTTAACACTATTTGGAAGTGAATTAAACAAATTAATTCCAAAGTTAATTCGCTTTGTATAGGCCAATCTCTGACATGGTGTCTGTATTTTATCTCGATTTCTAGTGTTATAATCATGAGTTTCACCATTCTTGATATACTCACTCAGATGTACTTTTATATGTAGTAAGTGACAGTAGATTATCTCTGATGGTAAAGTCAATATATTAAACTTAACAAACCATGGTTTACAACTTTCAAGTTGATTCACGCCCGCTAAAATTCTTATGGCTCTTTTTTGAATAATAATAATATCTCATTGACAACAGTAAACTCATACAAGTTGTACCTTAGTGTATGAGCAGATCGCATTTTTGGAGTGACGCTCTTTATGTTCATTAAGCCAATAAGTAACATTATGATGCTACAGAAATTTCGCACTTATTATATTAGTTAATAATCCCACAAAATGGCGCTTGTCATTAGCACTTTTATCACAAAAATTATTCTAGTGTTAAAGTTAGTGTTGCATATATTCAAATTATTTTGTAATAATGTTATTTCCAATAGTTTATGTCTATCCTGATGATTTCAGATTAAATTGAAGAAAGTTGTGCAAATTTCAGATAGCTTGTAGTTATTCGAAGTAGAAGAGAATATTTAATTCATTAACATATGTGATGAGTTATATTTTCATTTTTACTGTCTAATAATTTTTCCTAACAATGAAATTATAATAAACATTTTATTTATGCTATCTTTTGTCAGACAATAAAGTATTATTTAGGTAAGGATACTACTATTTTTTTCTGAAATTCAGAGAGGAAGTCCCTTGGTAATCTTTTTCATACAATAATGAACTATTTTGAGAATAATAAATATCATTGATTACTAACTTTACTACTACTTATACTAACAACCTAAAGTGCACACACCACAAGTTGCTACATATGATTTTCTCAAGAAGTGCGAACACAAGAAAGAAAGACTATATTTTATCTTTATTTCTTGCTAATATACTAGTGCTAGTGTTTATTTCTAACGATATAAAAGTTTTCTGCTTGCTATATTTACTCTTGCAAATGCCGACATTTTATCAACAGCCTAAGTAATATTTTCTGAACTTAAAATTAGATTTTCGTATTGTCAGATTATCACATTTCGTTAACAAATATCTACCGGTAACAGAAAACCAACTGGTTGTTCCATTTATGAAGTGAACCTAGTTAAACAAGAATCTATTGTTTTCTTATTTCTATTTTTATTATTAATATTTATTCAATAGATACAGGAGACAGAGTTAAACAATTATTTATAATAATTGTTCAATACCGTCTTCTGCATCTATTGAATAAATAATAATAAAAATGAAAATAAGAAAACAATAATTACTTGTTTAACTAGGTTCACTTCATAAATGGAACAACCAGTTGGTTTTAAATATTTTTTGTGTTATCGCTAGATATTTTTTAACAAAATTTGATAATCTGATACCATGAAAATCTAATTTTAATAAGTACAGAAAATATAATTTCATGAAATTCAACAGGGTTCTTTTCTTATTAGCAAACACAGAAATTAAATAAAGTCAAGCGATTTCGTTATAGATTGTAACCTGTAGTGTGTTTCCATACGTACAGACACTTTAAAGTGATATATAAAAAAATATTTTTAAAACAAATTTTTGTTTAGGAAAATGTGCTAAACGGTAAAAAATAACTTTTAAATTCATGCATCTGGAAACTAAGAGCTTTGGAGGCGGTCATAGGTAGTGTATGACATTTATCTGCTAAATACCCAAAATAACTTTTTCCATTATACTCCAATGACTCAATTTTCTGATATTGTTCCTAACTATTTTGTCTAATAGCTCACTTAGCACGTCTCGTATGCATTTGTCATGAATCAACTATGTCGTTATTATGGCTATTTGCAAAACATTAGTTTTTGATGGTAAATTGTCAAAACTGACTGGTCAAGAATGTCAAATGTTAAAGACAAGGAATGGAATCACAGTACATCAAAAGCTTAAATAAATCAGCATGTATTTCTTTGCAGGTCTTTTGTTCATGATGGAACCTACGTAGAAAGAGTATTTTAGTAAAATTAAACAAAACATTATAAAACAGTATAAAAAACATGATTTTCCTACAGTTCAACGATTTTTGGCAATTCTAGTCTTACACTAAAACAACTATATATTTATTACATAATATTGTTTAATTATTATCCTATATTAAAAAAAAACATCAGGGACGTGAACTTGGTACTGGTAGCGCATGGTAACAATGGTAAAGCTACTAACATCACAAGGCAAATACTTAAGAAAAGGGATCTAGCTTTAAATAACACTTAATTCAAATTGCCTGTTATTAAAATACTCGTACTTCTATAACATATTTTACCGAGTGTAATATTTACATGAAGTAAACTATCTATCTATCTATACTGGTAACATATGGCTGTAGTTGCAAAGCCATTCGCACAAAGTAAGCAAAAACTTGATTATAGATATAATATTATGTTTATAATAAATGCTACAAGCCGATAAAATATTCTGAACTGAACTTCAACCCTTACTAAAAAAAACCGTTGTAAATATTCTATTTTAGACTTTTACTAATTTTCTAAACTACAATTGTTTCACATTTTAGTCCTTGATTATCAGATATTGAGTACACGACTAAATTGCTTAATACAGATCAAGGGTATTTAAATTATTTAAAAGTAATAAATAGAGACTAATAACCATAATTTACAAACTGACCTAATAATTTGAAAGAATTTAAAAGGGTTCAACAATGTGTTTCAAGTTGATAACTTAAAATTATTTAACGTTTTGATTTATTAATTTTTTACGGAATTTAAATGATATTAATTGTAGCCGAAGGAATAGGGTTCTTGCTTTACATGTTTGGTATATAGTAATCTGTGGAATCTTTTTACCCCGTCGGAATGGCGCGGTGTTTATGTTTAGGATGTGCTTGTCTACCCTCCATACGAGTGAACTAATTTGACACCCTTTTCTATAACGTTAGACAATTCTTCAGCAGAGCATTCGCAATTGATCCTCGTCTGAATCACTAAGAGGCGCTATAAATACTACATAGCCATAATGATCACTGATTTTAATTTATTGACCCTCATAATAAGTACAGTTTTCTGTAAACTTTGGATATCTGCTCAGAATAGTCTCTAAGACAGTGATAATAATCAAAAGAAGTTCGTGAGGGGAGCAATTTTCAATATTATTTATGTTCTGCAATTATTCTTGTAAAGCGTATTCTATGTTCAATACACAAGTTAGGACAGGAATGATATATCAGCTTCTAGACTCCATAATTTCCCAATTTTAGATCTATGTCTTGTTTTTGAGAAAGTTTCCCAGAATACTATTTACATTTATTCTATTTGTAAGTCTTATCTTGTGTTTTATCACAATGTTATATGAATATTATTACAATCAACACTAAATACACTTTAGATATTTCCTAAGTTCTCTCAGTTTTCAGATTATGTAAAGGTATTCTGTTACTACTTTCCTTTGTTTTTAGTCATTTAGTACAGTAGTTTAAATACGCATGTTATGTGTTATGAAATTGAATACTGAACTTCAACAAATACATTCTTTATAAGATTTTGCAAACAGCAGAAAAAGTAATCTGTGGGAAATAAAATGGAAACTATTCATAGAAATATTAATTTTCAATATTTGCATTCTTTCGATAACTTACATTTTGGTTATTCTAGAGATTAAAAATCTAATATTTGACAATTCTCAGTGTAATATTAATGTTCACATTGCCCCTTACGACTATAAAGGGTGAGGTTGAAATAAGAACAAGAAACTTATCGATTTAATAAAAGATGAAAATCTAATTGAGATTAAAGTGTATCGTTGCATTTCTCTGACAATCTACATCTGGCTGTGGTAGAGAACAAAGTGTCCTAAACCGACTTTTCCGAGAAAATTTGTCTCAAAAATATTACATTCAAGAAGACTACCCACATGAAGGGTTGATTTATTTATCATTCTATCTCTTGGAAACGCTTCTTTGAAAATAAATTCACTTTAAAACACTTTGTTCTCTAGCACAAACAGATGTAGGTTATTAGAGATAATGTTGACATTATAATTAGAATTTCATTTTCTTATTGAATACTTCGGTTTTCGTTCTTGTCTTAACCTTACATTTCACAATCATAAAGGACTATGTGGATTCTAGTATCCAGAACTTTTCTGGGATAGTGCATTATCATTCGCAAAAATATCGCGGCAGAATCGGTCACTGTTTTTGAGTTATGAAACCATCGGCACACAAACATATTCGTAAAATACATAACATACATGCAGCTTTACAAATTGAAGTGAAAGTTAGTATAAACAGAAACAAACATGTTTAAAAATGAATTATTATTTGTTTGCTTATTGTATTGAAACATATTCTTTATAGGATTTTGCAAACAGCAGAAAAAATAACTATCTACAACTAAAAGAAAAACTTTGTGTAAAAATATTAATTAAATCTTTGCATTCTTTCGATAACCTGAATTCTGGTTATGCTAGCAAATTAAAATCCTAAAATGAATTTGTCTAATTTCCTATTTGACAATTTTCATTCTAACACTAGCATCCACACAGTCCCCTACGGCCATGCAGATTAAACTGGTATCTACGTAACCCCCTACGAAGATTCAGTTAAAAATGAGAACAATGGCCTAAAATGAATTTATTTATCTACCTTGTCTTAAAAATGTTTCCTTCTAATGGATTACATTTTCATGAAACCTATCATTCTGTT
Organism: Stenurella melanura; assembly: GCA_963583905.1. Classification (NCBI taxonomy): domain Eukaryota; kingdom Metazoa; phylum Arthropoda; class Insecta; order Coleoptera; family Cerambycidae; genus Stenurella; species Stenurella melanura. The sequence goes on from OY757310.1 coordinate 89,646,951, forward strand.
TCTTGGAAATGCTTAGCCTTTGAAACGTTTTTTGCCCTTATTCCGGAGCTCATCAGAAAGACATAAAGCCACTCATAAAGATGTTTCGTGCAAAACCAAGACAGTGTCTATGAATAAGTGTGAAATAATTATATTTGACATTGACTGATAAAAACAACCTCACCTATCTATTAGCTAACTAGTATTGGAGCCTATATACTCTATGCATGTTTAAAAATGAATTATTATTTGTTTGCTATTTTAATTTGCTAGCATAACCAGAATTCAGGTTATCGAAAGAATGCAAAGATTTCATTAATATTTTTACACAAAGTTTGTCTTTTAGTTATAGATAGTTATTTTTTCTGCTGCAAAATCCTATAAAGAATATGTTTCAATACAATTATAAGCAAACAAATAATAATTCATTTTTTAACATGCATAGAGTATATAGGCTCCAATACTAGTTAGCTAATAGATAGGTGAGATTGTCTTTATCAGTCAATGTCAAATATAACTATTTAATAATAATACTGTTTATTATGCAAAAGAAAATACATATTTTACACAAAAGGATGAGGTTAGCGAAGCTTTCTTACACCTCTCCTAAAAGATTTAAAAACTAAATATTCTACTATTAAATTATAAATTATAAGTATAAAAATCAAATTTTAAAATCTTATATTGTAAATGAATTAATATAAACATACATATTAAAATATATAAAATACGTATAAATATAAACGCCTATATGCTAGCTACAAATCAGTCTACAAATAACAGTTCCGAGAGGGTGTCCTAATTATTTAACATTAACTTTAATTTACTTTTGAACTGAGGTAGGGACAAATCTAAGTTGGATATAACGTTATTTAAGTACATTGGTGCTATATAAGAAAACATCCTTCAAATTTATTGGTATGATGTTGACGAATTTTAAATTTATCAAATATTATATTTACATCATGTGTATTCGATCTTCTTTGAATCAAATTAAATAGATACTGGGGTGTTTTATTCTTAATTAATTTATACAAAAATATAGTGATTAGATATTGCATACGCTTTTCAACATTTAATTCATTTAATTCTCTGATATAGGGAGTCACATGAGCCATATATGGAATGCAACAGACGAAACGTATGCATGCATTCTGTACTCTTTGCAGCTTATTTTTATTATATTGCGGAAAAAATTTATAATAAACTGATGAACAATAATCTAATTGAGGATATATTAAGGTTTTGACCAGTTTTAGCTTTATATTCTGATGTAATTGGTTTTTAAATGAATATAGTGTTTTTAATTCATACATAGATGTTTTAAAGATATGTTCAATATGGTCCTTAAATGATAAACTTCCATCCATAACTACACCAAGATTTTTTGCTGAGGCAACCCACTCAACATTTGCATTGTTGATATTCAAGTTATATTTTGTTTCGATCTCAAGTTTTTGCCGTTCTGGCCCTATACATATTGCTACTGTCTTATTGGGGTTTACACTTATTCATAGAAACTGTCTTGGTTTTGCATGAAACATCTAACTTGTTTCGATCTCAAGTTTTTGCCGTTCTGGCCCTATACATATTGCTACTGTCTTATTGGGGTTTACACTTATTCATAGAAACTGTCTTGGTTTTGCATGAAACATCTTTATGAGTGGCTTTATGCCTTTCTGATGAGCTCCAGAATAAGGGCGAAAAACGTTTCAAAGGCTAAGCATTTCCAAGAAACAGAATGATAGATTTCATGAAAATGTAATCCATTAGAAGGAAAATTTTTTAAGACAAGGTAGATAAATAAATTCATTTTAGGCCTTTGTTCTCATTTTTAACTGAATCTTCATGATTGTAGGGGGTTACGTAGATACCAGTTTAATCTGCATGGCCGTAGGGGACTGTGTGGATGCTAGTGTTAGAATGAGAATTGTCAAATAGGAAATTAGACAAACTCATTTTAGGATTTTAATTTGCTAGCATAACCAGAATTCAGGTTATCGAAAGAATGCAAAGATTTCATTAATATTTGTACACAAAGTTTTTCTTTTAGTTATAGATAGTTATTTTTTTCTGCTGTTTGCAAAATCCTATAAAGAATATGTTTCAATGGGAACAAACATGTATAAGTGAATTTCACAATTTTATAATTAGTTAAATGATAATTATTGCACCAAATAGTACGACTTCTTCAGTTCTAAAGTGTGTGTTTTTTTATTGTTTGAAAGACTCTCTATAAATATATTAATTTCCAATATTTGCATTCTTTCAATAACCTACATTCTGGTTATGCTAGAAATCAAAAAAATTCTAAAATGAATTTATGTATTTCTTATTTGACAATTCTCAGTGTAACATTAGTGTTAGAATGGAATTTGGTCACTAATGTTACACTGTGAATTGTCAAATAAGAAACAGATCCATTCATTTTAGAATTCTTTATTTCTAGCATAACCAGAATGTAGGTTATCGAAAAAATGTATAAATTGGATAAAGAGTTTTTCTTTTTATTTTTCATAGATTACTTTTCTGCTGTTTGAAATATCCTATAAAGACTAAGTTTTGTTAGGTACATTTATATCCAAAGAAATAAAAAAAATACACTTTAGAACTTAAGAAGTTCTTCTATTTGGTGCAATTTATATTAATGAAATCAATTTAAAAAATGTGAAATTCACGTATAGATAATATATCTCTGTTTATACTGACTTTCATTTTAACTTTTGTAAATTTGTAAAATTGCACCGCAAATCATTCATATTGGGTTTAAGCAATAGCCTTATCCCCTTTAACACAGTTTTCAACTCACGACGAGAGAATGAATGTTATGTATTTTAACTTATATGTTTGTCTGCGTAACTTCATAACTCAAAAACGTAGTGACTGATTTTGCCGCGATATTTTTGCGAAAGATAAAGCACTACTCTGGAAAGGTTCTTAGCTAAGGATCATATGGCGAGCCCTTTTGAGGATGGAGCAGCTAAAATTAATATAGTGCAGAAATGGGCGAAAACAGGAAACCTATTACTCTGCGGCAGTCTCATATTTATCTCATCATAAGCAGTACAACTCATTCGGAACTCGTTATTATTTACATCACACTAATCATTTAAAACTATGCCTCTCTCATTGCACCCAATGCAAATGCTTCTCTAACTTCGAGTGAAACCCGAGCCCCCTCGAAACCGCCAGCTCCCCTCAAAAACCTCCGGGCCCGGGGGGAAAACCCCTGACCCCCCTCTCATCAGGCCTGCTCGGCGGAAACATGACAGAGAGAGAACAAATGTTATAATAATTGTCATATCATAGACTATTATAGTTAGTTTTTCCGTCGGCGGTTTATAATTTTTGTTATAGTTTTATTAAAGCATACTATTGTACATAGCTACTAAGCTACTTTACAATTAAACCACATTAGGAGTTGCATTAGATACACAGGTATACGAAGATATATGCAAATTATTATGTGATAATGGATTCAAACAAACTGGTGATGATTTCGTTGAAATTACATTGAAATTGCATTGAAATTGGTAGTTAGGTTTTTCAGAGTAACTGATCCTGAATCTGATTTCAAACTTTAGAAATTCAAAATGATGAATTCATTGGTACTGCCGTAGTTGCAAAACTTTTGCCGTATTTGAAATATACCCCATAAGGATACGGTAACGAAATTCTCTGAAAACAAGTGTAATGTTAAAGCGTTAATATTCAAAACAACGGATATTTTATTTCGTTTTGTAGAAACTGCATAAGAAGTCACTGAAAAATATTCCTTGAAAACAAACAGTTACTAAGAATTCCGAAATAAAATTACATGGTATTCTGGTTAATTGAATCTTATTACCTAATAACGATATTGAGGTCAGTGTAAAAACGAAGAAATAGCAAATTCGAACGTATTTTTAATCGACCTTAATACCGATATTAGGTAGTGAGGTTCAATTAACCGGGAAATGGTAAAATTTTACTTCATAACTATTAGTATTTTAATTTAAAGACGGTTTAATATTTGCCCTTAACAACGTCCTTTCAGATATTTAAAAGCTCTAAATTGACGCTAACTATATTTATTTCTAACAGAAATGTTTAATTGCATATACACCTGTATATGCAATTATATACACCTTATACGTAAACAATAAAGTTTAAAGTGTCATGTAAATGGAGGTCAATATTGGCTTGTGTTCATAGTTACTTGTAATTAAGTAAATTGTGATGATCATATTTTTGAACACTTATCTAAATAAACGAGCAGTGTTAAAATAATTAACCAGTGTGTCCCAACTTAGGGAACAATACTTTGGAAGCATATAGTTTGTGATAAAACAATACTAAAAATACCTGTACGTTTTACTGGGGGCATTTGCAGCTATTTGCTCTTAAAGGCTAGATTTTCAAGTAGGTAGGTTTTTGCTCTGCATAAGTTATAATAAACTGTAGAGATTCTATAAAATGTGGACAGTGTATAAAGCAAGTATCTGTGAGTTCAGTTCAACTCGGTTTAAAATCCAAAGATACTATTGTAACAATTGTAACCTTAGATTTTGAACCAAATTCAACTGAATTTTTGTTTATCCACTTTTATACAACTGACCCTAATACTTTTTATCGCTACACTTTGGCATACATGCATTTTCCCTTTATCGGGTTTCTAAATAAAGGTCAATCTTGTCTGATACTGGTAAAACGCTCTATTTTTCGACAAAAAAAATATTCTACTGATAAGAGCATTGTAATCAGTCTAGTAATAATGATAATATTAATTAACAACAAAAATTGCACAAAGGTGCAGTTAATAAATATTATCAACAGAATTGTATAAATATGTCACAAAGTAGCATTGTAACACAACATAGAAATATATGTAAAATAGAACAAGTAAACGTGTTAAGTATGTATAATGTTTAAATAAAACAACACTCACTTATAATACGGGAAAAATATGAATTATATACACGTTACAAATTCGTCAACAGTATAGCTATGTCCAACAATGATTATAGTATTTTTGACTCAAAACATTGTTGGCATGGATTTAGTGTACTCGAGTAAATAACTAAAATATTTACAACCCATAAAACAGAAACTTTTCGGATATAAGGAAGTTATGTGTTCTTTTGACAGAAGGCGATCGTTCTTTCTTGTGTTGTATCGATGATCGGTCCTGATATCATAAAATTTAGCTTTATTCTTGTAAAGAAACTCATAGATATATACAGAATTTAAAGTAACAATGTTTAGTATCTTAAAGGCTTCTTTACATAAACCACAGTAGTCAAAATTAGCTATATAAACAGCCCATTTTTGAAAAAAAGGAAAACTTATTTGTGGAGCTCAGATAATGAACGTCGGTGCACTATACCATGCACTTATTTTACAATTGATTGGTTACATTGTTTAGATATCGCCACTTCTAACAAGTCGTAGATAATCCATATGCTTGTACTTTTTTGCTTCAAAGGAACAGTTAAAGATGTTTTATGGAAAACTATATGAATAAGAATATAAAAAATAAAAAGAATGTATTTTGCTGATGTTATTGGAAATCGAATCAATTTTCTTTCTCAGTGTACTAGAAACTGTTTTATGTACTGCGTATACTATTATTAATAGTGTGTTGTTGTATTCAATGTCCAGAAATACTTATTAAATGTTATTTATTTTGTAGATTTCACGGACATTATTTTTATAAAAACTGTGACACAAAATTCCAGAAAAAAAACCAGAACAATTAAGTAAATGCCACAACTAATGTTTAGGCAATACTTAAATCACATAATCAAAAAAATTTTATTACCATAAATGCACGTTGATTCGGCATTATTGCTCACATCTTGATATAAAATATCTGAGTACAAAAGTTGATATTCCGCAGCCAAATTTTAAGGTTGCTTCTAAAGGTTTTTTAGCTTGTTCAAAAAGCGAATTCAATTTCTTGTATATAAGATATTAACATAATGTCATTTTTTTAATAGTTGTACCCTCATCCGTCATTTAAATGATCGATTTCAGAAGTACACAATGTTATATTTTTTGCAGCGACTTTAAGGATATGATCTAAGAGATAAGAGCTTAGATGACTTTTTAGTGATCAAGAAATAACTATCTTATCATAAACGTTAAATAGATAAATAACTAGTGAACCTATTACACTCCTCGGTGTGCATTTCGACAATTCATTAAACTTTCAGTTCCAAATTCAAAGCACGTCAAAATGGTTATCGACCTTTACTTATATACTAAGACAACTCAGCAATAAAGCAGACTGCTTAAGAAGAGTCTATTTTTCAATTTTTCACAGCATAACGACATAATATGGAGTGATAATATGGAGGGGGGTCATCATGTCATTTGAACAAAGTGTTTAAATTGCAAAAAAAAGTTATACGAATAATGGCTCTAGCTAAATACGATGACCACTGTAAACTCATTTTTAAGAGTCTCCACAAATTAGCACTGCCATCATGTTATTTGTGAATACTTGTGTTATATAAAGAAATTAAAAAGTGATAACAAAGTTTCCAAGCAGGAGGACAACATAACCATAACACTAAGACAAAGACATATATAAATAATATTGCCCAAATATAGACCGTAATTCTCAAAATTCTTTTTTATGTCTATGCATGAAAATGTTTTATGTGTTACCTAGAAATTTCCAAAATCTTGAAATGGACGTACCTAAACACGCTTAAGCTAAAAATAAAAATATTGTTTATGGAACGCCTTTTATTCATATGATAAATATTTTGATTATTTTGGCTCCTTGCCTAATTTGCCGTTTGTCTAATTAGATTATCATATTCATCACTGTATTATTTTTTTTGCATTTTTGCATTTTTTTTGCATTATCAGTTTATTGTGTTTTTAACAATTTGGTATTTACGTTTTTCCTCTGCTTGAGATACTATAATATTATTACTACTGATTTTACATTGTGCTTTTGTGACCCTATCTTTCCATTTTTTAAATGTTTTTAAATTAAGAAGTTATTTATCACCTATGCAAACATTATTTACCTGTGTAGCATGAATAAATTTCTATTCTATTCTATTCATTTAACAATTAATTCAATGCATAAATTAAAAAACAACTTTACAGAACGAAACATTTCTGCCGTAAATAATATTAATACATATTTGGAAAAAAAATGAATTTTATTACACAATATAAATATTGAGGTCCAGTAAAAACAAGTTTGATTTGTTGTTAGTTCATTTTTATACCGACCTCAATATTAGTTAACAATGTTCAATTCACTTTTTTTCACCGTTTATAGTAGACTCTTATGTAATTTTTAAAAATTAATGGAAAATATCCGACGTTTTAAATTCTTAAACTTTAACATCAGACAACTCGTTAAAAAAATTTTATATTCTCTTTTCTTTGAACAAGCTTTAACAACCCTAAAACCAGAGTGTGAAAAATATCAACCAGAATTTTGATGATGACTAAGATATTTCATATTAAAACGTGTACCGCCTTTTACTGTCAGTATATAAAAGTATTCTCTAAAAAAATAAATAATAAACTATAAAGTTTTGTTATGCGTGTCATTAAAAATGTGTTTCTACTTCTGCTGATATTAAATTTTCCAAAAAATTAGTTTTATTTGAATTTTCTTTTCAATTCAAATGTGTAATGTGGTATGCTAAAATAAAATAAAAATAATTAAAAATTTTGCATATAATGAAACACAAATGACGATACATTTTTAAAAAAGGACAACTTTTTAAACATATGTTTTAAAACGATAGTTATTTTTATTTAGAATAAATTCAGGGGACTTGTTAACGAAAATAAGTTTTAAAAATTGAAATTAATTTAGGAACACAGAAAGAGTTCAAATAATAAACAATTTTTAAACTGTTTTTACAATGTATTTTTTAAAGCAGAATTGAGCGATCACACGTACAAAAGTTGTATATATTCTTATATTTGGGCATAAATGTAATATGAAGCCCCACATATTTTATGGGTGAATAAATTTAGAGTCTAAACATGAAGGGCATTCATTTAATGCTACCACATCAGCTCGTGAAAATATATATCTTAAATATTAATTTAAACTGCCTGTGGGCTAAAAACTTTGACACTAGGCAATTAAAACCCAAGGAAGGTACCAATTATGAATTACCCTAAAATATATTTTAACAGCGACATTGCATGAGATATCTACCTCCGGCCTAAGCAGTAGCTTACTAGATAACTAATAATTAAACACTACGTTTAACATTTTAGTTAATCATTAGTTCACTGTACACACCACCAGAGGGACGCTCTGGTAAACGCTCCTTTGTTCTTTTGTTTTGTTTTTGGCGCCATCTTGCTGCAGGCATATTTGGTAACCGACAATTATTATAGTCTCGGTGCTTAGATATATTACTTCTTCTTAGCTTTATGGTTTCGAACCTTTAAGAGGGAGCTTCTACCATCTACCTTTTATATATTATTAAAAACAGATTAAGAGATTTGCACTGCTGACATAAAATCTGTATCATTGAACATTGCACATATATTTGCACATAACCTTAATTTTATTAATAATATTCAGAGGTAAGAAGATGTTGGCCTTTGCACAATAAATTTCACTTCTTATGGTATAAACAAAATGGATGAGATCATTGTTGTCGCCACAGCCGCCACGATTGAACTAAAGTAGACTGCTAAACATGCTCTCAGAGTAATTTGTGACGAAATAAGGGGAAAATTATAAAATTACATTGCTCGCTTAAACTACACTCTTTATGGATGGCTGTGTTCCAATTCTTAGTTTCAATATTTCTTTATTGCCTACATAAATTATTCAATACATATTAATAAATGAATAACATTTATGAAGTTAATATACATGTTCTCCACTATTTGTCAAAATTAGACCATGGCACATTTTGAAATTAATTGTGATTTATTTATTTTTTAGTCGTATATACGTGCCTTTGAAGTAGTTTCCACAAACATCAAAATACTCGAATATTAACACTCGCCGTGAGTTTGGCCAACTACATTGACATCATCAGGAGGTGAGTAAATTTAAAGTAAAACTAGAAACTAATGAAACAAAAAACACTCAACTGGTTTTAACGTTTGGTCGTTAAGTTTAGCGTTTTTCATTTTTTTTATTTCATTAGTGATAATGGATTTTCCCCAAGTAAAGGTCGAGTCTATCAACTATTTAAAACAAAAAACATGTACTTACAGATTTATAATAGAATAATGTTATAGTTGACAGAGTTCAACCAATCATGTCACAGTTCAACGAACAATGATTTGATAACACAGGCCCACAAAAAAAGTGATCGGTTCTTGGGGCCCGACATCATAGTAATCCCTATGGACTTCGACGTGCTGAACACGAATCCGATGTCCGTTTAGCTTCATCGCCCACCAATTTTTTGTAAATCGCAAAAATAACCTAAAGAAATCAGGTTTGGATTCTTAGGCTGTTTTCGCGATTTACAAAAATTGGACACTATGTCGGGTCCAGGGAACAGATCACGTTTTTTGTGGGCCTGTGTAACCAATAAATTGGAATATTCGGCCCTTTACCACTATTCATATTATTTTTACATTTTTTAATTTCCAAGCATGCGCCATAACAAAGCTATTACAGTTTTCAAGTAAAATTATTCAGCGGTTAGAATAGCAAGTATTGAAAAAATTATACAAATTTGCCTGAAAACATGGTAAAATCGTATGAGAACGTCAGTCACGAATTAGTAGCTATACAGAGCTTATGTCAAACAAAGAATCGAATAATCTCAATATTATACATAGTAATAATTCAAGTAAAGGTACCGAAAAATTTTCAATAAAAGAATAATTTAAATGTTACAAAGGCTCCTGTGCGTTAATCTATTTATAAAGGATTGTCAAGCCAATGTTATTCGAACAAATTTATTATTATAACATTGTGATAACGAAATCTAAACGTCAAACATAAAAGGTTAAGTGATAATTTACTACTACCCTTAAACTAACTACAAATACTTCGAAAACACATCTCATCGTCTTAAACAACGGGATGCGCCCTTCAAGCAACAACAAATCGATCCACATTATTTAAGAGGAACCTTTAAATCAATTGACGAATATCTGTCAATTGTCGATGAGCTATAAAATAAAGGCTACATGATTAAGATCTAACAAAACGATTGTTATAATAGCGCCCTGTTTTTATTTTGCCATACGTTTATTGCTTTTATATTTTACATTTTCATTGTTCATCTATTTATAAAATAAATTTGTTAAAATTCACAAAGGTATTGTCATTCCTTGAAGCTTATCGGTTATCGCAGTTTTTGAACTTGCTCCTAAGATGAGAACTTTTGTGTCGCTAAGAGAGTAGCAAAATCAAGCAAAAAATAAATAGATTTTCAGACCCTTCGGTGTGGCCCATAATTTAGTATTCACGATTTCAAAATTTATAATTTCAATTTAATTGAATTCATTCATTTCATTATTCAACTTCAATTTGAAATCTTTTCACATCAAAATTTCATTCAAATTTAATTTAGTAAATTTCTAATCCAGTGCTCCCACATTAATTGGCGCCCAGCGTGGGGCTTTATCAAATAAGTACCACATACGTAATCTGATATAATTTAACTTATTTAAAGTTTATGGACTTTCACATATTGTTTTATAATCAAAATTTCTTGCTACGAAAGCTAATAAATATCTCTTTTTCACTTAGTTTTAAATAGCTTCTTTTAAATGCCTGCAAAGTTCACTAATGAAGTTTTTTCATAATTTGTCTTATAACTTTAATTGTTTGTGAAATTACTTCTACTGTATTTTTCTGTCTTTTTCATGTCACTACTAATGTTGTATGGCCTGAACTATCCTATCATTTGACTTTTACATGTGGTAACCTTTTTACTTTAAAACTCATCGTTACCACTTATCCATGCTACCTTTGATTAAACAGTGTATTAAAAACATTGCACTAAGGTGTTCTTCACATATCAGCGAATCAATGGTATGTTTTAAAATTATGACTTAATCGAAAATTTTTAGTATTTAACAATAAATTAATATTGGACTATATTTTCATGATGTTGAGCTTTGTTTTTGCGCTGTGTCTGTGTAGGTGTATGTTTTAAGAAATATTCAGATTCTAAAATATGTTGAGAGTGATCTATATGTATATTTTTCAAAGTGTAGATATAGGTATGTTTATATATGAGTAGTACAGTAGTTTTGAAGCCTCTAGGTTGGCAAATAATTTGCAATTCCTCAATATGAATATGCTTAATTCTTATATATTCAACAAGACTCAGCTCACAATCAAAGTATATGCCCAAATTTTAATCAAAATTTCACTTTCATTATGCATATCTATAGTCTGTTTTTAGACCAGGAGGAGCGTTTTAAATTTAACGCGCTAGATCTTACATCTGTGATTGGATACGCCCGCGCCCTAGCCAGTTTTACACAATTATGGTATTAATGGAACTTCCATGTTTACTCCTCCTGGTTTGAAAACAGACTATAGTACTATGCTCAGAACTTATTGTTTGAGGAACATGAATCACCGTCGGCTTGGTGCAATTAAGGTGGTATCATCTGCGAGTCTCAAGTGGGAAATACAGCATCAGCTCACAACTACTCTACACTTCTAGTTTTCCAGCACACGCCGCATCACGTGTTTACTATATATGTTATGAAAGGATTGGTGACAGATCATAGTCCTGTCTGACTCCTTCAATGACCAGATGTCTAATTGTTCCCATCTCCAATAGTACTGTCCACAGTTCGGCCTATTCCACATTGTCAAGAACCTCATGGTGGTCCATGAAACAAAGATAGCAAGCATGTAAAAATTTGTATGGGTAAATGTAACAAGCATAAAACTTTCTTATCTTTCGAAATAGATTCTGCAGTCTCCAGATAGGAAGAAGCTGTTCGAAAGACAACTTTTAACCGTACCCCTCTTAATTTGCGTGGGACTTACACTGCGCCGAATGAAAAAATATAGGTAAAAGATGGATACAACTTTTTTATTTCAAACTTTTTCTCTAGAATATGCAGTATCTGATAAAATCGAATGTAAAATAATTTTACACGTAGACCGAGTGTTATACACAATTATTGGAACAAACAACTTGCAAGTTGTACAATTTTGGTTTTATCGGTATTTTTTAGTATTTCTTCTGTAGTACTCCGCTCTTAACGGAAGTCTGTTTTCTATCTATCTTTCTATAATATTTTTTAAAATATTTTATAAAATTTTCTCATTCTATTACCACCCACATTAAGTACTTCTGCGTTAATATTATCTGGTACTACCGACGCTCAGTATGACATTTACGAGTTTTTTAGGTCAAAATTCGACTCCTTTGTAGTTCAACCAAAATAAGTCTATCTGGACTCAAGATGATCGTAATACTGAGCACTTTAATAAGTAACAGCGAAAATTGCAATCCAGCTTGTTTTTGACACATGCCAGCTGTGAAATTCCTGTAAGAATTGTGAAAATCTATAAATGCAGAATCTGTACACTGTTATTTCCTATATAGCTCCTTGGAAGTCCATCATTATCATATTTTATCATGATTTTTGACTTGCAGAATCTGAATCTGAATCCGAAACCATTCATAAATAATTTTAGAAATGACAATTTTTTGATCGAAATTGATAATTTTTGGACCCTTTCATATATGTAACAAAATCTAAAGTATCAAATAGCTTTATGTCTTAAGTTCGTTCATTCACAGAATTTGTATATAAATATACAGTAGATGCAAAAGTTCTTCGATCATAGGATACCAGGCGAATTTACAACTTCCAACGAATGATATATTATAAATGCATACGCATGCGTAACTAGTAATCGACTCGCCGCAATCTCACATCACATCAAACTCGTACTCAAGCTAGTACCATTTGGGAACTGAAAGAGTGACCTTGTCGTTAAATTAATTCTTAAAAATGTTTAAAACACCCGAAAAAGTTCAGATGGTTAAGTGGTACTATCAAGGAAAATCAAGGCGTCAAAGTAAAAACGCATTTAATGGTGCATTTCCCGGCCGACCTTCACCTGCATTATCCACAATTGATAATATTATTCACATTTTTGAAATACATGGTTGTGTTGATTATAAACAACATAAAAAATCGATTCCTCCCAATGAAGCCCGAAATGAAAGAGATATTATGATTTGTGCACTGACAACCAACAACCCGGTCCTTACTACTTCTCAAATTGCTGCTGAAGTAGGTTCTACACCATCAACGGTTAAGTCTGTATTAAAAAAATGGGTACAAATCATATGAGGTTCGGAAAACTCATGAAATTTTTGAGACGGACAATATCAGAAGAATGGAATTTTGTGAGCAATTAATGGAAAAGGCGAATGCGGATGAACATTTTCTTAGAAACATTGTTTTTACCGATGAATCAACTTTTCCATTAATTGGTAAACATAATTCTACTTATTTATTATTTGTTTGCTTATAGCAATGAAACATATTCTTTATAGGATATTGCAAACAGTGGAAAGAAAAGCTATCTATGAGAACTAATAATAGTTTTTTCCTTTAGTTCTCATAGATAGCTTTTCTTTCCACTGTTTGCAATATCCTATAAAGAATATGTTTCATAATTCTACTCGCACACGATATTCGTCGCGAGAAAATTTACATTAATTTTACGAACTTCGCACTCAGTATCCTCAAAAACTAAATGTTTGGGTCGGTATACTAGGTGAACATATTATTGGACCATTTTATATCGATGGCATCTTAAATGGCCAAAAACATTTGGATTTGCTTTAACAGAAAATTGTCCCTAGGATTCAGGAACTAGCAGGTGCTAGGTTTATTGAAATTTGGTTCCAACAAGATGGTTGCCCTCCCCATAATAGAGTTATCGTTCGGCAGCATTTGGAGGAAACATTTCCGAATAGACTTATTTCTGGGCATGGTAATATCTTATGGCCAGCTAGGTCACCAGATCTTGCGCCTTGTGACTTTTTCTTGTGGGGCTACTTAAAGTAAAAAATGTATGGTTTTCTGGAAAACAGGCCCAACAATTTGCAGGAACTTCAATTAAATATTGAAAACGCCTGCTTAACTGCTACCTTTGTTATGTTGGGTAATATTCGCCAAGGATTTTATAATCGTTTGGGATATTGCTCAGCTCAGCAGGGAAGTCTATTTGAGCAGGGAAGTAATAAATATTTTCCTTAACTCCATACATTTTTAAAAACTTTTAGAATATTGTTGTTTTGTTTTACCCATTTTTAAGAATTATTTTTGTGTTGAGAATTACTTTTTTAGTTTCCAAATTAAAAAATGTTTCCATAATAGTACCAACATTTATAATGTTTTTAAAACCAATTGTTTTCGCAATTTATTAGATTTCGCGAAGGGACGTGCTTCCCACTTTACCTTTCCTGCATTACTAAACTCTTACGCCGCCTGTCTCCTAGATGGGTATTGGCAGTGACAACCCTCTTGGTCGATGTTTCGATGTCCTTGTCGTGCTCAATAGAGAACAGGCCTTCAAGGTATTACTGCATCAGTGTTGCCAGATCATTTCATTTATCATGCAAACAATTTATATTTTTTAAAACCCAACTCTTAGTTACGTTTTGGTAAGATGAAAAAGCAAATGAACTAAACATAGTGATTTCATTGTTTAATATAAATTATAAAATCATGAATTTTATTTTATATTAATCAGATTCTATCATTCTACAAAACTTGGCGTCATTATGTATGAATAAAGTAGATCTGCCAACACTGGATACCTCATTGGATGTTTACGATAGTGAGATTAGGTAAGTGTAAATAGCGCTCAACTTTCCTACGATCGAAGAACTTCTGTGTCTACTGTATAAGTATCACAAACAAAAAGACTAAGAACTACAACCATTTTAGCCATTTTTTGTCATTTTTAGTCATTTATCTGCTTGTGAATGGTTAATTGTGCGCGAACTAAATGAGTATTCATGTATGTGACGTCCTATAATTTTTTTATGACATATAGGATTCGAAATTCATGTTTCTGAAACCCAATAGTCCAAGTAATTTTAGAAATGGTCCTCTTTTGTGTGTAACAAAATCTTAAGAACCAAAACCCTTGTATTTTAAGTTCTTTCATTCGCAGAATGTGAGTATAGGTATCACAAAACGACACGGGCAAGTGGCTATTTCTTTGGTCATTTTTATTCACTATCTGCTTGTACACTGTTATTGGTGCATAACTGTATAAATTTCCATGTATATCAGATTCTGTAATGTTTTTCGATATGCAGAGTTCAAATTTGTTGAACTCGAAATCCAAAAGTCTAAATTATTTCAGATATGCTAATTCTTATTTAGGAATTTTTTTAGTTCTTTCTGTGAGTAACAAAATATAACATTGCGAAACCCTTCTATTTTTGTATCCGCGGAACGTATAAGTTTCACAAAACTAAAATGTTTCGAAGTTTTGAACTGCAACCAGTTTTTTGTATATTTTGTTATTTTTTAGTAACTGCTTGGGCACAGTTATCTTTGCGGAAAATACTTAGATGTCCATTGCTACCAAATATTATTTTTATTGACGTACATCATCCATTTGTTCCTATTTTTTATATATTAACAGGTAAAGTCTCAAGTCCCGTCATGTCAATTTTAATTTTGATTCACAGAATTCAAATATCATGGCCATAAAACGACAATGTTATAATTCTTTGAGCTACGACTGGTGTATTTTGTTCAATTTTTTCGTTTAAATTTTGAATTTCTTGAACCATTCTATTAATATGACAATAAAGTTTTAAAGTATGACGTATGTATTGGAGCGAAACCCCCTTAAGTTGCATTATTAAGTTTCTCGGAAAGAAAGTTAAATAAACTTGTTAAGATTCGTTAAATGCTAAGATTTTAATTTTTTGAGTTTTCTCTAATAGTCCCCTATAGAATTTATTTGTTTATTTATTGTTGGCTCTTCTCAACCTCGGAAATTTCTTGAAAAGTTGCTATTTATATGAAGTAATTTTTAGCAGCTTAATGTTTTCTGTAATTTAAACATCAATACTTCATTTCGTTCAACCGACGAGAAAATGACCAAAAGCAACTAAGAAATGGTCGTAGCTCGTAGCATGCTCGTAGCTCATTGACCTGTTCATTTGTGATACTTATATACAAATTCTGCGAATAAAGGAACTTAAAATAAAAGGGTATTTGGTACTTTAAATTTTGTTACATACATAAAAGGAACAAGAAGTTACCAATTTAGGCCAAGAAATAATAATTTCTAAAATTATTTAGGTATATGGTTTCGAACTCTTGAAATTCAGATTCTGCAAGTCAAAGATCACGATAAAACATGATATTGGTGGACTTTCAAGGAGTTACATAGGAAATAACAGTGTATATAGATTCTACCTTTAGAGAGTTTTCACATTTTTTACAGGCTCTTGACAGCTGTCATTTGTCAAAAATAAGGTAGATTGCAATTTTCGCAGTTCTTCATAAAAGTGCTCAGTATTACAAAAATTTTAAGTCCAAATATATTGATTTCGGTTGAATTACAAAGGAGTCTAATTTCGACCCACACTATGCGACGTGAAACAATTTCATTTCATATAAGGATCTGGCAATTACATGGATGCAAATATGTTTAATGAATTTATTTCTCCAACAATTAGACAATAGATGTATCTGCTTGAGTAGGGATAGAATAAGTCATTACCGTAATAAATGTTAGGACATGAGAGTTATAAGACTACGAGGCCTTCCAAGCTAAATCCAGGAATTGTTCATAAAATTAAACATTCCTTGTGCCGATGCCGCTATATCTCTTTTATTTAAAAATTTAAGTGAAACATACCTTTCATAGAACTATTAATAATTTAGCAAAGTGAAAACTATTTTACCGCTTTTCCATTATTTATGCATTTTCAAACACGCAATCTATGAATAACTAATCATTTTCTGTTTGTTTTTTAAATGTTTTATATTTATCAAAAAGATTATTATAAACTTATAGGCAAGTGATTGTGAAAAAAATGTGTACTGCCTATAATGGTATGATACTAAAAACTAAAACGTAGTAACAACATTATTAATAGATAATCCAGTATTACTGTAGCCTACCTTACAAGTAATACAAATGATTGAAGCACTGCCCTATGATGAATATAATACATATTTAATTTTATATATTATATTAGATGCGCCGTGATATACATAACTATTTAGCTATTTAGGCAAGTAAATGTGCCTATTGATCTATAGTAGTATAGTATAAAGAAAATTATATTCATTTAAATTAAGTGGTATAAATCTATCTTTTTTATATACTAACCTTTACAACATTTAATTCCAAGACAGATCATGAAATATTATAATGTGGCCAATAGGTCACAATCCGATTTAATGTTGGTTTTGGAACGATATTAATAAACATCGATACTAATATATTGAATATCTATGTTGGCAATATACTGTTTTTATCCATTCAAAACCAGATGATATGAAAGAAAAATTATGTAACGTAAAAACCAAAATGGCTGACTTCCGGTTTCGATGCAATTTACATGAAGATCGAATTTTTAAATGAGACAATCTATATATTATTGCATATTTGGATTCTGAATTTTTAGCTTTTTAGTATTGATCATAGGAGGCCACGACTTAATCAAAACTACCAAAGTGTCTCCAGCAAACACCAGTAAAATATTATATCTTTAAATATTAGGATTAAACAGGATTTACTCTTCATTAAGTTCAGGGATATTAGTTTTTCAAAGAAAACAATTTTTCAGTACAAGTTGACAGAAAATATTTTGAACAATATCATTGATGAAATAATTCACGATAAGTTACCGATATGGGAGTTCTGAAGCCCTCAAGATGTTGAGACTGATAGGTTTTGGGTCAAGCAAGAGCAGAATACAGAAAATTATGTTCATAGTAAAAAAAAATGGTTATTTATA
This sequence comes from Stenurella melanura, assembly GCA_963583905.1. Classification (NCBI taxonomy): domain Eukaryota; kingdom Metazoa; phylum Arthropoda; class Insecta; order Coleoptera; family Cerambycidae; genus Stenurella; species Stenurella melanura. The sequence continues at coordinate 89,664,866 of OY757310.1, forward strand.
CCTTTTCGCTTTTCCGTGAACACACTGTATATATCCATCAACGAGAATTTACAGGGTGCGCTCGGAAAGATACAACTGGATTCCCGATACTGTAGGTGCTATTTTACGTAAAAACCTGATGTAATTAAACATTTTAAATCCAACAATTGTTATGGTGGATACGGTGGTGAACATTTCAGTTCGAGCAACGAGAAGCAGTAATAGGCAGCTTTCAGCGAGAACCCGATGATGGCAGATGAGATTCTGCCGAAACGTCATTTAGACAACGGTGGTTCCTGCAGGAGCCTATCAACTACGCGGAAGTATACCCGGAAGTACAACACATCACATATATACACAATATACACATACATGCTTACAGACAGACCCATATAGACGTTTTGTTAATCTTTGCTAACAGTCTCATAGAAATAATTTCTATGCACGTTTATTAATATAGATTATAAAAAATATTTACCAATTTAATTACTTAATGACCAAAATTAAAATTTTCATTCGTTTACTTTAATGAGTTTCTGCAAATCAATCAGTAGGTATAAACAACTACAAGTAAGTATTAGTATCATAATTTTGTAGAACTTAAGTGTAAGAGTAATTTAAATATTGCATGAATAAATTAATACTAATTTAAAATAGAAGTTAATTTTAAAAATACTTAACGGGCAAATATATTACACAAAAATGTCTGTCTCAAAAAGATGACTTCTTATAGGCGTTGTTAGTACACAGCCACTGCTGAATTAACTTTTTCATGTGGTTAAGATAATTTGAGTCAATTACGCTATTATAATAATCGTATATATGTAGAAGGGATATAGATAATCACCTATTCTGAAAGGTGGTAGGTTGTTCTTTTAGGAGGGAAAGTTTTCCTGGAACACGACTGTTTTTAATTACCTAGTAAAGGTGTTTCCTTCATTATGATGGATGTAATTTTCTTTCTTTCACTTCAATTATTCCGTAGAATATACTGCAAGTATAACACAGTAACCCCTGATATAATGTTTTCACATACACAGAGTATTGAAACATATTCTTTATAGGATTTTGCAAACAGCAGAAAAAATAACTATCTATAACTAAAAGAAAAGTTTGTGTAAAAATATTAATGAAATCTTTGAATTCTTTCGATAACCTGAATTCTGGTTATGCTAGCAAATTAAAATCCTAAAATGAATTTGTCTATTTTCTTATTTGACAATTCTCATTCTAACAATAGCATCCACACAGTCCCCTGCGGCCATGCAGATTCAACTAGTATCTACATAACCCTCTACGATTATGAAGATTCAGTTAAAAACGAGAAAGGCCTAAAATGAATTTATTTATCTACCTTGTCAGGTTATCGAAAGAATGCAAAGATTTCATTAATATTTTTATACAAACTTTTTCTTTTAGTTATAGATACCTAGTTATTTTTTCTACTGTTTGCAAAATCGAATATGTTTCAAAACAATAATTATAAGCAAACAAATAATAATTCATTTTTAAACATACACAGAGTGTCATAAAATATTCACTCCATTATTACTGGTACAACGTTAGACGCTGAAAATGTTTTTTTTTTCATCATGATGTATGTTTTAAATCATCAAGAAATTATAGTTCTTTTAACTCGGGTAGTAGCCGCTGTATTACTTTGATTAAAGTGAGGAGATTACGGCTTTTTCGACAATTAGCATTTATTGTTATTAGTATTATGAATAATAGTTGCAAGTCTGTGATATTTTATTATACCTTTTCTAATACTTAAAATAATAACAATTGAAAGGAAATGTTCCTGAATCTGTGAAAATAACAAATGTCTGTTTCAGAATTTTTAGTGTTCCTTCGTAGATTCGTTTGATAATAATTATCCTGCATCTGTACAATTTTAGGGTGCAGCATTAAAATTGATTTTCGACCAGAAAACTGTAACAGGGCTCAAAACATGGGATTTAGGATAAGAATAACATCAATATTTTTTTATTTTTCGATCAATTTTTCCACCCCCGCAATAGCTTTAATTTTTTTGAAAAATTGATTTTCGACCAGGAAACTGTAACAGGTCTCAAAACATGAGATATAGGATTAGAATAAGATAAATATATATATTTTTTTTTTTCGATCAATTTTTCCACCCCTGCAATAGCTTTAATTATTTTAAAAAATTGATTTTTGACCAGGAAACTGTAACTGGACTCAAAACATGGCATTTAGGATTAGAATAACATTAATATTTTTTTCGATCAAATTCACCCCCCCTCCCCCCCCCGCGTAATTGCTTTATTTTTTTTTAATTTTAAACTGGGGCCTATTATTAAGAATTTGCAGTATACGCATCATCATTATTTTTGTTTTTGTTAAAATGCAATTTTGCACCCCCGTAGAGCATAAAAGTTTAATACCATGTTTAGTAGGAAATAAATTAGACCATCAGCTACAGAATTAGTTATTTAATACGAAACATGCGAGAACATTTACAAAAGCTAACAAAAAGGTGTATAAATAGGTTATTTTATTTAATTGGCAGAAAAATGCTTCTTGGCATTAAATTTTGGCATAACAATCCTGGAGAGAAGGGTGTTCCTAATAACTCCGTCGCGCTTCTTCTCATCACATACTAACATGGAAGATTCTGTAACCACCTTGACAGCCCTTTCAATAGCCTGACTGTGACATGGAAACTTCTTAATTTCTTGAAGAAGCAAGGAATCTAAGGAATTTTTAACAATTTCTTTCAAATCATCTTCAGATGCGTTTTTCAAAAGGGGCGGTTCAGTAAGTGGAAACCCCTGCCAATCCCCTAGAAGATTCCAATATTCGGTAGCTTCAAAATTAAATTGTGGTAGGATGAATGTCCGAATTTTGGTCTGCGGTTGTGACTGTTTACGAATTTTTAAAATTCACCTATAAGGCAGTTCACGAATAGTTGAACTGTCGTCAGCTAACATCGCTAATAACATATTTTCTGGGTGCCCAAAATAACCGTTCCTCTGAGTAACTTGGTCGATCACATTTTTCAGTTCCTGTGGTAGATACCTCGAAGCCTTAATGATCTTGAACAAATGTTGTGCACCGTAAACGCATGATTGTTTAGTTTTTATTGCAAACCATACCGGTGCATAAACTTTTATAATAAACTCTGCTAATATTTTAAGATTTAGTGATGGATTTCGAGTTGACACATATAGCCTCAAAATCCTATTTGCAGTCGTCAGCCATCGTGAGTGAACCAATTTTCCCGGCTTTTTAGTAACCCTTCCTCACAAAAACCGGTAGAAACTAATTGACAAATATCAAAGAGGTAGGCCTGGTCTGTGCTTAAAGTTTCCCTGTCAATGTCTGGCAATGTAACATTAATTTTTTTTAAACCAACCCTGGGAAGATTTTCGCAGCTTTGAAGTGCCTTGCCTATTATTCCTGATAAATTATTTGGCCCTTGTGTACCGCGATCTAAGTGCTGAATCAAATGGCGCAATGGCAGCTCATTCGCATGCAATAAACAAACGAACCATTGAACAGGGGCTTTGATATGCGTTTCCAAATGTACAATAATACCATTCTTATGCCCTGTATTAGTAATGGTCCCGTCGCAGCCAACTACTTCTATTTGGGTTAGAGATTTGGACGAAGTATCAAACAGTTCTCTAATACTCCTGAAAATGTCTAAAGCACTGGAGAATGCAGGTGATACGTGTCCTAGATAACAGGAGCCTGGCTCTTCGATTAAAACAATGTGCTCTTCTACATTAAGCGTACGGTGTCTCTTGTCTTCTGATAGTGTCATGGTTTTGTCCTTACGACCATCAAAATATAACCCTCGAGTTGACTTAATCGATGTTTCGGATTGTAGTTCACTTCTCCTTTTTATTCTCGCCCTTCTTATTTTGCTCGGGTCAAAAACTTTGGATTGATCTTCTTTAGTAACTACGCCAGCGTCGAGCAGAGCAGCAGAAGCAATTGCAGCACAACCCTATCAGAAATCTTGTATCTATCCAATACAGTGGGTAAAATATCAAGCTTCAAACAATTTCGTTTTTGTATTTTAGTAATATTGGGATTATCAGCCGGAGTGCCAAGATCAGATTGTGCAGAATCATAATTAGCAGCAAACTCATTATCATTTTGCATTTCGGTTGTGTCGTTGTGTGGTTCATTTATTTCTTCTTCATTGAAATACTGATTGCTGCTACTAGGTAAATTTTCATCAGAACATTTGCGAAGTTCCTTAGCCTTGCGTTTTTGAAGTTTTTTACAATGTTCTTTATCAATCCCTCCTATCTTCATTTTGCGACACGACCTTTGATCCTGAATAAAATCTCGTTCCATGAGCGGAATCTGTAAAAAAATAAACGTGTTTTAAACTATAATTATTCAAATTCCTTCTAACAAAACTTACCTTGCAATTTTTCTCACAACGACATTTTAAATAATCAACGCATTTGCAAATAGCAATATCAAACAGTGATTTGGTCGACTTTTTAAAATCTGTAAGTGCAGTTTGAAAAGATTCTTTTTGTACATCCCTTTTAAAGGATTTAAGTAGCGCTAGCCTTCGGTCTTGATACTGTTTTAGCAAAAATATAATTCTTGGCCTCGAAACGATCGGAATAGAAGCTCGTTTCCAAATCTCTTCGATTGCGTCTGCTACAGTCTTGAATGCTTCAGAGTTTATACAATTTTTATTCACTTTCTGCTGTACTAGGTTATATTGGACAAATAAAAAGTACTTTAAAGATGCTTCAATTGTCGGCAATGTATACCGGCATAATTCTTCGGGTTTACCAAAAATTTGACACATTTTCACAACACCGCGCGTGGCTACCGACGAAGACATTATAAACTGGTGGTCAGATCAGTGACCAAGCACGACACTACTTGACCGACAGCTTATTAAATGCTAAATATGCAAACTTGCATTTCCCGATATTCAGGAAATTACATGGCGTGATATTCATGGCTCACCCCCACTCGTCAAGCTTGCGCAGATTACAATTAATTTTATAAGAGGGACTGGCGTAAAGATCAGTGGCGGAGATGGAAGAAGACGTCAGACTGAAATATGAAAGAAAACAAAAATTATTGACTTATCATAACCTCCTTTTAAAGACCTATTGCGTTTAAAAATCCGACGATTAATTTTTAAGGGGGGTGGCGGGGGTGAAAGATTGAAAGAAAAAAAAATTTAAAATACCTAAAAATCTATATTTTATCATAACTAAAATATTAACTTCTATTGCGGTTTTTAAATATTTCGTTTTTATTTCAAGGGGGCTGCGGGGGTGGGAAGAATTTTGTTTTCATAAGTTGCAAAAGCTCAATGGATTTATTTCTAGAAAACCCAACTTCCGATGGGTGTTGTGCTTTTAAAATTTAAAAAAAGTTAATATCACTTATTTAACGCTGCACCCTCCTACTGTACATCCTTTGAAACCTCCTAAAGGAGTCGACGAGTCCATTAGATGGTCACGGTCACACTACACCCACAAACTAGACAGAATTTTACTTAATAGTATTCCTTATGTACACATTTTCATTTTTTGTCGTGTGACATTCTACCTGCCAGGAGCTTGTGCAGAAGATGAAAATATACGAAATGTTTATAACATAAACTGTCACGGTGCCTAAATTCAACGTTGGCCGTTCAAGTAAATACTGCGATTGACACAATACAATGCAGAGATTACTTCACAAATCGATCTGCCGCGATATGTTGTATGTGTAAACCATGATACTGTTGTGAATAATAAGTTGTGAACTCTGCGCACGCCACTGTGTGCTTAGTGACTTTTGGTAGTCAGTCTATTATGTTTACATATTATTATAAAATTGACAGAAAGTAATGTTATTGTCAGTTGTTGTAATTGTCAATATAGAAGTTGTCTTTAACGTTTGCTGAATAAAGTTCTTCTTTGTGAAACTGCTGTATATATCAGTGAGAGTATTTCTCACAGGTTATGGGCCCAGCACGCTTCCACTGCGCCAAAGAAGAAGAAAAAAAATTGGTATTTAGTTCAATCAATTTTTAGTTGTTTAAAAAAAAAAAAAAAAAAAGAACAATGGCAACTACGACAGCATTTAAGTTCGAGCTACCAAGCATTGAAAAGTTAAACGGCTCAAATTACGTTGTTTGGAAAAAGAAGGCTGAATTGTTACTTAAGGTACAAGGTTTTATGCAAATAGTTAGTGGTGAATCAAAGAGGCCTGACGATACGAAGTCGACTGAACAAAGTGCATGGGATATGCAAGACATGCAAGCACAATTGTTGTTGCTAGGCGTGATTGACGAAAGTCAAATGGTGTTTGTCGACTCCTGCGTAAAGTCCGCGGAAATTTGGTTAAAACTAAAGTCACTTTATGAAAAATTCGATCCATCCAGTAAAGTTGCCGCTCAAACTGCATTTTTTTGTTATGTGTATGATGGTACAAGAACAATGGCCACATTGCTTTAGTTGAAAACTTGGCCAAGAAATTAAGAGATCTTGGCGAGTTAGTGTCTGATGAAGCTGTTATGGCGAGATTGTTGTATAATTTACCAGAAACCTACAGCGGTTTACTGAATGCATGGAATTTCTCTGCCAAGGAGCAACAGACGCTTTCAAAACTTACAAAGGAACTTATTCGCGAAGAAAAAAGGCAAGCAAGTGTATACGAGGCGTCGACAAGTGCAATGGTTGTTCAGAAAAAGGACGTAACAAGGTCAATTAAAAATGAGCCAGAATCTAAACGAACACAAGCAAATAAATCCAAGAAAAATGCCACATGTTTCTATTGTCAAAAGAAGGGACATTACGCTCGTGACTGTCGCTTTAAAAAGAAAGAGAAACAAAATAAAAATGAAGAAGCTATGATAGTTCAGTCTGAGTCCTTTGAAGTAAATTTAACCAATGACGCTGCAGGAGGAAAAGACACGTGGCTAGCGGACACTGGTGCGACAAACCATATGGTAAATGATCACTCTTGGTTCGTGGAATTTGAACAGTGTGAGTCAGTCATATCTCTAGCTGATAAATCAACAATTAAAGTTCTGGGTCGTGGGACAGTTGAAATTCAACGGTTTGTGAATGGTAAATGGTTACATGGAACTATATTAAATGTACTTTACGTTCCGGGTTTAAGCAGAAATTTGTTGAGTGTTGGCTCAACAGTAAAACGGGGGTTTAAACAAGAGTGCGACATTAATGAAATGCGCTTTATGAAAAACAATGAACTGTTTGCTGTTGGAAAAATGGTGGACAACAACACTTATAAAATGTTGTTTCGACACATGCCCCAGGCCGAGGCTAATACTGTCAAAAATGATTTGTTGCAGTGGCATGAGCGCTTAGGACATCTCAATTTACAAGCAATGAAGTTGTTAGTCAAAGACGATTTAGCAAATGTTAAATTTACAATTCCACCCAATGCTGAGTTATTCTGTGAGGCTTGTCAACTTGGTAAAGCACATCGCCAGAAGTACCATTCTTCAAGTGATAAACAAAAGTATGATCCTGGAGAATTAATACACACGGATGTGAATGGGCCAATGCCTAAACCTTCGGTAGATGGCGCCAGATACTTTGTTTTATTCAAGGACGATTATTCTGGTTTTCGGTTCGTATTTGCAATTCGGCAAAAATCAGAAGTATTTAGTAAATTTGTAGAGCTGGGAAATTTAATTAAAAATAAGTTTGGCTACTCTATTAAGAAAGTTCGCAGCGACAATGGTACAGAATACGTAAATAAAAACTTCTGCGATTACTTTGCAAAAAGTGGAATTGAACATGAGACAACTGCGCCTTACACGCCGCAGCAAAATGGTCGTAGTGAACGCGACAACCGCACGATTGCTGAAGCTGCAAGGTCGATGATGGCTGCAAGGGCGGTACCAGAGGAACTATGGGCTGAAGCAGTCAAAACTGCAGTGTACACTTTAAACAGAACGCCAACAAAGCAGGCACCTAACTCCACCCCATACGAATTATGGACGGGTAGTAAAGCAAAACTTTACAGAAACATTTGGTTGTGTGGCGTATGAATTCATACCTAAACAGCATCGCACAAAGTGGAATGACAAGTCAAAGAAAAATATGTTTATTGGATATGACAAAGATGGGCCGAATTATAAATTGTATGATCCACAAACAAGAAAGTTTTCTGTTTCAAGAGACGTTATATTCAATGAGCAAGAGTGCTGGAAAAGAGATGAGGGCATGAAATCACTCAAATTGTACGTCAATAACGAACCTGATGTGCTGACAAGTCAAGAACCGGTGAGAGCTGAAGAAGTCAATGCACCTGTGGCAAGTAATGATGTTGAACATCGACAATTAAGAGATAGGACTCAGTTACCCCAGATTGATCGTTATCAGGCAAATATGGTTGAGTTTGAAGAACCAGCCTCTTATGAAGAAGCCCTGACTAGCCCAGATGCAAGTAAATGGCAGGAAGCCATACACGAGGAACTGACAGCTCTTGATAAGAATGATACCTGGACTCTTACAATACTGCCTGACCACAGAAGAACCATTTCTGCTAAATGGGTGTCAAAATAAAACGCGACACTAAAGGAGAAATAGATCGGTGGAAAGCTAGACTTGTGGCTAAGGGTTATTTGCAGCGTCCTGGTGTAGACTTTAATGAGACTTTTGCACCGGTCGTGAGATATGAATCCTTGCGTATATTGTTGTCAATGGCGTCGTACCGAGACTATGAACTTGGTCAGTTCGACATTAAAACGGCGTTTTTGAATGGTGAGTTAGAGGAGGAAATTTTTATGGAAGTACCAGAAGGTGTAAATGTGAGTAATAAAAACCTTGTGTGCAAATTAAACAAGTCATTGTATGGACTCAAACAGTCTCCGCGACAGTGGAATAAAAGATTTGACGCGTTTCTTGAACTGTATGATTTCAAGTCTAATGAGGCGGACCACTGTGTATATCACGGATATTACGGAACAGATGAACTAATATTAGCATTGTATGTGGACGATGGCTTAATAATGTCCAATTCTAAAGAAGCCATACAACAGGTGTTAAGTGAATTAAAGACACAATTTGAAATAACGGTTAGTGATGGGACTTACTTCGTTGGACTAGAAATAATGCGAGACAGAGATAAACGGGAATTATTTATCTCTCAAGAAAGTTATATAAATCGTGTATTAACTAAATTTAATATGACTAATGCAAACCCCGTCGCGACACCATTTGCAGCAGGTGCTCACCTTGACGTGGGAGAACCTCTAAGTGTCGAAGAAGAATCAAAAATGAATAGTATTCCATACCGACAGGCAGTAGGGTCCCTCATGTTTGCAGCTACTGTTAGTCGCCCTGACATCATGTACGCGGTAAGTGTGGTGAGTCGCTATTTGTCAAATCCGAAGCCTGTACATTGGACAGCTGTCAAAAGAATATTCCGCTATTTAAGAGGTACGACTTCACTTGGTATTAAATATGGCCGAACTAGCGATGAACTTGTTGGATATTCAGATTCTGACTATGCTGGGGATTCCGACACACGTCGATCAACTAGTGGCTATATTTTTAAAATTGCTGGCGGTGCAGTGACTTGGATGAGTCTGCGTCAGAAAGTAGTTGCTCTATCAACTACAGAGGCCGAGTACATTGCAGCGAGTGATGCAACAAAGGAAGCAATTTGGCTCAAGCTATTATTGTCAGGAATCGGTGTACAAATGGACAATCCCATAGAAATGCGACTGGATAATCAAGGCTCCATCAAGCTGATTAGTAATCCACAGTTCCATAAGCGTACAAAGCACATCGATGTACGCTACCATTTTATTCGAGAAAAATTTGAGAATGGCGACATCAACGTTTCATTTGTAGCTTCTGAGAATCAACTGACGGATATATTTACTAAAGGTTTGGCGAAGAATGTGTTCCATAGAATTCGTAAAGAAATAGGAATGAACGTATTCAATCTTAAATTGGCTGCAAAGTGCACAACTGGTGGGAGTGTTGTGAATAATAAGTTGTGAACTCTGCGCACGCCACTGTGTGCTTAGTGACTTTTGGTAGTCAGTCTATTATGTTTACATATTATTATAAAATTGACAGAAAGTAATGTTATTGTCAGTTGTTGTAATTGTCAATATAGAAGTTGTCTTTAACGTTTGCTGAATAAAGTTCTTCTTTGTGAAACTGCTGTATATATCAGTGAGAGTATTTCTCACAGATACGTAAGTGAAAAGTGTGATTGTCCTAGTCTGTGCTATAACGATACCGAAATTCAATTCTCTTTTCCAAAAATGCAACCAAGATATATCCGGCACTCAGTATTAAGGAAGTCTAACAAGCCTTCATTGACACAGCGGCGCTTAGTCCAGGTATAAACAACTGATGATGGAAGCAACCCCCTTGCACCTCCCGTGGCCTGACTTTTCAACTTGTGGTTAAATAAGTGACGGCACATTACGTTTGTCTAGGGATGAGCTGTGCCTTTTCCCAAAAAATGAAAATCTATCTGACTTAAAAAATTATAGGTCTATCATTTGTCTCAACACCTTTTCCAAGTTATTTAAATGTATCCAGAAAATTGCCATACGTTTCTTTCATTTGGTTTTTACATACGGAAACACTCTACATGGTTTAACAGATTGAACACCTGATTTTTCATTAACTGCTTCGTTCACTAGCAGAATAGAACCCTATTAAATTCATAATTATCCATTGAGTAGATTAAATATTATATATTATTAATTGAGTGTCTCGGCGTCTATTACATAAATAATCAAACATAAAATAAAACAAGCTAACCATTATACTCGCCAATTTACTGCATTTTTTATATAAACATTTCACATTCTACAGGATACTCTCTGCAGTATTATCGTGAATAATGTTATTTTTTTCTAATTCTTTGGGATTTCCTGCCACACGTGTTTTTGCTTTTAACCGGTGCTTGCGGAATCTACAAAATATCACAATTAACCAGTATATTACTGGGAAATAACCTCTAGGCCTGTGACTTTTAATTATTATTATTTTTAAAATTGTTAATCCATCATCTGAAAATACTGACTAGTATGTAAAAAATAGTAAACATTCTATCGAAAAAATTTATGAATACAATATTCATAATACACTTCTGATGGTTAGTTTTGATGTAGTTAGTCTGTTCACTAACGTCCAAGTAAACAAAACTTTAAAATAATCAAATCCAGAAAATTGCCATACGTTTCTTTCATTTGGTTTTTACATACGGAAACACTCTACATGGTTAACAGATTGAACACCTGATTTTTCATTAACTGCTTCGTTCACTAGCAGAATAGAACCCTATTAAATTCATAATAATCCATTGCGTAGATTAGGTATTATATATTATTATCTGAGGTTCTCGGCGTCTATTATATAAATAATCAAACAAAATAAAACAAGCTAACCATTACACTCGCCAATTTACTGCATTTTTTATATAAATGTTTCACATTCTACAGGATACCCTCTGCAGTTTTACCGTAAATAATGTTGTTATTTTTTCCTAATTCTCTGGGACTTCCTGTCACATATATATTTTTTTTTTAACCGGTGCTCGGGAAATCTACAAAATATCACAATTAACCTGTATGTTACTGGGAAATAACCTCTACGCCTGTAACTTTTAATTACTATTATTTTTAAAATTGTTAATCCATTATCTGGAAATACTGACTCGTATGTAAAAAATAGTAAACATTCTATCGAAAATGTATGAATACAATATTCATAATACACGTCTAATGGTTAGTTTTGATGTAGTTAGTCTCTTCACTAACGTCCAAGTAAACAAAACTTTAAAATAATCAAAGACAAATTGTTAAACGAAAATAATTTGGAAGCTAGAACTAAATTGAGTGTTAATACCACAATGGAACTTTTAACTAAAAATAACTTATTTTCAATTGGAAAATGATTTCTATCAGCAGGATTTCGGTATGGCAATGGGTTCTCCATTGTCACCGATTTTAAACAATATATTATGGAGGATTTTGAGACGAAACATGTTCAAAATTGTGCATACAAACCGGTTATCTGGTGGAGATATGTAGACGATATCTTTGCAATCTGGCCTATTGAGTTACTAGATAGTTTTTTAGAATACTTAACTATTAAAGAACCTTCTATTCAATATACCTTAGAAACGGAAACTAGAAATGAATTACCATTTTTAGATGTTTCAATTAGAGTAAATGGTACAATTGAAACAAGTGTTAATAGAAAACCAACACATACCAACAGATATTTAAATTTCAACTCAAATCAGTCGGTGCATGTTAAGAGGGGTGTTATACAATGTTTGCATGGAAGGGCCAAAATCATTTCTTCTAATGATGAAATACTAAACAATGAGAAGCGGTTTATAAAAGAAGTTCTTATTAATAACCAATACCCTGAGGATTTTGTCTATAAAACCTTCATACATATTGAAAATAACAATCAGGTACGACAAGAACCTGAAAAATGTTACACAGCGTTAATTCCTTATGTATGCGGATTATCCGAAAAGTTGCGCCGTATCGGTGATAGATTTGATATTAAGACGATATTTCAAACAAACAACACTTTAAGATCTATTCTGACAAAGACGAAACCGAAGAACCACGAGCAAAATTCAAAAGCTGCATTTATGATATTCGGTATGAGTGCAACAAACATTACGTGCGTGTGTCATCCAGACCGTTTAGTGTAAGATTGGGTAACACAAGAATTATATTAAAAAAATGAAATTCAGAAGTCCAAGATCTGTCAACACTCTTGCGAGAACGGACATAGAATAAACTGAGACTCGGCAAAAATTTTAACAAAAGAGGCGGATAGCAAAAAAATTAAAATTAAAGAATTATTGAATGAGGATAGACGCGTATCGAATTGTTCCGTAGATATATGTACAACCTGGTTATTAAAAGAAGAACTTCACAAACGTAACATTGTATAAAATTAAAAAACTGTTAACTATATCAACAGTTCTATGTAAATAGTAAGTATCTATGGATATTGAATATAACAAACACTCTTAGAGCTGCGTATTTATCATACACAGCAAAACATATTTTTCAAAAAGCCTTAAAAAAGAAAAGAGATTGGATTTCCGAAACGTCGGCTAAATATTTAATTTCAAGTTTTTATGCTTATTTGTGTTATTTATTAAAAAAAGCAACCTCTAACTGATACTTTGACGTAAAAGTCACAGGCGTAGAGATTATTTCCCAGTAACATACTGGTTAATTGTGATATTTTGTAGATTTCCCGAGCACCGGTTAAAAAGGAAAAATACGTATGGCAGAAAGTCCCAAAGAATTAGAAAAAATTAAGATAATGCCACAAATAACATTTAGACAATAATAATGTTGTTAGTTTATGTTAGCGACTGACCTTGGCCCGATCCACTGCGAAATGAATTAAACCACTAAGCCATTATAATCTTATCGCATTTGTGAAAAATTTATTACTTTTAAGTACATGAAGGCTTTGAAACTGAAATTACCTAGGAACGAAGACAATCTCTGAAGAAACTGATAAGAAACAATAAGATCACCCTTATATTCTTGTCAGGATACAATGGAATAGAAACTAATTAGCTGACATCCTTGCATAAGAGGATACTGAATTCCAATTGTTAAGGCCCGAACCATGTTATGACTATTCTAAAGGGCGCACGAGGGAAGAAATCCTAAGATGGGAAAAAATCCTACGGGAGAATACTCCAGGCCAAAGACAAGCAAAAAGTTGTTCGACAAAAAATGCCAAAAGGCTTCTAGAACTCGAAAAGTCTGACTTAGAGTTGACGGCAGGCCTTCTAACAGGCCATTACTCCTTGAAATATCATATTAGGAACATCGGCAAGGCAGAAAATGATAAATGCAGATACTGCAACAAAGACATGTACTTTGCGAATATAAGATAATTCGTATTAGGCTAAAATATCTAGAAGCTCCAAGGAAAATCACGAGCTTGGTAAATAGCTGGGAAGTCCTGGACAACAACTAATTGTAGGGTAACTCGCAAAAGATCTTTTACGTCGAGGTCAAGAAGATTTAAAAATCCAAATGTTCCCTTAAACAACATAAAATCTAGGGCTGCGGAATTTAAGGATTAACTGCAGTTAATTTACTGCAGCTTTTGTCGCATGATGTCCAAGACAACGAGAATCCCATGTAACAAAAAGCTTCCATTGGAATAATAGTCTAAAATAATAAAGTTTTCAATGAGAAAAGGCAGAGTCTCCTTGAAAAAATTATCGACAAAAATTATTTGCTATCTGTATATTTATTAAAAATATTTATATCGAAAATTTTAATATTTGGTTGTATTTCTTAACTTTAAGGTTTTTTAGTATTACAATATGCAAGTACGGCTTTGTATATATTATTGTCTTTAAATTCAAACTATCAATAATAATGTCTTAAATTAATATGCATATGATAAGTGGGTATATGTAGTTGCGAAATATTCCTTTTTTCTGTTTTGTATATTATGACCGACCGCTGTAATTAGCTGAGTGTCTTAATAAAAAATATGGAAAGGTTTTGCAAGTATAATATGGAAATAGTGTCTTAAGGCGAACATATTTTATGTACAAAACTCCATTCATTGTATTTCAGCATATGAAACAGAAATCATTACTTGGGGCTAGGTACAGTAGACCAACTTACTTGCTATCCTGCATTTAACACGTTGTGAACCTTAATTTGTCTTAATATATACATGTGGTTTGCTGGTATAGCATATCTCCACACAGTAGCATGTATAATATAAGAAGTATTTCAAAGACTTATAATTATATATTTGAAATTACCATGATTAAGATAGGAAATAAAAACACTACATTACGAACTGTTTTATATTATTCATGAATTCATTGACAGATGAATTATTGAATGCCTCCCATACTAGATCGTATCACCCAGAGACTGCCACTAATAAATTCTAATAGATTTATTAACTTTTTATATCAATAAATAAAGCATTCATATACTGATCAGAAATGATAAAAACTATATGTTAATATTTACGTGAGGATATTTCTGTTTATTCCGAAAAAAGCTTTTTAACTTATTAATTCGTGGTATAGAACTTTCATTAATAACAATAAACATTTCCTAAATATGTAGAATTTAACTGAAAATGTACCTATTTGATGATGAATCTTGCTATAGTAAGGGAATATCCAGAAAATATTGCAATTAGGTTAGATAGGTGATAGATATTCTGCTCCCTTCAAATCCGGCGAAATATTATCGCATTGGAAGACAGGCATATATATATCTGGATATAACAGGATTGATTTCGCTTTTGGTAAAGATTGAATCACTTCCTGAATTTACTTTCTCTTGATTGTACAGAAGTAATAGCTTCAGCAAGCTGACCGTCAATAATTTCAACCCAAGGCAAGGGTGATAATACAAGAGGCTGCTTTGAAGTGCCGATTCTGCTAATTCGTAGCTAGAGATATTCGACATGTAGATTTGTAACGAAAAAAATTTTTTTCCGTTTAAGCACGCGTGCTAAATAAATTTGAATTACCCGCGGAAATAACAACCGGAAGTCAACAAGTGCGCAAAGTGGTAGAAGCATCATTTGAAATATCCATGCTACTTGTTCAGTTCGATTTCGACCTAGGTGAGTGAAGACTGTTACTTGTTCTTTAACGAATTTTCACGTTTAATTCTTTAATCCTTTGATATTTTGAATATATTTGATTATTAAATGATGTCATATTATTGAGTTAACGTTGCTGTATAGTTATTTTTGGGAATTAAAGGATATTCCGTGTAATAATTAATTTTTATTAACACACCTGTTTGTGTGATGTCGGCGTCCATTGGACACATGTTAACTCATTAATTATCGTGGCAATTTTGTATTTTGTGGTCGCTTGAGACACAATACCGTGGTGTTTTGCCATTATTTAGATTATTGTGTACGAGGATTAAACTCGGAAATTAATCAAAGGATAAATTAGAATCTTTGTTTCTTAATCGTGTGTAGACAATCTTATCTCATTAAAAGTCGAAATCTAAAGCCGCATTTAGTTCACCTCGTATTAATACAAGAGGTTAAGAGATCATCTTTTTATTTGTTTATTTTTTGGGAGATTAAACCCATAATTTTGTTTGCTATATTTGTTACAGTATTAGTATTTTTCAGATAGTAATTCAGATATTTTCTCCCTAATTCTAACTAAATTTTGTTACCTTCATTCAAATTTTTGGTTATAACCAGTCAGCCATTTTGTAAACGGGATAAAATTTCATGAGAGTAGAGTTTTCTTATTTATTAATTTCATATATTATATTAATCAGTAGTTTATTCATATATTTTCAGTAGTAGAGTAAAGTAAAATTTTATCAATACTCAGGTTTTTTATTAAATTGCTAATAGTTAGGTTTTGCAGTGACCTTCGTCACCATAGTTTTTTTGTAGTTTTCTTGTATCTCTTTTTTCTCACCATTTTAAATTTTTTATATTATCAACTGGTTCTTTACATTCCCCTTTTTCATGTAAAATCCTGGATCAAACCACCATTGAAGCAAGGCACAAGGCATAACTTGAATATTTGGAGTTATCCTAAAAGTATTGGATATCATTCCGACGCAGCGTCTCCTGGAAATCAGCGTTGTCAGGATCTGAATATTACGTCCTCCTTCCCGGGTACCCGCGGCCATCTTCAGGAACAGACCTCGTCGGGATTCCACGTCTCCGCTACGCTAAGTAGCCAAATTTACGTTCAAAATTCAACTTTTGGTCTGAAGATAACTTGTAAACCAGTTGATCGTTTCCTTTTGTTAATCTTTAAATTTAATTTTTTTTATAACTAGATTTTTTGTCTGTTAATTAATTCAAATTTCACCATATTTGTAGTCATTTGTAAAATCTTTTATACTGTTAATATATTATTTGTTTTATATTTGATTTTGATTGTTTTCTTCCCCTGATAAAGTTTGCAAGAGTGTTATTTACTGAATACGCTGGCGTCCAAATTTTTATAGTTTACTAAAGTTTTGTTTGGTAAATTTGACAAGCAAATAATTGTTAAGAAATAAAAATATATTAACTGTTATCACCACCTAGTGACCCTCGACCAGCCCTGAGCTAACTGGTTGCTACGCTTTCATAGCTTCCTCAGCAGCCAGCTGAGAAGTTGTGGTTGCAGATTTCAGAAATATTGTGGAGAAAATGATCTTTCGAGAATATCTGTTACGAATTTATTCCTATCGTGTTTCTAAAGTAATTGTTGTACTATACTTTCAATTAAATTCTACACCAGAAATAGAAATATCAGCTGAACAGCGTTTACTACGTTTTTTTTATGTTAAAGGGTGTCAGAGATGCCTTTTGCAACGGTGAACGAATCTTTTCACTCTCGTTGCAACATGCAGAGACGTTAGAGTGGAGAAGAGGTAGATTGCTACTAACTCTTCATGGCATCTCATAAATCCACGATGCACTTTTGCTTATTTAATTGATGTCTTAAAATTAACACTACTTTGACACTCTAAAACAAAATAAAACCCTGCTAAACTCTGTGAAGAATCGGCTTCCTGAATTTTCTGATCTAAAAGAACCGTATGAGATTCTATTCAAGTTCTATTGCCACTTGCGTCACAAAATCGGACGAAGATCATGGAACTTAAAGTAAGCAGTCAAATGAAATTATTGATTTATTTTTAATGCAATATATAAACATAAAATGAATATTCAAGATTGTCTAATATTTGTAACACACCTCTACCTCAAAAAATTTCTTCCCTCAATACTTTCGACTTAACCAATAATTATTGGACTAAGATGCCTTCCCCCCATATTGAACAGTTAGACATTGAAAAGATTTCATTAAGCGATTACCATTACTGGGCTATGTGTACCAAACCTCGCGTTATCACCCCTGCCTATAATGATAATCCAATTTTTTGTGAGAAAATTATACTAAATATTCTTGAACAGTTTAATGACTCAACAGTTATTTACACTGATGCCTCTAAAAACAAAGACCGTAACGGCTGTGCATTCTACATTCCATTGAAACACGAGGAAGTCAAATTCAAACTCGACATAAACTGTTCGATTTTTACTTCCGAAGCAATTGCCATTTACAAAGTCTTAAGCTATATCAAAAAGGCGATCTCAAAGAATATAATAATTTTATCAGATTCACTTTCAGTCCTTACAGCCGTTAAAAATACTGACTGCTTCTCTTACAAAATAAACCCATATATATGAAATAAAAGAATCTGTGTATATCACACAATCTGGGAAATCCGTTACATTTCTCTGGGTCAAAGCTCATATAGGTTTGACTCATAATACACATGTCAACGGGGCTATACTGGATCATAAACTGTGCCTGGCTAACTGTTATAACTTAAATAAAACACGAGCAAAGAATACATGGATAGACTCCTGGGAGCAACATGTTTTGAATAAAACTACTAAATATTGCACAATACAACCAACTATTCCTCTTTATTTTTGCTTTCCCGCTCACCTACATAAAATCGGCGTTGTCCCATCACATCTGTGCGATCTGTGTGGTGTTATTAGTGATCTTGACCATGTTTTCTTATCATGTTTCAAAAATAAAAACGCTACAGATATATTTACTAAAGATATTGTCTCATGTTGCAACACTATGGCTCCATTTAACTTGGTTAATCTTCTTTCTCTTGGCACTAGGCAAATTTATAAATTTATTATCGGTTTTTTAGTAGAAAGTAAAATAAAGTTATAGGTTAGCTTTGTATTCCTCTTGTCTTACTTCTTATTTATACCCTCCTTCCAGTGGTCCTTCTTGTGATATTGATTATAATTTAATGCCCTGACAGACCCCAGAGCGAGAAGAGTGTATCCCTGTAATTCTTCACTTTGTTTATCTCACTCAACTCATTTTGTGTTAGGTTCTTTTTTAGTATTCCAAATTATAAATTGCTCTTTTGTGACTGGCTGTATGGTCTATGACGCAAATCCATAATAAAAATTTTAAAAAAAATATCTACAAATGAATTGCATATATAGGTTCGCATAACCACACAGGCCGAACGGAACACACCTCAAATGTGCGCATTTCTTACTCTAGACTGCAGCGGGGTGAGAAGATCGTAACAATCGAGTACACAAACGGATTCAGACTCCTCGAAACATTATATTTATAAACACTGGACTTGGGTAAGAATGTTTTGGAAATAACTATGACATTACAATGAAAATTTTTGTTCACTCATGATTAGCTTAAAACGTCCTAATCGGCGATTTTTTTAAACTTTTACAAATTTATGCTTATTGCGTTTCTACAGTAATTGTTGTAAGACCTTATACTTTCGTTAAATTCTATATCAGAAATAGAAATATCAGCTGAACAGCGTTCACTACGTTTTTTATGCTAAAGGATGCCAGAAATGCCTTTTGCCACGGTGAACGAGTTTTTTCACTCTCAGAGAGTTCATTGCAACATGCAGAGACGTTAGAGTGGAGAAGAGGTACATTGCTACTAACTCTTTATGGTATCTCGTAAATCCACAATGCGCTTTTGCTTATTTAATTGATGTCTTAAAATTAACACTACTTTGACACTCTGGAAGAATAAAACACTCTGCTAAACTCTGTAAGCAATCGGCTTCCTGAATTTTCAGATCTAAAAGAACCATATGAGATTCTGTTCAAGTTCTATTGCCATCTGAGTCACAGAATCGGACGAAGATCATGGAACTTAAAGCAAGTAGTCAAATTAAATTATTGATTTTATTTAAGGCAATATGTAAACATGAAATAAATATTCCAGATTATCTAATCTTTGTAACACACTTCTACTTCAAAAAATTCTCAATACTTTCGACTTAACCAACAGTTATTGGACTAAAAAGAGTTCCCCCCCCCCCATATTTGTATTTCATTTCGGGATACCTATGAATAATTAGACGTTATTGAAAAGATTTCATTAAGCGATTACGATTACTGGGCTATGTGTACCAAACCTCGCGTTATCACCCCTACCTATAATGATAATCCATTTTTTTGTGAAAAAATTATACTAAATATTCTTGAACAGTTTAATGACTCAACAATTATTTACACTGATGCCTCTAAAACCAAAGACAGTAACGGCTGTGCATTCTACATTCCATTGAAACACGAGGAAGTCAAATTCAAACTCGACAAAAACTGTTCGATATTTACTTCTGAGGCAATTGCCATTAATAAAGCTTTAAAAAACGATCTCAAAGGATATAATAATTTTATCAGATTCACTTTCGGTTCTTACAGCCGTTAAAAATACTGACTCCTTCTCTTACAAGATAAACCCACATATATTAAATAAAAGAATCTGTGTACAATATCACACAATCTGGGAAATCCGTTACTGACTGACTATTATAACTTATATAAAACACGAGCAAAGAATACATGAATAGACTCCTGGGAACAACATGTTTTGAATACGCATGACAATCTCAACGTACCACCAAAATATATAACAACTATCATCAGGCTAAGATTTGGACGTGCGATCTTTCCCGCTCACCTACATAAAATCGGCGTTGTCCCATCACATCTGTGCGATCTGTGTGGTGTTATTGGTGATCTTGACCGTGTTTTCTTTTCATGTTTCAAAAATAAAAGCGCTACAGATATATTTATTAAAAATATTGCCTATGGCTGCATTAAACTAAGTTAATCTCCTTTCTCTTGGCACTAGGCAAATTTATAAATTTATTATCGGTTTCTTGGTAGAAAGTAAAATAAAGTTATAGGTTAGCTTTGTATTTCTCTTGTCTTACCTCTTATTTATACCCTCCTTCCCGTGGTCCTTCTTGTGATGTTAATTATAATTTAATACCCTGGAGAATTCCTCATTTTGTTCATCTCACTCTACTCCTTTTGTGTTAGGTTTTTTTTTAGTATACCAAATTATAAATTGCTCTTTTGTGACTGGCTGTATAGTCAATGACCCAAAGCCATAATAAAAACATAACAGAAATTGAAAAAATGATCATCTAAAAATAAATTGTATATATAGCAACTTAGGTTCGCATAACCACACAGGGCGAACGGAACACGCCTCAAATGTGTGCATTTCTTACTCTAGACAGCAGCGGCGAGAGAAAAACGTAACAATCGAGTACGCAAAAGGATTCAGACTCCTCGAAAGATTATGCTTATAAACATTGGACTTGGGTAAGAAGGTTTTGGAAATGACTATCACATTACAATGACAATTTTGGTTCGCTCATGATTAGCTTAAAACGTCCTAATCGGCAATTTTTAACTCGTCAGAATCACATTTCAATTGCTTCGAACAGCGTGTACCTACAAGCTACATGCATATATCCCATTATAGAGGAAGAACCTTCACCTTCAAGCGACCCCTATGTAAATGTCCACAAGGAACAATTTTAATGAATTTTTACATGAATGAAAATTGTATTTAAAATTTAAATTTTGTCATTCAATAACAGGTAAACTGTACCTTGGTGGTATCGGATTTCATCCCACAAAGCCCACAATTGTGGAGAAATTCGTTTCTTAATAAATGTCAAATCCATCGCTTTTGTGGTCCTAGTTTCGAAAAGGTCTTTCTAAGTTATTATTTCATTATCCTTCTTCGCGGTACTTTTCCAAAACTTTCCCTTTTCAACTTTGACGTATTGATATGAAGTTTGATATAGTGAAAAACAGAAATGACTAGATTTTTGAAAAAACGTTGTGGACCTCCTCCTATACATTGAAACTGAACCCAAAAAATGTACACCATTCAGGGGATGTCGTTGGATTTGTCTTCAAAAATGCAACAAAAATGCGCCCCGCCCCTCTCAATTTTCTAAACTATCGAAAATCCCAAAAAATTTCCAAATGTAGCTTTTAGTTAGTACTTTCAACGGAAATTATAATAAACGCTATAGCAAAAGTACTTTCTGAAGAATTTGAAATTAAATGTTTTTAGAGAACGAACTATGTCATGGTAAAATAGCCCTTAATACCTACGTATTTGCTATATGCCTACGAATATAGCAAAAAATTGAAGATAGTGTTAATGAACATGCTATGGAACCCTGTTATATCCCTGACCAACATGCTCTTGGCCGGTTTTTTTTTAATTACACATTCTAGTATCGTCATAAAATACAAAGTTTAGTCATAAAGCTCGGACCTCTATTGACATTAGCTTACATCTAGTGAAGTTATCGTCTGATTCCAGTTCTAATTCTTCCAGATATACATATATACTGGCTGGTCGCGTGCAGGAAAATTTCGCTTTGAAGTCTACTGCAATACCTATAGTTAAACCTATACTCGTTTATGTCCAGAGCCAATCAATTCAATTAGTCAATTAAAATTAGAAAAAGTCAATCAATAATGGAAATTAATTTTAATCTGTTGATGTTTAGAAATTCTACGCGCAAGGTGGCTACTCTTCAGACGCAAAGGAGTTCCCAAATCACCAGTGGCAGTTTCACCCTTAAAAACACTCCTAATAGTCCACGCCGCGGTGTTTCGCACATTCTAATGAAATAATTTGTTCTACAGAAAATTTTATATTCACTAAAAAATTACATATAGAAATTTCTACAAATAGGGTCCTATGCATATTGCTAATACCTACATTGAAGGGGAAAGCGTCACGCTTGGGTTCTTCTTCGACCTAATTTAAATCTTCCCGTGATTTTGCTTAAGCATCCTGGAGAGTATCTGGCAACTTCAGTACGCTAATGTCACCATTTACAACATTGGCAAGCCAGTGTTTATTTATTTGACCTGGCCCTTAGGGTCAATTATTTTTACATGATCACGAACTCACATGTAAATCCATGGCGTAGATTGATAAAATGAAAATATAGCTTTCTGTGGGATCGACTAGTTCACGGGAAAAAAATTTGCAAACATTAATAGTTTATAATATATTTTCTTCTATTTTTCCTATTTACAGTGGACTAAAATATAGTGATATTATTTCTCTAAATGATGTTTTTCTAAGATATTTTAAAACCGAAAGCAAAATTAACTTGAAGCTTGCAAGCTAGCAAAGAATGTGTTCATAATTGTTAATGTTCCTGACTAACAAAAGTAACAAAGCAACTAAGTAACAATTAAAATGAATTCTAATATTCAATTTTCCAAGCTTGTAACAAATATAGTAGCTTGCGATATCCTTATCTTAGTAGAGATAGCGTATTTTTTTAATTTTCGTATTACTGTTTTAAACGTTATAATTACGCTACTTTATTGTCTGTGGAGAAAATATATTTAATGTTGATTGTTGTACATATAAATACATGTATAGTTACACTATTATAATGTATCATAATTACGAAGAGTGCTTATTAAATTTAATTGCAATAAAATGTTTCATATCACTTTATAAATCAGATTCTTCTTAAGTATCAGTCATATATCAGCATACTATTTATATCAGAACTTATAAATATTAAATATTTTAATGTTTTAACCACTTCATGTAAAATTCATGCGGCTATAAAGAATTGCGTCTACCAAATTCTTCTAACATATGCTGCTGTTCAATACCACCAGCCATCAGAAGGGTACCACGAAAGTTACCACCCATACCTGAG
Source organism: Stenurella melanura (assembly GCA_963583905.1). Taxonomy (NCBI): domain Eukaryota; kingdom Metazoa; phylum Arthropoda; class Insecta; order Coleoptera; family Cerambycidae; genus Stenurella; species Stenurella melanura. The sequence continues at coordinate 89,688,393 of OY757310.1, forward strand.
GCAGTGAGCCGCAGACGGCCATGTTATCCGTGCCGGAGGGAACCCAACCGGTCTTACATTTACTTCTGCCTCGTAACAAATATCTGCTGTACATAACAAACGTCATATTTACTTGTTTCAAAATACTATTTAACCAGTATAGGTTTATAACATTTATATAAAATATAAATCAAGAACCAATGTTGAATACTAGGTACATAAGAGTGATATTAAGGTTGAAATAATAAGAAATTCATAACACAACCAATTTAAAGTGAAAGTGTTCCACAAACTGATCTAGATTATTACTCTTAAAAAGCTTTACTTGAACTTGTTACAGAAGGTGGTATTCGTTTTTAAAGAATCGGTTGAGAGAATTTGTGCAATAATTGAATATTAAGTAAAATTATTTCCTTGCTTTTAATTTTCCTTTACGAGTATAACTGGACAAATTTTGCTACCAAAAAAATTACCAATCCATAGATTGCTACATGAAGCTACTCATAGCATTTTTCGATTAAAATAGGTCGATTTAACTAAATTTACTGCTTTTCCAAGTTATTATTATTGAGTTTACAAACTTTATATATAATGCAATTGACAAAAAAAAGTTAGTCCTTGCTTTATTCTTCGATCTAACCCGTGCCTTCGACTGTGTTCTAGCCAAATTTATGTCAAAAAAAATACATGCATTAGGTATTAGAGGATCATTAAATAAGTGGATTATCTCATTCTTGTCGAACCGAAAAATTTCTGTAAAATTAGGTGACACCATATCTAATACCTGCAACCTTAATCTTGGAGTTCCTCAAGGGAGTGTACTCTCTCCTTTGCTTTTTATATTATTTATCAATGACCTGGAATCTTATATTTTAAATAAATCAAATCTATATTTAACAATGTTCGCTGACGATACCACTATTTGTATCACCGCAGAATCCGTTGAGATGCTTGAAAACATCACTAACAATTTACTGGCTCGCTTTTATCACTGGTGCTCTTCAAACAAATTAGTTATCAATACTTCAAAAACTAAATATATAATATTTCATAATAGAACTGTAGAACTACAAAACATTACTCTTCGGCTTAATAACTCTACCATAGAAAAGGTCACTAATACTAAATTTTTAGGGCTCCACATAGATGAAAACCTGTCTTGGAGAATACACATTAACCATGTAATAGCTAAATTAAATTCTGCGTATTATGTAATTCGCAATCTTAAGTCTATAATGGATGTTGAATATCTCTTAAATATTTATTACTCACTAGCATACTCACATATTAAATATCTTATTTTGTATTGGGGTCAAGCAACAGACGTAAACAGGGTTTTTGTTCAACAAAAAAGACTATTAAGACTTATATACTCATATGCTCCGCTAGAATCCTGCAGAACGATATTCAAAACAAATAATATTCTAACAGTCACTTCCATCCTTATTTATGAAGCAAGCTTATTTGTGAAAAACAATTTGGAATTATTTCACCAGCACAATAGTATTCATAATCACGACACAAGATTCGCCAACAATATATATATAAATAATTTTCGATTATCCCAATATAAGAAGAGTGCGCTATACACTTGCAGTACAATATACAACAAACTGCCAGAATCCCTAAAAGTTACCAATAATGTAATGAAATTCAAAAAGAAATTACATTCTTTCCTGAGCACACAATGTTTTTACTCCCTAAAAGAATTTTATGAACATAATATCACTTAAGATCTGTAGAAGAATTCACCTTTGTTGTTTTTAAATATTCGTAGTCCTCTATATGTAATTGTCTCTTTTATACAAATATGCAATTATGTGTTTTTTTTTTCGTTTATATACAATTTTAAATAGTTATAGGTATTTCTATACAAAATAGTTAAGAATTTTTGTAACTGCTGTGACGTTTCATACCCTTGTGTAAGGCATATATGAAATAAAGTTATTATTATTATTATTATTATTATTATTATTATTATCTCTTTTAACCCCTAAAGGTCTTCAAAGTTGTCCAAAGAAATTTTGATTTTGTCAAATAACACATACTCAAAATTACTTTACTGATACGCTGTTTTCAATAATTTCAATTGTAGTATGGGAATTCATAGAAGTGCGGAAAATATCACTCTATTAAAAATTTTGGTTGTTAAAAAAATTGGGTTTGTGTTAATTTATTATTTTTATACAGAGCGCTCAAGAATTTCAAAAATATAAAATTTCCCTAGTATAACCTTTATTTTCACTTCCACATCCACGTAGTGGACTGAAAGTCAAAAATTATAAATAGGGTTGATAAAATAAAATTGAGATTTTCACTTGAAATTTGGTATATGTATGTATTATAACGACATCTGAAACTAGATTATATTTTGAGATGATTCGGTTGAAGGAGTAAGTGGAGATGAATAGGGAAAAATAAGTGAAGTAAGCTGGTAAGACTACAGAGTAAAGAGTAAGAGTAAAGAAATCTGAGGCCTTGGTGTCTAGTATATACACCAAATCTCTTGAGATATTCACTTGATAGTTAGTGCACGTATGTATTGTAATGGCATTTGATTTAGATTTAGGCGGAAGGTTGTGAACAGGGGAAAATAAGTAGAGCAAGCTAATAAGAGTCTAGAAACTTCACTTTTAACTTATATGGTAGAAATCAACGCGTCAAATTTTTCTGCGACAACTGACCAATAATTTCCACATACAAATATAGTCAAGCGGTTTCCTTTAAAGTAACTTGGACGAAAACCTGGATGTGGAAGTAGTGATTCCTTAGGCAGCGGTTTTCATGTTAATGAAAATCTCTTTGAAAAGTTTGCTTATAATTGTTTTCGACTCATAAGCCAAAATTTTAGAAATTTTACATTGGAAATGTTAATGTTCGCGTATAGGACAAAAGTTACGAGTTTTTTCCAAGGCCGTCGACATGAAAGAATCAAGGTCAAATGATGTAATACTGAACCTGTTACTTATGTGGGAAACGATGCGGTGTAGTCAGTCAGCGCCGATCGATATTGTACCGCCTGTTCAACTATTTCTTCCGTGCCATAGCGCTGTTTGTCAACTCTTGGATACGCCGAATTTTCGTTTTTATTTTGTAACGATTAATGAATGTTTTCGCAAATTCAGGTTTGATTGACGGCAGAAATAATGTTGTCCTTCTTTTAACATTGGAAATGTTAATGTTCGTATATGGGGCCACAGTTCCGAGTTTTGTCCAAGGCCGCCGACTCGAAACTGTCGAGGTCAGATAACGTGTGGGAACCTACAATGTGCATAGTATGAGTATGCGCGGAGAACATGAATGGGACCAAATCTAACTATCCATCTTTGACAAAAATTTCTATGAATGCAATTTCGTACCTGCAGTGACAAATGCGCGGGACATCCATCGAAAATAGGCCTGCTGTAATATATATATATACAGGCCCGAGGAGAGGGGGGGGTTGTCGGGGGTGTTTCCCCCGGGCCCGACGTTTTTTGAGGGGACCCGGCGATTTTGAGGGGGCCCGGGTTTCTCTGGAGGTTAGTATTTGCATTAGGTAAAACGAGAGAGAGGTATACTTTTAAATGATTAGTGCGATGCAAATAACAACGAGTTCTGAATGACTTGTATTATTTATAATGAGATAAATATGAAATTGGTAGGTAAAGGAATAATCTTCGTCTCGCATTTTAAAATTTCTATCGTGATAAATATTTAGTTGAAGGAAATATCACCCCTCGCTTTTTAAAATTTCTATTGAGATAAATAGAAATCTAGGGAATAGCGTTCTCCGTTCTTTGAGGAATATCCCCCCCCCCCGCTTTTTAAAATATAGACTGAGATAAATATTCGATTCTAAGGAATGTTACCTCCCGCTCTTCAAAAACATTCAATTCTACGGAAAACTTCCCCCCTGCTCTTCGAAAATTTTTGTTGAGATAAATAGTTTATTATTATGAATGCCACCCCTCGCTCTTTGAGTTTTATATTGAAGATTGGTGGGAGTCGTGTGTTACAACCCCCAGGCTCTGATTTTCTCTTGACGGTCCTGTGTCTTTAGGTGGTGTTTTAAAAAAATTATTAACATTTTATTACACTTTTTAATTAATTTTATCTCGAGAACCGACTTTGTAGACGCCATATTGGATCCGCCATATTGAATTTTTTTAAAGGTGAGTAGTTCTTTGAAAGTACATAACCTAACGAACATTTTGAGACCCCAAACGTCAAATACACCAGCACAAATTTTTGGAAGTGCACGTGAATAAATTAAAATTATTAAAAGTAAATTTGAGCTATTCATTTGTTTGGTACATATATATGTATTATAACCACATCTGTAATTAAATTATATTTTGTGATGATTCCGGTGAAGAGTTCGGGGGTAAGTAAGGGTAAATAAGTAGAGCAAGCTGGTAAGAGTACAGAAACTAGGATTTGGTGTGAATACTAAAAGCCAAAGCCTAATAATATTGTTTTATAACATTTCTCAACACCTCCACCACCCCCACTCAATTATTAAATGGGCTGGTAAATTTAAATTGAAATATTCACGTAAAATTTGGTACACGTTTGCATTATAACGACATCTGAAACTAGATTATATTTTAAAATGATTCCGTTGAAGGGGTGGAGGGTAAGTAAAGGTAAATAGGGGAAAATGAGTAAAGCAAGCTGGTAAGAGTACAGAACTTGAGGTTTGGTGTATATGCGAGAATTCAAGATCTTATACTTCTTTATTATATTTTTCAAACCCCCCAGCACCCCCACTCCGTTATTATCAAGGGGTTGATAAAATAAAATTGAGATATTCACTTGAAATTTGGTATACGTATGTATTATAATGACATCTGATTGGGATGATTCCGTTAAAGGGGTGATGTGTAAACTGGGAAAAATTAGTAGAGCAAGCTAATAAGATTCCAGAAACTTAATTTTTGGCGTATATGCTAAGAACCAACGCCTCAAATTATTTTATGACATCAGCCTCAAATATGATTAAAATTCTATCACTAATTATTTCCACTTTCTAGAGTGCGATCATAGTCAAAATATTTTCCTTTAAAGAGTCTTCGTTGGAAAATCTGGATGTGGAAGTAGTGATTCCTTGGGCAGCGGTTTTTTGTAATTGCACACTTTACATTTAGTTTTTTGTATTTTTTGCTTCTTGTAGTTACTGTAAAATCTGCATGGTCTTACGCTCGATAAAGACAATTTTGGGATGGTACTACGCCATTCATGTTAGACTCAAGGTAGACTCGTAAACTGTCACAATCTTTTCCCCGATATCCAAGCAAAAGTCTAAACGACGTGTATCATCGTCACCTTCTTGCAGAATAGGTTGTTTTAAGCTAGAAACATATATTTTTTTTAAACTTCAGAATTGCTTATGTCAATTTTTGTCAAAAAATTAAAATATAGGACCCATCAGGGGACTTCCTGTAATGCTTATTTTTTATATTAGAAATAAGCGCTTTCTTCAAATTTTTGTCTCCTGTGAAACTATTTTATTTCTAACAATTTCGATTTAATTACTTCCACATCCACATAGTGAAGTGAAAGTATCATAAAAAAAAAGCAATTTCTTTTTTTACGGAGATAGGTTTAGAATGTCATGAAACGCTAAAATTTAAAATTTGAACGAAGAGAACATTTCCGTCTGTCGGTCCGTAACTTTTCTTTTGTGCGCACATTTTCTCTGGAATAGTTTAAGTAACTAAGAGTTTTGAAATTTGGGACGTATGTATCATAACGGGGTCTGAAACTAGATTATATTTTGATCTTATTCCTTTTAAATGTCGGTGCGTGAATAGGGTAAATAGGGGACAATAAGTAATGAGAACTGATAAGAGTCTAGAAAATAGGGATTTGGTGTATGCACTAGAAACCAAGGCCTCGAATTTTTTATAGAATTAGGGATAAATATGAGTAAATAAGTAAAGCAAACTAATAGGAGTCGGAACACTTGAGATTTGGTACATATACTAAAAATCAATTTCTAAATTTTTTTATGGGATTTGCCACCCCCACTCCATTATTAAAGATGCAAACAAAATTAATTTGTGATTTAGTGTGTACGAGAGTAAAAGTTTTCAAAAAAATGTTTGGCAGTAGCCACCTTCAACCCCATTAAATGTCGGTCAGTGGAGAATGTATGAAAGTGGCACTTCGTATTATGGGTTTTTGGGTCAGACGACTTCAAATATTATATTATTAAAATTTTATGAGCAATTATTTTCGCATACTGAGTGTAAATATAATGTCAAGCTACTTTCGTTTAAAGGAACTCGGATAAGATATCTGGATGTGGAAGTAGTGATTCCTTAAGCAACGGTTTTGTTATTACATCTCTAGCGCAATTTTGATTCAAACTTGACTTATTATAATTATTTAGTTTCAAAATTATTTGGATAACAATTTAATAACAAAAACGAAAGATTTTGTTCTAGTTTACAAAAACTTGTAGTTGTTCTTTCACAAAAACTACTCGGTATGATTATTGATCTCAGTTTTCAGTATTAAATAATTCAGTGGTACGCAAGAAATTAAATTGCTTTCTTTATTCTGCAAATTGCGCACGGCATTTTGAATACTGCTTCACAGTGGTTCCTTATTACCAGTACCCAGAGAGTGTCTTCTATTTTAATGCTTTGCAAATTAAAAAATCACGGAGATTCATTACTGGTGAGTGTGGTGGTTAGGCCATCATATCTTATGCTGATCCGTCCGCCTGGGTATTGATGATTTAAAGAGAACAAAGAGATTTGCTGTTGATTGCATAGATTAATTGGTAAATCTTCAGTCGTCTTGTAGAAATTCTAAGGAGCTGTCAACATTTAGTCGATTTGACAACCTGATAGGACCAAGTAGAACGCAACTGATAAAATCTGTCCACATGTTCCTACTAAACTCATGCTGAAAATGTGTATTCCAAGCGACTGCATAAACATGCTGGTTATGGAGATCTGCTATCCCTCATTTTGAAAGAATATAAATTACCCCGCAGTTTTTTATAGTAAAAATGGGGTTCAGCCGTTTGTTCTGAAACTCGGGGCCCCCCGATTAAAATTCTCTTTGACCACCAGTCCTATCGAATTTGATTTTTTGATCTAGAGGCTATTGAAATATTGAACATCTGCGAAGGTCTGCTTAAATGTTCCATAAAAATTCTGAAAATATTCAAGCTCATTTTTTGGAGAGAAAAAAATATTTTTTTGTATTTTTTTTACGGGAAAAGGAAATACTTTGAAGAAAAAGTTGAACGGGCATAAGTTGATTATTATTACCTAAAGAATATGCCTGAATATTTTGGGACCTTTCTGAAGTAGAAAAAAATAAAAATCTAGGGAAATTCTTGGTCGAAATTATTTTTGTCTAAGAAATTCTGAAAACAGGCAGGCGTGTTCTCTGAACAAAAATAAGCAACTTTTGACTCTTGGCGTTTTTCTCTAAAACGCTTCTTTCTCCCTAAACTAATTAATAAAATTCTATGAATTCTTTTTTTTTTTCTCGCAGTTTCGATCTCTTTTCTAATGCAGCGCCCGCTGCTAATGGCACCGCACAGTCGTCTAAATTTTTAGAAATGTCATGTTTTTCAGACGTTTGAAGAAAAAATAATTGACAGTGTAGTTAAAGACAACATTCGTTTTAATAGCCAAGAATTACCGGGGACCCTGTATATAACACACAGTGTGTTCACGGATTGTTCTCGGAAGAATTTTTTTATTATTAATTTTGTGAGGAAAACTTATTGTTTATTAAAACGCCTGGTTTATATGAAAAGTCCAAGAATGATCATATTTTTCAAAATTAATGTGCAGGGTATCAAATATTTGCAAAAATGAAAAAAATTACAAAGAGTGAGGTGAATATTTTGATAAACTATGTTTAAAAAATTGTATGGATTAATAGTTATAGTCAATTAAGAAATCTTGACACCCTACTGCAAAATTATTTATCTGTTTTTCTCAAAGATTCAGGTTTCTGCAAACAGTTATTCTCTAAAGCATTTCTTTTAAACTATCTAGATTGTTATTAAATACTATTGCGTACCCCTTTTGATATCTCATATAAATAAAAATCGACAATAGTCAGATCAGGACTTCCAGGTGGCCAAGGAATTGGGAGATGAAATTTTCCTGTGATTTTCCAAAACCACAGCATTTAACAATAAACGCTTTTTGCTTCTTAGCATTTCTAGCAAAGTAATTTGCTATGTCAATTATAATAACATGGCATTGACATAACAATAGATATTGTTGATGTATGCTAGATTAGATTTGAAGAAAACTAAATATATCTTTTTTAACAAATCACTTTTTTAAATATCATTCTTCAATATTTTTACAATTAATAAGCTACCGATATGACTACCAGACTAATGATAATAGCAAACAGGCTTAGTCAGACTGTCTATCGGGTACTGGGTTTGATCCCCAGCTCCGACACTGACAATGTCGGTGTGTAATGGATGTTGCCTGCCTTTTCAAATGTATAACCCTCGTCCGGACAGCCTAGGTTATGGATTTTGTATTTTCACTGATTTCCGCCCTCTGGGGAACACCCCTAATACGTAGGTTCGGAAATTATAATTCGAGATAACCACTAACACAATTTTATTTGCTTATTATTTACAAAATGCTACTAAACTGACATAACCTTAAACTTCCTTTTTCCTTCTTCAATTCTTTGGGCCTTCCTGCCACATGTATGTTTTCTTTTTAAACGGTGCTAGGGGAATCTACAAAATATATCACAATTAACCAGTATGATACTGGTAAATAACCTCTACGCCTGTGACACGTTTACGTCAAAGGTGATAGATTTGATATTAGGACGGTATTTCAAACAAGCAACACTTTAAGATCTATTCTGACAAAGACGAAACAGAAGAACTGCGAGCAAAATTCAAAAAATTGCACTTATAGTACTCCGTGTGAGTGCGACAAACAATACGTGGGTGAGTCATCCAGACCTTTTAGTGTAAGATTGGGCGAACGTCAAAATAATATCAGAAAAAATGAAATTCAAAGGTCTATTTGTCATACACAGCAAAAAAGATTTTTCAAAAAGCCTTGAAAAAGGAAACAGATTAGATTTCCGAAACGTCGGCGAAATATTTAATTTCAAGTTTTTGTATCTATTTGTGTTGTTTATTTAAAAAAAAACAGCCTCTAACTGATCCTTTGACGTAAACGTCACAGGCGTACAGGTTATTTACCAGTATCATACTAATTAATTGTGATATATTTTGTAGATTCCCCTAGCACCGCTTAAAAAGAAAACATACATGTGGCAGGAAGTCCCAAAGAATTGAAGAAGGAAAAAGAAAATTAAGATAATGCCACAAATAACATTTAGACAATATAACCTTAAACGATATTTATTGTTTAATATTTCACTTTACTGTTCACTCTGGATCACTTAGGATTTATCGCTTTATACCCCACAGGATGGCGTTTGAAAAATCCTGAAATGTTCACCCTTTTCCATAATCTTCTCATACAGGTATCTGGAATAATCTAGCAAAGTCTGTCTGTCCCCATCTCTGTGGTGTTAGCCGAAACCCTATCATCCCGTGTCTTAATTACTACAAGATTAGATGTGGAGACATGCTAATGCCAGCCAGCTTGTTATGAAAAGTCAAAAAATGATCATATTTTTCAAAATTGATGTGCATGGTGTCAAATATTTTAAAAAATGAGAAAAATTACAAAGATTGAGGTGAATATGTTGACAAACTGTATTTAAAAATTGCATGGATTGATAGTTATAGTCAATTAAGAAATATTGACATCCTACTGCAAAATTAATTATCTGTTCTTCTCAAAGATCACGTTTCTGCAAACAGTTATTCTCTAAATCCTTTCTTTTAAACTATCTAAATTGTTATTAAATACTATTGTGTACCCCTTTTGATATCTCATATAAATAAAAATCGACAATAGTCAGATCAGGCCTTCCAGGTGGCCAAAGAATTGGGAGATGAAATTTTACTGTGATTCCCTAAACCACAGCGGCGCCACTGGCGTCATCTCTGTGGTGTTGGTCGAAACTCTGTCATCCGCTTTCTGAATTACTACAAGATTGGGTTTGGAGACATGCTAATAGATACAATCCCTGTTTATTAATTATGGGTGCGCTAATGTGTATCAGTATAATTCTCGCACTTTTCGTAAAAAATAGGAGTTTTATAAAGAATTGCCTTTCCTCCTAAACTTATTAACAAAAAAATGTTCCTCTTTCGAACTCAGTCCGTGGACACGCTGTATATTCTTATTTATTCGCCATAAAACTTAAATAGTTAGACATTTGACGCAAATCAACTAAAACCTTTGTAGACAATTAATACTTTAGTAAGCAGGACTCAAAAAAATAATGTCCCGGATAAACTGAAGCGAAGATCATAAAAAATTCAGGCAGGATGCGATTCCTTGTTTACTAAATATCCTTGCGTTCAATTTTATTTTCAAAAATAATGCTTTAACGGCTTGATAACAATCAATTGTTGACTTATCATCGCATAATTCATACGTTTAATTTCTTCATGTTAGGGCACAGAAAAAAAATCGGAGGAAAATTAGAAATATAGTCAACGTTATAAGGGAAACGTTAATCATTGTGTATAAGTATTTAATTTTGAAATTGTCGTTTTATTTTCTTTATCGTTATGTTCCGTTCCGTTTCTAGCAAATTACTACGTTTAATACTTCATGTATGTCACAATATGCAAACTATTTCCACGTTGTTGCAATTTTATTTCTGCTAATTAATAAGTGTTCTGTCAAGGATATCACTCAAACGATCTTTGAGATATCCTAGATACCTACATATAATTTTTGTCCTTGTCATACAAATAATTGTACGTTTACATACGTACTCAGTATAATGCCAACTTGTAATTACCTAATAGTTAATAGGAGAATAGTAATTAATCCTCAATGAGACCAGGTGTGTTGTAAAACTGATCTAGTTTTATTCATGATTACTTTGCTTGTGTATGCATGTTATACCGAAAGAATGACAAAAAAGACAGTCATAGACTTTATGAATTTTCAAACACATGTCTTTGAATAGACAGTTATAACCTTACTTGAATTACGGTAGCCTATGTATGATATTGTTTTCTTGGGTTGTCTATTTTACAAAAAAATATTGTTTCAGCGGCGGTAAAGAGGTTAAAAATACTTCATTTTTGTGAACGAGCCTCAAATTTATAAAACTCCACATTGCGAAAAATATGGTAATAAATGATGCGGAGATGTTATTTGGGCTACTCTTCCCTGATTTCAGATATATCATAGTTGATAGCCTAGACCTATCAACCGTGATAAATTTGAAATCAGGGCAAAAAGATCTAAAAGAATAAAAATGTAAAAATATGTATACAGGGTTTTCCATTTAAAAAACAACCTTCATTCTAATATCACGTGACCTATGGAAGCAATTGTTTCTTTAATTGCATTTAAAAAAAACGATGTCTAAGGAATCACTACTTCCACATCCAGATGTTTCATGCAAGTCACTTTAAAGGAAATATCTTGAGTAGATTTGCACTCTAGGATGTGGAAATTATTGGTCATAGAATTATAATAATATTTGGGGCAGATGTCATAGAAAAGTTTGAGGCATTGGTTTCTACCATATACGTTAAAAATGAAATATCTAGTTTACCCTACTAATTTTCCCCAATTCACAACCTACCACCTCCCATCCCTTCAATGGAATCATCACAATCAGATGTCATTACAATACATACGTGTACTACTACAATACATACGTGTACCAAATTTCAAGTAAATATCTCAATTTTATTTTATCAACCCCTTTAAAAACGGAGAAGGCGTGATGGGGGGTTGAAAAATATTTGAATAATCTGAGACCTTGGCTTCTAGTACATACACCGAATTTCAAGTTTCTGTACTCTTACCAGCTTGCTTCACTTATATTCCCCTATTTACCCCTATTTAACCCCAACCCTTCAACGAAATCATCTCAAAATATAATCTAGTTCCGGATGTCGTTATAATACATACGTGTATCAAATTTCGAATGAATTATTGAATTATTTTATTTTATCAACCCCTTTAATAATGGAGTAATGGTGGTGGGGGGTTGAAAAATATTATTAAAAAATCTGAGGCTTTGGCTTCTAGTACATACATCGAATTTCAAGTTACTGTACACTTACCAGCTTACCAATGAATATCTCAATTTTGTTTTACCAACCCCTTCAATAATGGGGTAGGGGTGGTGGGCAGTTGAAAAATATGAGGGAAAAATCTGAGGTCTTGGTTTACCCTACTAATTTTTCCCTATTCACAACCTACCACCTCCCATCCCTTCAATGAAATCATCTCAATCAGATGTCATTACAATACATACGTCTACTACTACAATACATACGTGTACCAAATTTTAAGTGAATATCTCAATTTTATTTTATCAACCCCTTTAAAAACGGAGTAGGGGTGATGGGGGGTTGAAAAATATTTGAATAATCTGAGACCTTGGCTTCTAGTACATACACCGAATTTCAAGTTTCTCTACTCTTACCAGCTTGCTTCACTTATATTCCCCTATTAACCCTATTTAACCCCAACCATTCAACGGAATCATCTCAAAATATAATCTAGTTCCGGATGTCGTTATAATATATACGTGTATCAAATTTCAAATGAATTATTGAATTATTTTATTTTATCAACCCCTTTAATAATGGAGTAAGGGTGGTGGGGGGTTGAAAAATAATATTAAAAAATCTGAGGCTTTGGCTTCTATACAGGGTGTTGCATCATGAGAGGGACATAGCTTAATAGGAGGTAGAGAACATCAGTGGTAACCGGAACCTCCCATAGAAATGTCTCATTGGGCCTTCACTACGAAATTACAGGGTGTTAAATAATTTTTGGCCAAACCTGTTTTTTGTCATAACTTTGACAGGAAATGAAATAACGGATTCATATTTGGTACGGCTAATGTACAAACGAGCCCCAAGAGGTACATGTATAAAAAAAAATATATCCAGGTCCGGACTCACTATAATTTATGTTTCTTCTTTGCATCAATAAAACATCACCCTGTATATATTTTTTTGAAATTTCGATACGATATTCGAAAAGAGCAAGAAAAAACAAACAAAATGGCCTATTTCATTTTTTTGTTACACCTTCGTGGTTCTTTAAATACGTTGTTAAATGTGCAAGAAAATGGATTACAGAACCCTATTAAATGAGAGGCACGTGAAATAAATAGTTTTATAACTAAAATTTGCAAAAATTCTATTGAGCCTAGGTGGTCTGGGTGAATCCTAATTCCGGCACGTTTTAAAGGTCCATTTTGGTAAAAAACTGTGGTCCTAATAAGTAATCGGGTATGAAATAACAAAATTATTAATCAATCACAGTAGGCTTGTTCAAAGAATAAAAGTGACAGATAATTTAAACCATTTAGGCCTAAGCAACCAGTTACTTTGATCAAGAAAATCATCAACATTTTATACTTAATAAAAATTGGAAGAGAACAAACTAAAATCTAAATAAATAAAATATTTTCCATTCAATTAACAATAAATAACAAAACAATAACTAAATGTGTTTAAAAATAAAACGTAATTGACACTAAAGTAAATTTTCAAAATGTCCTCCCCCAAATTCTGTGCATTTTCTTGCGCGTTTAGAAAGGTCACCAATTGCTCGACGTATCATTTCTGGATTATTCCGTATTTCGTCGCAGGTTGTAACGATGCGCTGGATTAAATGTTGTCTACTTTCAATTTCAATGCTATAAACCTCGTTTTTTAAGTGGCCCCATAAAAAGTAATCACAAGGGTTACAATCAGGAGATCTTGGTGGCCATTCATGTGGACCCCCGCGTCCAATCCATCTATTAGGATACACATTGTTTAAGTGTTCTCTTACTTGAAGGTTAAAATGTGGTGGGGCCACATCATGCTGAAACAACATGCCTCTTATACCGATATTTTCTAACATATTCGGTAAAATGTTTTGAAGAAAATCAAAGTAAATTTCACCATTCAATCTTTCTTCAAAAAAATGTGGCCCTATCAAATGTCTATTCACAAGTCCGACCCAAACATTTACAGAAAACCTGTGTTGCGAACGGCGTTGGCGTACCGCATGTGGGTTTTCATGTGCCCATTTATGATTATTTCGTGAATTGTTTACTCCATCCCTTGTAAATTGTGCCTCATCCGTAAATAAGGTTCTGTAAATGACTGGGCGATGATTAGACAACCAACGACAAAATGCCAGGCGGGGGATATCGTCGCCTTGTTGAAGACGCTGTACCTGCTGGATATGATATGGATGGTAACGTTCTCTTTTTAGGGTTCTCCATACTCGCCAATGAGGAATACCAGTTGCCAAACTGATTCGTCTAGTGCTCATATTTGGGTTTTCTTGAACTACGTTTATAATATTGTTTTGTTCCTGCACACCTTGTTGTAAAACACGCTCCACAACTGCAGAAGTAGGAAACTTTCCGTGTTGTCTTGCATACTGGAACACCGTACTAAAGGTTTTATGATTAGGGCATCGACGACCAGGAAAACGCAGCCGATATTCTCTTTCCGCCGACCTACCATTTCCATTACAGAAACCATAGATGAATATTATGTCAGCATATTCCCCGTTTGTAAATTTTACTGGCATAGTTAAAATATTTTCACAAGTTTTCACTAATTAAATGCGGATTATTGACACATTAAATTACTAACAAACAATTATTCAACTGTTTAGGAGATTTCTTTTTATTATCTGTCACTTTGAACAAGCCTACTGTGATTGGTTAAAAATTTTGCTATTTCATACCCGATTACTTATTAGGACCACAGTTTTTTTACCAAAATGGACCTTTAAAACGTGCCGGAATTAGGATTCACCCAGACCACCTAGGCTCAATAGAATTTTTGCAAATTTTAGTTATAAAACTATTTATTTCACGTGCCTCTCATTTAATAGGGTTCGGTAATCCATTTTCTTGCACATTTAACAACGTATTTAAATAACCACGAAGGTGTAACAAAAAAATGAAATACACCATTTTGTTTGTTTTTTCTTGCTCTTTTCGAATATCGTATCGAAATTTCAAAAAAATATATACAGGGTGATGTTTTATTGATGCAAAGAAGAAACATAAATTATAATGAGTCCGGACCTGGATATATTTTTTTTTATACATGTACCTCTTGGGGCTCGTTTGTACATTAGCCGTACCAAATATGAATCCGTTATTTCATTTCCTGTCAAAGTTATGACAAAAAACAGGTTTGGCCAAAAATTATTTAACACCCTGTAATTTCGTAGTGAAGGCCCAATGAGACATTTCTATGGGAGGTTCCGGTTACCACTGATGTTCTCTACCTCCTATTAAGCTATGTCCCTCTCATGATGCAACACCCTGTATAGTACATACATCGAATTTCAAGTTACTGTACACTTACCAGCTTACCAGTGAATATCTCAATTTTATTTTACCAACCCCTTCAATAATGGGGTAGGGGTGGTGGGGGGTTGAAAAATTTGACGAAAAAATCTGAGGTCTTGCGGCTTCTAGTACATACACCGAATTTCAAGTTTCTGTACTTTTACCAGCTTGCTTTACTTATCTTGCCCTATTTACCCCTATTTAACCCCCAACCCTTCATCAGAATAATCCCAAAATATGACATAGTACCTGATGTCATTATAATATATACGTGTACCAAATTTCAAACGAATTTCTCAATTTTGTTTTATCACCCCCTTTAATAATGTAGTGGGGGGAGATGGAGGGGGGGATGTAAATTATGATAAAAAAAATTAAGGGATTGGCTTGTAATATGTAAGTACTTACATCAAATTTCAAATTTCTGTACTCTTGCCAGTTTGCTTTACATATTTACCCATATTTACCCCCAACCCTTCACCGAATATCTTCATCCAGTTCCAGATCTCGTTATAATATGTACGTGTACAAAATTTCAAGTCAAATATCTTAAACCGTTCCGGAGAAAACAAAAAAAGTTACAGACCGACAGACAGACAGATAAAATTTTTTTTTGTCGCTCAAATTTAAAATCTCGACGTTTCATGACGTCTAAACCTTTTACAGGAAAAAAAATTTTTGAATTTCTTGTTTACGATTACTAGGTATACTTCCAATCCACTACGTGGATGTGGAAGTAATATTGTAACCCTATATTTTGTACCTATATAGGTATACAACCATACAACTCTTACACAAAACTTTTTTTTATCTTCAATAATTACAGAAATAAACGGGGGATCAAAATGTAATAATGAGTAACCCTGTGCCTGTACAACTCCTAAAAAACTAAATAATTTCGTCATTAAAATGAAAGTCAAATATTACCAAATTTTCAATTGAAAGTACCTAGATAGGTGTACCTACTATAAAATACTTATAATAATATTTAAATTTCACATGGTTCGTCAGTTATTTCTCAAGTAATGTAATAGTTTAAAGGTAAAGTGAATAGTGAATAAGGAAGGTACTTACATAACAGTTTTAAAATATTTTTCATTTATTATTTATTGTTGGCGGAATAACTCGTGCCCTCTCTTGAGTCATAGTGAAACACGAAGAGTAGAATATCCCATTCTTACATTTCTACCGTGTAGAGACCTCGATTATTTACAGGCGTGGCTTGAAACCAAGATAGAAATGCTAACTTCACACACATTTTACTTAGGTATTTATTCGAGAGATGTCGAGATTGATTGGTGTTATTATTGGCAGCATTGTTCAGTACTTCAGTAGTTCAGTTGTCATGTTGTCAAACATCAATTTTGCCAATGTGTAAACGGACCGGTTGGTTTAACGTTTGATAATTTTTCTTTATCTATAAATATATACAAACATGTTTCCAATGAGTACTCAATGTAAACACTGGATGTTCATTTGCGAAGAACAGTTAAATTCTTCAAGAGAAGGAGCTAACTTAAAACACATTCTAACCTATGGAAGACAAATGACTGTAAGGTTCCTTTTTCAAATTACGAAAGAAATATCTTAATTTGAGGTTCCTACTTTGATTTATAATATTTCTCAGTAAGTACAGTACATTTTAATATGATCTGTTTACAGGATGCTGTTAAATATGATTTTTTTCTTACACCCGAAGAAGAAAAGATAATGGTTAAACGATATGAGTTACATCTGAGAGATTTTTGTAAACGTTTCCAACCACCTATGCCCCGATGTGTAGTTGGAACTTCATTTCATTATTTCAAACGATTTTATATACACAATTCAGTTATGAATTACCATCCAAAAGAAATAATGTAAGTAAATGCTTAATACAAGCGAGTTTATTTATTTGTTTATGGAGGTGTCTTATAATTTCAGGGTTACTTGTATTTATCTAGCTTGTAAGGTAGAAGAATTTAATGTATCCATTCAACAGTTTGTTGCCAATATTAAAGGAGATCGAGAAAAGGCAACAGATATTATTTTAAATAACGAATTATTATTGATGGAGCAAATGAATTTTCATCTGTCTATCCACAATCCTTTTAGACCTGTAGAGGGCTTGTTAATTGATATTAAGGTTGGTATAAAGCTACTTTCAAACTTCTATTAAACTAATCAACTTTCTTTAATGCCGAATATAAAGACTCGTGGCTCATTACATGATCCTGAGCGACTTAGACCTGGAACAGAACAGTTTCTGGAGAGGGCTTTGTTAACAGATGCAATATTACTATATTCACCTAGTCAAGTAGCATTAGCTGCAGTCCTTTATGCTGCTTCTAAACTGCAGGAAAACCTGGATTCGTATGTTACAGATATATTATTTGGTGAAGATGGGAAAGGCAAACTGGAACATCTTATAGAAGCAGTACGAGGTATACAAGTTTAAAACTAATCTAATTTTCCGTAAAGTTAGGTTAGGTTAATATGTGAGTGGGCTCTTGTCACTATGACCATCAGGTCTATTGTGGCTCACTCTTAGTCATAGTTCGCCGAACATATTCAGCTGTAGAGTACTTATAGAGGAGCAAAATCGACCCAGAAATGTGTCGTTTATTTTTTTTGCGTAGAACCAGATGAAACTGTAGATTTTGTGGAGTAGGTTATTTGGGACCTGTAATGGGCAATTACGATATTTTTCTGTGGTACAGATATTTTTTATTTTGAAAGAACTTCAGAAATTGATTGTTCAGAAGATTTGTGTTTTTTTAAAATTAACATCGTCATATCTTCAAATCTAATTGAGCTATTGATCTGATTTTTTTTTTTTTTTTAATTCATGTACACACCTAAACGCTTCCAACTGTGTTTTTGTTTATATGGATTATTGTTTATTATTTTCTTTATTAACGTTGAAGTTATTAGGTATTTCACAAGGAATGCACTTATATTTTCACTAAGCGACAAACTTTTTTATTTTTGCAAATTTTCATGTACAGACAGAGAAACAATTGAAGTCAAGATATGGGAGAAGTTTTTGAAAAAAAAAAATCCTCTAGGACTTAGGTATAGTTTTTTATTTATGAATATTTTTGTGGCGCAGTAATATATGGCATGCACTCGGCAGGCGCTTGATTGCCACTGCAAGATTAAATATTACGACTGGTATGAACAAAAATTTGGAAACAAGTAGAAAGTAATTATTTTTTATTTATTTGCTTTAATCATGATTAGAAAATACTATTTATATATTAAGCAAATCACAACTTATACACTTTTATGTTTAATATAAAATTATATATTTTCTGTACATTGGTGCCTAATCTGGTCACGCTTATATACTAGTTAGGTAAACACTTTAAAACACTCATTATTGGTGAACCAATGAAAACAACTGCTCTTCTATATATTACTGACGAAGTTTTGAATTACATGACAGGATTTCTAGCATTTTAAAGAAAGAAAAATCTAAAATATTTAAATCGTTTATTTAAGTTCAGTCATTCACACTATTTTATTTAATATGAAATTATCTACTTTATGTATATTGGAGCCTAATATGGTCACAAATATATTAGTCAGGTAAGCACTTTAAAACACTCATTGGAGAACCAATCAAAACAACTATTCTTCTAGCTTAATACATAAATAATATTTTCTAAGTAGAAAGTATAAATTTTAGTCATTTTAACATACATGTTTATCGTTTTATAAATTTTTTAATTTTAACGATAATTTTAAAAAATCCTCGTCTTCTAATTCATCCATACATTCTGCACAATTATTGCACACCGCATATTTACACTGCTCACAACATTTTAAACCTTCCTCCACACAGTTGCATTTTTTGATACTGCAATTTTTATCAGAGCAATAAAGGTTTAAACATTGTCGTACAATATCTGGAATTGGTTTTTGATTTGAAAAAATTGGATTCCAACAATCATTTATTAAAGTCCATCCCAACCTTCGGTAGCTTCAAGCAGCGGATTTGGATCGTTACTGGAGTACCATATCTTTAACTGATGCATTCATCTGCAATTTTAGTACATATTGTTAAAGTTTTTTTTAAAGAATTTAAATCACTAACCTTAAGAAATGTTAGTAAAATGCATCAGTTGGTGGAAGTTCGGAAGATTGTTTATTAGAATTGATGGCCATTCGGAGACATAAATCATTAAGAGTTTGAATATTGCTATTCTTATTTTTGTATAACAAGAGAACATACTTTGTAGCTATTTATTTCCAATGCTTCTTGCTTAGACAGTAGAGGCAATTTCAACATTTTTTCGAGGCAATCAATGTTCTTCCTCAGAACATCAAATGCAGTCCTTTTTACAATTTTATAAAATGCACTTGAAATGTCGCATCCTGTCAGACAATGAATTGATAGAAAACATGAACAAATTGCTATTCCCAAATTTTATTTTATTTTATTTATCGATATGAATCGCTTGTTTGTACTATGTCCGAGTTGCACATATAATGTAATTGTACTCAAGTTAGGAAGAAAAGAATAAAAGTGAATAAGAAAAATCAAGATGTCGTTGTTCATTGATTTAACCAATATTTGTTGATAACAAGCCTTGCTTTCTGGGTCTCTGTACCACAGGCTTGTCATCACTACGCACTGTTTTTTTTTTACATATAATACACTCCATAATGAATAAATAATAACTGTTTTAAAAATAACTTCAGACAATTGTATTACACACGACAACATACACGATGTATACGAATTCACATTATATTATTACCACAGCACAAACATATTTAGTGCTCCTGCGGATGCAGTACTAGGTACCGGTAGTCACGCGCCTGCCGGTGTACATAGCTACTGCATTACAAAAATATTCATAAATAAAAAACTAGTCCGAGATCAAAAATTTTTTTTCAGAACACTTCAATTGCTTCGCTACATGTACATAAAAATTTGCAAAAATAAACGAGTTTGTCGCTTAATGAAAACATGAGTGCGTTCTTTGCGAAGTAATAACTTCATTGTTATTTAAAGATAAACAATAATCGATATAAACAAAAATACCATTAGAAGCACTTGGGTGTGTACTTGAATTAAAAAAAAAATCAGATCGATAGCTCAATTAGATTTGAAGATATGACGATATAAATTTTAAAAAACACGAATCTTCTAAACAATCAATTTCTGAAGTTTTTCGAAATTAAAAATATCAGTACCACAAAAAAATATCGTAAATAGCCATTTAGGTATGGGCCTAATATCAATAGATTTTTTAGGGATTTGGAAATTTTACATAAAAAAAAAAAATTAGCTCACACCGAAAATAGTATTATCTTTTTATGCAAGTGTCGTCAACATGATATCATTCCAAAAGGGTTGCTTTTAAGAGCATCATATGCCAGTGATAGATGCAATAATATCTTAAGAGCCAGTGCTGCAATGATTCGGGAAAGAGTACAGTTCCATATGCAAAATAAAGCAAACATTGTAAGAGACATTGAAATTATTTTAGATAATTTATGTCACAGCGTAGAAGAGGATGACTACAATCAAATGTTTAATAGTATCTTACGTACGTACAATATAGTTTTTAATTCACAAAAGAATAGACATTCAAATAAATTTAGATATTTATATAGTGAAAGACAACATATTGAATTACAAAACTTTCCTACAATAGTCCTTTACAAAACTGCCATCAACCTGTCAAATCGCGAACTAATTAAATCTGAGAAGCTAGTATTAATTAAAGGCTTGAGTTATGCTTTAACACCAAAGGCTATTCCTAAATTTGATATAAGAACTGCAATTGAACAGGCTGCACAGAAGCTACCATTAGATGATAGATAGATAGATTTATTCATGTTTAAGATTATAAAATCGTACATACGTCAGACAGAGTTACAAATGGGTAAAGATACAAATACATATAAGTATGTAAACAGTTAAACTCATAAAAAAATATTTACGAAAACCATACATAGAACCAAGAAGAGACAATAATGCAAAAAGAATATATATACACATGCGTATACTAGAGCGAAATATTTGTCAAAGACATTTCTAGTTTATCTAGTATGTAGAAGGCATTTGCCAGCAGAATTTTTTTTAATGCACATCTGAATTGATCAAGAGGTAGTTATTTTATATTGTGTGACACCTGTGCGCGATTTAGTTAGACCTTTAAGACTGAGGGATATATGCTCTTTCTTTCTAGTATTATAATAATGGTTTTCACTACGTGTAGCAAATTCATCAATGTGCTTTTTCACATAGGTAAGACACTCTAGTGCGTATATAGATGGTAGAGTTAGAATATCTAGATTTATAAATACTGGTTTGGCATCTGCTCGATAGCCTATTCCTCCCACAACCCTGACTGCTCTTCGTTGTAGGCCAAAAAGTCTATGTCTGCTAGCCGAATGCCCCCAAGCTAGGACACCATTAACAGTTTAGAGTGAAACAGTGCGAAACAAGTGAAAAAAACTACATTTTGATTTGCTTTTTGTCCAATTTGTTGGGATGATTCATTACATTTTCAGCAGAGAGTCGCAAGATGACTCAGTGCTTTGACATGTTTTATTTTTCTTTTTTTTGCATTGACTAAAGTAAAAGCTAACTACATTTTGAAACACGGAAAGGGCATCGGTTCTATTTTTATTTAGTAAATGAAAATAAGGAAATGAATGTTGATATTTTAAATATAACATTATCACTTATCAATTTGTAATATTTTATAAAATAATTCTATGGAATGCATTTTCGTAAATAACTCGTTTATTTTAAGTTTTTCGAAAAAACTCTATTTCAAATTTTTTGTCCAAAAAGGTCCACGCCTTATACTGGTTATAGAGATAGATCGACGGAATCGTTAATTTTCGACTTTTATTAGAAAACTGTTCGGAATTTGTAGAATTTATCAAAAAAATCAAGTTTTCCGGGATTTGTAGATTCGCTTTTGTTTTCTCAAATTTCTCACAAACGTCAACTAATAGACCTAATCGAGCCCTACAATTGCCATTTTTGAAAATCAAAATCGGACCTTCGCTTCGGGAGTTATTAATTTCTTTGAAAAATCATACTCGGCCCTGGAAACCACACTCGCGGTCAACGGATTCGGGCCGCCAGCAATAGGCTTGATTTGTGGCCGGGTACCTTTGATCCCACCAAGTCTCATCGAAATCGATCAATATTCTGGACAGTGATCGTGCTTCCTAGCCCGATTTCGAGAAAACCAGTTTTTTGAAAAAAAAATCAATTTTAGTTTGTTTTTCGACATAGCCTCCGGTATACTTATTTGTAGAGCTTTGCCAGCGGCACCATTCCTTTTTTTAAACGTCTCGATCCGACTACCCGTTATCGAGTTATTCAATTTCTCCCGAAAAACTCGAAACGTCTATATCGAGTACTTCCGGTTTCCGAACGGAGCCGAGCTTCCGGCGTTAAGGTTTTCTAAAGACCTCCTATTAACCACCCAAGTTTCATCGCAATCCGAAAACGGATTAGGGGGGCTGGGCGTGACAGACCGACAGACAGACAGACAGACAGACAGACAGACAGACCGACCGACTGACCGACGGACGGAATTTTCTAAATTCGCTCTCGAATCGATAGATATGACTTTCACATCGATCCGACGTTTTTTTCGGGTTTCGACGGTAAACCGGAAAAATGCTAAACGTATACTACATTTTTTTTCAAAATGTAGTAACAAGCAGTTCTAAGAACTTTCATAGACACTCTACTTGATAACTGCCGCAATGCATATGTTGTCTTTGCTAGGAATTCGGCTAATGAATACCGAATTCATTCTAAAATAGAATTAGAGAAACAGTATAAGACGAAAGATAATTGATAATTTAACATCCGATGAAAAACATTCCATTTCATCTCTAAAAAATGATCATAGCAGTAAAATTTTACCAGCTGATAAAGGTAATGCCACGGTAATCTTAGATACAGCTATATATGATACAAAAATTATGAACTTCATAAATGATGGAAATTATTCCAAATTAAATAAAGATTCTACAAATTCTTTAGAAATCAAAATATATAGAGTCTTATTTAAACACAAAAACGAATTTACAGATAGTGAACGAAAGATGTTAACTCCACATCACAGCAAACCTCCTCATTTCTATGGTTCGCCAAAAATTCACAAACTTGCCATTCCCTTAATACCAATTGTGAGTTCAATTAATTCTCCGTGTAGTAAACTCTCAAAATATTTATTAAAAATCCTAAATCCATTATCAGGTTCCTCTGAGTCGTATATTGAAAATAGCAAACATTTTTTTGAAAAGCTGTCAGAAAATCATTTTTAACAACATTCATCTAGTGGTCAGTTTTGATGTAGTAAGCCTATTTACAAATGTTCCTGTAGATAAAACATTAATAATAATTAAAAACAAATTGCAACAAGATGGGAATTTGGCGAATAGAACATAAAATAACATACTTTCGATTAAATAATGACTTCTATCAACAAGAGTTTGGGATGGCCATGGGTTCTTCATTATCTTCAATATTAAGTAACATTTTCATGGAAAATTTTGAGGAAAGTAATATTAATAATCTAGCTTATAAACCCAGTGTATGGTCGAGATATGTAGATGACATTTTTGTTTATGGCTTTATAGTAAATAATGTTTAAGTAATTTTTTTAATCAGATTAACGAAAAAGAACCTTCAGTTAAATTTACAATAGAAATAGAAAATAATGCATTACCTTTCTTATATGTTTTAATTAAAAAATCTGATAACACATACCAAACCAATGTGTATAGAAAACAAACACACAAACAGATACTTAAATTTCAATTCAAATCAACATATTAGTATTAAGAAAGGTGTTGTTACGTGTTTGTATGACAGACCCAAAATTATTTCTTCAAATGATGTAATATTAAGGAATGAAAAGCAATTTATAAAAACTGTCTTGTTTAATAATAATTTAATATTACATCATTTGAAGAAATAATTTTGGCTCTGTCATACAAACACTTAACAACACCTTTCTTAACACTAATATGTTGATTTGAATTGAAATTTAAGTATCTGTTTGTGTGTGTTTGTTTTCTATACACATTGGTTTGGTATGTGTTATCTAATTTTTTTATTAAAATATCTAAGAACGGTAATTCATTATTATTTTCTATTTCTATTGTAAATTTATTTGATAGTTTTGTTGATAGTCAGTTATTGAATATTAGTAGTAGAGAGAATATACTATCACAACCTGAGGTATTTAGGTCAATGGTAGAAATTCCATATCGGATAAATTACGAAAAATTGGGAATAGGTTTTCTGTACGAATGGTTTTTCAAACGGGCTCCACGCTTAGATCGGTTTTATCAAAAACCAAACCTCTAAATATTGTTCAGAATCCAAAAAAAATTATATTTATAGTGTTCTGTGTGAGTGCGGAAAACATTACGTAGGTGAATCATCTAGACCTTTCAAAGTAAGGCTTGGTGAACATAGGAATTACGCTAGAAGGGGGGAATTTGAACACGCGTGGGATAATAATCACAGGATTAAAAGGGACTCAGCGAAGATTTTGGAAAAAGAAAGCAACGGAACTAAAAAAAACTTAAAGAATCCGAGATTATTTTATTAAACGAGGATAGATGCGTTTCAAATTATTCAATAGATTTTTGTACTAGTTGGTTGGCCCATCCTTAGAGACGAAGTAAGTAAAAATAAGATAAATATAATTTAATGTCTCACGTGACTATGGAAATACATAAACAAAGAACTGTCATGGTTGATGGCCAAAAAGTTTTGAGAACGGAAGTAAATTCTCTTCCGAAACATTAACTGCCTATAGCTTTCATTTTCATTTTTTAGTTTATAATACTGTTCTAGTTTATATATTTTTAGGTGTGAGACTTTTTGAAACAGTCAAGTATTCAAGAACCAACCTCTGTCTGATCCGTTTGGTGCAAAGGTTTTTTCATTAAAAATGTTTAAATATTTTTCAGTGGCAAAATACCCAATAAGAAATAAGAAAATAATAAACCTGTTTGTACAAGATGTCTGCTAAGTTCAATTTGCACTATTCAGTTACTATAAGAAACACCTCTTTGTGAAATGCTTTATATATGATAGGTTTTCAATTTATTCGAAGTTGGCAAGACTCGATAGAAATATCAACTGCTGCAATGTTGGTTCTTTGGACATACTGTACTAATTATGAATGTTGTCATTCACATCATCAATTTATATTTTTTTCAATGTCATGAGATTTTTCTCTCAGCTTGAATACTACCGCATTAGAATGTAAATAACACAAAGTAATAGTAGGGGAGCCTGCGATGCTAAATGGGGATTTACTTGAGCGTCGTGGGGACCTATTGGATTTTGAAGATTAGATGGTAGAAAGAAAAAAGTTATATGATGTATACCCTTTTGCCGGTGGGGGGAGCGTCTACAGGCTTACAAAAATGTAAAAAAGAAACAGTCACATGGAAATACTCGAGGGCATCAGATATTGAAAGGGTATATGCCCCAGGTATCTCCGATGACGGAGGTATGTTAATCTGCCGGTTTGCATGGTGGGGGCGGCCGTACGAAAGGGTTAAAAATGAGGGGAAAAAAATGTATTCAAGCACGTCAGATATTCAGAGTGAACCCGAACGAAGCTCCTATTCAAAAGACTGACTATTCAGATGTGATGCAAGCTCGTGGCGGCTTTTTGAAAATGAAAAAAAAAAGCGCCATTTTGAAATACTCGAGCGCGTCAGATATTCATACAGACAATTCAGCTTGATGTCTTGGTTGTGCTGATCAAAAATCTGACTTTTGGAGGAATTTTCTTAATCTGACGGTTTGAAAAAAAAAATTTCTTTCATGATTTTTTTTACACTGAATGTGGCATATAAAATAGCATGCAAATAAAAAAACAACAAATTTTGTTAAAATTTGTAAAATAAGTTTTTCTGCACACGTAAATCTATTTCTTTTAATTATAATACATATAAACACATGTATTATATATATACTTTCGGTAATCTCATTCTCTGATAAATAATAAATAAATAAGAGGTAAAAAAAAAATTATGGCCGAGGTTAATAAAAAATGATATTTTTAAACTTTTTGATGGTTCTGTTGATAAGTATTAACTTTACAGAATTAACAAAGAATTAGTAAAAAAAATAAAAATTAAAACAATTTTTTTTTAATCTACATCTTCATCCGTGGAATTATCATCAGATAGCAAGTCTGGTTCGATTTGGTCATCAATTTCATCTACAGCTTGCATATGATGTTTCAGCTTATCGTACGTTATCCGTGATTTCCTGTTAATCGGTTTGCTCCGACGATAATCCAAAACCGTCTTGCATTTCTTTATTGTTTCCGACGTAAATTTAACAATCTATTGAGATGTATTTTGTCCACAAAACACACACTTTATAATATTGGCACTCATCGTCGTAGCAGATATTAAATTCACAAAATTTACTTCACAGAACTTAAAACCCAAACAAACAAGCCAGAGAGTATACATATAATACCACGAGTGCTGTGATCAGTTGTGATGGCGTGATGGCTTGCGTGTGGGGACAGTGTGATAGAGTGAGAGATAGAGAAAGAGTGAAAGGAAGAGAGAGGCGCAGAGTGTGGAATACATGCTTCACTGCAGCTGCACGAGCTAAACTTTATTGACGATTTTTGTTACTTCGGCTTGTGGAAATCAGCAGATTATATTTTTTTCGTTATCCTTGAATTGAGGCAAGAGATCCAGCTTCTGAAACAAAAATGTAAGGAACTCCAGCAGCAGATCGAAAAATCCAATAGCATGAAATCAAAAAGCAATCAGGCCACCGATATATTAAATAACGACAAATGTTTAAATGTCTTAAACAATGAGTACTTGACAAACATGGTTAAAAATATAATTCATACTGAAATTGGTATACTCAAAAACGAAGTGTCCGCTATCAAAGACAACAATATCCAGATCTTAAAAATAATCAAAGAATCTAACGAAAATAACGCAACTGGCACAATAACCACTAGTCACCCACCACCGAATGAAAGGAACCAACCCCCCCAACTTAAATATAGCACTGTAGCTGCTCAAAATAAGATACCAACCAGTTATAACACTGTAAGGGTTCAAAACAACGTACCTCTCGCAGATCAAGAAATAAGATCCAAACCATCAAAAAACCAATCAATGATATCAACGGAAACAAATAAAATAAATGAAATAAACTTGGAACATAGACACAATTATCCACTATTCAATAGTAATAGTCACGCAGAACATAAAACACCTAACCCACCATACAGAACATACAGGAGAAAGCCTCAAATAGGCATAGCAGAAAGTGATAATGAATCAAACACAGGTTTTCAAAGTGGCAATCCAGGACACAACAAGTCAAAAAAAATATGGCTCTTCTTAACTAGATGCAAAGACTCAGACACTGAAGAAGACATTAAACACTATATCTCCAGAAAAGCTGAGTCCGACATAAACTCCATGTCAGTTAAACATATACAAACCAATAACCCAACACCAAACAGAAAATGCTTCTTACTGGGTGTTGACCCATCTATCCACCAATTAGTATACCAAAACAATTTCTGGCCCAGAGGTGTAGCATTCGATCGTTTCAACTTCCGAAGAGGACAACGTTTTTTAGACAATCCGAGGCCAACCCCGAGGACTACCCCAGAAAGTCCGAACCAAGCTACAGGTTTCACGTAGAGTCAAATCCAGACAAAAAAAAAATGTAAACACCGACTCAATTTTCTTCACCTTAATATACAGGGTCTATCTAAAAGTATTCTCGAACTAGAAGCTTTCTTAATGAGTAGTAAGTCCTTTGACTTTGTATTACTGAACGAACATTGGCTAAAAAAATTGGAATTAGACAACATAAACATACCCGGATATTATGTGGTTTCTGAGTATTGTAGACAGCGTTTTGAAAGAGGAGGGGTGTGCATTCTAGCTAAATCTAACTTGAACTGTCAAACACTCAATATTAGTCATATTTCTGAAGAATTTCACTTTGAAGTTACAGGAATCATTTATGAAAACCACCAAATAATCACAGTATACAGGTCACCAAGTAATGGCAACTTTGACATCTTTATTGAAAAACTAACTGAAACTTTAAATAAAATATCAATGCACAAGAAAATTGTATTAACTGGTGACTTCAATGTGAAATTCAACACCAAAGATCCACAAGCTTTAATTATTTGTAACCTGTTAAGAACATTTGGTTTAAAGCAAACAAATTTTGCGAGTACTAGAAAACATAACTGTTTAGATAATATATTCAGTAACATCGACTCTCACATAGCTATAGAAGTAGTGGGGATACATTTCTCTGATCATGATGGCTTAGCACTCCAACTTGGCACTAACATAATACCTAGCAAAAAGAAAAGAATAAATTACAGACCCATAACTGACTCAGGTCTTAGACAGTTTTTTAACCAAATCGCAGACACAGATTGGAGTTTCATTGATAGTCCCCTCACGAATGCGGAAACAAAATTTGAGACATTTAATAACACTTTCCTAGACACTATTGAAAATTGCTTCCCAGTAAAGTCGAGAATTATGACACCAAATGATAATGGTCCAAAAGTAAATTGGTACAATGACCAACT
This sequence comes from Stenurella melanura, assembly GCA_963583905.1. NCBI lineage: Eukaryota > Metazoa > Arthropoda > Insecta > Coleoptera > Cerambycidae > Stenurella > Stenurella melanura. The sequence goes on from OY757310.1 coordinate 89,717,408, forward strand.
AAAAGGTATGCGAAACAACTTAAACCTACTTACCGACATTAACAAAAACGACCCAGCCCTTGTTACTAATGATTACCTAAAAAAATACCGTAATAAATACCGAGCAGAATTAACAAAAGCAAAAAAACAGGCATACGATAACTATATAGAAAAGGCGGACAATACCCAAACAGCCCTGTGGCAAGTAATAAAAAGCAACAATAGAAACCTATCATCATCAACTCCAGATACAATTAATGCAACCACATTTAATTCATTTTTTATAAACATTGCTGAAAATATCGTAAAAAACTTACCCAGATCTGACATCAAACCTGAACAATACCTCAGAAATATTAATATACAAAAGGTTTTCAAATTTAGAGAAGTATCGTATAATGAAGTGAGAACAGCAATTACAAACCTAAAAAATAGTAAAAGTAAAGATGCATATGAGATCAATGTCAAACTAATAAAATCAGTGGTAAATCAAATAGTCTACCCCCTTACAAAATTAATAAACCACTGCATAAACACTAATACTTTTCCCGATCTGCTGAAACTATCAAAAGTTATTCCAATTTACAAAAAAGGTTTAAATTATGATCCAACCAATTACCGCCCAATATCACTGGTGCCTATTTTTGCGAAAATTTTTGAAGTCCTTCTAAAAAATCAGATAACTGAATATTTCGAGGCAAATAACCTGTTTCACCATGGCCAATATGGATTCAGGAACAAGCGCTCAACTACACTTGCCATAAACAATTTCACTGAAATTGTTCTGAATCATTTTGAAAATAAAAACTACACTAAAGCCACATTTTATGACTTAACAAAGGCATTTGATTGTGTGTCACATGATATCCTCCTTCTTAAACTTAAACATTACAAATTTGACAAGAACAGTTTAGAGCTCTTACAATCATATCTTTCAAACAGATATCAGTATGTATACTATAACCTGGAAAGATCACAAAAAGAAAAAATTAATCATGGTGTCCCCCAAGGATCGGTCCTAGGACCGATCCTTTTTCTTATTTATATAAACGATTTATCTTACAGTGATTTAGATGCGAACTTTATACTTTTTGCTGATGATGCGACAATCCTTGAACACCACCATTCACTAGACACGCTAAATCAAAATTATCCTAACACACAATCAAACATCAAAACGTGGTTTTTAACCAACTCCCTGAATCTGAATGAAACTAAAACTCAAACGTTGACTCTCGCTTTAAGAAATCTTGTAAACATTAATACTTGTGAATCAGTAAAGTTCCTGGGAATCCACTTGGATCCACTGTTGAACTGGGAAGAACATGTTACTTCCCTCTCCACAAATCTTTCAAAAAAAATTTATCTTATCAGAAATCTAGCTAACTCACTATCCCAAAGAGTATTACTAACAGCCTACCACAGTTTTTTCCATTCGACTATGACTTATGCCATACTAAACTGGGGACATTCCCCTCATGCCTCAAAAATTTTTAGCCTACAACGAAAGTGTTTGAGAATAGTCACAGGATTAAAATACCAAGATGACTGTCGTGAACAGTTTAAAAAAACACACATTCTCACTGAACCATGTGTCTACATTCTTGAATGTCTTCTGTATATAAAAAAAAATCAAGACAGGTACAGGGTGCGAAGCGATACACATAATTACCCTACAAGAAATAACAATCTAATTGCGCAAAACTTCCTACGTCTCACAAGGAGCAGAAATGGCACAGGATATTACTGCATAAAATTCTTTAACTGTCTCCCCAATACCATTAAAGATCTAAACATAACACGCTTTAAATTCAAAATTAAGACATATTTGCAGACAAAATCCTTTTACACTATACAGGAATATCTTGCCAATGATTTTTCAGACATGAATTAAGCATAAGGTGAAGAAAAGTGATAGGTGCCATCCAATCAGCGATATATATCTTGAATTGTTAAATTATCATATAAACTATTCTTATCTTAATGAACTCTCTTTGCTGTTTGACTTGTATAAATACTCTGTATAATTAATACCAATAAAATTTGTATTGTATTGTATTGTATTGTATTATTTCCTTTAAAATAAAAATAAAAAATCGACCGCGCTTGAGAATGTCAAGGTGACCTTTTTTTTTGCAAGTTTGTGATGAAGAAGCAGTGGGATACGAATTTGATGACCTCTCATCAATATTTGTAAATAACAACGTATGATGTTAAGCAGCCAGTTATAATTCTAAATAGTGGTCGGGCGATTAGTTTGTCTAGATATTATCCTTTTGCAATGCCTCTGGTGAAGATTGTGGGACTTGAGATAATCACTTATCATGCTGTCCTTAATTTGTGGTTCTACTGTAGTGATTATATAGCAGTAAGAGGCTGTCGGGGTGTTTCGTGGAGGTTGTGAAGATGCTGCAGTTTCAGTAAAGTTTGTTAAACTTTTATCTGCATGATTCTTAAGGTGGAAGTAACAATCATTGTCTTATTCATGTTCTTTTTTAAAAGAAATCCTTGTTGAGTTTTAATTATGACATTTTGTGAGTTTGGAATTTTGTTGCCCATATGTCAGACATTTCTATTCTTGTTTTCTTATCTGTGGGTTTTAAGTAGAATAAATTCTTGTATTGTTTATGTGTAATTTCCTGCATTTTTGCAGAATAGTTGTGGTGTTTTGGTGGGTGGATAGATGGTTGGTTAGTGTGTGGGGTAATGTTTGCTATGTTAATATTAATTTCTGGTTGTGGTTCTGTAGAAATCCATGTGTAGCTTGTACCTGGATAGTTTTGTTGTAGTGTGTGGCCATCAGCTTTAGCTAGATTAGTATTAAGTGTGTGAATGTTTTTATTAGTTCCTTGTATCTTGGTTCCATAATTGTCTTTTTGTTTCATTAGTTAGAGAAGTTTTTCTTTGATGCTGATTGATTTGATCCAATAATTTCCTGAATATCTTCTTGTGAAATAGAATTTTTCTTACGTTTCCTCTTCTTATATTCATGTATTAACCACTCCATGTCTTCATTTTCAAAACAGATAAAATTGATAGACATCGCAAGAAATAAACTTTTAAAATCAGAGCTGCTGAAGTGGTGTGACCATCAAGGTCTGGTTTATTGTAAATATAATAAATTATGCATACGTAGGTTTAAAAGAATTTATAACATTCTTTTGCATTTGAAACAAACCCGTGTTTGTTAGATTTGGATAATCTAAACAGGCGCATTTTTTGTGGAACCATGTTAAGCATGAAGCAGATCTAGCACAGTTTGACTTTTTATTAAATGTAAAAAAAGTACATTGTGCACATTTTATGCCACTTTTCTCGTTTTAGGAGTCATACAAATTTTTGGCTATACACATTAATGGCAACCTAATTTGTAAATGAAAACCTCAATTAAATGTTGGATCACTTTGTTTGGAAAAAAGTCGATCATAAAACAAAAGAATAATATTTGAAATTCATAGATATAAGTGATAGATCAAAATCCCAGAGCCACCAAACCTAGGTCATTTTAGCAAAGTTAATATTTTGGCAATAAATAGTGTGATATGTAGTTAAGAACGTATGCATATTTGCTAGCTTGAAAGTGGGGTCCTTTTTCAGATAACATGTACAAAAATACAAAATAACCTTACTAACCTACGTTAAATTATAATAGCTCGTTTCCATATATGTTTGACAAAATACTGTGGAAATTCAACATTCATTATTGCCCAGACACTTTCTGTAAGCCCTAACTTCCGCCATCTTTAAAGCTCGAAAAACCCAACCTAACCTAACATCATACATTTTTTGTTTTGCTTCGTTTTTACATAATTGGTAGTAGATATGATTCCACGGTTATATTAGGTTAGGTTGGGTTTTTTTTCGAGCTCTAAAGCATCTGGCGGAAGTTAGGGCCCACGGAAAGTGTCTGGCAATAATGAATGTTGATTTTTAAGTATTCTGTCAAACATATGAAAACCAACTATCGTACTTTAACGTAGATTAGTAAGGTTCTTTTGTACCTTTTGAACCTGTTATCTATAAAAGGGCCCCGCTTTCAAACTAGCAAATATGCATACGTTCTTAATTACAATATCACACTATTTATTGTCAAAATGTTAGCTTTGCTAAAATGATGTAGGTCTAGCGGCTCCGGGATCTTACTCTATGAGCAAATATTCATATCAAGCTGTTTACTTTATTGACAATATAAAACATCATTAAATAATATGAAGAATATTATTATTCTTATTATTTTACGTTTTTTTTTTATAATATACTCCATGTTCGAGACTACTGTTATAGCTCTCGTGCCTTCAGAGGACTTAATTAAAATACTGCCTACTGAGAACTTCTCGTAATCAGTTAATTTTCTGGGAACAATCATAGACAATAAGCTATGCTGGGATCACCAAATTTGACATATTTGAAAAAATAAGTTATGCATATTAAGGCAGTTGAGTATATTTAACATTAAATCTCTGATAAACGTTTATTATGGACTTGCATATTCACATTTGCCCTACAATATTGTGCCTTGGGGTGCTGCCTCAAACATAAACCGTGTGTTCATCCTGCAGAAGAGGCTCATCAGATTATTATTTGACATAGCGCCAAGATAATATTGACTATTCATAGGATCTATATCGTAAACACTATTAAATTTGTAAAGAAGAACTTAAATAATTTTGAAACAAACTCAGATACTCATTCGTATAACACAAGACAAGGCCATATATTAAAAATAACCAATTACAACACGACTTTCTAAAAAAGATCTCTGTATCATGCTGGTATTAAAATGTACAACAGATTGTCACCAGATATCAAAAATATGAATTCTGTAAATAAATTTACTTCTTGTTTGAAAAACTTTCTAGCTGTAAATTGTTTCTACTCAGTTGAAGAGTACATGAATCATGAGCCGCAGTGATGCAAAATGACTTTATAATACAATCAGTGTTATTAAGGTTAGGTTCACTACAGTGATTTTAACTAGTTGTAATTTTTTACTGATTTATCTACAATTTTTTACTTTTTATCCTAGATGTTTGTAATGTGACGTTCATATATATACCATGTATATCTAATATGTGATGATGAAATAAATAAATAAACCCCTCCGCATTATGCCCCTCAAGATACAATCTTAACGCTTGGGCTATTACAGTAGTTCCCTTAACCTTGGTTAACTGAATATGTTTTTAATGGATGATGTTTTTTCTATTTAGGTATCCGTTCAATGGTTAAGATGGTAGATTCGCCTACAGATAGAAATCAACAGAAATTATTAGATAAGAAACTAGAAAAATGTCGAAATGCAGAGAATAATCCTGACAGCGAAATGTAAGTGTCATTTTCTTGTAAGAATTTTATCTGCTCTCTAATTTTGTCTAATCTGAAAAAGCTAAAAGTAGTCGAAGTTTTCAACTACTACCAAATTTTAAAAGGTTTTCTTAACTGTGTCTTAATAGCTAGGGAGTTGATAGCAAAAATTTGTATATGATTTTATTGTGTGAGTCAAGTTGACCATTGTAAAGATGTATTAAAAAGCCTGAAAAACCACTTCAGTCATTACGGCGTTACTGATTTTTTAATTAACAGTAAATCAAAAATGCAATAAAAAGAAAAGTGTATGATTTTATTGTGTCAGCCACTTGTTTTAAACGTTGCTTGTCAATATGACATTGGTATAAATGCAGTCAGCTGAAATGTATGTGTCTGCGTTTTTTGCAATTTTTTTTTTTTTATTAATTTATGATATACTAAAAATTAAGTGATTTTGTTGTCGGTGTACCTTATATTAAAAGTTTCGCAAAGTGATAAGAAACAATAAAACAAACTTCAGTCACATGTGTACTGCTGCGTTTAAAGGGGGTGAATTTTCAAAAATGGGGTAAAAAAAACGCTTCTATATTATTTTATTGTGTCAGCCACTTAGCAGGAAGCTTCCTTCATATGTAAAAAACATAAAAAAATAGTGGCTGAAATATACGAAGCTAATTTTTCATTGGATGACGTTTTTTAATAATTATACACAGGCCGACTAAAAACAGAAGGTGGGGCTGTACTTTCAATCAGAACTGTCTTGTCCCATGTTTTCTGACATGCTGTAATCAATTCTGATATTAAAAAAAGAATCTACCGCATCATTTTTTGTCTACCACCCCTATTATCCCCTAAAAAGAGCAAAATAAAGATCTTGTTCTAAGGTTCTGATCTAACTTTTCTGGAGTATTTTGACGCACTGAAGCCAATTTTGGACAAAAACAATTTTCTGTCATGTCAGCTGCTCCCTACAACCCCCTTTTATCTCCTAGGGATGGTACACGGAAAACTGAGACGATGGAAAATTTGTTTGTCCAAAATTGCTTCAACACGTCAAAATACTTCAGAAAAGTTAGATCGGAACATTAGAACAAGATGTTTATTTTGCCCTTTTTAGGGAATAATAGGGGTGGTATTAGTATCATTTTTTTGTCCAAAACTTGCCTCAGCACATCAAAATACTTCAAAAACAGGTTACATCAGAACCTTAGGACAAGACCTTTTTTCTCCTTTTTAGGGGGTGAAATTTAATAACTTGTTTCATATTTTCGAGTCACTGTAATACTTACTATCCTGTCAATTTAATTTTTTTTTTTCAACAGACGTTGATCTTTGTTCTGATAATATAAATATTATAAAATACGTTATGTTGTAAACGTACAATATATAATAAAAAAAAAATGTTTTTTTCTTAAATCCATCATCTGATGCTGTATCTCTTTAAACTCTTTAATTAGACTTACAATAAAAATGTATATACAAAGAATGTAGGAAATGATAGTTTTGAATCTTGTTTCCATCATTTTTCTCATAGAATCGAGCATTGCCGATTTTTTCTGAAAAAAACAATTTTGTGCATCTTTAATGCGAGCCTCACCCCACCCCCAAGGTCGAAAACTTGTATTTTTTATCAGGGCCTCCACTTATACAATATGTATCAAAATAATTACTGCTCCACCTTTTGAAGGGCATAGACTCTGATTGGACTATTTTCTTACTTTACGACATTTTTTCGAGTAAATTGGGAATATTTCTGAAAATCAGCAACGTACACATCAGCCAATGCTTTTCTCGACTTATAGATATAAAAACTAACAAATTAAAACCAATGCGAAATACAATGAAATGACTTAATGTAGATCAATTTTTGCAAGTTAACAATTAGTTTTATAAAAAATCACAGGCATGGACTTCAGCCAACCATTTTTTTGTTTATATTTTAGATAAATGAACAATTTTATAGATGAAACAATAAAATAATATAGGAGCATTTTTTTTGCAATACTTTATTCCATATTATTGTTAACTACAATGAAATCATATACCTATATTGCCACCAGTTCCCTAGCTATAAGTTGCCGATGTAACTCCTTGAAAATCCAGGATGATTTCTTACAATGAATGTCAATTTTTGACATTTGGCAAATTTGAAATGCAAATCGAAACAGCATAATCATTACAAAAGGATGGCATATGCTTAGACAGCAGTTTTTAATTCAATGACCATCTTTGATCAAGATTATTCTGGTATCATGGTAGAAAAACGTTTATGGCAGCATGTGTAGGAAGCATATTTCCACACACTAATGTACGATGTTGCCACCATGTCAAATTAGTTGTACAATTGTCGTAAAATGGTTTTTAAAATAATTTTAACAACTGTAGATCGTATGAAGGTTGTTATTAGGTTATACTTATGATTATCAAAATTTCATGTCGCATGAAGGTTATATGGTATACATAAGACGAATAATTAGATGCTAAAAGTGAATGGTTTTTAAGAAGTCGTTATGAGGTCGTAAAGACAATACAACGCTTAACACAACTTAAGGAATATAGTAGTGTAGAGGTCTTTAAAAATATAATCAGTGGCGGCCTGTGAAATTTTGGTAAGCTATAACTTACTAATGGAGCATGGGACCCATGCCAAACTTTAATGGATCACTACCAAGACTAAACGGAAACGTTTTGTGAAAAAAAAATATTTGAATGGAATTTGCGAAATTTTGTTTCAAAAAGTGCAGTGATACCCTGGAATGTGGGAAAGTACTTCTAAAATATCTATAGTGTATTTTTTTTTCGAACAAGGAAGAAAATATAAGGATAGGTTTTGAATCTTATCAAAAAATCTTCATTCTTTATAAAATTACATCATTTTGAAATTTTATAAATTAAATATCAGTGTAAAATAAAATTTCAAAATGATGTACCTTTATAAAGAATGAAGATTTTTTTGACAAAATTAAAAACCTATCCTTATATTTTCTTCCTTGTTCGAAAAAAAATACACTATAGATATTTTACAAGTACTTTTCCAGATTCCCGGGTGGGCACTTTTTGAAAAAAATCGCAAATTCCAATCAAATATTTTTTCACAAAACGTCTCCATTTGGCCTTGGAAGTGGATCCATTAAAGTTTGGCATGGGTCGAAAGCTCCATTAGTAAGTTATAGCTTACCAAAGTTGCACGGGCCGCCGCTGAATATAATGTGGCCTCATGATGACCTTGTAGAAAGATAGTTATACTGAAATAATTAGGAAACATGATAGGACCTTGACACGAGATAGGACCTGAAATTGAAGGGAGTCATAAAGTATAGGTTATATTCATTTTGAATACAACTTTCATATGACCCATAAATGAAAATATGGCGTCCAAAAATTAATAATAGTAACAAAAGTTATATCAATTGTCAATACGATCTCGATACGACCTATAAACAGAAATAATACACTCCAAAAAGTGACAGTTGTAACAGAGGTTCATAAGACCTTGATATGATTCATAAATAAACATATCAAATGTTAATGTTATTCTGTTAGTAAGAATAGGAAAGTGAACGTCTCTCATTCTTATAAAGTTTAAAGATAAATTTTACAAGAGATTGGCATAAATATAAACAGTCAGCGACCTATAGAAGGGCAGTTTAAAAATAAGACTGAAAGGTAGTTTAAAGCATGGAAAATGACAATATAGTCATATGAAGTGACAATTGAGTCATGTGAACGGCGTGAACATGCCATTGGTGAGTCGATCATTATTACTATATGGTGAGTAATAGTCTATGTTCGTATGTAAAATATAAAATGCCTTCAGAGTAATTTAAATACAGTCTTATGTTTGTTTGATGATTTCACATACAAATTTATAACTATTAGGTCATAAGCAGTCTCGGCCATATTTTGTGTTTGAATTTCAACCAAAGGCATCCATGATTGACAATCAAAAACATTAAAACTTTAGTTTGCAGGCTTTTTACATATAAAATTGACTAGAAAATATGTCTTTAAATATTTTCCATTATTCTCTACAAATGTGTATACATTCTAACCCTTTGAAACTAATGTTTAAAAATCCTTTATTTTTTATGAATTTTTAAATTTTCTTTAATTTGTATTATTCTGAGAACGAGTTGTGTTTTTTATGGTATCTTCAACACGTTTGCAATAAAATTTAATCTCCAGCTGTTTTGGCATCATAAAATTGCTAGAAATTGATTTAAACATTTAACATTTCCTTAAATAACGCGACTTGGTTCATACTTAGCAGTTTGATTGTTGATCTTTTATTTTCCGTATTGTAAACGAATGAATACAAGACATACGTATAGGTAAAATATGTACAGTACATACTGATTCGTTACTTTCTTTTCTTTAAGACTATTTCGTCATATGAAGGTTCTGAAAAACTGAAACTGATTCAATAGGCTATTGACCTAGGTCCTTCAGCCAAATTAAGATTTAAATTATTAATAACTTTTTAATTTACTGATCGATCTTGTTCAAAGACGACACTAGCTAACACTGATTTATTCTCGAAAGGACACCTGCACATTTTATATAGATAATTGTCCTCCACCAAATTCGTTACAATTGAAGTATATTTGTTGTTCCTCCTGACATGCTGCATAAAAGTCTCAATAGATCCAAGTCTCTAAAATGAACAGTTTTCGAGGTAACAGGTGTCAAGGAAGTGCCAAAATAAGCAAACACATAGTAGTGTAACGTAGAAGATTCGAAACAAATGCAAAAGAAAAACATAAGGCTAAATATGAATCCGTGCCAATATGAAGTAATGCACCAAAAAAACCAAAAAGTAATTTCGGGCCCATGTGGCCTATATCTAACTTGAAGCCCCATAGAGACCAAATCATTTATACCATTCGAAAATCAGCTTATTAAAGTGCAAAACTGTTTCTCAGATGCCAACTGACCAAATAGTCTAGTGTCACATTAGGCCCATGAGGCCGCTTTACATAATGCAACTAGGTCTTTATAATAAAAAATCAGTTTACAGAAGTGAGAGTATGTTTTTGCAATGCAAACTGATCTACATCGTCTTGGGCTGTATTGGGCTATCTGGTTCAATCCCACCACTTTGTAGTGAGGGAAATTATTGTTGCTCTCTGATTGGTCCATTCAAATTTGCCGCCATGCAGTTGCAACGCCAAGCAGACGAAGGCAAACGACTCATCGCCATCAGTCGGTCGGAATTACCTTACCGGACTGTGGTGCTTGGGCTCCTTCTAGCAGTCAGAGGTTTTACCTCTATATGACGCAGGGGGGTGTCTACTAATCTGAAAAACCTGGGATTGTCAGGGAATTTATTTTAGTCATAGAAAACCTGGAAATATCAGGGAATTTGCTAAACTAAGCAGTATAACCTGTAATTTGTACTTTCAGATAATTATTAATACAAACTATTTAATCTGTTAGAAATGTTTCGCAGATGAAGATTATGAACACTTCTTGATACAAATTTTATATAGCCATATGAATGCGCGAGCGCACTTCTCCAATTATTATTTATTGCTAGTAGTTCTAGAGTTGCTTGTCTATAGCCAAGTTCGGATATTACATCTGATTGATAGGACGCCTCACAATCGTTCGTTTATTGTAAATCGAGCTAACCGAGTTAAATCCGAAACGTTCGAATATTACAAAATGATGACCTCAGACGAAGATCGACTTGCTCGGACGTTTTTGATGGAGCAGAAAGATTTTTAGTGCGCGCATGCGCAATTCTTGAATTGTAACGGTCTCAAAAAGTTATTTGAGGTTGGAAAATCAGACCTAGTAATCTAGACAGCTTGGGTTTCGGGCACAGATTATATGATTATAAACGGAAATAGATAGAGTTTCGAGTTTGTGTTCTGTGTCACGACAGGCATTATTATTATTATTGTATTTTATTTTCATTTGCGCCCTCAAATGGATGAAACGCAGGAAGTGGTGTTTCTTTGCAATATTTGCAACGAAGTATTCTGCACTCAAGAAGAAACGACCCTACATATGGAGTCTCATACTTTCACAAGTAAGTTGAAAATAATAAATATAATTATGTATTTCAAAGCAAATCCTTTCTTTAGGTGAATTTAATAAATTAAACAGTGTGTCTATGGCAGTTGTTGAAAAACATGTTCAGCTCCCCGAGAATTCGCCAATGCAGTTCCCAGGTTCGACGTCCAAAACAGATACAAAACTGTGGAATAACCGAAACATATTGCTTCTCATCGAATTAACAAAAAAATATGATGATGACTTTCAAACCAGCGTGAAAAAATATGTTTGGCATAAAATAGCTGACCAAATATCCGAAGAAACAGAGTCAACTGTAACTGCCCAACAATGTGATACTAAGTGGAAAGGCCTTTTAGCAATGTATAAACAAATTAAGAAGCATAATGACACATCGGGAAACACTCATAAATATTGGGAATTTTATGATACCATGCATGAATTACTCCATAAAAAACCAGAGATCAATCCTGTTGCTACCTGTAGTACTAGAAAAGGGCTTAATATTGGCGCAGGTATAGTATTCTTTTCCTACCAAGTACATTATTTTATTATGACATCTTTAGGTGCTGTCCAAGATTTAGACGATATTCCTCAAACATCATCTGCTTCAGAGCAAGATTCCTCATCAGTTTCATCAAATTCAAAACCGTTTGAATCTAGTTTCATGAAAAAGAGAAAACAACAAAGCAGTCCTGCAGAGAAAAGACATCGCGAAAAAATGTTGCGGCAAGATAGGTACCTTGATATTCTGGATAGATTAACAAATGCTGTAGAACAAAAAATAGGAGACCGTCATGAACCTGAAAATTTGTAATATTTATATTATATTAATAATGAAGTTGGTGATTGTTTCCTGTTTTGCTTGTTAAATACCGAATGTTTATCAATGAGTTAAAACATTTTATGTTTATTTTGTTTTTTCTTTTGTTAATTTCCTGTTTGATATTTTAATGAAGTTAACAATTTGATTTCAAGTGCAATTATCTAATCATTATACGAATTTATTTTATAGTGCAATTGACTCATAACAGTAATTTCGTAAAATGAGAATTCAATTTCTCATCTTCGGCTTACCTGGGGCAGTCGGTGAAATTTAATTTTTTTTTTTTTTCATCTTTGATGCACAAGACCCATACGAAATATGGGAAATAACATTTAAAGAACCACTTCTCTCTAAAATAAATTGAAAAAGCAGTTAACAAATTGTTTTTAAAAAAATTCATACGTTTGGAGTTTATAAGAATATTTTCATTTTGAACTGAGATACAACAAACTCAAATTTTGTAATTTGCAACAAATTAGGTATAAAAGTTTGTTGTATCTCAGTTAATAATGAAAATATTTTCAAAACTCCAAAACATATTTTTGTACTTTTCTGAAACGTAAAAGTATACGAGAAAAAAATGTTTTTAACAGGAGTCCCTAGGCCAAGAGTGGTAGACGAATTTTCAATTTTTTTTTTTTGCATACTGCTTTTTCATTTTCTTTTAAGGTTCGTTAGAGGAATGCTACTCTAGATATTATTTACCAAATTTCGTTCATTTCTCATGTTCCACAAACGAGAAAAAATAAATGGGAATTTCACCAGCCGTCACCACAGTTGATATTGCTGCGTCATAGTTTTCAGTTATTTTCTTATATAGTTTCCAGTTTCATTTTTTTTTTATAAGGAATTTGTAATCATCTTGTGTTATAGTTACGTAAAATGATATACCTATATGTAAAAAATATGTATATTTTTAAACATACAATAAATTAAAGGCCTGGTTTTTCATTGTCATTTATTTCATATTCCAATTTTAATAACACCAGTTGTTTCTTAAAATTATTAAATTGTAGTATAAATAAATTATAAGACTAATATTTTAAACATTTATAATAAATTCCTAGCTATTCTTAAATTATTTACAATATTATTTCTCTTTGCTTCAGCATTGCGATTTTCACCTGCTTCATTAATTACTTGCATGCCTACATTTAAACGCCTTTCCTCAGCAAGTTCTTCTGCAACATCCATAATTTCATCTGGGTTGTCTCTATTTAATATACATATATTATGCAAAATGCAAGCAGCGGTTACGAGAAGAGAAATTATGTCCAATCTTATTGTCTCCATATATTTGAGACGTCTGAAGCGACCTTTAAGTGATGCATATGCATTTTCAATAATTACTCGAATCTGAGATAATTTTAAATTAAAATTTTTTTGTCGTACTGTGAGATTCCCAGTATTTTTAAACCCAACTATAACCCGTGTATGTAATGTATACGCTAAATCAGCAACTAAATGAGTATTGTTGGGAAACTCTACCAAACCATGATTAATATCATACCATATGTCTGATTTTTCAATCTTTGGTCATGCATTGAACCAGGTTCTCCACAATAAACATCAGTAAATAATTTTCGGTTATCACAAATACCTTGCAGGAGGATCGAGTGAAATTTCTTTCTGTTATAGTACGAATTTGGGTGATCTTTTGGGGGTAATATTCTTATGTGACTACCATCTAGACATCCAATTACTCCTAAAAACAAATTATCAAATCGAATAACAGAACTGCAAAACAAACAAAAATTTGCAAAATATTCCCCACTTTCAAATAATTTTCGAGGTAGTATAGAATTAATTATATCAATGTTTATTAAATTTCAATAAATCACTATTGCTAATTACCAGAGAATCCATTAATGCGTTGGAATTCTGTTTCAATTTGTAACGCTCTTCCTTCAGAAGGCCACCAAATGAATTTGAATACTCTATTTAATTGAATGGTCTTTTCACAAATTCCTTTTAAAATATGCCAGCAAGTAGACTTGCTGATCCCAAATCGCAGAGCAACAGATCTAAAAAGTTTACTTTAAAATTAGTGTTTATGATAATAAATATTCAAGTATAGCTCACCGTAAACTTTCCATATTAGCTAAACACCATATTGCAATCATTGCTTGCTTTTCTAGACTAACTTGTGGTTGACCTGGATGTACTTCTTGTTGATGTGCAGAATGGAGTTTTCTTAAGAAATCCTCAAATGTGTCAGGATTCATTCTAAAGTTTTCTTTGAACTGTTTATTTGTGAATCGAGGTACTGTTTCTTCTGCAAAATTATCCTCTTTTTCCAAAATATCACATTCTTCGGTTTCGTCACCATACATAATTTCATTTCCATAAACAATTGTCAATACAACAGGAACAATATTCTCAATTTCCATTTTAAAATTGGGTTTTTTAAAATGAAAACATGCAACCATAAACAAACACAAGAGGTTATGTTCGAACTGCCACTGACAGTTGTTGTTATTTACATCTCAGTCCACCAGGTTCGTTCGATTATTTCTTTATGAGATAAATGTCTCCAAAGTCACGTGATTAATATCTGTCTGCTCTGTGCTCTGATCTCCGAGGTAATATCCGAACGTGTTTTATGGTAGTTCAGATAATGTGGTAATGTCTGTGGCTCTACTTCTGCATAACTAATTGTAGTTTACGTTGAAAATATAATGTATCAATAGATAGATCTTTTATTTGTATTATTTCACTATTTATATATTTTTTTTATTGTTAATTCTGATTAATTTAAAAAAGAGAGACTTCATTAAAGACTAAAAAACAATGATAATATTTGTAGAAATAATTGAGCTTGTAATTGGGTTTTCGAAAATAAACGTTTTAGTAATAAAATGCAATAATCTTTTCTTATTGTTTCATAACACAGACCTGCAAAAAAGACACTTCTCTTTTTTTTTTAACCCAAATAGGTGATTCCGAAGGTTTTTGGTGTGCTGAACACGATGCCGTTGGCGGTTTTGCGCCATCACGTCACAATTTTGAGAAAACTTGCCTTAAAAAACACAATTTTATTTATGAATTTAGCAAGAAATACCAGAATGTTTGTAGTGATATAAGTAAATTGGACCTAAATAGCTAATTTCATGGGATTTTGACGAGCTGAACACATGTGCCGTTACCCATTTTGCTCTTTGAGGTTAGGATTTTGAGAAAACATAACCTCAAAATGGATAAAATAATATTTTTATAATAATATAGAAAATATTATGTTATCCAGTTTGAAGGTATGTTTTCTCAAAATGACCTTATAGAGCAAAACTGGAAACGGCATTGTGTTTAGCGCGTGAAAGTCCTATGGAATTACGTATTTAGGTCCTATTTACTTGCATATATACTCACCACAGAAATTCTAATATTTCTTGCTAAACTCAGGAATAAAATAATGTTTGTGCTATCTATAGCTACGTTTTATTTATTGTTACTGTTGGTTTTTAAAGCACGTCAAGAACCGTCGGAATCACTTATTTGGGTTAAGAAAAAAAACCTTGTGGGTCAGTGATAATTTTTTCGAGGTGAATACTTATTTTCATATTTGTTCTAATGTAGAAAGTTAAAAACCTGGAATTTAGATAAAATAATATCTGGAAAACCTGGAAAAGTCAGGAAATTTTAAGATTAAGATTTAGTAGACACCCTGATGACGAGATTAGATTTCTGCTAAAGAAAACTTTTCTGATGGATGAGAAATTAGAAATAACGCCTGGTAGATTACTGCTAAACGACGAGGCCTAGGCTCCACCTAGCTGTAATTGTAAGTCAGTTAGGACCATACCTAAATTAGGCGATGCCTCTTACATCACAAGGTTACAATGATATTAATGTCTCAACTTGCAGAATTGTATATAGACAGCATAGGTTAATTCGCACACTATTAGCAGACCCTCTTATACCATTAGAGGCTAGCTCTGGGTTAACCAGTAAAACTAACCTTTAGTAGAAATCGAAGATCTGCATCGAGCCTCTGAATGACAGACGGCACCATCTTTTACCTCTAGCATGAATCTAGCTCAATCTGACCAGAGGTATCTACCCACGATGACCGATCTCATCTTCTTACCTCTAGTACCTGCTAGGTGAATCGTCAGCCTCCTTTTTTAACAGAAATCTACCTGTTGTAATTTCTAATTTCTTACCCATCGGAAACATCATCCTTTAGCAGGAATCTAACCTCGTCATATACAGTCGTACTGCCTGATGGGAAATTTGAATGTACCAATCAGAGAGTAGCATATCCCCACTACAAAGTGGTGGGGGGGGTGGACAAGACAGCCCAATATACTACTCTCCACACTTAGTTCACTGGCATTTTGTTTAAAAAGAGAAAAGTTAACTGGGTTCAGTAGAGGCTAAAAAAGATTTTAGACTTTATGGGCTGGAAGTCGCCTTCTGAGTTCATTGTCGACTGGATATTGGATTTCCGTGCTTTAATCATCAAAATTCAAAAAAAATTGGCATTTTGATTTTCGGTTTTTTTGCTCTAGCGGCCAAAATAATGAAAATAGAGAAAGAAGTTCCCAAAAAAAGTTGTAACTCGTCTTTTTCTCTACAAAAAAGGTCTTTACAATTTTTTGTCTTACTTAAGCCGTTTAGAAGATAAATCGAGTTTTCCACTTATAGTTTTAAGCCGCTTTGAAATGCGCGAAAAATGAGAATTCTCCAGGAGTTTCGTACGACCGGGCTCATCGATCGATAATTCTTACTATTCAGAGCCCCTAAAAAAAAATGAAAGTAACTTGAAATGTGAAGAAAAGTCTGAGCTTTAATGTGGAACTAATCACAAAATTCATAAAAAAATTTATCAATGAGAGAAAGTGTCAGAAGATGGCTTAGTGAACTTTGTACAGTTGATCCACAGATTTATTCATATCTTTGCCGGGAGTCGTTAGAATGATAATTCATTTTGCTTATATATTCTTATATAATGATATATTATTCCAATTAACATTTTATTGCAATTTCTTTTGTTTGAAAAATATGCCTTGCGATGAAAGTAGAGGGCATATTTCTCATCGATCAATCACCTCCAAATTTTGGAGTTGAATTCGCTATATCTCAAGTAATAATAATAGCACAGTCTTAATTTTTTGATTATAAGTACAATAAAACATATTCTTTCGAATGACTTTAGAGTTTTTTAAATGCGCACAGTACTTTTTGAATTTGTCTACATTATTCATACACGTTCAGAAAATGCACAATTATACAGTAAAACATATACAACTTATTTGTTTCTTAACATTCTTCAATGAAATATTTACGAAATATAGATTAAAGTGCGTGGAATCGAATCCATGCAGTGAAAAAGCACCCATTGTTACGGGGAAATAGACAGGATGCATAAAACTCAAAGATGTGAATAAATCAACTGTATAAAGTTTACTAAGCCATCTTCTAACATTTTTTCTTGATGATAAACATTTGTAGGAATTTTGTGATTAGTTCCACATTAAAGCTGAAACTTTTCTCTACATTTTAGGTAGCATTCATTTTTTTTAGCGGCTCTGAATAGTAATAATTACCGATCGATGTGTCCGGTCGTACGAAACTCCCCAAGAATTCTCATTTTCCGCGCATTTGGGAGCGGCTCAAAACTATAAGTGGAAAACTGGATTTATCTCCTAAACGGCTTAAGTAAGACAAAAATTGGTAAAGACCTATTTTGTAGAGAAAGAGACGAGCTACAGTTTTTGTTGAAATTTTTTTCTGTATTTTCATTATTTTAGCCGTTAGAGCAAAAAAAACGAAAATCAAAAAGTTTTTCCAAATTTTTTTGAAATTTCCCAGAACTTGGAAGTGCAAAGAATGCATCATTCCATTCTACAGGTTATTAACTACCTACTTAAATCCCAGAGATGATTCTTTTATTAATTTTTGCGAAGTTTTTACAACATTTTGCCTTCATAGCCTGTACTATAAATAAACATTAATATAAAAATTCTCAAATAAACAACATGAATGATATCCGATTAACCACTTAAAGATAAATAATAATAATTCTCTATTAAAATTCGTTTTTTTGAGCTTTGGCATAAGCAAAGTTATTTCAGTTAAATCCATTCTGGAAGCACTTTCTCATTCTATTGATAACAAAGCCCACTGTTGACTCATAACAGATCTTAAATAATTTTTGATTAGCTTTAATTTGCTAAACGAGCTATCTGCACTTGCCACAGTTATTGAAAGTATAAAAAACAATAAGCCACCATGAAAGCATCAGCCACGTCACCGCTGCGAATTCAAAAACGATATTATTATTATTTCTTGGGACTCGAGGGGCCCTAAAAATCTGGGGCCCTGGGCAATTGCCTAAATTGCCTGTGCATAGCTACGCCACTATTTATGTACTTCAATAAACTGATGTTCGAATGGGATAAACGACATGGGCTCTATAGGGTCTCAGGGTAAGCGTGGCTCTCATGGATCCGAAATCATTTTTTTAATTTTTCTTGTCACTTATTTTAAAGATTTTACTTTACATTACTATGTGTTTACTCATTTTAGTACTTTGACCCCTGTTATGTCAAAAACTGTTCATTTTAAAGATGTGTGTGCCTTTGAGACTTTTGGTCAGCATGTCAAGAAGAACAACATACTTCAATTCCAACAAATTTGCCTCAAGGCCATTTCCCATATAACATTTGCGGAGTTCTTTTAATATAATTAAACTTTTGTTTCTTCTGTTCATGCTCACAAAAAACGTGACAGATGGACGGACATTTTGACAGTAGAGTGAGTGAGAGTGATGTGAACATTTTTTCTCTACAAGCATTTCCACGGCTTTCAGAAATATGCCGATTAAGTGCATTACACTGTTCACTTTCGTATTTGCGAAGATTATAAAAATAATAGGTTTAGTAAGAAACATAGTGGATTCCTAAAAGACATACATTTTGGGGCTCCTATAGACAATTAATAGTGGTACGCAAAAAAAGCAAAAGACATAAAAATGAATAATAGACTGGCAGCACTATGTGGGAAAACTAGCTTTCTGCACGTGGTATGAGAAGAACTATCAAAGTGTTTTACTGTCCGTACAGGTTTATAGCCTTAGTAATTGTGACCTAGAATAGGTCATTAACCATATTTGTATGTTTTTTGCAGATATAAGAAGAGGATGCAGGCCATGTTAGATGAAGATGATGATGTTTACCATGCTATTTCTGCACAAAATCATTCGATGGATAATTCAACATTAAATATGTCCATTCCAGCTTCACCTGAAGTAACGTAATTGTAATTTGTAAAGAATTAATTTTTTATTGTGATAAAAATTGTGCTCTTCTAAATTAAAACGTATTTCGCTAGATCTTTTATTTATTTATTTCATACTTACTAGAAGCTACACTTAGGAAATAACAGCATAAACTAAAATATAAATATAGTAATATAGCCTCATTATCAACCCTCAACTGTCAAAATGTGTCTAGTGTCGTTTTGTTTAATGGGTGGTTAGAACAGAATTAAAGCTAAACTTATCTTGTACAGAATGTGTTTAATTGATTAGCAAATAATTTGGTCCATACGGAGTCTCCGATATCCTTAGCTAAATATAAGCAGTGCATGGTTTAATTTAAAGTTCTCTGATACACACCAAATGAAAAATTATTTTGATTGACATGATGGAATGTGTGAAAATCTCCATCCATAAAATTTTAATACAAACTGCCCAATGAACAATTTTTGTTTTCTAAAGGTACTCTGAATATCACCATCACCGAATTATAAAAACTTTAGTAATGTATATTTTCCGTGAAAACTTTTCAATTACCACTTTATACCAATTAAAGAGCTTAAATGGCGCGCTCTATAAGGGCCACCATTACCCATCTCCAAGTTTTATAGTAAGAAGTAATAGAAATGTAACTGTTACTCTTATAAACTTCCCTATAAACTTTAAATACATAACGTCTCCTTCTCGCCCTTTCTTTCACCACAAACCTCTTTCTCTTTCTTTAGTTGATGATGAAATTATTACATCTTTCTTTCTAACAATATGGAGACTTTTACTCTGTATATGAAATATACGTACTTCAATTAGAAATATATTATACTTGACTTTTATGGCAAATATGCCTCTGAAATTTTCATGCAAATGCATTTTTACTGTAAAATTGACATTTGTACCTCGAAAAAATAAAGGCGCCACCGAAATTATATATATTTAAAAATTTTAACTACAAAATTTGTTTTTAAAATTCTCACAACATTCGATTCTTCATAAAAAACTGCACTTTTTAACTTATGGTACATATTTATATTTACATAAAATGTAGTATCAGCTGGGTATATTAAATATTCAACCTGTTTTTCAACAGTTTTCTTAAAAGTATCAATATGGCGTCCTCTGACAGGATCGAAAATACGGCATCCATATTGAAAGTACCAAAAGGACACTATAAATCTAAAAAGAAACTTCTAGGATTCTTATAGAACTTCTGTGCCTCTATATAACCAAGAATGTGTGGTTGGATTTTTCCCTAAAGATTTCAGGGGCGGACTTGAATAAATTTATCAATATCTAATAAAATTTATCAAAATTCAATTAATTTATTAAAGCGTTTCCACAAAAATATGTAACGTCAGCAGTCCTGCTACAAACATAACTTTATGGATTGACGAATCATATGACAATGCGATGAAATATTGTTAATACTCATTAAAATGGGAGAAAAATCGTCGACCTTTTTCTGGACACTCACAAACAGAAAGCCAGATATGCTGCAATTTCAAATGCTATTAAAGTGTGTATTCATTTATAGACTGATGTCCAGGTTTACCTACTTATAGGTATTTACGTATAGTAAAGACAGTGGTTTAGGTGTAATTTTAAAGTGCAGCTTTTAGATTGCGTTAGTACCTGGTTAATTTAGATATTTATTGTTATTAAGTTTTGTGAATTATTTCATCGTTATACTTATCTCGATTATTACTTTGGGGTAAAAGTAACTTAAATATAATTAAATAGCAGTAAAACGAAATCCGGCCCTGCAATGACCATGAAAATTCAGACTCTGAACGCTAATTATAAGTTGAATTTCCAACCTGTAAAAAGCAACAATATTAAAAAATGTGTATACTATATGAGAGTTTATGAATATCACACTGATTCTAGTTTAGAAATGAGAATAAAAACATTAGAAAGGAGAATAAACTTACAAAAACCTAGAATTTGCGGTTATGTTAACAATTATTGTTGTTATTGTGAGACGAGGAAGTTTTATATTCATCAGAGCCAACCCCTATATAGGAATTGAAAACTATTAGTTTTATAAATTTGTGACTACAACTTCTATAAAAACTCTTTATATAAATTATAGTAACAGTTACTAAAAGTTGTATAAGTCTGTGATGGAAATGTTTCCGTTACCGTTTTATAAAACCTAAGGTTTTAAAACTTTTAGTAATTTTACATACCTACTATGCAACTTTGCAACGCTTTAGTAATCTTATAAACCACTTTTATAAACTCACAATCTTAATAAACCACTTATAAAAATAACAGTTTCTTTAAGTGAGCAAAATTGTTCATTGGGTGTATTTGCTGCTGATTGCATTAATAAATATTGCCAATTATGTGTTCGTGACTATCCAAATGATAAGGACAACACTACATACCATTACAGTTATCGTACTGCTCACCTCTCTGATGTTTGTAATCTGTTAGTTTTTATGACAGGAAATGAATCCTATTAAAGTGATGTTGATAATATCACATATCGTGGGCGTATAAGGAAAACCAGTTAAGTCCATAATATGTAGTTTCGAGAAAACGGATTTTAATGTTCATTTATTGTGTAAACTCAAATTAAACAACAAATTATTTTAAACATATTTATTTTGATTTAAGACATATATGTGAAGACATGAACTAAATAGACAGAAAATCTCAACACAAATACATCTTATTTTTAATAAATTTCCAAAAAAGAACTGGACTAAGTGTGTTTTTCTTATCACATCTTAAGACTTTTGAATTAATTTAGATAAAGGTACTAAGTCAGCTAATGGTTCGTCATCAGAATCCTCGTTGTCTTCAATGCGTGGTTCTGGTGCACAATCCAAGATATCTGTTGAACTTGGAAGAGACTTACACCAAAGATGAAATTGCTCACGGGTCGCCAGAGATGGACACGGCTTAATAAGATCCTTCTTTTTCTCTCTAATTGGACGTAACTTGGTATAACATTTTTGTAGTTGTTTTGGTACACCTGGTGGTCTCCCTTCTCCAAAAACATTCATAGATTTATATTCAAAAGTATGTTCATATTTATATTCAATCACCCCAGGTTTTTGTTTGGAATATTTCAAACTTTTAATTCGCAGCCAGTTAACTACTTGTTTATCCACATCTTGAGTTCGATTTTGTCTTATTAAAATCTGTGACAAAGACTTTAAATCAGTGAACTTCATTTCTCTGGTATTATAAGGTGCACTAGTTTTGTTTCGTCCTCCATTTAATCGTGCCAATCAGAAAATATTAATCCAATCTTGGATAGTATAAACCGGAACATACCTTTTAGCTCTTTCTATGGAACTGAGCATAGAATCGGCTTAGTGGATATTTACCTCCATTTTTCAAAACAGTCTGTTCAGTAAGAACAAGCACTTAGTGGATTTTTGCTGTCCATGTACACTGTAAACTGGACTTACACTAAATGGCCACTTCTATATTATTGAACTAGTACATGATGGAGTTAGTGGATTTTCCATGTGAAAGAACGAACCAATATGGACTTAGTAGCTACAATTTTTATAAAATGACTAAAAGTGGACTTAGTGGCTTTTCCTTGTACGCCCACGATATACATCCCATATGCGACACTGATAAAGACAGCGATATTTTGTGCAACACTAGCAGAGACACATACATGTTAAATAGCCGAGACTCATGCGCATTGCGCATATTGTATAGTTGAACACCAACTAAACAGTTTAGCAGAGCATATTTAATCTTGTCGTGAGATGAATTATCCGTTGCTACTTTAATTTCTAATTTAACTTAACCTCTTAGAACTTTGCGAGTTTGTGGTCTTATTTAGTTTAAGAATTTTGTGTACTTTTGCTAGTGTTTACGTGATAAATAAAAATATACTTTTATAAGACAATATTCTGTGCATTATTTTCAGTGATTACCAACGAAAGAAAATGGAGTGTATGTTTTACAAAAAGTATACTAGCAATACAACCGGCAACACATTGTCTCTAAATATGAAGTCTTCTTGCCCAAACTGGCGACGTGTCACTTCCACAGTAAATGTCCCGAGGTCATCGGCGGCATTTCTGCTAGATCAAAGGAGTATCGCATATGGGATTTATATGTGATAATATCATCTGAAACAGTTCAGTGGAAAATGGATAAAAGGAAAGGTTCTCAAATAACGAATGAAAGCTGTGATGGCAATCGCTAAAGCAAATGTGTTATGCAAGAAATTTCGACAACTGCTAATTACTGCAAAATAGTTTTCTTTGATTTAGAAACCTCGGATTTTGGTAAATACGAATAGCTGCAGCATGCAAAGAAAGTAACTCATTTTCCATTTACATCAATACCCCAAAACAGGCCCAACGAGAGGGGGAGGTCGGGGGTGTTTCCCCTTGGGCCCAGAGTTCTTGAGGGAGCTCAGATTCCACCCGAATTTCTGAAATACGAGAAAAGTTGGAGATGCATATGCAAATTTTTATTGCAATGGGGGGGCTCGCATGTTACTACCCCAAGGCTCCGATTTTCTCTCGATGGCCCTGCCTCGACCTAGGACTATGGAAGTTATTAAGTATGATGCAACAACGTAAACTTTATATCAAGAGATGATAATAATATGGTAAATAAACAAGTTTAAACAATAGAACTTTAGAGTTATTTGTATATGTTAACCCATTAGCAAATGTTTAAAAGAAGTTCCTAGAATTTCTTAGTTTTTCTTCGAAACCAAGCTTTCCACTAATGGCACATAATGCATCATTTTACACTAATATTTTTTTCCAAACCATGAGAAAAATATCAATGATAAACAATTTTAAACCCATATTTTCCGTATGTATACTTATTTTCATTCTTTATTTTTATATTCTCAAAAAATTGTTTTGTTGTCCGAGCTCACGGGCACACACACAAAAAAGGCATACTTTTTAGTAAAGTATGATACCCCCTATACTTTGAGCCGCTGAATTCGATTCCATCAGAATTGCTCGATCAAGTCAGAATTTTGGCCTAATCTCAAAAAAATGCTAAAAATCAGTGAAAATCTTAATTAGGCTGTGGGGGCTTAGGGGAAATCCTGACATGATTGAGCAATTCTGGCGGTGGTATCAGATTCAGCAGGTCCAAAAACATAGGAATAATTGGTCTGATCAATGGTACAAACCACTTTTTATTTATATGGCTGTGTTATTCTTCTTTGGTAAAATAGTTTTAAAGGAACCAGTGGGATGAACGAATGCAATGAAAAGGAAAAAGTCACTGATGCTTGATAGACAATAAAACTTCTTATGATACTTTTGTCACTTCCCATAGCGTACGGTCATGTAGAACGCTGGTTGTCGGCACTGGTGAACCAGCTGCGATAAGTGAGAATGGATATTATCACACGTTCAAGTGTAGTAGCCAGTTCGAACTTGTTGGTGCTTGCAGCCAGTGCCTATCGGCAAAAAAGAATGATTAATACATTTATATTTATATACAATGCTGGTGGTTGGCTTGAAATAATTCTCTATGAATTTTTCCTAAAATCATTCGTTATCCAGCAAAATGGCCTAACAAGTAAATTTTCTTAGGAGAGCTCATAGTGGATGAAACCTAAACTTCAACTGTTCGGAGAAAGTTATATACCAGAGTTATCCGTCTCAACGAGACGGTTCGAAATAATATTGTAATTACTAAGTGGTAATTAATTCACAAAAGATCTTTAAGGTTGATGTGAAGAAGGGCTGTTCAGAGCCGAGCAACCCCTTTTAAACAATCTGCAAGTGGTCACTAGCTCCTAGTGACATCTTGCATGTTTAAAATGTCGGTCTCTTGATTACCGCTAACCAGGATGTATGCCAATCACATTTTTGTATTTGCTAAGTAGTAGCAGGTAAGCGATAAAAAAATATTTGTTTGATACATATATGTTTATATGTATACAGGGTGATTCAGAACTTATCCGGAAGAATTTAAGGAGATGTGCACCCTTAAAATTAGAGTAGTAACCACGAAATAAAATATAATAAAATCCTAACAGAACTGCCGTAAAAAAATATTGAAGTTATGGTATTATTAAACGCTACTTAGCTGGATGACTGGATGAAATACTGACCTACCCCTGTACGCGCAGACCTCCTGAATCCTAGACTAATACATATCAGGCGAGTAGCAACTAGTTCAGGTGTCGTGCGTCATCAGTTCGTGATTTAATCGCGTTGTTAGTGGATGTTTTTTTATTTTAGTGCTGTGAGTTTTTTTGAAAATGCCATATGTGTATAGTGTAACGCAGAGTATATGGACATGAGGCAACATTGGATACGATGTTGTCAAAAGTGCATACAGGTCGGCGGACAAACTTTCGAACAGTTATTGTAACATCGTAGGTGTGTACAAAATTTGTAATCATTTAAAGTAAATAAAAAATTGAAAGTAAACTTCTAACTTCAAAGATAAATTACGTTAGGTCAGATTCTTGTCATTATCGATTTCTTTTATGTGAAATTTCCACATTTCACAACTATATTCAATACTAGCTGTTTTCACCATTAATTCATTATGCTGTTTCCAATTTTGATTGCAGTTGACCAGAATAGCAGTACTTAGTGTACAAGCAAAACTTTTAAATGTCTTTAAAGTGCCTTTTTTTCTTTTTTCTTTGCGCTGTTATATTTATATGGACCCGTTGTATATCCCCTTACATTTTTTCGGATAAGTTCTAAATCACCCTGTATACTTGCACCAATAATTGTAAGACATTTCGAGCTATTTAGTGAAGTTCACATCACCATCATGTTCGTTGTCTGCAATACTCCTAAGGAACAGGATTCATAATTTGAGAGTAGAGGACTAGGGGGTCCGAAATTAATTGTACAGAATTTTATTTTCGGTTTTTGTTGAACATTTTTCGGCGTGATTTCGAATCTCGATTCCAGTCAGCGCCATTCCCACATAATATCTCATGGATATGTACATCCATAGCATATGCATTAGGTGTTGGAATTTGAATATGTATTGTTAAATATACATATGATATGAAATGTATATTCAGCTACTGATATCCATCAGCGTCATATACAGTGTATATTGCTGGAGGTATATACATAATGATTTATACATAACATGTCCGTTAAGGTATAATTAAATTATGCGCGTACACGAATTTTATGTCATTATCTTATGCGCATGCGCTACTAATTTATGGCATACTACGTCAGCACACCAGGCATCATTTATTTACGAATTGCAGTTTGTAGTTCGCAACAGCCGGCGCCAGCAGCCATTAAGCGATTAAGCCCTGTAGTGTTGTGTGCATAGTGTTTATGTGTGTTGGAAGTTAACTCTTTCTCATTCTCTGGATTTTATATTTGCTTATTGCTATATTATGCTGTTACATTTGCATGAAGCTCCCATGATGTAAGAGTATATTTATTATAATGCAATTCTTTAGATTCGTAAATACATACTCTTTTAGGGTTAGAAAATTTGCAAATTTCATATTTAACTGATTGTGGCAGGTGTGTGTTTAGTAAAGATGGCGGAAAGTGACAGAGGCCTAAAAATTTGCTGTTATGTCATATTGGGTATGTATTTTATAAATATAGTGAATAAAAATTACATACGTTCATATTATATAACTTACTGATGGTTGAGAATGTTTTAAACATATATGTAGGATATGAGTAACTATAGTAGGTATTATACATATGTTTACAATTTGTTAAACTACCGGAAGGTAAAGAAGTATACGTCAATATTGAAAATTTTAAATATTGTGTAATATTAGGTTATTTTGTAAAGTTTGTGTATGTTTAAAATAGTTATATAAAATATATTTCTTATTAAGCTATCTGTGTTTTATTACCTCTTATATGGATACTATTGGATACCTCTGAAGTAGTTCCCACGAACATCAAAACACTCGAACACTTTCATTCGATGCGTGCTGCTCCAATCGTGTCCCAGATAGCACAAGATATTCTAAGAATAATCTGACAATCTTCCCAAAAAATATTATTTGATTAATTATAAAAATTATCTTTAAATTATTCTCTGAATAACCATTTAATTTATTAATATTTTTAGAATCTCTTCTAATACTTAATATTAGAATAATTGAAATACATATGCATAGAATATATTTTAGATATATTTTATGAATAATTTCAAAACTTATCTTTGGATTATTATTTTAAAAATATTTCTTAAAATAATATGACAAAAATATTTTAATAAGAGAAGTACAGAATATCTTTTAAATATATTTTATAAATAATTTAGTAGGTTATTTTTTGACCATTTATTTTGAAAATAATGTATAGAAAGTATGGTAAAACGTTTAGAGCCGTTTTGTACCCATTATTTATTACTTTCATGATTTATGTAACAAAAGTATGCTTAATATATTAAATAAAGCTTTATCATAAAATTTTCAATGTACTCCATGTAATATGGCAGGTTTAATTTATATTCATGAGTGTTCCGTATGAATTCGAATTTTTTCTTATTATATGAAATGTTACAGAAAAGTATTATTCAAATAAAATAAATAGGTACCTATCACTTTTATAGTTAGAATCTCAGGAATTTTTTATTTAAAAATACTGCGAAACGGTGCGCAGGCGCGTTTTATTTCCTTTTTCTGTCTACATCTTCATTGCAGCTTACGGCATCCGCTATTCCGCTATCACCATTTTGAATTGCTGTTTGCGACGTTTGCGTGCCTGACAATTTGAGAAGCGTCTAGAGAGACCGAAATGCGAAAGCTTAGACACGCCCAACACGTGATATCACTAGTTTGGACTATTTCTTCTTTGCTCTAGCGTTTACTTCCAGCGAGATGGTTAGCACATAGGTTACGCTTTTGCTTATGGCGCGAGGGGTCCCGGGTTCAAATTCGTCTGCCCGCACAACTTTTTTTAAAATTCTGTAACGATTAATATATTTTTTTACAAATTCTTTTCTGATTTCTTTAGGTTTTCCTTCTTTTTATATAATAATTTCATTCTTTCGTGTGATTTCTTTGGGTTAGGTTAGTAGGTTTTTATTTTGATATCTAATTGTTAATAATTATTAGCGCCGCAGGTAGTATTAGCGTCGCAGACAAAAAAATGGGGGGTGCGGGGGGTGTCCCCCCGCCTTTTTTCCACAAAATAACAGGAAATATTTCAATTTCTCCACTTGCACGAATTTATTATACATTTACAAGGTAATGCGCATGCTCGAAGCTTTCGCATTTCGGTCTCTCTAGACTCTTGTGACAATTTGCGGTTTGATCCTTTGATTTCGTTGTTCGTTATTGTGTGCAATCAAAAAAACAATTGAAGAAGGTAAGTGAATCGTTTAATTTTTTGTTTATAGATATAGATACCTATAGGTATTTGTAAAAAAAGCTATTTATATTCAGGATCAGCGTGTGATCGTTTAACTTCGGGCGTTGTGTACACCAGGGGAAAATTTAATTAATAAAGAATTATATCCTGTTTGGACGTTTGGAGTTTTGACATTTTCCTTACAAACGGTAGACAAGAGACAAATCATTTTTGTCATATCAACATAAATGAACCTAACCTAACTTTATTTATAAAGTTCAGCTGGTTTCAGGAGGAATATTTATTTCTGTTATTTAAGAAGAAAATAGGTATTATAGACATTATAATTAATAATAAATGAATAATAAACGTCTAAACGTTTATTATTCATTTATTATTTACTATAATATAATTATTTTTAGAAAAGGGAAAAACAATGCTTTTAGATGTTTCAAATAAAAACTGTATTTTTATACACTCTACATATGTTTCGGCTTGTTAGGCCTTTCTCAAGAGCATTACAGATGAATACTAAAGCTATGAGGGTGGTTGTTCTAAAAATAAATGCAGTAATACCCAAACATGTGCATTTATTTTTAGAACAACCACCCTCCATAGCTTTAGTATTCATCTGTAATGCTCTTGAGAAAGGCCTAACAAGCCGAAACATATGTAGAGTGTATAAAAATACAGTTTTTATTTGAAACATCTAAAAGCATTGTTTTACCCTTTTCTAAAAATAATTATTCTAAAGATGTTTCACAAGGAACCTACCACATACTCAATCCAATGTATTACTATAATATACCTATTTTCTTGTATCTATAAATACAGAAATGGCTAATATGTAATACTTATATGAGGTCCTTACATATTTTCATTAATTTCTTTAATAACTATTAAATAATAAATATATTAGGTACAAAAATAATGTTACGTTATGTTTCTATATTCATGTGGAAATCTAAGTGATGGTACTGCTGTGTAAAACTCAAGGATCGCAAAATTTTATCACTATTTCTACTGAGAAAGTGAAGATTTTTACACGGTAAAAATCTTCTGTGAGAATTAACCAAATGAGGCTCGGTTTAAAATGTTATAATTATCAGCACAACAAGGAAATTTCTACATAGGTAAAATGTGACTTCATTTACATACTAAGACGTACAGCATGGTTTTCATATTCCTCGCATTTTTACATACCATTTACCTTCCAATTTACTAATTTTTTCTAGCCATATTAATTTCAATCCTTAGGCTAATAAGGCCGAGAGGGTTGTGGTTAATTTACATTCTGCGAAGCTTTCATCAGTGTAGCAGAAAAAACTTGTAAATGTATACTTTCTCAATCTCAACTGAAAATAAACAGTACGCTTCCGATAGATCGTTGGCCAAACTAGTTACTAGGCCAGTGTCACGTTTATTTTCTATATTTACTTTACATAAGTTATTCTTCAATTATGCATTATTAAAAAAAAACACAAAAACGAATACAAGGAATGGCCCACTAATCAGTTTGAAAGTTATCTGTCCCGGCGGAAACTTAAATTCAGATGCGTATATAAATTCTGTTCTGTTTTTAAAAATTTGCTCGTGGTTTATAAACTACCGTTAGCACGTGTTTATAAATGAAAGTTGTACTTAAGTAATAAAAAAATTTTGTCTTTTGTTAACAGGTGAACAGTCTCGAGAGATTGGGTGGTGAAACGTATAAAGAGTGCGGTAGAAGATTTTGGACAGAACTTATCTCAGAAGATGTTGCAGTACTATTTACTTTACATGGGCATAGAGATGGGAAATAAGCCTTTGGAGGTTCTATTATATGCAGTGTGATAATTGGTAAGACTACGATTTTATATGCACATTTTTTTTCTACGTTTTATTTAGTGTGTGTGTGGGTGAGGCATATAAATAAAATTCATGGATATATGTTCAATTTCAGATGCAGTTATAAGTAATAAAAATAATGTTGAGGTCACTCCAAAACAAATTGAAATTCAGATCGGTTTATGGTTAACTTGAACCAAAGAACGAAAAACCAGAACTGCTAATAAACAGTAGTCTTTACATCTTTCAAAGAAGCTGGCAGAGAACTACATGGACTGAAGTATGTATTTATTATATTGTGTCTCTCCTAACGAATGAATTTACTATTTACTTTGTTCCGTCATTGAAATTTTAGAAAATGTTTCGAGAGTAAACATTGTAACAAATAAATCTTTAACCCAATTATTAAGAGTGTCTTATTTTGCTTTTGTGTAATGTATATATTCCTATTGTATCTAAAATATTTATAAACTTAATATTGTGATTCTGGGTTTTAGTATTCTTACTGTGATTTCATGACAGTGACACACCATTTGTATGACATTAATTGATAGCTCAAAAGAGGATGTTTACAAAAATTTTCCGGTTAGTTACCCGAAAAAGTTATATAGTTTTATAACCTTTTCACTGTGAACAACTCATATTTCAATAATTTCTTAACTACTGAACTGTTTTCGAGTTATCAATGAATGTCGCACAAATGGAACATTCTGTAAGTATAACAAATTATTCCAAAATAATATTCTGGAAGTTATTCTTAAGATATTCTCACGAGAATAAGTTTAATTCAGCACTTCTAAGAATATTTCACTGTGAATATTCCAGAAATAAATACATGTGCATATTCTATGATTGATTTTAGAACAATCTGATATATGTTAAGAATAATTTGAAAATTAATCTTAGGATATTCTCAAGAGAAAAAACGGGTCCCATTCGGTTATTCTAAGAATATTCTTAAAAAAACATGGTTCCTTATAGGTTAACTATAGAATAACTGAATATTCTACAAAAATATTCTGAGAATAATTTAGGGATATGTTTGTGCTATCTGGGGTTGGTATCGGATGATTAAAACTTTTCGTTTTAATCATCTGCCGATGATGACAGCATAACTGGGGCAACACGCGTCGGGTGCAGTATTCAATAAGCGTTTTGATGTCCGTGGAAACTACTTCAGAGATATGTAATGTATATTCACAAAATATACGATTGTGTATATGATGTGTGTTTCATATCTAGTGAATGTACATTGCATATGTTTATGTACATTCACTGGATATAAAATAGATATGGAAGTCGGCGACAAACGTATCTGCTGGGAATGTTAATTCCACATCCATTAGACGTACATTAGATATACTTTCTCCATCTTGTGGATATACATATCCATAGATTGAAGATCCAGTGTATGTACATTGCATATCATTTTGTTATGTGGGTTGCATCCGTCTCATGTAATAACAACTCTTTTACTTGCAAAAATTATTCGGAGCTGCATATGTCCTTAATTCGACGTACCGAACTGTGTATTGATGCAGATGCAGATGCAGAGAGTTTTAATCATTTAGGTAGGTAGTAAGCTTTTAACCCAGGACACTCATTTATGTTACAAATGTTGATAAACCACATTTAAATTTTCTAAATTATAAACAATCCAATATTTTGCTCCAAATTAAAAACACACCACATACAGCACAAGGACATCCTCAGAACATACTGGGGACAACTTTTCAAGACATATGGAATATCCTGGGAAGATCCCATTATCACCTTAGGATGTCCGTAGGATATCCAAATGGGACAGTTCGGGCTCTGCTGATGACGTCCTCAGGACATAAGTATGGGTGTGTACAGAACATCATCAGCTTTTATAGGGGTTATGCCTCGGCTTTACCATGAACAACCTGAGGACGTTGATTGGACTTTATATAAGGCATCCCCAGTTCGTTTAGGGTTTATTGGATATTTCTATATAAAGACAGCAAAAAAAATACATATTATTTTAAGATCATAGCATATTTCATTTATGTAATATTTCATTATATAAAAATGATCTCTTGCATATTTTTGGTATTATTAAAATCAACCAGAATTTAGGGTGGTTAGAAGTTATAAGGGATGATATGTACAACTTTAAAAAATCATACCGTGCTGAAAATAGTAAGGGGTCCAAAGCATTGAAAATTGAAATAACCCATTCCAACAAGGTAAATAAGTTTTGAGCTCGCATATCGAAAGAGGGTCCTAATGGGCATCAGAAATGGCTTGTTGGACTTTTGTTGAGGATTGCACAACTTCTCCACAAGAAAAAAAGATGGCGGAATGTTGTTTCAAGAATTCGTGTTTTTAAACGTATACCTCTCGCTAGAAAATGAACTACATGCGATATTGATCTGATTTTTTTTCTTTACATACTACTGACATGAGCGCATATGTCTGTACTAGTAGAGTTTCAAAGTCACTTACGGTTTTTTTTTTAATTAAATCCTAAATCACAGGAACGAAATTTGTGTGTTTGAAATTTCGACGTGCGGACAACTACATTAAATGTTTAATTTTCTTATATATTATATGTGAATGAAATATGGTCTAAAGATCAACAAAGTTTTTGCAAAAAAAATTAACTCGATATCTCATACAGTTTTCGAGTTACAGATTTTTTAATTCGATCGTAATAATGTCTTGTTATGATAACGCGCAACGTGACAGCTGCGGCAGGATTCGGTCTGTGTAATTGTGGATAGACATTAGTCTAATAACTAATTTGATTAAGGTATTATATTACTATTAATGAGTAGGTCACCAATTGTCTCTGAAAATTAGACAATGATTTATGTGTTATGTTACAACTACGTGATTTTAAAATAGAGTCTGTTAAAATATAGATGCAGAAATAATGGTTTAATGATTACTGAAAAAAGGAAACTTTGAAGTACGTCAAATTTGCTTAGAAAATTTTCAGTTACGTCATTTTGGCTTAGAAGGACTGTATATATCGAAAGGTGCAAATACAGTATGAAATCGTCAATAAATTATACAAATGTGAGATTAAAAAATAAAAATTGTTCGAAATTTCATATTTAAGAAAATGACTTAAAAACCCATCAGAATTATATGAATTCACCATAACAGACTCAATTCTTATTCTAAACTGGAATTACTTTATAAATAGTAAAAAATATAAAGCAAATAATCTAAAATACATTTTAGAATATTGGTGTAAATAATGATATACCTACGTTGCCCAATAATGTGAACTTACATTAATGAAGAAGGGAACACAATAATATTTGCGCAAGGTATGTTTAATTTTTGCAAAATAGAAAACCTACAAAAATTGTGTGGGTACATGACAACAAAGGGTATCTTAGGATACTCACGAAATCAGTAAATAATTAAGTGGAAAATATGAAGAAGAAAATATTGTAAAAACGTTATTGGCAGTCGGTGTATTGTGTGACCTGTCAGTTATCCTTTCCGAAGAGGATAAATGAGCAATTATTGTTGCCTTAAAATGAACACGCCAACTATATATTTTGATTAATTTTGGAGATAACTGCGATGCAATTGATGATCATGTAATTTAAGATGCTCGTAAGTCCTATGTGAATCTATCCATACAGATTCACATAGGACTTACGGATTAAGGATTTAAATTCACTACGGCCATCTGTAGTGAATTTAAATCTTTAGATTTGCTAAGGCAGTATTTATTTTTCCTTAAGGTTATTAGACTTACGTTAGCTACGTCCGCGTCCTACACAAGACACGTCCTTACTGCATTTAAAACGAGCATTACAGGGGACGGTAGTCCAATGGTTTAGTGTACTTAGCTTAGCTAGCAACTGAAGAACCTAGCGAAGTAGGTTAAAACCCTGCTCACTGCGAAATACTTTTAATTGTAAAAATTATCCACAAAAAGTGGTTTAGACCCTTACCTAACACAAAATCCTGGATTTATAACAAATTTTCTCGACTTAAGAAGCAGTTAACAAAGCACATAAAATTTTAGTGTCCAAGCGATTTTCCGATCTCCTTCCCAATTTACCCTTTCCCAGAAAATTTGGATATCTGATAGAGAATAACCTAATAAAATCACAAATGATGACAAAAAATCACAACTGGTTCTAATGAAAACAAATAGTGGAATTGTAAAGTAAACTGTGATTAAAAATGCGCGTCCACTTGGTCTTCTGTTGTATGTGCAGCCTTTCCTAACAATTGTTTTAAGGGCAGAAATAATACAGAGCAGTTTTTAGCAGACAGTGCTTCTTAATAGTAATGCCTATGTAGTGGTTTGTCAATGCTTACTGAGCTGTGTATACTTATTATGCATTATTATTATTATTATTACTTATGTATATATTACAGGTTTTGTGTACGTTTTTATATCTTCATATTTGTAAAATGCTATATCATTTGTACCACAATAATGATATACTTAATAAATAATATCTCTATACAACACCTTCATAATTAATAGATCGAGTAAATCATCTGCCAAATGAGTTTCTTTTTACCTGTTCATATTTTTGCAAAATTGTAAAAATGTAAATAATAGCACTATTTCAAAAATGTATTGGCTTACTATCTTAATGCATTACACTTAGCCAGAAAACAGCCGCATGCTAACAGGAATACCACGAATCTAATTATGATTTATTTTAAAAAGTCGTTAACTCAAAAACTGTATAAGATATCGAGCTAATTTTTTTTGCAAAAACTCTGTTGATCTTTAGGCCATATTTCATTCGTATATAGTATATAAAAAATTTGAATATTTAATATAGTTGCCCGCACGTCGAAATTTCAAACACACAAATTTCGTTACTGTGATTTAGGATTTATTTAGAAAAAAACCGTAAGCGAGTTTGAAATTTAATTAGTACAGATAGATGCGCTCATGTCAGTAGTATATAAATAAAAAAAATCAAATCAATATCGCATGTGGTTCACTCTCTAGCGAGAGGTATACGTTTAAAAACACGAATTCTTGAAATAACATTTCGCCATCTTTTTTTCTTGTGGAGAAGTTGTGCAATCGTCAACAAAAGTCCAACAAGCCATTTCTGATGCCCATTAGGGCCCTCTTTCGATATCCGAGCTCAAAAATTATTTACCTTGCTGGAATGGGTTACTTGGCGATCTAGACGGCTTTCGAAAGCGTGGACCCTCTACTAAAAGTTATAATGAATTTTAAAAAAATTCTATTCACTCAGAAAAATATAAAGCATTATGTATCTGACAATAACATCTGCGGACAATAACCAATCACATTTTCCCCTTTTACATGATATTATAAATACAAAGATATAACATAGCAGCATTATATTTATGAAATATTTAACGTAATCTTATTTATCGAAAGAACTTTAAAATGAACGTGGAAAAGACATCGACGCCCGACGGATTTCTTAGAACTTTCGATTTGTCACAAAAAGGCAGCTAATTCAAAACACAGTAAATATATTAACCTTCATAGGGCCAAGGGGGGTGCAAATGCACCCCAGGCCTATATTTTTCTTTGTATTTTTTTGAAAAATTTTTTTTGGGTACCGACATTTTAGTAGCTTCTTATTATTCGTCCTTACATAATCTGACAAAATATTAGAATTGGCAGAACTTCATCTGTCGACAAAAAAATGAATTATTTAGTTAGAGTGCACCTGCACCCCGGTCGGCCTTTTCTGATTTATTTGTTGCTGTTGATTTCTTGCATTTCTTTCGGATTTTCAATTATTGCGAGTGGGGATATTGAGTGCGTGCGTCGATGACAAATCTCCGAGAATTAAGAATGTTTCCTGTCGGCGCGCGGCGGTCGGGCGGTCATGTAGTTGTGTGTCAGTGCTGGTTGAGATAAGTCGATTGCAAGAGCGTGTTGGCTTGCACGGGCGTTTTTTATTACTGAATAGCAATAACTTTTGGTACGCAATGGCTTTTGCTGAAAATCTTAAAGCTTTATCAGATGCAGAGTTAGCGAGGTTGCTTGAAGAGGATGACATATTGGCATTAGAAGATAGCGATGATGAGGAATCTGATCACTTGTCCGAAGAGGAAGAGGTCGATGACGAAATTGAAGGGCAAGAAGGTGAAAATGAGCAAGAAGCCCAAAACGATGCAAATTCTAATGATGGTGATGACGACGCCAGCGAAGGTATACTAGAATATAATACCAAAGATAAAAACATCAAATGGTCCAAAGTTCCCCTGAATATAAACGTGCGACGTTCACATGCAAACATACTGAACACGCCAGAGGGTCTTACCGGTTATGGTTCACAATTTGAAACATTTTCAGATGCATTTCTCTTGTTTTTTACTCCCGAAGTAATCAATATAATCGTAACTGAAACTAATCGCAAGGCACATGACTACTACAACAAACATAACAGTGAACATCCGAAAAATGTGAAACGGTTTGTTCCAACGAACGCAACTGAGATAAGAGCTTACATTGGGCTTCTGATAACAATGGGAGCCCTTCAGACTTCTAAAGAAGCAATTGACATCTTGTGGTCAACTGACACCGCTTATTGCCGACCAATTATTCCAGCGTGTATGTCAAGAAATAGATATAAGATCCTAACATGCTTTTTGCGGTTCGATAATTTTGAAACAAGGCCGGAACGTAGAGTCACCGATAAGCTTGCCCCTATAAGGGAAGTATTCGACATATTTGTTTCAAATTGTAAGAAAGCATACAATCCTGGCACCCACATTTGCATTGATGAGCAACTGGTTCCGTTTAGAGGAAGAGCCCCGTTTCGTGTTTACATGAAGTCAAAACCAGACAAATACGGAATCAAGATCTGGGCACTTGCTGATTGCAAGTCGGCTTATACGCTGAATATGCAAGTCTATTTAGGTAAGAATTAATTGATTTTTTAAAATAATTATATTTATCCTTATTTATTGTAGGAAAACAAAATAAAAAGGCCGAAGTGGGCCAAGGGCAACGAGTGGTATTAGATTTAACCAGTCACTTGGGAAGAGGATATGGTCTCACGACAGACAATTTCTTTACCAGTTTGCCTTTAGCAGACAAGCTGTGGGAAAAAAATATTACTTTAGTAGGAACTCTTAGGAAAGATAAGAAATATATTCCAACGGAACTTCTTCCTAGGTCCTATAAGCCTATATTTTCCAGCATGTTTGCGTTTAGGAAAAATCGTACTTTAGTATCTTATGTTCCGAAAAAGAACCGGGCAGTTATTATGTTCTCCAGTGAACACACCGACGACCAAGTGTCTGGGGAGGAACATAACTATAAGCCTGATATAATTCTACACTACAACAGTACGAAAGGAACCGTGGATACTGTAGACAAAATGGCAAAACAGTACTCATGTCAGAGGAAAACTAATCGGTGGCCCATGGCAATTTTTCAGCATTTAGTGGATATAGCTGGCATAAATGCGCTCAAGTTGTGGACTATCAAAAATCCGGAGTGGAAGGTAAAACAATTAGATCGTCGTAGAAAGTTTTTATTACACCTTGGCAAAGACCTTATGCGAGATCATGTAGCCGCCCGCTATAGAAACCGAATTGGGTTGCATTCAACAATCCAGAAGCACATACTAAGCACTTTTCCCGATTTAGCAGCGGAAAATGAAGTGGGAGGAGCCGAAGAAGTTGTTGCCTCTCAAGGTCGTTGCTTCCTCTGTCCAAGATCTCGGGACCCAAAATCGAGAAAATATTGCCTAAGTTGCAAGAAATTTGTCTGTGCAGAGCACTCGAATCCAAGAAAAGTGCAGTGTGATAAGTGTGCTGGAAAACATGTATCCTAAATCACTACTTGAGAATTAAAGTTTTTTTTGTGTTAATGATCTAAAAATGAATTTATATTGTGTTAATTATGTTGCAATGAATTAAATAAAACACTGTTACATTCGAATTTTTCTTATCACACAATATTATAGGTGGGGTGTCAGTGCACCCCGGTCAGACCGATACGTTATTTTTTGAGCTTGGCCCTATGAAGGTTAAAACCAAATTATAAATAACTACTATTTAAATGATATACATTTTTAATGAATTATTTGTACTGGAGGGGATTATCAAATAGAACAAACAAATAAGTTTTTAGAAGCAAATTTTACCAACCCATAAAAGACTAAATAAATAGTCTCAAAATAATATATATACTTTTCATTATTTTTGTTGTTGAAATCTCTTAAATAATAATACCTATAATAGGACGACTCTAGGACTTGACCAGGATATTCCCACAGTGGATATTTTGTTAGGCTTTTAATATCTTTCCAGGATATTACTAGGACATCCTGCCAGGATTTGTCTAGGATATCCCCATTTGGGATATTCTCAGGCTGTATATATTTTATTGGGATATGCTAAGGATATCTTGAGGAATGTTGTCCTCGATTGGGATATACGGGACCAAATGAGGATATCCTAGGGATGTCATGTGCTGTGTGGGACGTGTAAAGAAATGCTCTGTTTAAACCTCTATGGTCATTATTTGCTTGCAATTGTGCACGAAGAGAGGGAATTATTTACCTCTTTATAATTGCCTCAGTTCAGTTGAGGCGGTCCATAAAAGGCGGTCGATGATCCAAGGCCCTTGCTTTGACACCGCAGACCACCGCATGTGCCGGCGAACACTTTTTTATGACAATTTAAAAGTTGTATAATTGGGAACTACAAGTCCATTGACCAAGAAAGGCAGTGGTTCTCAATTGTTGTCTACCATAATATTAAAAATGTTGACCTAGATCAGTTTTTTTCAAAGTGCTCCTAGAGTGAAAAGTCATAAAGGTTTTTTGTTTGTCTAGTCAGTCCCCATTACCGGTTTTTTTAATGACATGAAACTAATTACACCCTGTATATATTAAAGCTAGAAGAATAATCCATTAGAAAAACATGACTGCAGTAAGAGCTTTATAATTTTTCTTTCATTTTCATGCATCAGAATTTTCCAATTGAAATAAACACATCTAATACTAACAGCACTTATAGTGCCGAGGAAAGAGAACACAATAAAACAGAAGGGTGGGTAATGCAGATTTTATGCAAGCTTGCAATTCTTAAATTAGAAATCTATAAATACATCTCATGCCTAGGCAAGTCGAACACTTGCGTCTAGCCGGAATGGGCAACCACTGATCCAATTCGAGCATGCGCATTACCTTGCAAATCTGTAATAAATTCCTCAAGTCAGGAGATTGAAATATTTTGTGTTATTTTGCTAATAATGCCTGCGGCGCTATAATAATTATTAACAATTAGATATCAGAATAAAAACTTACTAACCTGCCCTAAAGTAATCATATATACCTATGCGCCAGTATTGCCAATTAACTGTAATTATACGCCGACTGACATGAAAATGTCCGAGAATATCCGATTCAGTGTTGCCGCAGCCTTTCCGGCGATTTCGGTAGATTTCGTTGAAGGTGTCTTCAGTCAGAATAAAAACTTCCTAACCTGACCTAAAGTAATCATATATACCTATGCGCCAGTGTTGCCAATTAACTAATTATCCGCCGACTGACACGAAAATATCCGAGAATGTCCGATTCAGTGTTGCCGCAGCCTTTCCAGCGATTTAGGTAGATTTCTTTGAAGGTGTCTTCTTACAAATTTTGAAGGGCGGAGGGGGGAGATTTTCGTATTAAAATAGTCCAAAAAGGTCCGAATTTGTTCAAAGTCCAAAAAATGTCCGTAGCGTTAAGAAAATCCGAAAATCAGACAAAAGTCCGCCAATCGGCAACACTACTATGCGCCAACCATCCGGCTGACCATGGACACTGTTCTGATAGAACGGCCAGTCTTGCCACGAGATCAAAACGAAATTACTGGCGAGTAGTATAGCTATGGAACTTCTGGGCTACTTCCGTGAGTAGAATAGCTACGCTGGTAATTCGATGGCATGTGTCCATCAGAAGAGACCAAGAGGCTGGGTGGGGTTGCTGAAGAAGGGACCAGAGGCTGCTGAAGAAGTGTCAAGAGAGGTGGGGGGAGGTGAAGAAGTATCAGGAGAGGTGAGGGAAGAGGCTGCTGGTGTTCATCGTCAATGACCAGAGGCTGCTGGATGGTGGTGGAGGGATATGGGAATGAGATCTGAGAGAAAAGCATGCGCACTGGTGAGAAAATCTGCATCACAAACCAGAAAGTCCTTATAACTCATGAAGGAGTGGGGATATCGAAAAAATAAAGCAATAAATCTCCCCCGCAGATCTATATGTCGTCCCTAGTAGCCTACTATCTGAGATTAAAGTTTCAACATCATTGGGTGAAAGAACAAAAAAAGAGTGACGTCCTGAGGTGATGTAATCTTTTTACTAAGACAAACATCCGGTACGTGTTATTTTCAAGGTTTCATACACAGCTGTATAAATATTTCTTAGAAAGCGGCTGAGTCATCGATTTATAGACTAAACCAATCTAATTTATTGCGTGAGAAATAAAGTCGATGATGTAAGTAATCTTTTACTAAGAAATAAACATCCGGTACGTGCCATTTTAAAGGTTATGTATGACTCACACACAGCTGCGCCTGATATTTCTTAGAAAGCGGTTGAGTAATCATGTTTATAGACTAAACAAATGCTTATATGTGGCGTCAATGTTTATATTAACAGGAGACTAGTCTAGACTTGTTTACGGCAGCACTTTAGATGTAATGATTTCCAGGAAAAATGTATGACTCATCCACGGAGCTGTGCTGCACTACGTGACTATTCTCATGTCAGGTGATGAAAGGGTGGTGGAGAGGTGGAACAACAATGATATAAAAGGTTTTGGTTTCTCCATCTCAACAGTAAACAGTTAATAAGTCTATATATTTCACGGTTTTGTTTGTGTGTGTTATCATCTACATTAAATGTAAGTACATTTTACTCTTTTATTTAAATCTCAAATTGAATAAAATATATACATTTTTTAAATACATTTACAAGACTTACCACAAAATATTCCCTTGTCAATATTATTAGCTAAATTGGTGGTTAGAAGATTTGGCGAAACGATATTAATCGAATTCGACGATAAGAAGGTCTTTTTACCAAAAAGTGTGACACCATTAATTAAGGATAACCTGGCTGAATTTACCGACTACAAGTACAGCATCATATTTATTTAATTGAAAGATGTTAAGAAGTCCTCTTTGGAAGCAACATTTCAATTTGTGAAAAGTAAGTAAAATTTATAATACTTTATAATTTTTACAATAACCGTTTTTTTTATTTTTATTCGACGTCAGTGGTGGTAGCAGCAGCAGTGGTGGCGCCGCACAATCCTCAGGATTGGATGGATTAGCATTTTAATTTAAAAAACGTATGTACAAATTTATTATTATTATTGTTTAAGAGTGATTAACCCCCCTGGGATTAAAAAGAGTTAAATTGGTCCTGTTCAAAGTTAGAACATCATTTCTTTATTAGATAGTGTGGTTTATAAACGGGTAAATAATGGAGCTGAAAATGTGTAATTTAAGCGGGGAGATTGTAAATAAATTTAATCGTGTGTTAAATATTTTAAGCGGGGGTAGTGGAAATCATTTAGAATGTACAAAGTGGTTGAAAATTGCCCATCGGCACATACGCTTATTGAATAAAGCTTTAAGAAATTGTGATACAGTTAGTGCTCGCAAGAAGATTCATACAAGTATTGGACATTTAAAAAGAGTACGAGTTTTATTAAAAGATAAAATCTTGCATATCGGGCGGGGGTTGGATGGTATTGGTAAGATAAACATAAGTAATCGAGTGCGCAGGGAGGATACAGTTTCGGCATTTTCAAGTCGTATACGTTCAGAGGTAATAATAAATATAAAACAAAGACATTTTACAATTTATGAGAGACTCATACTTTCTCTTTAAGAACCGAATTACCAGAATTTTAAAATCACATCCGACAATCAAAGTAAATACAGTTTTCTGTGGTGTATTCGTGAAACAAAATGCTGATAAAGAAATATTAGAAAATAAATGTATGAATACAAAAAATATGATAATCGATGCAAGTATGGATTTGAGTATTTGGTTTCAGCAAAATGTTATAGATAAAATTTTAAATAAGTTAGAGGAATTTCAGGAGAAGAGCGGATGGTTTGAATAAGATCATTAATCTTGAAGTTAATATTAATAAATTAGAAATTGGTAATGGAGGTTCATCTTATATCAGTCTACCTAAACAAATAGCAATAAAAGTTGCATGTATTAATGTTAAAAATAACGATGAGGCATGTTTCGCTTGGGCTATAGTTAGTGCTTTATATCCTGTGAATTTACACTCATACAAAACTTCATCATATCCCCACCAAATCGTTCTAAATTTAGATGGTAATTTCCAATTACACTTCCACAGGTAGCAAAATTTGAAAACCAAAATAATATTTCAGTAAATGTATATATTCTAAAATTATATGGGAACAATTTTAATGTGGCACTAGCTAGAATGAAGTTATGAAACAAATTCCTACAGAAAACTTTATCA
This sequence comes from Stenurella melanura, assembly GCA_963583905.1. NCBI lineage: Eukaryota > Metazoa > Arthropoda > Insecta > Coleoptera > Cerambycidae > Stenurella > Stenurella melanura. The sequence goes on from OY757310.1 coordinate 89,760,342, forward strand.
ATAATAAACATGCAGATATTAAAAATCAGTTTAGTTTATTTCTCGAACCTTTTTTATGCGAAGAATTAATGAATTTACTAACTAACAAACTAAAAAATAAACAATGATCTGGTCCAGATGAAATTCCCATGGTTTTAATAAAAAAAAGTGTTATATACAATCGCAGAACCCTTGAGGTTTCTGGTAAATTTATCATTTCAAAAGAGAACATTCCCAAAATGTTTAAAATTGGGGAAAGTAGTTCCTATACATAAAAAACATGATACAGAGGATATGGCTAATTATAGACCTGTTACAGCGCCTTCTGGTTTTTCAAAAGTGTTCGAATATTGCTATTTATTTCGTTTGTTAAACGTTCTTGAAAAATTTCAAATTTTCACTGAAAATCAATATGGATTTCGTACATCTAAATCAACAAGCACTGCGTTATATTCTTTACATAAAAAAATTATTGACTGTATTGAGGTAGGTGAATGTACCGTTAGCATTTTTTGCGACCTTAGCAGGGCGCTTGATTGTGTAAACCATAATAAACTTATGAATAAATTGTCAAGCTATGGTATCAGGGGTGTCGCTCTTGATTGGATCCGTTCATTTCTGAATGATAGGAACCAATATGTCAGTGTGACATTCCGTACAGAAGGAACAATAAGTAAATTAGGCCCTGTATTATTTTTATTATACACCAATGAGCTTGATATTTTAACCTCAAAGGCATCTTTTATCATGTACGCAGATGATAAGTCACTTATTTTGTCACATAAATCTGACGCAATGTTGGAATCTATTAGTAATAACGTGTTGAAATTATTAAGCAATTGGTATTCGTCTAATACATTGTATTTAAATATCGATCAAACACATTTTATGAGGTTTCACAATGGACAGAAATCATGCACAAGTTTAAATTTGAATATTAACGAGACTTATCTAGAACAAATTGATAGTGTACGTTTCTTTGGTATTAACATCGATGAATGTCTAAACTGGAAGGAACATTGCAATTACGTCATAGTCAAATTCAATTCAATTTTCTATTTATTTAAAAATCTAAAGACTGTTCTGAGTAAAAAACAACTGATAAATCTATACCACGCTCAAGTTGAATCGAGGTTGAGATATGGTATTTGTTTCTGGGGTAATTCCACCCTCTCACCGAATGTATTTGTCGCTCAAAAAAGAATTATAAGATGCAGAGGGAGTCCCTAACACTCATTCGTGCAGGGAATATACAACATTTTAACACTCTTTGGTTTGTACATATTCGAAATATGTGTAGTTATGTTTATTAACAAAAATTGTTTCAATGCAACTGATATGGTTCACTTTATTAATGTACGAAACAAAAAAGACTTTTATGTGCCATTCTGTAAATACAAAATATCATCAAATGGTCCTCATTATATTGGGCCTAAGGTTTTTAATTGTCTACCAGATTATTTAAAGCAGGTCAAACCATTACATTGTTTTAAATTAGGGCTTAAGAAAGTTCTTGTGAAAAAATGTTGATATTCTGTAAATGAATATATGTTAAATTAGACTTAAGTGAGTTGTGACGATTCCTATATAAACTTGTATTGTCTTAAGAGAAAATAAATGAATTATTATTATTATAGAATGACAAAATCTAAATTAGAAAAACACGTAAATTTATTAATGATTCCAAACAAATATTTCGATGAAAAATACGATGATGAAATTTCCGAACATAATGCTGATGATGATGTAAAATATCACTTTTGTTGTATAAAAGACTTACTTAAACTTGTTTCAAATCAATTAAATAAGCATCACAGAGAACTCTTGGATTTGTGATAAGTATATGTTTAAATTACGTTATTACCAAAGAGAAATTATATTCACATTCAGTGGACTGTTCAGGAATAAATAAATGTAAAGTTTCGTTTCCAAAAGTTAATATGATTTCTTTCAAAACTTACGTTTTCAAGGAGCCGGTACCCTTTTTTATTTATGGCGACTTTGGGTCAATTTTAGAACCATTCACAGATGACAACCATCACACGAATACCAGTAAATACCAAATACATTCCTTTTTTAGTTGGCTTTTACTTCAAATGTTAATATGATGATAGTTTGTCTTACCACTAAAGTTGTCGAAGTCCTAATTGCGTAGAATGGTTCATGACAGAATTGGAAAACATTTCTAAATTAGTTGAGTTTGAATTTTAAACAATTGTTCCAATCGACATTTCAGAAATACGACATGAATTTACAATATCAACTCATTGTCATATTTGCGAGAAACCATTTAAGGATGATGACAATAAAGTACGAGACTATTGTCACTTTACGGGTAAATATAGAGGTCCGGCTCATGAAAGTTGTAACTTAAATTACAAAAATAAATTTATGGTTACTATTGTATATCACAATTTAGCGTCCGATAGTCATTTCATGATTAGAAACTTAGTTAAAATGTTAAACGGTGGCCACATAGCTTTACTTCCCATAAACAAAGAGAAATATATATTATATACCTATATATTTTACAAAAAGTATAGCCCGGTGAAATTCAGATTTATCGATTCATTCAGATTTATGGCTGCATCTTTAGACAAATTATCCTCATATCTCGATAATGATAAATTAAAAACATTAAGAAAAGAATTTCCAAATATACCACCGGAGAAATTCGACTTATTAACGCGAAAAGGTGTTTTTCCTTATGATTATATTGATAACTGGTCTAAACCGGATGAGCCTCAATTACCGTCTAAGGAGTATACTTTTATAATAAGTTAAATGATCGTAATATAACTGATGAAGAATATGAACACGCTGAAAACGTGTGGAATTCTTTTAACGGTCAAAATTTAGGATTTTACTCTTTTACTGGTGTATTTGAAAATTTTAGAGAACCGTGTTTTATCATTGATAAGCTTGATCTAGCGCATTATTGCACTCTGCCCGGGCACCCGGCTATACATGGGAATGCATGCTCAAGTATACAAAGGTAGAGTTAGAGCTTTTAACGGATATCGATATGGTTATGTTTATCGAGCGGGGTATTCGAGGCGGTGTCAGTCAGTTTAGCACTAGGTACACTGAAGCTAATAATAGATATATGCATAACTACGATGAATCAAAAAGATCTTCATACTTGATTTATTATGACGTTAATAACCTATATGGCTGGGCAATATGTCAAAAATTACCATATAAAAATATCAAGTGGGTTGAAACCTTTGATAATTTAGACGTTTACAGCGTATCTGATGATGCAGATGTAGGTTACATTTTAGAAGTTGACCTCGAGTATCTTGAACACCTTCATGACAAACAGCGATCTGCCTTTATATCCCTCACAATTCACTCCACCGGGCTCAAAATTGCCAAAGCTAGCAACCACTCTGCAATTTAAAACAAGCCCTTGCTTTAGGAGTCACCCTAACAAAAATTCACAGGGTTTTACAATTTGATCAGGCGGCATGGCTTAAAGCCTACATCGATTTAAATACACAACTGAGAGCTCAAGCTAAGAACTAATATGATAAAAATGTGTTTAAATTACGGAGCAATGCGGTGTTTGGGAAAACCATGGATAACGTTAGGAAACATCGTATAGTTAAACTAGTAACTAAATGGGAGGGACGATATGCCGCTAAAAATTACATCTCAAACCCACAATTTCATAGCAGCACAATTTTCGATGAGTCTAGTTGCAATCGAATTAAATAGAGCTGAAATTATTTTAAATAACCCTATATATACATTGGGATGGCTATGTTAGACATCTCTAAAACTTGTGTCTATGATTTCCATTACAATTTAAATTCAATGAGTGTCAGTGTAAAATATATACGGATACGGATAGTTTAATTTATCAACTATACTGCGAGGATGGGTATGAGGAAGTTATGAGACAAAACTTATCTAAATTCGATACTTCTGATTATCCGCCCAACAACAGGTACAACACGCCTTTCGTGAATATAAAAGTTGTCGGTCTAATGAGAGATGAATGCAATGGCCAAATTATGACACACTTTATTGGACTACGTTCCAAAATGTATACATAGAAAGTTGAAGGGAAAAAAGATGATGTAAGAAAGTCAAAAGGTGTCAAGAGCAATGTTGTGAAAAACTCAATTAATTTTAAAGATTATAAAAATTGTTTATTTAGCCAGAAAACTTTTTATTGAACTCAAAGAAGTATTCAAAGTTACATAATATTTACTCAGTTGAACAGACTAAAATAGCTCGAAGTCCCTTTGATGATAAGAGATCTCTTATTGAAGTTTCTGTCAATACCTTACCTTGGGGTCATTACTTCATTATGACGGAATAATAATAATAATAGTAATATGTATGTAAAAATAAATATTATATGCTTAATAAATATATGTTATTAAAAATAATCTATCTTTTATTTAACCATGTATGTGTAATAAAACAACAAGATATGGGTATAGTACATTTATTAAATAATTTGATATAAACATTTTTTTATCTAAATCATTTAGAACCTTAACTCTATTATAAAATAAACATTTACTCATGCAGTATGTATGGATATCACGTGGATATAAATCACTTAAATATAATAGTACATAATAAGGAGGTAATTCATAATTAGATTCACTTAGAATATTATTAGTAACATTTAAAAAGTTATTATCGAAATTAACAAAATTTAAACTATCCATATGAGCTGATACAAGTTTGTTAATATTAATGAGCTCGCGTACAGCAATTCCAGAGAAACGAAATGTACAGGAACCATCAGTCACTTCTAACGACCTGTTATCAATAAATGGTTCTTTTAATAGTGTATAATTAGAAAAGTGAATTTCTTCCTCTTTTTCTAATCTCACAGCAGCATCCTCAAAGTAATCCACGATAATTTGCTGAAGGTAAGTAATGAAATCATCCCAGTCCACTCTAATGAAAGAAATATTCTCAGGTTTCATGTATACATCCGATGCAATCATTTGAATTTTTACAGCAGGAACATAACCTCTCGCAGCACTAAGTCCAGTAATTATTTTATAGTTTGAATTTTTTACGTAAAAAAACGTTTTCACAGATAAATCTTTAATCATTCTGTATAGCTTCTCGATATATGTCACTAATTCGATCAATTTCTTGACAGTAATCGTGATCATCTGAAGAAAATATAGAGCTAGGTGTGATCGACGACATGGTAATACTTGAACAGATTTAAAAATACTAAGCTCTAAAACTTTCCAGCTCTCTATTTTATAGAATACTATCAGCGTCAATCCAGCTGTTATGCGATTTATCCAGACCCAACCATTTTACGTAAACTTTCGTGCCGCATTTCGTAACACATTTTCCACCAGGTATACATCGGGGTTCTTCGTTAGAAAACTCCACTAATCGGTTTACCATGCATATCTTCCAATAAATATGTGGTGGGGTTAGTAATTCGTACTTTCACTATTTTAAATAACTCGGTGGACCAGATAGGTGTATATCCTTTCTCGAAGACATGCTTATTCTTACTGATTCGTACAATGTTACTAACCTTGTAGCGTCGCAGTGTTGCCAACAAAATCCGATCGTAGACCGATTTTAAAATTTGCTTTTCATTGGTTTACTTCACATCACGAGGTTTCATTCCAATTGTTCGATGCGGGTGATTATTATAGTCGTTAACAATTTCTGAAAGTATATATATCCATCTGTATGAGCCGTTTAAACTAAAATATTTATATAATGCTTTTATTATTGTACACCTGCGCTTGAAGTTTTTACGTGCAGGCTTATGCAGCTCGTTAACCAGTTGAATTTTTTCGGTGGAATTATTCATCTTACTCAGTCGGATCGACGTGGTAGACGAATCGGTCGAGATGAACCTTATAGCATTTGGGTGTGTAATTAATTTTTTCAAATTATTTTCAAGGGCAGTTAGAGATATGTTAAATCTGCAACCGATTGCAACATTATTTCGTAAAGCATTAAGCTCCACGATAATAGCAGCTACAGCATCATCCACATATTTTTTTATTAGCGGCATCACCATTTTCAGTGGGAGATTGATATTTCCATCTTCAGTAAAGACGACGAAACCACGACGCGATGGGAGTAAATGTGGGCTACTGACGTCGTCGCGAGCTGACGTGAACTCTAATAGTCCTCGATGCTTTTCTAATTTTCCCCTTGAGTTCTTTATCTTTTTCCAATACATATAGTTTTACTCTGGGGGGCTTATATGTCCACCATTTTCAAAACAGGGTCTGAACAGCTTTTAAACAGCGTCTGTATATAGATCTGTACGATTTTCAAACTGGTCTGATCAGCTTTAAAACAGGTTTGTACAGCTATTGAACAGGTTTGTACAGCTTTTAAACAGGATCTTTACACAGCTTTGTACGATTTTCAAACAGGCCTGTAAGATTTTCAAACAGGTCTGCCCGGCTTAAAAACAGAGTAAGCTAAGGGTAATTGAGTTAAGACTGGGGATACGTGAGGATAAAATGAGGATAATTAAGGGTAACATGAGGATAATTGAGCGTAAAACAAAATAATTGAGGGTAAGATGACGATAAGTGAGGATAAGACGAGGACAATCAAGGTTAAAACGAGGGCAATTAAGGGTAAAATCAGGATAAGTGGAGGAAAATGATTATGGTAGGTGATCTTCAATTAGCTAATATGAGTATAACAATATCATAGTTCTCTTATCTGTATACACACTAAAACTTAAATGTGTCCCTAACATAAATCTATAAGGTTCAGCTGCTTGCTATTAAACGTACAACTCTGCTCATATATCCACAAGGCATTCTTGTGTAGAGTAGGTTAATCCAGCCGTTCTCGAAACTCTCAGATCTCAATCCTATTCTCAATCCGTCTCTCTAATAAATAAGACCTTGATGTACCGACTGTTTCTAGTACTCAGATGTGTTAGCGGTCATCCTATATGTCTACACCTATATACTTACACCTGTACCTGTATACCTAAGTGATGGTGGTCATGAGGTGGTCATGGGGTGATCATGAGGTGGTCATGAAACCATATAAATGTATGCAAATATTACAGCGCAGTTATTAGTCTCATAGATCCTAGTGAAGACAACATGTCTTTTCTACTCAACATCGAGCCTAACAGTTATGGACTAAAACATATTGACTCAAATCTTGTAATTGGAGAAGTAGTAAGTGCAGATTAAAAACAGCGTTGTTCATATCTAAGGATCTAAATTTAATCTAACCAAAGATTTAAGAGAATTACTAACGAATCAGCAGCCTCAGGATTTCGACAGTGATGATCTGATGACATATAAAATGCCGCCGGAAACATGTCTAGACTTGCCTTCTGTTAATATAAACACTGACGCCACATATAAGCATTTGTTTAGTTTATATATCTTGTTACTCAATCGCTTTCTAAGAAATATTAGGCGCAGCTGTGTATGAGTCATACATTTAACCTTTAAAATGGCACGTACCGGATGTTTATTTCTTAGTAAAAGATTACATCATCGACTTTATTTCTTACGAAATAAATTGGATTTGTTTAGTTTATAAATCCGATGACTCAACCGCTTTCTAAAAATATTTATACAGCTGTGTATGAAACCTTGAAAATGACACGTATTGGATGTGTATTTATTAGTAAAAGGATTACATCACCTCATGACGTCACTCTTTTTGTTTTTTCACTAAATGATGTTGAAACTTTAATATCAGATAGTAGGCTACCAGGGACGACAAGGGCTCTTGCGGGGGAGATTCTTCGCTTTATTTTTTCGATATCCCCACTCCTTCATGAGATATAAGGACTTTTTGGTTTGTGATGCAGATTTCCTCACCAGTGCACATGCTTTTCTAGCAGATCTCATTCCCACATCCCCTCCACCACCCTGCAGCCTCTGGTCATTGTCGACGACGAACACCAGCAGCAGCCTCTTCGCTCACCTCTCGAAACTTCTTCAGCAGCCTCTGGTTACTTCTTCACCCACCCCCTCAGCCTGCCACCCCGGCTTCATCAGCGTCTGGTCACTTCTTCACCCACCCCCTCAGCCTGCCACCCCGTCATCAGCAGCCTCTGGTCACTTCTTCAGCAACCCCACCCAGCCTCTTGGTCTCTCTAGATGGACACATGCCATCGAGGTATCCGCATAGCTATTCTACTGAAGGAGTGGCCCACAAGTCCCATAGTTATACTGTTGCAGTCAGATTTTCCATTAGAAATAATTATTAAACAAATACATTATTTATGACAATTTATTTAGCCTAATTTATTTGGACATACAGTACAACATAATTAGATGCAAGTTAACAACAATAATTTACTAAGTATACCAGTGCTGATTAATTTCTGTAGGAAATATAAGTGATTTTTCTGCACAAATGGACAATTTTTCTGGTAACTCCCTGTAAAATGTGTTAATATTAGGCTACCTAACTCAGATTGTTTATATTTACTTACCTGTCTGCTCTGCTAGCATCCCATTTTGCCCAAGACCATTCCACCAAAATATGGCTCCGAACCTCATCGTAGCTATCGTAGTATAAATTTTCACTTACTAGTTTGGCTGTGTAGGAAAGGTTTTCTATAGGTTGTTTTGGTATTGTTTTCTTTAGTTGTGTCTAGTCTAAAGTCTGGACTAGTTACACAATGAGTTAATCTTGTGTGAATGCCTAAAATTGGAAAAATAAAAATAAGGTTATGTAGAAAAATACTTCCAAAATTGATTAATCGAGTATTCTTACTAGTTGTAATAAAAAGTACTCACCCTAACTAGAATATCGACATAAGAAAAGTGAGAATCCATTCAAAGGTCCCTGAAAAATAAATTATTTATTATTTACAATTTTAACATTTTTACCTCTAGTTACTGTTTCATTCAAATTTAGTGATTTTGAACAGATAGGCCCTAAAACATATTCCCTATCGAACTAGTACATACTCACCTCAGTAATTGCAATTGTTATAGAGCACTAACAACAATTTATTATTGTAAACAATGCGAGTGGTGACGTCATATCAATCTGTCAAATTGCTACTATTTCTTCTGGAGGATCTGTGAAATCATTTATTTAAATATGAACAACTAAATTATTTATTTACTATAGGACTTAAGTGTGTTTAAGGTCACAATATTTTATAATGTGATTACAATTTTTAATGGGCATTCGCATAAAATAATTCTTATCGTTCGTGCGCCATCTGTAGATCAAGGGACAAACTCTTCTCTTTAATCTTTTTTTCAAATAGGCTTTAATGTGGGTGGAAAAATCCTTCAATCTCTTGTCTTTTTGACATATATATTCACTTCCTGTCTTGATTTCGGCAAAGGTAGTTCGGCCGCCTAGTAAATTTGTGATCTTGAATCATCCTTTATGGGAATAGTATCTAGAGTTGTGCCACTGTGATTTTCGGTTGTTATTTTTGGTGGAGAAGCTATTAGATAGTATATTTTGAAGAAAATCACACCCAAATTGGGGATTAAACACTACCATTACCATCACCACGCCGTGTCATTTAATGAGACAGTCGTTTTTTTGGATATTTTGGAATAAAACCCTTTGTAAAAGGGTTTTTTTTTTAATTTCTGGATTTTGTTCCCGGATTTTTATATTTGGGTTTGCTTTATGGTTTTATGGTTCTACCATTTTATGGTTAGTTTATTGAGAGGAATTTTTCCGGAGATATATTGGAAGTTTGAGTTTGGAGTCTATTTTGCTGCACGAGTTTCATCCTACAACCACAATTCAGCCATCACCACCCACTAGTCACACCAGGAGTCACGCAAGTTTTCTTTTTATTACTACTGATTTGATTATTGCTAATGATTGATTGATTTTGCTAAAATTCTTGATGATTTTATATCTAATTATGTGTATACATATTTAAAATAGCTCAAATCATAGAGTCATATTAATTTTTGTGTAATTTATTAACCAGTAATGCTTATAATAGTATATTTTGGAGCATTAATTTAATCATTATTATTACTTCTTTTTGTTACATCATTTAGTATATATGTTGTATATATACCCCGCTTAAAAATTTAGGTTCATATTTTTCTTTAAAATCTTTATATACTCAACGACATAATTTAGGTTCCATCTATATTGTGCATATATATACTCAGCGTAAAAATTTATGAACATTTTAAATACGATTATATACACTCTACCCCAAAATTTGGGTACACTTTTATACATATTTGTGAGCCAACATATAGCTATATTGCGGTGCGTTCATACTAACATCTGAGAATTGCGAGGTTACTTTATTTTTCTTTATTAATTAATATCTGAATGCGGGTATATTCGTTGGTATATAAGTAGGCTAGTTTTTTTATTGCTACTAGTTACATAGGTAGTGATATTCACTTTAAGTAATTTTCTTTGAGCTAACTTGATTTTCAAGTCACTTTTTTTTTGTTGTTGTTTATGTGAGTTTTTACATACAGTAATATATTATACATTTATTTATATAGAGTTGTTCATTTAATCTTTCCATATATTCTTTGTTGGTTTTAACGGAACTAAATTTACTTGTACGAGCCCAAATCTCATAATTTGTCTTTTGCTAATTTCATGGTTTACGGCGAACTGGCAACACATAACAACACAATACTGACTGGCTCAAATCATGTGGCGCCCTCTCTAATATACACTTTTTTTAAATTTGAACCTGCCCCAACCTCCAACTGTTAGCTAGCAGGCAGTCAGTTCAGTTAGTATTCGTACAAGGAGTATTGATATTTATTTTGGTTTGATTTTCTCTTTACTATTAATACTTTTTTTTTTACTAAGTGGTAGTAAATAATAATTAATAGTAGGAATTATTTTTAACGCCACATTTTTGGCGCCCAACGTGGGGCGATTTGTGTTTTTTTTGTATATATAAGAAGATTTAAGAGGAAGTTCCATTTGAATTTAAAAAAAAAATTCTTTTATATATTTTTGGACTTTAATTTTTTTTTTGAATTTTTGAATATATTTCCATTTGTTGTTGTTTACTTGTGTGATTACTTTTCCTAACTTAAGTTTGATATTTTGATTATTATACACTTAGGAAATTTATTTATAATATAAAAATGGCTCGAAAAATTGTTGTAAATAAATTAGATAAGGATGAACTGGTCTATGAACTTACAGTACGTGGTATTAGTACAGGTAATGTTGATGAAATGCGTGGTCGATTATCTGTGGCTTTCCAAATGGAGAAAAGTGGGGATAGTTTAAGATACCCCAAATATCCTTTCACTTTTGAAGAAGATTATAATGCAGTAAAAGAAAAATTGGACGGACTTGCAACGGTGATATCTAGTTTTGATCAACCACGGAAAAGTGGAGAGGCATTGAAGGTGCAGACGAAGCTTGCTCATATATTAGGTCGTCTGGATAACATGGTTACTGAAGATGTTGAAAATATGAAGAATAAGTCTGAGCTATTGGCCATTACATTATCGTTGATGGATAAGTTTATCGGAATTCTCGATGCACATGAGGAGAAAAGTCAAGATATACCACCTGTTGTAGGAATTTTGGAAAAAAATCTGGAGAGTAACACCTTTAATGATGGTATTGGAAATGTGTCAAGGTCATCGGCTGTGGACGAACTTGTTCGCCCGAGCACAAGTAGCTCTGTCAAATCCATCCCTCCAAGTAAATGGAATATAAAGTTTAGTGGCAATTTGAAAGAAATGTCATTGAGCGCATTTCTGGAGCAGGTTGAAGAACTTCGAGTAGCTCGTCATGTTTCGAAAGATACACTACTGGACTCTGGTATCGACTTATTTTCCGGAAAGGCACTATCATTTTATCAGGATATTCGAAGACATATCAATAGTTGGGAGGATTTAATAGAAGAGTTTAAACTAGAATTTAGGAGAGGAAGGCATGATGAAGAATTACTTAAGGAGATAGAAAAGAGGACCCAAGCAAAAGATGAATCTATTGGTATATATTTAGCCATCATGAATAGTTATTTTAATCGGTTAACCTATCCAATCTCAGAGAAAGCGAAGCTTGCTATTCTTTTAAGGAATATTCGACCTTCACTTCAACAAGGAATTGGTTTGCGCGAAGTATCATCTATTGTTGAACTTCGTGCGATATGCAGAAAGCTGGGTGAGAGGAATGAAAATATAGAAAATTTCCATGAACCTCCACCTCGGCGCGCAGGTACTTTGGAACCAGATTTGGCTTATGTTGAAGACGTCGCAGAGAAGGTGAACACCATGGATGTAGGAAAACCGCAGGCCAGTGGAAAAGCCAAAGAAGTAATTTGCTTCAGATGTCACAAGCCAGGTCACCGAGCTATTGGTTGTACGTCAGTTAAGAAAATACATTGCTTTAGATGTCAAATGGAAGGATATACTGTAAGGACTTGTCCTAATTGTTCTACTTTGGGAAACGCGCAGCGACGCTCTTAGGAGGCCGAGCCAATAGCGTTGCAACTGAGATCTCGGCTAATCGTATATTTCCAGTGTTGGACTTTATATTGGACCATGCTAAGGACGATGAAAGGTCTTACCTTAAGGTGGATATATTGGGCATTGAATTGTTAGGTTTATTGGACTCCGGAGCTACATGCACGATTTTGGGAAGTGATGGTTGGAATCTGGTAGGAAGACTAGGGATTTCTATTGATTCTAATAATAAGACAGTGGTTACGGTAGCTAATGGGGAGACATGTACAAGTATTGGGAAGTGTACCTTGCCAATGCGGGTAAGAGATAGGGTAGTGGTTTTGGATGTTGTCGTTATTCCTGAGCTACCGAAGACACTCATATTAGGTCAAGATTTCTGGTGTAGAATGGGTATTGTACCAGATTTACGTTCCAATGAGTGGCATTTTTCTGAGAATCAAGAAATTTTGTCAATCCAACAAGTGAGGAGTCAAACAGTTTTGAGTAACCTTGAAAAAAATCGTCTACAAGCTGTGATTGATCGAAACGTAGAATTGATGGGTAAATCACTAGGATGCACAAATATGGCTGAACACGTGATAGTCACAAAATCAGCACCAATTAAGCAAAGGTATTACAGAGTCTCTCCGGTAATACAGAAATATATAGATAAGGAATTGGAAGATATGCTTCAGCAAGGAATCGTGGAAGAATCTAATAGTCCTTGGGCTTCACCGATTGTGATGGTTAAAAAGAAGGATAATACTTTTAGGTTTTGTGTCGATTATCGCAAACTAAATGCTGTGACTGAGCGCGATAGTTATCCATTACCAAAAATAGCAGACATCTTGGACAAACTTAGGAACGCAGTTTATTTGTCTAGCTTAGACATAAAATCTGCATACCATCAGGTTCCTGTAGCGGAAACGTCCAGACCTTACACAGCATTTACTGTCCCTAACAGAGGTCTTTTTCAATTTCGTCGAATGCCCTTCGGCTTACATAATGCTCCAGCAACATGGCAGAGGCTAATAGATCGTGTTTTAGGACCAAAACTGGAACCTTATGTATTTGTGTATCTGGATGACGTGGTTATAGTGACAGAAACCTTTGAAAAGCATTTGGAAGTCATTGAAGAAGTTTTTAGGAGATTAAGAGAAGCCAACCTAACCATCAGTTTGGAGAAATGTCAATTTTGTAGGCCAGAGATGAAATATCTTGGATATGTGGTGGATAGGAATGGACTACATGTTGATCCCGATAAAATTCGTGCAATGTTGGAATTACCGGCACCGAAGAATGTTAGTGAAGTTCGTCGAATAGTGGGAACATTTTCTTGGTATCGGCGGTTTGTGCCTGAGTTTTCAACAGTTATTGCTCCTATTAACCAGTTACTAAGGAAATCCAGGAAATTTGAGTGGTCAGCAGAATGTGAAAATGCCTTTCAGCGAATCAAACAGTGTTTGGTGGAGGCGCCAGTGTTGAGCTGTCCTGATTATACGCTGCCGTTCGTTGTAGAGACAGATGCGTCAGGATATGGCATAGGGGCCGTTCTTACGCAACCCCACAAAGATGGCGATCGTGTAATATGTTTTCTGAGTAGGTCACTATCAAAACAAGAAAGAAATTACTCAGTGGTGGAGAGAGAACTTTTGTCTTTGTTGTATGCAGTCGAAAAACTACGTCCGTATTTGGAAGGTGTGCCGTTCACGGTGGTCACAGACCATTATTCTCTAAAATGGCTTCATAACTTAAAGGACCCTAGTGGGCGACTTGCAAGATGGGCGGTAAGGCTTCAGCAATACGATTATACGGTAGTACATAGAAAAGGCAAAGATCACATAGTACCTGATACCTTGTCCAGAGCTGTTCCTGTTGTGGATTCTATGAAAACTGTAGAAAATGACGTTCATATCAAACCAATCTCGGACAAGTGGTACATGAAAATGATGAAAAATGTTCAACTTTTCCCTTTGAGATTCAGGAATTGGAGAGTATCAGATGACAAACTCTATAAGTATGTCAAGCAGGATTACCCAGAGTTGGCTAATGGTGCAGATTTTTGGAAGTTGGTTGTACCAAAAGGTGACAGAGAAAGTATTATTGCCTCAGCGCATAATCCTCCGAGAAGTGGACACATGGGCGTTTATAAAACGTACTCGAGGCTGACGGAAAAATATTACTGGCCGAAAATGAGATGTGATGTTGCTAACTACATCAGGAAGTGTTTGGTGTGTGCAGCTCATAAGCCAAGTAATAAACCACCAGCGGACAGGATGGTACCACATCGAAAGGTAGATCGCCCTTGGGAAATGATATCCGTCGACATTATGGGACCACTTCCACGTTCAAAGAAGGGGAATTCGTTTATTTTAGTAGTTACTGATTATCTGAGTAAATTTGCCCTTGTATTTGCTTTAAGAACAGCTACAACGGAAAATATTGTCAAGAAAATTAGGGAAGATGTATTTTTAATTTTTGGAGTTGCTAGGAAGGTTATTTGTGACAATGGACCACAATTTAGGAGTAAGAAATTTACTGATTTCTCAAATGAATTTAAGTTTGATTGTAAATATAATGCTAATTATCATCCCCGTGCAAACCCCACGGAAAGAACTAATGGTACTCTCAAGATAATGTTGTCGATATATGTAAAGGAAAACCATCGAAATTGGGATATAAATTTACCTGAGCTTGCGTGTGCTCTGCGTACTGCGAAACACGAAACTACTCGTTTGACTCCGTATTTTGTGAACTTTGGTAGAAATATGATGTTGTCTGGGGATGATTATATGATTGAATCACTACCAGATGTAGAAGACGGAAATCAGACAAGTGAATCTACGAAGAATTTAACGTTTAAGAAAATGTTTGAGGATGTTCGTAAGCGTTTGGAAGTTGCAGGGGAAAGGAGTTGCGCCACATACAATTTGCGTAAACGCTATGAACAATATAAACCAGGTGAATTGGTGTGGAAGAGAAATTACACTCTCTCCAATGCTGCTAATTATTATTCTGCAAAGCTAGCGCCGAAGTATATCGGACCATACTATATTCATGAAAAAGTTTCCCCATGGACGTACACGTTAAAGGATCGTGACAAGAAAGTCCTCAAGGGAACTTGGCATATTAAAGATCTAAAAAGTGCGCCTTCGTGTGAAAATTAACCGAAATCGGTTAATTTTCTTCAAGAAAGGGGGGGATTGTTGCAGTCAGATTTTCCATTAGAAATAATTATTAAACAAATACATTATTTATGACAATTTATTTAGCCTAATTTATTTGGACATACAGTACAACATAATTAGATGCAAGTTAACAACAATAATTTACTAAGTATACCAGTGCTGATTAATTTCTGTAGGAAATATAAGTGATTTTTCTGCACAAATGGACAATTTTTCTGGTAACTCCCTGTAAAATGTGTTAATATTAGGCTACCTAACTCAGATTGTTTATATTTACTTACCTGTCTGCTCTGCTAGCATCCCATTTTGCCCAAGACCATTCCACCAAAATATGGCTCCGAACCTCATCGTAGCTATCGTAGTATAAATTTTCACTTACTAGTTTGGCTGTGTAGGAAAGGTTTTCTATAGGTTGTTTTGGTATTGTTTTCTTTAGTTGTGTCTAGTCTAAAGTCTGGACTAGTTACACAATGAGTTAATCTTGTGTGAATGCCTAAAATTGGAAAAATAAAAATAAGGTTATGTAGAAAAATACTTCCAAAATTGATTAATCGAGTATTCTTACTAGTTGTAATAAAAAGTACTCACCCTAACTAGAATATCGACATAAGAAAAGTGAGAATCCATTCAAAGGTCCCTGAAAAATAAATTATTTATTATTTACAATTTTAACATTTTTACCTCTAGTTACTGTTTCATTCAAATTTAGTGATTTTGAACAGATAGGCCCTAAAACATATTCCCTATCGAACTAGTACATACTCACCTCAGTAATTGCAATTGTTATAGAGCACTAACAACAATTTATTATTGTAAACAATGCGAGTGGTGACGTCATATCAATCTGTCAAATTGCTACTATTTCTTCTGGAGGATCTGTGAAATCATTTATTTAAATATGAACAACTAAATTATTTATTTACTATAGGACTTAAGTGTGTTTAAGGTCACAATATTTTATAATGTGATTACAATTTTTAATGGGCATTCGCATAAAATAATTCTTATCGTTCGTGCGCCATCTGTAGATCAAGGGACAAACTCTTCTCTTTAATCTTTTTTTCAAATAGGCTTTAATGTGGGTGGAAAAATCCTTCAATCTCTTGTCTTTTTGACATATATATTCACTTCCTGTCTTGATTTCGGCAAAGGTAGTTCGGCCGCCTAGTAAATTTGTGATCTTGAATCATCCTTTATGGGAATAGTATCTAGAGTTGTGCCACTGTGATTTTCGGTTGTTATTTTTGGTGGAGAAGCTATTAGATAGTATATTTTGAAGAAAATCACACCCAAATTGGGGATTAAACACTACCATTACCATCACCACGCCGTGTCATTTAATGAGACAGTCGTTTTTTTGGATATTTTGGAATAAAACCCTTTGTAAAAGGGTTTTTTTTTTAATTTCTGGATTTTGTTCCCGGATTTTTATATTTGGGTTTGCTTTATGGTTTTATGGTTCTACCATTTTATGGTTAGTTTATTGAGAGGAATTTTTCCGGAGATATATTGGAAGTTTGAGTTTGGAGTCTATTTTGCTGCACGAGTTTCATCCTACAACCACAATTCAGCCATCACCACCCACTAGTCACACCAGGAGTCACGCAAGTTTTCTTTTTATTACTACTGATTTGATTATTGCTAATGATTGATTGATTTTGCTAAAATTCTTGATGATTTTATATCTAATTATGTGTATACATATTTAAAATAGCTCAAATCATAGAGTCATATTAATTTTTGTGTAATTTATTAACCAGTAATGCTTATAATAGTATATTTTGGAGCATTAATTTAATCATTATTATTACTTCTTTTTGTTACATCATTTAGTATATATGTTGTATATATACCCCGCTTAAAAATTTAGGTTCATATTTTTCTTTAAAATCTTTATATACTCAACGACATAATTTAGGTTCCATCTATATTGTGCATATATATACTCAGCGTAAAAATTTATGAACATTTTAAATACGATTATATACACTCTACCCCAAAATTTGGGTACACTTTTATACATATTTGTGAGCCAACATATAGCTATATTGCGGTGCGTTCATACTAACATCTGAGTATTGCGAGGTTACTTTATTTTTCTTTATTAATTAATATCTGAATGCGGGTATATTCGTTGGTATATAAGTAGGCTAGTTTTTTTATTGCTACTAGTTACATAGGTAGTGATATTCACTTTAAGTAATTTTCTTTGAGCTAACTTGATTTTCAAGTCACTTTTTTTTTGTTGTTGTTTATGTGAGTTTTTACATACAGTAATATATTATACATTTATTTATATAGAGTTGTTCATTTAATCTTTCCATATATTCTTTGTTGGTTTTAACGGAACTAAATTTACTTGTACGAGCCCAAATCTCATAATTTGTCTTTTGCTAATTTCATGGTTTACGGCGAACTGGCAACACATAACAACACAATACTGACTGGCTCAAATCATGTGGCGCCCTCTCTAATATACACTTTTTTTAAATTTGAACCTGCCCCAACCTCCAACTGTTAGCTAGCAGGCAGTCAGTTCAGTTAGTATTCGTACAAGGAGTATTGATATTTATTTTGGTTTGATTTTCTCTTTACTATTAATACTTTTTTTTTTACTAAGTGGTAGTAAATAATAATTAATAGTAGGAATTATTTTTAACGCCACAATACTACTATAAAGTTCAATGGAAAACCCCGTTCAAGGCTATTGTGCCCCAGCAGTCTGCTCGTCGTTGGGAAGTTTTGGTATATGGAAAGGAAATTTGGGTTTTAAATAGTTAAGATTTTTATGAATTTTATCGGCCAAAAAAGAATTCTAAACAAAAGAGGACAAAATAACAAAAATTACAAAAATACAAACAGATGACAAACAATGGGAAGAAAAAGAGGATAGAATAAAAATATGGTGGTGAAAAGTGTATGATAGACAAAAGTTTTGGTAGAGAAAGAGTGTGACTAGAGAGGCTACCGAAAGATAAGCAACGTCTGGTATGGTAAGGGGTGTTTGATTTGGAAAGTAGCATTATGCATTCTGATTTGAGTAATGTTGAGCGTAAGCCGTCCGTGCGTCGTCGTCCTGTCGAAACGCGTAGAATTTTTGCGATATGTCCAGGACGAAGTCCGCTAATGGTGTTATGTCGTTACACTATCATATAAAGCTCTGAGTAAGGTGTAAGTATCTGCCCAAATCAGATATGAGCTGCATAAATTTATGCTCAAGAACTTGAAGCTTTTTCATTTTCGTGGCCGGGACGCTGCACTACACCGGCGCCGCGTATGTGATGTCCGATCTGATCACCATCGTATACAATAATTTTTTGTTGTTTCGGTTCAATCCGCTATCCCTTGTCAGGAGCGGATACAGGCTCCTGGACACGGAGTAGGATGAGCTTGCGTACAGTCTCGTTAATATGTGTGTTGAACGTCAGTCGTTTGTCTAAATGTACCCTTAGATACTTCACGCACCTTTTAATTGGATTATCTTGACCCCTGATCGAAATTGGAGTTAGAATTCGGTTTTCAGTAAACCGACGCGTGAAGAGTATGGCCTCCGACTTCTCGGCGTTGACCCGAATCTTCCACCTGTCGTAATATGCCGTGTGGCACGAGTCATGCGAGTCTTCAGCAGCATATTCGCCTTAAGGGCGTTGTGCGAATGCACCTACATGGCCGTGACATCGGCCTACTTGGCAAGCTTAGTATTCGGGAACTCCGGGAAGTCCGACACATACAGATTGTATAACTTTGGTGATAGACACGACCCCTGGAAGACGCCCGCGCGAATGTCCCGCCGTGTTGAAAGATTATTATTCGCTTTGACCATAAGCATTACCTACGCGCCAACCATCCGGCTGACGATGAGCACTAGAGCAAGAAACAGATAAATGGTATCACGTTTTGCGCATGGTCGAAGCACTGCAAAATTGGTGTAACTAGACGCTTTAAATAAATAGTAGTTACCCTAGTATTGTTTGGATGGTTGGACGGTTATAGACAGCGTTATCAATAAAGTCCGGTAGGAAAAGGGTCCATTCAACAAACACATTCGTTATAAATAGGAGGAAATAAAAGAGGCGCTGAAAATGTGACAAAGTGAATGGATAGGGTTCACAAAAGCGAACGTCTCAAAAAAATTAACATAATATTTTTTAAGAAATTAAAATGACGATCTCATAAATCTTGCAGGGGTGCAGGGAGTGGTCTAAAATGTACCATTTTAGTGAACGTATTCGTTGAATAAGCCCAAGACGTTTATTAACTAAGTCAATTTTGATAGAAATGTTACTAGAGGGTTGAAAATCGGTACACATGTGCGAAATTAAAAAATAAACAAACCAACCATTATACTCTTCGCCGATTTACTGCACTTTTTATATAATTGTTGCACATTGTATAGTATACTCTCCGCATTTTATCGTAAATAAAAAATTATGTTTATATTAGCGACGACTTTGTCTAACTGCGAGATGAATGAAAGCCACCAAATCTTATTATAATCTCGCATTTATGGCAGATTTACTGATGTTAAGTATAAACATTACGGACTATTACCTAATTAGCCGGTTTTGCAATGTACCAATATTATATAATATAAATACATGAATTTAATAAATTTAAATAATTAATAACTCTTTCATTTATTGATCGATTTTGTTCTTCCTCTAGCTAACACTAACTTACTCTCCAAGTTTCAATACAATTGGATTTTTCGTTCTTAAGTTATCGTGCTTACAAAAAACGTGACGGACGGGACAGACAGACAGACCAATAGACAGACAGACGGACGGACATTTTGAAAGTTGTTCAGAATTCGATCACCAACAGTGATATGAACATTTTTTTTCGACGAGCGTTATTATCGGTTCTAGAAATGTGCCGGTCTATTGCAATTTATTCTTCGTTTTGTATTTGCGAAGAGTATAACAAGGTTTCTTTTTAACATTTTTCGAAGTTTTTAAAAATTAAATTTTTGTTGGCATTTAAAAAAATATGTCAAATCATGTGATTGCATTTGGGTATGCCATTTGCAATATTTTACTTCCCTGGCTTACCGAAGGGAAAAAATAACTCTCCAAGATGTCTGCTTCGGATTTTCATATTTCAGACCAGGTACTTATGTGTAAAAATACGAAAATTAAGTCGTTTCATTTTTGTTAGTCTGTCTGCCTGTTGACACTGTATCTAAAAAACTGTTTGAAAGAACTAGAGCAATAAAAGTTGGTTGATAGTTCACACTATTGCCATATTACCAACGAAGAAATCTGTAGACATATTCACTGGAAAATATACAGGGTGCACCCCCTAAAAAAAATTAATATTGAATATAATGCGACACAACCCACAAACATCTCATAGATATGTAGATCCATAGCATATACATTAGATGTTGGAATTTGAATATGTATTATTAAATATACATATGATATGAAATGTATATTCAGCTTTTGACATCCATCAGTGTCATATACAGTGTATATTGCTGGAGGTATATACATAATGATTTATACGTTACATGTCCATTAAGGTATAATTAAATTATACACGTACACGAATTATATCTCTTTATCTGATGCGCATTCGATACTAATTTATGGCATAGTACGTCGGCGCACCACGCATCATTTGTTTTTGTGTGTATAGTGTTTATGTGTGATGGAAGTTAACTCTTTCCCATTCTCTGGATTTTATATTTGCTTATTGCTATATTATGCTGTTACATTTGCATGAAGCTCCCACATAATGTAAAAGTATATTTATTATAATGCAATTCTTTAGATTTGTAAATACATACTTTTTTAGGACCAGAAAATTTGCAAGTTTCGTATTTAACTGATTATGGCAGGTGTGTGTTTAGTTAATAAGATGGCGCAAAGTGACAGAAGCCTAATTTGCTGTTATGTCAAGTCATATTGGGCATGTATTTTATAAATATAGTAAGCATAACTTACTGATGGTTGAGAATGTTTTAAACAGACATATAGGATATGATCGAGTAACTATAGTATTATACATATGTTTACAATTTGTTAAACTACCGGAAGGTAAAAAGTATATGTAAGTATTGAAAATTTTAAATATTGTGTAATAATTTAGGTTATTTTGTAAAGTTTGTGTATGTTTAAAATAGTTATATAAAATACGTTTCTTGTTAACCTCTCTGTGTTTTATTACCTCTTATATGGATACCTCTGAAGTAGTTCCCATGAACATAAAAACACTTTCACTCGATGCGTGCTGCACCAATCGTGTTGGTATCATCGAGATGATTAAAACTGTTCGTTTTTAATCATCTCCCGATGATGCCAACATGACTGGGGCAACACGAGTCCAGCGCAGTGTTCAATAAGTGTTTTGATGTCCGTGGAAACTACTTCAGAGATATGTAATGTATGTTCATAAAATATGCGATTGTGTATATGATGTGTTTCATATCCAATGATGTACATTGCATATGTTTATGTACGTTCATTGGATATGAAACAGATATGGAAGTCGGCGGCAAATGTATATGTTAGGAATGTTAATTCCACATCCATTAGATGTACATTAGATATACTTTCTCCATCTTGTGGATATACATATCCGTAGATTGAAGATACAGTGTATGTACATTGCATATCATTTTGTTACGTGGGAGGATAATAATATAAACTTTTCTATTTAACACCATAACACTTTTACTTACTATTTATTTTTTTCTGTTGCATATGTAACCACCGTCCTGTACATTTTTCTTGTCGCAATAGTGACAACTATCCATTCCGATTATTACGTACTCTCCTCTTTCGATACTTAATTAATTACGTTCCAAATATTATTGTCCTCCATAGTTTCCTAATTGTTTTTTAAAAGTCACCACCCTATATAATTTTCATCAAAAGTATAACAAACTTTCTTGGCAAATGTGACAACTACATTCCAAATTTTATTGCTCTCCGTCGTTTCCTAATTCTTTTTTTTGTGTCCACCCATTATAATTTACACCGGTACCTTCCTTGACAATTGGGACAATTACATTCCAAATATTATTGTCCTCCATAGCTTTATAATTGTTTTTTAAATTTACCACTCTGTATAGTTTTCAAACCAAAATATAGTAGGTTTCCTCCTTGGCAATTGTGACAACTACAAATACAGTCTTCCGTCGTGTCTTAATTACTTTTTTTTAGTAACCATCCTGACCATCCTGTACACTATCCATCAAAAGTATAGCAGGTTTCCTCCGTGGCAACTGCGGCGACATTTCAAATACTAACCTTATATAATTTTCACTAAAACTCCTTGGCAATTATGACCAGAGATCGGGAATTTTATCTCGGTACCAGAGGCGGCTCTCATATAGACGTAATATTATATTGCAAGCATTTACTGAAACAATCATAAAAACGACGAAGTGGTGCAATATTGCCAGCTGCATTGTATTTTTGGTAATTAAAACTTAAAAACGGTAACAGTTCTTACAAAAACATTTAAAACATGTTTAGTAAATAAAAAGACAGTTTTGAATCAAACACACACTTTCCTGTTCTGTTTAATGTGTGAGGTGTTTGTTTTGTTTATTTTTATAATGATTAAATATGAAAACCCAATAAACTGCTGGCAACATGAAACATCTTTCCAATGAAATAAACCATTTTTATATAATATTAAATCATACATAACAAACGAAGTTAAGGATTAATGGCATAAAATTGCCATGTACCGTGTGCATCGCGTGATAAAGAGAATTTTATTTCATGTTAAAATGTTAATTTGTATAACCTACTTTAATCAGAAATCTGCTACATTTGTGAAACATACTGACAATTATGATTTTTTATATTTGCAGTGTTAAATGCATTCGACACCGCCCGAGTGTCAACATTAAATTCCAGTGTATGGAGGTACTTTTATGTTTTTTACTTATGCGGTTTTATCTCCTTTAATTATACGACACCGCCGAAATTATGAATCATTTCAAAATCGCTTTTTTACCTACACTGTGGCAAGTATTGGCATTTACGTCAACATTTAATAAAGGCAAAGGGTAGACCATCCCAGATGGCAGTTTTGCAAACCGTAGTAAAGATCTAGCCATGTGTATGTACATATGTATCTATAAACCTAGTGTGAAATTATACACTATACAAAAATGTCTAGTACTTCTCAGGCTGCAATAGACTAGTGGATTCGCGATTTACCAGAACTGTAATTTGATGGAACAGATCTTTATTGTAGTAGTTGCAACAAAACAATTTCTTGGACATCTAAAGCAAATGTTAATAGACATATTTCTTCACAAAAGCATATTAGTGCTAGTGGCTCTACTGATAGTGACAGCTAGTCAACGTAGTTTTAATTTAGATTTAGTGGGAGTGATGGTGGGATGTACTTTTTAGACAATTTTTAGAAAAGTGCATTAGTTGCAAATATAACAATGTTCAGGTGCCGTCGGAAATGACACTTAGAAGAAAATATTTACTGTTACTTTAAGGTAGTGAGAAATACATGTGTGTTTTCGTCCAATGTTACCACCAATACCTCCTCTTCGAGTGAGTGTTTATAATAAACTGACCATATTAACTTTGGCTATTACGGAATTCCCTAAAGAAAGTACACGGTAAGATAAATTGTATCATACTTGCATAAAAATCTTTCCGCGCCGGCAGAGCCAACCCTGACTTTTACGTCAAGATAAAATTCCCGATCTCTGTTTATGACAACTACATTCCGAATATTGTTGTCCTCTGTCGTTTCCTAATTAGATATTTAAAGTGACCACCCTCTATATTTTTTTCGAAAAGATTCTCTCCTTGATAATTGTATCAACTAATTTTACGGCAAATATCATTTTCCTCTATTATAAATAGGGTGGTCACTCTAAAACGTAGTTAAAGAATGAAGAAATGTTGGTGTAAAGTGATTGGAAATTTATAGTTGGTATTTCCTCCTTGATAATAGAAGGAGGAAATCTACTTAGTCAAAACCATAGATTTACTATTAAAACCTCTTTGGTTAAAACAATATACGCACTCTGAATACTAAATTGTTTACAAAATCAAAATTGACTTAAATTGATTAACAAGCATATTTTCTATGATACCGATTTTTATTGGTGACACTGTAGCTATTACAGATAGAGAGCCGGCTGTACAGATTTCCTATGAATAAGATACATGAAAAACTTTGTATGAGTAAGTACAACCACAGACCTACATGGAGCCACTTTTCATATAAGCAAATTTTGCCCGCGTCATGGAATTTTACCGGAAGTGACGTCAAAATGGGAGGATGCGGGCAAATAAGAAGGGACAGCCTATTTTTTTTAATAACTGGAAGGCTTGTACTTTAACTTAAAAAAAATAATAATTCATCTATTCTATGATTTAAGAAAACAGAAAAAAAAACGTTAATCGAGGGTGTCTCAGGGTTGCGGGCAAATTAAGCCTGGCAGCCCACTACAATCTCATTGTATACCTCAAAACCTACATTTTGACGTAAGTTTTATTCAAGTATTCGATGACACAAAAAATCGTAACCGGAAGTGACGTCAGAATTCCATGACGCTGGCAAAATTTGCAAAAATGAAAAGTGCCTCCCTGTATGTCTGTGGTAGTACTTATTCACTAACATAAAGATTTTCATGTATCTTATTCATAGGAAATCTATACAGCCGGCTCTCCACCCATTAGAAAATGAATCCCAATTGGTACCAACCAGTCGTTAATCCGGTGGAAAAGAAAACGGGATACACCTCTATAAATCCCCCTATGTAATGAAAATATTTATCTATACGCTACAATGTTCTCGCAAGAAGAAATTTGTACAAAATGCACTTAAAGAAAGTAAAATATGTAATATATTTTCTAATAAAATTTATTAAATAAAAATGCTTCGCCTAAAAAAATACAGTCTAGATTAAATATAAATAAATTTTCTGGGTTTTTTTGTTTATTACAGCTAATACACAATTTTTATGAATTTTCAAAATGTCTTCCAAAGTTCTGTAACTGTAGTATTGGAGAAGTATCTGTGGGTTGTTCTTGGTGTGAATAATCCACATAATTTCGAACACATGGCCTTGGGTGATTGCTGACTGGCATTTGCGGACCCAGTGGTGTATTGGAAGTCATTGGCAATATATTAGGTAATACTGGAGGGGCACTAGAAAGTCCAGGTTGTCCAGGGTAATTGAAAAACCTAAAAACATAATTTTTATGAAGCTTGTACATATAATATAGTTCACTCCATATTTCCGGGGCATACTGAATTTCTCTGGACTGGATTAAATAACAAATAATATAATGTAGTACTTATATAATATATAAAACATCATTACCCTCATTTAAAATATGGTCTGGCATGATTAAGATAAGAAATAATTGAAAACACCCTCTTTTAATTAACTCTTGTGATATAGTTACACGAATCACCCCTAACTAAAACGTCATACCTAAGGAACAGATAAATAGAGACGTACTTTGAATTTATTTGTCAATGTCGTGAAGGAATATGCCCACCAATGCATCAGATATTCCTGTCTTGATGCAAAACAGAGTAGGATTTTTTGATTTACCAAAATGTCGTTAAGTTTCTAGTTTCTACCGAAAACACGATTTTTGAACCTCTAGTATAATATATTCTTCATTTTAATACGCAAAAATTTGAAATACGGCTCTGTAGTACCTTGTCGGTATAGACAATAGCGGTGTCTTTGATGGCTAGTTTTCATTGCCTTTTTTATGTGCGTTAAACGAATGGAGACAATGTTAAGGAGAGATCGAAAGTGAAACTTATTTTAGACCGCAGCGTATACCAACAGCAGGAAAAATGGCGAAAATATAGGCAACTATTTAAGATATGTATCTTACCTCGTAAGATTATAAATCACTCAAAAATATTGGAAATGAAATTAATTATTGCGCTTTAACTTGTAACTTTCCTCGCACGAAATATGCCTACATTAGTCTTACTTATAATTGAACATCATGAATTGCTTTTTGTTCCTGAAATAAAATAATTGTGGAAAGTGACTCCCGACACAAGCATTTAATTTTTTAAATACGTATTTGATGTTAACATTATGGCGATAGCATCATTTTGAAAAATATGCGTAATATGACATAAATTATGGTTTTTTATAAAGAACTGTCGACATGGCAAGTGAATGACTCCTCTTGTTGAAAAGTCTCTTCAAGATGAAATTGACACACCAGTTATATTTGTCGAAATGTCAAGGAAAATGCAACCTCAATAGCTTCATTTCTAACCGGAAGTTCACATACAAGGTTCCATTTCTTGTTGGCCGATATTTTTGATTTTTGAAATTGTCATATGCGTATTCGGATATTAATTAAATAATTTTTGTGAACGCTTGCCGCACCTATTGTTTTGTAAAAGAGTGATTATTTCGACTATTTTTGTAAATGGGTAAATCACTGTTGAGATTTACACTTTTATACAGAATTCTGAGCTAGTTGACACTGTAATTTTGGCTTACTACAAGACAATTGCTACTCCAGAGAAAATATATTATGGTATAATAGCACTTTAAAAAGCTGCAAAAAAACTATCTTTCATAGAACAATTTCTTGTTTTGAAAACACACACAATAAAAATGTTGTGTACGAGAAGGTATACTTATGTATTCCCATTAATTTTGACCTGGTGCACACGAAACCGATGTCCGCTTTGCCCGATTGGCTCTTACATTAGGCAACTGCCGCCCCCTCCCAATGTTTTGAAAGAGCATTAAATTGTCTACGGCAAATCTGACGAAATCAGAATTCCGGAAAAAATAATAAGTATGACAATTACACCAATCAAGTCAAAGGTTTTCAATACTATTAGGCAGGGGCGGATTAAGATTTTGTGGGGCTTCTGGCTAAATTTTGAGCGGGGCCGTTTGCAATTCTCGTAAAACCACAGATAGGTGAGTTAAACCCTAAGATGCCCCGGGGAAAGCGAGTTTAATACTCGTAAACCGCAGACTGGCGAGTAAATTACTACTAATTATAATTATACATTACTTTTACGTGGCACGTCGATGATCATATAGTATACTAGTATAGTTTCTTTTCTAGGCGAATGGTTTGCTTAGGTGTTTTACTAATTTTTATACCAGTTTCTAAAACCTGGTTTAAATTTAAATTTTTAGCGAGATCGCCATATGGGAACCCATTTTTAATTACAGTTTTATAAACAAATCATAAATGACGCGATTTTCGATTCCAAAACACTTGTATCGTAAGTATAGGTTAATACAAGAAAAAAAGTCTTATATGTACAGTGTGTCTCACTTCAGAGTGTAACAGCATAATAATTGTTTCGTTTTTTCCGATTTGAATCAAACTGATCTTAAAAGGTAGAGCTCACCAAGGTTTACTTAAGATAACCATATCACTTTCCATATGCTAGGCCATCTACGATACTAAATTCAAAAACTTTGAATGCGAAGTTTAGTTAAATTCTAAAAAAATGAGGTCTTGATGAAAAAAATCCTTTTGAGACATTTAAATAAAAATTATTTCTAAATTTATATTTTTGAAACAATTTACACAAATGAATAATAAATAAAATCAAAAGAATTAAATATTATGTTCTATCAAAGCTCCATCAACCCTAATATACATGCCTCAATTCGTTTTCTGTTATTGTTAATAACTTTTCGGAGGGTTGCAGAACTTCGGATTCAGGGTTTTTGAATGATTTCGAATAAGTTTTCTTAACAAAATTTTTTGATTAAGGAATGTCTACTATGATTTTTTGATATTTTTCATACAATTTAGCATCATAGCCTTGCATTTAAAGATGGAAAGTGATTTTGTCGTCTTAAATAAACCTTGGTGATCTCTATCTTTTATGATCAGTTTGATTCAAATCGGACAAAAAACAAACGAATTATTACGCTGTTACACTCTTAAGTGAGACATACTGTATATGCCATGTAGAAAAGACTTATTGTTTTAAAAGTCAACGTTCAAACATTGAAAAAATGCGATTTTTTCTTCTTTTTGACCTTTACTGCCTTTTGAATGGAAATAAATTTTTAGATTCTGCAAAAATAATCGGAAACTTCAACCTCAAAATGCCGAAAGATTTATAAAAATTACATGAATGGTTCCAAAGCATGCTATGATTATTATACTTAGGTTGCCTGCTGTCAGAGACATGGTCTGTAATCGCAAAAACATGGTGCTCTGCACCGAAAACTCCTAATTTTGAAATCGGTGTAACTTTTATATTGATGTAATTTATTTCCACATCCACGTAGTGGATTGGAAGCGTAGTAATCGCAAAAAAATTAAAAAAAAAACTTTCTTTCTTGAAATAGGTTTAGAATGTCATGAAACGTTGAGATTTTAAATTTGGGCGAAAACAAATTTTCTGTCTGTCGGTCTGGCTGTAACTTTTCTTTGTCCGCCCGTTTTCTCCGGAACGGTTCAAGATATTGACTTGAAATTTTGTACACGTATATGTTATAACGATATCTGGAACTGAATTGTTTTTGAAGACATCCGGTGAAGGGTTGGGGGTTAAATAGGGGTAAATAGGTAAAAATATGTAAAGCAAGCTGGTAAGAGTACAGAAACTTGAAATTTGATGTATGTACTACAAGCCAAGGCCCCAATATTTTTCATAATATCGTTCAACCCCCAACTACCCACCCCTACTCCATGATTAAAGGGGTTGATAAAATAAAATTGAGATATTCGTTTGAAATTTGGTACACCTATGTATTATAACGCCATCTGGAATTGGTGTATATTTTGAAATGATTCCGTTGAAGGGTTGAGGGTTAAATAGGGGAAAATAAGTATATCAAGCTGGTAAGAGTACAGAAACTTGAAGTTCGGTGTATGTACTAGAAGCCAAGTTCTCAGATTATTTATAATATTTTGCAACCCCCCACCACCCCTACTCCATTATTAAAGGGGTGGATAAAATAAAATTGAGATATTCACTTCAAATTTGGTACACGTATGTATTATAACGAAATCTTGAACTAGATTATACTTTGAGATGATTCCGTTGAAGGGTTGTGGGTTAAATAGGGGAAAATAAGTAAATCAAGCTGGTAAGAGTACAGAAATTTTGGATTTGGTGTATATACTAGAATCGAAGGCGTCATGTTTTTTATAACATTTCCCATCTCCCCACCACCTTCTCTCTTATTAAAAGAGTTGATGAAATTAAATTTAGATTTTCACTTGAAATTTGGTACATGTATGTATTATAACAATATCTGAAACAAGACTATATTTTGACAAGATTGCGTTAAAGGAGTTGTAAATAGGGAAAAATAAGTAAGGCATGCTGGTAAAAGTACAGAAACTTGAAATTCGGTGTATATCCTAGAGGCCAAGGTCTCAGATTTCTTAATAATATTTTTCAGCCCCCCACCACCCTTACTCCATTATTAAAGGGGTTGATAAAATAAAATTGAGATATTGTCTTGAAATTTGGTAGACGTATATATCATAACGACATTCGGAACTAGATTATATTTTGGGATGATTCCGTTGAAGGGTTGGGGGTTAAATAGGAGTGAATAGGGGAAAATAAGTAAATCAAGCTGGTAAGAGTACAGAAATTTGAGATTTGGTGTATACACTAGATACCAAGGCCTCAAATTTCTTTCTAATATTTTTCAAACCCTAACACCTTCACTCCATTATTAATGGGATTGTTAACAAAAAATTAAGATATTCACTTGAAAGTTAGTGCCACATCTGATTTAGATGATTCCATTGAAGGGGTGGGAGGTGATAGGTTGTGAATAGGAGAAAACAAATAGGGTAAACTAGAAACTTCATTTTTATCATATATGGTAGACACCAACGCCTCAAACTTTTCTATGACATCTGCTCCAAACATTATTAAAATTCTATGATCAATAATTTCCACCTACTAGAGTGCAAATCTAGTCAAGATGTTTCCTTTAAAGTGACGTGGATGAAAAATCTGGATGTGGAAGTAGTGATTCCTTAGGCATCGGTTTTTTATAATTGAAGTTAAAACGTTGCACTTTCAGAATATTTTTTTAGAATCGAAAAATTTCTTTCCTTTCTAAAGTTATTAAAGGTAAAATGGCTAAGAAACTTTTTAAACTTAAACCTTTTCGACATAGCATATATAATTTTTTGCTTGTCTTGACTCATGCTTTACGATAGAAGTATTTTTGAATCGAAAATCAAGTTATCGCAAAAAATTCAAATTGTACACATCAACGAGTGATCGCCAACATATCAGCGAACGTATGCAAACGACAATCATCTGGGAAACGCTCACACAACCGTTCGGTGAACCATCATCAAGTCTTCCGATTTTTGTGCGAGCCTTATTTACCAAATTGATTTTTCACACCATTCGCTTTCCCTCTTTTGAGTTTAATATTACCTCATTTGGGTTTAGGGTTTCCTGTCTATGGTTTAACTTTTTGTAGCACTCGTTTTCCCTCGGTCATTTGGGTTTATCGGGTTATCGTTTAAGAATTACAGGGTTCGATTATCTTTGAAAAATTCCTGCCTACAATAAGAATACTGAAATTACGCCACTGATTTTTCCCAATCCCAAAAAATACCGTCAAAGTGGCCGTACAATCTCAAACAAGTAAATAAAAAGCTTAAATGAGCTGACCACCATTTCCATACGTATCTTGGGGCGCAGAGACCGAATGTGGGCGGCACGATGATCTATGGTCATTTTTAAGGGAGATACACGACGCCAAAGTCAAAGGTCCTAGGATTTCGCTTCTCCGGCGACATGGGTCTGCCTCTCGGGAGCGACTGCATCGGAACGAGGGACCATATAATTATGAAAAAATTTAGAGATACACAAAAAGGATATGGAAATCGAATGGCGTAAACCAGACATCCCTACGATACTTCGTTTCCTAGATAGGGCCGCTTGAAATCACCGGAAGGAGAAAATCACTTTCCCCCCCCCAATTCTCGAGACTCTATCTCGGAAACCAAAAAAGCTATAGACTCTTTTGCGCCATTCGATTTCTTTCATCATCCTACGTACTCCTGAATTTTTTCAGAATTTTAGCGATACTTTCATTTTTTCCCAAAATTTTTAAGGTGGATGGATCATCTAAAAAATGTACAGGTTTGATGACAAATATGGACCCCCCTTTTTTGTGCGTAATCGATTCAAAATTAAATTTTCTATCCGATAGTGGGCGGCGGCACAATGATCTACGATTATTTTTTAGCGAGATACAAGCCGCCAAAGTAAGAGGTCCGAGGCTTTCGCTCTTCGAACGACACGACCCAACCCCGTGGGCCGCTGGTCCTAAACAAGGAACTCTAAAATTCTGAAAAGAATCTATGTAAGGAAATGTGATAAATCGAATGGCGTAAACCAGAAGTCTATAGCTTTTTCGGTTTTCATGATAGTCTCGAGAAGTGGGGGATAAAGAGATTTTCTTCTTTCGGTGACTGAGCGGCCTTATCTCGAAAACGAAGTACCGTAGGGATGTCTAGTATTCGATTTCTTTGTTCTTTTTGCGTATCTCTGAATTTTTTTATAATTTCATGGTCCTTCATTCGGATGCAGTCGGTTTTGGAAATGTGCCGATCAAATACAATATGCCCTTCGTGTTCGTGATTGCGAAGAGTGTAATAACAGTAGTAGATATATTTAGAAATTAATATGTCCTTACCATAGCCGGTCACCTAAAAATATTGGCCTGGGTGTTAAAATCCCCATTGAGTTATAGTACTGTTGTGCCAATAGTTCAATATCATTAGTATATTTTCTTTTCCATTTCGTTCGTCTATTTTGAAACCATATTTTTATCTATAAACAGAAGGAATATTTAAATTTAAATGGTATAGATACAAACAAAATAGTGAATTAATACTGAAATGACACTGTAGATGAAAGGAGTGTTTTATTATTTCAAAATAGAATATCCATAACACATGTCCCAATAGTATGAATATCTTAAAACTGTATCCCAAGAATAAATGGTATTACAATTTAACATCCAAAATTGTAGTGTTCTGAGAATCCAAATGTTAAAAATAACAATCATATTGTCTACAATTGTTTATTTGTGGCATATTCAGATTTTCTTACTTTTAGTTGGGTATTTTGCCACTAAAAATATTTAAAAATTTTATTGAAAAAACCTCTACGTCAAACGGATCAGACAGAGGTTGGTTCTTGAATACTTGATTGTTTCAAAAAGTCTTCCCTAAAAATGAAAGCTATAGGCAGTTAGCGTTTTGGAAGAGAATCTACTTCTAGATTCTCTTCCGAAACGTTAACTGCCTATAGCCTTCATTTTCATTTTTTAGTTTATAACATTATATATCTTTAGGTGTGAGACTTTTTGAAGCTATCAAGTATTCAAGAATCAACCTCTGTCTGATCCGTTTGGCGCAGAGGTTTTTTCACTGGCAAAATACCCAACAAAAAGTAAGAATGTTTTCTGAAGCGGTTAATGCATTTCTTCAGGCGTGTTTTAGGCAGCAGAAATTTCAAATATAACTTTGGTAGCATCTGCAGGATAAGGAGTGCTATGCGCGCAGCCTAGCGCGACTTCTCCCACCTTTAACTGGATTTCAGAACCACATTCTCCTGAAAACTTCTAATCGATAAAAATAGCCCATTTTTGCGAAAGTATTTGCTGAATGGCCCCAAATGGAAACTGAGCATTTTAGCTTCATGAGACGTAAAACCCAATGCCATAAGAAATAGGAATATGGAAACTATGGTCAAATGATAATTTGTCGTATCTTATTTATAAAATAATAGAATATCAAAGTTTCGTCACAAAAATGTAATTTGTAATATTTTGTTTTTGCTGGGAGCAAAAGCGATTCTAATTGTTTTATGAATTTCTTGTTTCTTTTTTATGAACGTTTTAACCTTTTCCTTGGCCCTTATTTAGCTACTACCTAGTAGGGAAATATGGTTTGAGAAAATTTGTACATTTAAAAAAAAAAATAATTGCCTTATTTATTTTAACATCCTGGCGAAGTTTAGATAATGCTGCTCTACTACTTAACCAGGACGGCGAAGTGAGATACGGCCATCCATCCAAGTGACGGACTCGCCCGGCGTGTCTTAACTTCGCCGTTCGAAATCTCACCACTGAAACCTGTACCGTACCTCACCTCGTTTGATACAATCGTATCAAATGAGGAAAGCGAATCTAAATTTCAGTGACATTTTCAATGAATGTATCTATTAGTACAAGAGCCAGCGTACAATTACCTGACAGATTTGTATACGCCAGACATTATCAATCCTTTGTCTTAGAGCACGACAGACAAGAAAAGTGATATGAGAATCTTAGTGGTAGAAACTTTAATTTATAAATAAAACTACCTATTAAAAACCCAATTGCATTTACTAATCATGGCTTAAAACTAGGCACCTTACAGATTTAAAATATCTGCTACTGTACAGCCTATAGCTGAGACGTATGTCTGCCTCTAGACCTCCACTAACGGAGAGGTATGGTGATTGTATCTTTGTAATAACTAAATGGTAATTAATCGATAACAAAGCAAATGACTGATCAATGATCATGTCTCTAGCTTACACAAACGTGTCAGGTATTTGCACGCTGGCTCCTGTACTATACTAGATCATGAAAATTATTGTACCTATTTGAGAGCAATGAGCAACATGCATGAATTTTAAAAATGCAATAATTTATTATTTTTTCGTTATATAAGTTGAGAAAGTAATGAAGAAAAGGTATAAAAAAAAAGTGTAACCTAAATAAACGACTTTGAAATTCAAAATTTTATGGGAACATATCCACGTGACTGAAAACACCACGCTATTGGTCTGACGTCATTCGGCATAATGTCTAATGGTCGTCTATCTGCCAAGGGTTAAATCGTAAATTGTTTCGTGTTTTGTAAATGTGTATTGATATTTTCATAAAAGAAATCATTCATTTATTTATATATTTTAATTATTAAGTGGTAAAAATGACGGACAGTGGGTTTTTACGGGGCCAGAGTGACAATTTGCCCGTTGTTGATGTGTTTATGATGACAAACTTTTTTGCTACTAATACTGATTTTATTAGTGCAGAAATTGGAGGTACTAAAGCAACAAGGTATGTGTCATTCATTATTCTAAACATTAATTCAATTGTGCCCATTTGTATCCTTTTACTGTAGATAAATATAGCAAATTATGTATGTACCTAACCTCAAAATAGGTAGGTAAACAAGGCAATGCTTTAATGTTATATTAATTAATATTTTTCATCTTAGAATGCTTAATTTTTTTATATAATAAATACCTCCCGTCACTTACTAAGTACGTACTTTTAGGTAGGTAGGTACATTAATAGTAAAAATAACTGTGTTGACATACATAGGTATACATAAATATATAACAGGATAATATGTAGAACGTCGAGAAGTTACATTATTCCCACCGTTCTTATACATTTATACATTTTAATTCAAGGTTCCTATTAACAGAAGTTAGTAAACTTTTGCATTCCTATAAATAGGAAAGTGACCAAATTCACCATGATATGTAAACAAATTATCACAATAATATAAGGGTTAGGTACATATTTTCATAATATTATTATAAAATAATTAGTTTTAATGGGTAAATTTACATCAAAATGATCCTGGCAGCAATATAATCTTGAGGATTACGATAATTCTGCATTTCGGTCGTCTCGTCTCATAGCTCTGCACCATTTCTTCCTAACTTTGTCGCGTCTAGGCACATTAAAAAATAACTTTTCTGGAGTTTTTATTGGAGTATTTGTACATTTGGACACAATACAATATTTATAGCTACTTTTCTTTGTATTTTCCATAACACAACATAAATAATGTGTACACATTCGCAATCACAATACGTTTTCCGTCGGTGCGATGTGCCCGATGACGTCACACACAAGTAGCGCGGAAACTTCTCCATTTAAACGCAGTTAAATTGACAGCTGCAGTAAACAATTTTTTTAACCTTTAATTAGATCATAAAACAAAAATAAAATACTGGAAAAATAATATTTTTTAGTGATCTATTCATCTGTGATGTTTAAAAAAATTATGCATTTTGCTCATTAAATATTCCAATCGATATATTTTTTTTCTAGCTTACATCTCTACATTTTAACGTTTACATATATCAAATGAGAATTTACCTGAGTTTCTGTCAATTTCAACGTTTTGGATAGTTGACATCTTTTAGCCACCGATAAATATTTGTTTCTTTCAAATTCTGCTTCGAGAGATTTTATCTGTGATGCTGTAAATGCAGTTCTGGGTCGTTTTTTCCTTTCATCATCTGATTTACAGTCAGAATAAGAAAAATCTGAAATGAAAAATAAAATATGAATTAAGAATACCAAACAGTAACATACCTATATTCATATATTCGATAAAATTGTCAGTAATAAACGCAACGATCAAAGGATATATCAAAAAATCACATTTAAAGCTATTATTTGTGCTTTATAATAGTATATTATTCAACAAGCATATAATGATGGCTATTATTCACGAGGGTGAAGTTTAAGACACGAGCCGCAGGCGAGTGTCGTAAATCACCAGAGTGAATAATAGCCATTATATGCGAGTAGAATACTATACTTTGTCCACGACTATTAAATATTTAATATTTGTTTAATTCATATTCATTTCATTTTTTCTATTTAAGAAAGATTCATATGATATCATATTTTATTTTATCGATATTTTTCAGGCAACAAGTTTAATGAGGCGATTTCTGTAGCTTCCATTATTTCTCGCAGTGCCAAAGAAATCTCATTTTCACTGTCAGTATCCATTTTATCTAATTATATTACTCTTTTTGAATACCTAATATGTAAAATTATTGTAAATAACGTTGGCGTTGAAATCGCACAAATTTTGACGTTTCAAATCAATTACAGAATTACGGTTTGATACATTGTCTTACTAATAAAATAACACAGTTTGTAGGCACGTCGATAAATGGTTTTAAAAAACAATGTTGGGGATTCCGCGTGTTGCCAATTGATGATGCTTTGAAAAAAACTTACTAATGTAGTTTTTGAGTGTTCAAGTACCTCTTCGGCATGTACCATTTGAGTGCTCCCTAGAAAACTTAGAGAAACAACATCTGTCTTCTGGTTGCTGCAATTTTGACATTTTAAGTTTTTAGTAAAAAGTCACTAACGTCATTTTTTATAAACAACTGACTGTCCTCATTATTCACTGCAGGAAATAATGGATAGCATTATCCTTGAGGAAACACATACATAATGAGGACTTTATTTAATAGTCGTGGACAAAACATATTATTCAACAAAGAACGGTGAAACATTTCTGTAGCATTATTTAAGAAAAAAATGAACGAAAATGAAAGTTCATAGAACTATGGATATTATTGTTATTAAACAACGATGAGGACATATTACTATGGTAGATACAGTTCACTTAGGCGAAGACAAATCACAACATGAATATTTGAGCTATTTTTACTGAGCTACATACAGGGTAATTTATGCACGTTGTCCAAAACATCTTTAGATCATATCTTTTACTATTTGTTAGAATTATATTTTAAGTGTGTAGTACACTATTAATTACCAATTTATGTACATGAAGTAAACATTTTATTTTCGGGGCTCTGATAAAGAAATTCACCTTGTACATATTTTTTTCAAATTCTGATACTATAAGTATAGAAAACTATTGAAAAGTGTATACTTTTTTTGTGGCACTCTTGGCGAACGATGATTTTGGTCAGAATCGGAGAGCTACTACAGAAAATAAATTTACAAAACAAACGTTTCTACTCTTATTTATAAACATCCACACGCTCGTCAAACACATTAGCTCTGTGCCACTAAGTTGACATTTATAGTAAAATAGAATATTTTTAATGAGTGTAAAATTTTCGGTGGAGCCAACTATTGATAACACCCCTTATTCCTGAAGGCTCTATTTAACCGGCATTCCTAGGTGAGAGTCAAATGTGCTTGTCTCTCAAGTAAGCAGTTTCAACTACGTATTTATGTAATGGGAAAATGCAAAAATTGCCGCGGAGTAGTGATGCATTTTGGGGTGGTTTTTGGAGATGTCTCTTTACGCATCGTCAAACTTTCTGTTGTTTAAAAGTCGCCCCCTGCCTCGTATAATCACCAAAGAGCAAAATGTTGATGTTTATTTATTCTAATTACCGGTCTAAATATCAATGTACTAAATGGTCAGCTTTAATTTAAGACTTCTCATTATACTTGTAACAAAGAAGTATTTCTAAACAAAATTAGTCTAATTTCAAATTCCATACAGAATGTTTTATTTTGCCAAGGCAACATAATCCATTCAAGTCTATTTTTCATCATTTTGCTGCCTCATTTGAATACCTTCTCAAGGAACTGCGATTTTACCAATAAAATTATCTTCACTTAATAAAAACTTTGACTTAAATGTTACATTTATGGATATTTAGAGGAACATATTTCTGAAATACATCATCGTTTAATTGGAAACCGGATATTATTAATTATATTGTGATATACACTCATAACTAAGGTCCTTATAGAAGTGACGGAGCTTCAAATTTTACACCAAACAGTTGTTTTTAATTTGCCGTGGCGAAATTTATGTTTCCAATGTCGGGTGGGAAGTGCAGACACGTTAAGAAGACGCTAATTTGCGCCAGAGACAAAATTAGATTTTAAACGGCTAACGATCTAGAAAGCGTTGAAAAATGATACAAAAAACAAACACCGCTATCTTGTGGTAATATATTATCAGTTAACATGACGGTTAACCTTAAATTCAACATTATTTAGGGGCACTTTTGCCTGAAACGATTAGAGGCGTAAAACTGACATTAATTTCAGTTATAAACGACATATAAGAATTCTTAAGTACTAAATTAAATTTACCAAGACTTTTGAACGTTTCAAATAAATTTATGACAGTTGTTGGAGTATTTACAGGATTTTAATTAGTTTGAAAATTGTTACATTTTCTTGCACAGTATAGTCAAAATACTAAGTTTCGCTCAGCAAATCTTTTAAGTTGACATAGTTTTAGAACAAATTGTAATAATCGATAGTGCGTCTTAATTTATAGATATAATGTTGAAAATGCTTTGAGAAATAAAAAAAACCGCTGCCTAAAGGAATCACTACGTCCAGATTTTCCATCTAAGTCTGTTTAAAAGAAATCATCTTGACTATATTTGCACTCTAGTATGTGGAAATAATTGGTTATAGAATTTTAATAATATATTTGAGACATGTTTGTGAATTATTATTTGTTTGCTTGTAATTGTAATGAAACATATTCTTTATAGAATTTTGCAAACAGCAGAAAAAAGTATCTATGAGAATTAAAAAGAAAAACTATATTTAAAAAATGTTAAATAAATATTTGTATTCTTTCGATATCCTGAATTCTGGTTATGCTAGCAATTAAAAAATCCACGTGTAATAAGAAGGGCGCATTTTCAACGACGGTTCAGTGTTAATTTGTGGGCAGGAATTTGCGGTAATGAAATAATTGGACCTATAGAATTACCCGCTAGATTAAATGGTGATGTGTACTTAAATTTTTTGCAACAAACATTGCCAAATTTGCTGGAAGATGTACCCTTGGCTACGCGCAGAAGAATGTGGTATTTGCACGATGGCGCGCCAGTCCATTTTAGTTTGGCTGTTCGAAATTTTTTGAGCAGAAAGTTTCCCCAATGATGGATTGGACGTGACGGACCAGTACCATGGCCTGCTAGATCGCCCGACTTAAATCCGTTGGACTTTTATTTTTGGGGGCATTTTAAATCTCTGGTTTACCATGATCCAACTGACACTTTAGAACAATTGCAACAACGTATTTTAATGTGCATAGAAACCATAAAAAATGATCCTAATTTACCAAATGTATTGAACGGAGTGCATATGCCCTTAGTTCGACGTGCCGAAATGTGTATACGTGGAGATGGAGGTCATTTCGAACAATTTTTGTAAAAAATTTAAAAGAATTGTTCAGTTATTGGGTGTTACCTATTGGGCATTAAAGGTATGATTATTATTATTATTACTAATGAGATCTCCACTAGATACACAAATAAGTATCGGCCGCATCAAGATACTTGTGATTACAGGGGTGAATTTAGAAATGAACGGACTATTGTAGTAGTCGACAAGATCACTGCTTTCTGGATGGCTGCAATCTTATCGGCAATTTCAAGCTTTGTTAAATTGGCAACAAGAGTTTTGGGGATTACTCCGGTGGTAGATATTATTAATGGAATTACAGTCACCCTTTCTTGATTCCATATTTCCTGGATCTCTTGCCCAAACCACTGATATTTGCCTTATTATTATTATTATTCGCTGTCTTATTTTGATCTGTTTATTAATGTTTACATTGATTTTCATAGAGACCGAAGACTCGATTTTTAGTTTTCGATACCTGTTGGGAAAAATTATGCGCTCAATCCGTTAAAAAAATCAGATTTTTCCTAACTTAAAATACACAACTATTTTCTGTTATTGTATCTCGGACGTCTAACTGTTCATTTTCCAATTTCATAAAATAATTACTAATTTTTTAAGCTTTTAACACAATGTTACAAATGTTAATAAATTTTATAAATTCTTATAAACGATAATAAAAGCTACAATAACTTTGTTCCAAATTAAAAATCACATGTAAACAAATCCTATTTAAACCCCTGCGACAATGCTATGCTTGCGTTGTGCCGAAAGAGAAAGAATTATTTACACTTTCATAATTAGTGGTATAGAAAGTTCGGTACAAATAATCCCATGAAAGTGCCGCACTTCTACCGGCGGGAACACAAGTCAGGTTTTACAGTTTTTTTATTATTTCTAATATTCGGAACTATTGATCCATTGACCCTGAAAAACAGTGGTTCCCAAAAAGTTTCCTACCTTAATATTAAAAATGTAAACCCAGGTCAGTTTTTTCAAAGTGTCTCTAGAGAAAAAAGTCATACAGGTTTTTTGTTTGTCTAGTCGGTCCCTATTACAAGTTTTTTTTTTGACATGAAACTAATTACACCCTGTATAACAATTTGACCTATCCTTTTCAACATAACTTAATAGCTTATCCTAGCATGATACTCCAACTGTTGAATATTTCAAAATCAACAAATAACTACAACAAAGAATATAACAGCATTAAACAAGTTTCCGTCAATAGCACTTTGACCCCATCTTAATTGATAAGTTTAGAGCTAAAAAGAAGTTGAATAATGGCTTGAAATTAATATATCTAATAATCAAAAAGAGAAGCAACTTAAACTTCACAACTCTCACGTATTTAGGTTCCCTAAAGTTTCGGCATATTTAAGGAAACGAAATTTGAACACAGCTTATAAGATAAATAATTCGTTAGGAAAATATATTAAAAATGAAAAAGACAAAACTGAAAAAAATCGTAAATCTGGAGTCTATGATTTGGCTTGCGGTTCTTGCCATGGGATGTATATTGGACAAATGGGCAGAAATTTCAAGAAACGTCATAACGAACATAAAAATAGTTACGTAATAAACAAAACTGACTACATATGTAAATCATTTATTAGAAGATAAACATTCATTTAGGGATGATTTCGAAATTTTAGAAGTATTCGGGTCCGGATTTTTCTGAGGGTTAAGTATTAAAGAAAGTGAAAACATGTTATATATGTTTTTTTGTTTTGTACGAAAATCGGAAAATCTTGATATTTTATATAATCAATTTTTTGGAATATGTATAAATATAGCACAGTTCTCAGAGACTGAAACTGATAAAATCCGGTTCCTAAACGTTATATGGCTAAATTTTTCAGAATACGTATTTTTGTTGGCGTAGAATACGTTAAGAAAAGTTTACAGCTGTAAAGTGCTGGTGATCCCTGAAAAAATCGAAAATATTGGCCGAAATTCGGTTTTTGGACAATAACTCGAAAAATAAAAAAAATACCAAAAAACGAATGCACTAGGCGATAGAGGGAGATATTTCACATTAAAAACGTGTACGAAGTTTTCTGTACGATGAAAAATGTAGGCTCCAGATATTTATTTGTTGACGGCGCGCGAAGCGTGCGCGGTCTCGGACGCGTTACACTAAATTTGTTGTAACTTTTAAACTAACTAATGAAATTGAGCTCAACAAAACTTAAATGAAACAAGAAATATGTGGCTATTGAATTATCATATTTTCAAATATAAAATGAATGTGTGTATGAATAGTACATAATATATGAAGTGGGAACGTAAAGAGATTTACGATGAAATCGATAAAAGCTCTACCATTTCTACAATTTTTAAGATAAAAACCTGAAACTCTCACATATTACTGAAGTAATGTATAAAAAGATTCAATAAATAGGTATGCTAAATAATTTTTTTAATACAAGTTATTAACGTCTATTTTACCCCTAGTCTCACGAATTTCTGAACAAAGAAAAATGTTTCTCTAGTTGTGTTTATTTTTCGAGCTATTGGCCAAAAACCGAATTTCTGCCAATTTTTTCGATTTTTTTTAGGGGTCGTCGGCACCTTACAGCTGTAAACTTTTCTTGATCGTATTCTATACAAAAAAAAATCAGCCATATAACATTTAGTGACGGCTTATAACCCCTGACGACTGGGTTAATAGCTTAAAGACTAAGCGTTATGTGTAGAGATACGTTTCAAAAATAAGGGGCCTGTAAGTTGGGCCTCCTCTTTTCCCCCGCGCGCGTATTTTCTCTCCACGGCCCTGCTGAAAGGTTGGCTTGAACATAACAACTTCAATTTTTTCGTTGATTCTGCAGAAAGTTTTCATTTTATAAGTCAACATCTCTTAAAACATTGAAATATGCGGAAGGTAAATTAATGAAAAAATGTTTCGCTTGATGATTAGAACAAAGCATTTGCTTGGCATTGGCTCAGACAGGAGTTCAAGAATAATATTTTTATCGGACTGCATACTCCCAAACTATAAATGATATACCGTACGTAAATTCAGTAAGTAAATTACTAATTTAAATTTGTATATCTTTATTTTTTGAATATGAGCCATTTTATCATAAACCGACTTCCTATCGTATACTAATAATAATAATAATAATAATAAATTGTCTTTATTAAGGGCGAAGTTAACCTTACATTTTTGGTTCTCTAACACTATTATCAATATTTGTTGTTTTTTTTTAACATTCCTGTTATTTGAAAAGAACATAACGTCAGAATCGGTATATAATAAATTGTAATTTTATGTCCGCTATTTTCAAAACGGGCGCCATATTGGTTCGTACAGGTCCACCATGAGTGTACTTCTGATCAGATCGTTTAGAATTCCCTGACATTGGCGGCATGTGCAAACGTAACCATAATCTGTATCGGTGTTTCTGTTATAACCACTAACACAGATACATTTTATGCTCTCCAAAGAGATACATACAGTAGACGCAGGAGTTATTCGATCATAGAAAAGTTGAGCGCAATTTACACTTACCTAATCTCACTATCGTGAATATCCAATGAGGTATCCAGTGTTGGCAGATCTACTTTATTCATAAGTAATGACGCCAAGTTTTGTAGAATGATAGACTCTAATTGATTAAAATAAAATAAAATTCATATTTTTATAATTTATATTAAACAATGAAATCACTATGTTTAGCTCATTTGCTTTTTTATCTTACCAAAACGTAACTAAGAGTTGGGTTTAAAAAAATATAAATTGTTTGCATGATAAATGAAATAATCTGGCAACACTGATGCAGTAATACCTTGAAGGCTTGTTCTCACGAGCACGACAAGGACATCGAAACATCGACCGAGAGGGTTGTCACTGCCGCTGCCCATCTAGGAGACAGGCGGCGTAGGAGTTTAGTAATGCAGGAAAGGTAAAGTGGGATGCACGTCCCTTCGCGAAACCTAATAAATAGCGAAAACAATTGGTTTTAAAAACATTATAAATGTTGGAACTATTATGGAAAAATTTTGTAATTTGGAAACTTAAAAAGTAATTCTCAACACAAAAATAATTCTTAAAAATGGGTAAAACAAAATAACAGTATTCTAAAAGTTTCTAAAAATGTATGGAGTTAAGGAAAACACTTATTACTTACACCTAACAAGTTTAATGTAATAAATACTCAAATAGACTTCCCTGCTGAGCTGAGCAATATCCCAAATGATTATAAAATCCTTGACGAACATTACCCAACATAACAGGGGTAACAGTTAAGCAGGCGTTATCAATATTTAATTGAAGTTCCTGCAAATTGTTGAGCCTATTATCCTGAAAACCATAAATTTTTTATTTTAAGTAGCCCCACAAGAAGAAGTCACAAGGCGCAAGATCTGGTGACCTAGATGGCCATAAGATATTACCATGCCCAGAAATAAGTCTATTCGGAAATGTTTCCTCCAAATACTGCCGAACGATAACTATTATGGGGAGGGCAACCATCTTGTTGGAACCAAATTTCATTAAACCTAGCACCTACTAGTTCCTGAATCCTAGGGACAATTTGCTGTTGAAGCAAATCCAAATATTTTTGGCCATTTAAGATGCCATCGATATGAAACGGTCTAATAATATGTTCACCCAGTATACCGACCCAAACATTTAGTTTTTGAGGATACTGGGTGCGAAGTTCGTAAAACTTACGTAAATTTTCTCGCAAACAATATCGTGTCCGAGTAGAATTATGTTTACCAATTAATGGAAAAGTTGATTCATCGGTAAAAACAATGTTTCTAAGAAAACGTTCATTTGTATTCGCCTTTTCCAATAATTGCTCACAAAATTCCATTCTTCTGATATTGTCCGTCTCAAAAATTTCATGAGTTTTCCAAACCTTGTGTAATTTGTACCCATTTTGTTTTTAAACCGACCTAATCGTTGATGGTGTAGAACCTACTTCAGCAGCAATTTGGGAAGTAGTAAGTACCGGGTTGTTGGTTGCCAGTGAACAAATCATAATATCTCT
Organism: Stenurella melanura; assembly: GCA_963583905.1. Classification (NCBI taxonomy): domain Eukaryota; kingdom Metazoa; phylum Arthropoda; class Insecta; order Coleoptera; family Cerambycidae; genus Stenurella; species Stenurella melanura. The sequence goes on from OY757310.1 coordinate 89,804,803, forward strand.
TTCATCTCGGGCTTCATTGGGAGGAATCGATTTTTTGCGTTGTTTATAATCAACACAATCATGTATTTCAAAATTGTGAATAATATTATGAATTGTGGATAATGCAGGTGAAGGTCGGCCGGGAAATGCACCATTAAATGCGTTTTTAATTTGACGCCTTGACTTTCCTTGATAGTACCTTGATAGGCCGTTTCAAACATTTTTAAGAATTAATTTAACGACAAGGTCACTCTTTCAGTTCCCAAATAGTACTAGCTTGAGTACGAGTTTGATGTGATGTGAGATTGCGGCGAATCGATTACTAGTTACGCATGCGTATGCATTTATAATATACCATTCGTTATAAGTTGTAAATTCGCCTGGTAGATCCTACGATCGAAGAACTTTTGCGTCTACTGTATATCTCGCATAGTATTCACGATATTGACAAACATGCATAACAAGTACATATTTGTACTTATGTTTGTTTCTGTTCTTGTTGATAACTTTTTTATCTCAAAATGTGAGGGGGTACATACCTCAAAATAAGTATAGTACTATAAAATAATTGCATTGTGTATGACGGAAACTTGTAAAGACTAATATCAGGCGCAAATATCTAATATGTTGTCCCATATTCCATATTATAAAAAATATTTCCTCTGAAATGGATTTTATCATGTATGATAAGTTACCGAGTGAGCGACTGTCATCTCTGAAGTATATGAGATAGCGAGTATCAACCCAAGTCAAAAATATTTGCTAATACACGTATAGTGTTTACGAAGTCAATTGAAACTAGTCAGTGTTAAAGCACAGGACCGTGCGCACTTAACTTGATATTTTGTCCTATGTATTTAACAATGGTATCGAGAATCGAATAGTAGTTGAAACTGTGAAGGCGAGTCCAAGACTGGCAATGTAATCAGCCTGAATGAACCATCTACGACTGCACTGGTTTAATGATAATAAAACGGAGGGGTCCACTAGCATAAAAAAACCTTGTAAATCGTTTCGCAAGAGTCAACGTGGACTTGTGAGATGTGTTGTCATTGGCCTGCGTTTGAGGATGGGTGGCGACGATTGGTCGGTCGGTGCTTGAGTTATATCAGTCATTAGTCAACGTGGACTCGATATTTCGCCAGTGCAGTGCGAAAAATGGTTTTCAGAACAGCTTTATACCAAATATTCCGCCTAATTCGGTAATTGTATTAGATAATGCTTCCTATTACTCGCGAATATTAAATAAAATACCAAACGCCAGTACAAGACATTTTAAAATTCAAGAGAGAAAAAAAATATGGAAATTCCTGTAAAAGTTCCAATAAAGCGCGAATTACCGAAATGAATAAAAGAACAGAATTTCAAAAGGGAATATGTTATTGATAACTTATCCAATATACACGGTCATACACTTTTGCGGTAACCTCCGTACTATGCATATTTAATCCTATCGAGGTGGTTTGAGCAACATTAAAAGATCGTTTGCGAAAATGTAATGACTCTCCAACGTAAAGAGCGGTAGTAGTTGATCATACAAGGGAAGTAATAAATGACCTCGACAATACTGATTTATGGAAAAATTGCGTTAAGCGTGTAATCGCAAAAGAACATCAATATCCAACACTACCCCCCATTGCGCCGATTATAATTCAACCGGATAATGATCCCTCTTCAGAAAGTGAAGATTCGGACGCGTCAACTTTTAGCATTTAACTTTTTAATATACATTTTCAGAACAAAATATTTAGCTATTATATTAGGTATGAAGTTTACTTTTTTATTGTTACATTTTTGGAACATATTTTATTTAGTTGACAAGAAATTCTAATTTAAGTTACTTTATTCTAGAGACATATTTTAACTTTGTTTTTATTTATGTTTTATCTATACAAGTATATATTTTTGTTGTACTAATTCTTTGCTTTGGTTAAGAAACTTACATTTTTATTTTTATTTTTATTTTAGAAGAAACTTAAATTTTATTTTTACTATTTAACATCCTTGCCCCTCGCCAATCTAATCTGTCCATTCCCTCATGGTATGTTCATACCTTCTCATTGTTCCTTGCTGATAATAACATATTTCAATGTAGAATGGGATAACTTTAAAACTAAACCCAATGAATTTAAATATTTAGACTTTATATCTAAAACTGATATAATACTTCAAACATATGTTATTGGATAAATGAACAAAAATAGCCTATCTAATAAACAAAAGATAATAAAAATTTCAAAAAATTATAACATTTTCTTATGACAAGCATTTCTATTTACCTCCGCCAATGTACAATAAAGAGTTGCCGACTGTTTTTGCCGGCTTTTAGTTTTTATACGATTTCAATTGTGCACGTATAGACTTTACCTACTAAGCATTTCCGAAAAAAATCCCTATTCAAATTTTCCTGTGGGTATTTAACTATGTCCTAGATTATTATGAAAAATATTTCCTCTTTATGGATTCATTGTTCACTATTTACATAATTTACTTAATTTAATTATGTTATATTATAAGTGAATGCTAAATTAAATACAATATCATTATGGTCCTTGTGCTAGAAGATTAGTAGGCAGCTTCTATTTCTATACACAAAAATTTACTAGGGAGCTGTTATCGCCTGCAATACATCCCGTCGACTAATTGCTGTTACATGACACTCCTGTCTAAACAAGAGATTAATATAGCATCTTCTTAATTAATTATTTCTCGCTATTCAGTGCTTTTATTATTATGGTTTCAGATTGCAGTTAAAAAATTATAAATATGAGTCTTTTAAGAATTGTAAGATCATTCGTGTACACATTTACTATAACCGTAACCATACATCGTAGAACGATATTTTTTTTTAAATTGGAGTAGCTCGTGAAAAAAATTACTTTAGACATACTCACAACTTTCACAAAATTGGTCCAAGGGACTTATTTTCATTTTATATTATTACATTTCTATGAACGTCATTACCATAAATCTAAACTTGTACAACATTACTAATATTTAGGTAAGTATTTATGCTTTATTACGTCTTCTATTGTTGCATTACTGTTATGCTTTTGCAGATATTTATTTATTAAAAAAAGAACAAAAATATCTCAGCTCCCAAGTGGCGTACAGCATTTGTTTTTTAAATCCACAAATCCACAAAAATTGTAGCTTTAAAATGATCTCAGTTTCAACGACGTACCATTAAAAATAAATGAGTTATTCCATATGTTTATGGCTTTAACACACACGTGTTTTTCAAACCCGATTTTAAACAGTTAAATTGCGAAAATCAATTAAATATGATACGTACCTGATACTACAATTTGGGAAGAAGAGAACCCACTTTGATTCGTTATTCTACAATGTCTACAAAAAAATTTAGGACAATTTTACGAAAGCACCTGTTCAGTACACAAATGACTTTTTGAAAAACCTTAAAAGATATCGATTTGAAATTTTCAGCGTTTTTTAATTACATTAAGACCTACAACTTCCGATAATTTCATTTAATTTAAATCACATGACTTAATTTGTCATTGGTTATTATGTGTATTATAACGACATCTGGAACTAGATTATTGTTATGATACACCCCCTTGGAACTGGAAATTGATACGCCTATACCTAATATTAAGTGACTGGAAACTTGTAGAAAGAAATGGACTTTTTCTAGAGTATGGTGAGAAGATTCTCGATTGTTTCTGGATGGATCTAGAGAGGCAGTTTCGGAGTATATAAGGCGCGATTACCAGCGCAGAGGGAGAAGTTTTATTAAGAAGAAGTTTACTAAAGTGAAGTTTATAAAAGTGAAAGGTAGCGAAAGAGTGAGGTTAAATATCAAGTAAACAAAGTGTAAAGGTTATTTTGAAGTATTGTATAGTCAGTAAATTATTAAATAAAGTGTTAGTGTTCATCTCTTGTTGAAATTATTTTAGAACCCACGGATTCGTACAGGGTGTTTCCTGAAGGGAGGAATACACGCAACATTGGTGTCAGACGCAGAATTTTAACAAGAGGATTTTTCGGAAGTGTTTAGAAGACTGGGGCAGTATTCTCGGAGTTAGTGCTAACACAATGGACTGATTTACTGGACGTTGTTCGAGGGTTATTTTCGAACAGGAAAATATTGTAAAGTGCATTTTTAGACATTGTAGAACGTTTTTATTAGGACATTAGTGATAGTGATTAAATTCTTTGAACTAAGAAGAGATAAAGACTGAACAAGACTTTTTCGTGTAGTTAATTAAGTGCATTTTCGTGAACTTTCTAGACCTTTTCTATTTGGACAGTAGTTTAAATAAAAGACTTTTTCGTGTTGTTTTGCGATTTCTCTGGACAATTCCATTACTGATATTGATTGTGAAATTTTGCTGATTTTATCGTAATTATATGCCGCTAACGACCAGAAGCATGGCATCCGAAAAACAAATACAGGACCTATTCGCCCAAATGCAAAAGATGATGATGGACCAAGAAAAAAAACGCCAGGAAGAGAAAGAAGAATAGGAAAGAAAAGAACAAAAACATCAAGAAGAATTAAGAAAAATTCTTGAGGATCAAGAGAGACGACGTCAAAAGGAAAAACAAGAAGAGGAGAAACGCCGTCAAAAGGAAAATGACGACTTAAGGAAAGCTATAGAGACGCAACAGAATGCCTTGTTTACAGTCGTTGGAGAAATAAAAAATGAGGTTAAGGAAGATATGGGTAGCGTAAAGACGAAAGTTAATGAGGTCGAAGAAAAAGTAGACAAGGTTGAAGAGAAAATGCACCAGGTAGAAGGAGAAATAGACCAACTTAAACAACAATTGAGGGATAGAGGAAACTAGCAAGTGGTATCATCAGGCCAGCGATTAAAAATTCCCTCCTTTGATGGTCAAAGATCCTGAATGACTTACAAGACACAGTTTGAGGCAGCAGCGAGTGCAAACAACTGGAATGATGAAGAGAAGGCTAAGGCATTAATCTTAGCTCTAAGAGGCCAAGCATTGGAATTGCTCCAGACAATTCCGGTAGACCAACAACGGAACTTTAGAGTTTTAGAAGCTGCCTTAGATCTACGATATGGCGATCAACACCTTGCTCAAGTATACCAGATCCAGCTGAAATTGCGCGTTCAGAAAGCTGGAGAGAGTCTGCAAGAATTTGAAAGCTGCGGTGGAAAGCCTGGCACATTTAGCATATCCTAATGCACCAAGAGAATTTAAAGAGCAATTGGCAGTGGGGGCATTCCTAGACGGGATAAGGGACGAGGAGATCAGGCGAGTCCTCAGGCTATCCCGACATAAAAGTAGTAGTGAAGCCTTAGTGCGTGCACTAGAAGTAGAAGCCGTCTATAGGGATACTCCAAAGTCAAGAGTGCGGGCTATGACGCTCGAAGAATCGCAGCCAGAAGAGAGAGACCAAAACCCTATCTTAAAATGTGCAAGCAGTTACTGGCTCAATTGGATACTGCAGGGAAACAAGGAAAGCCAAGTGGGGGGTATTAAATGTTACAACTGCGACAGAGCAGAGCATATCAAGCGAGACTGTCTCGGAACTCGAGGAAAGTGAATGCTAGAAAGATTGAAGAGACTCAGAATAAACAGAAAGATTTCCCAGCTTCTGAGAAGTCCACTGCTACCAGGATGTGAAAATAAATCGAAACCCCAGAAAGATGCTGATATTTCATCCGGAAGAAGGTGCAAGGAATGTTGCAAGCATTACCACCAGGAGGAGAAACTGCAGGCTACGGCAGCAGTCAACACTATCAACGTGGAGGTGCCGGATGATAGGGCAGATGAAGCGCTCAGACAAGAACAATTGAACGATGTGGAAATTGGGCGTATATTGAGAGCCAAAATGGAAGGATGTGTCAGGCAAAGAGTGGGACTGAAGGCACTATGGGCGCAGTGGGACTCACTGAAAGTCATGAACGGGCTGTTGCGGAGAGCATGGGAAAGCCCGAGTGGAAAACAGATGGTTATGCGTCTAGTGATTCCCAGGTGTCGAGTAGCGAAGGTGCTTCAGGAAGTGCACGATGGAACATCCGATGGACACTTCGGTGTTAACAAGACCCTGAAGAAAATACGAGAACGAATTTATTGGATAAGAAGTCGTCAGGATGTGGAGGCTTGGTGTCGCAAATGCAAGATTTGTGCAGCCAGTAATTGACCACAGACTGGAAGTAAGGGTGAAAAGAGGCAGTTCAACGCCGGAGCTCCTTTCAAGAGGTTGGCTAACGATATAGCGGAGCCATCACCAGCCAGTGACCGAATGAAGGCTCGATACGACCGGAAGGGTAATCCAAAAGGGTTCATCAAGGTGGGAGAGCTGGTTTGGCTGTACAACCCACAGCGGAGGAAAGGAAGGTCACCGAAATCACCTTGGGATGGACCATACACTGTTATTATCCGAATTTATGATGTCGTCTATCGGATTCAACGAAGCAAAAAGTCCAAGATGAAGATCGTGCATTTGGATAGACTGGCGAAATACACCGATGATTCTGAGTTGCCTGATCTGGACGATCAGGCTTAAGGAGGGGGCAGTGTTATGAATTACACCCACTTGGTACTGGAAATTGATACGCCTATGCCTAATATTGAGTGACTGGAAACTTGTAAAAAGGAATGGACTTTTTCTATAGTATGGTGAGAAGATTCTCGATTGTTTCTGGATAAATCTAGAGAGGCAATTTCGGAGTATATAAGGCGCGATTACCAGCGCAGAGGGAGAAGATTTATTAAGAAGAAGTTTACTAAAGTGAAGTTTATAAAAGTGAAAGGTAGCGAAAGAGTGAGGTTAAATATCAAGTAAACAAAGTGTAAAGGTTATTTTGAAATATTGTATAGTCAGTAAATTATTAAATAAAGTGTTAGTGTTTATCTCTTGTTGAAATTATTTTAGAACCCACGGATTCATACAGGGTGTTTCCTAAAAGGTGGAAAACACGCAACATGATATTTTGAGACGATTCCGTTGAAGGGTTGGGGTTAAATAGGAGTAAAGAGGGGAAAATAAGTAAATTAAGCTGGTAAGAGTACAGAAACTTGGTATTTGGTGTATATACTAGAAAACAAGGCCTCAGATTTATTTCTAATATATTTCAAACCCCACCACCTCCGCTCCATTATTAATGGGATTGATAACATAAAACTGAGATATTCACTTGGAAGTTAGTACACGTATGTATTGCAATGACATCTGATTGAGACGATTCCATTGAAGGGGTTGGAGGTGGTAGGTTGTGAGTAGGGAAAAATAGGTAGGGTAAACAAGAAACTTCATTTTTATAAGGTAGAAACCAACGCCTCAAACGTTTCTAGGACATCCCCAAATATTAAAATTCTATGAGTGACCAATAATTTCCACATACTAGAGTGTAAATCTAATCGAGATGTTTCCTTTAAAGTGACTTGGATGAAAAATCTAGATGTGGAAGTCGTGATTCCTTGGGCATCGGTTTTTTTATGTGATTATTAGGAATTCTGGTCTTGGCTCAGATTCGAATACAGCGCAGCGGGTCGAAATGCGTGTCAAGAACACACTCACTCTTGCCATGAAGGACTTTACGTAAACCGTATTTTAATCGATTTGTGACTAATTTTTTTTTTTGTGGTTGTGCAATTTTTAGGTTCAGCGTTCATGCCCTCCGTTAAATTTTTTTCTCTGCACTGCGCAGACATCTGAATAAAACTATATCATTTATTTCATTTATTTATTGAACACATTAGAAATTATAAGAAACCAAATTATGTATAATTTTTACAATTACTACTTACACAGTGTGATGTGGTTTTAGTAATACTAGTAATTTAATATTACTCTTACAACAAATATGAAAAGTAATAAATTTGCCATGTGTTTTCGTTTAGAAGTCATTAATAAAAAAATATACATTTCCACACATAATTTGTTAGAAAAACATCACAGATGACATGACGGATAATAGAATGCCAATAATGTGGCAAGGTCCGACAAAGAGTGTAGTTCATATTTCATATCAGTCAACATTTAATATAAATATCCAATAAAAATTACATATGACTATTACATAGTTGCTAAAAATGTAAATTTAAATATTAGTTCAGTATTCAGAGGTTTTATGACCTTTCACTAAAGCGAAACAAGCTGAAATTTTACACGCGAGTTAGTAATATAAACTAAATAGAAATATTTTGTATTGAGGGAGGGCACCGACTCCTCAAAAACTCTTACGAACGAAAGATGTAGAGGAGCGTTGCCGAATGAAAATACCTATTAACGTGATAAGTTCGGTTAGACTTAAATTTTTTTATTTCAAAGTACTCCACATCTTTTATATGGCCTTCAACTAAATTCATCGGAATAGAAGTAGGTTGTTCTTCTTGACGTGTTGAACAAAAGTCTCAATGAACACAAGCCTATAAAATAAAGTTTTCGAGATAGCTGGGGTTAAAGTGCTATAATAAGTAACGCCACACATGACAAAAATCCCGCAAAATCAAAAAACCCTCAAACATCCTACCCACAACCTTACCATGCCCCCTACCCGTCGATAACATATAAAATAACCCCCCCCCCCCCATTTTTCATTACTCTTAAACCCACTTGTTTTTACATTATGACAAAATATTAAACAGGTTTTTCTTTATGCTTTTCCTGTATAAATAATGTATTTCCGTTCTGCCCCTTAATGCGCCCGAACTAACACTAGAATATTGAACCGATGTATAAAATTAGAGATAACAAATATTAAAGTTTTTTACTGAGATATTTTATCAAAGTTTTTAATTATAATAAATCTCAAGGTCATCCGATACACCAGCCATACCAACGGCTCACATCGATTATGTTTTTGTCTTGTGATAAATTATAGTTGATGTTTTATATATAAATGTATTTATATTTATATAGTACTCACTGAAATTAATGAGATACCTAGATTTAGTTTAGAATTATATATAATAGGCAATAAAATATTTAAATGGAAATGGAAATGGTACGAATCGTACAATATGAAGTATTAGACAAACAAATCTAAAAATGATTTCAGACACATGAGACCCTATAGAGACCAAATCATTTATCCCATTCGGAAATCAGTTTTTTCGAACTGCAGAACTGTTTAAGAGGTGCAACCTGATCAATTATAAGATCATAGTGAGACATTAGGTGCATGGGGCCCAAAATCAGAATAGACTTTTTATACGCCAACTAGTTCTTTTTAATATAAAATCACTTTATTGCTATGAGAGTATGTTTCTGTAATGCACAATGATCGATACAAGAACAAAAAAGCAATCTGGCGTCTGTGAGGTCGAACCTGTTTTTGGAACTGACATTGTGCGAGTGGTTTTCTCAATTCAGTTAGATCATTAAAGCACGGAACTGTTTTAAAAAAAAAATCCGACGGACATTAAAGAGAACGAACGAACAACTTTGAACTTTGAACTTAAAAAATTATTTGTAATTTATTTACCTAACATCGATCGGTTTGCATTGCAAATACATACCCTTACTTCAATAAACTTATTTTATTTTACAAAGAACTAGTTGGGTTAGGTAAAGCCTCAGCTGATTTTGGGCTTCGTGGGCCTAATGCCACACTATGACCTTATAATTGATCAGTCCCATCTCAAGAACGGCTCTGCATTTCAATAAACTGATTTTCGAATGGGATAGACGATTTAGGCTTCATAGGGCCTTACGTTAGGTATGGGTCATATGATTTTATTTGTCCATTATTCCTTATTATAATCGTTCGGACTCGGACCTGGCCTTATGTTTTTCTTTTGTCACTTGTTTTGAATTTTTTGCTTCTTCTGTACACTACTACGCGTTTGCTGGAATACTAAAAAATTCTAATGAAACAGTTATTACACTGGACGTAGCTGGATACCTGTGATACCACATAGTTTTCAAACAAATTTAGTAAATTGCTGTTAGTACTTGAAAGGGTAACTTCCAGGGAAATAGAGCAACTTCGCCCCACTTTCTAGCGTCTGCTGTATCAAAAGCTATGCAATATTAGAAGGGGATTACATAGTGGATATTCCGTTCTTTGGAAGGAATGTAAAGCAGTCGATCCCTTAGAGATATTAGATGTTAGGCAAATAAGAAACTCCCCACTCTTTTTGTGAGAAAAGGTTGAGCTAAAGTACCAGGTTGGGGGTAGCTCATCTCCTGATACCTGTGAGTGGTTTTTATCAGGTGAAATACATGATTAAAGCGGATACAAAAAATGACAAATGTTATAACATTTATTAGAGCTTACCCACATACTGCAAAAGATTATTTTGAATCAAGAAAATATGTTTTGCATATATGCAAATATAAAAAATCTTCAGATAAAAGAAATACTGTTATGGCAAGTAATAAAACGTTTGTCTCAAGCTACTACTACTACATACTATCATTTCGTACCATAAAAGTATTTTCTTATACGAAGAATTCTTTTTATTTGCAACAAATTATCTTGAATCAAAACAATCATTTTTAGTGTGAGTAGTAGTTATGAACAAACTAACCATTATACTCCTCGTAGATTTACTACACTTTTTTAGTATTTGTGACATATTCTATAGGATACATTAGACATTTTTTGTTTAATTACAAAACATAAAAATATAGTTTTTTTTAATTTAAATAATTAATAACTATTTTACTTACTAATTCATTTTGTTCAAAAATGGGTTTCTTCTTCTAGCTCATACTAGCTTACTGTGCAAGTTTCAATACGATCGGACTTTTCATTCTAAGGTTATCCTGCTTACAGGAAACGTGACGGACGGACAGATAGACGGACGAACAGACAGCCGGACAGATATTTTAAAAGTTGTTCAGAATTCGTTCTCCAACACAGTGATTTTTTTTTTTCGACGAGCGACATTACCGGTTTTGAAATTGTGCCGCTCGAATGCAATATAATCTTCGTTTTGTATTTGCGAAAAGTATAAAAATGAATATTGTTAGAAGCTGGGCTTAAATTTCTAAATTTGGCAAATGCGCTAATAATAATGAAAGACATGACCGAAAAATATAGTTTTTGATTTATGCCCTTGTAATATAACGTGGTGAAAGTATAATGAGAAGAAAACCAAATAATACTAGTTAGTTTACAAAGAAATTCATATATGTATGTCGATAGGTATATCGCATTTCTAAATTTTTGACTGCTATGGATATTTATTTTAAAAAACAATACAAACTGCAAGTGACGAAATGTTTGAGTTAAATACTTTTGGAGACATGTTTATTTTGGTTATAGAAATTTTCACCAAGTTCATTAAGAAATTGGCGCATAATATTAATTTTGTTTTTGTTGAGAGGATACTAAAAATGTTTAACATGCTTGTAAGATTAATCATACAAAATATTATTAATTGTATACTAATACTTAAATTTATTTTAGCATAATATTGAATTTTAAATAATTAGTTGTCATTGCTTCGTTTTAGTGTCTTATGTTATAGAAACAAAGTTACTAAAAATAACATCAATGGCACTTAATTAACGTCAATTTATAATACTATTATTCACAACTGAGATCTTAATAGTGCCGCTGTTATTTAAATGATAATGCCAACTTATGCTATGTACATATAATAAACGAGGCTATGTTTGACAACTGACATCATTAAAACTAGTAGAGGTTGCAGTCGGGCGTGACCAACTGCAAATACAAAGAGTACATTGCATTTAATCGGCAGATTTCTAAAACTGGTATTATCGCTCGTAGAGAAAAATTTTCATATCACTGTGTTAGTAACCGAATTCTGAACAGCTTTCAAAATGACGGTCCGTCTGTCCCTCCGATACGTTTCTTGTAAGTACGATATCTTAAGAATGAAAGTCCGATTGTATTGAAATACACATACTACCTCTACCATGACCATGTTTACAATTCATCGAGGCGCAACTCATATCAGTAGTATAGCTATGACAGCACGAGTTCAAAGTCGCATGTTATTTCTTATGGAAGTTCATTTTGCAATTATTTTAACAATTTTACCCAGGCTCCGGGCTCCGCCCTCAGGAAGATTAGAGTTTGAGGAGTATGAGAAGCCATTGTCTGAGGGCGGCGGAGTCTGAGTAAAATTGGTCAAGAAATTTCAAAATGAACCCCCATAAGAAATAACATGCGATTTTGAGCTCGTGATGTCATAGCGATACTACCCATATCACCTCTAGAGGAGGCGAGGGGACAAAAATAATCGGAAAGTATTCTTTGACACATTTCATCAAAAAATGTTTTCAATATCTAATGTTCACTATAAAATCATCTATAATAAATAAATGATTAACTGTTATGCCAACAAATGCATTAAATATATCGTGGCCACGAGTCAATATACGAACGGTTGAACCGGAAGTGACATTAACTTTTTTCTTAAATAAAATAACTATATGTTTTTTATGATTTCTCATTAGGCATGAAATTCAAAGTGCTGCAGTTTTTTCTGATTTAAAATATTCCAAAAAATAAGTGAGCTACGAACAATTTTTATATTTTTTACTTCCACATCCACGCAGTGGATTGGAAGTATAGTAATCGCAAAAAAAATTTCAAAAATTTTTATTCGTGAAATAGGTTTAGAATGTCATGAAACGTCGAGATTTTAAATTTGAGCAAAAAAAAAATTTTCTGTCTGTCTGTCGGTCTGTCTGTCTGTCTGTCTGTCTGTCTGTCTGTCTGTAACTTTTTTGTCCGCACGCTTTCTCCGGAACGGTTTAAGATATTGACCTGAAATTTTGTACACGTATATATTATAACGAGATCTGGAACTTGATTGTTTTTTGAGGAAATCCGGTGAAGGGTTGGGGGTTAAATAGGGGTAAATAGGGGGAAATAAGTAAAGCAAGCTTGTAAGAGTACAGAAACTTGAAATTCGGTGTATGTACTAGAAGTTAAGGCCTCAGATTTTTCATAATATTTTTCAACCCCCCACCACCCCTACCCCATTAATGGGGTTGATAAAATAAAGTTGAGATATTCATTTGAAATTTCGTACACGTATGTATTATAACGATGTCTAGAATTAGATTATATTTTGGGATGATTCCGTTGAAGGGTTGGGGGTTAATTTGGGGTAAATAGAGGAATATAAGTAAAACAAGTTGGTAAGAGTACAGAAACTTGAAATTCGGTGTATGTACTAGAAGCCAAAGCGTCAGATTTTTTAATAATATCTTTCAACCCCCACCACCCCTACTCCAATTTGAAAAGTTTTGGTAAAATAAAATTGAGATATTCATTTGAAATTTTCTACACGTATGTATTTCAACGACATCTGGAACTAGATTACATTTTGAGATAATTCCGTTGAAGGGTTGGGGGTTATTTAGGGGTCAATAGGGAGAAATAAGTAAGCAAGCTGGTATGAGTACAGAAACTTGAAATTCGGCGTATGTACAAGAAGTTAAGGCCTCAGATTTTTTTATAATATTTTTCAACCCCCGCACAACCCCAACCCCATTAATGGGGTTGACAAAATAAAGTTGAGATATTTATTTGAAATTTTGTACACGTATGTATTATAACGACGTCTGGAATTAGTTTATATTTTGAGATGATTCCGTTGAAGGGTTGGGGGTTAATTTGGGGTAAATAGAGGAATATAAGTAAAACGTTGGTAAGACTACAGAAACTTGAAATTCGGTGTATGTACTAGAAGCCACAGCGTCAGATTTTCTTATAATATTTTTCAACCCAACCACCCCTACTCCAATATGAAAAGGGTTGATAAAATAAAATTGAGATATTCATTTGAAATTTGGTACACGTATGTATTATAACGACGTCTGAAACTAGATCATAATTTGAGATGATGCCGTTGAAGGGTTGGGGGTTAAATAAGGGCAAATAGGGGAAAATAAGTAAAGCAAGCTGGTAAGACTACAGAAATTTGGGATTCGGTGTATATACTAGAAACCAAGGCCTCAGATTTCTTTCTAATATTTTTCAAACTCTACCATCTCCGCTTCATTATTAATGGGATTGATAACATCAAATTGAGATATTCACTTGAAAGTTAGTACACGTATGTATTGTAGTGACATCTGATTGAGATGACTCCATTGAGGTGGTAGGTTGTAAATAGTGGAAAATAAGTACGGTAAACTAGAAACTTCATTTTTAACGTATATGGTAGAAACTAACTCCTCAAACTTTTCTATGACAACTACCCCAAATATTATTAAAATTCTATGACCAATAATTTCCACATACTAAAGTGCAAATATAGTCAAGATGTTTCCTTTAAAGTGACTTGGACGAATAATCTGGATGTGGAAGTAGTGATTCCTTAGGCAGCGGTTTTAAAATGGCCATGCCATATGAACGCGACCTAAGAAAATTACTAAGTAGGTTGTGGAAATTATTAGTAAGATCTTTAACGGAACCGTGCTATTAATGATTCTTAATTCATAAACTTTGTTTTTTTTTGGCCATTAATAATTTTTTAAAGATATCCTTCGTAATAAAAATAATATAAATGTAAACACAAATTAAACAAGAAATAATTTTAATGAAACGTAACAACCAGGAATGAATAAAATAGCAAAATTATTTAAGAGCTAAATTATAATAAATCATGATCCAAATTGTTTAAAAGTGAATTATTTATTATTTGTTTGCTTATAGTAATGAAACATATTCTTTATAGATGGCAAATAAGAATTTTTACTTATTAGCATAACCAGAAGTCAGGTTATCGAAAGAATGCAAAGATTTCATCAATATTTTTACATAGAGTTTTTCTTTTAGTTCTCATAGATAGTTTTTCTTTCAGCTGTTTGAAAAGTCCTATAAAGAGTATGTTTCATTACTACAATAGTGCAGTAAAAAAAGGCCAAAAATATTAGGAGATAGGTATAGTCTGGATTCAGCAGGATTATGATTTTATCCTGTTTGGGGTATCACTGCGAGTATACTACTAAGTTTTGGGCCTCGAAAACCTTGTGCTACTTTTTTTATAAACAATTAAATTTTTTTACTGCGTTTTTGAGCTTAAAATGTGAATAACTCCGGCTCTATAAGTCGGATCGGTTCAAATGAAAAACCGGTCTCTTTGTAATAAAATTGCCAATAAACTGTCGTTAGTTTCAATTCTCTGAAATACGTACATAACCTACAAAACTGAAAAAACGAGAAAAAAACAGTATTTCTTTCATTTTGGTGCCCAAGACCGTCAACTAGACCAATTTGCATCAAACTTTCAGAAAATATACTTTTTGATATAATAAAAAGACTCTGAAAAGTTGTTGTCAAAATATTGAACCCATTGGCCAAAATTGCATTTGTTATCTATAATTTGAAATTCCCGCCATTTTATGCCATTAAGTTCAAAATGAAATTTTTTTTTACAAAATGTTGATCTCGACACCAGCTTTCTAATGCAATTAAAAAGAATTTTTTTAATGTAACTTTGGTTACTTTTTTTACATTTGCTTATAACTCAAATAACAACAATTACAATTTCTCGGCCAATTTGAAAAACAAATTAAAGTTTTTTATCAGATCTGGTAGAAAATTTTGGGTCCTTTAATTTAAAAAAAAGAAAGTTCATTTTTGTTAACGTGAACTAGAGATATTTAACTTTTTGTATTTTGGTCAATTGTTAATTAACAAATGCATATTTTGTGCTAAAATTTGGACTGTATCATTTTGAAACCTATTCATTTCATAGGATAAATTCAAAAAAAATTTAAGTTTTAAAGAAACTTATTTCCAAGCATTATAATGTAAGTATTGTTAATTGAACTAAAAAGTGATTTTTTAAATTTTTTCATAAAGCTTAGTTGCAAAATGCAATAACTTCCTTGTTTCTTAAAATTCGGAGGACTTTTTTTTAAATACGTTATTTTTTCCCTCGCAGTGCGATATCAACTTACCTTTTTGTTAATAATAATAATAATAATAAATATTTTAAATGTTTAAATTTATATACAACCAACGTTTGCTAATGTACAAACCTATTTTACCTGCGGAGCGAATAGTTGCTTATAAATGAGGAGAAATGTTTACATTTTCTTTCTCTTTCTTATTCCCCACCAGTTCCATTCCGTACAGCTTAGATCGGTTGCCGTGCAGTATTGTCTGTTTACATTTTTATATTTGAGAAGCTGTAAATTAATTTAATACATGTGTGATACTAAGGGGGCACGTTTAGGGTTAGACCGCTTGGACATGTTAACAAGTACGACACTGATATTTCACTTAATACAAAATTTAGTAACAAAGTCTAATTGTCCACACGAATGATGCAAGTAAATAATACAGTCTTAATATCACCGAATAAATTTAGTAAAATAAAGGAACTAACGATCCGCTCCCCGCTAGCCCTCAATAATCAAATCTTAACTCTTTCACAGGTAATCATAGAATGCCTTTCTGCCCTGGGCTAGCTGATTTCGTTTCGTTCGCCCTAAGCGTGTTCCTATGCCCATATAAGGAAATACATAGAATCTTAAACTATTATTGGTTGGGATAAGTCAACCTGAATGTTTACATTAACAGAAATAATAAACAGTTAAGTATTAGTGAAGGGTCCCTAAGAATCATAGGCGTGGAGAAATTATTCTCGGTGCCGCCGACTTATAAACTAAGAATGTCTTTAAGTGAAAGTGAGATTATTAGGTGTTTAAAATATCATGAATGCTTTGTATGGGTGTAATCTAATAAAACCTATGGATTTAGGTGATTTAAGATTTCATTGTTTCCAAAAACTTACATTGAAAACCTTCCACCGATCGAGGAAGCTACAAATGAACATTTGTTGAGAGTGTATCTTCAAATACACAAATGGCTGGAATATGAAGAAATAGATCCACGATTGTTTGGTTGGGAGGATACAATTAATGGTTTAATGCCTATTACAATGAGAAAACAGCCAATACCACAAGAAATTCTTGAAATGCTCGCTTGTGAATGTAAAGCCGGCTGTAAAGACCTGAGATGTCGATGCAGGAAGTTCGGACTATAATGTACAAGTTTGTGTGAATATTGTGGAGACATTAATTACAGGAATTGTACAGAATGCACTGTAGTCAGTGAAGAAGAAAATCGTGAAGTTGAAGAAGACAATATAGATAAATCAGACATACATTCAAGTTGTACCGATATATCAGAATCGGAACCCCAAAACGACTGCGAACGCTTGCAAGTTAATGTACCCGATCTTCGTGTTCAAATTCGTGATGAAGAAGAAAATGGTAAATTTTTTTTATTTGAAACAGATTCAGAGAGTGAAACTGAATTGTACACATTACCAAGCAAGAGATATAAAATACATTAATTACGATTTTGTAAATTTATAAGAATAAAACTGTTTATTTTTAAATAAAATGTTTTTACCATATTATTAATCCTCGCCTTTAAAACTTTTTCTAACAAGTATTTATATTACAATATTTACTATTTCCTTTTTTAAATAAAACTTAAAATATTATATTTAGAAGACAATATAAATTTAATCTAAGTATTCATATTTATATAGAAAGATTTAAAAAAAATTATACAGGTTTATACGTTAGCAATCGTTGGTACATGTGTACATATGAATTTGGAAATAAAAAATACTCATTTGCATTATTAACAAAAAACTAAGTTGATGATCGCATTGCGAGGGAAAATATAACGTATTTAAAAAAATAAAGTCAGCCGAATTTTAAGAAATAAGGAAGTTATTGCATTTTGCAATTCAGCTTTATGAAAAAATCAAGAAAATCACTTTTTAGCTCAATTAACAATACTTACATTATAATGTTTGTAAATAAATTTCTATAAAACCTAATTTTTTTGTTGAATTTATGGTATGAAATGAATACGTTTCAGAATGATACAGTCCAAATTTTAGCTCAAAATTTGCATTTGATAATAATTAACAATTGTCCAAAATGCAAAAAGTTAAGTATCTCGAGTTCACGTTAACAAAAATGAACTTCCTTTTTTTTTAAATTAAAGGACCCAAAATTCTCTACCAGCTCTGATAAAAAAAATTTAATTTGTTTTTCAAAATGGCCGAAAAAATGTAATTGTTGTAAGTTATAAACAAATGTAAAAAAAGTAGCCAAAATTACATTTAAAAAAATTATTTTTAATTGCATTCGAAAGCTGACGTCGTGATCTACATTTTGATATAAAGAAAATTCATTTTGGACTTAATGGCATAAAATGGCGGGCATTTCAAATTTTAGATAACAAATGCAATTTTGGCCAATGGGTTCATTATTTTGACACCAACTTTTCAGCGTCTTTTTACTACATCATACGTATTTCAGAGAATTGAAACTAACGACAATTTATTGGCAATTTTATTACGATGAGACTGGTTTTTAGTTTGCCCCGATCCGGCTTATAGAACCGGAGTTATTTACATTTTAAGCTCGAGAAACGCAGTAAAAAAAATTCAATTGTTTATAAAAACAGTAGCACAAGGTTTTCGAGGCCCAAAACTTAGAAATATACTCCGGGTGATACCCGAAACAGGATAAAATCATAATCTTGCTGTATCCAGACTGTGCAAATTAAAACGCTTTTTTTACTGCACTATTTGGGATCATTTCCCAAAATCTTATATCGCGATTTTGGAACATCATTTTAATTTACGTGATGTAAAAACTAGCCGTACAAAGTTTCACGCCTTTATCTATGATAGTTTTTAAAATATTGGGTCACAAAGTTGCCGCAGGCTGAAAACGAAACTCGTACCCTCGTGACGTAATTAGGCTTAAAGCGGTAGCAGCAGCAGCAGATTCAGGCAACCGTCGTTTTATCAGTGTTAGAATTTATGTGTGCATAAATAGACGTGTAGGTGGATATTTTCTTATATTTTGTGCTTTTTAATAATAAAAAATATGTGAAAGGGGCTTTCTAATTATATAGGTAATGATGGGAAAATCAGAGAAAAGCCTTTATGTCAAATTCAGTTACAAATGCGTCTCTCAAAAAAGTACTGCGGTGCTTGTTGTTGCTAGCCATGATTTTGAAATAACTAAGGAAATTACTGTTATTAATTTTTTTTTTCCTTCTTCAATTCTTTGGGACTTCCTGCCACATGTATGTTTTCTTTCTAAGCGGTGCTATGGGAATCTACAAAATATATCACAATTAACCAGTATGTTACTGGTAAAAAACCTCTACGCCTGTGACGTTTACGTCAAAGGATCAGTTAAAGGTTGGTTTTTTTATAAATAAGCAACACAAATAACTGATCCTTTGACGTAAACGTCACAGGCGTAGAGGTTTTTTACCAGTAACATACTGGTTAATTGTGATATATTTTGTAGATTCCCATAGCACCGCTTAGAAAGAAAACATACATGTGGCAGGAAGTCCCAAAGAATTGAAGAAGGAAAAAAAAAATTAAGATAATGCCACAAATAACATTTAGACAATACTGTTATTACTCCTGTGGAAAAAATAATTGACGACGTTATGCAATTTTTAGGGCGATGCTGTTTGGGGAGTTGCAGTAACTACATTGAATTAGCTTAGATTTTGACAATGATTTGCCTGCGCACCAACACTTTTAAAATCCGTTGTTTCATCGTTTTTAGAATAGGTCGAAAGGAAAATTAGTTTTCTCAAAGTACTGGAAAAACTATCGATCGTAGAGGAAAGTGAAAAATAGATGATTTGTGACCAAATAAAATCCCTACATTATAGACAAGTGTAAATGTTTTTTTTAATAACAGCATGAGAATTGTTGAAAAAGGAAGGAAATACAGCGCCACCAACGGGAAAAAATAAGTCGATCCAAGTTACGTGGGTGAAATGGGGTGAACTTGCAGGGGTGGCAAATGGTTTTTCACGATTTCCAGCGAAACTAGACCTTCTATTGAGAAAAGTTAAACATAAAAGTTGTAGGTAATCAAGAGGTCTATAACTTCTGTATGAACCACTTTTTCGTATAACCTAAAATTTTCCGAGAAAAATCGAAAGAACCGTTTTTATCGTTTTTGATTTTTAATCTCCCACAAAAAAATTTTTTTTCGCGAAATTTGGTGCAAATTTATCTTTTTATATCCCTAACACGTAATTTTTTTGAATCAAAATATTTATTTTTACATTTTATTGTGATTTTAAACTAAAAAAGAAACCTCATTTTCACCCGAAAATACCCATGTGCTGGAAACAGTTTTTTCAAAAAAAAAAAAAACGTGGTCTTTATTTTCGTTGAAATGTCTACTTTTATATGGTGCAAAAAAATAAACAACACTATGGGAAAATCTGCCAGGAAATGAGAAAAACTGAAACACTAGATTTTAAAAAGTTATTTTTGAATCATTGTTTAATATTTTTCAATATTTATTAAAATTCACAGTTGAAATCCTTGAAAAATGTGGGATATAATGTTACATTAACAACTTAAGTAATTAGAAATCATTGAAGTTTGGGGTTTGCAAACAACATGCGAAAATAGTTAATTTTCCAACTATTAAATATTAGATTTGAAATGGTTTCATCCAGAAAAAATTGATTACTACCATATTTTTTAATATAAAAAAAGTTGATTAATTAGATTCAAGTGACATTTATGGAATAGAAAATCTTGTAATAAAAAAATGTGTTTATGCAATATTTACATTTAAATTTACATAAAAATTTATACCTAAGATTGTAAACTATACAAATTAAATATTCATGAAAATTATTGCTATTATTTTTACAATATTTTTATTTACATGTATCACCCTAATTAGAAATACAATCAATTTCCATTAGTCTTTGCCTCTTTGATGGCAGTATTTTATCGATTAAACTTTCGGATTCTGGCGGATCTTTGAAATCAATACCGCCAATACCGCCATCGTCTTCAAATCCAATATTATGTTTAATATTTATCGGTTCATCGTCTATGATTTCTTCTGAATTATTTATTTCCTCGTAGATTTCTTTTTCAATATTAGAGCATTTTTCAAAACCATGGCAGTTTGAACATAAATTTGTGCATTTCAAACTGTTTTCGAAAGCCGGATTTTTTACTGTTACACCCACTTTTACAGCTGCAACAAATAGTTTTAAGCAATATTTCACAAATCAATTCTTTATCTGTCAATTTGAGCATAATTCCATGTTGATGTTGCTTCCAGCCCCAATCCGTTGCTGCTAGTTTGTTACCGAGCCAAGTTTGAAGCTGATAGTATGCCCTGTAACAATGTTGTTCTGCTGCGTCTTCAGTTGGTAGAAGTTTCTCCAATTTAAAAGACGATTTTATTGTTGCTCCTTGATACTTCTGGAATATTAATTGATTCAAAGTCACATTTTTATTTTTATATTTATAAACTGACTTTATTAATTGCAATCCATTTTCAGCGATATCTTTTTGTCTGCATCTCTTTTATCGGCTAATATTGATTTTACTATTGTTTTTTTCCATTTTTTATGTTTTTTCTTACATTTTTCAAGAAATTCAACTATGAATTTTAATAAATAATGAAAAATTTTAAACAATGATTGAAAAATTACTTTTTAAAATATAGTTTTTTCAATTTTTCGCATTTTCTGGCAAATTTTCCCATAGTAATGTTTTTTACATCATCTAAAAGTAGACGTTTCAACGAAAATAAAGACCACTGTTTTTTAAACTGTTGCCACCACATGGTTATAATTTCAGGTTTTGGTTTAAAATCACAATAAAATGTAAAAATAAATATTTTGTTTAAAAAAGCTACAGCATGTTTGGGGCATAAAAGGTAAGCTTCCACCAAATTTCATGATATTTTTTTTTGTGGGAGATAAAAATCAAAAACGAAAAAACCGGTTTTTTAGGTTTTTCCTGGGAAATTTTAGGTTATGTGAAAAAATGGTTCATACAAAAGTTATAGACTTTTTCATTACCTACAACTTTCACATTTAACTTTTTTCGCTGGAAATAGTGAAGAACCATTTTCCACCCCTAAAAATTCACCCCATTTCACCCTCGTAACTCGGATCAACTTTAATTTATTTTTCTCGTTGGTTGCGCCTTTATTTTCCAATAGCTTTCATGCTGTTATTATGATTTTTTTCCTTTTTAAAAGCCTATCATGGGACTATCCAAATTAAAATCGCTCCACTGGTAAAAAAAGTTATCGCAAGCAAACTACATGTGTATAAACTAAATTTTACGAGGTCTCAAAATTAGATAGTAAGACTGTCTTACTATCATACTGTCAACTTCATTACTTATTTTTAAAAGGTGCGTGTTTTAACCAAGTTTTTATTAGTTTAATTTGCAAGAACGTAGCTTAAAAATAAAAACGTTATGGCTTTTATTTATTAGCGAAAATCAAGCCTTCATTCAAGGTAATAATTTACAGCCATGCTCTGCAAAAATCGACTGCTCTTTTTTGCAAAAAGGTTAGTTAGAAGTTTTGTAAATCAATTTTAGTTGAAAATTGCTGGCTTCCCGGAAGGTCAAATTTGTCCATTTTTTCCCTCGGTGGGATAAACAAATATGATTGTGCAAAAACAATTGCACCGACAGACCTCATCTTTTGCACACTTATGAAGCACTGCAAAACACACATATTTAAGTTTAATACAATTTTAACAACAAATGGAAAAGTCGTTAATAATCAAAAAATGACTATATTGCAGGTTTCTTTCCAATAACTCTTTTGCCGCTGGAGCAATTTTTATTTCGAAAGTCTCGTACGGATTTTAATTGTGCTCGCTCACTTTGCTCTACGACCAATAGTTTTTCCAGTACTTTGAGAAAAGTGATTTTCTGCTCTAATTGCCGAGAAAAAACGATAATGCAAACGAAATTTTTTGATTCACAAAATGAGAAGCCTCCCCTATTACCTCTCTCAAAGCCTTTCGGCAAAAACATTGCGACTACTAATTTATCGAAAAATTCTGTATGTTTTGTCTTCTTTTTCCTGGCCTATAGGTATAATAAGATTGAATTAACCGAGCGACGCGATGGTGAAATTTTGTTTCATAATTTATAATGACCGTTCTTTTAAAGGCGGTTCAATTAAAACAAATGTACTCTTTCTAGTTACCCAATTTCATGCAAATTTGCACAGGTTCTGAAATTATGGGAGCCCTATTAGATTTGCTATTTTGAATCTTCAAACTTTTGTCAATAGGTTCAGCATCGGCTACTCTATAGAAATACATATTTAACTTTAACTGGCGCCTCCGCCATATTTCCAAATCATAACTCTATTTCCTTCTTTCCGATCTTTGCTCGATTTATGCTAGACACAGTATGATGAAAGTAATTTAGGACCACCGCCGAGTCATATACACTCTACTTTGCAAAAGAACTGGTAAAAATTGTCTAAGTTATCTCAAAAAAATCAATGCACAAATACAGAAAAAAGAGACATATTCAGGGTGTCACACCAGGAATTGAGTCGATCGATGTTGGGAAAAGTATACATAGAAAAATTTTGAAAATTTAGGGAATTACTAGTCAGTGTGGCCAATCTAACCAAAATAATTAGAAACATGTGGTACTTCCGGTTATACCGGAAGTTGATACCAACATGTTAAGGTCAGTTGGGGTATCTGGGCCCAGGGGGTGACTGGGCCATGGTTTTTTTCCGTAGAACTTGTGGAGGTAATTTCACTTCAAGCAGTTGGCAGCACTGAAGGACAATGTCATCTCACTACAACAATTAGTCTCATGTTTCTGAGTGTTGTTGCTTTCATGTAGCAATTTTTTAAATTTTGTAGTGCAAAATTTTCATAGCAACGTGATGTAATCTTGATTTTTATGAAATATCTACAGGTTTCCTGTATATATTATCAACGTCACAGTTAATTTAACATAAATTAGAAGCATGATATATCCCTAAAATGTTATTGCAAGCATGTATTCTGCGTTAGGTCATAAGCTTGAGTGGGTGGTCCAGTTACCCCCACAATTTTTCAAAAATGGGGTAAGTGGGCCAGGTAATTGGGGCATCTGGGCACGGCTGGGACCAAGTTACCCCAAGCACATTAAGTATGTTGTTTTTGTATTTATTTATTAGGTAGATGTAGATCACTGCGCACAGTCACACAAAAAATAGCGATCTGAACCCGGGACCCGACATATTAATCCCTATGTATTTTGATGTGTTGAACACGAATCTGATGTCCGTTTAGCTCCATCACCCACCATTTTTTTGTAAATCGCGAAAATAGCCTAAGCAACCTCATTTCTTTAGATTATTTTCGCGATTTACAAAAAGTTGGTGGGTAACGGAGCTAAACAGACATTGGATTCGTGTTCAGCATGTCGAAATACATAGGATTACTATGTCAGGTTCCTGGTGCAGATCACTTGTTTTTGTGGGCCTGTGTTATTTATGCTTACTTGAAATTGGATGTTTTACTTCCCTCGCATACCGAAGGGAAGTATTGTATTCGAGAAAAAATCACCCTCCGAGATTTTTTCGGATTCTGACGTTTCAGAACACGTAGATTACGAAAATATAGGTTTTTCAATTCCGTCAGTCTGTCTGTCTGTCTGTCTGTCTGTTGGTGCATTTACTAAAAAATTACTTGACGGAGAGCAGTCAAACTTAGTAGGTAGTTGACGCTACTGTCAGCGAAGACATGGTAGAAATTTCACTGGAAAATATACAGGGTGGACCATCTAAACGGAATAAATAGTGAAAAAAATTTTTTTTTGCTCAAATTTAAAATTTCCACGTTTCATGACGCGCTAAACCTGTTTCAGAAAAAAAAAAATTTTGAAAATTTTTTTCAAACATTTTTGAAAAAATTTTTACCAAGATGAAAAAAATTTTTTTGCTCAAATTTAAAATTTCTGCGTTTCATGACACGTTTAACCTATTTCAGGTAAAAAAAAATTGAAAATTTTTTTCACCAATATTTTTGAAAACATTTTTACTACTAAAATGAAATAATTTTTTTTTCTTTCTCCAAATTTAAAATTTCCACGTTTCATGGCATTCTAAGCCTGATTAAAAAAAAATATATATTTTGAATTTTTTTTTACCATTTTTGAAAATTTGTTTACCACTAAAATAGATAGATTTTTTTTTCGTTTCTTCAAATTTCAAATTTCCACGTTTCATAGTGTTCTAAATCTAATTAAAAGAAAAATTAGAAATTTTTCTTACTATTTTTAAAAAAATGTACCACTAAGATACAATTTTTTTTTCTTTGTTCAGATTTTAACTATCCACGTTTCCATGGCATTCTAAAACTATTCAAACAAATTTAAAAATGTTTTTGAAGAATTTTTAAAAAAATTTGAAAACATTTTTAATCCATTTATGTATCACTACTATAGAACAGACGAAAAAAATTTTTTCGCTCAAATTTAAAATTTCCACGTTCCATGATACTCCAAACCAATTTCGGAAAAAAAAATTTGCAACATTTTGTTACCAGTTTGGAAAAAAATTTAACACTAGAATGCTCAAATTTAAATGACATTCTAAACCTAGGTATTTCAGAAAAAAAATTTTCAAAATTTTTTTCACCAACAAAAATTTTAAAAAAAATGAAATTTCTTAACCACACACTATACTTCATCTCCATTACGTGAATGTTGGATTGAAAATGTGACAGATGGCAATAATATCTGGCATATGCACCTATTATACTTTTATTGAAAAATGTACAGGGTGGTCATCCCAAGAAATAATTCAGTCATGGTGGACATTTGTAAAGGTATTTGGGCAAGCCTCCATATGTGGCACCTGCTATTTAGTATTGAACTTTTGCTGTTGGATGAGAACTCTGTATATTTTCTTGACCAAAAGTTATCAGGTTTTCTTTGTAACAATAGCAATAACTATATTTCGATTATTATTCCCAATGTCATTTCGTAATTAATAAATTTTCAGAGCGACCTCATGCGCAAATAACGAGGGAAGTTCTTACCGATTTTTTTACATTTAATTTTGCCCTTTTTACTTTAACAGAAGTTGTGTTATTCCTAAATTTGAATAAATTTCACACCTAATTGTTATGTAGTAGTTCTCTTACATCGTCGACAACTCGACTATGGTGTGGTTTAAATGACTTGTGGTAATTTTTGTACGAAGTTTACATGTTTACCAACACGCCCACTTACCCCAGTCCAAATAACAAGCGTTTGTAGGAAACCAAGACCCGTATGGTCCAGTTGCCCCAATTTCTAGGGGTAACTGGGCCCATCAGAATTTTTATTATTTAATTATAATTATAAAGAAAATTAAATTTGACTCGGGATTTGAATATTATATATTTAAAGACTGTATATTGTATTATATATAAAAAAATATTTTACGTATTAATATAACTTGTTAGTGGTTCTCAGGCAAGTTCAAAGTATAATCTTCTCGCTCAGGTTGTAAAATCATGGCCCAAATACCCCAAGTGACCTTATATTTTAAATGGAACACCCTAAATATTTTCGACTTTCCAAAATTACACAGCACACTCTATATCTATACGCAGCAATTTTGGAAATATTTGACATTTTGTAAAAAATATGACAGATTCAACGGTTTGCAAGAACCATTAAAACCTTCTTCGTGTAGGAGATCCTCATTTGCTCTTTGGCACGTAGAAAAAACAAAAGGTGAGCTACACTCTTCGTGGAAAATAAATTCCTTAATACCATACCAAGTGTTCCATTCTTCACGTACATTCTGTCAAATTCAAGCCTCAGTAACTATTTTATATCAAATGGAACACCCTGTATTTTTTATATCGTGTTATGCAAAACTAAATTATCTTTTATACTGTATAGCATTGTAGGAGTCAAAGTTACAACTTTTTGAGATATTCGCGAGTTTCTTAAACGTTCTAGATGTTTAGTAAAAATTATCAACTTAGCCGTGATTAGAAACAATCATCAATATCAGTCATTCTGTTATGTCAAAAAATGCCAGCACGTTTAAATTACACCCATGGAGACTTTTCAAATTTGTTTACTATTTATAGCAATGTGATAAAGTAATATTAAGAACAAATAACGCATTTATTCCTCGATACACACAAAAACAGAAACCATCACCTAACACTGTAAAACGCATATCGGATAATTTTAGAATGTGCTCTAGGTACAATGGAGGAAGCCTATTATTGATAAAGAAACAGATTATTAATGTAAATAAAATGCATCCAAAATCCCAATTGTATAAACTAAAATAGCATAGACAAAATGAATTGAAAATATGTTTCTCTTCTCCCTTATGTATATTTGCTGTCTTCTGTACACTCGATAGAATGGATAAGTAGGCAATTCCAGTTATCTGAACGGATATATTTCATATCCTTTCTAGGATGGATATGAAACAGACCAATCACAGTTCGTGTATTAAGTACATAACCAACTATTCATTTAAAAAAAATCAAGTTACTGCGTAAGCTGTCAAAGTCACAATTCGTATATTAAGTACATAGCTAACTATTCGTTTTAAAAAAATCAAGTTACTGCGTAATCTGTCAAAGCAATTTTCAGTGTGTGTGTTAATGTTTAATAAATCTTTTAAAATTGTGTAGTTTCATCTTAAACTGGTCGTAGAAAAAGTATACTGTACAACTAGAGTGGATTATCCATATCCACTCTTGTTGCACAAACTACTATTTCGTTTTAATAAATGTTAAAAATTTCGCCCTCGAACCTCCAGACATTTTTCGCACCTTCGGACTAGTTCATGGGTAGCTCATCTAACTGAATCCAGTGATAAGTTTTGAAATGCATTTCTCACTCTGCATACAATCTTCAATTGTTGTTAATGGACTTTCATAAACTTTATTTTTAATTGTTCCACAAACAAAATAATTCAGAAGTGATAAATCGGGCGAGCGTGGAGGCCATAGGAAAGGTCCATTATTGGCGGTCTATTGATCATAAAAAACTTCTTGTAAAAAATTAATGATCAAATACGAGTTATGTGGAGGAGCACCAAGGTGCTTATAAAAAATTTGTCTATGTTCGGCCAGAGATAAATTGTCTAGGCATATAGTTATTTTCCAAATTTTGTAGAATATTTAGATCTTTCACCTATAGATGCAAAAAATTGTAACTACACATTAGCTGAAGAAATCATTTCAACTTACTATTTAAATTTTCCTCATAAAATTGTAATGCTATCACTCTATCGTTTCTTATGGCACAATAAATATAAAACTGCCAATGTTCTTGAAAATTTGGTTCTCTGAATACATACGGTTTCGAGTCACTCCAGTAATGGGAATTGTGTCGATTAAAAAGTCCATTTTTTGTAGATTTAGCCTCATCTGTCCATATAATATTTCCCAAAAAAGAATTGTCACCTTCATGTCTTATTAAAATAAATTCACAAAAATTTTCTCTCGTTAGGAAATATATTTCTTTTAATTTTTGAACGAGAATGGATTGAACTTTTGTTTTGACAAGATTCTGTGAATTGAATCCTTGGATAATTCCGTTTTCAGAGCAGCTTGCCTTAATGACATCTTTGGAAATGCCCGAAAATATCCAAGAATTGCGATTTCTTTGTTTTCGTCATCAACAATAGGCTTCCACCTTTGACTTTCTGCCTTCGCAGAGTCAAATATTCTAAAATTATCCAATATGCGCTTTACAGTGTTTGATGATGGTTTCTGTTTTTGTGGGTATCGAGTAGTAAATGTGGTACATGCTCTTGATATTACTTTATCGCATTCTCCATAAATAATAAACAAATTTAAAAAGTCTGCGTGTGTCTAATTTAAACGTGCTAGCATTTTCTGACATAATAGAATGATTGACATTGATGATTGTTTCTAATCATGGCTAAGTTGATAATTTTTACTAAATATTTTAGGACATTTAATAGAATCGCGAATATCTCAAAAAGTTGTAAGTTTAACCCCTATAATGCTTATACTAGAGAAAAGAGAATTTTAATTAATAACAGGGTATTCTATTTGAAATAGAAAAGTTATTGAGGTTTGAATTTGACCAAATGTATCGTGAAAAATGGAACACTCAGCATACTAATATGGAATCTATTTTCAATGTAAAGTGTAGCTCACCTTATGTTCTTTCTACCTGCCAAAGAGCAAATGAGGACCTCCTACAAGAAGAAAGTTATAACGGCTCTTGCAAACCGTTGCACCTCTCAAATTTTATATAAAATGTCAAATATCCCCAAAACTGCTGGGTTTAGATATAAGATGTGTTACATGCTTGGACTGATAATTTTATGTTCATTTCGAAAATATATAGGGTGTTCCATTTAAAATAAGCAAGTTGGTACTGAGTTCCGGTATAACCGGAAGTACCACATGCTTCTAATTATTTTGGTTGGATTGGCCTTACTGACTTTAGTAACTGAATTTTTAAAAATTTTCGCTGTGTGCTTTTCCCACTATCCATCGATTCAATTCCCGGTGAGACACCCGAATTGAGAAGCATCTTCAAATACCAATTTTGAAATAGAAAATTCAGGTCTAACAGAAGTTGTACTATTTACTAGAAATTGTGTACACGTACACATACATGCATCCAGACAGCATTTTCTCTTTTTTATTTAAGATCAGTGTGTTATGATATAAAAAGTATTTCTGCACAAGAATGTTTGTTTCGTTGTTATAATTACATTTATTTTATTAAATTAAATAGGCGTAATATAGAAAAGTTTCCAAATTGCAAAAATACGTTTAAAAAATGTTAATCACATACATAATTATATAAGAGATATAGATGAACATGAAATGGATTCATTTTTTAACGTATACCATTAATCGCTTTAACAAATGTTGATTTCCAAATAACTTGACAAAATTTCAAATTTATAAATTGTATAATTTAAATTTAATTGAAAGAGGCACACTCCAAACTTTGGCAAGCCATAAGTACTTCAAACATTTACTTGACAAGTATAAATACGAGACTATCTCAAATTAAAAATACTCGTAGACAAATTTGAAAATGCCTAAGATACGGGGACTGGCCTTTGGCATACCAGCGCTTTTCTTAACATCATGTGTGTATCTGTAGTCATACATCAACGCCTAATTGACAGGAAGTGTTTTAAAAGACAAAGTGACACTAAACGCTGTCTAATTACTAAGCATCGCACAAGGCCCCGCGTTCTCAACTCTTCCTCTGTGTTGCTATTTAAATCCTATTTGCAATTGTTTCACTTTTTGCTGATGAGTTAAGAGGCTAACGCTCTACTGTTGGCATCAAACGAAGAGCGCTGATTGATATATTTAAATTAAATTATCTGAATTCGAATAACCTAGACTTGATTAAAGACAATAGGAGTCGTTTAATCTGGAAAAACTAAAAATACGTGTTCATTTATCATTTTTTCTCCAAGTGTCAGCACCATTATGTACCGTTTATCTCATTAAGTATTTATTTACTGCGAAAAACATGTTTACCTTAGAGCATCAATGTTTTTTTATTTTTACCAAACTACAATACAAAGTGCAACATTCCATGTAATATCTTTATCCTGCCTGAACACAATATTTTTCAAAACTTTCATACTAAGTCAAATAATAACGTTGATTCGATTACTTGTCTTAAAAATCTGTCATATAGCGTTATTAATACATAAAACTCGTAAAAATGCACGAGGTAGACGTGTTTACTTCTGAATCAATTATTTATTAATTTTTGTTTGTAACTTATGATATATAAAAAAATTAAATGATGTGAGTATGTAACAGGTCATAATTCTTTTATTTATTAGGTATAGAAGACAAGGGAAACAACCTCTGCCCGCGTGGTATTGCTATGATATGAAATGCCGATGTTTGTTTAAAAATTGAGTTCTAAAGTATGTGCTCACGTCTGCCCCTGGGCCTAGATATTCAATTATATGTAGAAATTAAGAAAACAGCTAAGACGTCTTTATTCATTTAAAATAGTTTTAGGAATAAGAGTATATAATTTATACATGTATCAATATGCCTAATTTTTATGTTTATTAGTTTATTAGTAATCAATGTTTAGAACGATAATATAATTATATTATTTTTTTATCTCCATCTCCCCATAACTATAGTAATACAAACCGAAAATACATAACAATTATAATTAATCATTTTTATTATTATTTATTAAAACTGATTTTAATCATCTCCCAATAATGCTAACTATTGTGTTGAAAAGTTTTAATATTCGTTGAAATTACGTATTCTTATTTTATTCTTTAACGAATTATAATTATGCAATTAAAAGTCATATCAGTCAATATCTTCATAATTAAATGCATCGCAATATTATCTTTAAATATTCATGAATCCTCTTGTACAGTTTGTCTGTAATATATTCGTGTTCAGCGAATCACAATAAACAAAAAATTAAAATGGGCAACATGTGGATCACTTATTATGGTTTTTCTGTTGAATTATCTGAAGGAACCTCTATTTTTTAAGTTTGTTCTTGAAATTTGTAGTTATTTCTCAATAAATCGAAAATGGTTGGAATAGCCATACATACAAAATGTACATACAAAAAATTTTCGTTTCTCATTTCTACATCACATTATAGAAAAATATATAGGGTGCTCCATCTGAAAAATTTGAGAAAACTCAATTCTAAAAGTTATAAATTGAAAAATCGTTCTTGGCCACCCTGTATATCTGTAGAAAATAAAAATGATGCAAAAAGATTAAATTGAAAATCGTTGGAATAGCCATACATACAAAATGTACATACAAAAAATTTTCGTTTCTCATTTCGACATCATATTATAGAAAAATATACACAGTGTTCCATTTGAAAAATTTGAGAAAAATCAATTCAAAAAAGTTATAAATTAAAAATAATTCTTGGCCACCCTGTATATTTGTAGAAAATGAAAATGATTCAGAAACATTAATTAGATGTCTCGCAACATATTTTTTTCTTATAATCTCATAATTAGGTGTTTTCACTATGTGTAAATTTTCTTTTCTGATATTATTAAAATGAAGTACTTGTTATACTAAAGCACTTATTAATAATTAAACAGCATTCTATCGTCCATCAAATTAAAATTTCAACAAATAAACAACATAAAGTTTTAGCAATTGAACGAGTACGCAAAACACGCGGTGACGTCATCGGTTATATTAGTTTCTTAAGTCGCGTTTAAAAATTGTTAAACACAACATTTTATTCACTTTTTTTACGTTTTACATGTGATTAAATAAGTAACGCCTACCTAATACGGGATTTGTAAAAGCTACTTTAGGAGATTTATCTGCAAAATAACTTATTTATGACACAAAATGACACTGAGAATATAACTGATGGCGTTATGAGTGCGTAGTGAACTGATGTAGTGTTTTTAGCGAAAAAATTTCAATACAAAATTAAAATGGCTTATTTTAAGGTATTATTTAACTGTTTCTCAAAATTCAAGTGTTTTTAACTATAATAAAGCATTATCTTCACAGTGAAAGTGAATTTAAAATTTGTGAAAACACCTGATTGTGATTGTAGTGATTTTTTCAATATGCATCAGCAGATGGCATTATTTCAACAAAAAAATTCATTACGTTCAGGTGGTTGGGAGATAGTCAATAATAATATAGTAGTGAAATGTGTCTAGAAAGAGGCTTCAAAATGTACTGTACACTGTACACAGCATTCTGTTTTAAAAAAAAGGCACTTGATTCTGTAATATTGTCTTGGCTCGCCCTGTATATTCGAAAATAATTTGCGGTTAGGTTAGGTTAGGTTAGGTTAGGTTAATTTAGGTTAGGTTAGTTTGTTTGTATTTTTCTAGCTGTCATACAAAGTCCGACGCACTATTGCCCCATCCTGCATATATACATATATTTCTTTACGTACGTACGTCTGTCACGTCTTTTTTTATAAACACGATAACTAAATAAAGGAAAATGCAAACGTTTGGAAATTCGGATGATAAGTTAGTGTTAGTTGTTTTTGAAATAAGTCGATCTATAAACATAAAAGTTGTGACATATTTTATGTACCTTTGATAATATTCTAGAACACATATTCTGCCACTTTATTGATGTCAGCATAATCAATGCGTTTACAGTTTTTCGGCAACGATGTGAAAATAGCCGTGGCGTGAATCTGAAGGCATTTCGTTTGGCCATAGTAGCAAAATTGGTAGAAGCTGTAAGTGAAACAGTGAAAAGAGGAAGAACAAGTTTGGAAGCTAAAAATATTAATAATTATAAACCAAGAGTACCACTCAAGAAAGGATGGAATCGGTCTTTACATATGCCAGTCTACGAAAGTTATCGACGATGTGTTCTATGTAGGAACCGAGATCATCAAAGAAGATCTAAATGGGTTTGTGATACTTGTAGTATCGTATTATGCATGTCCGACAAAATAAATTGTTTTCAAAATTTTCATTAAAAACATTTATGTTGCTTGTTCTGTAGCTTAGTGGCATATCTAATACACCATTTTTTGAAAAAACTGATGGAATGAAAATTTTGAAAAAAATACGCATTCATTTTTTATTCGTTTTCTATTAGTGTACGTACTTAATATCATACATGAGAAATGACTATTTCTAAATGCTGCCCACAAAGGGTTAAATGGAATTTAAAAATATTAAATTTCTTGAACGAGGAACTAAATTTGATATACCTAATTAATGAAAGCTCATTTGTTAGATTTCTGATATCTTGTCTTATCTACGTATATACTTCAAATCCAAGGTATTTCGAAGAAAATCAGATTAAGACAGCTCTCATCGCGCATGTGCAATTCGGTGCAAATTCGGCTTAAGCAGCAAGAAATATTCATTGAAATTACAGAATTATATAAATGTTTTAGTTGAATTACTTGTAGATAAAAAGTCTGTTTAATTCGTTTCTTCGAAAATCTGTTGTTATATTACTTATATTATGTTTAATCGCATGAAGCAAACATTCGATTCATCACAAACCCGATATTACACCAAACGGAATTTAATCATTGGATCTTTTCCTGAGCGCATCACTCGCTACAGTGGATCAGTTAAATACCCTATTGAAGACATCACGAACCCACGAGAAATATTATTTGTGATGGTGCCCATTATTTCATGCACCGAACATTAAAATATAAAACATTAGATTAGAATTAGAGTTTTTAATAAATGTAGAAAATATAATCACTTTTCTAAGGCCATATTCACAAAATGTGAACATTTGCAGGGAAACATAGGAAGCGGGAGACTTTAATTTCTCGAAATAAATACCATCGAGAAGAAATAAAGGTCAAAGATGCAGGCAACATTTTAATTTTTTTCCTAGGATTAATAATTTTTGTGAAAATCGCAAGTGAAAAAATGCCGAACGCTGTTGCGATGATTTCACAACGCAGGAAATATATTAGTATATTCGCTCTTGTGGTACTCTTCGCAAACATGTAGCATAACAGTAATTTAAAAGTTTACTCATTAAAAATGTGTGCAAACTAAAATATTTTGAAAGAACTAAAATTATGAAATAATCAAATAGGAGCCTTCGACCTTAATTACAATTTTGATGTTGTAATTTTTAAAATTCAAAATGGCGGAACTAAATTTGAAAATTATGACACTTGAGGCTGTTGTAAATAACATTTCAGAAAAATTCGAAATGGAGCTATATGTCAGACTCTTTACTATCTGAAGTTACATTTTTTATATTTTTTCGTAAGTATTACACCGAAGAAAAAATTATTATGAACGACTACGACTGCTCGTACGCATTGGTACGAGCAATCGTAGTTTTTCATAATATTTTTTTAAGTGTAGTGTGTACGAAAAAATATAAAAAATGTAACTTCAGGCAGTAAAGAGTCTGACACATAGCCTCCATTTCGAATTTTTCGAAAATGTTAATTACAAAAGTCTCAAGAGTGCCAAAACTAAAATCGTTGATATCTCGGCTTAAAATAGTCCAAGAAGGGTCCACTGAAGGTGAAATCAACGTATTTTTTCCGACGAATCTAATACCGTTTAGATCTCATTCATATTTGCATCATTTAAAAAGTTATTACAATTTTATTATTCATAAAAAAATAATGTTAATTTATTGAATAGGTATTACTAACCAAACCATGTAATTTTCAAAAATTCAAAAATCATGATAAAAAAGTGCCTTGGTCCAAAGTTATGATAAGACGGACACCGGAAGTCTATTTGGCAACCATTGAAGTATACGCAAAATAATTTTGAGCAATCTAGCTGAAGAATTCTTATAGTTATGTAACTTTGAATACGGAACTCCAAATTTGCAAAACGCCAGTTTTTGCTATGTGAAAAAAGTATATGTATTTTCAAATTGAACGATTAGAACGGAAGTTATAAAGAAAAAGGCTTATAAGCAATAATAAAATTTTGCGGTAATTTTGTAATAATAAATTTAGCGGCAGACGAATTACATCAAGAGTACTTTTCCCGCAATATGGCTAATTTTTTACTATTTTTATAAAGAAATCGGCGTGCTAAGAGCAACAACACTTTTATAACTTAAAGCCACTGGTTTACTTTGGTTTTACGAAGATCCATTCCAACGTTAGGCATTTTAAAATCTCCGGATATTGCTTACAAGATACTTTTTGATATTATACCCACAGATTTTTAACTATGACTTGTTTACGTCCCATGAACAAAGTAATCGCATCACGTTATTTTGAAGCACAATACAATCATTAGTTGAATTTGAATTCGTTTTAGAATTTGGCGGAGGTGCTGAGTATAAATTACCTGGTACTGTCGTGGACAATAAATAGGACAACTTTTTTTTTAGTGTAAATTTATATTTATTTGAATATGTAATGAGCAGCCAAAATGAAAAAGATATTATCACGATTTCATTTTTTATTTTAAAGCGGATATGGTAATGTTGGAGTTATGGCTATAGCAAAGGATGGATGGTGAATAAGACAAAATGCACTACGTCATAACCAGAGATCGGAATGACCTATCGGATATGTGGTAAAACCAGTGTTGGCTTTAAGTGGTTATGTGTCAGCGCATAAAGATTTGCATGCATGTATGAAACAATATCTCACCTCGACATTTTCTTTCGCGAATTCCATATTATCCAAACATGATAAAGTCAATTTATGATAAACACTTAGTTTAAATATAGTTAAAATATCTAAATTTTCGCAAAGTCACCACATTCATGCCCGGTGTAATAAAGTCTATTACTTTACCATTTAAAAGGTCTATTACACCTGTCATCGTAACAAATCCGGGATTTTTTTAAACAGTCTGAAATTGTCTTTGTACCCTCGTAGCAATAATAATAATAATAATAATAATAATAATAATAATAATAATAATAACGTTTATTCATTTAAAGAATATAAAGTAACATTAATTATATTTTTATGAAAATAAACAAACAATAAACAAACGTACAAGAACTCACGAAGTACTCACTCGTCCAGGACTGTGAGTGCTTGTTTGTGAGTTAAAATTCGTATGCCAAATGGTTATTCATTGGATAATACATTTATAATGTGTACTTTTCTAATAATAGCTCCCTGTAATTGAAAAAAATTATGACGAAGATCGAATACAACGTTTATTGCATTCACTGTAGTAAATACTGATACTGAAGATCCCGTATGGCTAGTGGAATTCTTGAAAAACATCCGTGTATGATCTCCAGATTTTCTTGAACAGTTGGATCTATAAATGCCTGCTGCGCCTGTGAAATAGCAACTGCGTCATTTGGATTTAACTGCTGTATTACGGATTTCACACTTTCAAAATGACAGTAATAGTACTATGCTACCCTTAGTCAAGTTCCCCATCGTGTTGTAATGGGTTCTGGAGGTAGAATTTCGTGAAACAATCGTATATGACTTGATGCTTTAAGAAAAACTTTCTTTGCAGTAGCTATTAATTTATCAACATTAGGGTAGCACCTCCTAATAGTTTCAGCAATCCTATGAAGCCAATGTGCTAAACATGTTACATGCAGTATATTCCGATATGTTTCCTTCAAAATTCTTCCAGCCACTTTTATATAATTCACTCCATTGGTGAGAAATAATAAGAACTTGTCCTTATTTTCTACCTATTTGTCACCCCAAAAGTCTTGTAAACTTGAACTTGCCGCATTCGTTATAACGTGAGCATTTGTAGCTTGTAAAACTTTAGAGGCGGTCAAGTGTCTGCTCATTGCGCAATTTTCTTCCAATGCACCTACTAAAATATTCGCTACCTTGAAGCCGCCAGCATTGATTGTTTCGTCCACGCTAAGCCAGATGTACTTCCCATTAAGCTCAGAAGAAATTTTCTGTCTAATATTTTCGCACTCCGTAAATAAATATTTTTTTCTTAGTGTAGACTCCGAAAGCACCTTAACATTGCTATATTTGCCGCTAATACATTTTTCTAAAAATTGTCTGAAAAGTGGATTGTCTAGTTTCAACCACTGTATGTTACATCCTATCATAAATTCCACTAACTCTAAGTTAAAATTGCGTTGTATGTCACTGTAAGTAAAGCCACCTAGTTTATGGTTTTCCGAAGAAATATGTGGATTAATATTTGTTTGGCACGACCTCGAAATTGCTTTGTCACATCTAGTGCAATAGAGTTATCTACCATCAAAATATAAATCGGCAATATCGCGAATCCAAAAATTTACTGTAGCTCGCGTCGGTTCAGTACGATGCGATATTTTCACGTTTTTAGTACTTACGTCCGAATAAATCTACAGTACGAGAGACACTGAGTGTGAATAATCTTATTAAAGTACTCCCCTCTCTGCCTGGGATTAGGATTCAGATAAACAGCCAGTACTATACCGTATACCTGCTGCAATTTAAAATAATCTATTACGTATTTCGTTTTCATTTAATATAGTAAGCTTCGTGATAAAACTAAGTTTCATAAATAAAATAAAATAAATTTATTTTGTTGCATGACTTTGTTTTTATACTTTGGGGATGTTTTATTACGTGTTTACAATATATAATATCTGTAAAAGCCATCCCTGGAATCCGGCAGGTAGATCCGACCTCTGGTCATAACATAACATTAACAAAAATTCGGTATTTAACATTTTAAAAAAGTGGAGAATAAACA
Source organism: Stenurella melanura (assembly GCA_963583905.1). Taxonomy (NCBI): domain Eukaryota; kingdom Metazoa; phylum Arthropoda; class Insecta; order Coleoptera; family Cerambycidae; genus Stenurella; species Stenurella melanura. Next base: position 89,842,646 of record OY757310.1, read on the forward strand.
GTTTAATTAACTCATAAGAAATATAATTACAAATGTGAGAAAATTAACTATTAATATTTCGTTGTTGTACCATTTCTATTTATAACTCCAATTAATCTGTTTGAAATAAAATAAATTCATGTAGTAATTATCGGTAATATTTTCCAAAACATTATTTATTATTTCCAATCATTCTTGAGCATTCTATGGTCTCATTTTGGATATTTCTTACCAGTAGTCCCCATACTTCTTCCTTCTTCCACAGGGTTAAGGTCTGAACTATGACTGAACCTGTTGAGAACATTAATGTTGTCTCGAAACCAGTTACTTACGGTAGGTGTTGTATGAACGGAACAATTATGTTGTTGAAATATGCACTCATTATTAGGAAATTATTGTGATAGAGAAAGGAGCATAATATTATCTAAAATCCTAATATGTGTTTCATTATTAAATCGTTATGATCTGTATGAACGAAACAATTATCTTGTTAAAACATAAACTAGGCAATTATTACTTATGTCTGGTGTAGCAACCACACGCGTTTAGTGGACTGTTCGGTAATGTTAACTATAACAAAGAAACTTACCCCTCAATACGGCAACTCTGCAGTTCCGGCTCTGCCTGGACTATCAGAGAAAGAGCAAGGGATGGTATAGGTAGGCAGGATTAGGATGTTCTCTGATATTCGATGTCGAGAGGTATACCTAATATACCAGGTGAGTCACGAATAGCGCTCGCCCCGATATTTCCTAAAATATTTGTAATAGAAAATTGAAATTTGGAGGCCTTATTACACGACTAAAATGCCATCTTTTCAATAAAAAAACAAGTTTGGTGCACATCCGGTTTGACCGGAAATGCCCACAATTTTCGATTTTTAAATGGAACACCCTATATATTTTTTCATTTTTTGAATCTAGAGGAAATTTTGAATACAATACATCCATTTTGGTCACTTTTTGATAAACATTAAAAATTTTATTAAAATTTATTTCTGAATCCAGAGTGCTGTGGTGCCCAAGATATATTTTAGTTTGTGTGCTACGCTACTATAAAAATAAAAAGAGCAATATGATTGCATTACTTAATTCTCTAGAGGCGTTTAAAATTTTTGAATGTAATTTTTACCCACTAACTCGTTTTTTTTTAATGGGAATTTAATCGTTCGCCAACATTTTTAAATACCTCATTTTCATACGAATCTAATGATACCAAAATTTTGAAAATCCGCTCAGAAATATTTGAGATTTCAGCCAAAATACAATGCAACCAAGCTTTTAGAAACATGCGGCTAATAGATAATAGATTAGTGGGCTTTGGAAACTAAAATGGCACATTTCTGTGTAAATCTGGTAACCTAATAACATTGGAAAAATCGTAGTAGCCATTGAATGTAATAAAACAATATCAGCTGTCAGATAGATACAAAATAAAGCGTTGCGGAAATCTCTTTGAGTAAAAATTAAAGAAAATGAATAATTTTAGTAGAAATGAAAAGGTCGATATAGTCGATATGGAGAGCGTCTCAAAAATTCAACTGCAGCTGCAGAACTGTATCAGCAACGATATCCCAACAGACGTCATCCAAGCAGACACTTGTTTGCCAGAGTGGAACAAGAATTAAGAAACGAACCCAATCAACAAGATGACCATCAAACATGTATTGTAAGTGAGGACAAAGGAATTGATGCATTAGGATTTGTGGTGGTACACCCAACAACATCAACAAGGGAATTGTCAATGGAATGCGACATTAGTCAGTCTTTGGTTTGCAGAATTTTAAAGAAACATAAGTTTTGGTCTTATAAATACCAAATACACCAACATCTTTATGGAGATGATAACGACAGGAGGCTAGTATATTGCAACTGGTTCTTAAATGCAGTACAACAAAACCCAGCCTTTTCATATTTTATATTCAGATGAAAGTAGATTTACGAACCAAGGTATGTTTAACCGAAATAATACTAGGTACTGGGCTCAAGAAAATCCGAGGTTGGTAGGGCGGGGGAATATTCAGGAAAGGTTTGGGTTTAACTGTTGGCTTGGAGTACTTGGAGATCGAATAATTGGACCTATATTTTTTTATGGAACACTTACTGGCGAACGATATTTATTCTTTTTACAAAACCAGACAGCAGTATTTCTTGACTTACTTACTCTTGCCTATTTACAAAATCTGTTTTTCCAACAAGATGGTGCTCCCCCACATAATTCCAGAAGAGTGATGGAATATTTAAACAACTTGCATGGTGAACGCCTTATCGCAAATCAAGGTCATATCAGGTGGCCTCCTAGGTCACCTGACTTAACACCCCTCGACTATTATGTATGGGGCACTCTCAAAAATAAAGTTTATAAAACTTCTTCAAATACCCGTGAAGAGCTGCAAAATAAAGTTGTACGGGCTCTTAATCAAATAACGCCGGCTGAATTGCGTAGAGCCATTCAAGCAACTGTACGCAGAGCCGAATTGTGTATAGAAAAAAATGGTGGACATTTTGAATAATATCTATAAATGTCAATTTATGGTTTAATTATATTAATTATTTTAAAGATACCTACTGTTACCTAGTTTAATTGTTCAAACCGAATTGATTTTTATTTATTTATAGGCCCGATATTTATGTTCTTTTAAATAAAACTCTGAAAACCGAACTGATGTCGCATTCTATTGCAAATGTCCTTGTGGATGTAATTGTGTTTACGTCCACATACCTATGCTAAACTTAATTGTAACGTTCTTTGCGCTCACAATTATTAAATGTTTGAAGCTCAAGATTTAAATCTAGCTATTTGGCAAACCACTAAAACTATTGATTGATTGATTGATTTGCCAGCGTATGGTGGGCATGGCTGCCTATAACTACACGAGTCTGTCTGACAGCTGATATTGTTTTATTACATTCAATGGCTACTATGATTTTTTCAATGTTATTAGGTTACCAGATTTACACAGAAATGTGCCATTTTAGTTTCCAAAGCCCACGAATCTATTATTATCTATTAGCCGCATGTTTCTAAAAGCTTGGTTGCATTGTATTTTGGCTGAAATCTCAAATATTTCTGAGCGGATTTTCAAAATTTTGGTATCATTAGATTCGTATGAAAATGAGGTATTTAAAAATGTCTACCAGCTAAAGGTGCGGATACCCCAATATCTCTTGCATGGTACATTGCATTGTTACTATTTATATTTAAGATATAGAGGACAGAGTCGGCGTTACAAATGTGCCTATAGATTAATCACGTTAACTAATTTCAACAGTAAAATATTGAACCGTACATTATTCATATTATTCGCCACTTATCCTCAACACATAAATATTCAGGTGCAACAATAATTACTCCTCATTAGAGAACTATTTTGACCTTGACATAAATTTAGATTTAGGTATGCTCATCGGTATATAAATATATCTTCATAATTTCACGTCAATAAACGGCAATACCGCTATTATAATTATAGTATTAGAAAGTACTTGTACATATGCAAAGTAGATATTTATTCTTCTTATATATTATATTTGATAATTTACTAATAATTTCACCTTCTAATGTATCTTGAATTTGACTTACTAATCAGAGATAATTACATATTTTGCTTTTATTCCTCTCCCTTACCGAAGGGAATTATTCCGAAATTTTTCGGGATTTTTACGTTTCAGATCACGTAGATTACAAAAATGAAGGTCTTTCAATTCTGTCAGTCTGTTTATTGAAAAGTATACAGGGTGCTCATCGTAATAAATAATTCAATTATGGTGGTTTGCAACCTAAGCAATTGCTGCATGTGCTCAGAAACACTATACCAGAAACGACATTCGCCAGAACGATTAATATTTCATTGATCAATAGGAGCTGTGTTCGATCGCTGATTAGGTGGTATTTTAACGGAGGCAAATTTAAATATCTCACAGTTATATTTCACTTAAATGGAATGGAACGGACTTATTCTAATTTTCTACGTTTTATTGACAAACAAGGCCTCTTGTATATACAGGATACAATAATTACACACACATACACAAAAAAAATAGTCATCAACTTAGCGTTACAATCAACATGATTATATGTATATCATTATCATTATTATCCATTGTATTTGTCCCCCTAATTCGAATGGGTCATCAGCAGAAAACCAGTACAGATTTCTAATCCCAAAATACAAAAATTTCTAGAATGTTAGAAAAGCTTATGTCTTGAACTTGTGAATTTTTTATAATTTGCGAATTCCTTCCAGTATCTAGACTTTCTCAGGCGCCCAATTCATTATCAGTAAAGCAGACCATATATTAATACAATTATATCAATCATATCAAAAATCGCTGAATGTGCTACAGAAGGCTGAACTTGTGTGTTATTTATGAATAGAATACTCGAAAAACTCGAGTGTAAAATGTAAATCGGGAGATATTCTCCATGTAAAAGATCATTTCTCCTGAACATAGGGCGCATTACTGATAAAAACGCTCACGCATACCCCCGACCTTTAAGATTTTGTTCACGCACACCTCAGCTGCGGTAGATGGCAATATCGCAGGGAACGGTTGTTGTGTTAAGTACGTGTCCTGGTTGAGTGGTGGAATAGCAATAGCTAAACTCCATGGCGGTAATATAAGTAAGGCCATTAAATAAATAAAAATAATAAAATATATAAATTTTTGTTCCTAATAACGGTTCTGTCATTCCCAATATCTCTCCCTTGCTTAGTATGTTGCTTTTGAGCATACAGAAAAAAATCGGCAATTATGTTTGTATCACAGCACCGTTAATATTGGTGCTCCATCTCATTGATGTCTTGATGAGATCTCTCGATGTTCTTCACTGTAATCTATAAGATTTGGTAGGACCCAGATTAAAATAAAGAAACCTAACTTTTTGAAGTTTTCAAGATTTTTTATACTTTTTGATCCTTATAATCTGGAGCACTACGGAAACTTATACACACCTCCTTTTCAGTATTACTCAGACTAGTAATCTGGGTATTGCATCTAATGAATACTGATTTGTGGCCGATCGAAGACTTCGCTTTTTCTCTTAGCACAAGATATGTTGGGAAACTTATCTCACAAATATTTGAAGCATTCGCATCCTCTATTCAGAGCCTTCGTGAACTTCTTCATCAACTCAAGTTTCATATGAAAGGGGGGAAAATCACTTTTAATTCAATTCTCAATGCTTTATGATAACCCTCCCTTCCTCTTTCCTTCTATTGGAATTCTTAATGAATTTGAAGCTGTTCTTTTTAGATTCTCATCTCTCTACACTATTTTCCATAAAATCTAGGAGACTATAGTGAGGAACAGGGAGAAACATTTCATCAAGACATCAAAGAGATGGAGCGCTCATATCAAGTGCGGTGGGATATCAGCCTGTTTAAAAGTGAATTATTTATTATTTGTTTGCTTATGGTAATGAAACATATTCTTTATAGGATTTTGCAAACAGCGTAAAAACTATCTATGAGAACTAAAAGAAAAAGTGTATATAAAAATATTAATGAAATCTTTGCATACTTTCGATAACCTGACTTCTGGTTATGCTAGCAAATCAAAATCCTGAAACAAATTTGTCCAATTTCTTATTTGACATTTCATTATAACACTAGCATCCAACATAGTCCTCTATGGCTAAGTAGATTAAACTAGTATCTACATGACCCCCTACGCTAAATAAATTCATTTTAGACCTTTGTTCTCATTTTTAACCGAATCTTCATACCGTAGGGAGTCATGTAGATACTAATTTAATCTGCTTAGCCATAGGGGACTATGTTGATGCTAGTGTTATAATGAAAATGTCAAATAAGAAATTGGACAAATTTATTTTAGGATTTTTGAGTTGCTAGCATAACCAGAAGTCAGGTTATCGAAAGAATGCAAAGATTTAGTTAATATTTTTACATACAATTTTTCTTTTAGTTCTCATAGATAGTTTTGTTCACGCTGTTTGCAAAATCCTATAAAGAATATGTTTCATTACGATATCAGCATGATGACTGATTTTTGCTGGATGCTCAAGAGAAACGTACCAGTAAAGGGGAAAAAATGCACTTGCTCTTGCGGCGATAAGCCCTCCTCTGCATTATTAAAATTCTGGTTTTTCTCAATTTAGACATCAACTGCATTATGGTGGTACATTTTTGACAGCCCATTTGAATTCAGGGAACAATGCGACATATAATAACGAAGAAAATAGGTATAACCTGATTGAGGGAGTCTTCAATTGGTATACTAATCACCGCTGCCTAAACGCTGAGTTAAAAAAATGTTTGACGTGGTCATTCAGAATTCTGGCCTTAGCTTTGAATGCAGGGGGTCGAAATACGTGTCAAAAATATAATTATTCCTGCTATGAAGGACCTTGCAAGCAGCGGAATCACTTAATCTCTTACGAAAATAGTATTTTAATCGAAGTTTGACTTTCTTTTACGAAAAATTTTAGTGACATAAACCACGTATTCAGTTTTAGCGCCTCAACACACACACACAGGAATATGTGTTCATTAGTCCGTGACCAAAATTTGTTTTTGTGTGGCTGTGTTATTAATAATATTTCAAACCTGCGAAACGTAACTACTACAAATATTGCAGATCGACAATAATACTATCAAAAAATGGTTGCTTCAGACATTGCACTTACCGATCGTATTGTTATGAATTACACCCCCTTGAAACTGGAGATTGATACGCCTATGCCTAATAGTGAGTGACTGGAAACTTGTAGAAAGAGGCAGAGTTTTCTAGAGTGTGGCAGGAGAAGATTCTCGATTATGTTCTGGATAACTCTAGAGGCAATTTCAGGGTATATAAGGCGAGAATCCACGGCGGGAAGAAGTAGTTTTATTATTGGAGAACTCTATAAAAGTGACGTTCGGTAACAAAAGTGAGGTTAAATATAAAATAAACAAAGTGTAAAGGTTATTTTGGTTATTTTGAAGTATTGTATAGTCAGTAAATTATTAAATAAAGTGTTAGTGGTTTACCCCTTGTTAAAATTATTTAGAACCCACGGATTCATACAGGGTGTTTCCTAAAAGGTTGAAAACACGTAACAACTGATGTCAGAAGCGGAATTTTAACAAGAGGATTTTTTCGGAAGTGTTCGGGAAGCTTTGGACAGTGTATTCTCGGGAAGTAGTGCTAACGTAGTGGACTGATTTACTGGACGTTGTTCGAGGGTTATTTTCGAACAGGAAAAACAGTGGTAAGTGCATTTTTGAGAAATTTTTGGAATATTTTATTAGGACATTAGTGATAGTGATTAAATCCTTTGAACTAAGAAAAGATCAAGACTCTGAACAAGACTTTTTCGCGTAGTTAATTAAGTGCATTTTCGTGAACTTTCTAGAACTTTTCTATTTGGACAATGGTTTAAATAAAAGACTTTCTCGTGCTGTTTTGCGACTTCTCTGGACAATTTCATTACCGATATTGACGTGATTATTAAATTTTGTTGATTTCGTTATAATTATATGCCGGTAACAACCAGAAGCATGGCATCCGAAAAACAAAAGCAGGACTTTATGGCACAAATGCAAAACATGATGATAGACCAAGAAAAGAAACGACAAGAACAGGAACAGAAACGACAAGAACAAGAACAAAAATGTCAACAAGAATTAAGAAAAAGTTTTGAGGATCAAGAACGAAGACGTCAAGAGGAAAAGGAAAAAGAGGAGAAACGACGTCAATAAGAAAAACAAGAAGAGGAGAAACGACGTCAAAAGGACAATGATGAGTTAAAGAAAGCAATAGAGATGCAACAGAATGCCTTGATTTCAGCCACTGAAGAGCTCAAAAATAAGATCGAAGTAAAAATGGACAAGGTTGAAGAGGAAGTAAGCAAAGTGAAAGAAAAAGTAGACAAGGTTGAAGACAAAATGCACCAGGTAGAAGGGGAAATAGACCAGCTTAAGAGGCAGTTGAGGGAAAGAGAAAACCAGCAAGTGGTATCATCAGGCCAACGATTAAAACTTCCCTCCTTTGATGGCCAAAGTTCATGGACCATTTACAAGAGGCAGTTTGAGGCAGCAGCGAGTGCAAACAACTGAAATGACGAAGAGAAGGCTATGACGTTAATCGTGGCATTAAGGGGCCAAGCATTGGAAATACTCCAGACAATCCCAGTAGAGCAACAACAGGATTTTAAAGTTTTAGAAGCTGCCTTAGACTTACGACATGGTGAACAACACCTTGTCTTAGTGTACCAGACTCAGCTGAAATCACGTGTTCAAGAGGCTGGTGAAAGCTTGCAAGAATTTCAAGACCAATTGGCAGTAGAGGAATTTCTGGATGGTATACAGGATAATGAGATCAGGCGAGTCCTCAGGTTATCTCGATACCAGAACAGCAGTGAAGCGTTAGTGCATGCACTCGAAGTGGAAGCTGTCCTTCAGAATACCGCGAGTCCAAGAGTACAAGCTGTGAGTATCGAAGAATCGCAACCAGAAAAGAAGAACCAGGACCCTAGGCTGACCAAGATGGAGAAAATGTTTACTCAAATAATGGCTAAATTGGATACTGCAGGAAGACAAGGGAAGCCAAGCGGGTATTACTAAATGTTACAACTGCGGCAGAACAGGGCATATCAAACGAGACAGTCTGTGAACGAGACTGTCGACATCGGAAGTCGAGGAATGAGAATGCTGGAAACATGGAAGAGACACAGAATAAACAAAGTAGTGGAAAGCTAAGTGGACGACGGCGTATGAAATGTTACAGATGCGGAGAACGAGGACATATCCAGCTAGAATGTCCACGGAGGAGCTTGGAGAGTAGAGGCCGATGCTGTGAAGCCGAGGGGAAAACCAGAGAAAGCCGGTACCGGTGGGGCTGTGTCAGATAAGGAACGTGGTGCCCCTAGAGAAGTGAAGATTTCCCAGCTTCGGAACATTACGAGACGTCCACCACTACAAGGATATCAGAATGAAATGAAACCCCAAAAAGATGCAGACATTCTATCCGGAAGGGCATATAAGGAAGATTGCAAGTACTACCACCAGGAGAAACTGCAGGTCACGGGAGCAGTTAACACCGTCAAGATGGCGGTGCCAAATGACAGGACAGATGAAGCGCTAAGACAAGGTCAATTGAACGATGAGGAAATTAGGCCTATATTGCGAGCCAAAGAAAGAGGAACTCGTCCAAAATGGAAGGATGTTTCAGGCAAAAGAGTGGGACTAAAGACACTATGGGCGCAGTGGGACTCACTGAAAGTCATGAACGGGCTGTTGCGGAGAGCATGGGAAAGCCCGGATGGAAAACAGGTGGTTATGCGTCTAGTGATTCCCAGGTGTCGGACGATACCCTGACCGGAGCAATAATGAAGGCCTGTGACGAGGCAATGCCCAAAAAAAGAGCAGGCCGAGCTAAGAGGGATGTTTACTGGTGGAATGAGGGCCTTGCGAGACTCCGGAAAGAGTGCGTCATGGCCAGAAGGCAGCACACCAGAGAGAACAGAAGGGGAGAAAGGCTGGATGGAAACGAAGCGACTGTAACATACAGAGAGGCAAAAAAGAGGCTAAGAGACGCGATCGCTAGAGCCAAACGCGAGAAGTGGGAAGAACTGTGTGCGGACATAGACAGAGACGTGTGGGGTGATGAATACAAAATCGCGACTAGGAAAATGAGAGCCCCTCCCCCGGCAATACCGACGGAGATTATGAGGGAAATAGTTGGCGCCCTTTTCCCAGGGAGAGAAGAAGTCAAGTGGGGAGTGACTGTGGTGGCGGAAACACCTCTTTTCTCCGAGGAAGAACTGAAGGTCGCATCGGCTAGACTAAAAGGCGATAAAGCCCCAGGTCCAGACTATATTCCTCCGGAGATTATCAAAATAGTGGTGGAGGACTACCCTGAAGCAGTCCTACGAGTGATGAACCGGGCGCTCCGACAAGGAGATTTTCCAACTCGATGGAGGAAAGCAAGATTAGTCCTAATCTCAAAAGGGAATAAACCACCGGGGGAACCATCCTCCTATAGACTTATTTGTCTTCTGGATGCGCTAGGTAAATTACTCGAGTACCTACTCCTAGGAAGGCTGGAAAGGGAGATTGAACTCAAAAACGGTCTCTCCGATACTCAGTTCGGATTCCGAAAGGGAAAGTCCACAGTCGACGCGGTAGCAAGGATTACTGGAATTGCACGAGAGGCCATGGAATCCAAAAAAATGTGCCTGATAATGACACTAGACATCAGAAATGCCTTTAATTCGGCCGGATGGGAGGAAATAATCCAGAGACTGAGCAGAATAGGAGTGGCACCTTATTTGATCAAAATCCAGAGCTACTTTCAACACAGGATGGTGAGACTGGAGATTGAGAACGCAGTGGAATGGAGAAGGGTGACTTGCGGGGTCCCACATGGATCAGTCATAGGGCCAACCCTGTGGAATCTTATGTTCGACGACGTTTTGCGGCTGCCCCTAGCAGTCGGAATCACCCTAACGGGATATGCCGATGATCTGGCAGTGACCGTCACTGGAAGCCGGATGGTGGAGATAGAGGAGAAAGCGAATCGGACCATTAGTAGAATAAAGCGGTGGTTGCAGGGAACTAAACTAGAACTAGCCCCAGAAAAAACTGAGGCCGTCCTAGTCACAAGGAAGAGAACCCCCCTGGCAATTACCATCAAGGTTGGAAGAGTGGAAGTACGTCCTGGAAATGGACTGAAATACCTCGGTATCTGGCTAGATCCAAAGCTCACCTTCGGTCTCCATGTCACGAAAACGGCCGAGAAAGCAGGGAAGACAGCGAGAGCGCTCGGCAGAATAATGTGCAATACAACGGGACCAAAAGCCAGTAAAAGGAGGGTATTGTGTAGTGTGATACACTCCATCCTTCTGTATGCGGCTCCAGTTTGAATACATGCGATGGGAGTGGAAAGAACCCAGATTAAGATGGCTAGAGTGCAACGCTATGCCGCAATCCGAATATGTAGTGCCTACAGGACCGTCTCATTCGACGCGGTTCTCGTGATAGCCGGCATTACCCCACTGTCTCTACTAGCAAGGGAGCGACATGATGTATATGAAGGTAGAGAGAAGGCAGACGCTAGAGAACCTCTGGAGAGTGTGGCAAACGCAATGGGAGGAGTCCCAAAAAGGTACATGGACGAGACAACTTATACCGGATGTCAGGAAATTGGCAGAGAGGAAACACGGGGAGGTTAGTTACTACCTCTCGCAGGTTTTGTCCGGGCACGGGTGTTTCGTGGAATACATCCATAGAATCGACAAAGCTGGCAGCGACGAGTGTATCTACTGCGGGGAGAGCGATACACCCGAACACACAGTATTCGTGTGTAATCGATGGAAAAATGAGAGGGAAAGGGATGCAGCAGAATTAGAACAGCCTCTAAACGCAGGAAACCTGGTCGAAAGGATGCTACAATCGGAGCTCAACTGGAGAACGGTCGAAGACATGATCACACGTATCATGAAAGCCAAAGAAGAAGATAACCGAGCAATAGGTCCGAACCCCTAATCAAACAAGAGAAAGGAGGACGCACGAATAAGATAAAACATCTAAAAATAAAGAATGACCCGTGGCCTGATGGAAAGCGGAAGCGGTTCCAGGTCACTGTGGAAACACTGAAGAGGGGAGGGGTTTTAGCCGGTAGAAATCCGGCACTACCCCGCGCAGACAGCCGAGGGGGTGTCTTTTTGAAGATTTCCCCTCCCCAGAAAAAAAAAAGTGTCGAGTAGCGAAGGTGCTTCAGGAAGTGCACAATGAAACATCCGATGGACACTTCGGTGTTAACAAGGCCTTGAAGAAAATACGAGAACGATTTTATTGGATAAAAAGTCGTCAGGATGTGGAGGCTTGGTGTCGCAAATGCAAGATTTGTGCAGCCAGTAAGGGACCACAGACTGGAAGTAAGGGTGAAAAGAAGCCAGTGACCAGCCAGTGACCGAATGAAGGCTCGATACGACCGGAAGGGTAGTCCAAAAGGGTTCATCAAGGTGGGAGAGCTGATTTGGCTGTGCAACCCACAGCGGAGGAAAGGAAAGTCACCGAAATCACCTTGGGATGGACCGTATACTGTTATTATCCGAATTAATGACGTCGGCTATCGGATTCAACGAAGCAAAAAGTCCAAGATGAAGATCGTGCATTTGGACAGACTGGCGAAATACACTGATGATCCTGAATTGCCTGATCGGGACGATCAGGCTTAAGGAGGGGCAGTGTTATGAATTACACCCCCTTGAAACTGGAGATTGATACGCCTATGCCTAATAGTGAGTGACTGGAAACTTGTAAAAGGAGTTTTCTAGAGTGTGGTAGGAGAATATTCTCGATTATGTTCTAGATAACTCTAGAGACAATTTCAGGGTACATAGAGCGTGATTCCACGGCGGGAAGAAGTAGTTTTATTATTTGGGAAGTCTACAAGAGTGACGTTCGGTAACGAAAGTGAGGTTAAATATAAAATAAACAAAGCGTAAAGGTTATTTTGGTTATTTTGAGGTATTGTATAGTCAGTAAATTATTAAATAAAGTGTTAGTGGCTTACCCCTTGTTAAAATTATTAAAAACCCATGGATTCATACAGGGTGTTTCCTATAAGGTGGAAAACACGTAACAGTATGTTTTTAGGTGAATATTTATTAGATAAATCACGTAAAATATGGAGTATATACTACAAAGTTACAGAAAATTGTTGTTTTAAGGCAGCATTCAAACATAGGTAACTAAAATGTAAGTGTTTATTTCTTTTTACTTCCATATTCACGTAGTAGTGGAGTTGAAGTATGGTAATCTCAAAACATTTCTTTTTTGTGGAAATAAGTTTAGAATGTCATGAAACCTGGAGATTTTGAAATTGAACGAAAGAAATTTTCAGTCTGTCAGTCGGTCGGTCTGTGTAAGTTTTTGTGAGCACGATTACTCGAAACAGTTTAAGACATTGACTTGAAATTTGATAAATTTGGTATTATAAGAGATCTGGAACTAGATTATATTTTGAGCTTATTTCGATGACGGACTGGGAAAAAGTAGCGTTAGATAAAAATAAATAAGTAAAGCAGGCTAGTAAGAGTCCAGAAACTTGGAATTTGACATATGTACTAGAGGACAAGGTGTCACCTTTTATGGCATCTGCAACGCCCACCACCAACCTCACTCCATTATAAAAGAGGTTAAAATAAAATCAAGATATTGACCTGTTGTTACATGAATGTATATATCACAACGAGTTCTGGAACTAAGTTATATTTTGAGCTTATTCCATTGGAGGGTTGGGAGGTAAATATGGGCAAACAAATAAAGCAAGCTAGTAAGAGTCCAGAAACTAGATATTTGGTGTATATAGTGGAAGCCAAAATCTCAATTTTTTATGACATCTGCCACCTCTACCACCCCTACTTCATTATTAAAAGAGTTAACAAAATAAAATTCAAATATTCACTTGAAATTTGGTACACGTATGTATTATAACGACATCCGGAACTAGATTATATTTTTAGATGAATCCGTTGAAGGGTTAGTTGTTAACTAGGGGTAAGTATGAAGTAAAGCAAGATAATAAGAGTCCAAAAACTTGGGATTTGGTGTATATAGTAGAAGCTAAGTTCCCATATTTTTTTATAACATATTCTACCCTTACCTCCACCGCCATTCCGTGATTAAAAGTGCTAACAAAATAAAATTGAGATATTTACCTGAAATTTGGTACACGTAACTATGATAACGACATCTGGAAAGGATTAACAAAATAAAATTTGGATTTAGTGCCTAGTTCTCAAAACAATGTTTGGCATCAGCCACCCCACCACCTTAAAGCAAGCGATTTCCAACATTTTATTATTTCTATATACTGGAATGCGAATATAATATTAAGATGTTTTCCTTTAATGGATACGAAATTTGGATGTGGAAGTAGTGATTCCGTAGACAGCGGTTTTTATATATAAGTCGCGAATCTAGCTTCTCAGAAGACGCTCCTAAAATGTCGAATCGACAACACGAAGATATGGTTTTGGAAAATTTGTACATTATCTGGAATGAGCTTGCGTATCTAAATACAGGCCATTTTGATCGCGATTGCAAAAAAGCGTAAAAATTCAATTTTCGAATATTATCTATTACTGAAAATTGATTAAGTTAATGTTTACACCGCATTGTCGGTTTATTATTTAACACTTCTTAATGATTTTTAAACCAATCCAAAATTTATTCTAGACTCTGCTGCCGCCAAACTATTCACTAAATTATCTTTAAGAAATGCTACAGAAATTATTAAAGTAAGGTGTACCCGAAAATGCAGTGTTTTCAGCATCGAGATATATTGAAAACTCTTGCAGATAGATGGCTACTTCTATTATATGAATTCTGCAGAAAAGAATGAAGTAGTATTTGGTGAAGGAATTATCTGCATTGCTTTAATGTTATAGAAAACATGATTATTTTTGTACAGCGCTTCACTGTTTTCCGCTACCGATTTGATATAAATGCACTTTTCGCAAGTTCTGACTTCCCCCACTATATACTGTGATTGCAAAACATGTATATGCTAATACTTATAAGTAAATATTATTACTTGTTACCGTTGAAAAAACAAAGACATTTACATTAATTTATTTATGAACAGAAATTATATAATATAACTAAAAATATTGACGAGACTGTTATTTTCTCGAAGGAAAAGCCCGTTTTTAAAAAGAAGAAAATTTTATTTCACTGAGCACTTAACAGTATGAGATACAAATTAAGACTGGTCTATAATATACATTGAAACTAAAGGTAAAGAATGCTACATCTGCAACTACTCTTGTCTATTCTAAGAGAGCCTCTTATCCTTTTATAAGTAAATAGTGGGTGGTTATGTAACTCCTCCCTCCTTAAGAGAAAAATTTAATTTTTTATAAAATTAAATTAAATTTTGATTTCATTGTTTTGGTTCGTTTCTAGTTTCTTTTTCCTATTGATCTTTCTTTTACTTATTAAAGGATTTACAATTTTTATAACAATAAAATATATAATTATTGAACTTAAGATTAAATACAAAATTATGGTACTTATACTAAGGTTTCTGGTAAAAGTTTGGACGTTAATTTCTTCGGTCCTAACTTTTTGTTTTTCTAATCGTGATTCTAAGTTTCTTAGTTTGTCTGTATTAATTTGGTTTAAGTTTAAATCATTAAAGTGGATTTCTTTATTGGACAAATTGAGTTTTATTTCAATTTTTGGAATGTCGATATTATTTATTAAGATCGGTTTTGCTTTTCTAGTTTTTAGTTTAAAATTTTGTATTTCAACACGACAATCTGGGTCGAGTTCAATTAAATAGCTACCTGAATGTAAATTTCTATTATTTTTTATTTTATTACAAGTTTCAGTAACAATTAGAGTTTCAGGTATTATTGCAATGTAATTGGCGTCGTTTATTTTATTGATTAAAGGTGATTTTACATTAATTTGATTTATATTGCAGGTTGAAACCATTTTAGAATATTTGATAATTTCTAGCTCACAATTTAAGTTATTATCTATTCGATTTTTGATCTCGTTTTTACAAATAAATTCTTTGTTTGGAAAATCTATACATTTATTGTTCATTTCTAGAAAATACATATCACTAATAGCTAAGAATTTCGTTTTTGGTATAATGGTTACATATGTGTCGTTTAGTTTAGTTGGGAATGGATATAATTCGTAATATTGATAATTTATAGATTCTACTAGGGGTAACTCTAGAATGAATGTTATTTCCATACCTCTTTGAAAACTTTTTATTTCAATTAATTTTTCTAATTTTACAATATTTTCTAATTTGTTTTCAAATGGTAAATTATGGGGTTCTATGTATTCTTCAATAGCCTTAATTTCGTGAGAGAAAGTAATAGGGTTTATTATTGAATTATGTAAAGTATTTAATTTTGCAAAGGTTATTGCTGTTTCTATTCTTTCCAATGTATCATATATGATTTGATAAATGGACATTATTTGATTTAGTACAGTGAAGGTCATAAAGTATTGATAATGACTTATTTCTTGCAATTTAAGATTTTTGGTACAAGTTTCAATTTGCATAATTCTTGATTCTAAGGTAAGTTGATTGTGTGATATATTTTTAGCTATTTCATCAAAGTTTTTAATTGATGCATTCATTATAGAAATTTGCTCTGATATAATATTTTTGATCTTATTTTGATTTTCTTGAAGATTTTGGATTTGTTCGTTATATTTTCTAGCATCTTCTTGATCGAGATTGCCGGTAAGGCATTTTATTATTGAGCCTAGTCCATCAATAAGTCCACGTTTCTTTCTTAAATTTAATTCAGGTATGAGTTGAATAATTTGATTTTTTTATTTTACTCTCAAGAGTATTTATTACATTGTATGAATTGAAATATTCACTTTTGTGACTTGTGTTATTTTCTAGAGAAAGTTTAATTGTATTGAATTTACCTTTTAATATAGTGAATTCTTCAATAATAGGTTGTAAGTTGAAAGTCTGTGTAAAAGTCCAATGGTCTGAGGATAGTTTGGTGGTACCAAGGGTGATGGGTAGTATTCCGGGGTTGTTTTTATGTAGATGGTAACTCGGTGTACCTATTGCGATGTAGAGGGTTTGCCATCTGGAATAGTTTGTTCTCGTGTCATTAATTCTTTACAGTGAACTGTTGCTACTTTATTAGTTTTTATCTTTTTTAATTTTACTTTATTATTTTCCAGTATTTGTATTATTTTGTATGGACCTAAAAATCTGTTTTTATCTTTTACTCGCATTTGAGTTTTTCCGATATACAATTTGGTTTAATTTAAATGGTTTAGGATCAATATTTTCATTAATTTTCTTAATTACTCTAGTTTTTGACATGACGGCTTTGTCTTTTAAATTTGTATAAAGACTATTCATTTTGTCTTTGTGCGATGCTATATACTCTGAATAAAAGTTTTGAGGGATGAGATCAAACGGGTCTCTTAAATTCGTATGACCGAATATAATTTCAAATGGTGTATAATTTGTCGCGGAATGTCTACTATTATTGTAGGCAATAATGGCATAAGGCAAAATTTCTTCTAGAGTATCTTGTGGATGCTTATTTTTAAATAATCTTAAGTGCTCTAAAAGTGTAGAGTGGAATCTCTCAATGGGTGAGTTTGATTCGTGGTGCGACGGTGTTGTAAAATGAATGGTAATTTTATGTGTCTTTAATAATTCCTTGACAACTTCATTTTTAAATTCCTTGCCGTTATCTGATACTATTTTTTCCGGTATTCCGTATGTCGAAAAATATTTTATTAAAGCGTCTGTTACAGATTTGGCTGTTTTTGTAACTATGTAGGCTTGAGCAAGTTTACTAAACTTATCTATTACTGTTAGCATTGATTGACGTTGATAATAGAACAAATCAATATGAATAATTTGAAATGGTTTGCTTGGAGTTTCTGTTAGACATAAGGTTGTTTGTGTTGGGTTTCGATTATATTTAGCTTTTTGGCATGTCACAATTATTTATATATTCGATAATATCATGTTTCATGTTTTTCCAATAATAGTTAGTTTTTAGTTTTTCGTGGGTTTCAATAATACCTCTGTGATTTGTTCTTCCTTCATGTTGATATTTTATAAACATTAATCTTTCACCTTTGTCCGACACATTGTTAACTAAGCTGGTACAAATTACTATTTTTAAATTTCGAAATAACTCGCTAACTACTTCGTTAAATAACGGTATGAAGTTTTTATTAATAAAGTATAAATAAGTGGTTGCATTTGGATTTGCATGTTCCTTTAAAATATCGATTATACCTTTTTTGTTACCTGGGAAAATATTGAAATATTTTATTTTATTTCCGTCTATACTATCTTCGCGATACTTATTATTTGGATGGGGTCCTCTGTCAATGATAATTTGTAGTGGTTTATTATTAATTATTTCATCTAGTATAGGAATAACTTTAGTTTGTCCGTCTGTACTCGTATGTACTGTGTCCTGTGGATTTTCTATTTGGACTTCTTGTCTTACGTTGACTTCTGCTGGATTTTCTAGGGGTGTTTCGGATGCTGTGTCCGTAGAGCTTCTTATTTCTATATTTTCTTGTGGTACTTCTGATGCTGTGTCCGTAGAGCTTTTTTCTGGTAGTTCATCATTATTCAATGATACTACTTGGTTAGTTAGTTGTTCTAAATATTCCAATACATCGAAGTTTATATTTCCTGGGTTATTGGTGACTGATTCTGTTTCGTGTACATTTAGGGGTATTCTTGACAAGGCGTCTGCATTGTGGTTTAGGGAACCTTTTTTATATATTATTTCATAGTTGAATTCTTCAAGTTTTAGTCGCCATCTGACTAATTTGGAATTTGGTTCTTTTAAGTTGAATAACCACGTTAGTGGTCGATGGTCAGTATAGATCTTGAACTTACGTCCATATAGATACGGTCTAAACATTTTACACGCCCACACGATAGCTAATAGCTCTTTCTCTATGGTGCTGTACCTAGTTTCAGTTTCGTTCAAAGTTCTCGATGCATATGCAATTGGTCTATCTTGAGGAATTTCGCCCTGTGATAATATAGCGCCAAGTGCAAAGTTACTCGCATCAGTTGTCAGTATAAAAGGTCTTGTAAAATCCGGATATTTAAGAATGGGTGCATTAATAAGTAAAGTCTTAAGGTGATTAAAAGATTCTATAAATTTAGGGGTGTGCTCGACTTTATTAGATTTCTTTAAACAATTTGTGAGGGGTTTTGCAATCTTCGCATAATCTTGAATAAATCGGCGGTAGTAACCGGTTAAACCTAGAAAAGATTTAATTTCCTTTGGAGTTTTCGGAATTGGAAATTCTTTTACAGCACGTATTTTTTCGGGATTTGGTTTAACTCCGTCTCGCGTAATTACATGACCTAAATAGGCTACTTCACGTTTTAAAAATTCCGATTTATCTAATTGCACTTTGAAATTCGCGTCTCTTAATCGTTGAAATACACTTTCCAATCTTGTTAAATGTTCCTGAAGACTTGAGGAGAATATGACGATGTCGTCAAGATATACTGAACAGATTTCGTCCTGAAGGCCTCGAAGAATGTTGTTCATTACCCGCTGGAAGGTAGAAGGACTATTTTTCAAGCCGAAGGGCATTCTTTTAAATTCGTAGTGTCCTTTATTCGTTGAAAAGGCGGTTTTCTGAATGTCTTCACTTTCCATCTCGATCTGATGAAAGCCATTGGCTAAATCGATAGTTGTAAAATATTGACTACGTCCTAGTTTATCCAATATTTCCGTGATGTTAGGCAGGGGGAATTTATCGTCTACAGTTTTTTCGTTCAACTTTCGATAGTCGATTACGATGCGCCACTTTTTTTTTCCTGATGCGTCCATTTTCTTGGGTACTATCCATATCGGCGATGAGTATGGTGAATATGATTCTTGGATGATGCCAGCGTTCAGCATTTTCTTTATTTGAGTGTCCACTTCTTCCTTATGTATTTCGGGGTACCGATAGCTTTTGGTAAATATTGGCAATTCGTCGGTTACCTTTATTTTATGTTTTATTGAATTCGTAAATGTTAGAGGGATTTGCTCGTTATAGAAAATATCTCGATATTTATAACACAGTTGGTGTATTAATTTTTTCTCTTCCGTATTACAGTGAGATAAGCGTAAGTTTTTCAAATTTTCTTTTTGAAGGTTATCTAAATGTTTGTCTAATTCTATGTCCGTTTCCATTTTTTCGATAAAATTAGTTTCCGTTTCATCAATTTGCTCGATATCTAATAGTTCGTAGAATGTTACTTCAATGGGGTTTTCTGAGGGGTTCGTTAATGTTGTAATTGCAATGTGGTAGTTTACATTTACTAATGCTAAAGGCATTTCCAATTCATCAAAGTATTGGTGATCTAATATACCTAATCCAGATTTAATTTTTACTGGTAAAGGAACAACTTGCTGTGTTCTACCGGGTACAGCGATAGTATATGGCTTTTTTAGCTTAACTTTAGGTTTCGCATTTTTCTTTTTAGTCCCTATATAAATAGGTATTTGTTCCCTTTGTGTGATTAGCAAATTATTAGACAAGTCTATCATCGCATTAAGTTGTTGCAATAAATCAAGTCCGATAAGTCCGTCGTAATTACTTGAAAAATCGAAAATATAAAATTTATACATTTTATTTGAATCTATGTTGAACATTAAATTAATTGGAATATTTATCACTTCATTATGAATTGATGTTGCATGTGCAGTTTTTACTTGGAATGATTCATTTTGAATAAATTTAGAAAATTTTTTATATGCCAATGCTCGTGATACAAAGCTACGTGTACTACCTGTATCTAATAAGAAATTTGAATCAAGTTTTGGAAAATAAAAATAGGGTAAATCTTGGGAAATGTTATTAAGTATTATTGTGTCTAAGTTCCTGTGTTGATCGGGGGAAGTTTGCAAAAATTTTGATTTTGTTCAGTCTCAGTTTGATTTGGTGGTGTCATGGTGTCAAAATTAACACACGGATTTTGATAATAAAAGTTATCATAATAAGGTTCAGGCTCCATAGAATAATATGGATAAAATTGTGAATAATTTAGGGGAAATATTTCTCGTTGTTCTTGTTCACAATTATAAGTTTCATCTGTATTATGTGAATAATATTGAGAATTTTCTGACTCCTGTGGGTTAGTCTCGGGATTAGCAGTATAATCCTCGTCAACTACTTGGGTGAATAATTCCCTAGTCTTAAAGGTTTGATTATGTGGTTGAAGTTTGGTATTACCAGATGATGTATCCATAGGGGTTGGTCTCGGCTGATGTCTTGCTACGTTTGAATTTGGCTTAAAAACATTTGTATGGGTTCTTGGAAAATTATTTTGGAAATTTGCATTTGGTATAAAAGAATTGTTTGGAACATTATGTTGAAAATTATTTTGATAAGGTGGTCTAAAAGATGGTGCCATAGGGGGTGATTGATATCTTTGTTGGGGGAAGTTGTTATATTGTGGAAAATGTGCATTATATCTGAAATAAGGTGGATTTCTTTGCATAAAAGAATTTGCAACAGGTGGTTTATAAAATGTTGGCTGTGGGTTTGGTCTGTTTGTCTGTACGTTCGGTTTGGGGTTTTTATTTTGCGTTCTTAATTTAAATTCATGGTCTGCTTCTTCAGACTTCACTATATTGATAGCTTCTTCAATACTTTCAGGATCTTTGCATTTTGTAATAATTTGAATTCTTTCAGGTAAATTATTTATATAAGTTTTTAAAGTTATTTGCTCAAAGTAGTTAATTTTTACTAATTTTGAACTGGGTGATTCAAGTGATTCGTTTAATTTAGATATTAACAAGCTACGCAAAGTTTGTAGTCTTAGACCAAATTGAGTGAGAGTTTCATTTCGATTTGGGGTGGTTGACAAAAGGTCATTTATCAAACAATCAACATTTCTACCATCTGAAAAAGTATTTTGTAAAGTTTGTTTAATTAGTGCCCAACTATTTAGTTCGTTTCGTGGGCAAACAATATTAGCTGCATGTCCACGTAATTTACTAATTATCGTACTAATAATACACCTATTTACAGGATTTCATGGTTCTTTATCGTCCTGAAAAGTTAATATCAATTCCTCACTAGCTCTTATAAAAGTTGGTAAAATATGTTCATCTCCATTAAATATAGGAATATTATCTGCATAGATTTTGTATAATCCGTGATTCATTTTCTTGTTTGAAACTGGTGGGTTCTCAATGTTAAATTTATCAAATAAATCAGTTAATTCCTCCAGGTTTCAATCACGAAAAATCTCACTATATCTTTTAAATTTGCTTATTAAAGCTAACTAAACTTAACTAAATGTTTTGGAAAGAATTGAGAGTCTTAAAACTTAAATAAAATTCGAATTAATAAAATTGGAAATTTTGAATTAAATGCAAAATAAAATTAATGTACTGAAAATTATTATTTCGAATTTTTTTTTTTATGTAAATTATACACAGTTTTTGTTTCACAATTAAAAATGATCCTGGTGTGCTGGTGATTCTTGAAAAAAGCTTCGAAATTGTTGAAATTTTCTTGGTATGACGTTTTGTTGATTAAAATATTCAAAATTATTATGAAAAGTTATTATTTTTCAGAATTACTATTTTTTCAGCAATATTTAATTATTTTCAGTAATTTCAGGAATGAATTTTAAATTTTAAATTAGTTCTGATAATTGACTGACTTTGACTGTGCTATGATGGTGGTGACAATTTGTTTCCTTCCAAAAGTAATAATGGTTTAAATCGACTTACATTAATGTTGAAAAAAGTGTGGCTTTCATTTGAAGTTTCTCCTTTTTCCTGCTTTCCTTATCCTATGTGGAAATATGGGGACCAAGGTGAAGTTCCCACTTCCTTTTCTTAATCCTAACTTAGTCCTAGGTGGAAATATGGAAACCAAGGTGAAGTTCCCACTTCCTTTTCTTAATCCTAAACTTGTGACTTGACCTAATCGTCCAGCGGCGAGATTTTTTCACCAATCACAAGGGTGTGAAATATTCTTCTCTGAAAAATGGCTTCTGCTTCTGTAAAAGCTACTCAATTCACTTTTACGTTCTTCTTGTAGGCTACTTCGTTCACCTACCACTTTCACTAGATTCGAACAATATTCACTTGACGAATTTTCGCGAAAAATTTGTCCGTTTTGCTGCCAAACGATAAAAATCGAAGGAAATCTTATTCACAGAATCCTGCAACAAAATCCGACCCGACTGCGCCACTGTTATTTTCTCGAAGGAAAAGCCCGTTTTTAAAAAGAAGAAAATTTTATTTCACTGAGCACTTAACAGTATGAGATACAAATTAAGACTGGTCTATAATATACATTGAAACTAAAGGTAAAGAATGCTACATCTGCAACTATTCTCTTATCTATTCTAAGAGAGCCTCTTATCCTTTTATAAGTAAATAGTGGGTGGTTATGTAACTCGAGATATAGAAAACAAGCTAACCATTATACTCTTCGCCGATTTACTGCACTTTTTATGTAATTGTTGCTTATTATATAGAATACTCTTCGCAGTTTTTTTTTGTAAATAATAGTAGTTTTAGACAGTTTTCGTTTAATTACAAAATATTTTTCTTTCTATTAATTAACTTTCTTTCTTCTGAATAGCCTGTTTGCTCTGTATTATTCAGAAGCTAAACTCGATTTAGTGATCATAACAAATAAGGAAGCCGACAAAAAAAAGAATTTATAAAAGCTTTGTTCAAAGAATAGGGACATATGGATAAGAAATGTGGGAAATAAAAAAAAATAAGGAAAGGCTGCTAGTGGACGAGTTGAGAAGAAGCTATAAGGTGTCTAGATACAGGGTGTCAAAATTCAAATTATTTTTTCGTTTTTTTGCAATAACTCAACAGCCTCTTGACTGATCTTCGCCAAATTTGCTAGAAGAATTTTTATTTCTAAGAAACAATAATGTATGTATTACATCACTTTATATCATAGAGGGAGTTATATCTGATGATAAATTATTTTCATATTTTTTTTGGACGAAACGTTGTGGTACTTCTGATCAGAAAATCTAATGAGGGCGTCATCTCCACGTATTAAAGGTACACTTGGTAGAACTCCAAACTTTTCATGGAAATTGCCGTTAAACATTTGAATAATTTTTTGAAAGACAAATTGAAATTTAATGAAACGAAGTGTATTTATTGAAAAGTGTGCTTTGGCTACGTTTTGGTTCTGTCATTTAATCATTTTATATTGTTCTTGTGTTCCTCGAGCTAATTTATTTAACTTCTTTATTTAAAATGCCTCGATATAATAATTTTTCAAATAGGGAAATGAAGGATATGATATGTGTACATACAAAAAAATTTTTAGCGTACGTACTTCATTTCAATATCCCAACAGAATACAGCAAGACCATCTTCAAAGACATGTTTCGTCGTTTGGGAGAAACGAGTTAATTTCGCCATGAAGATGATGTAGGACGACCGAAATGAATTACTCCAGATCAAGAATTAGAAATTTTAGTTCGTGTGGATGAAGATCCTCAAGTCAGCTCAAGTCGTTTATCAGCGGCAACAGGGGTGAGTAAACAATCTGTTCTAATAGTCTTACGCAAAGAACGCTTCTACCCATATCACTTCACTCCTGTACAAAACTTACTTCGAAGGGATCTTCCACAAAGGCTACAATTTTGTCGATTTGTTCTAAATAAACACAACAGGGATCGAAATCTTCTTAAGAACATTTTATTTACCGACGAAGCAACTTTTACTCACAGAAGCATTTTTATCTGGAGAAATACCCATTACTGGGAAGTAGAGAATCCTCATGCTGTTAAAGAAAGGCATTTTCAGCACGAATTTAAGATTAACGTTTGGTGTGATATTATCGGCGATCAGTTATTGGGAACATTTGTCCTCCAAATTTAAATGGACAGTCTTATCTGTTTTTTCTTCAAAATACTCTTGCTGATATATTACATGCTTTCATGCTAGACATGCGGAACAGTATGTGATTTATCCAAGATGGAGCTCCCCCTCATTTCTCCATTGAAGTCAGGAATTATCTTGATGAGGCTTTCCACGCAGATGGATCAGTCGAGGAAGTGAGTTTGCTTGGCCACCAAGGAGTCCTGATTATAACCCTTTGGATTTTTATGTGTAGGGACTTAGTCCTTAG
Organism: Stenurella melanura; assembly: GCA_963583905.1. Classification (NCBI taxonomy): domain Eukaryota; kingdom Metazoa; phylum Arthropoda; class Insecta; order Coleoptera; family Cerambycidae; genus Stenurella; species Stenurella melanura. The sequence goes on from OY757310.1 coordinate 89,867,250, forward strand.
TCTATGCAAATACTATCAATTCAAGAGAAGAACTGTGGGACAAAATACAAAACGCAGCCAATTTTATTATAGGACAGGAAAACGTATTTTTCAATGTAAGAAAATCTTTTATGAAAAGAATTAGAAAAGGCATAGAAGTCGGTGGAGACCATATCGAAAATTTACTCTAAGATGCAGCAATGGAGCTTTTGTATGGGGGAAAGTTTATATACCAGTGTCAAGTCAACTTTTATGTTATTTTTTGGTCTTCTAATAAGATTTGATCCTTATTTTACACAATCTTTTGATTTATGTATTTATCTCAATACCATGAAAATACTCCATTAGTTCATAAGAGAAAGAGTTTACGCTGTTACTACGATTTTGTTTTCCCTCACGTTTTGTACTTCTTTCAATAAATACACTTTGTTTATATAGGCCCTGCGGCGCCCTCTATCATCTAACGTGATGCAATACGTAAATTATTGTTTCTTAGGACAAGTAAAGTTCCTCAAGCAAATTTGGCGAAGGTCAGTCAAGAAGCTGTTGAGTTATTGCAAAAAAAAGCAAAAAATAATTTGAATTTTGACCTGTATCTTTTTCCACAGCAACATTCTACTAAAGCATATTTGGTTATATCCTCATATTTGGACCCAAAGAATCTACCCCTGCACTATGGCCTATTATTAAAGGTCCACCCTGTATAATGACTTATTTCTTTATTGATCAATATTGTTCAGAAACAATAAGATTCTTCCTCTAGCTAACACTAACTTACTGTCTAATTCAAATACAATCGGACTTTTCGCTCTTAAGTTTTCGTACTTACAAGAAACGTGACGAACGAACAGACGGACGGACAGACAGACAGATGGACGGACATTTTGAAAGTTGTTCAGAATTCGATCACCAACACAGTGATATGAGCGATATTACCGATTTTAGAAATGTGCCGATCGAATGCAATATACTCTTCGTTTTATATTTGCGAAGAGTATAATAACGTGCAACGAAATTAACTTAAAACTTCCTGTGCTTGGAAAATACGACCGTTGCTAAAATTTTAAAAAATGCGCACCCCGCAAGTTATGAAGTAAGTGCTATGCGTTAACACTACTTCATTGGCCAAATTTTTTGACACGCAACTTTTTTTTGGATTTGCTCTAAAACTGCTAATCCTAGAATAAAGAGCTTTAAATAACAAAGTTGTCTCCATATCCTATATCTTTGTTCCTTCCCAGTAAAGTTAGTTGGTAAGATACTAAACCCGCCTACTGGTAATTTTCACTGAAGAAAATTTTTATACACATTATCGATGCATTTTTTAATAATAAGGTGAAGGTTAAATAATTTTATATAATATCTAAACTATTCAACGGATCATTTTAAAATTTTAATAATAGTTCAAATCAATCTAAGAATGATACAATTTTGCAGAATAGAATTTTCCCTTTCCAGAAAGCAACACTTAAATCGAATTAACCAATTGAAAATGACCTTTATCAGTAAAACTGAGCGCTGGCGTGCTGAGCGTGAATAGAGCACACATTCAGCTGGTTGTGAAATATATAGAAGTAATATTATATCTACACTGCGTATGTTTAAACTAAATTAATACCGAGAAAATCAGATGTAGAGAAATTTGACGAATAGACTAATATATACGCAGAACACTTATTGGGTAAAGCAACAAGCAAGGTATACTTTTTTTGGTTTTACCAACGATTGTTATTTTCCATAATTCTTATTCGTAAGTAAATTAACCTTCAAATCTGTTTATTTTTGTTATGATATCAAATTATAATATTTACGTATAAATAATAAGCATATAAATGTTTTACACTCACAGATGTACATTGTGATTGTGGTGTAAATTACTAATCGGACAGGATTCGTGAAACGTGCACTTATCTCAAAATGGTAGCAGAGAATAGCGAAACACTGTACAAAAATAATATTTTTTATAACATTAAAGCAAATCAGATAATTGTAAATATAATTAAAAACTGCTCCATAGGCATTTTCATCATAAAAAATCTTTGTGCACATCCGTTGCCATGTTTCTTCGGACAGATTTCACATGTCAACATTGGATTTTATATAAACATTACGTTTTTTAAACAAATAATACTGAATCTGTTGCTAATTTTCTGAATATAAATAGTGCGATATCGTGAATTTTATTTAAAAAATTTGAAAACAAGCAGCTATAGATAAAGGGCCTAATAAACGCTGTTGTTTTGGCCTGTGTAATAGCGACTCTCGCTCCAAATCTTTCAGAAACTGTTTTTTTGTTATTTTCTCCATTCTCTAGACGTGTGCTGAGTACAGAAAAGGTCGTATTAAATGCTCAAGAAAAAAATCTGCCGACGTGGTCATGGAAGATTTTCGTCGATAGACGATGTTAATAAAGATACATACATCCGTTCTCTTCATTTCGAAGGAGAAAGTGGTCCAAACAATGAAGATGAAATTCCAATAGACCATACCAAAAGGAAAATTGAGAAGGTGATTATTGCTGCAGTCAACTTTTGAAGCTTCGATTCTCATAACGTATGTTTGGGAAAACAATTTACAAAAAATAATACAAACAGAAAATATTATTATTATTAATTCATGAAGAATGCCAACTCTTGAACATTCACATATTGTTAACTTATCACAGTTGTTTTCTTTTAATGCACTTGTACAAATACTGATGTGTTGACAGTTGAATCCTAACCTTACAACCAATTCTTTCTTGCTTTCACTCACTTTACGGCCATGACACTTGAACCAGCGCCTTAATTGAGCGTAAGTCCACAACTTTGTTCACTAATTTTGCACCTTCAGTCTCACTTTCATTTAAATTAATGTTAAAAACTTATGCCAGCCCAGTCATTTTGCTAGAAAGTGTCCGAAAGTTTCATATTTCCCGCAAAAAACATGGCGCCAGAGCATGTGCGTGACCATGATAAAATGACCTTGAAAAGACCTATTCTTTTCTGTAGATTTCATATCATAGAAGTATGCATTGTATTCATTGTGTAAACATTTTTTGTAGCACTGGTTCAAAACAATTTCGGGAATACCTGAATTGTAGTACTGCTAGTAGTGCTAGATTATCCTATACGCCAATTACACACGGGCGTAAAGTGTGAGATTTTTAGGGGCGGCAGGCAAAATCAGAATAATAAAATCGTAATTTGTTTTTTTTTACAATAATCAATTATCAAAAGTAATGCCACTCCCCGCTTTTCGAAGCAGCTATGTCAAAGAGCGGTTGGTACCCCCGGGCTTCTATTTTCTCTCGATGGCCCTGCGGTTTCCCTAACATTATTGCGGCAAGCGGCAAATTATTTAATCTGTCCCTGGCGATATTATATACATAAAAAACGTCCGCGTCTGAGGCGGAAGTTTTAGGTTTGCGTAAAGCGACAAATGCTTTAATCCACCACTGGGTACTACTTGAACCTGGAAATAATACGTTTTCGGTTGTTTCAAAAAATCATAAAAAATTGTTAAAGACAAACCAGCAAATGCCAGCAAACATCAAGTTAATCAATTTTCAATCAGATAAGGTGCATAGCTAGGGGGATGTCCGGCACGCCCTAGGAAAATTTGAGCAGCCCCTGAGAAAGTTTGAATGTCCACATTCCCGGCAAATGAGAGGAAAAAAGTCAACTGGTAGTGATCTAAAAAATTTATCGGCACCCCCTGAAATCGCGTGAGCACCTCATAAAATTTATTGTTGTCTTTGGTATCTTCCAGTCCACCACATTCTATGATTAACCTTGGGCTCTTGACAGTATTTTAATAGATGTGCAGGACCGCTGCATGGTTCTATATATCTACCATTAAATTATTTCATATACTTTATCCCAAATTTATCGTCGGTATCTTTGTTTTCCACCGCACTATTAAAAGCGCCGACATTTCTTATAACCAGAGTAAATCTGAGATAAACTGTACTAAGATATATAAAATTGTTACGTAATATATGCAAAATACGCCGTTTTAGCGAACATGCGCTAAAGTAAGTCAAAACATTTTGTTACTTGTTAAATATATTTTCACAACTAGAGAAGCATGTCTCAGAAAATTATAAATGATATATTTTAAACCTTTAGTTAAATATTAAAGTTAAATATTTACGGTTATTAAACATATATAACATAAGATAGAAATATAAAATAATGAATAGGTACATACCTTCTGTACAACTTCTGTGGTAAAAGTCGTCAGTGGTGGATACAACTTCATTTTCCTTTTTCATATTTTCAGAACCTGAATTAAGCTGCTTTTGATTATTAACACCACACTCCGGCTTATTTCTACTAAACTCAAAGCACAGTTTTTGATTGTTAAGTTTTTCAAAATATTGTTCTTTATTATACAGAAAATTCACATTGTCCACTCCTTGTTTCTCTTTCTCCATATTAGAAGACAGCAAGGAATCGATTGAAAACTTCGCAGACCGCTGGCTACATTTCTTAATATCATTATCACTAATTTCTGGTGATATCCCACAATTAGTATTAGTATTAATAACCTCCTCGGCCATATTGTTTCACAAACACTAGATAGCCAATTAGCTTTAGGAAGTTCATATAAACACGTAGTTAATATCAGTTGAAAGATTTTCAGTACGACTAAAGATATATTTATGTAAATTACTGAAAGTAAGCTTAAGCCAGCTTAGTTCGCAGCAGTTTCAGGCCAATCATAGCGTAGAGGCGGAGTTACAAATGATTTGTTGGGATGAGAATGATAATTAAGATAAATGTAGCTATAAGCACATGTTAAATATAAACATATTTTAAATTAGTTTATTTTAAATTCTTGGTTCGTTGACAATAAAGAGTCGTAAAGCTATTAAGTAAACACTTGAATATCTCTATTGTTTTTATTGTTTGCTCCTTTGATCTGTTTCTTTCGAGAGCAAGGTTGTAATTGTCTCATTTACCGGGATTTTATTTACAAAAATATCGGTATTTATTATAATTTAGCTCTTCTGTGTTGCAATGGTGTCCCATAATGCTGGTAGGTACCATATATTCTAAAAAATGTCCAATAGCTTATTAAAGCAGCATCTAATCACCTGTAGAGATAGTAGATTATTATTAAATATGCCACATCAAACACTGCCAGAAAAAATTCGTTGAAATCACCGTGACTTAATAGCGCAGCCATATATTATCGTTATGGTTGTTATTTATGCCATTTACAAAATATGTGAACATGATATATAATTAAATTAAAAAATAGATATTGGCCGTGACTTGTTAATTTAAAGCACTCTCATATAATCAGTATTTAGTGAGTAAATAGTCACTTTAGCGAAAAAAATTACAATCGGGTGTAACAGACTGTAAAAACCTATTTCATTGTTATCTTGGTCAAATAAGGCACAATTTACTTTTACGTGGCGCCACTGAGATAAAGCACAAAGAAAATACATGTTTTATTTTTATTTTTCAAATAGGTATTCGGTAACATCCGAAGACAGATTTCACACGTTACCAGTCTTACAAGTTATAGACATTTTAAGTAGTAAAATTGATATATCACCCAACTTACGTAAAGTTCGTTCTAACTTGAGTAACACACTGCATATTGCAGTTCTTATACTGTGCATAAACATAAATCTGAGTAACATTTTCCACTGAATAAAACATAATTTATATAAAGCGTGATAGTTTACATGTTTCTGGCGATCATTCCGTATGACAGATATAGACCAATTTAAATATGGAGTATTGTACCACAGTATTTTATACGTTCCAAATTAAAAAAAAAAAATGAGTCTCATAGAAATTGTTGTGTTTGCAAGAAATGGTATATGTACAGTCACACACATACACACACGTGCATACAGACAGACTTCTTTTATTAGGGTTCCGTTGACACCCCTATCAGTCTACATATTACAGTACTCCCATTCACTTATTTTTATGCCCATTGACAAAAAAAATGTTTGGACTCCTTTTCATAAAGTGAAAAGTGAACCCAAAAAGAAATTACACTTACCCCATCGAGTGGGATGTCGTTGGATAGGTCTCCCAAAATACTACAAAAAATGTTTAAGACCTTATAATTATTTTAACCCTTGAGTTACGACATAGTTGGTTTCAAAGTCGTTATCAATGCGACCCCCCCCCCCCCTAATTTCTAAACTGTGGAAACAAAAAATCTGAATAATTTCCAGAATGTAGCTTTTAGTTAGTACGTTCAATAAACATTATAACGGGCGCTGAAAAAGTACTTCCTGAAAAATTTATAATTGTTTCTGTAACAATTGTTATTGTAATCATTGTTTTTATAAAGATCAAAGAGCTCTTATTGCGTATTATACGCAAAATAACAAAATAAAACTGAAAGAGAATATGCTGTTCAGGTAAGGCAAAACAAATTATCGTAAATAGAGTCAATAAAGTAAGGGTACTTACTATTTCACTACTCAACCAGAACATATTCACATAGTCATCAACATAACAACCATTCCCTGCGACATTGTCATCTGTCACAGCTGGAACTCGAACTCGGCTATCTACCCACTGCTACCGTCCTCTGTAACACATTTCAAATTCCACTAAACATCCATACCCTAAACATAATTTGTACCGTGGCCGTAAGCCTACTTAATACGTGAGCACTGCGCCACTGAGCCGGTAATTAACATAATAATTATTACTACCATTATTTTCTTCTTTTTGATGTATTTTTTTAACAGCTTCAATTCTTTCTATTAATGATTCATTTTCCTCTTTTTAATTTTGTCCCAATTAGACTACTGGGTTTATTCGATTCGAAAGCAGTACAACAAGTCAAATCGAACATATCACTTAAATAAAGTTCTGTATGCATAAATGACAAAACCTATTCGATTTTGAAGCCGCCATTTTGAATTTTATAATTTCGACTAAATATTTATAATATGCGACCTAAAAAATCCTAGATACCTATTTTCATACGAATCGACCATAAATTACAAAACTTATCCGCCATTTATTGGCGCCGGCATTTTAAACTGCTAAATTTTGGCCAAGTCAGATACTGACTTTCAATCGAATCAGACGATAAATGATACAACTTATCCGCCATATTAACGCGACCAGTTTGAATTTTTAAATATTTATAATCTGCGACCCCAAGAATCCCCAGATATGAAATTACAGTAGAATTGGATATTAAAGGACATTAAATTTTCCACCATCTTGGATATTTCTATAAAAAAAATTATATAAAAAATATATTTTTAAAGCAAAACATTTATTTCAAGAAACGCTAGCCTAGTTGTCAGAGACCAATTTAGATGAAAAGTGAGAATTCTCACTCGCTGATTGTTTCATGAAAGGCTAGTTTTTTGCTAGTAGAAAATGACTCAAAAAAGTTTACTAAAATTTTTCCCCCCGAACCCTTCTAAAAAACCCTCTGAAACGGAAAAATCCAGTTTTTTGATAATATCTCGAAAAATGATGAAAAAAAACCGCTGCCTAAGGAATCACTACTTCCACATCCAGATTTTTCATCCAAGTCACTTTAAAGGAAACACCTTTACTAAATTTGCACTCTGGTATGTGGAAATTATTGGTTATAGAATTTTAATAATATTTGGGGCCGATGTCATAGAAAAGTTTGAGGCGTTGGTTTCTACCATGCACGTTAAAAATGAAGTTTCTAGTTTACCCTACTTATTTTCCCCTATTCACAACCTACCACCTCCCACCCCTTTAGTGGAATCATCACAATCAGATCTCATTACAATACATACTTGTACTAACTTTCAAGTGAATATCTCAATTTTATGTTATCAATCCGATTAATAATGTAGCGGAGGTGGTGGGGTTTGAAAAATATTAGAAAGAAATCTGAGGCCTTGGTTTCTAGTATATAACCAAATCCCAAATTTCTCTTACCAGCTTGATTTACTTATTTCCCCCCATTTACTCCTATTTAACCCCAACCCTTCAATGGAATCGTCTCAAAATATAATCTAGTTCCAGACGTCGTTATAATACACACATCTAAAAAATTTCAAGTACGTATTTCAATTTTATTTTATCAACCCCTTTAATAATGGAGTAAGGGTGGTGGGGGGTTGAAAAATATTATTAAAAAATCTGAAGCCTTGGCTTCTAGGATGTACACCGAATTTCAAGTTTCTGTACTCTTACCAGCTTGCTTTATTTATTTTTCCCTATTTACCTCTACTTACCCCCACTCCATGAACGCAATCATGTCAAAACATAATCCAGTTTCAGACATCGTTATAATACATACGTGTACCAAATTTCAAGTGAAATCTAAATTCAATTTTATCAACTCTTTTAATAAGGGACTGGGGGTGTTGGGGGATGGAAAATATTATAAAGAAACCTGTGGCGTTCGCTTCTAGTATATACACCAAATCCCAAATTTCTGTGCTCTCACCAGCTTGCTTTACTTATTTTGCCCTATTTACCCCTATTTAACCCCCAACCGTTCAACGGGATCATTTCAAAATATAATCTAGTTCCAGATGGCATTATAATACATACGTGTACCAAATTTCAAGTGAATAAATATCTCGATTTTATTTTAGCAACCCCTTTAATAATGGACTAAGGGTGGTGGGGGTTGAAAAATATTAGAAATAATCTAAGACCTTGGCTTCTAGTGCATACACCGAATTTCAAGTTTCTGTACTTTTACCAACTTGCTTTAGTTAATTTCCCCTATTTATCCCTATTTAAGCCTCAACTCTTCAACGGAATCATCTCAAAATGTAATCCAGTTCCAGATGTCGTTATAATATATACGTGTACAAAATTTCAAGTCAATATCTTAAACCGATTTCCGGAGAAAACGTGCCGACAAAAAAAAAGTTACAGACAGACCGACAGACAGACAGACAGAATATTTCCTTCGCTCAAATTTATTACATTCTAAACCTATTTCAAGAAAAAACATTTTTGAAATTTTTTTTACGATTACTATAATACTTCCAATCCACTACGTGGATGTGGAAGTAATAACGAATAGCACCACGTGAAAGAGCAGCAAAGTTTACAAGAAATTAGTATAATTTTTTTAAAGCTATTTTAGCCCTGAAGAAAAAAATAATTAAAAAACGCCTCCTCGAAAAAATAACGAAAATTACATAAAACAACACATTTTTATATAACAATAATAGTAAAATATGACAGGTATCAATAAAATAAATAGATTTATGAAAGAAATTAAAAGTTTTCGTAATTTGATCTGCAACTACCCCCAAAAACTACTTCATCAAAATATTTTTCAAATTTCAATTACAAATAAATTGTCACAGATTCTTTAATGTCACTAATTTTATTATCCAAACTTGCACTGAAATAAGAATAGACTACACTTATTAACATATTTAATTTATTACACCATTAAACTATTAATATATAAAAGTAAGACGCAAAATAATAATAAATAACACGTAAAATATTAATTTAAAATTATTCGATGATTTATATTTTAAAAAACCTGCCACTATCAAAATTAATTTATTTTATAACTTACTCCGATTTATGTTTATATTATTTATATTTACGTTTTCTCTTCTAGGAGCCTAGATAACTAAAAATATACTGCTAATGTACTTTAAATATTCACACTCATATCATTGTTCTATATATTTTATGTAATTATTTTATCCATTTTATATATATATGTTTTATATTTCATAGCTTTAAGTTTTTTACAACCTATACATTATAATGTTTTGTTAATATACTACTTACTATTGCTTTTGACATGTCCCATATCCTTATTTGTATGATCTTATGGACAATAAATTATTATTATTATTATTATTATTATTATTATTATAAAGCATATAAACAACAACGTGCTCCAAAGTACTCTTGAAGCGTACACTAATGCAGAGAAACCGCACTTGGTTTTGAAAAATCAAGCGTCGCGTCGCGTCGCGTCGGTATAAGCGCGCTTTACCGGCTCTTGAATGTAAACTTATACGACTTGGATTTCGTCAATTTTGCTTCACTTCAAGTATCTATACTTGAAACCTGGACATCAAACGATGAAATAAATATTTGGAAGTGAAAGTTTAGACTTTTATCTTTGTTTTCGTATGTTAAAATATTTTTTATTTAGCTACCTACAACTTATACACGGAGCACAAATAGAAGAAAGTACGTTTTTTCCAAGAAATATGTTCATACATTAAAAATAATATAAAAATATTTCTGAAAATAAAACGATATTTACTTATTAACTATATCCTACTTTTCACGTTACAATTTTTTTTTACCTGCAAGCCTTTTTTTACCGTTTTAGACGAGTTTTCAAGTGAAAATTTCCAAATCCCAGAAAATGGAAAAAATACCAATAATTTAAAAGTATTTCTCTTTACCCTGGATACTTTAGAGCATAAAAATTAATCTTAGATTGAAGTTTAAGGTATAATCAAGCTATATCTACAAGGATTTTTTTAAATAGTATTTTATTTAATATTTACGTTTTAATATAGACTGAAAAAAAAATGATAAGCTTAACTTTCACGTGCAATTTATAAGAAATAAAAATTATAAAGATTAAAAGTAAGCATACCATTGGAAAGATGATTTCTTCCTCTCCAATACGCTACCTTTTTTTCTTTTTCGTTTTTAATGGGTACAAATTGTCTTTATTAGGTAGCGGCGATCAAGAAATGCTTCATTTCCCTGTGCGACGTGCTTGAAATATTGAGCGAACTGTAATAATTTCTCATGCTAAGGGAAAAATTTATTAAAAAAACTTACATACTATTTTTTTGTAAAATTTCCCGCTCATTCACGTGGTGCTATTCGTTTTTTTTTCATTATTTTTCGAGATATTAGCAAAAAACTGAACTTTTCCGTTTCAGGGGTTTTTCTATAAAGGTTCGCGGGGGTAAATTTCAGTGAACTTTTTTGAGTCACTTTCTACTAGCAAAAAAATAGCCTTTCATGAAACAATTAACGAGGTAACAATTATTTCCGACTTAAAACCCCAGGCAACTGGGCTATAGGCATTAAAAAGTCAAAAATTATTTTTAAATTCGTATATCTGGAAACTAAACGAGATGTAAGAATTTAACAATTATTTTTTACCTTTTAGTACATATCTTGAAATAATAGCTTTGAAACCATTTCATTTAATACCCATATCAATGGGGTTGTGTAGAAAGAGATAATCCGCCATCTTGGGGCGTCCACCATAATGGATTTAGAAGGTTGTCACATAGCTTATCTTGTTTTATTCGTCAAATCCTTTCATTTGATGACCATAATAAGGGAAATGTGAATAAAAAGGTAATCCACCATATTGGATCTAGAACGATACCATATATATTATATTGCATTGTCACCGGACTTATATACGCGTGCGAAATTTCAAAGCTCTAATTAAAACCAGTCGATATTTTCATTGCAATATTTGTGGCAGATAGACAGACAGACAAACAGCCAAGATTATTTTACATACAGGTCAATAGGGTTTCAATCGAAGAAGAAAACATCGCTTTGCTTTAAGTGGTTTCCTCGAGGATTAGAATTATGTTACCTTTCATAATTTATAAATAAGAAATACTTTTAGATTAAACAATAATATAATATTGAAACATTCTTTATAGGATTTTGCAAACAGCAGAAAAAATAACTATCTATAACTAAAAGAAAAACTTTGTGTAGAAATATTAATGAAATCTTTGCATTCTTTCGATAACCTGAATTCTGGTTATGCTAGCAAATTAAAATCCTAAAATGAATTTGTCTAATTTCTTATTTGACATTTCTCATTCTAACACTAGCATCCACACAGTCCCCTACGGCCATGCAGATTAAACTAGTATCCACACAACCCCCTACGATTATGAAGATTCAGTTAAAAATGAGAACAAAGACCTAAAATGAATTTATTTATCTACCTTGTCTTAAAAAATTGTTCATTCCAATGGATTACATTTTCATGAAATCTATCATTCTGTTTCCTGGAAATGCTTAGCCTTTGAAACGTTTTTCGCCCTTATTCTGGAGCTCATCAGAAAGACATAAAGCCATTCATAAAGATGTTTCATGCAAAACCAAGACAATTTCTATGAATAAGGGCGAAAAACGTTTCAAAGGCTAAGCATTTCCAGGAAACAGAATGATAGATTTCATGAAAATGTAATCCATTGGAATGAACAATTTTTTAAGACAAGGTAGATAAATAAATTCATTTTAGGTCTTTGTTCTCATTTTTAACTGAATCTTCATAATCGTAGGGGGTTGTGTGGATACTAGTTTAATCTGCATGGCCGTAGGGGACTGTGTGGATGCTAGTGTTAGAATGAGAAATGTCAAATAAGAAATTAGACAAATTCATTTTAGGATTTTAATTTGCTAGCATAACCAGAATTCAGGTTATCGAAAGAATGCAAAGATTTCATTAATATTTCTACACAAAGTTTTTCTTTTAGTTATAGATAGTTATTTTTTCTGCTGTTTGCAAAATCCTATAAAGAATGTTTCAATACAATTATAAGCAAACAAATAATAATTCATTTATAAATAATATAATATTAATAACAATAAAAGGACTTTATTAGACGAAGTTCAGAACAAGAATATTCTTACATTTAACCTAAGATTACTAAATTATTATACTCTTCGCAAATACAAAACGAAGAGTATATTGCATTATAATAATAATAATAATAATAATAACAATAATAATAATAATAATAATAATAATAATAATAATAATAATAATAATAATAATAATAATAATAATAATAACCCGTGGGGGTTGTCAGATCCCCTATCGGGCGCGTCCCCTTGCGAATAGGGGAACGCTCACCGGCCTGCCGGAGGGTATCAGGGAAATAAAATACCTGACGTGGAGCAAAACTGACCTTGGCGGTAGCAACTTCGACTGCCGTCTAGTACCGGGAAACTGGAGAAGAAATAGAAATGAGTAGTGACCATGAAATGGAAAACGATGCAAGCGACCGGCCCTTGCAAGGCCGCGCAACAGATTCTGGCACTGGGTCTGTTGTGAGAAATGAGCTACCCGTGCCAGTGGAAGCCGGTGGATCCTTAACCCGTCTGAGGAGAGGACGCGGCGCCGCACCACTTATGGCTACCGCAGATGCAGAGGCAACTCCTACTGATGCACAAGCTGGCCGTGGTTTAGGGGAACCCAGGGTACCCCTCACTGTGGCTGGCCTTCCACGCCAACGCATTAAATGGACGAGAGATTTAAACATTCAGATAATGCGCGCATACTATAGGAGTACCAACGTCGAGGAAAATAAGGAGGGGTATCGAATTAGAATGTTCGCTGAATGGAAAAAAATATTCCCTGAAACCACACTTGATGAGCAACGTATGTGCAACCAGCTCAGATCCATCATAACCCGTAAAGCACTTTCGGAAGCAGAGCTTAACACCATCAAAACGGAAATAAGGCAAGAACAAGGACCACAACAAAATCGAGGTGAGCATGAACTACAAGATCGAGACCTAGAAGATGAAGCAGATAATTTACACTTAAATCATATTCAAGACCAAGCTCAAATTAACAGAGATGGCAACCATCAGGAAAACGTAATGAGACCACAATTAAAAGCACAGTATGAAGCCAATAAAATACTCTACCAAGGTGTATCACCAGAGAATTACCCGCGTCTACCTAAATTGCACTGCAACAAAGAGGCATATCAGCTAATAGCAGATGCCAACTTACTCATAGATGAGGACATTACTGAACATTCTAGTATTGAAGATATACAAACCTATGTATATTGCGCAGCCAGCGCAGTGACAAGCAAAATCCTTCCCAGAAGACCCAATGCCACAGATCACCCAGTCCTCAGAGCCCAGAGCCACTACGCAAAGGACATTCCTAGACCAACATGGACCAAACGAATTGAAGGAAAAATCAATAATGCCCGCCGCACCATCAGTCACATCACCCTTTATTGCAAAGATCCAAAAAATGTATGTAGAAAGGTAATTAGAGGAATTAAAACCATAGCCAAGGAAATAAAAATAAGAATATCCAACAAGGACTTTCAGAACAAATTGCAGGAAAAGGCTGAGCAACTTAAACAACGTATTGCCGCGCTGGGTGCAAGAATTCGACGCTATAACGAAGCAGCAAAGCGTCGCCAACAAGAAAAGCTATTTGCAGCAAACCAAAGACTGTTCTATCAGAAGTTAGATCAAAATACTAAGGACAGCGATCTACCTCCACCAGAAGCTAATGCTATTACTAAGTTCTGGTCAAATATCTGGTCAATACCGAAAATGCACAACCAACAGGCATATTGGCTTGAAGAAGAACGAAATGAAATGGCGGAAGTTCCTGAAATGCAGCCAGTCAACGTCACCTTGAACGACGTAAGGACAGCCGTAAGGAGAACACAAAACTGGAAGGCTCCAGGTCATGACAATATCCATAACTTTTGGTGGAAGTACCTGACAAGCACACATCAACCACTTGCTCGATTATTCAACAAAGCGCTCGAGGATCCATCCAGTATACCTAGGACGCTTACCCTGGGTATTACCTACATGAAGCCTAAATCGGATAACTCCAAAGACCCAAAAAACTATCGACCAATTACGTGCCTGCCAACCTTGTATAAAATCTTTACATCTGTGGTTACGGACAAAATATATGCGCATCTAAGCGCCAATCATCTGCTCGCATCGGAACAAAATGGATGCCGTAAAGGCTCAAGAGGCTGTAAAGAGCTCCTAATCATAGATACTCTCATTGCCGAGCAGACTAAGCACAGGCGACGAAACTTGTCAGTCGGATGGGTGGATTATAAGAAAGCGTTCGATTCAGTCCCACATAGTTGGTTGACTGAAGTACTGTACCTCTATAAAATCCAACCAGAAGTTATAGTACTTTTAAAAAAACTAATGGAGTCCTGGAGAACATGCCTACATATACAGCAAGGAGACACGCGGTACAAGACCAAGGAAATTCAAATAGCAAGAGGAATATTCCAGGGGGACAGTCTCAGTCCCTTATGGTTTTGTCTAGCTTTAAATCCACTAAGCCACATGCTACGGAAATCAGGAATTGGTTATGCCATACAAAAGGCCCCACAAGTTCAGATCACTCACCAACTGTACATGGACGACCTTAAGCTCTATGCGTCAAAGCCGGACCATTTAAGAAGTCTGTTTGAGGATGTCTCAAGATTTAGTAAAGATGTATGCATGGAATTTGGATTAGATAAATGCGCCGTCATACACGTAGAACGAGGAGTTGTCCGTAACCGAAATGAGGCACTTCGTCTAATGGAAGGAGTTACAATTCAAGATCTTGGTGTTAAAGATAACTACAAGTACTTAGGGCTTCAGCAGCTACTTGGAATTAGGGACACAGACGTAAGAAGACAAGTTGAGCACAAAGTAATGACCAGGGTTGAGAAGATCTGTAAAACATACGTCAGCTCTAGAAACAAAGTAGCCGCTATCAATTCATGGGCCATTCCAGTAGCTGCCTATACCTTCGGCGCTGTCAGATGGTCAGACACTGAACTTGAAGCTTTCGATAGAAAGATCAGAACTACTCTCTCGAAACATCGAATCCATCACCCCAGAAGCTCCATGGAACGGCTGTATCTACCACGAAATTATGGTGGGAGAGGCATAGTGAATTTACAAAATCTATGCAGAACTCAAGAGAAACGCCTGAGAGAGTATTTTTTAACACAAACAGAACCAATGCATAGAGCAGTATGTACCCAGGATCTAAAATATACACCTTTACAACTGGCAAATGAATGGCTAATTACTGTTAAGACATCAGCAGAAAGGGTTCTTAATTGGAAACGAAAAGAACTACACGGGCGATTTGCCAGCAAAGTAACATCTGATGATATAGACACGAAAGATTCCACTGAGTGGCTCCGTACGTCTGGGCTATTCGCAGAGACAGAAGGTTTTATCTTCGCGATACAAGATCAAGTCGTAAGAACTCGGGCATATGAAAAGCACATTATGAAACTGGATACCAGTGACAAATGTCGACTTTGTAAAACTGCAGTGGAGACAATTCAACATCTTTCAACGGCATGCCCCGTACTTGCTCCCAATGAATATCTAGTCCGACATGACTCAGTAGGGAAAATAGTTCACCAAGCACTGGCGAAAAAATATGGATTGATCGAAAGAGAAACGCCTTACTATAAGTGCAAACCCGAATCAGTTCTGGAAAACGAAAACGCTAAAATCTTGTGGGACATGTCTATGATAACCGATAGACAAGTTGAAGCTAACCGCCCAGATTTAATACTGTTCGATAAGAGGTTACAAACAGCTACTATAATTGATTTTGCCATACCATCAGATGACAACATCTTACGAACAGAAGTTGAAAAGCGAAGAAAATACCAACCACTGGCAACAGAGCTTAAGCATATGTACCGCCTCGACGTAGTCAACATATTGCCAGTGGTCATCTCAGCAAATGGGCTAGTTAGCAAGAGCTGGAAAGATATAATGAAAGATCTAGGTCTAAAGAACTTTCATAAGCGAATTATCCAGAAAGCGGCATTGCTCGGAACAGCAAACATAATAAGAAAAGTTCTAGAACTTTGACCATCTCGTTGGTACATGAATGACAGTGCTTATGGCTCAATGAGCCCAGCGCTGTTATTAAGAAGCTAAATTTAAAGAAATAAATAACAATAATAATAATAATAATAATAATAATAATAATAATAATAATAATAATAATAATAATAAGGCAAATACAAGCCAACAAGCCTGACGTAGTTCTCCTCGATCACCAACTCAAGACAATGTTTGTCGTGGAGTTCTCGGCTCCCGCGGAAAACAACATTGTCTTGAAGGAGGAGGAAAAACGGACAAAATATCGAGATTTGCTCTTCGAACTCCGCAGACTTTACCCAGACCATACCATACCTTAAGTTGGTGGTACTGATAATAGGAGCCCTAGGTGGAACAAGGCACACACTGCTTACGGAACTGAAGATCATACCGGCATGCCGAAACTCGGCAGAGATCTTAGCCGGTAGGATGCAGAAGGCCGTCATCCTCGGTTCGCTTCGTCTACTCAGGGCACACGATTCCCGGACCCAGTAGTCACTTACCCCACGGTGTGGGGAGTGGCTACCGGTACTACCAGCTCCCCTCGGTGAGGATCGGAGCCACAGAGAAGGGTGACTGGTTTTTAACAAAAAAAAATAATAATAATAATAATAATAATAATAATAAGGGGTGCAGAAATGCGGACCGACATCCTCCTCGCGGTGCACCCTGGGCAGAGAGGGGAAACCCTCTCTGGCGAATGTCGGACGTGGGTTCCCAGGACTAACCATCCTGGGGACTCAAGTCTCTGGTTTTCGACCAGCACAGAGATCAGGCTCCTCACAATCGACCCCAATCGGATAGGGGTCGGAGACATGTGGGAGGGGCCTTACCGGATGGTCTCAACGATGACGACCTGGCTACGTTACAAGGACGCTTTAGGTGGACAAGGGCACTACGGGACGATTTGCTAGACTGCTATGAGAGCAGCGAACCTGAGCGCAGGGGGTACATGGCGCGACTACACCGGTTGTGGTGCGATATGCACCCGGAGTATCGCGCCTTCTCTCAACAACATCTGAGAGATCAAGTATCCTTCCTGCGTAGAACAGGTTATCAAAGGGCACCCCGTCAGCAGGAAGAACTGCCAACCGCATTACCACCGCGGCAACCAGCTGCTGACGCAGAACATCCCCTGGAGTACGACGATGTCACCCTCAGGACGAGGATTAACCTTAACACCAGGGTTAACCCAAAGCCACAAGACCTGGCAAGAATGGATTCGTTAATCGATGAGGAACTTCCAGAAGATGCCAACATATGGCAGATCAACAGTGCCGTGTACGCTGCCGCCAGACAACTCGTCCCCCAGCAACGCCTGGCAAGCGTGTTGGACAAGGTCGAGAAGACTAAGCGGCGCGTACAAAAAATCGAGGCAAAAATTAAATCGGCGAGACAACACGCGTCTCGAATCCAGAGTGTGGTAGAGTATATAACGGCAGCTAAGCCTTTTACGCCGAAAATCCGGCGTATAGTTGCCGGGTTAAGACGACGACACCACACTCTCAATCGGACAGTGCTGCAGACCATCAAGCAGCACTGTCTAGATAGGATTCGAGCACTTAAGGTCATTAAAAAATCTTTGGTCAGACGAGCGCGGAGCATGGAACAAAACCATCTGTTCCAAACAAACCCCTCTCGTCTGTTCCAAGAGCCACAGCGTGTTGTCGAAAATCCGCCGTCTGTTGAGAATGTCGAAGCCTTCTGGAAAGGAATCTACGAGACTACGAGTCCATTTGACAATGACACTCCAGCGATAGCACACTTCGAGGCCCTCTGTCACAGACTTTTAGAAGGGCAAGACGAAGTGTGTCCGGCGATCAGTACGGAAGAAGTCCAACAGGCGCTTGCTGGCACAAAGAACTTCGCTGCCCCGGGCCCAGACGGCATAAACAACTGGTGGTGGAAGAAATTTCCTACCACTCACCGCCGTCTGGCTCGAGTTTTCAACTCGTGGTTGAACGAGGGGCAGCAGATTCCGGACTGGTTTGCCGAAGGGCGAACTGTACTGATCCCCAAAAAGGGGGACCTGTCCAACCCGAAAAACTACAGACCGATCACTTGCCTCAATTCCTGCTACAAGTTATTTACACGTATCTTGTACGCCAGGACTTTGAGGTCAGTTGAGCCTGTATTCCTAGAGATACACGAGCAGCGAGGCAGTAAAAAAGGTGTGGCAGGCTGCAAAGAGAACCTGTTGATAGACCGCTGTATTGCTCAGGATTCTGTGCAATACAAGCGTAATCTATCAATGGCGTGGATCGATTACCGTAAGGCATTCGATACAACATCACATGCATTATTGTTACACCTGCTCCAGTGCCTTGCGGTACCCGCACCAATAGTGAGATGCATTGAACAACTGATGCCACTCTGGAGAACCCGCTTCACCGTAACATCTGGTGCTCAGCGGATTTCGACAGAGCCGGTATCATTTAGGAGAGGAGTTTTCCAGGGCGACTCCCTCAGTCCTCTCCTATTCTGCATCTCACTGCTGCCGTTGTCTGTAGAACTACGTCAAACCCGCGGATACCAATGTGGATCACCCAGCAACCGGAGGCATAAGGTCACCCATTTATTCTATATGGATGACCTAAAACTGTATGCCTCCGGAGAGGGCGAACTCCAAAACTCTCTTAGGGTGGTCCAAGAGTACACGCGGGCTATTGGCATGGAATTTGGGTTGGACAAATGTGCAGTCGTCCACCTCAAGAGAGGACGATGCGGGCTATTCCCTGAAGATGCGCAGCTGGCAGACGGAAGCATCCTAAGACATCTGGATGCCGGAGAGACCTACACGTACTTGGGTGTGCAACAACATCACATCCAGGACGTAAAACAAATTAAGGACACTCTCCGCGGCAAGTACAGACACCGACTTCGAAAGATTTGGTCTTCCGAACTTTCGGGAAAGAACAAGGTGTCTGCGACTAATATACTTGCCGTTCCGATTCTGCTCTACTCCTTTGGAGTTGTCAAGTGGACAGTAGACGAGCTGTGTCAATTGGATAGGGATACCCGCAAGATGATGCATATTCACAGAAGCATTCATCCTAGATCGTCCGTTCCTCGAGTGTACCTCCCACGTCAACGGGGGGGCAGAGGACTCTTGAGCCTGGAGTGCACGCATCGCAGAGTAGCGCTGAGTATGGCATGTACATCTTGAGGAGCTCAGATCCACTCCTGCGGTTAGTGAGAGATCATGAAACCGTAGGAGTGGGCGGATTTTTATTTAAGGCAGCACACAGGGCCGCAGATGATCTCGGTCTCGTTTTCGACTTCAGGCGAAGAGGCAGGCGAGGTGCTGATGCACAGTCAGTAACTGAGCTTCCGCCAAATCGCCTGACAACCCAAATCAAAGCTGCCGAGCAGAGAAATCTGTTCAGGCAGCACGTCGATAGACCCATGCATGGAGTGTTCTACAACAACATAGAGACACTGGGTTTATCGACAAAGCTGACCTTCTCATTCCTGAGGTCAGCAGGGCTAAAGTCGGAGACCGAGGGATTCATTGTGGCCTGCCAAGATGGTGTTATTAACACCTTGGTCTACCGCAGTCGTGTTATGGGTGTAGAGGTCCCCGACCTAAATTGTAGGACCTGTCATCAGGCGCCGGAGTCGCTCATGCATTTACTATCTGCATGTCCGATTTACGCGACTTCGGCCTACATCTACAGACATAACGCGGCTTTACGAGTGGTGTATTACCATCTTCGGCACTCGTACGAGGTAGACCAAACACCAGTGCTGCCTTATGTTTCCGGAGAGATCGAGTCCGTTGTCGAGAACGAGAAGTGCCGAATTTATTGGAACTACTCGTTCCCGACCGTCAGGCTGATTCAAGCCAACAAGCCTGACATAGTCCTCCTCGACCACCAGACCAAGGTGATGTATGTCATCGAGTTCTCGGCACCTGCCGAGACAAACATCGCCTTGAAGGAGGAGGAGAAACGGACCAAATACCGAGATCTCCGGTATGAGCTCCGAGCGCTATACCCAGACTACTCGGTCAAGATGGTCGTCCTGATAATCGGCGTTCTCGGTGGGATGAGGCCTACGCTGCTCTCAGCATTGAAGACCATACCGGCCTGCCAAAAATCAGCCGAATGGTTGGCAGGCCAAATGCAGAAGGCAGTCGTCTTAGGGTCCCTGCGTCTACTTAGGGCACACGATTCTGGAATCTACAACCACTAACCCTGCGGGATGTGGGGAGTGGTTGTAGATAATTCGCTGGCGCTTCCCCTGTGAGAATATCGGAGACACGGGAGAACTGTCCAGCATCGCTAACGCGAAAAAAAAAAAAAATATATAATAATAATAATAATAATAATAATAATGTTTATTTGAGATAATAATATAAATATAAGACAACACTTACATCTAGGGGCTAACCGTCATCCGCCCAGCCTTTGGTGAGTAGCGCCACCACTTACTCCAGCTGGGGGTGCAAAAATTGAACCGGCAGCCCTAGCGCACCCGGGAGGGGAAAGCTCTTCCCCTCTGGTGTCGGTCGTGGGCTTGCTGGGCTAACCACCCACAAGCCCAATACCCGGTTCCTACTGGGCGAGGACAGGGCCCCCACAATCGACCCCGCTCGGATAGGGGTCAAGGGCAAGGTGGTGGGGCCCAACAAGATCGACAGCCCATTGTTGACGACCGCGACGATCAAGGACGCTTTGAGTGGGCAGATGAACTGAGAGACGACCTGATGCAGTGCCACGAAAGCAGTGAGCCCGCACGAAGGGGATACATGGGGCGAATGCATGTGCTGTGGTGTGCAATGCACCCAGAGCACAACGCCTTCACGCCACAAAACCTGCGTGATTATGTATCCCACCTTCGTCGCAGGGGATATGTAAGAACTGCTTCTCAGCCGATGAATGAGGGGGCCGAAGGGCGACCGAATGAACCGGTTGAGGAAGCGGTCCCGCCTGTTCCGCCAACACCAGAAGGTCTCAGTACCAGAAGGGGGTTGCACAATAAAGAACCTCCTGAACCGCAAGATCTGGCCAGAGTGGATGCGGAACTACGTGCAGCGCTACCAGAAGAGGCTGACATCTGGCACATTAATTGTGCCGTGTATGCCGCCGCTCAACGCTTGTCTCACGTGGAGAGGCGGAACACTGTCTCTCCACAGGAAAGAGCGGGACGGCGCATACAGAAGATGGAAGCCAAGATCCGGTCGGCGAGGCAACACGCATCCCGTATCCAATGTGTGATGGAATATATGGCAGCCAATAGGCCTTTTATGCCTAAAGTACGGCGAGTAGCTGCCAACTTAAGACGCGTCCATCACACACTCAATGGGACAGTGCTCCAAACCACCAAACAGCACTGTCTCGACAGGATACGGATGCTAGTGACCTGCAAGAAGTCACTAGTGAGGCGGGCGAGGGGGTTGGCGGAAAATCAACTTTTCCGCAAAAAGCCCTCGCGCCTTTTCGAACCGCCTCAGCGTGTTGCTGAGAATCCACCGACAGCAGACCAGGTTGAGAACTTCTGGAAAGCGTTGTACGAGGAGAAGCTTCCACTCATCAGAGATTCTCCAGCCCTGGCACACTTTGAAACCTTTTGCCAAAGGTTTCGACAACCGCAAGAGGTGTGCCAACCAATAACCCCAGAAGAGGTTCGAAGAGCTCTTGAAGGCTCTAAGAACTTTGCTGCTCCAGGTCCCGACGGGATTAATAACTTTTGGTGGAAAAAACTACCAAGTACCCACCACCATTTGGCCAGAAATTTTAATGCCTGGCTAAGTGGGGAGCAGCAAATTCCTTCTTGGGTTGTTGAGGGGCGGACAGTGCTGATCCCAAAGAACGGAGATTTGTCTGACCCAAAGAATTACCGGCCGATAACCTGCTTAAACGCATGCTACAAGGTGTTCACACGCATTTTGCACATGCGGGTGCTCCACGCAGTTGAACCGGTATACGAACGGATATATGAGCAACGAGGGTCGAAGAAGGGTACCGCTGGCTGCAAGGAGAATCTGCTGATTGACAGGTGTGTCACGCAGGACTCCATGCAGTATAAGCGGAATCTTTCGATGGCCTGGATCGATTACCGCAAGGCATTTGACATGTCATCGCATGAGCTAATTATACACTTGCTCCAATGTCTTGCGGTCCCCGGTCCAGTAGTGAGGTGTATTGAAGAACTGATGCCACTCTGGAGGACTCGCTTTACCATTACATCGGGTAACGATCGAGTCCAGACAGAGCCGGTAACGTTCAGAAGGGGAGTATTTCAGGGAGACTCCCTCAGCCCCCTTCTATTTTGCATCTCACTGCTGCCATTATCCGTTTCGCTCCGAAAAACCCGTGGGTACAACTGCGGTACCCCAGGAGACAGGAGGCATAAGGTCACCCATCTGTTTTATATGGATGACCTTAAACTTTATGCCTCCGGGGAGAGGGACCTGCACCAGTCCCTCAGGGTGGTACAGGAGTACACGCAGGCTATCGGTATGGAGTTCGGGTTAGACAAGTGTGCACTGGTCCATCTTAAGAGAGGACGATGCGGGGACTACGGAGAGGACGCGCAGCTCGTAGACGGAAGCATCTTACATCATCTAGATGTCGGAGAGTCGTACACTCACTTAGGTGTTGAGCAACACTCCACCCAAGAAGTGAGTGTAGTGAAAAACGCTCTCCGCGGCAAGTATCAGCACCGGCTCCGACAGATCTGGTCTTCAGAACTGTCGGGGAAGAACAAGGTGTCTGCAACCAACATGCTTGCCGTTTCGATCCTTCTCTACTCCTTTGGAGTTGTGAAGTGGACTCGAGAGGAGTTGCGTCAACTCGATGTAGGAACCCGCAAGAAGATGTACCTCAATAGGAGTTTACATCCCAAATCGTCCGTTCCACGGCTATACCTCCCGCGACATCGGGGAGGGCGTGGACTCTTGAGTTTGGAGAGTCTCCACAACAGGATGGTTCTGGATGGAGCCTGTAAGGTCATCAGGAGTTCGGATCCCCTCCTCTGCATGGTCCGGAACCATGAAAATGCAGGGGTAGGAGCATTTCTGTTTAAGGCAGCACAGAGAGCAGCTGATGAACTTGGTCTCTCCTTCGACGTCGAGCGGGTAAATCGCGACTCCGTCACCGAGTTGGAACCTGCTCGGCGAAAAGCCCAAATTAAAGCTGCAGAACACAGCATCTTTCTGCAGCTGCACATGGATAAGCCAATGCATGGAGTTTTCTATAAAAATATAGAAAACCTTGGCTTATCCGAAAGGCTGACCTTTGCCTTTTTAAGGTCAGCCGGGCTGAAGTCTGAGACCGAGGGATTCATAATGGCTTGCCAGGATGGTGTATTCAACACTCTGGTCTATCGTAGCCGTGTTATGGGTATAGAGGTCCCGGATGTCAGATGCAGGGCCTGCCGCAGGGCGCCAGAGACTGTAATGCACTTGCTGTCGGCTTGCCCGACATATGCAGTCTCGGCCTATATCCAAAGGCACAACGGAGCATTACGAGTGCTTTATTACCATTTAAGGCACTCGTATGGGATAGACGAGACACCAGTGCTGCCTTATGCTCCGGGGGATATTGAGTCCGTTGTGGGCAATGAGAAGTGTCTAATCTATTGGAACTACTCGTTTCCCACCGTTAGGCAAATACAAGCCAACAAGCCTGACGTAGTTCTCCTCGATCACCAACTCAAGACAATGTTTGTCGAGGAGTTCTCGGCTCCCGCGGAAAACAACATTGTCTTGAAGGAGGAGGAAAAACGGACAAAATATCGAGATTTGTTCTTCGAACTCCGCAGACTTTACCCAGACCATACTGTTAAGTTGGTGGTACTGATAATAGGAGCCCTAGGTGGAACAAGGCACACACTGCTTACGGAACTGAAGATCATACCGGCATGCCGAAACTCGGCAGAGATCTTAGCCGGTAGGATGCAGAAGGCCGTCATCCTCGGTTCGCTACGTCTACTCAGGGCACACGATTCCCGGACCCAGTAGTCACTTACCCCACGGCGTGGGGAGTGGCTACCGGTACTACCAGCTCCCCTCGGTGAGGATCGGAGCCACAGAGAAGGGTGACTGGTTTTTAACAAAAAAAAAAAAATTAAAAAAATAATAATGTTTATTTGAGATAATAATATAAATATAAGACAACACTTACATCTAAATACAAATAAACATGAAAAGAAATCACAGAAGGTTCAATTTAACCTTGAATGTGACTGTAAAAGGGGCATAGAAATTTTTTATTTTTTACAAATTAATGCAATAATTAAAAAAGGATTAATATGCATTTAAGATATCCTATTAGGGAAATAAAATAATAAGAATGCAGAGTATAGACAATCATACTCTGTTTCATATTTTAGGTACTGTTTAATTTTTCAATTTCTAACAATTTTGTAGCATCTTTTTTTTTATTTTTTTTTATTTGCAGTTTTATGTTCGAAGTGTATGGTCGGTTGATAGGGCATATAGTTTTTTAAAATTTGGTAAGTATCACATTTATTTAGCTTTTTTTTAAAGAGTTTTTTAAGTCTAGTAATTTGCGTATTTCAATTCTGGGAGTTTCTGTTATAAATTTTTTTACATATTTCTTAAATATTTTTTTATTTAATAATTTTTTTAATGTTTCAGGTATAAAATTAAACGCCTTGGGTGCTAAGAATACATGGGATCGTTGTCCAATTGTTTTGTATATTTGTTTAACAGGTATTAGGTTGCCTCTGTGTCTGGTGTTATATTCATGTTGTAGAATATTTTTATTTTCAGAGTACTGAACAACGGTCAAACTGAAGAAGAATAGCTGACGTGGATCCATAATTGTCATTTCTCTATATCAGTGGAATAGGTATGATCTTTGTTGTACATAATTTTAAGGATTCTTTTTTGTGTCATTTCTAACTTGTTTAAATGTACATTCATTACGCCTCCCCATCCTATTATGCCATATTTAATGTGTGGCTCTACAAGGGCCGTGTAAATTATTTTTAAGTGTTTAATATCTAGTACTTGTTTTAGAAATTTAAAAAGATGGATATGTATTCTTAGTTTCTCTGTAACATGGTTTACTTGTTTGTCCCATCTTAGATGACAGTCGATAATTAATCCTAGGTATTTATGATATGTTTGAGAAGATATTAAAAACCTATTCTGTTGATCATCTTTTATTTCTAGGGATTTGAAGTGTGGTAGGAAGCAACTATACGAGGTAAAAGGTACAAACACTGTTTTTTCAAAATTCAGCGAGAGAAGCTTATTATCGAACCATGCTTTTATATTTTCAAAGTCATTCTGCACCTTTTCCCGCAAGTTGTTCCAGGTATCACTTTCATAGAAAATTGCTGTATCATCAGCAAAGCTGATGATGGTACCCTCCGAGTTAATTTCAAACAAATTGTTAAGGTAAATGATGAACAAAATGGGGCCCAATATGGTTCCTTGTGGTACACCAAATTCAATT
The DNA here is from genome assembly GCA_963583905.1 of Stenurella melanura. Classification (NCBI taxonomy): domain Eukaryota; kingdom Metazoa; phylum Arthropoda; class Insecta; order Coleoptera; family Cerambycidae; genus Stenurella; species Stenurella melanura. Next base: position 89,893,249 of record OY757310.1, read on the forward strand.
GTTGTGAAATTACTTCTATAGTTACCGATTTCTACACATTGTCTCCTATTTGATAGGTAACTATGCATTAATTTGAGTGCTGTACCTCTAATACCGATGTCATCTAAGTTTTGCAGTAATAGCGTGTGGCTAATTGTATCGAATGCCTTCGCTAAGTCTAAGAATAAACATAGCGAAGGTTTAGAGTTATCAATAGCTTCGCACATTTCTAAAACCGGCGTTCGTGATCGAATTCTGAACAACTGTCTGTCTGTCCGTCCGTCCGTTGCGTTTCTAGTCAGCACGACAATTTAAGAAGTTAGCTAAAGGAGGAACCCTATTGCTTTAGAACAAACTCGATCAATAAATAAAAATGTTACTAATTATCTAAATTAAAAAAAAAACAATTTGTTTAATGTTTTGTAATTAAACAAAAAATGTCTAAAATCAATATTATTTACAAAAAAATTGCGAAGAGTATCCTACAGGATGTGCAACAATTATATAAAAATTACAGTAAATCGGTGAAGAATATAATGATCAGCTTGTTAATTATTGCTATCGATTAGCCTACTCTGTTGTCATATCTTTACCAGCATGTCTGTACCTGTATTATATTATGCAATTTTTCGAAATATTTTAAATAATATCAAATATTTTTTGTTTATAATGTTACCGTAACTTGAAATTCCTGGCGTGAAAAATTTCGACAAAGGTAGTAACATAACATTTACTTCTTTTACGGATTTTTTTCCTATCAATCATCAATTAAAATATCTCTCGACAGTTCTTTAGCATTTCAGTGTTCTATTATAAAGGATGCGACACATTAAAAGGATATGCATGATTAACTTTGGAGAAGGTTTCACCTTCATAGCTCACAGATGTGGCCATGAGAATATTATAAGGGTGTTAAAATTTCTTATGGCGCCGTCTAAATATTGTATGTCCTAGAGCCGTCTTAAAATAATTGGCTAGATCAGAATATAATAATGAGTTTAATAAATTCATATCCGTAAAAAATATAATTAAATTACTAATCACTTTACTAAATTATAATTGTTGTAAAATTTGGTGTGGTACAAGTATATTATATAAATTAAGGATGACGTTTTATATAAAAAAATCGGTAAAGGTATTTATATAGAACTTCCTTCTTTAATTATGCAGGGTCACTCTACAAAATCATTAATTAAGAAATGACATAGGAGAATAATAATCCGAATGTAGTACTACTATTGCTACAAAAAATGTACTCAGTAGTCATCCGACAGAAAAAATAAATAATAAATAATATAAGTAAAAATACTTTTTCAAACTTCTAGCATAGTTGAATTATCTTAGAATAACTATCCTGTATATTCTTCATCAAAAGTATAATAGGTATCTTCCTTACCAATTGTGTTAACTATATGCCAAATATTACTGTGATTTGTTACATTTTTTTCATTATTTATTCTCTCACACACAAAAGTGACGACGATGATCTCGAGTCCAAGGCTGGTGTGAAAAAGAAGAGCGACTTGCTTCAGCAGTTGTTGAAGCCCGAACGAGATAATGAAGAAGACAAAAAGAATGATCTTCAATCTCAAGACGCATTGCTTAAGAACTTAGGATTTCCGCCTTGTTCCCCGAGTAGAGGCAGGAGTAGAAAGAGGTCTAACGATGATAAGGATGATAATCCAAATTATCCCAAAATATACAGGTTCACCCTGTATATTTTCTAGTGAAATTTTACCAGAGCTGGATAAAGTATTCTGACAAAGTGCTTTAAGTACCAAGTACCGATCACTTAGCTAGAGTGTCAAGTACTTTTATTTACAAAAGTGCTTCAATTACCAATTACAGTACTTGAAAAGGTAAAGCACCAAGTACCAAGCCCCCAGAGAGTACTACAGGTACAAATATGTAAGTAACAACTTCAATCTATTTATTATCCTATTTGTAAAAGTTCGTTTATTGGAATGGGGAATATAATACCTATGAATCAGCGGTAATGTGGGATTAAAACACAAAGGCAATATTATTTTCACACCCACACCTTGCACACCTTTATGATATAATGATCATGAAAAATTCAGGAAAAATAAACGCTGTAAAAGAAAATTATTTATGTATTTATTACTTAGAATACTAAGTCGTGTAATAATATACATAGTACATATTAAAATTAAAATAAACATTTCATATAAAAAAAATTATCTAAGAAAGCAAAACCTATACTGTACTAGTAATAGTGGAGTAAAAATAAATTTCTTAAAAAGTGTTTGGGGGGACATATTACATGAAAAAAAACGATTTACATCAAATGAGCAACATGCATGAATTTTAGAAATGCAATAATTTATTATTTTTTCGTTATATATGTTATATAAGTTGACAAAGTAATGAAGAAAAGGTATAAAAAAATGTGTAGCCTAAATAAACGACTTTGAAATTCAAAATTTTATGGGAACATATCCACGTGACTGAAAACACTACGCTATTGGTCTGACGCCATTCGGCATAATGCCTAATGGTCTTCTATCTGCCAAGGGGTTAAATCGTAAATTGTTTTGTGTTTTGTAAATGTGTATTGATATTTTCATAAATCATTCATTTATTTATCTATTTTAATTATTAAGTGGTAAAAATGACGGACAGTGGGTTTTTACGGGGCCAGAGTGACAATTTGCCCGTTGTTGATATGTTTATGATGACAAACTTTTTTGCTACTAATACTGATTTTATTAGTGCAGAAATTGGAGGTACTAAAGCAACAAGGTATGTGTCATTCATTATTCTAAACATTAATTCAATTGTGCCCATTTTTATCATTTTACTGTAGTTAAATATAACAAATTATTTATGTACCTAACCTCAAAATAGGTGAACAAGGCTATGTTTTAATGTTATATTAATTAATATTCTTCATCTTAGAATGCTTTACTTTTTTATATAATAAATACCTCCCGTCACTTACTAAGTACGTACTTTTAGGTAGGTAGGTACATTAATAGTAAAAATAACTGTTGACATACGTAGGTATATATAAATATATAACTGGATAATATGTAGAACGTCGAGAAGTTACATTATTTCCACCGTTCTTATAGACCTACGGCCAAGGGGCAAATAAGTTACCTCATCGGGTACAAAAGGTTTGAGTTTTTGTAGTAAAAGTACCACATATAAGGTGCAAAAAACCGGCCGTCTGCCGGGGCTCAGTGGTCAACTTCTCATTATGACAGCTTGTCAAAAAGGCGAAAAAAGTCGCTAAAGTTACCTCATTGGGTACATGCTTAAAAACGTGACAATTTACTGGGAAAACTATTACAATTCTTATTTTGTTTGGCAGACGTCAGTATTTGAACGCATACGTAGAGCAGACGCCCGTCGCGACGCCCAAAATTCCAACGTTTCTTACCTCATGAGGTACATGTACAAACCTGGGTTCAAATCAAAGGTCTTTTTATGTAGATTATAAATATTTTTGAAAAAGATCGACAGACGGTCAACCATAAAGAGCAGACGCTGTGCAAATTATGTAGGAGTAAAAATGAAATTTCATTAATCTCAAACACTAAAATACATTAAATTCGAGCTTTTATTCTTTAGGTATAGGAAACGAAACGTAAAAAAATATTAATTTTTTTTACACCTATGACCGAGGGCGCTGCTATCGTTCCGCGGTAGCGAAAAAGGCAATTCAGTCACGTGTAGACCCGTAGATGACCAGGCACGGTACTTGCGTAGAGAGTGTAGTGATATACAATAACCATAACAAACAAATAACAATACGATAATAATAATTCTGAATAAAAGTTGTGTGGTTGGATTGATCGATACTTGATTAGCTCTAGTCGAGAAAAGTGTTAAGGTTTTAACAATCCGTAGGTATCCGTAATTTTTCTGGTAAAATAACTTCCTTTCTCTTTAAAAGTGAATTATTTACTATTTCTTTGCTTATAGTAATGAAACATATTCTTTATAGGATTTTGCAAACAGCGGAAAAAACTATCAATGAGAAATAAAAGAAAAACTACATGTAGAAATATTAATGAAATCTTTGCATTCTTTCGATAACCTGAACTCTGGTTATGCTAGCAAATTAAAATCCTAATATTTCTTATTTGATATTCTCATTATAACACTAGGGGACTATGTTGGATGCTAGTGTTATAATGGGAATGTCAAATGAGAAATTTTAGGATTTTAATTTGCTAGCATAACCAGAGTTTAGGTTATCGAAAGAATGTAAAGATTTCATTTATATTTCTACATATAGTTTTTCTCTTAGTTCTCATAGATAGTTTTTCCGCTCTAGCATTAAAAGCTATAATTAACGAAATTGAAAATAATATAAATCCGTTTAATTCCGAAATCGATAAAAGCAATCTCTTTAATGTGTCCACTGGAAAATCAGCAACTGAGACAACCAGAAAGTTTTTACTAGATATAACATCTATCGGTGAAACAAGGAGAAATACTTTCATTAAAGAGTGTTCCGTAGATTCAAAAAAATTTGAAGATACCATTAGAAAACAGCCTATATCAACATTTGCCTCCGACAATAAAGCCAAACTGAAGAAAGGCGATGGAAAAGTAGTAGAAGAAGTTATATTTGAACGTGACTTAATGAGTAGAATCTTAGCCTTATCGTTAGAGAATAAAATTGACCTTGTAACTATATTGTCCTTTCCATTAACTCCATTCCTACGTTCATTGTGCCATATGGATGGTACCATGAATAGGACACACAAATAATACTTGTAATAGTTTTCCTAGTGCATTGTCAAATTTCCGAACATGTACTTAATAAAACTATTTTGCTATTGCAATTTTTATTTATTGTTATGTATTGCTGTTGATTCTTGTATACGAAGTTTTTTTTGCTTACATAATTACGGAAGTCTGACAAACAAGATAATAGGTGTAATAGTTTTCCTAGTGTATTTTCAAATTTCCGAATATGTACTCAATAAAACTCTGTATCGAATTTGGCATTATTCTTTAAGGTTACATTTTCTAGAGCGTCTGCTCTTTATGGTTGACCGTCTGCCGATCTTTTTCAAAAATATCTATGATCTACATAAAAAGACCTTTGATTTGAACCCAAGTTTGTACATGTACCCCATGAGGTAAGAAACGTCGGAATTCTGGGCGTCGCGACGGGCGTCTGCTCTACGTATGCGTTCAAATACTGACGTCTGCCACACAAAATAACAATTGTAATGGTTTTCCCAGTTAATTGTCACGTTTTTAAGCATGTACCCAATGAGGTAACTTATTTGCCCCTTGGCCGTAGGTCTATTATACATTTATACATTTTAATTCAAGGTTCCTATAACAGAAATTAGTAAACTTTTGTATTCCTATAAATAGGAAAGTGACCAAATTCACCATGATATGTAAACAAATTATCACAATAATATTAGGGTCAGGTACATATTTTCATAATATTATTATAAAATAATTAGTTTTAATGGGTAAATTTACATTAAAATGATCCTGGCAGCAATATAATCTTGAGGAGGTCTCATCTCATAGCTCTGCACCATTTCTTCCTAACTTTATCGCGTCTAGGCACATTAAAAAATTGCTTTTCTAGAGTTTTTATTGTAGTATTTGTACATTTGGGCACAATACAATATTTATAGCTACTTTTCTTTGCATTTTTCATAACACAACATAAATAATGTGTACACATTCGCAATCACAATACGTTTTCCGTCGGTGCGATGTGCCCGATGACGTCACACACAAGTAGCGCGGAAACTTCTCCATTTAAACGCAGTTAAATTGACAGCTGCAGTAAATATTTTTTTTAACCTTTAATTAGAACATAAAATAAAAATAAAATACTGGAAAAATAATGTTTTTTAGTGATCTGTTCATCTGTGATGTTTAAAAAAATTATGCATTTTGCTCATTAGCCGAGTTTTTGATAAGTTGTAGTTTGTAGTTCAAATCATTCTGAAGAAAAAGTTCTTTTGGCAAAACTTCAAATTATGAACAGACGTCCTTAATTTTTCTAAAACTTACCTTTTCTATATTTCACACAAAATACAGTACAAAATATATAATGACAAAAAAATGAATAATGGCAATAACAGGACTGGTGATCACACACTTGCATCACCTCACCAACTATGACTATGGATAACTAAACACTGAATACCAGCTGCTTTGTTTTCCTATTAGTTCCTGTGTTCCTGACAATTCACGATGAGACTTGCCTAGAAGGGCTTTGAATGAATTTTAAAAAGAGCTTGCAAGTACTTTAGAAATACTGCAAGCACTTCAAAAGGACTTCAATTACTTTCCAAAGAAATTGAAGAACTTTCGAAAGTAATTGAAGCCTATGAAAGGGCTTTAAAGCCCCAAGTACTTATGCAAAGGAATTCAAATGTCAAGTACCAAATACTCTTTCTTAAAAGTAATTGAAGCACAGTGCTTGAAGCCCTAAAAGTACTTCAAGTACTACTCAAAGCAATTTACCAGAGTACTTTACCCAGTAATGAATTCTACCCATTTCTTCGCTGGCTGTAGCGCAAACAATCTACCAAATTTGACTGTTCTCCCTCAAATAAATTTTTAGATATGGCGCCAACAGACAGACAACAGATCGACAGACAGACATATAGACAGACAAATGGAATAAAAACATCTTAATTTTCGTAATGTACATAGTCTGAAACGTGAAAATCCGAAGGAATCTCGGAGGGTGATATTTTCACAAATAATACAAAACTTCCCTTCGGTAAGCGAGAGAAGTAAAACTGCATGGTTTCTATTTCTATTACTACATATTCCAAATTTAACGTGTCATGTTTATACAAATATTAATTATTAAATGTAATGAAAGTCTTAGGTTTTCTTTTGTCTTTTTTTTGTTTATTTAAAATTATACAAATTAATGTTTTACATGGCAGTGTGTAGTATGATGGTACATAAAAAGATAACAAAAACAACATTTGTTTTATTCGAGGCAGGGAAAAAATTAGGTGAGGAGAGACTGTGCGTGAAATACCCCATTTTTCCGAGGGGGAATTGAAAGTCGCATTCGTTAGACTAAAAAGCGGTAAAGTCCTGGGCCCAGATTATATTCCACCGGAGATCGTCAAAAGAGTAACGGAGGACTACCCTGAAGTAGTGCGATAAACCGGGCGCTCCAACAAGGAGATTTTTCCACTCGATGGAGGAAAGGAAGATTGATCTTAATCTCAGAAAAGAATAAATGATCGGATGAACCATCCTCCTATAGACCTATTTGTCTCCAAAATGGGCTAGGAAAACTGCTGAAGTAGGTTCTCCTAGGAAGGCTGAAGAGGGAGATTGAACTCAAAAACGACCTCTCCAATGCTCAGGTCGAATTTCGAAAGGGAAAGTCCCTGGTCTACGCTGTAGCAAGGACCACTGGAATTGCACGTCAGGCCATGGAATCCATAAAGATGCGCCTAATAATGACGAAGGACATCAGGAACGCCTTTAATTCTGTCGGGTGGGTAGAGATAATTCAGAGACTATACAGAATATGAGTGGCACCTTATCTGATTAGGATTCTAAGGAACTTTCAAGATAGGATGAGGGACTAGAGACCGAGAACGCAGTGGAATGTGGAAGGTTGACCTGCAGAGTCCCACAGGGAGCAGTCATAGGGTCAACCTTGTGAAATCTCATGTTCGATGGCATTTTACGGCTGACAAATGGAATCACCCTAACGGTAGATGCCGATGATCGAGGCCATTCCCGTCACTGGAAGTCGGACGGTAGATATAGAGCAGAAGGCGAATCGGACCATTAGTAGGTAAGAAAGATAGTTGCAGGGTATTAAATTGGAGCTATCTCCAGAAAAAACTGAGGCTTTCATAGTCACGAAGAAGAAAATCTTGGTAATTACCATCGAGATCCGAAGAGTAAAAGTAAGACCCGGAAATATACTGAAATACGTACGGTATCTGGCTGAATCCAAAGCTTACCTTCAGCCTCCATTCACGAAGATGGACGAGGAAACAGGAAAGACTGCGACAGCGTTATGCAGAATGAAGCGAAACACAAAAGGCCCAATCCTCCTGTACGCGGCTCTAATACGGGAACATGCGATGGGAGTGGAAAGAGCACGGATAAAGATGGCTAGAGTGCAACGCTGTGCTATGCTTCGAATATGTACTGCCTGCAGAACCATCTCATACGATGCGGTTCTAGTGACAGCCGACATTCCTCAACTGTCTTTATTAGCAAAGGAGAGACATGAAGTACACGAAGGGAGAGATAAGGCAGACGCTGGATAAAACCTTTTGAGAGCGTGGCAAATGTCATGGGAGGACTCCCATGGGTAAATCGATGAAATGGACGAAACAATTCATACTGGACGTCAGAATATGGACAGATAGAAAACACGGGTAGGTTAGCTACTATCTCACACAGGTCTTGACCGGACATGGGTATTTCGGAAAATACCTACATAGGTTTTGCAAAGCTGGTAGTGACGAGCTGGTAGTTGCGGTGAGAGCGATAAACCTGAACACACAATTTTCATGTGCAATCGGTGGACAGACGAGAGGGAACAGATTCATCAACAACGAGCCTAATTGCAACGGCAACATCAATATCACGAGACATTCCAAATTGAATTAGAATAGCAACCTGTTGCTCTTACATTGCAGCTAGTCATCTAAATCTGAATTCAAATCTCGAATTGTAAAGGCAGCACATAAACCCACTAATATGTTTGACTTGCCCAACTATCGCAGAAGCTTGCAATAAAAACATTTTAGCGAGGTCCTTGTTTTGTGTTTAGTATGAATGAACTACGAAATAAAATAAATACTTATTTGCTTTGACAGCGTTTGCATTTTAACTGAAAGGTGAGCAGTAATGGGAAAGAAACACTTTCTATTCGAGAATATATTAGACTATGGCGGAATCATCAGGTCGAGTTAAATAGTTAGGCATTTTCAGAGTAGCTGATAGTGAATCTGATGTCAAAAGTTGAAGATTAAAAATGGCGAATTCAATAGGGCTGCCATAATCGTGTAACTGTCGTGGAAATACATGAATTTGCCCGCTGAAAATGGTGGACAACTATTAAATACGACGAATCTAATAGGGCTGTCATAATTTCATAACTTTTGTAGATTAACATGAAATTAGGCCACTGAAAAAGGTGAACAAATGCCCTTATAGTACGATCTAAATATTTTATATAATTTATATTAATTATTAGCTATTTTTTTAAAAATAAGTCTTAAAACATTCATAATTTTTTCTACACCTATTTAATTATATGACAATTATTAGCATATCATACTTATAATTGACTATAGTGAATTATCGATTCATAATATACTGCATCCGGCCAATGACAAGTACAAATTCTATAATTTACTGTTCACTGATCCAATGATATTTTAAATCGAGCGCGATCAACTCTTGCTGTTGCGGCTAACAATCAACTAACGTGACAGCCAAGTGTACAGCCATATTGTTTGTTTACGTTTTCTAAGGCGCCAAGACCCACTTCTTGCAAGTAGGTGCGATTAATTTTATCAAATTTGAGTCTAGTTTATTTATTTAATAGGTGTAGAAAAAGCATTCGCGATTATGACCATTATTCACTCAGAAGATTTGCGCCACTCGCCTAACGGTTCGTGGGCTCAAACATCATCATCGTGAACAATATTCATAGTCGCACATATAATAATATACTATTATTTACCGCCCATTATAGACATACGTCATATCAGGTACTATGGATTTTTTACTCCTCTTCCACCACATTAAACCAATGAAACTTGGACGCGTTGAAGCTCAATCAGTAACGTATATTTCAATGGCATATGGGGGTTACTCCAGCAAGGATACTTACCCTTATGCACGAGGGTGAAAATTATTTTTGTATGTTTCTGTTGAGATTGAAATAGTCACAGATGACCCTTGATTTTCAAGTCACTTGATAGGATAAAATGTGTACCAAATTTTAAGGCAATTTATTAATTAAAAATGGAAGAAAATACAATTTAAAGGTAAAACAGGTATTTCAGTCAATTTCCCAACAAGCAAAATTTAAACGTTATACAAAGATTTCATTTTAATGCAATTTTATAAATGTAATAAAATAGCAATAAAACGAAATTGTTGTAGAAATGTAGCCAAGGCCTTCGACAGGGTTTGGCATGAAGTTCTCCTGGCGAAGATGTTGTCGATGGGTTACCCTGTTGGCATAGTCAAGCTTGTGAGATCCTACCTTCATCGGAGGCAACTCCGTGTGAAGATTGACAAGCTGTCAAACTACAGGCCCATGGAAGCAGGTGTACCGTAGGGATCGGTACTCTCTCCCCACCTGTTCACCATCTACACCTCCGACATGCTAAGAATCGCAAGGACCTCTTTGGCGCTCTACGCAGACGACACGGCCATAATCGCAAGATCATGGAGTGCAAGACTTGCCACCCGCAACCTCCAGGATGCAGTATCCCTTCTGAAAGAGTGGTGCAACAAGTGGAAAGTCAAAATCAACGCTGCGAAGAGCAAAGCCATCCTCTTCAAGAGAGTGTCAGGAAGCAAACTCTCATAGGACACGTCTCCTTGAACGGCGAGAACATTCAATGGCACGATACTGTCAAGTACCTTGGCGTTATCATAGATCGAAGCCTGACGTGGAGACAGAACACGGAAGAGATAATACAGAAAGCGAGGACGAGGAGGACTCTACTTTACCCTATGATAGGTAGACAGAGCCAACTCAACCTGAGGAACAAGCTCACGCTTATCAGGACCTTAATTGCACCTATTCTGACCTACGTTGCCTGGAGATACCAAGCAGCCACTCATCCGAAGAGAATATAAGCCGTGGAAAACGTCGCACTTCGGTGCGCCGTGGATGCACCATGGTTTGTCAGAAACGCCGACATTTTCAGAGACCTGGAATACACCCCAGTAACTGAAGCCATCCGGGACAGAGCGAAGAACTTATACGCCCGTGCAGCAGAGCATAGGAATCCGCTGGTCAGACAGGAGGCTGACTATGACCCCAACGACGCTCCAAGGCACAAGAGGCCGAGGCTCTAGATCCTGGATAATGGGTAAGTATAACTAACTCTTTATCTGTTTCAGCCCGATCAAGCCACACCGCAATGAGACAATGACCAAAAACATCCAATACCCGATCCCGGGGGTACCAAGCAAACAACCAGCTCGGTACCCTTACCCTAGTCAGTGCCGGCTTCTGACGCTAAGAAAGCGTCTCTGGCCGAACACAATCCTGAACTACACAGTTCACACTTCCTTCCGACGAAATCGGAGCACATGATGCCAATTGGCACCCTGGGCTTCCGACTAGTCAACACCCCCAAATTCCTTTCAAACTCCGAGAGGGCTCGATAACAGCCGTTCCCTCTCACGACAGAGGAAAGACGCTCCCGGGAGCCTATTAATGCCAGCGAAGAAAGAAGACCAAGACAGAAAAGCGCCAGAAGAAACCAACCAGCTGGCGGGGTTCAACAGCCAGGATCAGGGGAGGTTTGCTAACATCGCCAATACCGTCCGCATTTGCAGGGGGGATAGGCGAAAAAGCAGGCCCACCCCTTACGAGGCCGGTCCAGGTTTACAGCGATAATTGGGGCAAAGAGGTCAACCTCCACCCCTAATCGTCCGAGACCGACATCTTTAGTCAAGAATATTGGCGTTGTAGAAATGACAATTATAAAGCAAATTTGTTTATTGGGTTTGTGGAAGTGATTCCCGCTATAAAATGCAATATTAAGGCGGCTATAGACGTAACTGCATATTTGAACGGTATGCATTCGAAGTTTATTGTACAAGTATACTGAAACTCGCACAATTTTTATAATACACACGTTCCAGTATACTTGTGCAATAAGCTTACGTATGCATACTGTTCAAGTATGCAATTACGTCTATAGCCGCCTTTAGGTTACCATTCCAGTTCCATAAATACGGAGACACTATCCAATGGCTTATCCTGCTTTGCACTTTTATAGTCTTCAATATGCGGTATGTCAAGCTCCCGATGGGTTTTATTTTACTGTCTGTCGGTCTGTCGTTCTGTCTGTAACTTTCTTTGTCCGCACGTTTTCTCCGGAACGGTTTAAGATATAGATTTGAAATTTGGTACACGTATATATTATAACGAGATCTGGAACTTGATTGTTGTTTGAACATATCGGGTGAAGGGTTGGAGGGAAAATAGGGGTAAATAGGGGGAAATAAGTAAAGCAAGCTGGTAAGAGCGCAGAAACTTGAAACTTAGCGCATGTATTAGAAGCCAAGGCCTCAAATTTGTTTATAACATTTTCCATCCCAGCCCCACCCTCCATTATTAAAGGGGTTGATAAATAAAATTGAGATATTCACTTGAAATTTGATATATGTATATATTTTAATGACATCAGGAACTAGATTAATTATATTTTGGGATTATTCCGTTGGAGGGTTGGGGGTTAAATAGGAATAAATAGGGGAAAATAAGTAAAGCTGGTAAGAGTATAGACACTTGAAATTCGGTGTATGTACTAGAAGCCAAGGCCTCAGATTTTTTTGCAATATTTTTCAACCCTTCATCACCCCTACTTCATTATTAAAGGGGTTGATATATTCACTTTAAATTTGGTACAGGTATGTATTATAACGACATCTGGAACTATGTTGTATTTTGAGATGATTCCGTTGAAGGGCTGGGGGTTAAATAGGGGTAAATAGAGGAAAATAAGAAAAGCAAGCTAGTAAGAGTACAGAAACTTGAAATTTGGTGTATATACTAGAAGCCAAGGCCTCAAAATCTTTTATAATATTTTCCATCCCCACACCACCCCCTCCATTATTAAAGGGGTAGATAAAATAAAATTGAGATATTCACTTGAAATTTGGCACATATATATTCTACTAACATCTTGAACTAGATTATAGTTTGAGACTATTCTGTTTAAATATTAGGGGTTAAATAGGTGTAAATATGGGAAAATAAGTAAAGCAAGCTGGAAAGAGTACCTAAAGAAACCTGAAATTCGGTGGATGTACTAGAAGCCAAGGTCTCAGATTTTTAAAGATATTTTTCAACCCCCCCACCACCCCAACTACATTATTATAGGGGTTGATAAAAGAAGATTGAGATATTCGCTTGTTTGGTACAAGTCTGTATTATAACGACATCTGGAACTAGATTGTATTTTGAGATTTATTTATTTATTTATTGCATACACTGTTCAACAGGTAAGATACCCAATTATAGAACAGGAATAAAGGCATACAAAGTATTAATTACATAATATACAACAACATAGAAAGAAAGTAAAATAAGGAAAAAAATTACTTAAATGTACGAAGTATGAATAACTAATGATACGAAGAAAGAGAAAAAAATAACATGGGAAATGTTTAAATATAAAAACTATATATACATATATACACATATGTGATTCAAAGCAAATTAAGAAAAACAAAGACACTCACTGGTTATTTAATTTAGAACATTTTGTTTTATGTCACTAAGGCTGCAATTAAAAATATCGAAGTCGTTACATAATTTGTTAGAAGTACTGCAAATCGTATATAAAGGTGAATTATTTAGTACGTTGGTACGCGGCGTAGGTAAATAGAACACTTGGTGATTACGAGAGGTTAATCTGGGAACGTGAAGATTAAGCTTACTAATTATTTCGGGTGCGTCAAAATCATTTTGTAGTAATTTAAACAAAAATACTTGAGAAAAGTACGTACGCCTATCCTCAAGAGTAGTCATAGAATATCTTTCAAGCAAGTTACTGTGCGGAAAACCAATCACTGGATAGGTACCGTCGGATTTGAACCACAGTAATTTAAGAAATCTACGTTGAACTACCTCCAAGTTATTCTTGTGAACATCATAACTGGAACTCCAAATTAGCGATGCGTACTCAAGTTTCGATCTGACGAAGGATTGATAAAGAATTTTCAGAGTATCAGTATTAGTGAACTCTCGACTAGTACGAACGATGAATCCAAGGGCTTTGGAGGCTTCGGACACAATGGTATCGATATAATCAGTGAAGGATAATTTACTATCAAAAGTTACGCCGAGGTCGCGAAATGTTATAGGTCTTTGAAGTATGACATTATCTAACCTGTAATCAAAAATAAAAGGTGATGTTTTTAAAGAAAAGGACATTACGTTACATTTACTAGGATTCATGAATAATTTATTTACTATACACCAGGTGTTTATTTTGTCAAGAGAAGTCTGAAGTTGAAAACAGTCATCGATTTCATCAATTACTGTGAAAATTTTTAGATCGTCGGCATATAAAAGGTGAGGCAAATTAATTTCGTTCACTATGTCGTTAATACATATGTTAAAAAACAAGGGCCCCAGAATAGATCCCTGGGGAACTCCAGATGTGGCAGCAAATTCGATCGATTTGAACCCATTTAATGCAACGTACTGACTCCTATTCATTAAATAAGATTTAAACAAAAGGAGCAAAGAATATGAGAAGCCGATTTTTTCTAATTTATTAAGTAACAACTGGTGATCAAGTCTATCAAACGCTTTGGAGAAATCGGTATATATGACATCTACCTGCCCACGTTCATCTAGGGATTCAGAAATATATTGAGTTACACAGAATAAATGTGTTGTTGTTGAACGCCCTTTCATAAATCCATGTTGATTAATAGAGATTTTGGTGTTAATCGAATGATATATTCTATCATGAAGTAATATTTCTAAGACTTTACAGAAGTTACAAATTACAGAGATTGGTCTGAAGTTCTCAATATCAAGTTTGTTTCCCTTTTTGAAGATGGGACATACTTTGGAATATTTCCATAGGTCAGGAAACAGGCAGTTTTTTAAGATTAAGTTAAAAATTTGAGTTAGAGGATATGCAAAGATGATAGCGCAATCCTTTAATAAAAAAGCTGGAATGGAATCAGGATCGGTCGTCATTTTGGGTTTAATTCGTTTTAGTGCCCGAATAACCTCATCTTCACTGAAAGAGTTTATGCTAACAATAGGGTTATTGTTAGGTATATCGGTCTCAAAGTGATGTTCCTCGATATCTAATGAAGACTCATTATAAGATTGACCGAAATAATTGGCAAATGCATTTAGTATATCAGAGGGATTGTTTAGCGAAGATCCCTCGAAGAACATCTCTTCAGATACACTGGCCGACCCTTTTCTACTTTTGATGAAAGCCCAAAATTTATTGGGATCATTTTTTATATTGTCTTCAGAGTTCTACACGAAATTTCCGTAGGCTAAATTGGTATAATATTTTATTTCCCTTCTGATGTTTTTGAGGTTATTGTGTATAAGTGGATCACTGGTTCTTGCATACTGTCTCCTAAGACCGATTGTGAAAGCCGTTACTTTGTGATAGTTAATCATGACGATATGAGAAGGAAAACTGCTTTGTTTTCTACCACTAAAATTTATTGTAACATACACGTTACTGCAGTTTCGGTACTTTAACGTACCATTTTCAAACGTTGATTCAAATGAATGAATTTACAAAGGGTTGTGTTAATTTATACTAAGTACCTAATTACATTATTCTGGGTATTAATTTATCAGATATTAGAAAGCAATAAATATTAAGAATTTTGAATAAGAAATAAATTATGTAAATAAGTTTATAAGGGATTATTTTAATACATTAAACAGATATTAGAAAGCAATAAATATTAAGAATTTTGAATAAGTAATAAATTATGTAAAGTTTATAAGGGATTATTTTAATACATTAAACAGGGTGGATTGATATAGGTCCAACTGGTCATTTAGAAGTTTATTTTCGGGATTTTTGTTATATTTGATAATTTCTATTGATTCTAGTAAATTTAATTTAAAACCTTTATCTTTCACATGTAATATCTTTAGGTCGTTTACATCCGGAAATTTGTGATTTGTTTCTAAAATATGATTTGCAAAGTTTGAATCTGTTTTTTGGAAATTAAAACACCGTAAATGTTCTTTATATCTAATTTCGAATGAACGACCAGTTTGACCTATATACAAGGCATTACAATCTGGACATGTAATTTTATAAACTCCTGATTTTTTTAGAGGATCGGTTTTATCCTTAGTATTGTACAAAATATTGGATAATTTGAAAGCTGGTCTAAAACTAACTTTCAGGTTATGAGTTGACAAAATGTTACCAATTCTCTCAGATATGTCACCGTAGTATGTTAGGGATACGTATTTTTTACTGTTACTACTTTTAATATGTGGGTATATACTGGAACAAGCTAATTTAAATTGTTTTTTGTTAATTAAATTTACTATTGTTCTTTCCTGAAAACCGTTATTTAGGGCTATTGACTTTATGGTATCTAATTCTGTTCTGAAAGAGGTAATGATAAAGCTCTATGAATCATGGAATTATATGCTGCTAGTTTATGAGATTTGGGGCTACGTGAATAATTTGAGATTGTAGTATCTGTAAAGGTTGGCTTCCTATAAATATTAATGTGAATTTTATTTTTGTGCGTTAGGGTTAGATCCAGAAAATTGATTTTATTATCTTTCTCTGTCTCCACTGTAAATTTAATAGTAGGGTGAATGTTATTTATGTAATTTAGAAATGTACTTAGTTGTCTCTGTGTCCCTGTGAAGCAGGCTAATATATCATCTACATATCTAAACCAAAATTTTATATGTGTTTTTCCTAGCTGAGAGTTGGTAATTTTTTCCTCTAAGTGAGACATAAAGATATCTGCCAGAAGGGGGCTCAATGGAGATCCCATAGCTAACCCCATATTCTGAATGTAATATTTATTGTTATATTGGCAATAGTTTTGGTCAATGCATAAATCTAAAGCTAATACATATTACATTCAGAATATGGGGTTAGCTATGGGATCTCCATTGAGCCCCCTTCTGGCAGATATCTTTATGTCTCACTTAGAGGAAAAAATTACCAACTATCAGCTAGGAAAAACACATATAAAATTTTGGTTTAGATATGTAGATGATATATTAGCCTGCTTCACAGGGACACAGAGACAACTAAGTACATTTCTAAATTACATAAATAACATTCACCCTACTATTAAATTTATAGTGGAGACAGAGAAAGATAATAAAATCAATTTTCTGGATCTAACCCTATCGCACAAAAATAAAATTCACTTTAATATTTATAGGAAGCCAACTTTTACAGATACTACAATCTCTAATTATTCACGTAGCCCCACTAGCAGCATATAATTCCATGATTCATAGAGCTTTATCATTACCTCTTTCAGAAGAAAATTTAAGAACAGAATTAGATACCATAAAGTCAATAGCCCTAAATAACGGTTTTCAGGAAAGAACAATAGTAAATTTAATTAACAAAAACAATTTAAATTAGCTTGTTCCAGTATATACCCACATATTAAAAGTAGTAACAGTAAAAAATACGTATCCCTAACATACTACGGTGACATATCTGAGAGAATTGGTAACATTTTGTCAACTCATAACCTGAAAGTTAGTTTTAGACCAGCTTTCAAATTATCCAATATTTTGTACAATACTAAGGATAAAACCGATCCTCTAAAAAAATCAGGAGTTTATAAAATTACATGTCCAGATTGTAATGCCTTGTATATAGGTCAAACTGGTCGTTCATTCGAAATTAGATATAAAGAACATTTACGGTGTTTTAATTTCCAAAAAACAGATTCAAACTTTGCAAATCATATTTTAGAAACAAATCACAAATTTCCGGATGTAAACGACCTAAAGATATTACATGTGAAAGATAAAGGTTTTAAGTTAAATTTACTAGAATCAATAGAAATTATCAAATATAACAAAAATCCCGAAAATAAACTTCTAAATGACCAGTTGGACCTATATCAATCCACCCTGTTTAATGCATTAAAATAATCCCTTATAAACTTTACATAATTTATTACTTATTCAAACTTCTTAATATTTATTGCTTTCTAATATCTGTTTAATGCATTAAAATAATCCCTTATAAACTTATTTACATAATTTATTACTTATTCAAAATTCTTAATATTTATTGCTTTCTAATATCTGATAAATTAATACCCAGATAATGTAATTAGGTACTTAGTATAAATTAACACAACCCTTTGTAAATTCATTCATTTGAATCAACGTTTGAAAATGGTACGTTAAAGTACCGAAACTGCAGTAACGTGTATGTTACAATAAATTTTAGTGGTAGAAAACAAAGTAGTTTTCCTTCTCATGTCTCCTAAGACATTCTTTAAGGCTAATTTTTTTTATGATACTGCCATTAAACCACGGAGGATATCTGCCGCTACGAGAAGTCGATTTCTTAGGTACACAAGATTCAAATGATGATGACATTGATGGGTTGGGAGTTAAATAGGGGTAAATAGGGAAAAATAAGTAAAACAAGCTGGTAAGAGTACAGAAACTTGGGATTTGGTGTATATACTAGAAACCAAGGCCTCAGATTTTTTTCTAATATTTTTCAACCCCCCCCAAGTCTGTATTATAACGACATCTGGAACTAGATTGTATTTTGAGATGATGACATTGATGGGTTGGGAGTTAAATAGGGGTAAATAGGGAAAAATAAGTAAAACAAGCTGGTAAGAGTACAGAAACTTGGGATTTGGTGTATATACTAGAAACCAAGGCATAAGATTTTTTTCTAATATTTTTCAACCCCCTCCCATTCTCACCACCTACGCTCCATTATTAACTTGATTGATAACATGAAATTAAGAGATATTCACTTGAAAGTTAGTACACATAATACGTATTGTAATGACATCTGATTAAGATGATTCCGTTGAAGGGGTGGGAGGCGATAGGTTGTGAATAGGGGAAAATAAGTACAAGCTACATTTTTTACGTAGGTACATGGTAGAAACCAACCAGTTCTTAACATTTTATTTTGGAATAGTTCTACATTTTTAACACTTGTTTTTGCTTGTAGTTCCGAAAGACTAGTATTATAAACGCACCGTCGAAAGCTCAGTTCTATTTCATATTTAATCAGTTTTAGTGCTGTTTGGTCGTTTTTATTAAATTAGAAGTATACCAAATTTTTGTACCTCTTGCGGCTTATTTGTAAAATATAAAAAAGTCTTCTTGAAGTGTACGCGATTTAGGCATGCATTGTTTATTATTTACTATATTTCTAATACTCTTGAAAGACATATATTCTTTATAGTTATTTATTCGTTTTTATAAATTTTATCAGTAGCACTGAAATATATTTAAAGATTTGGATTTAAAAAATGTCATGGTATAATCTAATAAATCAGTAACATTTCATTTTAGCTACCGAGTAAATGAGGCCAAATTATATACGAATTCCAAAAATTCCCTATAAATTAGGGGAACCTTGTGTTAGGTAAAAATGAGAAGACTTGGCGCCTTACTTCCTTGTTTATGATAAATATTTCCGACGTTAAGAATATTTCAAATAAATACTTAGTTTCGAAATTACTAAATTTAGTGTTTAGTTATTACTGCATTAAATTAAGGAAGGTGAGATTATTCCATTCTAGGCAGTTTCTCGATGAAATTGCAATAAAGATCAAAAACGTGTGAACAGAAAAATCTGATTTTTCTAACGATTTGCACACATAGTTTTTTCTAATAAGGTATCGAAAATTGTTATTTCGAAAATTCTAATTCCGTAAAAAAGAAGTTGCAAATTCCAAATATTAGAAAAAGACAAACAATCATATGTAATCTCATTAGTACTTTGACATTTATGGGTAAATTTTTTCGAAACCATCAAGTTGCCTAGTAATTAGTGTAAATTGACAGTTTATTAACTAATTAAATCCCGAACGCCTTTAGCCTAGTCGTCAGGAGTTCTAAGGTATCACTAAATGTTATATGGCTGAATATTTCAGGATAAGTATTTTGTTTGGTGTAGAATACGATAAAAAAAGTATACAGCTGTAAGGTGCCGGCGACCCCTAAAAAAATCGAAAATATTGGCCGAAATTCGGTTCTTGGCAGATAACTCGAGAAATAAAAAAAAGATATCAGAAAAGGAATAGCAGTAGGCGATAGAGGGGGACATTTCACATCAAAATCGTATATGAACTATTTTTGTACGATCAAAAATGTAGACTCGAACGCGCTACGCTAAATTTGTTGTAACTTTTGAACTAATGAATGAATTTCAGTTCAACAAAGCTTTAATGAAAGAAGAAACATGTGACTATTGGATTATTATATTTTCAAATATAAAAATGAATGTATGTAGGAACAGTATATATTATATGAAGTTGGAACGTAGAGAGATTTCCGATGAAATCGGAAAAGGCTCTACCAGTTTTACAATTTTTAAGATAAAAACCTGAAACTTTTATATATTACTTTTGAAGTAATGTATAAGAAGATATGATGAGTGAAAAAAAAATCTATTTTCTAAATTTATTTTTGAACTACACTTCCAAAATTTCAGAATCTTAAGAAAGTGATAAAATTTGATATGTATAACTAACTTTAACCACCTATTATTGCTTCAAGGGAATTTACATCAAAAATTAAATTAGCCCTCTTTATTTTACGAAAATAAAAGAAACATGTTTCTTTCTGCTCCAAAATTCGTGAATATACGGGAAAAAATAAACGTTAATAACTTTTATTTAAAAAATTATTTGGCATACTTATCCATCGGATCTTTTTATACATTACTTCAAGAGTAATATGTGAAAGTTTGTAATTTTTATCTTAAGAATTGTAGAAATGGTAGAGCTTTTATCGATTTCATCGGAAATCTCTTTATGTTTCGACTTCGTATATGTACTATTCCTACATACAATCATTTTATATTTGAAAATATGATAATCCAATAGCCACATGTTCCTCGTTTAATTTAAGCTTTGTTGAGCTCAATTTCATTAATTAGTTCAAAAGTTACAACAAATTTAGTGTAGGGCGTCCTAGACCGCGCACGCTTCGCGAGCCGTACTTATATGTCGCCATGTTCCATCTCGTGCATTAAACAAAAAAACCTGGAGTCTACATTTTTGATCGTACAAAAAATATCGTAAACGTATTTGATGTGAAATTTCCCCCTCTATCGCCAAGTGCTATTAGTTTTTTGGTTTTGGTTTTGGTATATATTTTTTAGTTATTGGCAAGAAATCTAATTTCGGCCAATATTTTAAATTTTTGTAGAGGTCGCTGACACCTTACAGTTGTAAACTTTTTTTTATCGTATTCTGCACCAACAAAAATACTTATCCTGAAAATTTCAGCCATATAACATTTAGTGACCGGTTTTTATCAATTTATTTCTCTGACAACTGGGCTATTTAGCACATGTGATTATACAGATTGTCCCGCAATAACGTGCAAAAACTTAACCACCAATTCCTTATCAAAAATGAAGGAGGGTCCTTCATATAAAATCTTTCTAAATAAGTCTTTCCAGTCCAGCTACACCCCCCTAAATGGGGTGTGCTAAAAAAGGCTTTTAATTTTTATCTGAAAATTATTTATAGTATCCAAATGATCATGTCGGTACATAATACTGTGAAATTATGATTTAACGGCAGCCTACTTAGTGTTTTGACTAATACAATAGTGCTCGTCGCTTTTGACTGATCACTTATTCAGATGTAATTTAGTTCTTTTTTCTCAAAAACGGTCGATTTTACGAAATTTTTTCAAGAGGAAAAAAGTTTCTAAATGAATTATAATATCTAGTTCTTCTTTTAATTGAAAGAAAAAAATAGAAAGAAGAAAGACATTTACAAAATTATAAGAAGGGTAGTTAATGTCACCCCTTTATATACACGCCAGATGGATGAAATAATTTCGTTACATGCTTTTTCATTAGTAACTGAGATGTGCTAAATTTCGTCTTTTTCCAACTTCTTTACTTTCAAATAGAACTAAAAATCGTTTTTTTGCACGCCCACTTAAGGGGGTATAATTGGACAAGAAAGGCTTATTTGGGCAGCAATAAACAGAAAGGAACCAGCACCCTCAGCTAAAATCAAGAAACAAGCTTGCAAAGGAAGGTTTTGCACCTTAATTACAATATTGAAACTACACCATTAAATTCTTATAAGGAAAATGAGTTGGACATTTTCAGCTGAACACACATTACTATATTCTACATTTAAATAAATTAAGAAACAAATTTTTTAAAATTTGTGGGTTGGCTCCTTTCTGTTTAATGCAGTCCATTTTGAAAAAATTTATAGAAGAACCAACCTTCATTTTCGATAATGGTAGTTAAATTTTTTGCACATTATTACAAGATATTACTTTTTGGCAACTTATATTGAGAAAAAATTTGTAGATAAAATATGTCTTGAATAATAAGTTCTTGTTTCCAGATGCTTTCTTGGCATGTTTTTCTATTTGTTGACTTATTTATTTTTCAATTTGATCATTTATGTCACATAAACGTGTATTTCCAAAGCGAAGTAAGTAGGTATAAATTAAAAAGTTGCATTGAAGATTCCGATTTTAATAATGATAGTGATTTTATCCTCAACCTCCCAGATCAAATACAGTGGAGTACCTCCTAATAAAACTAGGTCCTATATGCGTCCTACATGGTGATTCCTAGGTCTGTATACACTGTGACCCAAAGTTAAACCATTAAACGTTCAGGATCGATTTTTCAGATTAAAAAAATGTAAATAAAAAAAGGTAAAGCTTTTATTTAAAAAAATGTACCAAAAATTAAAAAATAATTTTTATATTCACACATTCGCAAACTAAAAGCTTTGGTGGCGATCATATACAGTATTGTACAGTTACTTTGCTCAATTGACCATTCCAAAAACTTTTAGTTTCCAAATGTATGAATCATTTTTTTAAAACTTTTTAGTACATTTTTTAAATAAAAGCTTTGCTTTGAAAATATTTTTTTATGTATAATTTTGTTTTTTACTTTTTAGTCTACTTATTTTACCGACAGACAAAACCCTTTCATTTGGTACCCATGTCAAGGGAATTCTGAAGAAAGAGGTAATCCGCCATATTGGATTTATATGACGTTACATGGTTTATCGTATTTTACACGTCAAACCCTTTCATTTGACCAAGGGGGTTGTGAAGAAAAAGATAATCCGCCGTCCTGGTGCATCCGCCATATTGGATTTCGAATGACCTCACATAGTTTACCGTATTTTACTCGTCAAACTATATAATTTTATACCCTATCAAGGGCGTTGTGAAGTAAAAGGCAATCCGCCACCTTGGGACGTGTGCAATATTTCAAGGCTTTAGCTCAATTAGAACTAGTCGAAATTTTGATTGCAGGATTTAACCTCAAAAGTACCCCCCCTTTTCGAGGATGCTACACACGATGGCGGTGGTATAATGTCTCTTTGGGGTTGCGCAACCCCCCAAACGGCCAAAGACCACCCCCAAATGGGGTTAAACGCTCAGGATATAATTTTCACGGCTCAAAAATATCCTACTCCCCGTTTTCGAGGATGCTGAGCACGATGGTGATGTTGAATATTTATTCCGACCCCCCGCAACCCCTCCAAACCCTTACAGGGGTGAACATCTTTTTTTAATATCGGCGGCAAAACGTATATAACGCCTGTTATTGAGGATGCCGAGCATAGGAAATATAATGATACTTCTATTCTTGATTGCAATTATTGTCTTCCTTTCCCCTTTACTTGCAAAAATATAATCGAATTCCTCCAAAAGCATTGAATGATTAATAGGAACTTTTATTTTAATACACAAATAAGTGAGAACATTTATTTTGAAGCATACAATTACGCTTAACCACATTGCTACAGTCGCTCTTCTTTACATTACAAAAATGTATACGTAAAGATAAAGTTATACATAATGATAAAATATGCTTACATTAAAATAACTCGACTAATTTAACCTACGCCTCTTACATAGATGTACTTGCATTGTTGATACTTTTCGTAATTTACATTCCAATCATCATAGTTCCACACTTCATCAGCCGTTTCTGTATCAGAATCACTCATGTGAATTTCTAGTACAAGATTTATCAATGAGTCGTCAATATCAATCTCAGTCTCGTTACATTCCGTTTCAGGGAGGTGCTCTTGCTCTACTATTGTTGTATTTTTACAATTCTCGCCTTCACAATGTGTACAAAAAGAACTAGATATCAAACCTAGTTTTACACATGTGCATCGTGTTGTACGTCCAGTCTTACAAGCGCAATGATACTCTTTTCTGAAATGATGTTTCCGGAAATGTTGGTTCGAGGCAATTATTGCGATCTATCCACCCCCATTCTACAGGTTTGAGCTTTCTTGACAACCAACACTGACATTGGTAGTATACTCACAATACGTGCCGCCTAATTGCGTCTGCTCATATATTCGTATCGGATCGAATCAACATCATCGACGCGACGGGTGGGTTTTTTAATATTTGGTTTATTAGTTTCAGTAGAGGCGCGGTTGCCGATACTCCACTACAGATATATGATGGTGGCTGCGCTGCACGGGAGGCTGTACATTCTTCACTCTCGGGAACCCGCTTAACTTCAAATATACTGTCTGGATTGAATAAAAAAAAATTATCATTCCACGCAGGTCCCGTGAAAGAAAAAGACGGAGATGAGATGGTTGTTAGGTTGCGGGGGGTCGGAATAGATATTCAGCGTCACCATCGTGCTCAGCATCCTCGAAAATGGGGGTATATACGTTTTACCGCTGACGTAAAGAAAATATATTATCACCCCTCTCGGAGGTGATTATTGGCCGTTGGAAGGGTTGCGGGGATCGGAATAAATATTTAACATTACCGTCGTGAATCCTGGAAAACGGGAGTTATATACGTTTTGCCGCTGATATATAAAAAAAGATTTTCACCCCTTCCGAGGGTGATTATTGGCCGTTGGAGGGGTTGCGGGAGGTCGGAATAAATATTCAGCATCACCATTGTGCTCTCAGCATCCTCGAAAACGGGGTGGTAGGATATTTCTGAGCCGTGAAAATTATATCCTGAACGTTTAACCCCGTTTGGAGGTGGTTTTTGGCCATTTGGGGGGTTGCGCAACCCCAAGGAGACAATCTACCACCTTCATCGTGTTCAGCATCCTCGAAAAAGGGGGGACAGCTACTTTTGTTACGGGTCAAAATATTTAAGATTTTCGGTTTTTTTTTTCCGACTCCACACGCCGCTAAAAGTGAATTATTATTATTTTTTTGTTTGCTTAGACTTGTAATGAAACATATTCTTTATACGATTATGCAAACAGCAGAGAAAAAGAAAGAAAAAAAAAAAACTATCCATGAGAACTAAAATAAAAACTGTTTGTAAAATTATTGATTTTACAATCCTTTCATTCTTTCGATAACCTGAATTCTGGTTCTGCTAGCAGTTAAAATCTTAAAACCAATTTGTCTTTCTTATTGAACAATTCTCATTGTTACAATGTGTTACAATGAGAATTGTTCAATAAGAAAGACAAATTGATTTTGGGATTTTAATTTCTAGCATAACCAGAATTCAGGTTATCGAAAGAATGAAAGGATTGTAAATCGATAATTTTACAAATAGTTTTTATTTTAGTTTAGTAGTTTAGTTTTCTACACAGTCCCCTACGGCTATGCAGAATAAACCAGTATCCACATAACCCCCTACGGCTATGAAAATTCAGTTAAAATGAGAACAGACGCCTAAAATGGAAAATTTTTCATTCAAATGGATTACATTTTCATGAAATCTATCCCCTATCATCTAATGTCCGTTCTCGATGAATTCTTGTTATAGATGTCGAATAAAACAAGTATCAATACAGAACGGAAATTTCATGTTGCATAATTTCAATAATAAAAATCAAAATTGTATAAGAAAATGGTATAAAAAAGTTTCTCCCTTATTGTTGAAACTTTTTCTAAATCATAAAATATGGTTCAAATAATCGGAAAAAAGTGAACGGACATTTCCTATGCTGCACGAAATGCAGCATGTTGACAGATATTGAAGTTGATATTGAGGAGAAATCGTCAGACGAGGGTGATTAAAATAAATTGAATTGTATGAATAAAACCGATAATTTTTTAATTTTATACGAAAAAGTTCTCGTTCATTCCTCATATATGCCATGAACCTGTAAGTTCTCATTATCATAAAAGCAGCTAGGAGTACATACAAGCGGCCGTTTTTGCATATATGTGACAATCGAAGCCTAGGGTGTTCAAGGTAGCAAAAAAGTCTCTTAAAAAGGAATTTTCATTAATATCAAAGCGCGCATCGGTTTCTTTTTAGTTGAAAAAATAATTCCGCATTGTATACTAACATCAAAAAATCAGTTTGTACTTCGACGTTAATGAAATTCTCTTTTCAGTGCTGCTTTTTTACCCACAGGGGTGCGTCCGGGAGGGTGAGGGGTACTGAGACTACTGGCATTCGATTAGGCGCCCAACTAAACATAGGGAGCGAAGTTTTACGCAGCTGCATCAACATATGACACTTTGCGCCCTTGTTATTGAATTGCGACGGAAAATGATTTTTTTCAACATATCAAGATGAAAATTGTCCGTTCATATTTTTCATACATGTTCTTTGATATAAAATATCATTTTGATTAGAGAACGGACATTAGAGAGTACCAAAATTAGCCTAAAAAAGACGAAGAATTGAAATGCAAGTACTATGATATGCAGAGATTAAAACGTCGTTTTTATTTCTTTGTCGTAGAAAAATTAGACGAGAATTGTAGGAACGGACATTTGGCTATGACACGAATTTCCACTTGCTCCCAGTTTTCAGTATTTAACACCGTATGCCTTCACGCAGCACTCAAAATTTCCGTTTTCATTTTTTCCTCGCATTATTATTAACACCAAGAAACAGTAAACGGACATTAGATGATTACTCATATGACCCGTTATTTTTTACATGTTGAAGAATAAATACGTTTGAACCCTTTCTCGACGCTAAAAATTTCCGTCGCTCTTAACTTTTTTATCCTTGTTCAAAGAAATGAGCATTGGCGCGGGAACTTCCCATTAGGCGATAAGTCGAAAATTTTGGTTACGAGCTGCCGTACTATTAGGTTAGTCTGAATGCATAGAAATAAAATCATTTGGATAAAACAGTATCCTTCTTTTTACCTGTCAGTAAAATATGATTTACTTATAAACGCAATTAGTAGTGACGAGAATTTGGAATATCGTAATTTTTATAACAACCCCTGTTTTCATTCCGTTGAAGGATCAAAAGAATTCTAAGATTAAAGATGAGAACAGCATAAAAAAACCCTAAAGAACAACTTTTCATCACTTAAACTTTTTTTCACTTGAATCTCGAATTTTCACCACCTTAAACCTTCAGCTCCTATTTGAACCTCTTAAAAGGGTTATAGTTCATCCATTACACTTTGCCGCAGCATTACTCTAAAGTGCACTGTTTTAAGAGTATTTTCCTTTTTTAAATTTAAATTGATTGCTATATCTACTGTTAGTAGATATTTGTCAGAAAAGGGCATCTTTTTCCCACTGTGCGATGGTTGTACAATTATTTTCCGGGAAGATGGATCGATCGCGGTCGAGATTGCCGGGGTTATTTCGACCGCGACCGATCTTTGGCCTGCTCGCTCTCCGGACATGACTCCTATGCATTTTTTTGTGTGAGGTACGATAAAGGACAAGATTTATGCAGAGCCAGGCAATGACGAAGCTGTCCCTAGAAAAGGATTGTTAAAACAGTCCGGGAGATCTCACAGCAGAGTGCCGCGCAGCTGCCCAGTGTGTTGTCGGTAGGTGTGAGCTTTGTATTGAAAATGGTGGCAGTCATTTCGAGCAGTTTTTATGAATTTTCAAAACTTCACCGTTCTATAATAAGTGTCATGAACGGAGACGCATTTTTCTCTCTTATTTTCCTTTTTGCTCTAGCTCGGAGGGGGTTCATTTTTGGAAGAAACTTTACAGATGAAGAAAGCCTTATTTTCACCTGAAAAATCGATCCTGGACGTTGGTGGTTTAACTCTGGGCCACCCTTAAGTACTCCATATTTTATAGCAACTTGACAGCAAAACAGCCAATAGGAGAGTAAAACAACAACTGTCAACTTATAAAACGGTATTTATTTATAAAAATATAATAATACTAATTAATGCTTTGAATATTGCTAATCAAATATTTTTTACAAATTCATATGTAGACAATGATATGGTAGGTAACTAAAAAGTCAAAGTATAAATATATCGAAGTAGTTTAACAACAACTGGATTTTACTGAACGTCCATGAGCAATGCTCTTTATACTAATGTTTACATTTTCCTCATTGGCAGTGTCTGTTGCTTCTAATTCACTTGATCTGGCCATGATATCATCATCATACACTTTTAACGTATGTTCCTTATTTTCACCAGACAATCGGCATAATCCTATTGCTAAATGTTCAAATAAAAGACCTACGCCCTGAAACAATACATCTTTCAGTACATAGGTTTAGTTACTTTCTTATAGTAAATAACTAGGTTTAGAGCACAAGAGGCAAATAAAAAAAATGTACCATTTGATCGTGAAAAACTGTTGAAAACTCGGGAAATATGCACGTTACAAAAAAATTGCAAGAGATCAAGATTTTAAAGAATATATTACGAATACATACGTCTGAATTTTTCCAGATTTTGAAATTTCATAGTTTATAATTTTCCATTCTCTGATAAGGGTCTTTTTTCGTGTTTTTCCGGAAAAACTTGGACAGAGTGCACTTTAGGAAAAACTCATAAAGGAAAGAAAGTCTTGTATTTTATTAATACATTCACCAGAATTTTTCTGGATTCTCCAGACTCCACCCTTTTTGGAAAAATTCGAACCGCTATATCTTGGAAAACCCGCATTTGTTAGAAAAGTTTACAAGAGTAAAAAGTTGTTATTTTTCGTCAAATTATCCAACATACGTTTTTCAATTTACCTCAATTTTGTTAACAAATTAGCAACAAAATCATTGTTTATAATAATTGCGGGGCGATACCGGTAATTTTCTTTTGTGGAGTTTGATCTAGACATCAAAACGATCAGATCCACAAAGTTTCGTTAAAATCCATTCATTTGGTAAACTTTTTCAAGTTTAAGTCGAGTTTCATCTAATTTGCCTACACTATAATTTATACATATACACCCTGTAGTGCAGGTGTTAGAAGAGTTCTGATGGAAATTTGGGAGCCAGAAGTTATGTTTGTTTTGACTACTGCGTAGTGTATAAGAAAGTTGGTTAAATGTGCAGTCCAATTTTCATATTGGAAAATTTCAACTATCTTGATACACCTTCATGATTTTTCTTAAAGGGTTATTAATGTTTAATATAAAATTTATCATTATATATGTCTTGAAATATGCTGAGTTTAATACGAATCAGAAATTTGCTAAAAGTGATAGAAGTGCAAATAGCATCACACAATAGCTGAGACAACAGTTACAGCTATTTAGAGAGCAAATATTGAATTTCCAATAACTCATCGAGAATGCAAAAGAATATTACGTGCCTTTGTATATTTGTTTCACAGACTACCTAAAATTTGTCGACAATGTAGAATGGAACAGTATGTGGGTCATAATACTGGACATGGGAACAGCCGACTGAATATGAAGAAAACTCTGCCTTAAGGAAGATATTTCCAAAAAAGAGATATCTGATAGGGAAATATTGTTTTTAGCCATATTTTCTTTTCTTAGTACGTATATTTAAAAAAACTGTAAGACTACCTAAGTAGTTAGATTTAAATTTAAAGATTATGCTAATCTTCCTATTTCGTAGTTTTATATTTAACTATTTTGGAAACGACTGGAATTATTGAGTGAAAATTCATAATAGTCTTGCTATGGTTCTGCTTAGGCAGTTACAGTCTTTACTTCCCTCGCATACCGAAGGGAAGTATTGTATTCTAAAAAAATCACCCTCCGAGATTTCTTCGGATTTTCGCGTTTCAGATCACGTAGATTACGAAAATATAGGTTTTCAATTCCGTCAGTCTGTCTGTTGGTGCACTAACTAAAAAAACTACTTGACGGAAAACAGTCAAATTTGGTAGGTAACTGACGCTACTGTCTGCGAAAAAATGGTTAAACTTTCACTGGAAAATATACAGGGTGGACCGTCTAAAGGGGATAAGTAATGAAAAAAATTATTTTTTGCTCAAATTTAAAATGTCCACGTTTCATGACATGCTGAACCTATTTCAGAAAAAAAAAATTCAAAACTGAAAATTTTTTTACCAGTAGAAATATGGGAAATTTTTTTTGCTCAAATTTAAAATTTCCACATTTCATGACATTCTAAATTTATTTCATAAAAAAATTTAAAACTGAAAATTTTGCAAAAGAAAAAATTTTTTAAATTCTCTTGCTACTATAGAATATATGATGGAATTTTTTTTGTTCAAATTTAAAATTTCCACGTTTCATGACATTATAAATCTATTTCATAAAAAGAATTTTTCAAAAAGAAAAATTAAAAAAAAAATTACTACTATAGAATACTTATACTTATGATGAAAAAAAATGTTTCGCTCAGACTTAAAATTTCCACGTTTCATGACATTCTAAACATATTTCAGAAATAAATAATTTCAAAGGAAAAGGTTTTTTGAAAATTATTTTACAACTGCTATACCCAGAATAGACGGTGGAAACATTTTATTTGCTCAAATTTAAAATTTCCACGTTTCATGACATTCTAAATCTATTTCACAAAAAAAATTTCAAAACAAAATTTGAAAATTTTGCCTAAGAAAATTTTTAAAAAATTCTTTTGCTACTAGAGAATATAATATGATGGAATAAATTTGTTTTGCTCAAATTTAAAATTTCCACGTTTCATGGCGTTCTAAATCTATTGTCATCGGCGTCGGCGTCGCGAACAAGTTATGACTTGTCTAGCGCGCTGTGCTCATATTTTAGTCTTCTGCCGAAACGAAAGTCATTTGAGCACAAAAATAGTCTTCTGCCGAAGCAGAAGTCATTTGAGCACAAGAAAAGTCTATATAAGACAACATTTTTTCTCAGCAAGTAAGTAGTGATCGATCCTTCAAGTAGTAATGTTCCAGCCTTCAGCAACTAATAGTCTTCTGCCGAAACAGAAGTCATTTGAGCACAGAAGCCAACGCCAATGCTGATGAGGTTATCCCTTCCTCTTGTGTTGTAACCAGACAGTGTGTTTTAATTGAGTTTTATTGTGTTGAGTGTCAAGTGGCAATGCATACCCGGAGTGGCAAGGCAGTAGGCACTGGGGTCGAGAGCGACGTCTCCACGTCGGCCCCCCCTCACTGCACGACGCCCCTCACAGCATCTGACCACGAAGTGCTCCGCCAACACGACGCCCTGACAGGGGGTGCGGGGGTCACGCCCGACGTCTCCACGACGGTGGCCCCACACTGCACAGCAAGCAACACAGCAACCCGGCTCGGCGAGGTAAGCATGTCCTCTGATTTCTCCACAGGCACAAGTGCTACGCATGGCGTCGCGACGATGGCGCCCCACTACTGTGCGTCGCCGGGCTCCGCGCCTAGGCATAGCGAGGCAGGACTCGCCACCAACATAGGACACGACACTGGGGTCACGCATGACGTCATCACGACGGTGCCCCCTCGCTGCATGGCACGCAGCGCAGCCACCTGGCATGGAACCCAGGCAACAAATATGGAATGGAGTAGCAACGATTCCCAGGCGATGCCCCCTTACTGCATGGAGCGCAACGCAGCATCGTGGCACGAAAACTCGGCGATGGAACAGGGATTAGATGGTGATGATGACATGGTGATGCCCCCTCGCTGTATGGTGGACCCAACAGCATCCCGGGCCAACGACGATTCCTCGACGCTGGGAGATCGCCGCTTCGCTGGATTCGCTTCCACACATGGGGAAGCCTCCCACTCAGGCTCAGGGCTGCCCAGCGGTCAGTACACCATCGCTGCCACACCCGACTGGCCCCAACTCTTCAGCGACGCCTCGCTGACACCTCGCCGCCAGCTGGCCACCCCTCACTGCATGGTACCACCAACAGCAACCAGCCCAAGTCCAAGCACGCCGCCCAACGCACAGTACTTCGTCACGCCTACCTCGTCGGCCGGCGCCTACCACGTCACCCCGCCGTACCAGACGGCAAGACCTAGTGCTACGCCCCAAAGACAAATAGTGCTCCAAAACCAAACGACTGGAACGATCCCAGTCCCCTCTGCCGCCATAACGGACCAACCCCAACCGAGCTTGGGACTACCTAGCTACGAACAATTAGCGCAACTCCTGGCCTTGACAACTTCAAATTTAGCCTCCATTACTCGGCAACAAGAAAATTGCCGGCCACCCATTACTGCACGTAACGAATCACAGCCGTACGGCCAAGAAAAGGCTAACTTACGTGGACATGGCGACCAACAACGTGAGGCCAGATCTTTCCGGAAGGAAGAGGATCCACGACGACCCGACTACACAGATTCTGGGGAAATAGACCCCCAGTGGCGCCCAACACAAAACCTAGCAGAGAGCATGACAAGACTAATGGAGGGAAGCGTTCAAGCCGCAATACACGCAATACAAGGTCATCACAGGATGCCCACAAGAAGAACGAGAGCGCTGCCCGCTTACTCAGGCCTGGAATGGGAGGATCCAGTCAACTTCCTGGATGAGCTCGAGGAGGCGATGCTCCATGAAGACATCCACGGTCGAGATAAAGTGAGAGTAGCCATTGAACAGCTCGAGGGTCAGGCCAGACGCACCCTGGAGATGTGGAAGTCCCACAACATAACATACGAATTCCTGAAGGAAAAGCTCCTGCGGCAGTTCAATGACACTGCCACCCTGGGGAAGCTACGCTCCAGGTTACACGGTGAGAGACAAAAAGACGACGAACCCGCCGCCGTCTTTATACAACGCAAAATTGGACTCTGGCTGAGAGTAGAACGGTATACGCCGGAAGAAGAGATGGTTATGGAGGTGCGCGAGCTCCTGCGACCGGAACTAAGATTCGCAACTAGAAATGTCCCAGTGGCCACGATGGAAAGCTTGAGCCGAGTGGCTGAAAACGCCGAGGGTGACTACAGGGAATTTCAGAGGCAACTCCGACCGCTGCCGAGGCCAGCCACCATCCCGCCTGCAAGTAATAATACAAACAGTCTACCAAAGTGCCGCAAGTGCCCGGGATTTCACTATCACCGAGACTGCCCCACCAACCAAACTCAGTCAGAGCCCCAGCAAGGCAATTCAAATTTCCGCGGACACGACTCCAACCAGCGAGCCAACCCCAATTTCCGTGGACACGACTCCAACCAACAGGGAAACCCTAACTTCCGCCAACAAAATGTCCAGACAGGGGGCAATAACTTCCGAGGGCATGGCACCAACTTAAACAACCCTAGCCAAAAAGCAGGTCCAACCAGTAACTCAGGCCCAGGACAGACATCCACGGCACCACCACAGCAACGAAGTCAGGCAGCCCCCCGGCAGCAAGCTAACAGTCAGCCCCAGGCGGGAAACGAGCAGCGAGCCGGCCCAAGCCAGGGTGCCCGGCTCCAAAATTAAGTGCGTCAATAGGACTGACGGCCGGTCCCGGCCCATCATCCCACTTGTGGGTCGAGGCCAATGGATGCCGTTTACTGGCCCTGCTGGACAGCGGGGCGACTCATTCCTTCATCCACAGCAACTACGTAGAGGACCTTCCTAGGACTAACCATCCGACGATGCCCGTGCTCTTGGCTGCCGCCAAGGAGATCAAGCACACCCAAGGCAGCGTGGAAGTGCCCCTGCAGATCGGAAACTGGACAGTTTCGGTCGAAATGCATATTTTGGAGGATATGACCAAGGACATCATCCTAGGAAGGGACTTCCTAGCGAAACAGGAAGTGGTGATCGATTTTCCGCGGCACTGCATACACGCAGGGGTGTCAGAACGGCACACCCTGTTCTGGGACATGGAGGTTAGGACCGAGGACTCGGCCCGCACCGTAACAGCCAACCCGGAGCAGCTACCAGAGACGCACAGCCGTGCGTATGAGGAAGTCATCACTAAATTTTCTGATGTATTTCAAGAGACGCTCAAACAGCCTACTACACAACTCACTACCCATGAAATCCGTCTGAAAGACGACAAACCATTTAAAATACGACGTTACCAGTACTCGGCGAATAAAAAGGCAATAATCACTGAGGAAGTGAAGAAGATGCTGGCAGCTGGGGTAATTCGACGCAGTAACAGCCGTTACTGCTCACCGATCGTCATTGTGAACAAAAAGGATGGGACTTCCCGCTTTTGTGTCGATTACCGCCAGCTGAACACCCAGACGCTGGAAGAAGTGTCCCAGTTGCCGCCGATACGGGAGACGATCCGAGAGCTAGGTGCAGCGAAGGTTTTCACTAGTTTGGACTTAAAGAGTGGATACTGGCAGGTCCCGATGCACGAGAATAGTGTACCCCTGACAGCTTTTAGTACCCCAGACGGAGCGACATTCGAGTTCCTTGTAATGCCATTCGGGCTACGCAACGCCCCCTCAACGTTCCAGAAGTTAATGACAGAAGTGCTGGCCGACTTCATAGACGTCTTCGTGAAAGTATATCTAGACGACATAATAGTATACTCTGAAGATCATCAAGACCACCTTCGTCACTTGGCTCTGGTATTAGAACGTCTGAGGATACATGGATTGCACTGTGGACTCCCGAAGTGCCGATTTGGAGCCTCCGAGCTGGACTACCTGGGCTACAGGATAACTACTACTCAAAATCAACCCCAGGAGAAACACGTCATCCAAATAAGAGACTTTCCCACTCCTCGCACCAAGAAGGAACTCCAGGGATTCCTAGGCACTGCCAACTGGTTACGAGAGTTTGTACCCGAGTTTGCCGAGCTGACAGCCCCGCTGACAAACCTAACAGGAAAGGAGAGGTTCCAGTGGAACACAGAAGCGGAGACAGCGTTCGCACTGATCAAGGAGAAGCTATCACAGCCTCTAGCCCTTTGCAGACCGGAGCCAGGACTGCCTTTCTACCTCCAAACCGATGCAAGCAACCACGGCATGGGTGCGGCTTTGTATCAAAAAACGCCAGAGGGGGAGAAACGGATCATTTCCTGCTCCAGTGCAAAGTTTACAGGACCTGAGAAACGTTACCACATCAATGAACAGGAGACACTCGCCGTAGTA
The DNA here is from genome assembly GCA_963583905.1 of Stenurella melanura. NCBI lineage: Eukaryota > Metazoa > Arthropoda > Insecta > Coleoptera > Cerambycidae > Stenurella > Stenurella melanura. The sequence goes on from OY757310.1 coordinate 89,928,288, forward strand.
TGGGCCTGTCGCCGATACCGCCATTGGCTGGAGGACCAGCATTTTACACTTGTCACGGACAGCCGAGCATTGCACTGGTTACATCAGTTCAAAGACGAGAGGGCCAAGCTCACCCGGTGGGCCTTGCAGCTGCAAGAGTACACCTTCACCGTAGAGCACTGTCCAGGACGATTGAACCAACTGCCCGACTTCCTGTCACGTCATCCTCAAGAAGCCATGCCAGCTGATACCGGCGATGACTCCCGCTTGCTACCTCCTGACGAGGAACCCACAACCCAACAACCAACCACGCCAAGGGCCATCATCGATACCCCGACCACGGAGGAAATTTTGATGATGGAAGCCGAACCTGAGGAGCTAACCACTCTGTTCGATGAGATCAAGGCCGCCCAACTCGCGGACTACGCCATTTCTGGTTCCATCGGACATTGGGGGGACATCCAGGATCAGGAACGAGGCCTAGACCCCTGGGAGAAGCGCCTGAAAGAACAATTCAGGGTAGAAGATGGACGCCTATGGCATGTCACTGAAGAGAGGACCGCCCTCGTTGTGCCCGAAGCCTTGAGGCCCCGCATTCTGCACCACTACCACGACGCCCCGCATGCAGGTCATCCAGGCCGCGACGAGACGTACCGGGCAGTAAACAACCGATATTACTGGCCCCAACTCCGCAAGAACGTCACGACGCATGTGCGACTATGCATGGTGTGTGCTGCGACCAAGCGAGGACCCCTTCAAGCTGCCGCTCCACTCCGCCCGAGACCACCCACCAAACCCTGGCAAGTACTCTCGTTAGACGTCATGGGACCCTACGAAGAGACACCAACCCACAACCGAGTTATCATCGTGATAACAGATCTCTGTTCCAAGTGGATCGAGGCCGAAGCTGCACCCCAAGCTGATGCCAACCACATCTTAGGGGCCTTGGAACGAGTCTGCCTCCGATGGGGATATCCCGATGAACTCATCACCGACAAAGCACCTACCTTCACCGCCAAGAAGATCCTCAACTTCTGCAAGCGGAATAAAATCAGACATTTTACATCGCCGATCTATCACCAGAGAGCCAATCCCGTAGAGAGGCGCAATCAGGAGATAAAGAAGGCCCTACGAGAGAAGCTGATGGGAAAACGACAAAACCGATGGGACGTCGTGCTGCCGCAAATAATCTTTTCTTTGCACAATAGGAAAAATGCTGCCACCGGCTACTCACCCAGCGAGCTGCTGCTTGGGACCGAGTTACCTCGCCCAGGAGACTGGCAACACCCAGAGCAACGCCGCCCGCTACCAGAACCTCGACGAGCAGCTAGGAGCAGACAGGAGAAAGCAGCCCAGCGACAGCAAGTCTACCAGAGGAATCTTTTCCCAGAACCGAGGACAGCCCCGATCGAGTATCGACCCCAGCAACAAGTGATGTGCCGAGGCTTCAAGGAGCGCCGGACCAGCTTTGGACCCACATGGGAGGGACCTTTTGTTATCATTCGAGCCCTGGGTGATAACACGTACGAAATTCTCAGGAACGAGATCCCAGTGCCCATTCACATTGATGACATCAGGCCCATGCCAGGCCAGAAACCCGACAAGCGACCTCCAGTGCCTCCAGCGGTACGAGCCATCGCAGCTGATACCGACGATGACGACAGCAACGACGAGGATGACGATCCCGAGGATCCAGGTCATCCAGCCCCACCAAGGCTCGCAGCTCCTACTGTCACAGGACCAGTAGCGCCCGCTGCCCCAGAGCCAGCAGCACCCGCTGCCCAACAGCCAACCACGCCTACTGTCACAGGACCAGTAGCGCCCGTTGCCCAGAAGCCAGTCACGCCTACTATCACAGGATCAGTAGTGCCCGCTGCCCAACAGCCAACCACGCCTACTGTCACAGGACCAGTAGCGCCCGTTGCCCAGAAGCCAGTCACGCCTACTATCACAGGATTAGTAGTGCCCGCTGCCCCGAAGCCAGATGCCGAAGCACAGGCCAACTTCCATGGACATGGCGACAATATACGTGGACATAGCACCACAGCCGCCGCTAAATCAAAATTTCCAGCCCGCCGACTGCCCCCAGTCGTGCCTGGCCCATCCACCTCAGCCAAGAGGAAACCAAAACAAGATAAGAAGCCTCCGGCGCTGTCAGCCGCACCGACGCCGCCAGCAGACCCTGGGCCTTCTACGTCAAGACAAGAGCAGCCGCTCTACCCGACGCCAATACTGTTCCCGATGCCGTTCTGGGCGAAGGCCGTGACCACGCCTGGCCACGACCGACAGCAGCCATCCGCCAGCCAGATGCCTGTCCCAGTCCGGACACGAGTGTTCGTCAACTCTAACGCCAGCCCGAGCTCAGCCGGCTCCGGCGCACCGCTCCAGGATCCCGCTACCTTAGCACGTAGCACAGCAGGACCTAGCAGCCCCCACGAGGCGCTCCAGTATCCCACTGCCTTAGCCCGCAGTACTGCAGGACGTTGCAGCCCCAATAAATCGCTCCAGTCTCCCAGTTGCCTAGCAAGCAACACAGCAGGACGTTGCAGCCTCAAAGGTTCGCTCCAGAATCCCGCTGCCGTAGCACGCAGCACAGCAGGACTTAGCAGCCCCCCAATTCACTACAGGATCAGGCAGCCCCGGGCGTCGCGGAGACGACGTCCAGAAAAACGAAACTTGCGATAATGTACCATTGTAAATAATTCAACGCCACAGGGCGAAAACTTTGTTCAAACTAGAATACATTTATGATTTGTCACATAAAATACTTTAATTTTAAATATCTTGTTTTACCTAAAATATCTTAGTGGACCTATTATTAGTTACTTAGTTAAAATATCTTATCTACTTAATCTTAGTCTATATATGTTAAAATATCTTAGTTGTTGAAATATCTTAACACTTACTCTTAGTTTATAGTTTTGAAAATATTGTATCCACTCACTCTTACATTATATAATTGAAATTATTGAACTGAAACATAACCTGTATGCCTTTATTAATGTTCAATAAAGTCACAAAAAAAGGGGGGTGGTGTCATCGGCGTCGGCGTCGCGAACAAGTTATGACTTGTCTAGCGCGCTGTGCTCATATTTTAGTCTTCTGCCGAAACGAAAGTCATTTGAGCACAAAAATAGTCTTCTGCCGAAGCAGAAGTCATTTGAGCACAAGAAAAGTCTATATAAGACAACATTTTTTCTCAGCAAGTAAGTAGTGATCGATCCTTCAAGTAGTAATGTTCCAGCCTTCAGCAACTAATAGTCTTCTGCCGAAACAGAAGTCATTTGAGCACAGAAGCCAACGCCAATGCTGATGAGGTTATCCCTTCCTCTTGTGTTGTAACCAGACAGTGTGTTTTAATTGAGTTTTATTGTGTTGAGTGTCAAGTGGCAATGCATACCCGGAGTGGCAAGGCAGTAGGCACTGGGGTCGAGAGCGACGTCTCCACGTCGGCCCCCCCTCACTGCACGACGCCCCTCACAGCATCTGACCACGAAGTGCTCCGCCAACACGACGCCCTGACAGGGGGTGCGGGGGTCACGCCCGACGTCTCCACGACGGTGGCCCCACACTGCACAGCAAGCAACACAGCAACCCGGCTCGGCGAGGTAAGCATGTCCTCTGATTTCTCCACAGGCACAAGTGCTACGCATGGCGTCGCGACGACGGCGCCCCACTACTGTGCGTCGCCGGGCTCCGCGCCTAGGCATAGCGAGGCAGGACTCGCCACCAACATAGGACACGACACTGGGGTCACGCATGACGTCATCACGACGGTGCCCCCTCGCTGCATGGCACGCAGCGCAGCCACCTGGCATGGAACCCAGGCAACAAATATGGAATGGAGTAGCAACGATTCCCAGGCGATGCCCCCTTACTGCATGGAGCGCAACGCAGCATCGTGGCACGAAAACTCGGCGATGGAACAGGGATTAGATGGTGATGATGACATGGTGATGCCCCCTCGCTGTATGGTGGACCCAACAGCATCCCGGGCCAACGACGATTCCTCGACGCTGGGAGATCGCCGCTTCGCTGGATTCGCTTCCACACATGGGGAAGCCTCCCACTCAGGCTCAGGGCTGCCCAGCGGTCAGTACACCATCGCTACCACACCCGACTGGCCCCAACTCTTCAGCGACGCCTCGCTGACACCTCGCCGCCAGCTGGCCACCCCTCACTGCATGGTACCACCAACAGCAACCAGCCCAAGTCCAAGCACGCCGCCCAACGCACAGTACTTCGTCACGCCTACCTCGTCGGCCGGCGCCTACCACGTCACCCCGCCGTACCAGACGGCAAGACCTAGTGCTACGCCCCAAAGACAAATAGTGCTCCAAAACCAAACGACTGGAACGATCCCAGTCCCCTCTGCCGCCATAACGGACCAACCCCAACCGAGCTTGGGACTACCTAGCTACGAACAATTAGCGCAACTCCTGGCCTTGACAACTTCAAATTTAGCCTCCATTACTCGGCAACAAGAAAATTGCCGGCCACCCATTACTGCACGTAACGAATCACAGCCGTACGGCCAAGAAAAGGCTAACTTACGTGGACACTATTTCCTAAAAAAAAATTTTTCAAAAAGACAAATTTTCTCAAAGAAAAATTCAAAAAAATTTTTTTTGCCACTATAGAATATATGATGGAAAAAAAATTTTTGCTTAAACTTAAAATTTCCACGTTTCATGACATTCTAAACATATTTCAAAAATAAATAATTTCACAAGAAAAAGTTTTTTCAAAATTTGACTACTAGAATAGACGGTGGAAAAATTTCCTTTTGCTCAATTTAAAAATTTCCACGTTTCATGATATTTTAAACCTATTTCAGAAAAAAAAAGCTTTTGAAAATTTTTCAAATTTTTTAAAAAAATTTTGACCACGACCACCCGGTATAAATAAAGAGGGAAGTTCTGTGTAAATACCTTTACCAATTGTTTTTTAATATACGTACTAGGGAAAAAAGTTATGCCAAAAATAATAAATATTGTCTCATGTCTCATTCTTGGAAATGGCAAACTTAATGAAAATATATAGACAACACTAACTACGGTAAATATGGTTTGCAACAATAATCAGAGTTGTATTCTGTCACTAGTCCTCTTTAACATTTATAGTAAACGAAAATGTTTTAGTAAAATGGAAACCGCCGAGGGGTGGCACACTGTCTGAAATTCTGTACACATATTACTGTTGGTATTATCTTACCAGTATATTACCGACAATACCGAAATATTACCGTTAATTTCTAAACATTACCAGCAATACTGAAATATTACCGACCAAGATATTACCAATAATACCGAAATATTACCAGCAATACCAAAATATTACCGACAATACCGAGATATTACCAACATTACCGAGATATTACCAACAATACCAAAATATTACCGACAATACAGAGATATTACCAACACTACCGAGATATTACCGACAATACCGAAATATTACCGACAATACCGTAATATTACCAACAATACCGACCTATTACCGACAATACCGAAATATTATTGCATGATTCGCAAAGAACACATAAAAAGACTGACCTCGATACTGAATTTTAAACTCTGAATGATTAATTTCAATAAACTGTACTTATATGAATATTACTGACGAGACTACTTATAAATACAATTTGCAAAATTGAATTAAGATAAATAATTGTTTTAAAATGTGGGATGGTACATAAAAACAAGGAAAAAAATACCTATTTTTAATATAGTTATTATACGAGTAGATATTTCAAAATAATTTGAAAACAACAATAAAACTCAATAAACTACAAATAAGGAATAAACAAAACATAAAAATATCAAACATAGAAAATATATTCTTTAGGTATTCGAAGAAATGTATTAATTGAAAAATAAAATGTTTTTCGCATATAAAAATTAGGTATTCATGTATTTTATCATACTGTACAATAGGGTGGAGTGAAACACATTTTCTTTTCAATTTTTATAGAAGCATATTGTAGATCTCGGTGTAGATAGATGCCATTTTGTAACGAAGTGTTTTCTTTCCGATGCCAAAAATGCAAAATAAATAAATAATTATGTCTCGTTACTTGTTCCACTTACGGTCGAAAACTAGGTATTGTAAATTATTATTATAGATTCCTCCTAATTTAGCTAGCTTAAACCGCGGAACAGAATTCTACTTTATACAGAAACTGTAACGAATCCGTCCGTGAGAGGGCTATCTGCAATCTTAAAAATAATTACAAAATTTGCCACGATCGGCGTTTGATCAGACCAGTGGTAATCATCTCATTAAAGCATATTTAAATGCCAATTCCGATCTGTGTGCCTAATAGTAAACCACGCGGTTATATTCCGAACCGACGACGCAGTAAGTACACACCTTATATAATCGCCACCGTTTCTTGTCGCTGTTTTTATAGTAACACAGATAAGACTAATTCACTAACATGTGTGTATTAAAGCGATAATTTTAAAATAATTTCCGATTGAATGTATCACTAACTCCCTTTTAACTGTATCCGCTCTCATTTATCATTTTTCCCTTTTTTTATATATTAACCAACAACTAATATAGCCTAGGTTTTCTTTTAGTGTCATTTCCATTTAAAATCGAAACGTGCCTCCGACTCTCCTCAAATTTCTGATTATACTTTCACAGTAAAGCAGCTTGTTCGTCTCTGTTCCACTATGGAGATACTTCTCCCGCTGTCGAACGCCAAGCTAGGAACGTTAAATAGTAGATGCAAATTAGCGCCCAAGTTCTCTATATTCTAACACTGTAAATTCAACAACTGATTGGTCACAGAAATAGCTAATTCCACAAAACGCTTATCTGTCATTGTGGATTTAAATATGCCCTTATTGGTTTTTGTCGGGGTTTTTGTTTTGAAAAACTGCTTTAATAGTCACTACACTAACTAACTAAACTTAAAATCCAAAGTGCTACGGCAACATTAGAATAAAAATCATTTTCTCTAACACTATTTCAGAAACTACAAAATCATTCCAACACACTATTATGGTATATGTATGTATAATACCGCACGGCTTTCAACAAATCAAAAGCCGATAAGTCACATTTAGTGGTTTGGTTGATATGATTACGTCGAACAAAAGATATTTATTTCTAGCTTGGCATCTGACGTTTTGTAGTCTTTTTGTATAATTTCTAAAATATTGTTAGAGAAAGTATAGTCTACACCACGTTTGGAATGGCATATTCCACACTCGCGAACCGTAGTCCGAGCCTTCGATTCGGACTACACACTTTTCTCTCGTGTGGAATTTAGGCCATTCCATAACTTATTATAGAATATATTATTCTCCCACATACCTACTTTAATAGTTCCAAAATTAATTGAATATGACAGTACGTCCAGTAAGACTATGCAGTTTATACATGTTGAAAACCGTCTACATTCTTGAAATTTGTTCATTCATGAATTTTTCCGTGCCCCAAAAAGTGGCGCGGCTAGTGCAATTGCACCGAATGCACCTATAGTAGTTCTGATTCTGCTCTTATTTCTCATCTATGGACTGAGATGCGTGGAAAGTAGATTGCGAATATCTTACTCCGTTAAAATCTTTATAAACACATTAATTTGAATACAAGTACTACCAAAATATTACTGAATAATACTGAATATTACCAAATATTATCGAATATTACCAAATATTACCAACTATTACTGACAATACTGAAATATTACTGATATTACTAAAATATTACCGATATTACCAAAAGACTGCCGGCAGGCTGTACACCATATTACCGGAGTGAGCCACCCCTCGGAATCCGCTTTATAATGGACCAAATAGAAACATATTCAGTACTGTTCAATATTTTGCCGAGCAAAAGCACAGACTTCCTGAACACCAAATGGTTCCATATTTACCTCACATCAAAGTACGAGTCGACGGTACTTTTCAGCTTCTTTCTCTTTCGCCCAATTGATAAAACAGCATTTCTATAAAGTGTCCAATCCGGTGCAGCAAAGGAAAGGAATTCATATAGACCTTGTAAACTGGGACATGGTAATTACAGAAGTACAAATCTAAAGCGTTAGGTCAAGGTGCCTACTAAATTGAATAAAATTATGAGTTTTCTACGCCTTTTAATAAATTACGTCGACTCAAAATAAATTAGAGATTTTTTATTTTGGGAAAATCATTTTCCAAAATTCCATCACGATACCTCCATTTTTAAGGTGACAATTCCCTAGAAAGAGACATCCGATAGGGAAATATTTACTATTTTTGGCCATAACTTTTCTTTCAGTACGCATATTTAAAAAAACTATAAGACTCCCTAAGTAGAACCTTAACAAAACTATTACTATGAATGTTCACTCAATAATTTCAGTGGTTTATAAAATAGTTAGATTTAAATTTAAAAACTATGCTAATCTTCCTATTTCGTAGCTTTAAATTAAACTATTTTGCAAACCACTGAAATTATTGAGTGTAGTTTTTTAATTTAAAACTACGAAATAGGAAGATTAGCATAGTTTTTAAATTTATAATCTAACTGTTTTGCAAACCACTGAAATTATGGAGTGAAAATTCATAGTAATAGTCTTGTTAAGGTTCTACCTAGGGAGTCTTATAGTTTTTTAAATATACGTAGTAAGAAAAAAAAGTTATGGCCAAAAATAGTAAATATTTCCCTATCGGATGTCTCTTTCTAGGGAATGGTCACCTTAACAAATTATTTGTTTTATTAAGATTATCTTAACTAAAATTATTGGAAGTTCAATTGTAACATACCTGATCTGTCTTTGCAGAGCATTCTAAATAGGTAGCACCAATGCTCTTTGAATACTGTATGGCCTCATCTTTTGAAACCTAAAATATTTTAGACATGTTTTAAAAGTTATTTTGTGTACAAGAATTGGTGTAGATGTAAAATTAAGCTATAAAATAATCAAGAAAATGGAAAATCTCCGATTGTTCTAGCAGCTTCCTGTTTTTTATTGACGATTCAGTTAATGTTACTTCCTTCTTATTTGACATAGATGTTAGAAAACAAAATTAATAACATAATAATATAATATGGGACCGAAATTTATATCGCTACAATAAGAATAGTACCTAATTCAATAATCGATTGTAATTATACAAGAAATAGTTAAATTGGAATCTCGACTCGTTCTAGCTACTTTTCCTGATCTATCCTATAAAAGTTCTGTTGTTAAGTTACTCTATGCTGTCCTGGAATAACAATTTCCAAACACGTGTCCTCGGCTGCTTTGTTGTTTCTTCTGTAAGATATTCGGTGCGATGTCATTTTTTGCATCTGTTACCGGACCTTACGATCTCCCATCTACTTCTAAATGTATTTTTTAATTTTGTTCAATATGTTGGTAGTTTTCAAAAAGTAAATATTTATATAAAAGCAATGTGGAGCCAAATAATTTCACTTTCGTGTCCGTAAAAAATTCATATTTTTTATGTAGTGCGATTTTTTATTACTTAACCAAAAACATAATTTTTCCCAGTCTGATCCCGTATTTTTTTACACAGCATTGTTGCGGGTAAATCTGAGCATCACAAACGTGTGCCAAATTTAAAATAATTTTGTAAAACAGTTGCGTGTCAATGTTGCAAAAGTTGGAAAATTCCTTGTTTATCAGTAATGCCATCAGGGAGACATATGGGGTGTTTTGGGATCAGTTCGATATCCTCCATCTCCCATTAAGATTGACAAAACACCCGGTAGATAATAGGTCCTAAAAATAATTCATATAAACTATATAAGTACTCACTTCTCGCGTATCGGCTAAATCTATTTTATTTCCAACCACACATAACACCATCGGTGTTTCCACATTTGCTTTCAATTCGTTAACCCAAGTTTTCATACTTTCAAACGATGTCTTTGAAGTTATGTCAAATAACAGCAAGGCTGCATTGGCATTCCTATAAAACATTGGAGCCATTGCTTTAAATCTTTCTTGGCCAGCTGTGTCCCATATCTGAAATAATCGAGTATAAATTGCAGTCGAGCATGGACGAATATGTATTTGATTAACATTTTGCTCGAACATGGCACAAATAAGTTTTACGTGGTGCCAGTGACAGTCTTCAAATCTTTTTTATTTTGCAAATAGGTATTTATGAACATCATTTTATAACAGTTTTGTTCATTTTCATTTCATTTTTAATTAAATGTATAGGTGGGAAGGCTGCAAGATGTCTATATGGCAAGATGGAAATTATCAATTTCACGACAGCGTGAATTGCACGAACGAAATCGAAAATTCGAGTCGACGCGCGACGTGACGACAGGAGTAAACGAAAAGTGACATTTTTGATATTTCATGACATCGATTTGACTCCTTATTTCAACAAAAGGATGACACAAGCTAAGACAACTGTTTTTAATTCAATGACCATCTCTGACCAAGATAATTTCTGATATCTTTGATTATCTTTAGAGAATGATTTTGTGCAGTTTATAAGTAGCATTATTTAATTTTTTTCACAATTCATATAAATTTTATTATTTGAAAATTTGGATTGATTGTATAAAAATACATTATTCTTACTACACTTGTGGAACAACTGTCTGAACCCCAGAATATGAACCCCACCAATAAAAATGGGGAGGTTACCGCAAATGATTAAAAAAATGGGATAAGACCTGCGGTCCCAGGAACACGAAAAAGTGGTTTTAAAAAATGTCTATGTATGTATTAGTCCAAGAGCTGGCAGTAAAAACAACTTCCTCATAAGTTACCAAAGGTTTGAACTGACACGTCGGTTCTACTTTAGATTGTAATTTTAAAACCACCCGTCTGCCGGGCGAAAGTGGTCGCTTTATTAGATTTAAAATGAAAAAAAAAAAAAAAAATTAAAGTAGCTCATAACTATCCAATTATTACCAACATAAATGTTTTATGAAAATGGCCTAAGATCTTAACTAAATTGATATCGTAAGCGTCTGCCATTGGGAATGATTGCTACTTCGGAACAGACGCTGTCAAATACTTAAAAAAAAACGCCATCAACTTCCTCACAGGTTATCAACGTTATTTTTGTGTCAAAATATTACTAAATATGTTACTAACCAAAGTTAAAAAAGAAATTTTTGGCAGACGGTCGCATTCAAACCGCAGACGGGATTTTAAGTTGAAAAGTAAAAATAAATTGTTTCGACTCGAACAGCAAATTTTAGCTTATAAAAGATATTTATTTGAATTAAAGAATATTTTTTATTGTGTAAGTAATGAAGACGTATAAAGAACACTTCGGCAGACGGTCGCATTTAAAGGACAGACAGACGGGACTGAATTGCTATCAATATATTAAAGTATGCGTAATATAACATTATATAAACGACCTCGGGAGTATAGAGTCCCTTAAGCAAAAATTTTATAATACTTATTGAATATTTATTTAATTTTAAACACCCAATAAAAACAGAAGAAATAGAAACAGGAATAAAAAAATTGAAGCAAGAATAATAAAACACAAACAAAGTCTATGTAGCAAGCGATAGAAATAAATAAATAATATTATGAATATGAAAATAAAAATGCAAATTTAATGTAGGTACTATGCATCTTCATCACTACTTGCATTGTAAAATACGTCGTCTTCATCAATGTCCGGAGCTGGTATTTTGCAAATTTCTTCGAGTGTAGAAGGGGTTTGTGGTCCAATAAACCATACCAGTTGGTATCTTCCATCGACTAAAAGCCAACCATGTTCTTCAGGATTAAAAAAATTTGGATTGGCCTCTGTTGCATCATTCCTGATGGCGCAAACTTGATTAGCTCTTTTTATTTTATTTATTAGTACCATTCGACAAGGTGGCATCAGGCTCCCATCAAAATTTTTAACTTTATCTAATGGATTTCTTCCTTGGGACACAATACCACCATGGTTTCTAAGAAACAAATCTAGCCTTGCTTCATTCACACTATTAGCATTATGCCTACCATACATGCGGCATATGAATTTCTCAATGCCTTCAATTTGCTCATCCGATATATTTTGGGAATGGCCAAAAGAAGCTAAAATTTTGGCAATATTTGAATCTTTCTCAATAATGTTGAGGCTTTATTTTACCTTTTCGAGCAAATGATGTGGTATAATCACTGCCTGTTAAAGCGTCATAGGTAGGTAAAGCTTGAGAAAGGATGTCTCCTAAACTTGTGTATATATCGTTAACAGAAACGTATCTCAAAGTATTCTGTGACTGAAGTCCAGTTTCTATCCAAATATGCACTTTATTTGTTAGTTTGTGCATATCTCCCACTGCTATTATTAATGTATCAGTATCGGAGGCACGTATAACAACATTTATACTTTCTGGTAGTTTAGATGTATGAAATAAATTCTATTATCAGCTTCATGATGACTACAATATAAATTCTCATCAATTTCACAATTCACAAGTCCATCAATCTCATAAAACATGAAACAAATATCTTCACAATTTACACTAAGAATTTTGTCTCACAAAATACCCGGAGAAATACTTGTTTTCCAGTATTTCACTAAGAACTTCACGAATTCGGTTTTAAGAGAACACTTGTCAATGTTTTAAAAAATAGTTAGGCCGCTTCTGCGCTTCTCCAACAATATTATACACATTATCCCTTCCTGATACCCCTGCTCTTCTGTCTCTTTCGATGTCTTTTAATGATAGCACTACACACTTGTCAAAAATTAGGTCTATTCTTTTGCTTGATGTTCTGCATAATTTCTTAATAATGTATATAGCCAATCTACCATAAGTAAGAGGATCACATAAGAGATGCAAAAGAATCTGTCAATAATCGTACAAATCTGTTTGACTTTGACTTGAAGAAGTTGATACACGATTTTCTAATAACTTGTATAATTTTGATTTAGATGTTTTATTCATACTTCCGTCGAGATGACTCAGTGACAACGGAACGGTTGTCAAAGGATACGAAAACACATTTAATAAATCAGTGTTATGTTCCAGCGATAATACTAAAAGTCGTCCCAGTAGGTTTCTTTCGACTTTCACTTCGGCTGTTTTTCGTTAATCAAGTTTGCGCCATCAGGAATTATGCAACAGAGGCCAATCCAAATTTTTTTAATCCTGAAGAACATGACTGGCTTTTAGTCGATGGAAGATACCAACTGGTATGGTTTATTGGACTACAAACCCCTTCTACACTCGAAGAAATTTGCAAAATCCCAGCTTCAGACATTGATGAAGATGACGTATTCTACAATGAAAGTAGTGATGAAAATGAATAGTACCTACATTAAATTTGCATTTTTATTTTTATATTCATAATATTATGTATTTATTTCTATCGCTTACTACATAGATTTTGTTTGTGTTTTATTATTCTTGCTTCAATTTTTTTATTCCTGTTTCTATTTCTTCTGTTTTTATTGAGTGTTTAAAATTAAGTAAATATTCAATAAGTATTATATCACTAGCTTCTTTTTTACATAAAATTTTTGCTTAAGGGACTCTATACTCCCGAGGTTGTTTATATAATATTATATTACGCATACTTTAATACATTGATAGCAATTCAGTCCCGTCTGTCTATCCTTTAAATGCGATCGTCTGCCGAAGTGTTCTTTATACGTCTTCATTACTTACACAATAAAAAATATTCTTTAATTCAAATAAATATCTTTTATAAGCTAAAATTTGCTGTTCGAGTCGAGACAATTTTTTTTTTACTTTTCAACTTAAAGCCCCGTCTGCGTTTTGAATGCGACCGTCTGCCAAAAATTTCTTTCTTAACTTTGGTTAGTAACATATTTAGCAATATTTTGACACAAAAATAACGGTGATAACCTGTCAGGAAGTTGATGGCGTTTTTTTTTAATATTTGACAGCGTCTGCTCCGAAGTAGCGACCATTCCCAATGGCAGACGCTTACGATTTCAATTTAGTTAAGATCTTAGGCCATTTTCATAAAACATTTATGTTGGTAATAATTGGGTAGTTATGAGCTACTTTTATTTATTTTTTTCAATTTTAAATCTAATAAAGCGACCACTTACGCCCGGCAGACGGGCGGTTTCAAAATTACAATCTAAAGTAGAACCGACGTGTCAGTTCAAACCTTTGGTAACTTATGAGGAAGTTGTTTTTACTGCCAGCTCTCGGACTATATAGGCTGGACGGCAGGGTGGAAATGCTAAAAAATAAATTTTCGGCCCATAGCCGAGGTTATTGTTGGAATCGCTTCGTTTTAGGGTGTAGTTGAACACCCTAAGTTTGCTCACAAATTAGTGAACCGCTTGATTTTATAATTAACAATTAATGCTACATGGTATATTTTGTTAAATATCTCCGTTCCTGCCAATTTTTAGTATAACATATGCATTAGGAAAATTGTTCGTTATGAAATTCTCTAAAAAGTGAGCACCGATAGACGTCGCTAGGTGCAACTGTTAACTTGCAAATGGCTTCCAAAGCTTTCAAATCACGTTATTTTCACTTTTTTTTTTACTCGAGAACAATTGCACATAGAGAGCTAAAAATTCTTGAAGATGGTGTCTAGGTTATCCCGATAATGTACAAAATTTCAGTAAGATCGCTTTATTACTCTTTGAGTAATTAACGATCTATTTTTTTTAAATCATTAATTAACAATTGTGCAATTGTTTGTAACATCCGTTTATAATTGGGAAACTGATTTGGAAAATTCAAAAAACTATTGAAAAATAATACACCGTTGGAATTTTTGAAAAATCTCAATTTTGACCGATTTTATGAGGTTTTCTACGCGTGAACCTTTTGATGCGCGACATAAATAAACAACTTTAATAATAAACTTTGACGATTTATTTTCAGTACTGTTAAAGACAATCAAGGACTGAAATATTTTTTTATTGAAAATATGAGCATTAAAGTTCAACCTCTATAAATTTAATCACTGTACATCGTATAATACACCCTCACGAATTAAAAAAAAAAGAAAATTATCTCGGCTCCTGCGCATGCTAGGACAAACTTTTTCTACATTTGTAAGAAAATAGCAGCTTTTTAGATATGCAAGAGCAGACTCTCTAAAGTTAAAATATAACAAATTATTTGTTTATTTATATCGCGCATAAAAAGATTCACGGATAAAATACCTCATAAAATCTGCCAAAATTGCGATTTTTCAAAAATTCCAACGGGATATCATTTTTCAATAGTTTTTTGAAATCTCTAAATGAGTTTCCCAATTATAAATGGATTTTACAAAAAATGGCACAATTGTTAATTAAGGATTAAACAAAAATTAAATCATTGATTCCTCAAAAAGTATTAAACCGATTTTGCTGAAACTTTTTGTACATTATCAGGATAACATAGACACCATCTTTTACCACCAATTTTAGCCCTATATGTGCAGTTGTTTTCTACTAAAGAAATAGTGAAAATAGCGTTTGGAAGCCATTTGCAAGTTAACAATTACACCTAGCGACCTCTATATGTGCCCAGAGAATTTCATAACGACCAATTTTCCTAATGCATATGTTACACTAGAAGTTAGTAGGAACGGAGATATTTTAAGAAATATAAAAAATGCCTATTTTACTCACTAATTGTTGATTATAAAATCAAGCGGTTCACTAATTTGTAAGCAAACTACACCCTAAAACTAAGCGATTCCAACAATAATCTCGCCTATGGGCCAAAAACCCAATCAAAATTCTTCGCCATCTAGCCTACTAGTATGGGGGACACGAGGGCGGCGGCGCACAGTGGTGCATTTTTCAGAACAGGCGTAAAAAATCGGTAACCAAGCCAATTTTCGATAAAAATTTACGAAACTTCGTAGAGTTAAGTATCTGGATATGTTAAATGCAGTTTTGCTGCGTACATTTTTTTTTTCAATATGGCGGCTTCAAAATTTAGATCAGAAGAAGCAAACAAGATGAAAAATTTAGTCAAATAACCCAGCCACAAAAAAAGTCCTGATAGTGGAACTTGACCCGAGTAATCTAATGTATTTTTCGACGCTGAATTCAATCAAATCCGATCTCAGCAAACTCCAAAAACCCTGAAAATTTTGAGCTAGAGCGAAAAAACCACTCTTAGAATATGGTAAAATCGCCTACTTCTAATGTACAATAATAAGGTTTTTGAGTTTGCTGATTTCAAATTTTAAAATGCCAAAAGCCAAAAATTGATTCTTAGGGTGGAAATCGAGTAAAATAGGGGTTGAAAGGGGTGCAATAATGAAAAATTTTATAAAATACGTCATTCTCTCTAAACTTTTTTTCTTTTTTTGATGTTGATGATTTCAAATTTCAACATGCCAGAAGCCAAAAATTTATTGTTATAATAAAAATCTATTAAAATTGGGGTGGAAATGGGTGAAGAATGAAAATTGAAGTTGAAAAATACGTTATTTAGAATCTGAAATTATATGTTTAGAAGTTTTGAACTTGTTGAGTTCAAGTTCGGATCCGATCTCGCAAAAGCCCATGTACCCTCAAAATTTTGAGCAAGAGCGAAAAAACAACCCTAAAATCATCCCTGATTTGTGCTAACAATAAATACATGCAAAAAGTAGTTAACAAGCGCAAAATTATTGTATGAAAATATTGATTTTTGGTATATAGCACAGGACACTCTGAGGTGGGTAAGCAACCTTAAAATAGAAAGAAACCACCCTAAAACGAAACAAAACCAACCTACATGTCAGGATTTATACATTTATGTAAATGAATGGTACAGTATATTAAAACAAGGGAGAGGGTTATGTTTTATATTTAGCAGTCATCTCCGTAAATAATGGCGGAACAACTACTCTTAAAGTAGGCTTAAAAACCGATGCCTAAGAAATCACTACTTCCACATACAGAATTCTCGTCCGTAACTTAAAGGGAACATCTTGACTATAAGTGCACTCTAGTATGTGGAAATTATTGGTCATAGAATTTTAATAATATTTGGGGCAGATAACATAGAAAAATTTGAGGCGTTGGTTTCTACCATATACGTTAAAAATGAAGTTTCTAGCTTGATCTATTTATTTTGCGCTATTCACAATCTACCACCTCCCACCCCTTCAACGGAATCGTCTCAATCAGATGTCATTACTATACATACGTGTACTAACTTTCAAGTAAATATATCAATTTTATGTTATCAATCCCTTTAATAATGGAGGCTAGGGGGTTGAAAAATATTAGAAAGGAATCTGAGTTCTTGGTTTCCAATATATACACCAAATCCCAAATTTCTGTACTCTTACCAGCTTGCTTTACTTATTTTTCCGTATTTACCTCTACTTTCCCCCCACTCCTTCAACGGAATCATGTCAAAATATAATCTAGTTTCAGATGTCGCTATAATACATACGTGTACCAAATTTCAATTGAAAATCTCAATTTAATTTTATCAATTCTTAATAAGGGTGTGGGGGTGGTAGGGGGATGGAAAATATTATAAAAAAACCTGAGGCCTTCGCTTCTAGTATATACACCAAATCCCAAATTTCTGTACTTTTACCAGTTTGCTTTACTTATTTTCCCCTATTTACCCCTATTTAATCCCCAACCCTTCAACGGAATCATTTCAGAATATAATGTAGTTCCAGATGTCGTTATAATATATACGTGTACCAAATTTCAAGTCAATATCTCAATTTTATTTTATCAACCCTTCTAATAATGGAGTAGGGGTGAAAAATATTATATAGAAATCTGAGGCCTTGGCTTCTAGCACATACACCGAATTTCAAGTTCCTGTACTCATACCAGCTTGCTTTATTTATTTTCTCCTATTTACCCCTATTTAACCCCCAACTCTTCAACAGAATAATCCCAAAATACAATCTGGTTCTAGATGTCATTCTAATATATACGTATACCAAATTTCAACGGAATATCTCAATTTTATTTTATCAATCCCTTTAATAATGCAGTGGTGGGGGATGGAAAATATTATGAAAAAATTTGAGGCCTCGGCTTCTAGTACATACACAAAATTTCAAGTTTATATACTCTTACCAGTTTGCTTTACTTATTTCCCCCTATTTATCCCCCAACCCTTCACCGGATATGTTCAAAAGACAATCCAGTTCCATCTCGTTATAATATATACGTGTACAATATTTCAAGTCAATACCATAAACCGTTCCGGAGAAAACGTGCGCACAAAAAAAAGTTACAGACCGACATGCGACAGGCAGACAGAAAATTTATTTTCGCTCGGATTTAAAATCTCGACGTTTCATGGCATTCTAAGCCTATTTCAAGAAAAAAAAAATTGAAATTTTTTTAACGATTACTATACTTCCAATCCACTACGAGGATATGGAAGTAAAAAAATGAAGTTTCTAGCTCGCTCTACTTATTTTGCGCTATTCACAACCTACCACCTCCTACCCCTTCAACGGAATCATCTTAATCAGATGTTATTGAAATACATACGTGTAGTAACTTTCAAGAGAATATCTCAATTTTATGTAATCAATCCTTTTAATAATGAAGTGGAGGTGGGGGGGGTGAAAAATATTAGAAAGATACCTGATGCCTTGGTTTCTAGTACATACACCAAATTCCAAGTTTCTGTACTCTTTTACCACCTTGCTTTACTTACTTTTCCCTATTTACTTCTACTTACCCCCACTCCTTCAACGGAATCATGACAAAATATAACCTAGTT
Organism: Stenurella melanura; assembly: GCA_963583905.1. Classification (NCBI taxonomy): domain Eukaryota; kingdom Metazoa; phylum Arthropoda; class Insecta; order Coleoptera; family Cerambycidae; genus Stenurella; species Stenurella melanura. The sequence goes on from OY757310.1 coordinate 89,946,876, forward strand.
TAAGATGTCGTTATAATACATACGTGTACAAAATTTCAAGTGAAAATCTCAATTTAATTTTACCATATCTTTTAATATGGGAGTGGGGGTGGTGGAGGGATGGAAAATATTATTTAAAAAAATCTGAAGCCTTCGCTTCTAGTATATACACCAAATCCCATACCATATTTGTACTATTACCAGCTTGCTTTACTTATTTTTCCCTACTTATCCCTATTTAACCCCCAACCCTTCAACGGAATCATCTCAAAATATAATCTAGTTCCAGATGTCGTTATTATACATATGTGTATCAAATTTCAAGAGAATATCTCAATTTTATTTTATCAAACCCTTTAATAATGGAGTAGGGGTGATGGGGGGTTGACAAATATTATAAAAAAATCTAATGCCTTGGGTTCTAGTACATACACCGAATTTCAAGTTTCTGTACTCCTACTAGCTTGCTTTACTTATTTCCCCCTATTTACCCCCTAACCCATCACCGGATATGTTTAAAAAACAATCCAGTTCCAGATCCCGGTATTATATATATGTGTACAAAATTTCAAGTCAATATCTTAAACCATTCCGGAGAAAACGTGCGGACAAGAAAAGTTACAGACACAGACCGACAGACAGAATTTTTTTCACTCAAATTTAAAATCTCGACATTACATGACATTCTCAACCTATTTCAAGAACAAAAATTTTTGAACATTTTTTTGCGATTACTATACTTCCAATCCACTACGTGGATGTGGAAGTAAAATACACCTGTTCTTGCAAAATATATACGTCATTATACCATCAAAAAGTACATAAATGCTAAATATTTGCATAAAAAACGAAGATTTGCAAATTTGGAATCATGTAGAACTAGAGTGGCTTAAAGTTCACCCATTTTATCAAAGTACATATGAGTGTAAAAACTACCCTTATATAAAAATAAAATACATGATTACCATTGAACTATGGACAATGTGGAAGTATTTTATTTATAAATTTTTGAATAGAAACTAAAGTGACTTTAACCCCTCTCATGAATTTTATTTTTATTTAGGCTAGTTTTTCCTCTATCAAGGGGTTGTTTAACCACCTCAGACTAGAAAATCTTTTGCCATATACCAAAAATCTATATTTAAATACAATACATTTGCGCTTGTCAACTACTTTTTGCATGTATTTATTGTTACAACAAATCAGGAATAATTTACCCTATTCTAGGGTTGTTTATTCGCTAAAGGCTCAAAATATTGAGGGCACATAGGCATTTCTGAGATCGGATTCGAACTTGAACTCAACAAGTCCAAAACCCCTAAAAATATAATTTCAGAATCTAAATTACACATTTCTTCAACTTTCTATTTCTACACCCCTTTCAACTACTAATTTATTCTATTTTCAAACTAAGAATAAATTCTAGGCTTTTAGCAAACTGAAATTTGAAATCAGCAACCTCAAAAACCCCTAGAAATATACTTTTGGAATGAAAATTACGTATTTTGTCAAATTTTCATTTTTCACCCATTTCAACTCCTATTTTACTCTATTTTCACTCTAAGAATCCATTTTTGGCTTTTAGCATGTTGAAATTTGAAATCAGCAACATCAAAAACTGCTAGAAACTTTGTAACGAAAAAATAATTTTTTCGTTTAAGCACCCGTGCTAAATAAATTTGAATTACCCGCAGAAATAACGACCGGAAGTCAACAAGTGCGCAAACGCGGTAGAAGCATCATTTGAAATATCCCTGCTAGTTCACTTTTGATTTCGACCTAGGTGAGTGAAGACTGTTACTTGTTCTTTAACGAATTTTCACGTTTATTTCTTTAATCCTTTGATATTTTGAATATATTTGATTATTAAATGATGTCATATTATTGAGTTAACGTTGCTGTATAGTTATTTTTGGGAATTAAAGGATATTCCGTATAATAATTAATTTTTATTAACACACATGTTTGTGTGATGTCGGCGTCCATTTGGACACATGCTAACTCATTAATTATCGCGGCAATTTTGTATTTTGTGGTCGCTTGAGACACAATACCGTGGTGTTTTGTCATTATTTAGATTATTTGTACGAGGATTAAACTCGGAAATTAATCAAAGGTTAAATTAGAATCTTTGTTTCTTAATCGTGTGTAGACAATCTTATCTCATTAAAAGTCGAAACCTAAAGTCATTTTGTCGCATTTAGTTAACCTTGCGTTAGTACAAGAGGTTAAGTTATCATTTTTTATTAGTTAATTTTTTTTGGGGAGATTAAACCCATAATTTTGTTTGTTATGTTTGTTACAGTATTAGTTTTTTTCAGATAGCAATTCAGATATTTTCTCTCTAATTCTAACTAAATTTTGTTACCTTCATTCAAATTTTTGGTCATAACCAGTCAGCCATTTTGTAAACGGCTAAAATTTCATGAGAGTAGAGTTTTCTTATTTATTAATTTCATATATTATATTAATCAGTAGTTTATTCATATATTTTCAGTAGTAGAGTAAAGTAAAATTTTATCAAGACTCAGGTTTTTTATCAAATTGCTGATAGTTTGGTTTTGCAGTGACCTTCGTCACCATAGTTTTTTGTAGTTTTCTTGTATCTCTTTTTTCTCACCATTTTAAAGTTTTTATATTATCAACTGGTTCTTTACATTCCCCTTTTTCATGTAAAATCCTGGACCAAACCACCATTGAAGCAAGGCACAAGGCATAACTTGAATATTTGGAGTTATCCTAAAAGTATTGGATACTATTCCGGCGCAGCGTCTCCTGGAAATCAGCGTTGTCAGGACCTGAATATTACGTCCTTCCCGGGTACCCGTGGCCATCTTCAGGAACAGACCTCGTCGGGATTCCACGTCTCCGCTAAGCTAAGTAGCCAAATTTATGTGCAAAATTCAACTTTTGGTCAGAAGAAAATTTGTAAACCAGTTGATCGTTTCATTGTAATTTTTTTGTAAATATTCAAATTTAATTTTTTTTCTAAACTAAATTTTTGTTGTTTAACTAATTAAATCAAATTTCACCATTAATATTTCTACTAAATTGTAAAGTGTTGTAAAATTTTCGCTCTTTTATACTTATGTTAATATATTATTTGTTTTATATTTGATTTTGATTGTTTTCTCCCCCTGATAAAGTTTGCAAGAGTGTTATTTACTGAATACGCTGGCGTCCAAATTTGTATAGTTTATTAAAGTTTTGTTTGGTAAATTTGACAAGCAAATAATTGTTAAGAAACAAAAATATATAACACTTCTCGCCACCTAGTGACCCTCGACCAGCCCTGAGCTAACTTTCATAGCTTCCTCAGCAGCCAGCTGAGAAGTTGTGGTTGCAACTTTTAGAATGAAAATCATGCATTTTGTCAAATTTTCATTTTTACACCCCTTTCAACCCCTAATCTACTCGATTTTCACTTTAGGAATCAATTTTTGGCTTTTGGCATTTTAAAATTTGAAATCAGGAAACTCAAAAACCCTGGGATTTTACATTAGGAGTATGGGATTTTATCATATTCTAAGGGTGGTTTCTCGCTCTAGCTCAAAATTTTGAGGGTGCTTGGGCTTTCCTGAGGTTGGATTCGAATTCATCGTCATAAAATACATTGAACTACACGAGTCAAGTTCCAGGATCAGGACTCTTTTGTGGCTGGGTTATTTGATTGAATTTTTCATCTTTTTTGCTTCTTCTGACCCAAATTTTGAAGCCATGATGACTTGAAAATAAAATGCAGGAAAACTGAACTTAGCATCTCCAAATACTTAACTTAAATTTTTATCGAAAATTGGCTTGGTTACCGATTTTTGACGCCTGCTTTAAATAAAAGCACCATTGTGCGGCGCCGAAACTAGGGAAGAATTTTGATTAAATTTGGTACAAAAGTAATAATTAGCATAGTATATGAGCTGAAAAACTTTTGGTGTAGATCGGATGACATTTAGTGTCCTTTTCACACTTAAATTTTCTTATTTTTCACCATAGTATCCATTTTTATTATACCTTTCGAAAGTTGATGTTATTTTTATTTTAAAGATATATCACACTTCACTCTTTTCCATTCATTTTTCGTTAAAAAAGGATTGTTCAAGTCCTGTGACAGTGGACAGCTTTGATGATGATGCCTATTATATCATAATTTATTTGCTCATAGTGACCCACGAAACATTTTAGTAGATATCGGTAAATATTTCTTTTAAATAAAATAAAATATGTTTTCAATATGGTACTGTATTCATGCACATTGTTTTAATTAGATTTAAGATAAAAGCTGAAAATGCGAACATGGATCGAAAGCTTAGAAGTGGCTAATTTCAGTATTCAATAACAGGACTTTATTAGCCATCTTGTTCCACAACGATGTGGGATTCTTCAAAATGATTTTTCTATGCAGCATACACAATCTTCTCTATTAGATATTTGTGTTGAAATAAATAAACAAATAAATATACCTATATGAAACGTCTGAAAGCAAATCTATTCATGAAAACAATAAGTCAAACTATTAGACATGGTAATCGTAAAACAATTAATATGCATTACCCACCTGTAACGTAACTATAGTATCTTCTACATTTATTTTACAACTAAAGAAAGAAGCACCAACTGTGGGAACTATTTGTTTTGTGAACGTATTCTCCACATAACGTATCACAGTGGAGGTTTTACCAACCCCTACAAAAAAAAAACATACTAAAATAGCACATCCTGCAACAAGTTATGGAATGGCCCATAATTCCACACTAGCGAAAAGTAAGCAGTCCGAGCCGAAAGCAAGGACTACAGTTCGCGAGTGTGGAATATGCCATTTCAAACGTGTTGGACACCATACTTTCTCTAACATGATTTTAGAAATTATACAAAAAAACTTCGAAACTTTTCAAAACGTCAAATGTGACGTTAGAAATAAATACCTTTTGTTCAACGTAACCATAGCAACCGAACCACTAAATGTGGTTCAACGGCTTCTGATTTGTCGACATTATTCCAGCCCAGTGCCTTGGAATGATATTTATTCCGACACAGTTTTTAGTTGTGGAATTTGTAATTTCTGAAATAGTGTTAGAGAAACTTATTTACATTACTAATCCGGAAAGTGATGCTTTACTGGGCAAGTAGGTATATTCCAGGACTAGCTTGTGGCTCGTCCTGGAAGCTCGAGAATCCAATAAAGAACTTTCTGGACATGTGATGCAATATTTTACGGCGATCGAATTTAGTAACTAAAATAAATAAAAACATGCAATAAACCAAACTTTTTACAATGTTTAGAGCACTTCAAACTATGACATTTAATTAAGTTCAAAATATTATTTCGTTTTCTTGTGATTTAACTGTTGCTGGATAATGCGCTTAACATCTGAATTCATTATATCATGAAATTATCGTTTTTGCAGGGGGTTTAACTTTTTAGATATTCTCTCATTCTTTTTAGTGGTAAAATTTCTTGTAAATTTGCAAACGTTATGCAATTATGGTAGTTGGACTGGTCATTTTGAATCTTTAACTTTTAACATAAGATTCAATATCAGCTACTCCGAAAATTCAGCAAACTGTTTTTAACTTCAACTGGCGACTCCGTCATATTTTCAAATGTTCTGGAATTGATTTATTTCTATTTTATATAGTTTAACGAAATTAATAGGTTACCACCGACAGGTCATACTCTATAATTTGCCCAAGATTCCTGTTATAACCGTTTAAGCCATTTTTCTGATCCTTTTATTTATATTAACGTCCTGCCGAAGTTTAACTAACGCTATTCCACCACTCAACCACCAGGACACTTACACATCGACATAAACAACCATTCCCTGCGATATTGCCAACTACCGCAGCTGAGACTCGAACTTAGGAGAGATAACACCGACTAGGCATGTTGTGCCACCCAACAGCGGTCTAGCCCACTGCTACCGTTTCGGTAAATGATTAAAAACGCCACTAAACATACCCTGGCCAGGATTCGAACCAGGGACTCCGTGGACGCAAGCCAAACACCTTAGCACTGAACCATTTCAAGGGAATGATTGAATAAATAAATAAACATGTATACAGGGTTACTGGTAATTCAACGTATTCCTTTAAACACGTGATAGTACACGTAGTTTACCATATTGTTAACACAAGTATACTGTTACGAGCTTGCGCCCCCTGTGGGCTAGGGTTGATTGCGCTAATGACTAATAATCAAAATTAAGTAGCAATGGTTAGGCAACTGTAACTAGATTCGTAGCACGCCATCTCTGAGACGCTGGTAGTAGTATGACTGTTCTAGAAATTTATAAAAGAAGATCGCTTTTTTCTTCAATATTCTGGATTGCCGCCGAGAAGGTTGTGGTCCATGCTGGATAGTTCTAGAGACAATTTATAGAGTATAGATAGGCCTAACGTAAACACGAGGGAGAAGAGACAGTTTTGAATATAGAGTAAGGTTAGAATACGATGTGAATACAAAGTGGCAATATCAATTAATAAACATTGTCAAAGTTTCTCTTTAGTCAGTTAAAGTGTATTTTAGTTAAAAAAAGTATTGTTTAGTTTTCAGTACATTGTTAACACTTTGACTGCTGACACAATATGGCCTATATGACCTGGTGAATAACCTAATCAAACTTGTTTTTCTGTCTGACGTGTACTGGTTTTGGCAAAACATAATCTTAAAAAAAATGGAAGCAAAAATTAACAAAAAAAACATGACGTCCAAAGGCGTCACGCGCACTCGTTAGGAAATCTACACTTTTTGCTCATGACGTCCTTGGGAGTTATGATGCTTGAAGGCGTCATGAGCTTTGAGAGGTAGTAAGGATGCCTCCAGACGTCATCAGCAGTCAAAGTGTTAAACAAAATGTGTTAGGTAGTATTTAGCTCTCGTAATTTTTGGAACCCACGGATTTTCAAGGGGTGTTTCCTAGGGGTGGAAACACGTGAGAATGCATTAGTATCCAAGTCATTAGTTTCGGAGACATTACAATTTTTGTGCTCTCCGCAGTGACATTGTGTATAAAAAAATGTCCGTTTTTATTTCAGTACTTTCTATTTCAGTCGGGTACTTTAAAGAGCATTTGTCATGATTAATGAAAGTAACAACAATAACCATAGTATTAAAAAATTACCAGGACAAAAAATATTGCCTAATTCAAAAATTAACAAGCAATTTACAATTGCATCGCGATCTGTTTCTAAAATTTGATAACACATTAAGTGAGCAAATTGTTTAAAAAAACTTCTCTAATTTATTAGCTTTTCATTGAGGTATACAAAATTTTTAAAAAACTGCAACTCCTTAAGAAGCAAGCTTGAGCTTAAAGGATATAAATTTTTCAAAATATATAAAAATTATCATTTATAAAGTAAAACAACACAGAAAACTTTAACTACTTTTTATTTTTATTAATCAAAATTTACAGTTGTTGTTTTGTTTGTTGTCGTGTTGTTTACAAAACTTATGCTCAAAGTGTTCACCTCTATATAAAATAAAGGCATGAGCCCTATTTTGCATTTCCGATCTTGTAACCCTTGCGGACGTGTTTTGTCGCAATGGGCTTGTTCCATGATATTCATTTTATATGGTTTTTATACTTTTTCATATAGTACTTGATATTCTCATTATGCAGTTAAAATTTCGTATTGTTAACTTTTTTCGTTCTCGAGATATAAGGAGTTGGAATTAGTAATAGTTGCAAAAACCGAGCGCTCATTTGTGACGTCACTATACGCAAGTGACGTAAGAAACGTGGCTTTCTGGGATCTTTCAAATTTAACCTGAAAAGTCTAAAACATGGAATTTTCAAACGCTGGTAACTAAATAAATACGCCGAGTGGAAGTTTGTTCCATGTCTCTACGGAAAGGAGAAGGTCGGCGATGAATCCTAATTGTAAATTGCAGTGTCAAAATCGAAGATTCGTCCCGACAGGTGCGAGAAAAAATTGTAATTTTTTGACATTTCACCAAATTGTACTCCCCTACTGTCAAGAAGTAAGCAAAACAAACAATACTTCGAAAACAGTTATAATTATACACAACAAAGGAGCATCAAGTCTATTGAGATCGCCGAGTCTATACGTATAGTGACGTAGCGCCTGGCCACGCCCCATTTTCGCGAGGTGGAGATTTGTAATAGTTTTTAAGATACTAAACGTGCGAATAAGATTCTGATTTTTTGCAGATTCATTATTTTATACTTGCACTTTCGATTTATGAAATAAAAAAAAATGCCGAACAAGCCCATTGTTTACGGCTATTTGAGTTATTCAACCTGTTGTTCCTTGGAGTTTATTTGTATGGCATAAACTATTTTATTAAAAGTGAATTAATTATTATTTGTTTGCCTATAATAATGAAACATATTCTTTATAGGATTTTGCAAACAGCGCGGCAGCGGTAAGAAAAACTATATATGAGAACTAAAAGAAAAACTATATGTAAAAATATTAATGAAATCTTTGCATTCTTTCGATAACCTGACTTCTGGTTATGCTAGCAAGTTAAAATTCTGAAATAAATTTGTCCAATTTCTTATTTGACATTCTCATTATAACAGTGGCATTCAACATAGTGTTATAATTCAGATTTCATTAATATTTTTACATATAGTTTTTCTTTTAGTTCTCATAGATAGTTTTTCTTTCCGCTGTTTGCAAAATCCTATGAAGAATGTGTCATAACTATTTTCTTCATGTAACCCCAGACACAGAAATCTAGAGGTGTGAAATCTGGACACCTAGAGGTATCGGTTCTCCTGTCCCAATCTAGCGATTGGGAAAATGTCGATCAAGTCATTCCCTGATATTGGGAAGATATGCGATAGTTTGCTGGACAACCATCGTGTTAGAATGTCATTCTGTACTAATCCACTAAAGGGATTTCATCGAATAAATTAACGAAATTATGATTTAGAAAATCTCCTTATACAGCACCATTTAAAATAATAATTATTATATTTTTATTAACCATAACACACTAAAATGCATTCAATCATTTTCATACAGCATTAAGTCTATAATGGCCAGAAAATTTCAGGATGATAGGTCTTTGCATAGCTGAGATATTTCAAAGTCAAAGATGTCGCTTTTAGACATTAGATTGAGAAGAGCGCGACGTCACTGCATGGTTATTAAGATAGACGTACTGCAGCGGCAGAAACTCGGTATCGCTTCTTAGTTTTGACTTGTCTATGAGAGCTGTGCTTATGTCTGAGTGCTCTAGATTATTTTGTGGTGTTGTATTTGAGTGTATCTCCAAGACGTGGTTCGGACTCCACTATAAACTGTAGGGCTTCGTTTCTCTTTACCTAACACAAAATCATTTTGGATATTCAAGGAGTTACCTCGGTGACTTGAGAAGCAGTTAAGAAAACATTAAAAAAAACATTTAGCTAAAATATCTGTAGAACTAGGTTTATTAGGGCTGATTCTGGTTCTTTACCGGAAGTTAATATTTTTATAATTACGGACTATTTTGCAAATTGTAGAAGGTGAGTTAGTGGTAGTATAAAACCTATTCGTTTCACCAGGCTATGTCTAATATAAAATGGACAAAAATCAAAAAAAGTTAGGTAAAGTGAGGTATTAGATAATATACGAAAATATGAAGCATGCGCAGTGATAAAATTTTGCTAAAATTGGTAGTTAGATACTTTCGAAGTCGCTGCTACTACTAAGTCTAATAGCAACACTTAAAAATTTATAATGGCGATTCGAATAGGGTTGCCATAATTGCATAACTTTTGCAGATTTACTTATGAAATTTTACAACTTAAAAGGGTGAAAAAGAAAACTGGAAAAAATTGAACTGCCTTTGAAAAACGATCAACAAACATTATGCAATAAAACTTCACCGTCGTCGTTCGGTTGATTGAATATCTGCAATCAAGCTTTCTTTCGCAGATGGCAGTTTGTTCCCACCAATATAACTGCATAATATAGGAGGTATACATAGTATGTAATATATTTGTTTCATTTTATGTATGATATAAAAAACAAATTTTCATTTTTCATATCTATCTACATCAAGTCTTGACTTAGGACCGGTTTTTCAATGTCCAGTTAAATAGCTTAACTGTCAGATAAAATTTATCTGGCAGATAAACTGTTTTTCAATGTGCAGGTAAAATTTACCGGAGGGTTAAACTCACTATCTGAAAGTAAATTTAGCAGAGAGTTGAAAGTGCCAGTTAAGGATTTATTCTACTGTTAGTGGATTTGCACATGCGCATTTGGTTCAATTTCTGACAATTCTAAAACATTCTAACCTAAAAACCAATGTGATTGACACGTTCGTTTTGAATTTGTGATTTATATTAAATATATTATTGCCAATAATGAATAATAATAATAATATTCTGGATATGAGTGATGACGATGATATTATACAATTTATAAAGAATGAAAGGAGACCCTATACCATAAAGGAACGAGAAAATAATTTTGAGAATTATGATGATAAAGATTTTTTAATAAGATTTCGACTGCGTAAAGAAACCGTTTTACATATCGTTGAGATGATAGAGGACGTTGCAGGAATAATTCTGTTTCTCCAATCACTTAAAGTGTAGTTAGCATCTTTTTTCCTTTTTACGCTTTCTATTGCAATTATTGCTGATACACAAACGCACAGAATTAAAAACAGAACATCAATCAACACGCTAGACAACGCAATGAATTTTGAGGTTAAATTAGATAAACTGTCACTAAAACACGTGCGCAATTTGAATTAAACCAATTGAAAGAAACTTCAGGTAGAACCAGTAGTGCCAACATAGCTAAGAAATAATTCAACTCATGAATACTTAGCTGGCAGTTAAATTACTGTTGATAAACACTACCATAGATTTAACTGCCAACTAAGCGTAACTAGCAGCTACCTATCTGGCACTTTTAACTGGACATTGAAAAACCGGCCCTTAGTAGATTATAACTGGGCGCACAGTGGTCGATTAGCCCGCAATAGGCCCAAATATGCCATCAGTTGTGTATCGAGCAATTGCATCGAAACTGTACCCTACAGATTCATAACAGGTCATATTTATATAAACAATTTTTTTTTTTAACAATTTTTGGCCTAGGTTGAATTCCATCAGCCAACTACACAAATGAGGGAAAAAGAGGGAAGTATTAAGGATAATAAGGATACACATATTTCACGTCCAGGGGTTCATCAGGACGACTTAAAATTACACATAGACTGAACCGCGGATAGTAGGTTAAATCACAGAGGATATAAAAACAAAGGCATATTAGGAAATATCACAAGCAAAGACTGACGACCGACAACTACTGTTAAATCACTATACCACATCGAGATAAAAAATTATAAATTGCCCGGTAGGCATTTACATTTTTGCTTGAAAGAACGTAGTTAAGATTCATTGGTAGCTGAAAACCCATATCTCTTAGTTCACTTATCAGGATCATTGATTCAGGGATGTGCAAAGAGCAATTGAATAAAATATGATTTCTGTCCACAAGCACATAGATCATTATTTAGAATTCCAATTTTAAATAAGTGATCTGGAAATCTACCGTGATTAAGTTGTAGACGTGTGATAGTAGAATAAAATGGTCTCTAAACTGGAAAACTGTCCTGCCATCTAGATTCAGCGATCAGAGGGTTTAAGAGATAATAATTTGTCCCTCGCTCCGTGTACTTCTGATCATATTGATATTGCCATCTTTTAAGGAGCCTTTTCTTGTATATGGTAAATAAATCAGTAGCAGGTATTTTAACTGGAAGGGGAATACCACTTATCGAGGCTTCCATAGCCATTTTGCCATTTCATTTTCATACAGGTCACAATGTGCTTTAATCCAGACAAGGTTGACAGAAACCCCCCGTTGTGACAAGGAAGCCAGTTTAGCAACAATATTCACAATCACCGGTGACGATTGTTCTTTACAGTTATCAATACTACTCAAGACACTCTTAGAATCAGAATAAATAGTTATATTCGGAAAGTTAAGGAAATCTGCGAAGTTCAAAAATTCCTGAATAGCTACGGCTTCGGCTGTAAAAATGGAGGCCTGTGTAGGAAGCTTAAATTTGTGTCCTATATCAAGGTCAGGGATATAAAAGGCACATCCTGTGCCTATATTACTTTTAGAACCATCAGTGAAGACTGGTATATAAACAATACAAAATAAATTTCTACGCATCTCCGCTTATTCGTATATCTGACTGAAAGACGCCTTTGTAATGCTGAGTCATTAACGTGTACTTTAGACGTTACTTACAGGCACCATCTCAATGCGCCTTGTTATTTCCAACTTTTGAATTAAACAGTTTATTTAGTATGGCTTCTGAAGAACAAGGTAAGTACTTTATATAACTAGTTAAATGATTTTGCAAAACTGTGCAAATGTAATTATTTTAATTATTGTATAGAGTTGCTTCCGAATCGCAACATTTATATGAATTTTAATATTATCACATATGATAACTTTTAGGGAAGTAGTTTGCAACAAATGTTCTAGCCGTTTTTGTAATGTAGTGTTGTCTAACTGTCGTGTGTATATAATTTTATTGTCATATTTTGCCATATACATGTGTGATATTCTTTTCAGTGAAAATTAGTTCAATTCCAAGAAATGAACATTTCGAGGTATGGAAGCGTGAACCAATCCGTAAACAGAAATCGCAAGCTGTGTATAATTATGTGATTCAAAAACTGCAATTACAAGACGGTGAAGGACGTATACAAAAAACTTTGAAACAAAAAGCCGAACATTTTTCAAAACAGTGCCTTGCGAAGTGGCAAGAGCAAAATTAATATTGAGAAATTTCGACAATTTGCGTTCGATACAACAAAATTACACGTCGAAAAATATAGTTGGTATTACATGCCCATTACGATGCATAAAATATGAATACATGGTCCACAAATTATGGAATCATCGGTGCTTCCTATTGGAGTTATGTCTGAAGAAGCCTTAGAAGCACATCACAAAGACTCAAAACACTTCAGGGAATCAAATACTCGAAAAATGTCCCGAAAGTCCACTATGGAAGATCTGTTTCACATATTGCTGTTCTCTACGGATCCTGTCATAAATTCCTATCGGAGAATACCTTCAAAGCCTGGTAAACCATTTCCTCGTGACATACTCGACCTTCTTTATATCCCAACAGGAAGTAGGGTACATTCAGATGCAGAATCGGAGGAAGAGGACAGCTACAGTGAATAATTAGTTAATCATTTGTAATGTACAAAGATGTTTTTGTATTATTAGACTGTCAGGCTTTAATTTGTTTCGGTGTGTGTATGTTCTATAACATTTCTGTATACATTTTGTAATACACAAGATATCAGACAACAAGAAACCCGTTTTTAATCAAATGTTTTTCGAAAAACTGAAGTTGCTCCCAAATCAGGGAAATCGACCACTGTGCGGCGTGGCGCGGCGCTGAAATTCTATTTCATAATTTTTGATAACCATTTCTTAAAGGAGGTTCAATGTTTTTAAATATTTTTTTAAACCAATGGAAGTAGGCAGTAAAGTAGTAATTTTCCGAAGAAACGATGAACTTGTTCAATTTTGTCCAACATGTATTTTAAAGAGAATATTCCTTCCCTTATATTTGATGAAAAATTATTTTATATTTTACTTATCGAAAACACTATTTGGATATTCACAATATACAGGGTGGGGCAATAGTGCGTCGGAGTTCGTTGGGAGTTTCATGATAGCTAGAAATTAAAAAAAATGTAATAGGTACCTAAACTAGATAAAAAAGTCTATACCTAATCCGAAATTATTTTCGACTATAACCAAGATAATATTACATCAAATGTCTTTTTTAAATGGAATGCTATGTACATCAGTATATTTTTTGAAGCCTCTTTCTAACTTCTTTTACTTCTATTTTATTATTGACTATCTTCCAACCACTTGGATGTAATGAATTTTTTTGTTCAAATAATGCCATCTGCATATGCATGTTGAAAAAATCACTACAGTCAGAATTATGAAATTATAAGAAAAGAATATGTGAATACTAGTTACGAAACATCTAATTAATGTTTTTGAATCACTTTCACTTCCTAAAAATATACAGTGGCCAAAAACGATTTTTTAATTTAGAACTTTTTTTAATTTAATTTTCAAATGGAGCACCCTCTATATTTGTCCCTCTCGACGATGTGATGTAGAAATGAAAAACGAACATTCTTTGTATGCACATCCCTAAGGCTATTTGTAATTATTTTCGATTTATTGAGCAATAAGTACAAAATTCAAGAATAGAGGTTCCTTCAAATAATTTAACAGAAAAAAGTGCTTCACATGTTGCCCATTTTGATTGACACACATCTCTATGCGCTTGAAATGTGGTCATTTGGTGGGTCCATTTCTTCCAATTCATTGAAGCGGGTAGATAGCATTTAGCTGGTCTATCACTGCGCATTGTAATTGGTTTTCTGCATTTTTTTGTTGTTGTTGTTGTTTTCGGTATTCGACAAGATCTCAATTTGGTATAAAATGAGTTTTCTGTGGTGCTGGTAGACGTTCTGTGGTTAAATTAAAAAAAAAGTAAGTTTCAAGCAAATTATATTTATATACACCAGGAACTATGTGATGGAGATTTTCAAAGGCGCCTTGAGTTTTGTAATTGGACCAGAGATAAAATGCAAGATGTCACCTTCTTCAATAATGTTTTATTCACTGATGAGGAAACTTTTCATAGAAATTGATTTGTTAATAGGCATAACATTCATTATTATGCTTCGAAAATTCCTCACTTTTTTAAGAAAGTTGATAACTAGCACATATGGTGGCGCAATGCTGAGGCGTTTGGCTTGCGACCACGGAGTCTCGGGTTCGAATCCTGGCCATGGTATGGATGTTTAGTGGCGTTTTTAATGTGTTACCGAGATGGTAGCAGAGGACTAGACCGCTGTTGGGTGGCACAACAAGACTAGTCGCTGTTATCTATCCTGAGTTCGAGTCTCAGCTGCGGTAGATGGCAATATCGCAGGGAATGGTTGTTGTGTTAATGTCTATGTGTACGTGTCCTGGTTGAGTGGTGGAATAGCATTAGCTAAACTCCGCCAGGACGTTAATATAAATAAGACGATTAAATAAATAAATAAAATAAAATATAAACGATTGTGAACGAATTATTAATTAGAGAACATGTAACAAGGCCACATTTCTTTGAAGGTACATTGATTAGAGCTATTTATCTTAATTTTTTGGAGAACTATCTGCCACAATTATTGGTGAATTTTCCTGAGAGGATTCGGAATAGGATGTGGCTTCAGCAAGATGGTGCTACATACCATATTATTTAAAAGCAGTAAGGGACCACTTAAATACTATCTACCCACTTCAACGAATTGGAAGAAATGGTCCCACTAAATGGCCTGCTAGACCTCCAGATCTTACAAAAATGGATGTTTTTTAATGAGTATACGTGAAGGAAATTGTTTATGAAGACACACCAACAACAGTCCAAAATATGAAGGAAAGGATAACAACTGCTTTTAGCTGTATCACACCGACAAATTTAAGAAAAGTAGAAATTTCGTTTCAAACGCGTATAGAAAGATGCGTGTAAATCAAAATGGGCAACATGTGGAGCACTTATTATAATTATTAATATTTTAATTTTTAGCTATCACAGAACTCGAGCTATCGAAGTCCGACGCACTACTGCACCACCCTGTATAAATTATGAAAATCTCAACAGGGGCTATTCAACAAATACATCGGTACATTCGTTTTATAGAGGGAGAGGGAGTTATCGAAAATGTAACAAAGTGAACGATGGTGAAGGCGGTTCACAAGGAACGTTTTTTTTTTTTTTTAAGAAAGTGTAATTCGCTACTCACAAATTTAGAGAAGGGGGAGGGGAGATTGCAAACGAACGTTCTTGTAAGGTGGGTTCTCATAAATATTAGTGTTACCAGGAGGGAGGTCCAAAATAGCCCATTCTTGCTAACGTATTTGTTAAATGGACTCGCAGGTAAAATATTCCTGTATACTATTATTGAATAAAATGTGTATACACATTACACATAGATGACAGTGACAATGCTATTATGAGCCTTAATGCGTCTTGATATAAGGCTCACTATTTTAAAAAAGTTTTCTTGAAGAGTAAAAACGATAAGGAAAAATAATATATTCATGTACTTAAGCACCTCAATAAGGGGATAAACCTACATTAAACAAATATTTGAGCTGTAGCTTCTAAAATGTGCTCTTTTAACTTGATGTTCCAAATTTAATTTGATTGAGATTGCCAAGCTATTGGATTTGTCTAAAAATATTTCTTTTCTTAAGATGAAACCAAAAGAAATCAAACGAGATACCTAGGTATTTCCCATTCGGTATTTTAATGTCACCAGTTTCAGGGTCAGCTCAGTTTTGGTTAATAAAAGTTTCCCATCATACATATAGGTAATGTATATTAATTATAAACAAATTAAGTAGGTATTTCTTTTTTTAATTATTAGGATTTTAATTTTATTTTACGCAAACTCTAAAATTACAAGTTTGTATACCTACCTAGTAACTGAAATGGCTTTATAATAGGTAATATTTATGTAACCTTTATATATGGGTATAAAAAATTGGTAGTCAGTTATAATTAAATAATACCTATAGGTATCTATCTACACGTAAACTGTCTCAGTTAATCAGCAATTTATTTCATTCTTATCTCTATATATACCTACGTATAATCTTTACGTATATACCTATCTAGTTACCTACAATTACATATTACCCCCTCTAAGACAAGTTCAAGTTTTAAAAAATAAAAATAGAAAAATGCATAAGCAGAAACAAATAAAAAAATTCCTACCTTGATAACCCAATACAACAACTTTTCCAACGATGGTTTTCATGTTTACTCAACATTAACCTAACATACTTTCACTATCTATTACTATTTTTGATAAAATCCCCATTCCAATTTTTCTTTGTTTATCTCAGAACAGATGATGTTTATTAGTATTTGACTTTTGACAACTGCGTAGTTATATTTTCTTCAGCCATAGTAGGTAGTAGTTCTAACGTACCCTTACATTATTCTAAAACAATAAAAATTCGCTTCCTTAAAATTTGCCTATTTACAATACATACATAATAGTCTACAGACTACCTACATAGTACTTTTAACTATTAGTGATTCATTTTATTTTAATGTCCAGTGATCATAAAATAGATACTACACCGAGCGCCTAATCTATTTCCATCTAGTAACAAGTAGACGAATTATCAGTGTTCAACGTTAATAGGCAACTACGATTTGTTATGGATCGCTTGTTGGTATATGACTATGGTTACAGCTTTGGTCAATAGATGCCCGCCCATCACTGCTAATAAACAGTGGCTTGATTTAAAAGTTATGTATGAATTCATATACAGGGTGTCTCAGCCTCGCATCGTCCAAATTCTTCGCTTCCATATAAGAATTATCGAAAATTTTCAAAAACGTTGTAGTAGAGGGTATAAAGGTTTAAAAATACTAGGTGGGTATCCATTTCGGCGTGACGTCACAAACTAATGCTTTTCAAAATGGAACGTTACGTATATACATACTTGAATTTTTCTTTTATTGACGATTCCAGCAAAATGCCATATTTAATGAGTGCGATGAGCCAGTACAACGATATGGATGAAATTTGTCCCATTTGTAAGTTTGTAACAGAACAGTATTTTGAGATCAAGTTTGGGGCAAAGATTGTAAAGATACATCTAGTTCACCGCGTCGTTATCGAATTTAACGAAATCAGTCATTTTCTACCGGGTGAGTCAGAAAACACCAACTACCCTGATGACAACAAACGTCCCCAGGACGTACACTTAGGTCCTCGTTAAGTCTGAACGTCCCGGGTTTATATGGTACGTCCCAAAGACGTCCGTCCCACATAACATCTCATGGATATGTACATCCATAGCATATGCATT
Organism: Stenurella melanura; assembly: GCA_963583905.1. NCBI lineage: Eukaryota > Metazoa > Arthropoda > Insecta > Coleoptera > Cerambycidae > Stenurella > Stenurella melanura. The sequence continues at coordinate 89,964,771 of OY757310.1, forward strand.
AGGTGTTGGAATTTGAATATGTTTTGTTAAATATACATATGATATGAAATGTATATTCAGCTACTGATATGCATCAGCGTCATATACAGTGTATATTGCTGGAGGTATATACATAATGATTTATACATAACATGTCCATTAAGGTATAATTAAATTATACGCGTACACGAATTTTATCTCATTATCTGATGTGCATGCGCTACTAATTTATGGGATACTACGTCAGCGCACCAGGCAGTCCAGGCATCATTTGTTTGCGAATTGTAGTTCGCAATAGCCGGCGCCTGCAGCCATTAAGCGATTAAGCCCTGTAGTGTTGTGTGCATAGTGTTTATGTGTGATGAAAGTTAACTCTTTCTCATTCTCTGGATTTTGTATTTGCTTATTGCTAAATCATGCTGTTACATTTGCATGAAGGTCCCATGATGTAAGAGTATATTTATTATAATGCAATTCTTTACATTCGTAAATACCTACATACTCTTTTAGGGTTAGAAAATTTACAAGTTTCATATTTAACTGATTGTGGCAGGTGTGTGTTTAGTAAAGATGGCGGAAAGTGACAGAGGCCTAAAAATTTGCTGTTATGTCATATTGGGTATGTATTTTATAAATATAGTGAATAAAAATTACATACGTTCATATTATATAACTTACTGATGGTTGAGAATGTTTTAAACATATATGTAGGACATGAGTAACTATAGTAGGTATTATACATATGTTTACAATTTGGTAAGCTACCGGAAGGTAAAGAAGTATACGTCAATATTGAAAATTTTAAATATTGTGTAATATTAGGTTTTTTTTGTAAAGTTTGTGTATGTTTAAAATAGTTATATAAAATATATTTCTTATTAAGCTATCTGTGTCTTATTACCTCTTATATGGATACTATTGGATACCTCTGAAGTAGTTCCCACGAACATCAAAACACTCGAATACTTTCATTCGATGCGTGCTGCTCCAATCGTGTTGGTATCATCGGGATCATTAAAACTCTTCGTTTTAATCATCTGCCGATGATGCCAACATGACTGGGGCAACACGCGTCGGGTGCAGTATTCAATAGGCGTTTTGATATCCGTGGAAACTACTTCAGAGATATGTAATGTATATTCATAAAATATACGATTGTGTATATGATGTGTGTTTCATATCCAATGAATGTACATTGCATATGTTTATGTACATTCTGGATATAAAATAGATATTGAAGTCGGCGACAAACGTATCTGCTGGGAATGTTAATTCCACATCCATTAGATGTACATTAAATATACTATCTCCATCTTGTAGATATACATATCCACAGATTGAAGATACAATGTATGTACATTGCATATCATTTTGTTATGTGGGGTTTGCTATCGTCCCTAAAACGTTCTGAATAAAACGTTTTATGGACATCCTGCTAGAGTCTAGTCAAGACAAACCTAAACACATTTGTGAAATAACCTCTAGGAGTGATGTTTTTTTTGAACAGATGAGGATATGATTAAAAAACAAAACAAAATTTCTTTTGATAACAAAATATTTTCATTTTTCATGGTCCATTTAAATTTTGTCAGTTTGATTTTTCTGATTTCAGAAATCTTATATTCATTTCAACTATTTTTTTCATCTTGCGAAATCAAATTAATTTGTACTTTCTGAGAGTACAGTGTAGTTATTATACTACTATTCAGTGTGTTAAACGAAGTGTTATATATGGTTCGACATCTCCGATGAACAAGTAGAGGCGATGAAACTTGTAATAGGTAAGGTTTGATACATCGAGTAATAAAAACATTTGCCAGAAAACATCAACACACTTGTAAAGCATATTTAGGGATTTCAGTAAATTAATATAAGGAAAAAACTAATAAGGGTATTTTTTAAGAAAAATTTACAATTTTGTAACTTATATGCCCTATTTGTTATATTTTTTCTGAAATTATGCTGTACGTACGTACAAAAACTTTTATACATCATCAATGTTCAACCTAATAAACCTGCTTCTAAACGTAAATCCTAATGCATCTTAACCCATAGCCATTTTCTTTACTTGAATTCTGTAATAATACTGGCAAAAAATATAACGTAAAACTTATAATAATGTTATTAATCTGGTAGCATTAGTCACAGCATATATTTCTGCTTCTCTCGGTCTTTGGTATTATTTGTAGAATCGATCATTCATATAAAGAGGTGTTCTTAATTTTTTTAAATGAACAAGGGAACCTTTCAAATGCAAAAGTCAGTTAAACAAAAAAATGTTCACATTTAAACTGTGATTTTTTTTTAAATAGGACACCAAGAAAATTGTAACAATTTGTTTTAAATATAAGCTTGCCATCAGGTGGCATATATTAGTCTTAATGTTTTTTGCCAAGATTTCATCTGAAATGTTAATTTTTCTTTTATTTGCACAGGGGCTACTGAAGTCGCTAACGCTTCAAAGTCTTGGAAGGACACCGAAATGGCCCGGCTATTGCATCGTGATTGAAGAGGGCAAAAGAAAGAACAGAGAGGGTGTCAAAAAACAGAGAATATTGAGGAATAATATAAAAAGATAATTATAAAAAGACGAAGTGTGCAAAACTTTAAGAGAAGGTGAGATATACATTTATCTTACATTTTATTGCACACTTGGCTTATTTCTTATAATACAATATTCAATATGACTTAATGTATATATAACTACATTATACTGTACTAGGTGTTATAATACATAACTTTTAAATCCCATAAAAATTCTATTTTTGACACTTGACACTTGAATTTGTAGAGTAAGAAGTTAATTTAAAAAAAAAACACAAATGCCGTAACTTATTTTTTAATAGCACAATAGAAATAAAATGTTCGCATAAATTTGTCATTTGGTGTTGATAAATAAAAATACCAAGTATTAAAATCAATCTGTTTGAATAATTTTTCTACATGGTAATTACATATTGTCATTTTTTTATCTTTTCGGCTTTTCTAACCACATTTATTCCCTTCGAAATAGAATCCAATCACTGGATTCTATTTCTAAAGAAATGCATGTGGTTAGAAAACCCAAAAAAGGACATAAATACCCTCTGCTGTGAATACACCTTAAAGGTGGTGAAGGGGGAGGTACCTATATGTTTTGCATAGTATGTCCCAACAACGTATTCAGGACGTCCGCTCTAGACCTACATTCGTCCCACATAAGTCCTGGGTTGGACGTCCTCGGGACACCCCGTTTTGCTGACACGGAACGTCCCTCAAACGTCCTCGGTAAGTCTTACGTCGGTAAAGTACGTTCTTGGGACGTTTTTGGAACGTCCATGTGCTATTAGGGTATATTTTACCTATCTTATTTTTCTCAAATAGAACACCCTGTATGGAATTGTATCAGAAAATAGTTCTTTAACGAAGCTTTCCACTGATATTAGACATTATGGACCTATTTGTCACGGATGCCAAGATATTTAATGACAAATTGGCTCAATTGAAAATTTATCAAGTCGCGATCAATCTTCAATTGTTTTATTAATTTTTGGTGCAATTTCTTAACAAATTTATCAAATTCAACTAAATTGAATGAGCTGTCAATTATATTCTAGGTATTTTTTTACATACAGCTGACCATTTTCGCCATAGTTGTATAAAACGCAAACGCATATGAAAATCGAGTGTCTAGCAGGGACACCGCAAATGCTAAAGCTTCCAATCCTGGTAACTAGGTCAATTTTTGTTGTACAAAGACATGAAATCTTAGGGACTTTTATAAGCTTTTAAACAGGTAAGTAAATAGAAAAGCTGACACGTTTTTGGTAAGTTTACCCATGTCATGGTACCGATTCATCGCAGGTTCAGCAAGTAGCACACCGTTTTTAAATGGAGAATCCAAACATGTAATAATATACCTAGCTTTTCATCGAAAAGAAACAAGTTTATCTCGTCACATGTTAAATGGTTTTACTTGGCAGACCGCACAACAAAATACGCATTCATTCATAGCCCCGTAGCTTCAACTAGAATTTAATTCCAATATTTAAACGTTGATGACGCACAGAATATGACTTTCAGAAGATTTTGTAGTAATTTCATTTCAAAAAGTCCATGTACTACACCGAAGATTTCAGATGAGAATGAAAAAACTTGCGCAATTTTTAGACTGTTGGAGACGAAATTCGAAGGAATATTTAGTTTAATATGACATGAGGTGAGTTTTAAATTTTCGTTTTTTTTTAATATACACCGACAAAAGCATTATTATTTTTTCTAATTTATTTTTTTCCTCCTAATAAAGGACCCCGCACAATTCTTAGGTAAAAGTGACTTCCGTTAAATTGGCTGGATTTTTTATATGCTCTATATTTTGGGCCGCTGATCTCGAATATGACATTGGATTTGCAAAATTCAAAATGGCGGCGCCAAAATGGCGGATAATTTTTATCATTTATCCCTGATAGCACATGGCCGTCCCAAAAATGTCCCAAGAACGTACCCACAGGTCATGAAAACGTACCGGGAACGTACTTTACCGACCTAAAACGTACCGAGGACGTTTGAGGGACGTTCTGTGTCAGCAAAACGGGGTATCCCGAGGACGTCCATCCCAGGACTTATGTAGGACGAATGTAGGTCTAGAAAGGACGTCATGAAAATGTTGTTAGGACTTACTATGCAAAACATATAGGTACCTCCCCCTCCACCACTTTTAAGGTGTATTCACAGCAGAGGGTATTTATGTTTTTTTTTGGGTGTTCTAACCACACGCATTTCTTTCGAAATAGAATCCAGTGATTGGATTATATTTTGAAGGGAATAAATGTGGCTAGAAAAGCCAAAAAGATTAAAAAAGTGACAATATGTAATTACCATCTACAAAAATTATTCAAATAAATTGATTTTAATACTTGGTATTTTTATTTATCAACACCAATAAGGTATGGCATTTGCACTTTTTAAAATTAACTTCTTACACTTCTTACTCTATAACTTCAAGTGTCGTGTCAAAAATACAATTCTTATGGGATTTGAAAGTTATGTATTTATAATACCTAGTACAGTATAACATAGTTATATACAGGGTGTCTCGCTTAAATGTGGAACAAGCCTGTAACTCCTTTGTTTACTGACCGATTTGATTTTTTCTTTTTTAGTAATGTAGTGCTACATAAACTCCATTCTTGAATAACACAAATGATTTCTACAACGCAAAACGTGGCCTACTGCGAGATATTTTCAAGGTCAAAAATCAGTCATTCATATTAGCGATTTTTTTTTCAAAAATCTGATTACATGTTCTTTTTCACCGTCCCTTTAAACTCTGTTCTTCAAAGTTTCATATACATCGATTGTTGCTTTTGGACTTTATTATTTTTTTACGAATAAAAATTATTAATTAAATAAAATCTAAATAATTAATTTCTAATACCATTTTATTTTTTTCATAATGAATATAAACAAAAAATAAGTAATATTACATCAAAAACACCTGAATATGAATATAGAAACTACCACAACGAATTATACATTTTAAATTGAGCAATAAAACAAAAAAATTAACAGGAGTAATATTTCAGTTTTAAGTAGGAATATAACAGAATTCAACTGAAATTTTTAAATAATCTAAATTGTAGTTCCTCCTATTAAGTCCCCATTGGCAAAAATACGTTTTTCTACTCTCCTTCTGTTATTAATACAACTTTTCGCAGTTGCTGTCGAGTAATAGCACGACAAGCAGCGGTAATTCCGTTTATTAATTCGTCTACGATAGCTGGGCGGTTCTTGTATATTCTTTTAACGTACCCCATAAAGAATAATCTATCTTGATTACAAACATTTATTATTAAAAAAACTGGTGGGTGATGGAGTGAAACGGACATGGGATTCATGTTCAGCACGTCGAAGTACATAGAGATTACTATGTCGGGTCCCGGTAACAGATCCCTTTCTTTTTATGTGTCTGTGTTATTAATTAAATAAAACCTAAATAATTAATTTCTAATACCATTTTACCACTTTAATAGAACAGAATAATTTTTATTTTTGTCTCTTTAGTACAATAATTGTTTGTTACCAATATTTCAGTAGGCGTCCAAGTTATAAAACTTTTCAAAATGTTTAGTAAACCTTGAAAACAATTGAAGAGCCAAATTATTAGAGTGATATCAAACATTTTACACTTATGTCTGTTATTTAGTATAACTAGTGTTATTAACGCTTTTAAAATGTAAAATGGCTCAACAACAATTGACTGTAGCTGAAAAGGTCTCAATAATTAAACTTATGGGAAATGATGAACGTACAATACGGCAAGTTGCACAAGAATTTAATAATTTTAATCCTGGACGTAATATAAGCCACTCAACAGTGTGTGGAATTAATAGACTCTTTGAAGAAACAGGGTCAGGAGCACGACGGAAAGAAAACGGAAACAGGATAAGAAATAATGGCTATGATATAATTTTATTACATTTCCGTGAAAATCCTCAAACAAGTATCAGAAAGGCAAGTATGTATTTAAATATTGATAAAAGTAAAATTTAGAGATATCTCAAAAAGCATAAAATGGTACCTTTCAAACCCAAACTTCTACATACGTTAGAAGGAGGTCTCCAAAGACTTATTGTTTGTGGCTTCAAGGAAACTTCCTAAATGATTTTATAAATAATATTTTGTTTACAGACGAAGCTACATATAATACAAATGGGACAGTTTGCGCAAATAATTCTCGATTTTGGGTTGAGGATAATGAAAATCCACATTGGACTATCAACTGTAGAAGACAGTACTCGCACAAAATTAATGTTTGGTGTGGGATTCTAAACAAAACATTCATTGGACCATATTATTTTCGAGAAAATTTAAATGGAAATTAATTTTTACAATTCCTCCAAAATGATTTGTGGGAAGCATTACATGATACGCCCATTCAGCAAGGGAATAGTTTATATTTCCAGTTAGATGGAGCCACCATACATTATTCTTTAGTTGAGAGAAACTGGCTAAACCAGAATTTTCCCAACAAATGGATCGGGCATAACAGCCTTATCATCGGGTGGCCACCTCGATCTCCAGATTTGACCACTTTAGATTATTTTTTATGGGGTATGTTAAAAGAAAAAGTATACAAGGACCGCCCAGCTACCGTAGACGAATTAATAAACGGAATTGCCGCTGCTTGTCGTGCTATTACTCGACCGCAACTGCGAAAAGTTGTTATTAATAACAACAAAGAGTAGAAAGAATGTATTTTTACCAATGGGGACTTAATAGAAGGAACCATGATTTAGATTATTCAAATATTTAAGTTAAATTGTGTTATATTCCTACGTAAAGCTGAAATATTACTCCTGTAAATTTTTAAATTTTGTTCGATTTAAAATGTATAATTTGTTGCGATAGTTTCTATATTCACATTCAGGTGTTTTTGATGTAATATTACTTATCTTTTGTTTACATTCATTATGGAAGAAAATAAAATGGTATTAGAAATGAGTTATTTAGGTTTTATTTAATTAATAATTTTTATTCTTAAAAAAATTAATAAAGTCCAAAAGCAACAATCGATTTATATGAAACTTTGAAGAACACGGTTAAGAGGGACGGTGAAAAAGAATATGCAATCAGTTTTTTGAAAAAAAAAATCGCTAATATGAATGACCGATTTTTGACCTTGAAAATATCTCGCAGTAGGCCACGTTTTGCGTTGCAGAAATCATTTGTGTTATTCAACAATAGAGTTTATGTAGCACTACATTACTAAAAAAAAAAATTCAAATCGGTCAGTAAACAAAAGAGTTACAAGCTTGTTCCACATTTAAGCGAGACACCCTGTATATACATTAAGTCATATTGAATATTATATTGTAAGAAAGCCAAGTGTGCAATAAAACGTAAGATAAATGTATATCTCTTAACGTTTTGCACACTTCGTCTTCGTCTTTTTATAATTATCTTAGTTTATATTACTCTCTAATATTCTCTCTTTTCTCACACCCTCTCTGTTCTTTCTTTTGCCCTCTTCAGTCACAATGCAATAGCCATTTCGGTGTCCTTCCAAGACTTCGAAGCGTTAGCGACTTCAGAAGTCCCTGTGCAAATAAAAGAAAAATTAACATTTCAGATGAAATCTTGGCAAAAAAAATTAAGACCAATATATGCCACCTGATGGCAAGCTTATATTTAAAATAAATGTGAAACTTTTTTGTTTAACCAACATTTGCATTTGAAAGGTTCCCTTGTTTATTTAAAAATTTTAAGACCACCTCATTATATGAATGATCTATTCTACAAATAATACCAGACTGAGAGAAGCAGAAATATATGTTGTGACTAATGCTACCAGATTAATAGCATTATTATAAGATTAACGTTATATTTTTTGCCAATATTATTACAGAATTCAAGTAAAGAAAACGGCTCTGAGTTAAGATGCATTAGGATTTACGGTTAGAAGCAGGTTTATTAGGTAGAACATTGATGATGTATAATGCATAAAAGTTTTTTGTACGTATGTACAGCGTAATTTCAGAAAAAATATAACAAATAGGGCATACATAAGTTACAAAATTGTAATTTTTCTCAAAAAAGTACCTTCATTAGTTTTTTTCCCTATATTAATTTACTGAAATCCCTAATATGCTTTACAAGTTTGTTGATGTTTTCTGGCAAATGTTTTTATTACTCGATGTATCAAACCTTACCTATTACAAGTTTCATCACCTCTACTTGTTCATCAGATGTCGAACCATATTTAACACTTCGTTTAACACACTGAGTAGGTACTTCTTCTTTTCAAATTTTTATAATGTTTAACCAACAATCTTCTTTTAATTGACTAAGTTCGCTCATGATAAACAACTAAGAACTACATACCCAGGTTCACAGGTGATCTCCCATAGAATTTTAACAGAGCCAAATAAGGTGGGTGGTAGTATATTTATTATATAGGCTATAACCTACAAACAAGCAGCACCAAATTTATCTAGAATAAAATATCGATCTAAATACTTATGTATTAATAAATAAAATAAATAGATTTACCTATTTTTGGTACTTTCTTTTGTAGCCGTTAAATATGACTAGTGAGCGGATGAAATAAAAATAATGCAATAACCATAGGGATGCCAAATTGAATTCCCCATAGTTCGACAGCAACTAACCGAAATTCCCCATCTCAAAGAACACGACGTTTGGCGGGAATTTTAAAATAAAACAGCTTTATTGGAACTTAACATATTTTTGTCATTCATTCCAATATTTCCATTTATTCTCGTTGCGATATTTTCGTACTAAATTATAGCAGCACACTAATACAGAGGATAGTAGTATAATAACTACACTGTACTGTCAAAAAGTAAAAATTAATGTGATTTCGCAAGATGAAAAAAATAGCTAGAACGAATATTCTTAAGATTTCTGAAATCGGAAAAATAAAATTGACAAAATTTAAATGGACCATGAAAAATACGTTCAGACCTAACGAGGACCTAAGTATACGTCCCGGAGACGTCTGTTGTTATCTGGGATAGTCCTATAAAGCTGAAAATCGGCGAGCGGGGGGGGGGCTCCAAGGTCGCTGATGACGGATATGAAGTCGCAATTGAAAAATCAAAATAGCGGCACGAGTTGGCGGACACGTCTTGTCATTTATGCCCTGATTCGTCTGAAAATCGGTGGGTGAGTGTTATCGATATCACAGATCATAAATGTGTGACCGTTGCTCAAAAATTCAAAATGGCTTCGCAAGCAATGTATGTAAAGCTTGGATCAATGTAGAGAGCTTTATTTAAGTTTTCAATTTTTCTGTTTTTAATGTTTTTCAGTTTCGATCACATGTTTGTGATCTGTGACCTGAAAAACACCCAGGTACCGATTTTCAGTCGGATCGGACCATAAATGATCAAATTGGCCTGCCATATTGTGCCGTCATTTTGAATGTCTCAATTTCGATATTATATTCGTAATCCGCTACTTCAATAACCCCCTCACGCCGATTCTCAGTGGAATCGGGCGACAAATAAGGAATTTATAGTAAATCATGGTTAATATTCAGCTATGCTGACGTCGCCATTTTGAATTTTTGAGCAACGGTCACTATTCGTGATCTGTGATCTCAGTAACACTCACCCACCGATTTTCAGACGAATCGGACCGTAAATGAAAAAACGTGTCTGCCAACTCGTGCCGCCATTTCGAATTTTTCAGTTTCAATTTCATATCCGTCATCAGCGACCTCGAAAAAACCCCGCAACGATTTTCAGCGGTATAGGACTATAAATGAAAATATCCATCCGCCATTTTGGCGCCGCCATTTTGGATTTTCAAAATCCGATGCCATATTCGCCATCAGCAGCCCAAAATAAAGAACATATTAAAAATCCAGACAATCCAACGGAAGCCATTATTACCTAAGAATTGTGCGGGGTCTTGTGAATGAAATATTTTATAAGGAAAAGTTGCCTTAATTAGGTAAGTTAGTTAGCTAGCTAATTGCAGATTATTTTACAAAGTTTCAGGCCATTAACAAGCCTATTTAAAAAATCGGTAAAGGTATTTACACAGAACTTCTCTCTTTATTTCTGCATGGCGGTCACTCTAAAAAATTATTAATTACGAAATAACATTGAGAATAATAATCGGAATAAGTTATTACAAAGAAAACCTGATAACTTTTGGTCAAAAAAATATTCAGAGTGCTCATCCAACAGCAAAAATTCAATACTAAACAACAATTGCCAAATATGGAAGGCTTGCGCAAATACCTTTACAAATGTCCTCCATGGTTGAATTATTTCTTGGGATGACCATCCTGTACATTTTTCAATAAAAGTATAATAGGTACATATGCCAAATATTATTGCTATCGGTCACATTTTCAATACCACATTCACGTAGTGGAGTGGAAGTATAGTTAGTGGTTAAAACACTTTTTTTTTGAAATTTTTCAAGAATGTTGGTAAAAAAAATTTCGAATTTTTTTTCTTCTGAAATATTAGAATGCCATGAATCGTGGAAATTTTAATTTTGAGCAAAAATGAATGTTTCCTTCTATTCTATAGTAGTGGTAAAAGAACATTACAAGTTTAAAATATTTTTTTAAATAGATTTAGAATACCACGAAACGTGGAAATTTTAAATTTGAGCAAAAACAAATTTTTTCAGTCTATTCTAGTGGTAAATTTTTTTTCCAACATGTTGGTAAATAAAATTTCAATTTTTTTTTAAGTAGGTTTAGAATGCCATGAACCATGGACATTTTAAATTTGAACAAAGAAAAACATTTTTTCATCTATTTTAGTGGTAAAAAATTTAATTTTTTTTTTTTTTAATAGATTTAGAATGCCATGAAACGTGGAAATTCTAAATTTGAACAAAGAAAAAAAAAATTTCCATCTGTTTTGGTGCTGAAAAACTTTTCAAAAATGTTGGTAAAAATATATTTTCAATTTTTTTTTTTTAATTGGTTTGGAATTCCATGAAACGTGAAATTTTTAAATTTGAGCAAAAAAAAAAATTTTCCGTCTATTCTAGTGGTAAAATTTTTTTCCCAAAATGGTAAAAAAATGTTCCAAATTTTTTTTTTGCGAAATGGGTTTGGAATTCAAAACTATCTGAGAACTAAAAGAAAAACTATATGTAAAAATATTAATGAAATCTTTGCATTCTTTCGATAACCAACTTGACTTCTGGTTATGCTAGCAAGTTAAAATTCTGAAATAAATTTGTCCAATTTCCTATTTGATATTCTCATTATAATGAGGTTTGGAATGTCATGAAACGTGAAAATTTTAAATTTGAACAAAAAAATTTTTTTCCATCTATTTTAGTGGTAAAAATTTTTTCGAAATTGTCGGTAAAAAAATTTTCAAAAATGTTTTTTTTAATTAGGTTTAGAATGCCATGAAACGTGGACATTTTTAATTTGAGCGAAGAAAAAAATTTTCCAACCATTTTAGTGGTAAAAAATCGGTAAAGGTATTTACACAGAACTTCCCTCTTTATTTGTGCATGGCGGTCACTCTAAAAAATTTATAATTACGAAGGACATTGAAAATAATAATCGGAATATAGTTATCACTATTATTACAAAGAACACCTGATAAGTTTTGGTCAAAAAAATATACAGAGTGCTCATCTAACAGCAAAAGTTCAATACTAAATAACAGGTGCCAAATATGGAAGTGGGCAAATACCTTTATAAATGTCCACCATGACTGAATTATTTCTTGGGATGACCACCCTGTACATTTTTCAATAATAGTGTAATAGGTGCATATGCCTAATATTATTGCCATCTGTCACATTTTCAATTCCACATACACGTAGTGGAGTGGAAGTATAATGGTGGTTAAAATTTTTTATTTTTTTTCAATTTTCCAAAAATGTTTTTAAAAAAAATTTCATATTTTTTTTCTTCTGAAATAGGTTTAGGACGCCATGACACGTGGAAATTTTAAATTTGAGCAAAAAGGAAAGTTTCCTTCTATTCTACAGTGGTATTTTTTTTTTGAAATTGGTTTAGAATGCCACGAAACGTGAAAATTTTAACTTTGAGCAAAGAAAAAAAATTTTCCAGCTACTTAGTGGTAAAAATTTTCTCAAAAATGTTCTAATTTTCTAAATTTTTTTTCTCAAATAGGTTTAGAATATCAGTCATGCCAAACGTGAAAATTTTAAATTTGAGGAAAAATCAAATTTCCATCTATTCTAGTGGTAAATTTTTTTCTAAAATGGTAAAAAAAATGTTGCAAAATTTTTTTTCCGAAATAGGTTTGGAATGTCATGAAACGTGGACATTTTAAATTTGAGAGAAACAAAATTGTTTTCATCCATTCTATACCCAGTGATAAATAGATTAAAATTTTTTGCAAAAAATTTTTTTTCAAACAAATTTTTAATCAAAATAATTTTTAAATTTGTGTGAATGCCATGAAAACGTGAAAATTTTAAATTTGAACCAAAAAAAATTCATTCTGTATTAGTGGTAAAACTTTCTCAATAGTAAAAAAAAATTCTAAACATTTTTTTAAATAGGTTTAGAACGCCATGAAATGTGAAAATTTAAAATTTGAACAAAGAAAAAGATTTTTTCATCTATTTTAGTGGTAAAAATTTTTTAAAAAATGTTGGTAAAACAAAATATTTTTTTGAAATAGGTTTAGAATGCCATGAAACGTGGAAATTTTAAATTTGAACAAAGAAAAAAAAATTTTGTGGTAAAAAAATTTTTCAAAAATGTTGGTGAAATAAATGTTCAAAATTTTTGGTCTGAAATAGGTTTAGCGTGTCATGAAACGTCGAAATTTTAAATTTGAGCAAAAAAAAAATGTTTTTCATTATTTATTCCCTTTAGACGATCCACCCTGTATATTTTCCAGTGAAGGTTCTACCATTTCTTCTCTGACAGTAGGGTCAACTACCTACCAAATTTTACTGCTCTCCGTCAAGTAGTTTTTTAGTAAATGCACCAACACAGACAGACAGACAGACAGACAGACAGACAGACTGACGGAATTGAAAAACCTATATTTTCGTAATCTCCGTGATCTGAAACGTTAAAATCCGAAAAAATCTCGGAGGGTGATTTTTTCTCGAATAACTTCCTTTCGGTATGCGAGGGAAATAAAAATGTTTCAGAAATGTTGGTAACAAAAATTTTCAAAAGTTTTTTTTTTTTATTAAATTTAGAATGCCATGAAACGTGGAAATTTTATATTTGAACAAAGAAAAAAAAATCCATCTATTTCAGTGGTAAAAATTTTTCAAAAATGTTGGTAATTTTTTTTTTTCTGAAATAGGTTTAGAATGTCATGAAACGTGGAAATTTATCATTTGAGCAAAAACACTTTTTTTCATTATTCATTCCCTTTAGACGGCCCACCCCGTATATTTTCCAGTAAAAGTTTAACCATTTTTTCGCTGACAGTAGCGTCAGCTACCTACCAAATGTAACTGTTTTCCGTCAAGTAGTTTTTTAATTAATGCACCAACAGACAGACAGACTGACGGAATTGAAAAACCTATATTTTCGTAATCTACATGATTTGAAACGTGAAAATCCGGAAAAATCTCGGAAGGTGACTTTTTCTCGAATACAATACTTCCCTTCGGTATGTGAGGGAAATGAAAAACATTATACAAGAATAGCATTTTTGCAAAAAATTATTAGTACATTTTGACTTTCTTCAAACATTAGAGATAAAGAAGAAATCTAAATTTTAGTGACTCCGGACCTGGATTTTTTTATGTGTCACACGTGTTTCTGAAGGATCGTTACTGTATTAGCTGTACCAAATATGAATGCATTATCCATTCCCTGTCAAAGTAATGACAAAAAGTAGTTTATGCCAAAAATGACAAAACACTCTGTAACTTCATAATGAGAAATTTCTATGGGAGGTTCTAATTACCACTGATGTTCTCTACCTCCTGTTAAGCTATGCCCCTCACATGATGCAACACCCTGTATTAATTACTCAACTGCTTTTAAATATGTAATAGTATCCATAAACAACTAATAAAAAATATATTTATTATAACTCCCTAGTGATTTATTTTTCACTAATAATCACCTTTAATTTCATGTCTAGCCTCTCCAATCGATGTAGCGCGCAAGATAAAATAGAATGGTCCATTATTATTGAGGGGAGGAAGGTGATTTGACATGTTTGAATAGTTTGGAAGTTGTCAGACTATTATATTAATATTTATTGTTATAATCGTAGATAAAGTGTAGTATTGAACTTGCGATATTCATAATAACACACTTGATGATTTACAGCACTTGCCTACGGCTCGTGCGGACAACTTCATCTGCGTGAGTTATTACTTACATTATCGCTCGTTAAATAATATACTAATGCACAAAACGCGTGGCACCTTTTATATATCAATTATTTTTTCTGTTAGATGACCACCCCGTATATTTTCCACTAAAAGTATTAGCTTTTCTACTCGGCAATAATGTCAAATATATTTTAGATATTATTTCCACCACAGTATTTAAACTAATTATTTTTTAGCAGGTTCCTACCTTGACAGTTGTGTGAAGTACTTGCGAAATTTTATTTTCCTCCGTCATGTTTTTTCGACAATTATTTTTTAAGCATGTCCACCCTGTATATTTTTAACCAACAATTTGAGTGTAGCAAATCATGTTCACTAAAATATTTACCATTTTTCATTGGTAATAGCATTGATTAAGTAGTAATAGATAATTATTCCCGTAATTATTGGAGAGTGGCGGTACCTATCGATGAATGTCCGAAGCAACGTAATCCCATAATAATGTGGCACTCGGCAGAACAGTTCAATTTCGTTCGGCTCTACCGCTAACGTCTTAGCGCCGACCTCGGGTAAGCCCCGCCTACCGTAGTACGCGATATTACGCTGTTGCCACGTCTTGCTACCATTGATAATTCAATAATTATCAATACTTTCACTAATCTTTGAAAACATCCAGTGGACGCTCATCACAGAGAGGAAGAGAGAGACGTGTCTGTCTTCTTAGCGTCAAGTGATCACTGTTCAGCGATTTTCACAAATAAATGTACCTACAAACGGTTTATAAAACTTGTACTTGCTGCTTATATTTATGATAATTTCTTAAAGTAATCAATTTAACAACAAAAATATACTTGATGCTTACATGTATTTTAGTTAATTTCGTCAATATTTTTGATTTTCTGCTAAAGGAATTATATTGACATTGAGCAATTTTTTACATCTAGGTACATCAAATATTAACAAATAACCAAATAAGTCCAATGTATTTTAAGTTTTTATTACTAAAAACAAAAGCAACCTACTTACATTAAATCAATACAATTAGGGAGTAAGCGTGATAATCATATTGGTTCTGTATTGATTAATGGTAAGTATATATATATATTTAAAACGTATTTTTCATCAATTTCTGTGTATAAATTTAAACATGTAAATAGGTACATAGGGTATATACAATCAGAAGATGGCATATGTCAAAACATATTTATATTTACAGTAAAAAGCTGCCTTTGAGTAAAATAATTTTCAAGTGATTATAAATTAGGTCGATCGAATATTTTCATCTAGTTACTTATTACTACATGAAACTATTTTTTTGTTCTTTTACAGAATTAAGTGTAGTGGAATCGATAGAGGTTTTCACTTCGGAAAAATTCCGGGAAGCGGTAACTTTTGAGAAAACATCTCTGAACATGTCAGGGACAACATAAAAGTTACCAACAATAATCCTTGACCTTCATTGGTTAAACAAATTAGTTGCAAATTATTTTTTGTCAAAAATCTCTTAAAATATTTTTTTCTTAAAAAAAACTAATAGCGCCATTCGAAAGTATGAAGTTCGAAGTTCTTCCTACGATCAAAAATTTAGGCTCCACATTATTTTCTTTAACGCACGACGCGGCGACACGACAGTATACGCCCGCGTAGCGTGGGCAGCCTCAGACGCGCTACACTAAATTTATTGTAACTTTTGAACTTAGGTTCAACAAAGCTTACATCAAAAAAACATTATTGGATTATTATATTTTCAAATATTAAAATTAATGTAGGCATCTAGGAATAGTATATCATAAAAGCGTAGAAGTGCCACAATAAATTTTATATTTTATTTTCTTAAATTCCGACTTCAAACTCGGAATTTTGTTAAATTCCGAGTTTGAAGTCGGAATTTTGTTATATTCCGACTTTGAACTCAGAATATTGTTAAATATACACCTCGGGAGAGACCGCCATTTTTCCCTCGATGTATTTGTTGCCCTCGATCAGGCTTCGCCCTCGGGCCTCAAATTACACCTCAGGAAAAATAAGACGTTTCTCTCCCTTAGTGTATAATGTACTATTATATATACAGGGTGATTCACGTAGGCCATTCATTAGAAGTTTTTCAACTTGCAGTAGGGTTAGAAACTTTGGTATGCAGCCATAATCGATCATGCTCGTTCTATGTAAAATATTTTCAGTCCTCCAACTATACAGGGTGTGCCAAAAATTGGTACCAACTTTCTTATTTTAAATGGAAACCTATATTTTTCTTTACATGGTTCGATTGGTCCTCTAATTCTGAGTTTAGAGAACCTAAGTTATGTTAACTTATCTGTTACAATTTTTGAGATATGTCCAATTTTTTGAAAAAAATTGCCCCTGTAGTAGTTTACGAACAAATTTGTATTTCGCAAACCTTTCAAAATTATGAAACCAAATTTGTGAAGCAGTTAGCTGGAAGTCCAGGCTAACTTTTGATGTTCCATCGGTGGTCCCATTTTGTACCATATGGGCGCAGTCGATTTTCAAATGTCGCAATCAAAAATTGTCAAAAAGTCAATTTTTTCAAATGGCACCTACTATTTTTTGTCACAACAATCGAAAGAAAATTGAATTTTAGGGTGAGTTACTTAAGCATTCCCTATACCTAACTTCACCCCATATCGAGTTATTCAATAAAAATCAAGAAATACCTTATCTTGCCGAGAGATTCCTTACTTCATCAAGTATGCCATGGAAACAAAAGACAGTTGTAATAATTTTTAAAGAAAAATATGGATTCTCATTTAATTACACACAACACCAACAAATTATTATTAACGAACAAAAACAATGTTGTGAAAAAAAATAGTAGGTGCCATTTGAAAAAATTGACTTTTTGACAATTTTTGATTGCGACATTTGAAAATCGACTGCGCCCATATGGTACAAAATGGGACCACCGATGGGACATCAAAAGTTAGCCTGGACTTCCAGCTAACTGCTTCACAAATTTGGTTTCATAACTTTGAAAGGTTTGCGAGATACAAATTTGTACGTAAACTACTACAGCGGCATTTTTTTTCAAAAAATTGGACATATGTCAAAAATTGTAATAGATAAGTTAACATAACTTAGGTTCTCTAAACTCAGAATTAGAAGACCAATCGAACCATGTAAAGAAAAATATAGGTTTCCATTTAAAATAAGAAAGTTGGTACCAATTTTTGGCACACCCTGTATATTTGGAGGACTGAAAATATTTTAGATAGAACGGGCATGATCGATTATGGCTGCATACCAAATCTCAAGTTTCTAATCCAACTGCAAGTTGAAAAACTTCTAATGAATGGCCTACGTGAATCACCCTGTATTCATTGTTTTGTTAACTGCTCCTAGTACCCATACAGCACAAGGACATCCTCAGAACATACTGGGGACAACTTTTCAGGACATATGGGATATCCTGGGAAGATCCCATCATCACCTTAGGATGTCCGTAGGATATCCAAATGGGACAGTTCGGGCTTTGCTGATGACGTCCTCGGGACATCAGTACGGGTGTCTACAGGACATTATCAGCTTTTATATGGGTCATGCCTGGGCTTTACTATGAACAACCTGAAGACATTGATTGGATTTTCTATAGGAAATCTTCAGTTCTTTTCGACTTTATTGGATATTTCTAAAGACAGCAAAAAATATATATTATTTTATAATATAGTAGATCATTACTTTTAAACTGAGCCAATAAGCAAAGACAAACGAATACAAGTTTATATAATGGCAGAGGTAAAATGACTAATAAAAATGTGATACATATATCCAATGAAATAGGTCGACATATCAAAACTTTGAGGTAAATACTTGAATTTTTTATATAAGTTACTTTGAAGTATTTGAACACGATTAATGAAAGGAATTTTTTTTCAATCCCGAGAAGGGGTGAAAAAAATATGACAAAGTGTTTTTTCAAAATTATTCAAAACGTGTAAAAGCTAGTAAAAAAGTTTCAAATAAATATTGTTAAAGCATGAAATATTACATAAAAATGATCCCTTGCCTTTTTTTGGTATTACTAAAATCAATAGAGTTTAGGGTGGTTTGAAGTTATAAGGGATATGTACAACTTTAAAAAATCATAGCGTGCTGCAAAGTTATAATGAATTAAAAAAAGTTATTCACTCAGAAAAATATAAAAGTTTACGTATCTGACAATAACATCTGCGGACAATAACCAATCACATTTTCCCCTTTTAGATAATATAATAAATACAAAGATATAACATAGCAGCACTACATTTATGAAATATTTAACGTAATCTTATTTGTTGAAAGAACTTTAAAATGAACGTGGAAAAAGCATCGACGCCCGGCGGATTTCTTAGAACTTTCGACTTGTCACAAAAAGGCGGCTAATTCAGAACACAGTAAATTTATTAAAAACAAATTATAAATAACTGCTATTTAAATAAGATATACATTTTTAATGAATTATTTGTACTGGAGGGGATTATCAAATAGAACAAACAAATAAGTTTTTAGAGGCAAATTTTACAAACCAATAAGACACAAATAAATAGCCTCAAAATAATATATATACTTTTCATTATTTTTGTTGTTGAAATCTCCTAAACAATAATACCTTTAATAGGATGACTCTAGAATTTGCCCAGGATATTCCCACAGTGAATATTTTGTTAGGCTTTTAATATCTTTGCAGGATATTACTAGGTCATGCTGCCAGGATTTGTCTAGGATATCCCCATTTGGGATATTCTCAGGTTGTATATATTTTATTGGGATATCCTGAGGAATGTTGTCCTCGATTGGGATATACAGGACCAAATGAGGATATCCTAGGGATGTCATGTGCTGTATGGGTATAGTGTAATCGAATTAGGGGTTTGATCGAAAAATGAAAGATACTTCATGAAAAAAAATTGATTCTTGTAAAAGATGCCAAGAATATTTGCTTTGGCAACACTTTTTATTTAGTGCCACATGGTTTAAATAATTCGCAAAGTTGAGAAAATCAATTTTTTGTAAATAACGAAAACACTAAGAACTTTCGAAAATAATGTTTTATATAACAAATGTAGCTGGTAAAAATACCTACAAAACCCAGTAAGAAATTTTCAAATCGGTTGTTTATCTGCAAAATCAAGAAAACTGTCAAAATGGCATGTTATTTCAACGTTATTAACTAATGATAAATTAAACCTTGTGACTTTGAAATTATCGGAAGTTGTACGTATCAATTTACTTAAAAAACTCTGAAAATTTCAAATGGATATCTTTTAAGGTTTTTGCAAAAAGTAATTATGTTATTAAAAATGTACTTTCGTAAAATTGTCCAAATTTTTTTTTTGGCACCGTAGACTAATGACCAAAAATGGATACTCTCTCTAAGTTGTACCGTCAAGTACATTTTAAAATTAATTGATTTTCGCAGATTTAATTGTTTAAAATCGGGTTAGAAAAACACGTACATTTTCACGTTATAAACAAATAGACTAACTCAATTATTTTTAATCGTACTCCATTGGGACTAGGACCATTTGAAAGCTACGATTTTTCTGCGAATTTTAAAAGAAAAAAGAATGTTTAAGCCGCTTGTGAGCTGAGATAATTTTTTATTTTTCTTTTACTCATATAGCTGATTCACTTATTGGCATTTGTATTTAAAATCAACACATTAAGTAGATCAAGACCTGCTCTGCATTGTGTGACAATTTCAAATGAATATATGATGCAGTTTAATTATATGACAATATTTATATATTTTTAAGGAAAAAAAAAGTCGTGTTGGTTAGGAATCGATCCCCCGACCCTCGGATTTATGTCATCATCATAACAAATTTATTTATTTCTTTTAATACAAGAAATTGCCTCCCCGGATCGAGACTCGGAGCCAACCGTACAACTACGTCCGAGCGCTCCAACATGTTGAGCTAAATTACCGATGCGACAAAAATTTACATTAGTGTAATAGATTTATTCCAAATGTATAAAAATTGGCTCATGTAAAAGAGGTCAAAAAAATTGAATATCATGCTTTGGCAACACTTTTTATTTAATGCTACGTTGTTTAAATAATTCGCAAAGTTGAGAAAATCAGTTTTTCGTAAATACCAACAAACTAAGAATTTTACAAAAAAATTATCTCAGTTCCCAAGTGACTCGGAGCATTTATTATTCTTTTTAAATTCGCAGGAAAATCGTAGCTTTAAAATGATCCTAGCCCGAACGACGTACCCTTAAAATTAAATAAATTATTCAATTTGTTTATAACTTTAAAACGCACGTGTTTTTCGAACTCGATTTTAAACAAAGAAATTTGCGAAAATCAATTAAATTTGATATGTATATGATAGTACAACTTGTCAAAATGTGAATCCACTTTGATCCGTAACTCTAAAATGTCTAAAAAAAAATTACGACAATTTTACGAAAGCAAGTTTTCAATAAACAAATAACTTTTTGCAAAAAACCTTAAAAGATATCGATTTGAAATTTTTAGCATTTTTAAAGTATATAAATTGGGACGTACAACTTCCGATAATTTCGATGTCACAAGGCTTAATTTATCCATAAGTTATTAATAATTGAAATTAGAGGCAATTTTGACGTTTTTTTTTATTTTGCAGATAAACAAATTAACCTACTGGAAAATTTATTATTGGGTTTTGTAGGTCTTTTTAGTAGCAACATTTGTCATGTAAAACATTATTTTCTAAAATTCTTCATTTTTTGGGTATTTACGAAGAACTGTTTTTCTCAACTTTGCGAATTATTTAAACAATGTGGCACTAAATAAAAAGTGTTGCCAAAGCATGATATTCAATATTCTTGGCCTCTTTTACATGAGTCAATTTTTATACGTGAAGTATGTTTCATTTTTCGTTTCGGGGTACATTTGGAATAAACACTATAGCTATACAATAAATGGTGCTGTCTGCCAAATATTTGTGATTTTGTTATTGTATTTATATTTCTTTTATATATAAAACATATTTTATTTTCTTCCTGGTATTTTCTTGAAAAAAAAACTTTTATTCATTCCTATTAAATAAATTTCATATACCTACCTACCTATTCTTTTTGCATAAAGACAAAACTATAAAAAAGCTCTTCGTAAAATAATTTCTAAGACTAATCAAACATAATGTTTTTAGTCGATTATAGTATTATAAGCAATATATACACATGTAAGTATTTTCCATGCTATTTTTAAAAGTACAAAACGCCAAGAATGGATAATTTCTTACAAAATCGGATAATTTTCTGCGAGTAGGTGGCAACGCTGGTTGCACTGCTGTCTTAGTTGCTAGGTCGTTTAGCTCCCTCCACACCCCACGGGCCCGCCCGCCCAACCTTTCATTTCATTCATGAATTAATTTACCCGCCTTGCAAAGACCAGCTTGAACTTCGACTCGAAAAGTCACACGACATCTATGAATTTAAGACCGGAACTAACAGTACAAATTCTTTGGTTAAGTATCTATTTCTACTTAATCAATGGTAATAGCATCAACTACCTACCAAATATGATTTTTTCCCATCAAATAGTTTTGTAGATATAACGCCAACAGATATACAGATACCAGACTGATAGACTGATGGAATTGAAAGACCTTAATTGTCGTAACCTGCGTAGCCTAAAAGGTGAAATTCAGGAGAGTGATTTTCTTTCGATTATAACACTTTCCTTCCGCAAAGGAGAGAAGTTCAAGCAAACGGCGCAGTTATTTACAAGACTCAAAACCGCTGCCTAAGAAATCACTATTTCCACATCCAGATTTTCCGTCCAAGTCACTTTAAAGGAAATATCTTAACTATATTTACACTCTAGTAAGTGGACATTATTGGTCATAGAATTTTAATAATATTTGGGCCAGATGTAATAGAAAAATTTGAGGCGTTGGTTTCTAGCATGTACATCAAATATGAAGTTTCTGGACTCTTATTAGCTTACTCTACTTATTTTCCCCTATTCACAACCTCCCAGTGTACTAAATTTCAAGGGAATATCTCAATTTTATTTTATCAAACCCTTTAATAATAGAGTGTTGGGTTGAAAAATATTAAAAATAAATCTGAGACCTTCGCTTCTAGTATATACAGCAAATCCCATATTTTTCCCTATTTACGTCTACTTACCACTCCGCTCCTTTAACGGAATCATTTCAAATTATAATCTAGTTTCAGTTGTCGTTATAATACATACGTGTACCAAATTTCAAGTGCAAATCTCAATTTTATTCTATCAACTCTTTTAATAATGGAGTGGGAGTGGCGAGGGGTTCAAAAATATTATAAAATTCTGACACCTTCGCTTCTAGTATATACACCAAATTCCAAATTTCTGTACTCTTACCAGTTTGCTTTACTTATGTTCCCCTATTTACCCCTATGTACCCCCCAAAGCTTCACCGTATAAGGGCCAAATACAATTCAATTCCAGATCTCGTTATAATACATATGTGTACCAAATTTCAAGTCAATATCTTAAACCCTTCCAGAGAAAACGTGCACACAAAAAAGTTACAGACCGCCAGACCGACCGGCATGTGCTTCTCGCTCTAATTTAAAACGTCAACGTTTCGTAACATTCTAATCCTATTTCAATAAGGGAACATTTTACTATTATTATTATTATTTAATTACTATACTCCATTACGTAGATGAGGAGGTAAAAAAGCACACGATTTACTAAACCACCGTTGATTATTTTGTTACATTTTGTTTCTCGGTTATCTTTACGAACTTGAAATAGAAGTTGTTTTATTTTTCCACCCTACAGATAGATATATTTGAGGTATTTGTATTTAACTTATAATTTTATAACCAATATATTAAGCCAATTATCTAAGTTCATCGGGAAGTAGGAAAATTAGAACAAAATGATAATTTTTGGTAGACACTGTATACAAAATTCTATCATCAATAAATGTATCAATCGGCCATTCTGTTTATGGATTTGTTCATTTGTGAAGAACTTATAATTCCCGTACCGTCTAGCAATAATAGCATCATCGGAATCTAAGTAGGGATCGCTGAGCACATTTCCCTAATTTGATGAAATAAATTGCAAGCAACCCAAGTCAGCCAAGATGCCACTAACGTTTCCTAAACGGTAAAGCAGCCCGTGGCGGATGTTGATTGGTAATTGTTTCCCTGCGGCTCTCGACGCCCAATCAACGAGCGAGAGTAGTGGCGCGGAAAACGGCACTCCAAATCTACTCCTTTAGAATAACAATGACCAGCTATAAGCCAGACAATGGTAACTTAACAGTATTGGAAACACTAACACAACCCTCTAAATATCAGAAATTATCTTCGACAGAGTACGATGTAATTTAATATGAAAATTTTGAGATAGAAAATTCAGTTTACACTGCGAAACAGAGTTTTTGTATTTGGATATATTTTTCATATATTGATATGGTGGACGTAATATTAATTTATTTTTCAGAATTGAAAATATTCAGTGTTAATCTTAAATTTGTGTTAAATAATAGTAAGTAACATTTAAGTTGCTAAATTGTTCGTGCATGTCTTGTTATCTAATCATGGTATATCTATATGTTTGAATTACAATTCATTTAATTTTCACAGTCCACTGCGACAATTTTTGTGATTTTTTAAATTAAAGCTAGTGACAGACTTATATTCACCAACTTCATTCTTCAATCATTATCTCCATGTATAAGAACCGAGGAGTTTTTCCGGTTGCTCTCGATTCAGGTTCTTATTTTCAACGTCTTAATAAACAATTCGTGATTCCTGAATTGAAGAACATGCAGCGTTATTTTACTAGAGTAGCAATTAATGCCAGAAATGTGTAATTATCACATACATGCATCTGTTGCCTCCTTCTTATACAGGGTGAATCATTAATATTGGGCCATAGTGCAGGGTTAGAATCTTTGGGCCAAAATATGAGGATACAACCAAATATGCTTCAGTAAAATGTTGCTGTGGAAAAAGGTACACGGTGTCAAAATCAAAATAATTTTTTCGTTTTTTGCAATAACTCAACAGCCTCTCGACTGATCTTCGCCATAGAGGGCGCCGCAGGACCTGTATCTGATGATGAATTTTTTCATATTCTGATGAGGGCGTCATTTCCACGTATAAAAGGTAGAACTTGATAACTGCAACCGTTTTCGAGGAAATTGCCGTTAAACATTTGAATAATTTTTTGAGAGACAAATTCAAATCAAATCAAGTGCATTTATTGAAAAGTGTGCTTTGGTTATGTTTTAGTTCTGTCATGCACGCCATTTAATCATTTTATTTTGTTCTTGTGTTCCTCGAGCTAATTTCTTTAACTTCTTTATTTAAAATGCCTCGACATAATTTTTCAAATAGGGAAATGAGGGATATGATTTGTGTTTTCATACAGAAAAATTTTGCATCGAGGAGATACTCATTTCAATATCCAAATAGAGTACAGTCAAACCATAAGATTTTCAAAGATCTGTTTCGTCGTTTGGGAGAAACGGGTTCATTTTGCCATAAAAATGACGTAGTACGACCGAAACGAATTATTCCAGATCAAGAACTAGACATTTTTGTTCTCGTGGATGAAGATCCTTAAGTTAGCTCAAGTCGTTTATCAGTGCGTAAACCATCTAGTCTTACGCAAAAAACGCTTCTACAAAACTTACTTCGAAGGGATCTACCACAAAGACTGCAATTTTGTCAATTTGTTCTAAATAAACACAACAGGGATCGAAATTTTGTTGAGAACATTTTATTTACCGGCGAAGAAATTTTACTCGCCAAGGCGTCTTTAACTGGAGAAATACCAATTATTGGGAAGTAGAAAATCCTTATGCCGTTAAAGAAAGGCATTTTCAGCACGAATTTAAGATTAACGTTTAGTGTGGAATTATCGGCGATCAGTTATTGGGAACATTTGTTCTTCCTCCAAATTTAAATAGACAATCTTATCTTTTTTTTTTCTTCAAAATACTTTTGCTGACATATTACATGCTTCCATGCTAGACATACGGAACAGCATGTGGTTTTTGTAAGATGGAGCTCCCCCTCATTTCTCCATTCAAGTCAGGAATTATCTTGATGAGACTTTCCCACGCAGATGGATCGGTCGAAAAAGTGAGTTTGCTTGGCCACCAAGGAGTGTTGATTATAATCCTTTGTATTGTTATGATACACCCCCTTGGAAAAGGAGATGGTACACCTATGCCTACTGATTGTGACTGGAAGCCAAGAGAATAAAACGGACTTTTCTGGAATGTTGTTGGAGAAGATTCTTGATGGATCTAGAGAGTCAAATTCGGGGTATATAAGGCGCGATTACCAGCGCGGAAGGGGAAGTTTTATGAAGAAAGCAGTTTATAAAAGTGAACAAGTAGAAAAGTGAAAAGTGAGGTTAGATAAATAGTAAATAAAGTAAATTTGAAGTATTGTAGTCAGTAAATAGTTAAATAAAGTGTTAGTGGTGTTTATCTCTTGTTGAAATTATTTAGAACCCACGGATTCATACAGGGTGTTCCCAAAAAGGAGGAAATCCGTAACATTTTGGTGTCGGAAGCGGAATTTTGACAAGAGGATTTTTCGGAAGTGTTGAGAAGACTGGGACAGTATTCTCGGAGTTAGTGCTAACACAGGAAGGACTAATTTACTGGACATTGTTCAAGGATTATTTTCGAACAGGAAAATAGTGTTAAGTGCGTTTTTAGACGTTGCAGAACATTTTTGTTAGGACATTAGTGATAGTGATTAAATCCTTTGAACTAACAAGAGATAAAGACTCTGAACAAGACTTTCGTGTAGTTATTAAGTGCATTTTCGTGAACTTTCTAGAACTTTTCTATTTGGACAGTAGTGTAAATAAAAGACTTTCTCGTGCTGTTTTGCGATTTCTCTGGACAATTCCATTACCGATATTGAGGTGATTAATAAATTTTGTTGATTTTATCATAATTATATGCCGGTAACAACCAGAAGCATGGCATCCGAACAACAAATGCAGGACTTTATGGCCCAAATGCAAAAGATGATGATGGATAAGGAAAGAAAGCGCCAGGAAGAGAAAGAAGAACGAGTAAGAAAACGAGAAGAACAAGAACAAAAACGTCAAGAAGAATTAAGACAAATTTTTGAGGATCAAGAACGAAGACGTCAAGAAGAGGAGAAACGCCGTCAAAAGGAAAATGACGACTTAAGGAAAGCTATAGAAACACAACAGAATGCCTTGTTTACAGTCGCTGAAGAACTCAAAAATAAGATCGAAGTAAAAATGGACAAGGTCGAGGAGGAAGTAAGCGAAGTGAAAGAAAAAGTAGACAAGGTTGAAGAGAAAATGCACCAGGTAGAAGGAGAAATAGACCAACTTAAACAACAGTTGAGGGATAGAGGAAACCAGCCAGTGGTATCATCAGGCCAGCGATTGAAATTTCCCTCTTTTGATGGTCAAAGTTCCTGGATGACTTACAAGACACAGTTTGAGGCAGCAGCGAGTGCAAACAACTGGAATGACGAAGAGAAGGCTAAGGCATTAATCGTGGCTTTAAGAGGCCAAGCGTTGGAGTTGCTCCAGACAATTCCGGCAGACCAACAACGGAATTTTAGAGTTTTAGAAGCTGCCTTAGATCTACGATATGGAGATCAACATCTTGCTCAAGTATACCAGACCCAGCTGAAAGTACGCGTTCAGAAAGCTGGAGAGAGTCTGCAAGAATTTAAAGCTGCGGTGGAAAGACTGGCACACTTAGCATATCCTAATGCGCCAAAAGAATTTAAAGAGCAATTGGCAGTGGGAGCATTCCTAGATGGGATAAGGGATGAGGAGATCAGGCGATTCCTCAGGCTATCCCGACATAAAAGTAGTAGTGAAGCCTTGGTGCATGCACTAGAGGTAGAAGCCGTCTATAGGGATACCCCAAAGTCAAGAGTGCGGGCTATGACTCTTGAAGAATCGCAGCCAGAAGAGAGAGACCAAAACCCTATCTTGAATGCGATTCTCAAAACGAATATAATGATCGGTCAATTACTGGCTGAATCGAATCCTCCAAGAAGACAGGAAAACCAACAAACAGAGAAAGGCCAAGTGGAGGTATTAAATGCTACAACTGCGGCAGGATGGGACATATGAAACGAGACTGTCGACAGCAGAACTCGGACAGACGAGTAAATGCTGTAAATGTAGAAGAGCAGCAGGAAAACTAAAGATAGCCAGCACCAAGGGGGCTGTGCTGGCTAGGGAACACGGTGCCCCCAGAGAAATAAAGATTTCCCAGCTGCGAAGAATTCCAAGTAGTCTGCTGTTGCAAGGATATGTGAATGGAAGAAAGTGTGTGTTTACTGTTGACACAGGCGCTACGTCATCAATAGTGCGGCCAGGGTTTATATCAGGCTTGCAGATTAAGAAGAAGCAAAATGAAGTAATTATTCGGACAGCCACGGGAGACAGGGCTGCGGTCCATGGAGAGGTCAATTTGGAACTGCAGGTTGGACGATTGAGATTCAATTACAAGGTCATTGTGGCTGACATTACAGATGATTTCATTTTGGGATTAGACATCATGGAAGAGAAGAGGTTTATTGTTGACGTAGGGGAGCGAGTCTTGAAAATTGGAAATGAGGAATTTATCCTGGCAACCGCAGATGGCCAATTCCATAAAGCAAGGTTATTGACAACGCAGACGATTAAGATTCCTGCTCACTCTGAGCAGATCATCGATGCTGCCATGGAAGGAAATCCTGGAGGTTACCGTGTTGGCCTGGTGGAAGGTGACGATTCGATTAAGTCCCTAACCAATATTGTTGTGGCAAGAACTTTAACCCGGACTAAAGATAAAATCCCAATTAGAGTCATCAATTTAAATTCTCATGTAGTAACAATTAAAGAAGGCAAACCGATTGGCTCCTATGAACCGGTTATGTGGGTAGCAAGGTGCGAAGAACAAACAGAGGGAAATTCATCTACAAATATAGACCAGGAAGTTTTGACCTTGCTGAGTTCCCAGTTGGAGCATTTATCTAAGGACGAACGAGAGGAGGCGATCAAGTTCCTGGAAAAGGAAAGTTCAGTATTTGCCAAAAGTACGGAGGCCCTTACAAAAACAGATATAGTCCAGCATCGGATAAATACTGGTGACTCACCTGCTATTCGACAACAACCTAGGAGGCTTCCTCTAGCAAAACAAGAAGAAGCCTCGGCAATGATAGATAAGATGCTACAAGATGGAGTCATTGAGGAGTCAACAAGTCCCTGGTCATCGCCAGTAGTTTTGGTTGCCAAAAAGGACGGAACGTTAAGATTTTGTGTCGATTATCGGAAATTGAACGATGTGACGAAGAAAGACAGTTACCCATTACCCCGGATTGACGACACGTTAAGTACATTGGCAGGCTCACGATGGTTTTCGACGTTAGACCTTAGGAGCGGTTATTGGCAAGTTGGGCTTCATCCTGATGATAAGGAAAAGACAGCGTTTTCAGCAGGCAGTGGTCTTTACCAATTTACGGTGATGCCTTTTGGACTTTGCAATGCTCCAGCCACATTTGAACGATTGATGGAATTTGTACTACGAGGGCTAACCTGGAAGACGTGCCTGGTTTACCTTGACGACGTGCTGGTTATGGGACGAGACTTTACAGAACATTTGAAAAAATCTTCAAGAAGTATTTGGACGAGTCAGAAATGCACACCTGAAATTGAACCCGAAGAAGTGCCTTTTATTTCAGAAAGAAGTTAAATTCCTTGGTCACGTAGTGTCTTCGGAGGGAATACAAACGGATCCCGACAAAATTTCTGCTGTAAGAGATTGGCCAAGGCCATCTAACGTTCATGAAGTACGAAGCTTCCTTGGCCTTTGCACTTATTATAGACGCTTTGTGGAAGGGTTTGCAGACATTGCGAAGCCATTACACCGGCTAACAGAGGAGAAAGTTCAGTACCAGTGGACACCGGAGTGTGAAACGGCATGGAGAAAATTGAAGGCAGCTCTATGCACTGGTCCTGTACTAGCATACCCACAACAGAATGGACCTTTTATTTTAGATACAGATGCCAGTAATTCTTCGATTGGTTGTGTGCTGTCCCAAATTCAGAACGGAGAGGAAAGAGTGATCGAGTACTTCAGCAAGGTGCTTTCCAAACCAGAACGAAA
This sequence comes from Stenurella melanura, assembly GCA_963583905.1. Lineage (NCBI taxonomy): Eukaryota > Metazoa > Arthropoda > Insecta > Coleoptera > Cerambycidae > Stenurella > Stenurella melanura. Next base: position 89,994,635 of record OY757310.1, read on the forward strand.
CTATTGTGTAACCAGGAAAGAGTTATTGGCCATTGTCAAATCAGTGGACCATTTTCATAAGTATCTCTTCGGGCGACATTTCAAAATCAGGACCGACCATGCTGCGTTGAAATGGCTGTTGCAGTTGAAAACCCCGGAAGGTCAACTGGCTCGTTGGATAGAACGGCTGCAACAGTACGACTTTAAAATCGAGCATCGACCAGGAAGATCTCATAAGAATGCAGACGCATTATCTAGAAGACCATGCAAGGACGACTGCAAGCACTGCCGCCACGTGGAAAAACAGCAGGGCACGGGAGTAGTCAACACTATTAAAATAGACGTTCCGGATGATTGGACAACTGAAGCCCTGAGACAAGAACAACTGAACGATGCAGAGATTGGGGCTATATTGAGAGCAAAGGAAAAAGGAACTCGACCAGAGTGGAAGGATGTTTCGGACAAAGCAGTTGGATTGAAGGCTTTGTGGGCACAGTGGGACTCACTTAGAGTTATGAACGGGCTGTTAAAAAGAGCATGGGAGAGCCCGGATGGGAAGCAAGTTGTTATGCGTCTAGTGATTCCCAGGTGTCGAGTACCGAAAGTACTTCAAGAAGTGCATAATGGAGCATCCGGTGGACACTTCGGCGTTAACAAGACCCTGAATAAAGTACGTGAACGATTTTGTAAAATTTGTGCAGCCAGTAAAGGACCACAGACTAGAAGTAGGGGTGCAATGAAGCAATATAACGTCGGGGCTCCTTTTGAGAGGATTGCGATCGATATAGCCGGATCATTCCCAGTAACCAAGGATGGTAACAAGTACATACTGGTTGCCATGGACTATTTTAGTAAATGGCCTGAAGCCTACGCAATTCCCAACCAGGAAGCGGTTACCGTCGCCAAAGTCTTGGTAGATAACCTGATATGTCGGTTTGGTGTACCCCTGGAGCTGCATTCAGATCAAGGGAGAAATTTTGAGTCAGGGGTATTTCAGCAAATCTGCAAGTTATTTGGAATACACAAAACACGGACGACAGCCCTTCACCCGCAATCAGATGGAATGGTGGAGCGACATAATAAGACTATGAAAGAACATCTCTCTAAAGTCGTTCATAAAAATCAACGTGATTGGGATCTCCACATACCGTTTTTCCTCATGGCATATAGAGCTGCTATCCATGAGACTACAAAACAGACTCCGGCTCGTGTAGTATTTGGACATGAGATCAGACTGCCGTGTGATTTGATGTTTGGAACACCAGGTGGAGAACGGCTTCCTGTGAACAGCTATGTAGATGAAGTGAGTGAACGGCTAAGGAATGTCCATGAGTTGGTTAGAGACCAAATCACCATAGCTAGTGACAGAATGAAGGCTCGATATGACCGTAAGGGTAGTTCAGAAGGGTTCAAGGCAGGAGACCTGGTTTGGCTGTACAACCCACAGCGGAAGAAAGGAAGGTCACTGAAACTTCAACCGCCTTGGGATGGACCGTACACTGTTATTACCCGAATTAATGATGTCGTCTATCGGATTCAACGAAGCAAAGTCCAAGATGAAGATCGTGCATTTGGACAGATTGGCGAAATACATCGATGATTCTGGGTTGCCTGATCGGGACGATCAGGCTTAAGGAGGGGGCAGTGTTATGAATTACACCCCCTTGGAAAAGGAGATGGTACGCCTATGCCTACTGATTGTGACTGGAAGCCAAGAGAATAAAACGGACTTTTCTGGAATGTTGTTGGAGAAGATTCTTGAATGTTTCTAGATGGATCTAGAGAGTCAAATTCGGGGTATATAAGGCGCGATTACCAGCGCGGAAGGGGAAGTTTTATGAAGAAAGCAGTTTATAAAAGTGAACAAGTAGAAAAGTGAAAAGTGAGGTTAGATAAATAGTAAATAAAGTAAATTTGAAGTATTGTAGTCAGTAAATAGTTAAATAAAGTGTTAGTGGTGTTTATCTCTTGTTGAAATTATTTAGAACCCACGGATTCATACAGGGTGTTCCCAAAAAGGAGGAAATCCGTAACAGTATTATTATGTGTGGGGACATATGAAGTCCTTAGTCTATGCAAATACTATCAATTCAAGAGAATAACTGTGGGACAAAATACAAAACGCATCCAATTTTATTAGAGGACAGGAAAATGTATTTTTCGATGTAAGAAAATCTTTTATGAAAAGAATTAGAAAAGGCGTAGAGGTAGATGGAGACCATATCGAAAATTTAGTCTAAGTTACAGCAATGGGGTTTTTGCACGGGGGAAAGTTTATACAATAAATACTAATGTCATCAAGTCAACTTTTATGTTATTTTTTGGTCTTCTAATAAGATTAGATCCTTATTTTACACAATCTTTTGATTTATGTATTTATCTCAATACCGTGAAAATACTCCATTAGTTCATAAGAAAGTGAGAAAGAGTTTACGCCGTTATTACGATTTTCTTTTTCATTACGTTTTATACTTTTTCAATAATTACACTTTGTTTCATTAAATTTGAATTCGTCTTTCAAAAAAATTATTCAAACGTTTAACGGCAATTTTCCCGAAAGCGGTTGGAGTCATCAAGTTCTAACAAATGTACCTTTTATACGTGGAAATAACGCCCTCATCAGATTTTCTGTTCAGAAGTACCACAACGTTCCGTCCAAAAAAAAAAATTAAAAAATATGAAAAAAATGTATCATCAGATACAGGTCCCGCGGCGCCCTCTATGATCTAACGTAATGTAATACATAAATTATTGTTTCTTAGAATCAAAAAGGTTCCTCTAGCTAATTTGGCGAAGATCAGTCAAGAGGCTGTAGAGTTATTGCAAAAAAACGAAAAAATAATTTGAATTTTGACACCCTGTATCTTTTTCCACAGCAACTAAGAATATTTGGTGATATCCTCATATTCTGGCCCAAAGAATCTATCTCTACACTATGGCTTATTGTTAATAGTCCAAGATTGAGGTTTTCTTATCATCACGCATCGAGCCAAATTCCTGTTTCCCATGCTCTTAACGTATTCTGTGGATAGTTAGTATTCCATCGACTGACTATAATGCTTGCGTCGTTATATCGTCGACCCTAGTAGCTATTTTACAGGTTTTTAGTTTTTGTATAGCCATATCCGTTTTTATGAATCATATTAGTAATTTCAATTATTTTACGACATTACTGATAACTGGCCCTTTAGTGATGCTACCTTTACTAAATCGTTTATCTCTAATGTTAAATTGGTAGTCTAAGAGTAATACTGAGTAAGAACAGTAGTACATCCTATAGATCCTTATAGACTGAGCTCCCATGACAAAAAAGGTATCCCATCGAACACCTCAAGTTTAAAAGGTAAAATGGTTGCAAAACATGTAAATATCATATTACGCCCGCCAGATCATAAAAAATGTGTTAATTGTAATTTTTTATGAATTTTTGAATTTAGCCAAAGAAATGATTTTACATTTACAAACACCTGCTTGAAATTTTCTCAATTTGTGGTAAATGATGAATCATATTGAAACATTCTTTATAGGATTTTGCAAACAGCAGAAAAATTAACTATCTATAAAAGAAAAATTTTGTGTAGAAATATTAATGAAATCTTTGCATTCTTTCTATAACCTGAATTCTGGTTATGCTAGCAAATTAAAATCCTAAAATGAATTTCTCTAATTTCTTATTTGACAATTCTCATTCTAACACTAGCATCCACACAGTCCCCTACGGCCATGCAGATTAAACTAGTATCCACATAACCCCCTACGATTATGAAGATTCAGTTAAAAATGAGAACAAAGACCTAAAATGAATTTATTTATCTACCTTGTCTTAAAAAAATTTAATCCATTGGAATGAAAATTTTTTTAAGACAAGGTAGATAAATAAATTCATTTTAGGTCTTTGTTCTCATTTTTAACTGAATCTTCATAATCGTAGGGGGTTATGTGGATACTAGTTTAATCTGCATGGCCGTAGGGGACTGTGTGGATGCTAGTGTTAGAATGAGAATTGTCAAATAAGAAATTAGACAAATTCATTTTAGGATTTTAATTTGCTAGCATAACCAGAATTCAGGTTATCGAAAGAATGCAAAGATTTCATTAATATTTCTACACAAAGTTTTTCTTTTATAGATAGTTAATTTTTCTGCTGTTTGCAAAATCCTATAAAGAATGTTTCAATACAATTATAAGCAAACAAATAATAATTCATTTTTAAACATGATGAATCATTTTTGAAAAAGTCTGACAATTTTTGTTAATTAATAAGACAGACTTAATTTTTTATAAAGCATTTTTTTTTATGAAAGTACATTTCATAACACCTCCTTGATTTTGGTTTTAAAATAAAGTTTAAGATCTCTCCTATCTATTGCAACTAGCCTGTCTGACAATTTTTGATAATTAATTAGACAGACTTAATTTTGAATGCCCATTGCGCAGCATCATTGCATCAGGATTATTCCCTGGCATTTCATAATAGTTCAATAACGGGGTACTTTATAGTTACAACAAACGAGGTAGTAGTTTTTTTTCTTATCTTGTATATGTTGTAGAGAGTGTGTAGAATCCAAGTTTTAGACCTCCAAACCCTTGGCAAATTTTTGTTTGGCCGAAGAAACCACGAAATGTTGGCACTTTTTTTAGTTTGTGTCCTATAACTTAAAAACAATGCATTCAATCGAAAAATTATCTATTATCAAAAATTTCATGAAGAGGTATCGCCGTAACTGGCAGTCGAACAACAACAATTTTTATCAACTTAAAAAAATTCACACTGGGTAACTTTTTAAACGTCTTCAGCTCTGAAACGGCCAATCGAAATGAAAAAATTCATAGAATGAAAGTTGTAGGGCATCAAATTTCAAGTTCGTACAGTACCTAAGTAATATAACACAGTGTAAAAAAAATTAAACAAATATGGAGGTACAAAATGCAAGAAAAAACTGAAATGAAGTTTGGAAAGCAAATTTCAACTTTGAGGTACTCATTCGAAGCGAAAATTAATGCTCTTTAATTTTGATAATAGATGACTTTTCGATTACATGGCATTGTTTTTAAGTTACAGGCCACAAACTGAAGAAAGTACCAAAAATTCGTGGTTTTTTCGTCCACAAAAAAATTTGCCAATGGTTTGGAGGTCTAAAACTTGGATTCTACATACTCTCTGCAATATATACAAGATGAGAAAAAAAATCTACTACCTCGTTTAAAGTAAATATCACCCCCTTTCGATGACGCCGTTCCTGAACTGTAACGCCTCCTTAAAAAAACAACTGAAGTTTGTGTTTCACCATGTCAGATTTAATTTTGAAGCGCTGTGACGGCGTTGTTTTTTTTAAATAAGCTTTTACAAGGGCCGCGTCAAAACACCACCTTAATTTTTTTCTGTAATTTATTTATTGCATACCCTGTTCAACAGGCAAGATACCCAATTACAGAACAGGAATAGAGGCATACAAGGCATTAATTACATAATATACAACAACATAGAAAGAAAGTAAAATGAAGAAAAAAAATTACTTAAATGTACGAACTATGAATAACTAATGATACGAAGAGAGAGAAAAAAATACCATGGGAAATGTTTAAATATAAAAACTATATATACATATATACACATATGTGATTCAAAGCAAATTAAGAAAAACAAAGACACTCACTGGTTATTTAATTTAGAACATTTTGTTTTATGTCACTAAGGCTGCAATTGAAAATATGGAAGTCGTTACATAATTTGTACGAAGTACTGCAAATCGTATATAAAGGTGAATTATTTAGTACGTTGGTACGCGGCGTAGGTAAATAGAAAACTTGGTGATTACGAGAGGTTAATCTGGGAACGTGAAAATTAAGCTTACTAATTATTTCGGGTGCGTCAAAATCATTGTGTAGTAATTTAAATAAAAATACTTGAGAAAAGTACGTACGCCTATCCTCAAGAGTAGTCATAGAATATCTTTCAAGCAAGTTACTTTGCGGAAAACCAATCACTGGATAGGTACCGTCGGATTTGAACCACAGTAATTTAAGAAATCTACGTTGAACTGCCTCCAAGTTATTCTTGTGAACATCATAACTGGAACTCCAAATTAGCGATGCGTACTCAAGTTTCGATCTGACGAAGGATTGATTTTCAGAGTATCAGTATTAGTGAACTCTCGACTAGTACGAACGATGAATCCAAGGGCTTTGGACGCTTCGGACACAATGGTATCGATATGATCAGTGAAGGATAATTTACTATCAAAAGTTACGCCGAGGTCGCGAAATGTTATAGGTCTTTGAAGTATGACATTATCTAACCTGTAATCAAAAATAAAAGGTGATGTTAAAGAAAAGGACATTACGTTACATTTACTAGGATTCATGAATAATTTATTTACTATACACCAGGTGTTTATTTTGTCAAGAGAAGTCTGAAGTTGAAAACAGTCATCGATTTCATCAATTACTGTGAAAATTTTTAGATCGTCGGCATATAAAAGGTGAAGCAAATTAATTTCGTTCACTATGTCGTTAATAAATATGTTAAAAAACAAGGGCCCCAGAATAGATCCCTGGGGAACTCCAGATGTGGCAGCAAATTCGATCGATTTGAACCCATTTAATGCAACGTACTGACTCCTATTCATTAAATAAGATTTAAACAAAAGGAGCAAAGAATATGAGAAGCCGATTTTTTCTAATTTATTAAGTAACAACTGGTGATCAAGTCTGTCAAACGCTTTGGAGAAATCGGTATATATGACATCTTCCTGGCCACGTTCATCTAAGGATTCAGAAATATATTGCGTTACACAGAATAAATTTGTTGTTGTTGAACGCTCTTTCATAAATCCATGTTGATTAATAGAGATTTTGGTGTTAATCGAATGATATATTCTATCATGAAGTAATATTTCTAAGACTTTACAGAAGTTACAAATTACAGAGATTGGTCTAAAGTTCTCAATATCTAGTTTGTTTCCCTTTTTGAAGATGGGACATACTTTGGAATGTTTCCATAGGTCAGGAAATAGGCAGTTTTTTAAGATTAAGTTAAAAATTAGAGTTAGAGGATATGCAAAGATGATAGCGCAATCCTTTAATAAAAAAGCTGGAATGGAGTCAGGACCGGTCTTCATTTTGGATTTAATTCGTTTTAGAGCCCGAATAACCTCATCTTCACTGAAAGAGTTTATGCTAACAATAGGGTTATTGTTAGGTATATCGGTCCCAATGTGATGTTCCTCGATATCTAATGAAGACTCATTATAAGATTGACCGAAATAAGTGGCAAATGCATTTAGTATATCAGAGGGATTGTTTAACGAAGATCCCTCGAAGAACATCTCTTCAGATACACTGGCCGACCCTTTTCTACTTTTGATGAAAGCCCAAAATTTATTGGGATCATTTTTTATATTGTTTTCAGAGTTCTGCACGAAATTTCTGTAGGCTAAATTGGTATCATATTTTATTTCCCTTCTGATGTTTTTGAGGTTATTGTGTATAAGAGGATACTGCATACTGTCTCCTAAGACGTTCTTTAAGGCTAATTTTTTTATGATACTGCCATTAAACCACGGAGGATATCTGCCGCTACGAGAAGTCGATTTCTTAGGTACACAAGATTCAAATACAGAGTCAAGTTTGTTGTAAAAATGAGTGCATGCATCATTGACGTCATTAAAAGAAGAGAGGGAGGACCAGTCTATGTTGAGAAGGTTTTCATACAATTTGGAGAAATCACATTTGCGGAAATTATAACTAACGTCATGATTGGTTGGAAAATTATTATTAAGGTTCTTAACAGTACTTATTTCAGTTGATATGATCAGAGCAGGGTGATGAAAATCTTCATTAGTTAACGGATCAGGAGATTGAGATACATCACAGTTTTTGTTGTGTAATACTAGATCAAGAATATTGTCATTGCCATTAAATATTGAGTTGTATTGAGATAAATTATTAGTGTCTAGAAAATTATTCAAGGCTCTGATTTGGGCGTTAGATTTTGAGTCTTTTACGTAAGATGCATATTTGGGGATATTAAAATCGCCCAAAATGACTATATCATTATCGCTATTTTGTAAATACTTCAGGGTACCTAGTGTCTCAAAGAAATATTCAAAATCGGCAACAGGTATACTCGGTGGTATGTAGATGACAAATATGTAAAGAGACTGATAATTATTTGAAATTTTTATACCTAAGATGTCGATGGCAGGTATGTTGTTAAAACCTGCAGTATCAAGGCTTAAAAAAGAAGAAGTGTATTTTATATTTACTGCTAATAGTACCCCTCCACCTTTTGATCTATTAATGGCAGCAAAATCTCTATCTGAACGAAAAACATTGAATTTATTGCTGAATAGTTCGCTATTAAAAACGGAGGTATCTAGCCAGGTTTCGGTTAAAGCTATCACGGAATATTCGGAGCACGCCGATGCGTTGTAAAGTTCGACCGTCTTAGTTCTGACACCTCGCGTATTTTGATAGTAAATTAAAAATTCTCCACTACTCGTATTGCGACCTGCATTCGTGAGATGAGCTTCCATTGAGGGACTTGCTGCTGATTGCTATTGAATGGTTAAAGCTACGGAAGCGCTGAAGGGCCAAGATAAACCTCTTTTTTTTTTTAAGTTGCTTGTTAGTCGCGTTTAATTCGACTAACAGTAACATTATTGTTAGGCGAGTTTTATTGTAACTAACAGATGCACGATTCTTAGTTGTGTTTATCTCGGCTATTAGACGTGCTTAATTCGACTAACAGATGCGTTACTGTTAGACGAGTTTAATATCGACTAACAGGTGTACGACTCTTAGGCACGTTTATCTCGACTATTAGGCGTGTTCATTGTTCTGCACCCCTCCAAAGGCTTGTTTTGGTTCTAAATTTTCAGAGTTATAGAACCGTTCCCGTCTTGAGCAGTTTAAGAAATGATGAATTTTAGTGTACTACGCATGACTGTTTCTTTACTGCGCGTGATGGAAACTGTTCTAGAACCGTTCTTGTTAGAACCAAAACAAAGCTCATACTCGAATCCATCTTCACAATAAACCTAAGGTCTGTGTAGTAAAGACGGATGTGGTGCTAATGCTATAAGAAGTCATCGTGTTACTGTGTCATCCTGTATGTGTTACCATAGAAACCGAGAGTGATTGTGATAAATAAGCTCAATGTAATTATGAACGACAGCAATAAAATGCACTTATTTAAAATTACAGATAAGGAACATTCTCTTTTTGAAAGGCAGTTCAATTTTTTATTAATTTTTTTGTTCAATAATAAAAGTACATACCTGCTACTCGCTATATTCTGACTGGGGATTTCGCCCTGTGACCCACCAAATTCGTGGTGCTTTCGAAAAATTTGTATCGAGGAGCGGTTTTTTCCCTGTTTCAAGTCTCTTTATTGTACTTTTGAAAAGCTAAATTTTGGGTACTTTCAAAAATTAAATTCGTTGTACTTTCGAAAAATTTGTCGGACGGAGCAGTTTTCCGCCTTGTGCACTTCTGTTCCAGGTACTTTCGAAAAATTAAATTCGTTGTATTTTAGAAAAAAATTCCGCCTTGTGCAATTCTCTTCATGGTACTTTCGAAGTGAAAATGAAATTTGTAGTACTTTCGAAAAGTTTGTCGGCCGGAGCGGTCTTCTGCCCCGTGCGATCGACCGTCGTCCTTGAGATGAAACATTTTTTGGTCATTTTTATTAAAATAATTTTTTATGCAGATTTCGATGAAATATGATGCCAAAGCTGGTTATAATTCTTTTTAATGTTACAAAGCTGATTTTTTCATGGGATTTTTGGTCTGAACTTAACGTCTTAGTAAATTTGATATTTTTCAACGGGATCGTTATACTAGGTTCAATAACAGTAGCTCACTATGGTTTCCACCACTGCCCATTGTTTCATGGAAACATTCTTGAACACTCTCGATAAGTGTATTTTCAGTACCCATGTCGGTTCTAATGCTTTATGGGTAACCTTTCAATTTACTTACGGTTTCAAGAAAATAACCACATATAATTTAAGGATCATTATTGCTATAAGCAGCTTTTAGCCATAACATTTTTCGAGAGAAACCATCAATGCACCCATTAATACAAATTCCGTAAGGTTTTAATTTATCATATCCATCTATGTGCCATCGGTAATTGGGGCCTTTATCTTCTTCGGCGTATCGATATTCCTTCAGGGTCCTGTGTACGCATTATATATCGAACAACTGACTGCTTCACTGTCATTCCATTTTGGATACATTCATTTACATTCCGGCATTTGACCAGAACCAAGTAATTTTTCCATAAGAAAATTACGTACTGTTTCTATTGGTGGGTACATTTTATGACAGTATAGACACATTACCTTGAGGCGCCTCTTCAATGTTCTTAGACTAATATTTTCTCCATATGCTAATAGGTATAAATGAATTTCTTTCTGTTGCAAACCTTGGTGTAGGTAATAACGAATGAGTGTATCCAGACGTTCATTCACACCCTCCATCTTTTCAATTTTGTAACACTGAATTTATATTAATATTTAATAATTGTATAAATATACCCAGTGGCAGTAGCACATCCGTCTTTACTACATACACAGGCCTTAGATTTATTGTGCAGATGGATTCGAGTATGGAGTGGCGCAGAACGATGAACACGCCTAATAGTCGAGATAAACTTGCCTAAGAGTTGCGCACCTGTTAGTCGAATTAAATACGTCTAATAGCCGAGATTAACGCAACTAAGAATCTAGCGTCTGTTACAATAAAACTCGCCTAATAGTAATGTTACTGTTAGTTGAATTAAACGCGACTAACAAGCGACTTAAAAAAAGGTGGTTTAACTTGGCCCTTCAGCGCTTCCGTATTAAGCTAGTATATCACTACGAAGTTTATCGCGTGCACGAATATACGCAGTACACTTATTAGTATCCCAAGCAGCGTGATCTGTGGGGACATTTTTTAAATTCGAGCAATTCGAGCATGTTAAAGTTTCAGAGGTGCATAAATGAACTTCATGATTTTGAGCACACCTTGGGCATGACACGGGTTTGTCGCAATTATTAGAAGAATGATGAAATTCATTACACTTGAAACAGCGGTGAATATCTAAGGCATCGAAAACAGTGCAACTATCGTAGCCTATGAACAAATTGCCAGCCTGAATGACTTTATCGTAGGAGCTCCTATAAATTTGAAATACAGCCTGATAAATGTTTTTGTTTTTCTTTGTGGCTGTGAGTTTAATAAATTTACAGCTACAATTTTCTGAAAAGATATCATTATTTTGTTTTTTTAAATAATCCAGTAAGACTTCTTCGGAGTAGTTTTCTGTGATTCCTACGACACGGATTCTAGGACTAACACCACGTACTTCTCTAATTTCGTACGAATCTGCGAGATTTTCTTGGGCCAGTTTTTTAAGTTTTTCATTGTCATAATAATATTAATTTTTAATGACCAATTAACTTTAAATGACAGATACTGTACTGCGTAGTAAGGAAAATTAATCAACATTTATTCTACAGAGTTTACTTTACGTGATACTTATATTTTATTGGTTAGTTCTGTGGTAGGACACGTGTTGCACGATGACCGTTAAAGCCATTAAAATAACTTATTTAAATTAACGTCCTGGCGGACTTCAATATTTTCTCATACCTACAGAGTATATCGTTACATTTACAAAATAATCTCAAAATCTCAGTACTCGATTTTCATTCAGTTGAGTTCCGTCGTGAATTTAATGCGGCTCTCTCTAGTTTAACTTAATTTATTCCCAGCAAAAATTTGTTTTTATTCAAAGTTGACCAAGTAGTGAAAAAGTATAACAACGGAAAATGAATGATAATTGACCACGTTTTAGGTTTGGAACCTTGCTATTATCGTGCTCATCATGTGTCTCCACTTTTTTTTCAGACGCGTGGTGGATAAGAATTCTGGACTCCTGTCTTCGTGTTAATCTGTTATATTCTTCCTATTTTTAACAACGTTGACAACTTGAGCTTTCAAGTTTTGTCTGGTTTATACTTCAGTTAGAGATTCAATAGTTATCAAATGTGGTTTTATTTTACAGTGCGGAACTAACTCTGGCCTTGAAATCGTCCATAACAAAGGTAATTTCTCCGTTCGGGAGAGTGTAAAGTAAGGTTCCTAGATCTTTCTAGTACGCCTTCAACTCCTCTTCTTGGGAAACAGTTGTATGTGCATAGACTTATACCAAATTCGTTATTTTTGTCTTGACGACGAATAAGGATATTGGCCGGTCATTCACAGCTCTATATTGAAAGATTAATCGAGTTATTTCTTTGCATATCCAGAACTCTACATCATTCCGGATGATGTTGTTTCCAGGGAAGCATATTATGCCTTCCGTCGTGAATTGAGAATGTCAGGAAGTCCTATAGTGCATCTCGTTCTATGACAGACAAATAGTGAGGTCAATCTGGATTTCAAAGTGACAACGTTTTTCTTTAACTTTTTTTTGTGATATTATAAAGCAGGACCTCCCGAAACTTGCTGTGAATAGTTGTGGGCGACTCACGGGTGGTGGAGATGGGGAAATTTACATGTAAAGTAACGGGAAATCAGTTTTTCGGACATAACACGCTTAGTTTTTTTCGGATCGAAAAATTGCATTTAGTAAAAATAAAGGGCTCGCAAATGCGTGTAAACTGAATTTTGATTCGTCGAAATCGGTCCAATGGTTTTCGAGATATTGCAATTTGAAGGTCAGGTTTTGTATACGGATTTTTCGCTGCAGCTAGAAAGTACCGAGAGTCGTTCTCGCATTTTTTGCGGGGAAGAGAGCGACTTAGCGACTTGCCATTTTTTCCCCAGTACATAGGCAAGTTCAAAGTACTGTATCCAAATTTGAAGTCGCTAGGTCGATTAAGAGGGGTGGGGGAGGGGAAAACGGAAATTTGCTGTAACTTCCGCCAGCAAACGCGACATTGTGGTATTAATGTTCCTACTTCAACGTATTATCATTTGTTTATAATTTTCGGCATAAATAAATAAATGGTTGCGATTTTTTTAAAGCAATTTTCCACTGGAAATAAAAGTAGTGGGGGAAGAAATTTTTTCGCCATCGGAGGCGGATTTTTTTCTCTTTGATTTGAGCCCGGCCAGATTGCGACATAAATAACAGAATGTCAGGACTATGTTTATATAAATGTATCACGCACGCGTGCAGGTCCTAATACAGTTAGAGCTTCATAGTAAAAAGTTGTGAAAGAGAATTGATTGCCCTTGAAAATGAGCTCGGCCCGAAGTCCGCAACTCTTTCCCTTGCCTTTCTATGGGTTAAATACTTTGCGCTTCCCTCCCTTTCCTTCTAATAATCCGATCGCAATCTGGCCGGGCTCAAATAAAAAATTCCGCGTCCGATGGCGAAAAAATGTCTTCCCTCGCCCCTTTTCTTCCTGGTGATGAATTACTTTTTCTAAAATAAAAAATATCGGATTTTCCGCAACCATTTGTTTATTTATACCGAAAATTATAAACAAATGGTAAAACGTTAAAGTATGACCATTAATACACAATGTCGCGTTTGCTGGGCGATATGTGGCCAAAATTGCGGAAGTTACAGTAGTTCTAATTTCGTTTTCGTTATCCCCTCCCCAACTCCTCCTAATCGATCTAGCGACTTGAAATTCGGACACAGTACTTCGGACTCGATTATCTATTGGGGAAAAGTCACAAAAAATGCGAAAACATCTCTCGGTACGTCCTTGCCGCAGCGAAAAATCCTTATAGAAAACCGGACCCTAAATTGCAATATCTCGAGAATTGTTGGACCAACTTCGACGAATCAAAATTCAATTTATGAGCATTTGCGAGCCCTTTATTTTTACCCTCTACAATTTTTTTCGATCCGAATCAAACTATGTGAGTTTCGAATCCGAGAAACTAATTTTCCGTATCTTTACATGTAAATCATACCCCCCTCCACCACCCATGAGTCGCCCACTCTAGTCATCACAAGTTTCGGGAGGTCCGCCTTTATAATATCACAAAAAAAAAGTTAAAAAAAACGTTGTCACTTCCGATGATTTTGCGTGCCAAATCGACCCCACTAAAGGTTTCCCGGATGCAAGAGTCCTCTTACAGTCCACGTGGCAAGGCGGATTTTCTGGCGTACCTTCATTTGTCCACACTAGTCTTTCACTCAATTTCCTCAAGGATTCTGGTGAGCCAACTCAGCCTTAATTAAAATAGAATAAAATTTTATTACAAAATTCTTTAAATATTTTATAATTATTAATTTTCTGTAATTATAAGATTATAATTGAGATAGATATCTAATTGTATTGACGCAATTATCTTTTAACTGAATTTAAGAGATTATTTTTGATTGATTGGATTTTGTGAATTTAAATCTAATCTGTGGGGTAATCCAAAGTTGAAAATAATCTACTCGCGTGTAAATAAACTGATGCAACTCAATCAAAATGTGTTTTGAATTTATAAAAATTTCTAGAGGACCATTAAATTATTAACAGTGAATGGTTTGTACCTGTGTTTACCTGCCTGTCTGCCTACGTACTTCTCAAATAAAACAAAATTAAAAAGGCTCATATATCTCAAGACTATAGCCATATGCTGATAATCCAAGACAACTCAAGGTATTCTTAGCCAACATTAAAACCTTCAGTGATGACGTCCGAATGAAGAGCTGTGCTGAAGTACACATCATAATTGGACGGTTAACGTAGCAATCGTGGAATGCACGTAATTTGGGAAAATTTACAAGTGCTTTCAATTCCATAGAAAAGAACAATATATCACACTCAGCTAAAAACCGCTGCCTAAGGAATCACTACTTCCAGATCCAGATTCTTCATCCAAGTCGTTTTAAAGGAAACATCTTGACCATGTTTGCACTCTAGTATGTGGAAATTATTGGTCATAGAATTTTAATATTATTTGGGGCAGATGTCATAGAAAAGTTTGAGGTGTTGGTTTCTACCATATACGTTAAAAATGAAGTTTTTAGTTCACCCTACTTATTTTCTACTATTCACCTCCCACCCCTTCAATGGAGGCATCTCAATCAGATGTCACTACAATACATACGTGTACTAATCTCAAGTGAATATCTCAATTTGATGTTATCAATCCCATTAATAATGAAGCGGAGGTGGTGGAGTTTGAAAAATATTAGAAAGAAATCTGAGGCCTTGGTTTCTAGTATATACACCGAATCCCAAATTTCTGTACTCTTATCACCTTGATTTACTTATTTTCCCCTAGTCACTCCTATTAACCCTAACCCTTCTACGGAATCATCCCAAAATATAATCTAGTTCCAGATGTCGTTATAATACATACGTCTACCAAATTACAAGTGAATATCTCAATTTTATTTTATCCCCTTTAATAATGTAGTAAGGGTAGTGGAAGGGTTGAAACATATTGTTAAAAAATTTGAGGTCTTAGCTTCTAGGACATACACCGAATTTCAAGTTGCAATACTCTTACCAGCTTGCTTTACTTATTTTTCCCTATTTACCTCTACTTACCCCCACTCCTTCAACGCAATCATGTCAAAATATAATCTAGCTTCAGATATAATTATAATATATAAATGTACCAAATTTCAAGTGAAAATTTAAATTTAATTTTATCAACTCTTAATAAGGGAGTGGGGGTGGTGGGGAGAAATAGAAAATACTAATAAAAAAACCTGAGACCTTCGCTTCTAGTACATACACCGAATTTCAAGTTTCTGTAGTCTTACCAGCTTGCTTTACTTATTTTCCCCTATTTACCCCTATTTAACCTCCAACCCTTCAACGGAATCATCTCAAAATATAATCTAGTTCCAGATGTCGTTATGATACATATGCGTACTAAATTTCATGTGAATATCTCAATTTTATTTTATCGACCCCTTGAATAATGGAGTAGGGGTGGTGGGGGCTGAAATAAATTATCAAAAAATCTGGGGCCTTTGCCTCTTGTACATACACCAAATTTCAAGTTTCTGTAGTCATACCTGCTTGCTTTACTTATTTCCCCCTATTTACCCCTAAATAACCCCGAACCCTTCAAAGGAATCATCTCAAAGAATAATCTAGTTCCAGATGTCGTTATAAATCATACGTGTATCAAATTTCAAATGAATATCTCAATTTTATTTTATCAACCCTTGTAATAATGAAGTAGGGGTGGTGGGGGTTGAAAAATATTATAAATAATCTGAGACCTTGGCTTCTAGTATATACACCGAATTTAAAGTTTCTGTAGTCTTACCAGCTTGCTTTACTTATTTTCCCCTATTTACCCCTATTTAACCCCCAACCCCTCAACGGAATCATCTCAAATTATAATATAGTTCCAGATGTCGTTATAATACATACGTGTACCAAATTTCAAATGAATATCTCAATTTTATTTAATCAACCCTTTTCATATTGGAGTAGGGGTGGTGGGGGTTGAAAAATATTATAAAAAAATCTGACGCTTTGGCTTCTAGTACGTACACCGAATTTCAAGTTTCTGTGGTCTTACCAGCTTGCTTTACTTATTTTCCCCTATTTACCCCTATTTAACCCCCAACTCTTCAACGGAATCATCTCAAATTATAATCTAGTTCCAGATGTCGTCATAATACATACGTGTACCAAACTTCAAATGAATATCTCAATTTTATTTAATCAACCCTTTTCATATTGGAGTAGGGGTGGTGGGGGTTGAAAAATATTATAAAAAAATCTGACTCCTTGGCTTCTAGTACGTATACCGAATTTCAAGTTTCTGTACTCTCATCAACTTGTTTTACTTATATACCCCTATTTACCCCAAATTAACCCCCAACCCTTCAACGGAATCATCTCAAAATATAATCTAATTTCAGACGTCGTTATAATACATACGTGTACGAAATTTCAAATGAAAATCTCAACTTTATTTTATCAACCCCATTAATGGGGTAGGGGTGGTGGGGGGTTGAAAGATGTTATAAAAAAATCTTAGGCATTAACTTCTAGTACATACACCAAATTTCAAGTGTCTGTTCTCTTACAAGCTTGCTTTACTTATTTTTCCCTATTTTCCCCTATTTAACAATCCAGTTCCAGATCTCGTCATAATATATACGTGTACAAAATTTCAAGTCAATATCTCAAACCGTTCCGGAGAAAACGTGCGGACAAAAAAAAGTTACAGACAGACCGACAGACAGACAGAAATTTTTTTTTTCGCTCAAATTTAAAATCTCGACGTTTCATGACATTCTAAACCTATTTCACGAATAAAAATTTTTGAAAATTTTTTTGCGATTACTATACTTCCAATCCACTACGTGGATGTGGAAGTAAAAAGGAGTTGAAATGAAAATACAAAACAATGTTTAAACCCCGCAACATAAACTCCACCGCTAAGAACATGATTATAGCGATAAATATTTATGCTGAGAAAAAAATGATTGCAATGATAATAATAATAATTTATTGGTGTCAAAATACATAATACAATGCGTACACACGTCAAAACATTGAACAATATAGTAGATGTAAAAAAAAATTAAAAATTGGTAATCCACAAAATTACATAAGACAAAGAGTGACAAATAATATTAAAAATAGTATAAAATTATCTAAACCAATTAACAAATTAAGTAAGGGTAATAATATGTGGTCATGAATATGCAGTGCCTGTTAAATTAAATCTGAGAAATCATTCTCAATAAATTCTTCAAACCTATAGAAGCCCTTAGTTCTTGGATAACCTTTCGTTTTATTTTTAATTACTGTTTTTTTTAGAAGATGCCATTTTTTTAGTTTGATCATTTCCTGAATACCTTCCAGACAAATATAGTGACCGCAGTCTGGCTATACACTCTAGGACAAGCTTCAAAGTTAGATTAAAATGTTCTGTCTCAAAATTGATTTGGAAGTGGAAAGACAGTCGCCTTTACGAAATGCTTGTGAAGAAGAACTCTAAGTGACTTGATTCTTCATTATATTTCTCATCTTTGGTGCCGACTACTCTAATCAACTACAGTTCAGTCTAAAGTGAGCCAAGAAAAGAAATATATCAAACAATATTTTTAAGAAAAAGCTTTTATTTTAAAAAACTTTACTAAGAAAAGATTTTTTTTTAAATCCATGCACCCGGAAACCAAAAGCTTTGAGGACGGTCGTATAGCACTATTGCATAGTGACTTTGCTCAATTGACCGCCTTGGTTTCCAGGTGCATGAATTTAAATAAAAAATTTACTTCTTAGTATAATTTTTTTAAATAAAAGCTTTTTCTTAAAAATATTTTCTTACATACTTTTTTTTCGACATAAGTGCACTCAAGAGTAATCTTGAATGATTTTCATATTTTCTGCCCTACCGTGTATACTATTTAACTTGAAGCCATTCTAAGTGCACCTGAAATGGTTATCAGACATGCAACCTCTTTTGGAGGTATTTAAACTTTGGCTGTGCAACTAAAAAAAGTTCCATTTATTGCATACTTAATCGACCATACTATAGAATCATGTCATGCCTATCATAAAAATGCATTGTCATCTAAACTGAATCAACGTGTAAAATTTTCAACTTCGTAGGATAAGAGGAAGTGATTCTAGTTCAGCTTGCAAAATTTGACCTAAACAAACTAACACACTAACATTGCAAGTTAAATAAAAGTTTTAAAAAAACGAGGCATACCGAAGAAACTATATGCAGAAGATTGGGAAGAAGTAAAAGATATGACGTCAGCTCCGTGTCTGAAATAGAACATGAATAACTAGCATTTGTCATGCAGAAGGGTCTAATCAAGAGCCAGAATCGGACAGCCGCCGAACCTTGCGCTGTTAACGTAACGTGCGTGTTTTCTATTCATCACACACCCTGTACATAAACTAAGTTAAAATCAGTGAAATATAGACATATATTCTTTACAAACAGCCATATGATAAAAACGCTTCAGTATTCTTAAGCCAATCTACTTAGGTACCTGACTTAGACGAAAAAGGCATTAGCAAAGGGCAATTGCTAAACTGCCGATAACTGAGGCCACCCAAGTAAAGCACACATGGCATAGCTATTGAATACCAGGCATATGGAAATTGGCGCCGGAGAGTCGTCTAACAAAATAATCAAGAGTGGTTAACAAACTCACGATTTTTAAAAGACGATTTTCGGGGAGTCGAAAAATGTATCTTGTTAGAGATTGACGTACAAATTTTATTTTGTAAGTCCTGAACGTCTCATCGCCGATTCCGCAGATACAACCAATTCCGAAGATACTGTTTCTTAGATTTCCTTTTTGTGTAGTGCCATTTTAAAATTTTATTTCATTTTTTAAGATTCATATACAGAGTGCTTTTTATTATATGACTGAAACGGGGCTAGCTTCTCACATCAAAATAAAAACTAAACTAAATCGCGACGCGCCGTGTATTAAAATATACATTCATAAAAGTGTACAGGGTGTGCAGTGAATATAGTGTCACTGGGCTAACAGTCAGGACTTGGTGAGATAATTCCAATTTTATTTAATTTTTGTTTCTTTTCGACAGTCACGGACTACGCGCTGACTATGTTTTACTTTTTTTTTTAATAGTTAAATTATTCGTTTCACGAAATTCTTTTTACGTCACGCTTATGGTTAATTTTTTGTTTGTTTTATTTTAAATATTTTTTTCTCTCTCTCTAAGTTCGTTTGGTTGCTTTACGTCGATCCATTTATTAACTACCTAGTATCATTCCCAGTTACAATGTTACTTCAAAAATTGTTTCTTATCTAAACTCTCTCATTAACATTTTTTGTTTTTTGAATAAATACATTTTGTTAGTAATTTGTCTTTGGCACTTTAAATTAATTAATTATTTAGTGTACAAAGGATTCGTAACTTCATCAGTTACGATGCTCAATTAAACAACTGATTCTTTTGAATTTTATTTTATCGGGTTGTTATAATAATTTCGCTATATTATAACTATTGAATGGGTGCATTAAATAATTAATTATTCACGATATCCAAACTCAGGGATTCGATAACATTTTACAGTTAAGGCTTGTGTCAATATATTTGATTTAAATTGTTATAATTTTCTTTTTTGTTTTGGGAAATGTAAATACTCCCAGAGCTATTATTACAATACAGTTTTTTTTTTAATTCAATTAATAAATAATTAAGTTAAGGCAAATTGCCCAGTTAACGTTTGTTTTTATATTTTATTATTTTTTGTTGTTTCTGGGAAATTTAGATCATCTCAAAACCACGGCTAGTTCATTTTGGTCCTTGTTACGACGCCCAATTGTTTATTCATAGTTTTTTTTTTTCATTTTTTTTTTGTTCACTCTTAGCCTCTGTTAATTTTTCCAATTGTTTCACATTACGCCAAATTATTTTATTTTACTGTTTGTTTTTGGTTCCTAACATTTTTTTTTATTTTTTTGTTTTGTTTTGTTGTACATAGCCGAGGACAGGCAATAAATCTCGTAATAGTAAAATCGATCTTTTACTTTTACCAGAAAATAGTAGTTGAGCAGTTGGCGGGGGATGGTCCTCGACTGCAGTCTAAGATCACTGCCTATCCGTAAAGAACTCACCCTGAGAGTCGATCAGATCGCTTCCAGCCAAGCGTGGTGCTACTGGCGCCCATACGAAATAAATTTGTAGCATTCACGCTAATTATTTCGTGCTGGGAATTGTCCCAATCGAAACGCGATCGACGTCGACATGGCGCCCAACGTGGGGCCATCTAACTAATTCGGCTCAGGAACCGCGCAGCTAACCAATCCACCGGGATCCATTGTAATCCTTGTAGGATTTTTTTTTCAAATTTTTTCTCTTCTCATTTGTCTACCCATCAACCCTACATCGTATCTGTCGAGTACGCCTGACAGCATTCCACCTCTTCAGTCATAGACAAGTTTCGTCCCCATATCTCTCGTTTCGAGAACAGCCATATCAAATTCGCGGGTTCTAATTTCTCGTCAAGCCTTCTTGGCACTGCGTTTACCTCAAAGTAGGCGAATCTTCCAATGGAGCGGGAAAATCGAGCCGTTATAGTAGATCAGTCCGGAGGGCCGGGCGATACGGAAATAGGCAGTGATCTTTTGTTGATGGACCTACCAGTACCCCATCAAACGTCTACACCTCTCATACCGAGAACGAGTCGACATGTAACCATCGCCTCGGACAGGCCTGCAGAGCGTAGTCTGTCTACTGCTATGGAGTGCGATGCTCCATCTTCGACGTACGGGGAGACCCCATTAGAGCGCACGTTCGCTCAACTGTCGGAGGCTCTCGTCTCAGCGCTCAGGAGCGTTAACCGCCCTCCAGCAATTCAGCCTCGACCCTTGCCACTCCCTGAGTTTCGTGGTCTTATCCATGAGAGCGCTCGTGAATTCGTTTACCGCATGGACCAGCACTTCCATACTCTCCACATCAACGACCCTTACTCACAACTGGCTCTGGCAACAGACCAGTTGAGGGGAAATGCCAAAAGTTGGTATGAGCCCTACCGGTACCTCATATCATCATATGAAGTGTTCGTGGAGCGCTTGTTCTCTAGATACGAAGCTACTGAACAGCTGGCGCACGCCACCACCGTACTGTACGGAGAACGACAGAAGGTTGGAGAGAGCGTTGCCGTATTTGTGACTCGAAAAATGAGTCTATTCAACCGGGTCGCCCCCGATCAGCCGGAGCAAACCCGAGTCACGGTGGTGCTAGACCAGTTACTCCCGGAATTGCGATCGCGCATCCGGGGCCGACCCTATCGCTCCCTCGAGGACCTCGTCGCGATAGCTTCGAAGGTCGAGGAAGATATGCGTGAGTCCACTCCTCAAAGGACTACCGAACGAAGCTTCTCTGACACATTACGCAACAGGCAAAATCAAAACACCAATCAACAGGTATGGTCTTCAGGTCGGGGGCCAAGTACCCCATGTAGGTACTGTCCGGGACAACAGTGGCACTACCACAACGAGTGCCCCAAAAATCCGTACCGGCAGACCCGTCCGGAGGCGAGTAGGGAAGAGAATCGGTCTCGTCCCCCTCCTCAATCGAACCAACGAGAATATTCTCGGAGTCAGGAGAACTGGAGAAACAACCCTCCACGAGGCAATAACCCTCCTCTTGCGAGAGAGAATGGGTACGGGCACGGTACCATTCGTCGTACCGTAGATACCAACGCCACTTCGTATGATCATGACCGCCAGGGAAACTGGCGAGCCGAAGGAGTTACCAGCCGCGACTCCTCGGCGAACACACAAAATCAGGCGGCTTCCAATATGTGAAGCAGATCCAAAACTGCGAAGTCCGCCGGAGGGCGTTAAACTCAGCCTGGACCTCCCATCGGCAGCTCTCCGAGGTCTCTCCCTTTCACGACCCTTCTCACGGAGCAGCTGACGAAAACCGCTGGGGGGCGTTAAACTCAACCCAGTCAATCTCCCACAGGTCCACCATGGGCCAAGCCGTTCAAACTTCGAACGTTCCCCACCGGCAGGTGTTAAATGCTCGCGTCAACCCCCAAGGCCTCTCACCAGAGGACCGACATTCCCAAAATCCAGGAACCCGTTCCGGGTCATCGTACGACGACCATTCCATCAATCAACTGAACGGCGTCGACAAACACTCATCGCCTTCCCCATGGCCCTCGCTTCCGGCATTCTTTTCAGGCCAATTCCGTCCCCGAGAAGTATCCGATTTTCGAAACGACCCCGAACATATCTCTGTCGACGCGACAATGGTCACTCTCGCCAAGCCAGGCAACCCTAATATTCACTCAGGTGATCCTTCCCATTTACCAAGGCCAAGCGAACTTAAAATTCAATCGCCAACCGTTGGAGTTGATGCCTTCTTTTCACCTTTCACCGGTACGAATCTCCAGGTCACCGAAAACTCCCCTAAGGCAAGCTCGCCCAGCACCGGCGACTTAACCAACCCTATTTCATCTAAATCAATACCGACAGTTCAGAAAATTGAACCAAATCTTAACAGGGCCCGGTGCGTTGTGCCGACCGTATTCTCTTCTACTCTCCACAGGGAGAAATTCACACCCAATTCTAGCAGCAGTAGCCGCCACCAATCAGGCGACGAATCGGAAGAATTCGTTCAGCCCATCTCCAGTTCTTGTCGCGATTCCAGCGACCATTCAGATTCCACGGGAACCCATCTCTGCAAACACTCTTTCTCGGAACGACTGCCCTCGTCGACGGAGAGGCTGTTCGTTACCGCCGAGCCCACGCAGCTCCCTCGAATTTATATTCACATGAATGGACAACGCCTTCCAGCCTTGATCGACTCAGGTGCGACCAGGAATATAATTAGTTCAAAATTAGCCACGGGACATCGCGCCGAACCTAATCATATCGAGTTCGGGATGGCTTGCGGCGCGAAAACCATACGTTCCCAAGGGGACATTTATCTAAATTTTACAATCAACGACATTCAGTATTCGGCGCGGTTTAACGTGATTCCAAGTTTGAACGAGGATATTATCCTCGGGGCTCCGTTTCTCCATGGCGAACGAGCATTCCTCGACTACGACAGGCGGTGTATATACGTAGGGACGGACAACCGACAAACCGTCTTCTGGGATCAAACAGACAGGAACTCGATACTCAGACCAAACCGCACAATTCATCCTCTTATTGATATTCCTTCCGAAGGGCGCGCTCTTCTCACACCCCTCTTCGAAGAATTTGCGGACATTTTCTCTGACTCTCCAACCCAGGCGACGACTATAACGACTTGTCACAAGATTATCTTGACAGATACCACGCCGATTCATGTTCGACCTTATCCCCTATCACCAGGGAAAAAGCAGATCCTTAACGAGCAGGTTGAGGAGATGCTGGAGGCGGGCGTAATTGAACCCAGTACTTCACCATATAGTTTTCCTCCAGTGATTATCGAACGTCCTGGAAAAAAGCCGAGGTTCTGTGTAGACTATCGAAGGCTGAACGCTGTAACGCTCGATGAAGCATCCGTGTTGCCTAAAATTTATGATACTATCAAAGACTTCGGGGACGCTCAGTATTTCACGCTGCTCGATTTAAAGAGTGGATACTGGCAGGTGCCCATGCACCCCCAAAGCAAGTCTTATACTACATTTTCGACCCCCGATGGAGCGGCGTACCAGTTCCGGGTAATGCCATTCGGACTGAAGACCGCTCCGTCTACTTTTCAAAAATTAATGACTAGAGACGTTCTGACCGGATACCTGCATAAGTTCGTGCAGGTATACTTAGACGACATCATAATTTTCAGTAAAGACTTGACTGACCACCGTAAGCATCTGCGGCTCGTTTTTGAACGCCTACGGACCCACAACCTCACCGTGTCCCCAGAGAAATGCACTATCGCAGCTCAGGAGCTAGATTACCTGGGACACACGATACGAGGTTATACGACTACGCCACAAGACAAACACCTCTTGGCCATTCGTGAATGTCAGCCTCCAGTCACCAAGAAACAGCTTCAAAGCTTCCTTGGTTTATTCAACTGGATCAGGGAGTACGTACCTAACGTATCTCTGTTAACGCGACCACTGACTAAGTTGTTGGCCAAGGAGACCAAGTTCAGGTGGGACAACGAATGTCAAAAGGCATTCGACGAACTGAAAGACGCCGCGTCACAACCCCTTAAATTACACCGACCCGACTTCACGAAGCCGTTCGTCCTACAGACTGACGCGTTTCTTACTAGGACTTTCAGGCGTGCTATATCAGACTGGGGATAATGGAGAACGGAGGATAATATCCTACGCGAGTTCGACATTGTCGCCGACCGAGAGAAAATACCATATCAACGAACTGGAATGTCTAAGCCTCGTAACATATATTAAGAAATACGCGATTTACTTACAGGACAAACCGTTCGTTGTGCGTACAGATAACCGGTCACTTCTATGGCTCAACAAACATCGGGATCAAAAAACAAAATTCATGCGGTGGTCATTGTTATTGCAGGAATATTCGTTTACCATCGAACACTGTCCTGGAAGGGAAAATCTCCTGGCCGATTTTTTAAGCCGCCATCCCGATCCGACAGCCACGCGACCCAACGTAGACGAAGAACGAATGCTACTGCCCGAGGCAAATCACGCGCGCGAGTCAATAAACGCTTTATCGCAAGCCGCGTTAGTAGCAGACGTGACAGACGGACAACGACGATCACCGACCATTCAACACGCGATGGAACGCTGGAACCGCATCGTTCAAGATGGAGCACGCACGCCAGGTGACGCAAATTTTGAGAGGAGACACAGCGTCCAGGACGGCCAATTCTGGAGAGTGACGGAAGGATTGCATAAGCTATACGTACCATCTTCTCGACTGACCGAAGTGATAGCCCACCATCACGACACACCAGGCGCTGCTCACCCTGGCAGAGACGAGACGCTGCGCGCGATAAGAAGAGGCTACTACCACCCACGGCTGACCAAGGTGGTACGAGCATACGTGAAGCACTGTCTAGTGTGTCGAGCGGTCAAAGCTCGTCACCTGCAACCCCAAGCACCATTTCGGACACATGCTCCCACAACGTGCTTCGAGACCATCAGCGTGGACATTCTGGGACCGTATGTATCTGCCAAAGGAACCGGGAACAGATACATCCTTTTGGCAGAGGATGTATTCTCAAAATGGGTGGAAGCTGAAGCGGTACCCGCAGCCAATGGAAAAGTGCTCGTGGACTTTCTAAAGACACACATCGTCTCGCGATATGGTATGCCGCGAGTGATAATATCGGACAGTGGAGGACACTTTAAAGGAGTGCTTTATACCGTCTGGTGCGAGAAAAATCAAGTGGAAATCCGCTATTCAGCTCCATACCACCAACGAGCCAATCCGGTGGAACGCCGAGTACAGGAGCTGAAGAAGATCATCCGTACATTAATTTTCAAGCAGAATCCAGAGCACTGGGATCGTCATCTAACCGACGCGTTGCGCATTCTACGTACGCGAAGAAATGCCGCCACGGGACAAACCCCTGCATACGTTGTACTGGGATATGAACCACCACAGGCCGGAGAATGGGCTCTCCGAGCCTATCAAGATGAGCGCCGAAAACAATCCGAAACCAGCAGGGCTGAACGTATAGATCGCGTTCGAAGTCGACAGCGGACATACCAAGGGAGGTATGCCCCCGCAAACAAGGACACTCCAGTCACCTTCAAGGTTGGAGACCGGGTGATGGCCAGGGTACTTCGCCCCAATAAACGACATTTCGCCGCTGCATGGACAGGGCCACACCTAGTGATGGACAAATTATCCGACGAAGTATACCATATAAGTAAGGGAAGAAACGGAACCGACGTCCACGTGGATGATCTCCGTGCCGCACCGCCGGAGATCGATGACATTCAATCGGGATCCGATTCGGACTTGCCGCCAGACTCCGAAGACTCGTCCGAGGGAGGACAAGATTCGTCAGAGGAAAAGGGAATCGACGAAACTGCCAGACCCAAATCCTCAGAGGCCACCACCGACCACCTCACCGATACGGTGGAGGGTAGGCCGAGCTCAGAGCGAAATGTCAATCCCATGACACATGGTATACAATGTTCGAAAACCATCATTACTGATAACGTCGAGAGTGACGCAACTGACGAACCACCAGGATCCAGCGAACAGTACGACCGAGCCCGCGGAATAGCCCAGCGGCCTGGACCGAGCCGTCCGAACGAGAGCTTCTCCACCAGATGACGCCAAATCCACCGAGACAATCGCGAAACCGCCACCTTTCCGGCGGGCATTCGAGTGCGCGAATTCGCGAAGACACTTGAACGGAACCACCGTAGCAAAAGACAATAAAAATGCTCGCGAGTGCGGGAAATGACGCTACACAGCCGCCCGGATCCAGTGAACGACGGATCTGAGACAAAGTGCGCGAGTGCGCGAAACGACGCAACATTCTTACCTCGGGTCCAGTGACCGACGGAGCCGGGACAAAGTGCGCGGGGCGAAAATGTCCCGATAAACCATGAACGTAAATATCTAAAAAGACTACGAGTTCTGTGTTCATTGTCTTCTACGAAAGACAGCTCCACGGGAGCACATTGTCATAGTATGTAACTAGGTTAAGCATTCACTCTTCCTCGACGGAAGATAGCTCCGCAGGAGCACATTGTATTAGTTAAGCACGTACTATGTACTACCGCACACGTTTGTTATATGTAAGGCGTAAGGTATCCGTAGCCAGCGCCTAGCCGTGACCTGTCTCTTCCGAAAGAAGGGGGGTGTTAACGTAACGTGCGTGTTTTCTATTCATCACACACCCTGTACATAAACTAAGTTAAAATCAGTGAAATATAGACATATATTCTTTACAAACAGCCATATGATAAAAACGCTTCAGTATTCTCAAGCCAATGTACCTACTTAGGTACCTGACTTAGACGAAAAAGGCATTAGCAAAGGGCAATTGCTAAACTGCCGATAACTGAGGCCACCCAAGTAAAGCACACATGGCATAGCTATTGAATACCAGGCATATGGAAATTGGCGCCGGAGAGTCGTCTAACAAAATAATCAAGAGTGGTTAACAAACTCACGATTTTTAAAAGACGATTTTCGGGGAGTCGAAAAATGTATCTTGTTAGAGATTGACGTACAAATTTTATTTTGTAAGTCCTGAACGTCTCATCGCCGATTCCGCAGATACAACCAATTCCGAAGATACTGTTTCTTAGATTTCCTTTTTGTGTAGTGCCATTTTAAAATTTTGTTTCATTTTTTAAGATTCATATACAGAGTGCTTTTTATTATATGACTGAAACGGGGCTAGCTTCTCACATCAAAATAAAAACTAAACTAAATCGCGACGCGCCGTGTATTAAAATATACATTCATAAAAGTGTACAGGGTGTGCAGTGAATATAGTGTCACTGGGCTAACAGTCAGGACTTGGTGAGATAATTCCAATTTTATTTAATTTTTGTTTCTTTTCGACAGTCACGGACTACGCGCTGACTATGTTTTACTTTTTTTTTTAATAGTTAAATTATTCGTTTCACGAAATTCTTTTTACGTCACGCTTATGGTTAATTTTTTGTTTGTTTTATTTTAAATATTTTTTTCTCTCTCTCTAAGTTCGTTTGGTTGCTTTACGTCGATCCATTTATTAACTACCTAGTATCATTCCCAGTTACAATGTTACTTCAAAAATTGTTTCTTATCTAAACTCTCTCATTAACGTTTTTTGTTTTTTGAATAAATACATTTTGTTAGTAATTTGTCTTTGGCACTTTAAATTAATTAATTATTTAGTGTACAAAGGATTCATAACTTCATCAGTTACGATGCTCAATTAAACAACTGATTCTTTTGAATTTTATTTTATCGGGTTGTTATAATAATTTCGCTATATTATAACTATTGAATGGGTGCATTAAATAATTAATTATTCACGATATCCAAACTCAGGGATTCGATAACATTTTACAGTTAAGGCTTGTGTCAATATATTTGATTTAAATTGTTATAATTTTCTTTTTTGTTTTGGGAAATGTAAATACTCCCAGAGCTATTATTACAATACAGTTTTTTTTTAATTCAATTAATAAATAATTAAGTTAAGGCAAATTGCCCAGTTAACGTTTGTTTTTATATTTTATTATTTTTTGTTGTTTCTGGGAAATTTAGATCATCTCAAAACCACGGCTAGTTCATTTTGGTCCTTGTTACGACGCCCAATTGTTTATTCATAGTTTTTTTTTTTCATTTTTTTTTTGTTCACTCTTAGCCTCTGTTAATTTTTCCAATTGTTTCACATTACGCCAAATTATTTTATTTTACTGTTTGTTTTTGGTTCCTAACATTTTTTTTATTTTTTTGTTTTGTTTTGTTGTACATAGCCGAGGACAGGCAATAAATCTCGTAATAGTAAAATCGATCTTTTACTTTTACCAGAAAATAGTAGTTGAGCAGTTGGCGGGGGATGGTCCTCGACTGCAGTCTAAGATCACTGCCTATCCGTAAAGAACTCACCCTGAGAGTCGATCAGATCGCTTCCAGCCAAGCGTGGTGCTACTGGCGCCCATACGAAATAAATTTGTAGCATTCACGCTAATTATTTCGTGCTGGGAATTGTCCCAATCGAAACGCGATCGACGTCGACAGCGCCGTAGTTAAATCCATGGAGTTTGAAGAAAATGAAAACAGCTTACAGCACAGAAGAAGCTATTGCCATTATTATTATAAATATGTAATAGGTGGAGAGCCGGCTGTATAGATTTCCTATGAATAAGATATATGAAAATCTCTATCCTAATAGCACATGGACGTCCCACAAACGTCCCAAGAACGTACTCACAGGACATGAAAACGTACCAAGGACGTTTGAGGGACGTTCCGTGTCAGCAAAACGGGGTGTCCCGAGGACGTCCAACCCAGGACTTATGTGGGACGAATGTAGGTCTAGAGAGGACGTCCTGAAAACGTTGTTGGGACATACTATGCAAAACATATAGGTACCTCCCCCTTCACCACTTTTAAGGTGTATTCACAACAGAGGGTATTTATGTTCCTTTTTGGGTTTTCTAACCACATGCATGTCTTTCGAAATAGAATCCTGAGACTGAATTCTATTTCGAAGGGAATACATGTGGTAAGAAAAGCCAAAAAGATAAAAAAATTACAATATGTAATTACCTTGAAAAATTATTCAAATGGATTGATTTTACTTGGTATTTTTATTTATCAACACCAAATGACAAATTTATTTTATTTCTATTGTGCTACTGAAAAATAAGTTATGGCCTTTGTATTTTTTAAAATTAACTTCTTACTCTACAAATTCAAGTGTCAAGTGTCAAAAATACAATTTTTATGGGATTTAAAAGTTATATATTATAATACCTAGTACAGTATAATATAGTTATATATACATTAAGTCATATAGAATATTATATTATAAGAAATAAACCAAGTGTGCAATAAGACGTAAGATAAATGTATATCTCACCTTCTCTTAACGTTTTGCACCCTTCGTCTTTTTATAATTATCTTAGTTTATACTATTCTCTAATATTCTCTCTTTTTTGACACCCTTTCTGTTCTTTCTTTTGCCCTCTTCAATCACGATGCAATAGCCATTTTGGTGTCCTTCCAAGACTTTGAAGCGTTAGCGACTTCAGCAGCCCCTGTGCAAATAAAAGAAAAATTAACATTTCAGATGAAATCTTGGCAAAAAACATTAAGACTAATATATGCCGCCTGATGGCAAGCTTATATTTAAAACAAATTGTTATGATTTTCTTGGTGTCCTATTTAAAAAAAAATCACAATTTAAATGTGAAAATTTTTTTGTTTAACTGACTTTTGCATTTAAAAGGTTCCCTTGTTCATTTAAAAATTTTAAGAACACCTCTTTATATGAATATCGATTCTACAAATAATACCAAAGACTGAGAGAAGCAGAAATATATGTTGTGACTAATGCTACCAGATTAATAACATTATTATAAGTTTAACGTAATATTTTTTGCCAATATTATTACAGAATTCAAGTAAAGAAACTGGCTATGGGTTAAGATGCATTAGGATTTACGGTTAGAAGCAGGTTTATTGGCTTGAACATTGATGATGTGTAAAAGTTTTTGTACAAAAGTACCTTTATTAGTTTTTTCCTTATATTAATTTACTGAAATCCCTAAATATGCTTTACAAGTTTGTTGATGTTTTCTGGCAAATGTTTTTATTACTCGATGTATCAAACCTTACCTATTACAAGTTTCATCACCTCCACTTGTTCATCAGAGATGTCGAACCATATATAACACTTTGTTTAACACACTGAGTAGGTACTTCTTCTTTTCAATTTTTACTTCCCTGGCATATCGAAGGGAAGTATTGTATTTATAATGCTTACCCAACAATCTTCTTTTAAGTGAATAAGTTCGCTCCATGATAAACAACTAAAAACTACATACCCAGGTTCACAAGTGATCTCCCATAGAATTTTAACAGATAAATAAGGTGGGTGGTAGTATATTTATTATATATAGGCTATAACCTACAAATAAGCAGCGCCAAATTTATCTAGAATAAAATATCGATCTAAATACTTATATATTAATAAATCAATTAAATAGACTTACCTATCTTTGGTACTTTCTTTTGTAGCAGTTAAAAGTGACTAGTGGGCGGAAGAAATAAAAATGATGCAATGCAATGACCATAGGGCTGCCAAATTGAATTCCCCATAGTTTGACAGCAACTAACCGAAACTCCTACATCTCAAGCAACTCGACGTTTGGCGGGAATTTTAAAATAAAAGAGCTTTATAGGAACTTAACATATTTTTAATTGTTATTAATTCCAGTATTTCCATTTATTCTCATTGTGATATTTTCATACTAAATGATAGTAGCACACTAATATAAAGAATGGTAGTATAATAACTACACTGTGCTGTCAAAAAGTACAAATTAATGTGATTTCGCAAGATGAAAAAAATAGTTGAAACGAATACTTAATAGATTTCTGAAATCAGAAAAATCAAATTGACAAAATTTAAATGGACCATGAAAAATGAAAATATTTTGTTATCAAAAGAAATTTTGTTAGTAAAACTTTTTAAGGATTTAAATTTCATTTTTACAGTTTTTAATTTCCCTTTTTAATCATATCCCGCGTCATGGAATTCTGACGTAACTTCCGGTCACGATTTTTTGTGCCATCGAATACATGAATAAAACTTACGTCAAAATGTAGGTTTTGAGGTATACGATGAGACTGTAGTGGGGTGCCAGGATTAATTTGCCCGCAACCCTGAGACACCCACGATTAATTTCTTTTTTTGTGTTTTCTTAAGTCATCGAATACATGAATTATTTTTTTTAAGTTAAAGTACAAGCCTTCTAGTTATTAAAAAAATAGTCTGTCTCTTCTTATTTGCCCGCATCCTTCCATTTTGAGGTCACTTTTGGTAAAATTCCATGACGCGGGCAAAATTTGCCTATACGAAAAGTGGCTCCCTGTAGGTCTGTGGTAGTACTTACTCACTGATACAAAGTTTTTCATGTATCTTTTTCATAGAAAATCTATACAGCCGGCTCTCTACCTATAAGTAATTATTCCATTTGATCACCTTTTGGACGATTTTCAAATGTGAGATAAACACATTTATGTAAAATAATAAACAAATTAATATTTTCGTAAAAAAATCTTTGAAACGCTACAGAATTTCAATATTTGTAACTAATTGTATACAGAAATTGTACACAAGATCAAACAACATGCAATGTAATGATTATTGAGACTTGAGTATTTTTGTTCAACTAAATGTAAGATTTTTCCGTGTGTGGCGGGGTAGAAATGAACAAATAACAAAGTCAAACGAACGGTGATGAAATTTTATGTTATAATTTTTACTGACCGTTTTCTTAGAGGTCGTTCAACATTTGTTAAAAAAAATTTTGTCTCCCTGGTGTTTTTTACCTCCTTCATAAGTCCGAAATATATTACAATTGTAGGATGATAATTATCTTCTGTTCTTAGTATATCCAATGCTCTTTCTATGAGATAATATTTATTTGATAATATCAGGTCCAGTATATTCTTGTTCGCATTATAAGTGAGATTAAATTGTTTTTAATCGGTAAAATTTAAAAAATTTATCAGCGTTGTACCATGCATTAAATACATTTTTACAAGATAATTAGAATACTTAGGAATGTTAACATCACTGTCATATAAGTACTCAAGGATCTGATAATATCAAATGGAGAGTTGTATGTATTCTGTGTTGATATTAGGGGGTATATAAAATACAAATACATAGAAGAAATAGTAATTGAAAGTAATTGTTATTAAACCGATCATATCAATATTGATTGATTGATTGATTGATTTGCCAGCGTAAGGTGGGCATTGCTGCCAATTCCGGTGCAGGGAGATTTGTTCCACCACGCAGCCCGATCGCCCACCGATCATCCCACCGTGTGCCAGAACAAACCCCCAGTGCTTTTATATACCGCCGGACCAGCTGCATACGCTGGATTGGACATTGGACATGCTTGTTGTCAGCAGCGAGAGCCGCATGACGCATGGGGTAGGAGTATAGGATGGAGCGTGTAGGTGTTTGTGAGATGTTTCTTCTTGTTTTCCTTCTGTCTTCATCGGATGGAAAGTGTAGGCGTTTGTGAGATGCTTCTTTTAGGTTTTCGTGCTTCTTTTTACTTTCAGGTTTTTGTGATATGCTTCTTCTTAGTTTCTGTCTGTGATCATCTTCTCTCCTATTCTACTTCTGAGTTTTCTGTTTCTGCTGTTTCTGAGTCTGGCAGTGTGTATATCCTTGATATTTCTTTATTGTATTCCATTTTTTGTTGTGCCAACTTTTCCCAGTGTGTATAATCCTTTCCTAGCTTATTCATAATTCTCTCGATTGTTGTAATCCATGTGTAGCATGGCCTCTTTTGATTATTGTTCTTCCCTCTAGTAATGTTGACGTTATCTGTCGTTTTTGTGGTTTTCCTGTTTTTGCTAGCAGTTGGATAATGTCCCTTTCAGCTCTTCTCAGGCTTCTTCGGTTGGCCTTTATCGTTGCTGCGTTTTTGACTCCATATATCATCGTACTAGGCATTATGATGGTCGTGTATACCTTTTTGGTTAGGCACCATGGTGGTTTGTTGTCCTCAATGAAGGGTAGTAGAGCTCTTGTGACTCTGTAGGCTGTTTTGACTTGGTCCAGGACTGTGGTGAATAGTCGGGGGGATAGGGGACATTCTTGTTTGACTCCTATATTCTTCATTTTTGATTCCGTCGTCTGTCCAAACCATTGTATTGCAGTGTTTTCGTGTAGGCATGCTTTTATTATTCTGTTTATTAAGTAGTGCGGTACTCCTCTGTTGAGCAAAGTGTTGACTATAGCCTCATGCCTTATAGTATCAAATGCCTTTTGGAGGTCAATTGAGACTATATATAGTTTTGTTCCTTCTTTCCACTTTTCTTCCAGGATCCGTCTGGTGGTGTACATGTGGTCGTCTGTCGATCTACCCTTGATAAATGCCGTTTGATAATCTGGTAGTTCGCCGATGTATTTTTCCATTTCTCTGAGGAGGAATTGTGCGTAGTATTTATACCCTACACTGCAGAGTGTTATTCTTCTGTAATCGTCCACGTTTTGTGGTGATTTGATTTTAAGGAGCGGTATCTGTATGGTTGTATTCCATTCCTCAGGCAGGGGTGTGGTTTCCGTCCATGCGTTGGTGATGATTTCTAGGATTAGCTGTTTTATGTCGTCCGGTCCATAGTATACTAGTTCGTTATTTATTTTATCTATTCCCGGGGCCGTGTTTCTTTTAGCTCTGGCCATTATTTCTAGTAGTTCGTCTTTTGACGGTGGCTTTCCCAGAGGCCAGTGGTCCATTTCTTGTATTGGTTCTATTTGACTTCTCTCTGCGTTTCCTTCTTCTAGTTTCCTGACCCAATGCTGCAGTGGTATGTATTTTCTTGACTGCGTATTGTTGTTTCTCCTGTATGTTTTGGGGTGTCTAAAAGTTTGGTTTAATCTCTGTCCTGCTGGAGTGGATTCTATGTTTTCGAAGAATTCCCTGCATTTTTTTTTTCTGTTCGTGCCTCCTCTCTGTGTCTCTTCTTTCTTTCCTCGCTTCTATTATCTTTTTGTCTATGTTTGGTGTATATTGTTTTCCTGTGGCCTTTATTTTCTTTAGTTTTTCGTAATTTCTTTTCGTGTCTTTTCTTGTTGGGCTCATAGGGGATTTGTTCCTTTTCAACGTTTT
Organism: Stenurella melanura; assembly: GCA_963583905.1. Classification (NCBI taxonomy): domain Eukaryota; kingdom Metazoa; phylum Arthropoda; class Insecta; order Coleoptera; family Cerambycidae; genus Stenurella; species Stenurella melanura. The sequence continues at coordinate 90,029,300 of OY757310.1, forward strand.
CCTCGCCGCTATTTTGATTTTTAAACCCATTGTTGACCAATTTAGTTCCTTTCCTGTTAACTGTTTTTCTATCTCCTCCTGGTATTTCTTTTTTATTCCTTTGTTTTGTAGCAGTGAGATGTTCCATGTGTCATTTGCTGTTTTGTTGTATCTTTTTTTTTCTTTTTTTTCTTTTCTTATTTCTTTATTACTAGTGTTCCATATAATATTTTGTGATCTGTTTTGACGTTTGTTGCTTGTTTTGCCTTAATATTTTTGACCCTGTCCCTTATTTTTCTATCGACTAGGATATGGTCTATTTGAGGGTTGATGTTTCCTTTACTCCAGGTATTAAGGCAGGTTAGGTTCTTGCTCCATGTGTTTCTAACTGTTAGATCTAACAGATGTGCCAAGTTTTTTAGCAAGCTTCCATTATCGTTTGTCCATGTGTGAAGTAAGGTTTTTCCTATGATATTCTTGTCTTCATGTGTTTGGTCGTCCTTTCCTATATGCGCGTTGAAGTCTCCTAGTATTATTGTGTTCATTTTTCTATTCCTATTTCTTCTAGTCTCTTGGGTAATTTGTCTGAATACTCGTCCTGCCCGTTTGTCGGTGGTCACATGTACTCCTAGTATGCATATGTTTTCCTTTCCAATTTGTAAGTCTGCCATGGTTATGTTTTCGTTTACTTTTCTTGTCTTTATCTGGATAGGGGTGTTCCGTCTTATTGCCCATGCGACTCCTCTGCTGGTTTTTTCTTTGTCCCCTCCACTTAGATGCCATTTGTGGTTTTGAGTAACTGCAGTTCCGTCTATCGTGTGTTAAAACCGATCATATCAATATGCGATAAATTCTAATGCGAACTTTCTTCTATAAGGTGTACAAGGAATTTACTACAATTGTCCACCGTATCGTTAACACATCGGAGATTCTACTATTTTTCAATAACAGCACGTATACACATCAGAAAATAAACGAAATGCTTGTAGTACAGACACTTGGTGTCAAAAAGTACTCAAGCTTCGGACTAATTCTATAGCGGATTGGATTTTTTTTCTTTAAGGATTCTTAAACTTTAGGGTTACAACTTTAAATATTAAAAAGGAATAGATATGCTTATAAGTGCATGGTCACGTCGGCGCACCGCACATCGCACATGGCACATGGCACATCCCACCGCACATCACACAGAAAACTTAAATAAATCATTATTTTAATTGAGAGTGGCCATATCGGCGCCACTCGCACATCGCACATCGTACAGTAAAATTAAATACAACCATTATTTTAAATGGGGGTGACCTGAAACTTGAAATTTTAAAAGGAAGTAGCTGAACAATTAGTAAAATTTCTTTTGTTATCAAACCAGGCTAGGCGCTATATCCTGTGCGGTGCGCAGACGTGGCCATGCTCTAACCCTCAGAGGGTTAAACAAGACCTACATTTCAAAATTTAATACTGACTCAGGTATTAAGAATTAATTATTGAAAAAATGCAAGTATCTGTTTTGAGGCGGCTGATTACGAATCTGAAGTCAGAATTTTAAAATATGGTCGATATAATAGGGGTGTAATCGAAAAACTAGCTACATTTTGTTTGTTTTGAGCAAGTGGAACTTCTTTTGTAAGTTCTTATATTTTAGGACATACAACTTATATCCTAATAAGAAAAATAATTTCTCTTACTCCTAAGAGTGTGACAACCACCCCAAGGTTAAAATATAAGTATAAGTAAAGGAAGTACTGGGAATGTATTAATGAAACTAATATTATTTATGTTTTTGAGGTTGCTGATTACGAATTTGGATCGAATTTTGGTGTAGCAAATTAATAAAACTATAATTAATATTTTCCAATTTAGTACTACTAACTGGACATCACCTGTAATATATTATAAGTGTAACATAAGCTTGCAATATACATATTTATACAAATACATACATGCATGCGATGTCCAATGACTTAAGAAATGTGCGTGAATATCAAGAAAGTATAAAAATTATTATTATTCCTTTATAATTGAAAATATTGTGAGATTTTACCACCAAATGAACAATGTCGTAATTTGCTAAAACGAGGCACGCTTATTTCGGTCACATCTCCTTAGCAATTAACGTTAGAAATCATCTCCAAAAAAGCATTTAGAACGACTTTTAATCCTCATTAAGGTCAGGTAGGTCAAGACAGTACAGAGGTTGTCAGTTTTTCTACATTCATCTTAAATGCGTCGATTAAAAAAAAATAAAACGCTAAGAGTAAGCTTCAAATCTCCTAAGTTATTATCCTTATCAGAAAAAATTAAATAAGCAACATTTTTCTTAGTTTAATGCTATAATTTTTTGTTTCGAGTAACATTCAACTAAGATGCTCCCCTGTTAAGTTATTTATTCTTAAAGCCAAAAAATTCATTTTCAAACATTTTCAAAATACATTAAATACATTTTTTAGATGATGCATCCATCACAGTTAAAAAAATTTGAGCATATGCATAGTAGTTAGGACTAATAAAGAACATGATTTGACTTTTTTTCAATTTGGAATTTACTGGAACAAAAAACTCTTTTGTGTAAGAAATCAATATTGTAATAATTTTAATACCTAAATAAAAAGTGTTTCACGTGCGAACGGCAGCTAGCTTTTTGTTGGAGAGCTTAGGGGTGTAGGTAAGGATGGTGGACTCTCAAAGGGTGCCACTGGGCTGATAATAAAAAGTAACGATATAAGTAATTTTGCCAGCCAAGGAACAAAATTAAAAAAGTAAATAAGAACTTCTGATGCTACCCAAACATGGTTCATACGCATTAAAAGAAATCCTATATATTTTGACCTAATCAAAACTATTCCAGTGATTAAATACTGCTTTAAGAATGGGGTTCTCTCGCAACTATGAGTAATGTTCTACCCAACAATAAGTGATAGTTTACAACAGCAAATTAAAAATATTACTACGAATTGTTCATCACTGAAATGTGATATATTTATATCACATTTCATAAGAATTTGTGAGCCAATAACTTCTACATTCGCTATGCAAACTTGGATGTTAATGAATGATATAAAATAAGTATACATGCTATTAAAAATATTTCACATTTGACATAGTAGAAGGTAAATCTGCATCACATGGTACCATACGTTGCTTTCACAGTAAGAATCTTAAGTATTTCATCATTCTGTCATTCTATGTATAAATTTAGATCTCAATTTATAGTTGCAAGATTGTGGTATAATTTACTTTAGTATATGAACAAAAAATTACTGAATAAATCTATAATAATTGCTTTAAAAAATATTACCAAAATGAAACAAAAAAAAATGTTTAGAGGATTGGCTTTCTCCTTGACTACTCCAGCATCACTTGTTAGACGTACTTGGCATTGGCTACGGCTACGACTCCGCACTGCACCAAAATTCCTGCATGAATCTCCTAGAGGCTGCTGCGAAGAACTCCCCAGCCAAAACTTCTCTAAATGTCAGCCAGACCCATATAACCAAATTATATAGATTCCTCCTATTACTCCTCATCTAAATACTAGGCCCAAAATAACCAAAACTACAGCACCAAACAGCTGGGCTCTTACATAAATTACTGTGCTAAATTGCCCGATCCAAATAGAGCCTGACCCGAATATATGCCTGATCCAAGCATACGCCTGTACAAACACTCTGCATAACAAATCAGAAATTTTGCAAGTCAAAACTCAAAATACAAAAGCTTACCTCATATAGAAAGTATTACATAACGTCACGAAATACGTGGCGTCAAAATTACGGCAACGAAAAGAATTCCTTCCTGGAATTTACAAAATGCTTTCAGCAAGGCGGTGAAGAAACACTGGGTACATCAAATCAAATCCACGACCGTGCTAGTAAATTCTTTCATACAAAAGTAGAACCGCCGCCATCCGCTACCTCGTGGCTGTCGAAAACGCGAGGAACGGCCCGGAAAGCTCCCACAATTCTCAGTGTTGCCAACTTGAGTACCTAGAGAAAACTTTCTTTAGCCAATGATAATGCTCCGCCAGAGGAATTAATAATCAAAAAACTGAATTTCACAAATATGTAATACCTCAACTACAAAAATATACCATTAACACCATTAACTCAAATTATTTTAAAGAAAACATGTTTTTCTTCCTAGAATGTTAACACCTTTGCAGAGAGGTAGGTAACACGCTACTGTTTCCAAATCTGGCATGCTGCCGGTTACGGCACCCAGGCCTATTTGCTTGGTCGACATTACAGCGAAAGTACTGGAACGCGTCATCGCAATGCGGCTCACCGCGGAACTTGACCAGAGAGGGGGCCTCTCTGACAGCCAATTTAGCTTTAGAGGGGGTCTCTCCACGACTGACGCTATCCAGGAGGTCATAACAGAAGCACACTCCGCGAACGCAGGCAACTGAAGACAAAGAGAGATCTGCCTAGCTGGGTGCTCGACATAAAGAATGCTTTCAACACGGCCCCCTGGGGCCCAATTGTTGAGGCGCTAGAATTCAAAGGGGTACCAGCGTACCTGGCACAACTTGTGAAGAGTTTCTTCACGGAAAGATCTTTAATCATCGACGACCACGTCTGCGATGTCACGTGAGGCATTCCGCAGGGGTCGGTCCTGAGACCACTCCTGTGGAATGTTTTGTACGATGGCATCCTCGAGCTAAAAAGCCCTGACATCCCTGACGACTGTCGACTCATTGCGTACGCGGACGACCTGATCTTTATCGTCATAGATAAAACCGAGGAACGCGCTATGGCCAAGGCCGAAGCCGCCATACGTGAAATAAACCGGTGGATGGCAACCACAGTCTAGAAATTGCCCCTGAGAAATCGGATACAATCGCGCTGAATGGGCGCAAACACGTGAACAATATGAGTATCAACGTCCTTAATGCGGTGGTGACCGCTAAACCAGCTATAATATACATACATACCTAGGGGTTTTCATCGATCGGCGATCCCACCCGTCGCACAGTGGGGCCAAGATAAGTAATTCTTGGAAAAAACTCCAAATAAAAAAATAATAAGGGACCAGCATAAATGCCTCAATTCGAAAGTTAAATGCCTACTAAATACTATACTGTAGTAGGAAGAACAGAAAACACGAATATATTCTTATCATGGCAGTCGAAATTTGTCCTTCCTCGCGACTAACAGAGCTTATTGTGATTTAGCTGAGATAAGACACGTGTTCTTTTTGAAATCTTATTTTAGTGTTTACAAATATTTTACTGTTTTTAACATGGCGTCATTTCCTACAGATAAGTTAATCATTTTATAATTATCGTTGTTAAATTATGTTAAGTAATAATGTTTAATCTTGATTAACAAAAACAGTGTAAAAATTCTTAAGAATCTATGTTAACAATTTTTGTTGGTAGAGTTTTAGTTGATATCATAGAATATCATGTCTGTAATTTTGAATTTATTTGCTCATTAATAGGTTGATCTTGCCGGAAAATAAAGAAAATCATGAGCATATTTACGCCATTTTGTTTTATAAGTTTCTAAATAAATTAAAGTTAAAATCGAAAAATCACCCTCTTTCTTATACTTAATATGTTTAATTTATTTTTGCTGCAGGATCTGGTTCTATGGGTATATATTTAACTAGACAAACATTATTTAATAAGATGAGACAATCTGGGTACGTTAAATTAGAAGATCAAGTGTCTAAAATGAAGAAATTTGTCGATGAACGTACAAAGTGTCCAATGGAGGAATGCTATGTTTTGGACCTGTTGTTGCTGCCAAATGTTAGTATTATTTCGAATGTTTCGACTGTTTCTACCATTATCAGTACTGACGATTCCGAAAGTTGAGGAACCTCGTTAGAAAGTGAATAATTAAATATATTTTTATTAAATTTTACTATTTATAAATGTGTTTAATTTTTATTACACTGATAGAATATATTCATATGTTTGGCCCTAGCCAAATGTATTTACGTTAAGTACATCCTCCGGATAAGAACCAACGCTAACGTATGTCATCAAAATGAGTTTCATTTAATTTGCAAGTCAAATTCTATATAAATCCCAAATTTTCGGATTATTACAGTTATTTTGATTTCAACCCCCAAAAACTACCTTTCCTTATAAAAGAGATTTTTTTCACTATTTTTTCATTAATTCAGAGGTCGAATTCTATAAATTCCTGAAGTTTTAAAATATTACTGAGTTATTTCGATTTCTACCCCCTGAAAACCACCCCAACTTAAGTCTTATTTTTTAAATTAATTTTCCTGTACTCACGAGGCTATTTTGGGCCGGCTTCAGAATTTTCTGAATTTTTTTCAAAAAATGTTGCTTTCGGCCCCACTGTGCGTCGACTAGCTTGCTAAAGAGCGCGCTCCACACTAAATTTGTTATAACTTTTGAACTAATTAAATAAATTGAGCTCAACAAACTGAAAGAAGAAACATGTGACTATTGAAATGTTGCACATGACTGATCATGTACCGCCGGTCTATAAGCTAACTTTTTTGTTACAACAAACTTTTTCGAAAATGTGATCCTCTTTGAGTAGTCTGCTTAAAGCATTTTAAAAATCAGTGTGTCTTGCTTAAAAATCAACGTATTCAACACTTTGTAACGCGGCGGGTATTAAGGCAAACATGACGTTTAAGGTTTATTTTGTGGCAGAACTCAACGATCTTCACGTTCCAATGGTCACTTGTTCTTTGTTTCAAAACCTTAAGTTGGAATGACACTCACCCCTAACAAAAAAGCACCCTCATTCCTTTTTAATATTTCATATTTGACCCATTTTGAATCAAAGTATACAAGAATATTTGAATTTAACACGATAGAATTAGTCCGAAGTGAGATTACTAAGTTACTGTACTATTGTTACTAATTTACACTATATAATCAGGTATCAATACGTATTATTTGTATTAAGAGCAAATTTTTTATTTGTTATGATAAAGTTATTGGATAATTAAATTTTGATATACATAAAAGCATTATGTCGTAATATTGTGAGAATATGTGGTGATAAATAATTTTAAATTATTTCCTCAATCAGATTTATAATCTCTTCTACAATTTACAGCTTAGTAAACAAGTAAAATATCTTAGCGGAGACATTAATAAATCGATATGTTTATTATTGTCTACACATCTCACATAGACTTGTTCATTTATCTAGTTTGATTTATTATCAAACAATAAGGCGACCTGTATCTGGTTTTGTCCAATTATAAATATATTTTACATTTGACACTATAAAACGATGCAAATGCGTACATTTTTGTCTCTGGCAATAGTCCTTGACCGTAGAAAAATAGCTAAATCCACATCTTTCTGTGTTGGACTCTAACCTAGTTTATTGCTTCGTAGACCCACTTAACACTTCCACTTGATGGTGTACCATATCTCAATACTAACTTCTCTATCAAACACATTACCAACAATTTCTAATTTTTCACCTTAATTTACTGCTTTTTGAAATGGGTGATAAGTGCAGTTACGATTATAATCAGTGACGATTGTAATTAGTTATTCACCACATCGATATCGCGAACGCGGAGGAAAGACATGAATAATATTTCCTCAGTCGCATTACAGTTTTGTAGTGTTTCTATTAAACCCGCACCCCACATGAACTTGTTATATCTTCGCAATGGATGTACGAAGTATTGCATTATTTGGTTTTGCTATTAAATATTTTACCGGATACAGAAATTAATGATATCATCACATACTTATTATCAAGATATTTCACAGCTCTCATATCTCAATTGTTTTCTTCCGTCTGTTCCAATTTCAAAGAAGTGCTGACGCCTAGGTCCTTGAGTCTTTTAGATTTTCCAGAATTATTTCACATGTGTTGTTTTAATTGTTTGATCTCGCTCGTGTAATTTTCTTTTTCAGAGATTTCTACAAAATATTTAAATCTTCATTATTCCACGCATTGATATTTCTTATATATTCCCTGAATTTACTTTGGAAGACTGGGCAGTGAGTTATCAAGTGTATACGTTTCTATGTTTGCGTCCGACACGTTTTCATCTTTAAAAACTGCAACATTTGTAATCACAATTTTGCTTATATTCAAATTTTTATTATGCTTTTCGCAAATGCGAATACGAAGAATATATTTCATTTGATTGATATATTTGAGAAACTATAAATATTACTCATAGTAATTTCAATATGTCCCTCTGTCTCTCTATTCATCCGTCACGTTTCTTGTAGGCACAATAACTTAAGAATGGAAAGTTCGATCATATTAAAATTAGGGTTGTAAATTAGTGGCAGATGAAGGAAAGGACACTATTTTTTGGCAAATATATTGGAAAATGAAAACATTATGGCATTTTAATTTTAAAAATTGGATATGAAGAGGAATGTAACATTTAACATGATACTAAAACTGTAGTCTACAAACTCCAAAATACCATAAAATATAGTGACATGTATTTCGCCCACAGAGTCGTTGTCATCGAGAGCGGATATCTTTAAGATATATACATATCTTTAATATTGGTCATATAGCAAAAAAATGCTATTGTATTAGTCAGAAAATTTTGAACAACTTAAAAAAGACCTCTGCCTAATGGTGGCCCAAAAATATTATAAAGAAATCTGAGGCCTTGGCCTCTGGTATATACACCAAATCTCAACTATCTGTGCTCTTACCAGCTTGCTTTACTCATTTTCCCCTATTTACCTCTACTCAATCCCCATCCCTTCAACGGAATTATCTCAAAATATAATCTAGTTCCAGATGTCGTTATAATACATACATGTACCAGATTTCAGGTAAATATCTCTATTTTATTTTCTCAATCATTTTAATAATGAAATGGGGGGGGCTTGAAAATATTCTAGTAACCAAATCCCAAGTTCCTGTACTCTTACCAGCTTTATTTCATTATTTTACACTATTTACTCTTATTTAACTCCCAACCCTTCAACGGAATATCTCAAATATAATCTAGTTCCAGATGTTGTTATCATTTATTCATACGTCTACCAAATTTTAAGTGAATATCTCAGTTTTATTTTATCAACCCCTTTGATAAGAAGTGGGGGTGGAGGGGGATGGTAAATTCTATAATAAATCTGAGGCCTTGGCTTCTAATATATAGACCAAATCTCAAGTTTTTGTATTCTTACCAGTTTGCTTTACTTATTTTCCCTATTTGCCTCTATTTAACCCCACAATCGTTCAACGGAATTATCTCAAAATATGATCTAGTTCCAGATGTCGTTAAAATATATAGGTGTACCAAATTTCAAGTGATTGTCTCAATTTTATTTTATCAACCTCTTTAATATCGAGTGGGGGTGGTATGTAGTATATACACTAAATCTAAGTTTCTGTACTCTTACCGTCTTGTTTTACTCATTCTCCCCCATTTACCTCTACTTACCCCTCACGCCTCGCCTTCAACGGAATCATCTCAAAATATAATCTAGTTCCATATGTCATTATAATACATACGTGTACCAAATTTTAAATGAATATCTTAATTTCATTTTATCAGTACTTTTAATAATGGAGTGGGGGTGGTGTAGGGGTTGAAAAATGCGATTCACCGGATATGTTAAAAAATCAATCCAGTGCCAGATCTCGTTATAACACTTATGTGTACAAATCAAATCAATATACTAAACTGTTACAGAGATAGCGTGCGCGCACAAAAAAAAAGTTGCAGAACGACGACAGACGGACAGACAGACGGAACATTTTTTTTTGCTCAAAGTTAAAATCTTGGCGTTTCATGACATTTTAAACCTAGAATGAGAATTGTCAAATAAGAGATAGACAAATTCATTTTAGGATTTTCATTGCCAACGAGAATTCAGGTTACCGAAAGAATGCAAAGATTGAAAATTAATCATTTTACAGATAGTTTTTCTTTTTAGTTCTCATAATCCTATAAAGAATATGTTTCATTATTTTAAACTCATTTCAACAAGAAACATTTTTGAATTTCGTTTACAATAACTATACTTCCACACCACTACGTGGATGTGGAAGTAATATATCCCGTTGGGTAGTTCATCCATCTATCAGATTTCTTGTAATCATAGTCATCTAAGGATAATTCCCATTATACTGAAATTTAGATAGTAAGGTAATGTAAGTTGACGAAACATATATATTTTTTAATATAAAATCGATAAAGTATATAAACGTTATTAAACATTTTATTTCAAAAATTTACTTGGACAGGGACTTGGACCTTTATTAAGATACTAGAAAAATCAAAATACTACATAGTATGCTGACGAGCACTTCCTCAAGCAAGCGGGCATAATCGCGATATTAAAATTCTCTAAAAGTCACATAGAATGTTCAACAATTATATAAAAGCATTCCATCGAAGAGTATAATACTTTCTATCTAGTTCTACTATTTCAAATAGTTTTAAAACACTACTTAACATTACAGGTCAGAGATATTCAGACATTTATAAATAAAACTTTACTGGCAAAATTATGTACTGGAATTATTTCATAACACTGATATTTTTGAAAAAAAATTATGTCATCCAGTAATTTCATTATATTCGTATACGTTTTTTAAATTCAACTTTTATTTTACTTTTAGGTCCACGCAGTAGAATAGAAGTATAGTAATCGCAAAAAATATCATTTTTTTTGAAATAGGTTTAGAATGTCTTAAATTGTCGAAAATTTAAATTTGAGAGAAATAATTTCCATCCGTTGGTCTGTCTATCTGTCCGTCGGTAGGTCTGTCTGTAATTTTTTTGTGTGCACGTTTCTTCTTGAACGTTTTTAGATGAATTGAAATTTGGTATACGTATGCAGATCGGGAGCTAGATTATATTTTGACCCTGTTCCGGTGAAGGGTTGGGGATTAATAGGGGTAAATAAGTAAAGCAAACTGGTACGAATTCAAAAACTTGGAATTTAATGCATGTACTAGAAGCCAAGGCCTCAAATTTGTTTATAACATCTGCCACACCCACCACTAAGGGGTTAACCAATTCAAATTGAGATATTCGCTTAAAAGGTGCACGTATGTATTATAACCACATCTGGAACTAAATTATATTTTGAAATGACTCCGTTAAGGGGGGGGGGCAGCGGGATAATCAAGCTAGTAAGTGTCCAGAAACTTGGCGTTTGGTGTATACACAATTGTAAATACAAATAAATTTGGGGCCTTGGCTACTAAGGCCCCAAATTTGTTTATAACGTCAATTATTTCCACACCTACACAGTGGATTGGAAGTACAGTAATCGTAAAAAAAAATTCAAAATTATTTTTTCTAGAAATAGGTTTAGCATGCCATGAAACGTAGAGATTTTAAATTTGAACGAAAAAAAAACAAATTTTTATCTGCTTGTCGGTCTGTCTATCTGTAACTTTCTTGTCCGCACGTTTTCTCCGGAACGGTTTAAGATATTGAGATGAAATTTTGTACACGTATCTAATATAATGAGATCTGGAACTGGATTGTGTTTTGAAGATATCTGGCGAAGGGTTGGGGAGTAAATAGGGGGAAATTTGTAAAAAAAAGCTGGTAAGAGTACAGAAACTTGAAATTTGATGTATGTACTACAAGCCAAGGCCTAAAAAAATTTTGATAATATTCTTTATCCCGCCAAAAATAAAGTATATGTTGTTTGGTTGTTTTCCATATTTAAGAAGAAGACAGAACAAAAATGTACTACATAAAATTGATCAACTATCACAAAATGTTGTTCATTTAATGGAGATTCTAACATGGTATTTCATTCAGAATTAACCAATTAAAAATTACTTTATTAACGAAACTAGGAAAATTGATTAATGGTAAAACAATGCAATAATAATAAAATGGTACGGTAAACCGTTCTTCTAAATATAGTGCAGTCAATGGAGTGCTAGTGAATGAATTTTGATGAAACCTTGTGCAATATGTTTGTAACGACGTCAGTAAAAAAGTTGAAAAAAACATTAGAGTAGGAAATGATCGGAAACGGTAGAACGCGCCCCTGTTATTATGGGCTCCGTAACTTGTAGAATTAGGTCGAGCATGAAAAGAAACTAATATATTCACCTTTTTTGGCCCAAAATAAGGTGTTTTTGCTCTTGTGATTTTCTTTTAGAAATGCGTATTTTTCGAGATATGGCCACTCGAAAATTTCTAAAAGTGGGGGAAGGAAAATGTAAAGTTGAGAAATAAATCTGAAAAAATGTAGATGAATGTATTATCGAAATGCAAGACTTTTTTGGCAGATGCAACTTTTCCGTAAAATGCGTTTTCACCGAGTTCTTCCGGAAAAACATGAAAAATGACCTCTTTTTTTGAAATTGTAGCTCATGAAAAATATGTAATTTAAAAATTTTGAAAATTCAGACGTATACATTGTGGCTTTCTAAACATATTTTGTTTCTGGAAATTGTCTTGTAACTTTCTAATTTTCCCAGTTACAGGCAGTTTTTCACGATAAATAATGTACTACATTCTTTGCACATTTTCAATTTAAAAATTAAATTGAACCTTTGGTATAACTATCCAGGGTGTCCCAGAATTGAACTCCCGGACGGGAACCTGTGATTCCTCAGTCCATATTGGGCCCGTATAATCCAACTCACTTTAGTCCAAAAATGCATCCCTGAGGAAGTACATCCTTTGAAAAGAAATATAGTCCACACTGTGTAAGACCACATATGCCCAAAGTGGTGATGAAAATGTGTACTAATTTAATTCCAAAATGTGCCCAAAACTTATCTTGTATGCGTCGCATGTTTACTAAATGTTACTGTAATAAAGCTAATATGTAACTAATATGTTTCTTATTGTTTCCAAGATGTTACTTGAATGTGCCTTACTATGTGTAGTTACAAAATTGATACAAATAAATCTAAATTGTGCCTATAACCACTTTATGGTGTCCAAATTATTTAAAAACAGACTTAAAGTCGACACAATGCATTACTCTCTAAACATTAGGACAAACAAACACAGTTGGCATGCAGTGATTTTATAAAAATAACGTTACACAGAAGTAATCAGTTTTTACATGTGCCTAAATAAAGTATGACCCAAAAAAATAAAACAACCCCATTTTCTCTGTCAAATGTGATGAGATACTCATGAAAAATAAAAGCCCTTAAAAACTGTGAAATTTATTTTGAATATTTAATTAATGATAGTAATTAATAAAGAAAATAACTGTAATTTTTGGAAATAAAATTATTTTTAATATATTTTGTATGTTACAAGACATCAAAACAAGTGTGTTTTTATAACATTTTTGTGTAAAAATATGTTAAATTGTTCATTATTAAAATAACTATTTTTCTTTCAGCTCAGTTTTTCAATATAGATGCCCCTAATATGTCTAAATGGAACCACAAATCCTCATTTGTAACGAATTTCACCCAAAATTTACCTGTACGGACGCACAGCTACATATTAGATAATAATCAGATTCATATTTCGACTATTTCATTAAATGTATACTAAAATGTGTCTATGTTGATATATACTCGCATGTTTGACACAATTTGAACTCTTGTGTTCACTACTGGTACAAATTGTGCCCAAAATATTACCTATACGAAAAAGGTTACATTTTAGACCAAATTTGGAATTTCCAGCATCATTTTCATTGGTGCATTGTAGCTGCAAATTGCCATTTTCCACTTCACAACTACCACTATCAGTACTGAGGCTGCCCAGGTCAGAGTAAATAGCAGATTTCTTGTTATTTGATGGTATTTCTGTTGATAACAAAGGCAAAAATGGCCTTTGCTTCATCTCTTTCATATAAGTTAACAACTTCAATTGATTTTCTTATACATGTCTTTTTACATTCCTATAGTATGTTATATTATACACTTTTGATTGCTTCTTTTCTACTTTTGGCATTTTTACAAAATAACCAGAGTATGCTGTTGTCAAAAATGACCTTCTAACAGCTGGTAGTGTACACAAACGCAATTTATGCACAAAATGGAAAAGACGTCTCTAAAATTCAACCTTATGGAAACATGCGTTGGTGTAGACGCATTTAAGGCATGAAAAAAACAAGTGTTCCTAAAATATAAACATGTGGACACATAAGTGTCCTCCTGGATAAACTTCAGCAACATGATGGGTACAAAATTTTTAGACACATTTTAAATACATCTTGCCCAAAGGGTGTCGACATGATGTATCCAAATTGCGTCTAATGTGTCCAAATAGGCTTAAAATAAAACATTTTGGACACAAAAAAACAAAATGTTTCAATTTGAACATAATGCTTATTTTGACACAATATTTCGTTAATGTGTCGGCACATGACCCAAAAATATTACCATTTGGACACAATTTCCTTCCTGACTCAAATTTTAAACTTCGTGTCGACACAGTGCAGAAACACAGTATACTGTGCCCAGGTTCAGACACATTTTGCTCCTTGGGCATGAAAACTTGAAAATTTTTTCTTCAATATAACGGAAATTATTGGAAAAAATAATTCTGTCTCACAAGAGAATGTACTTCAGGAATGCATTTTTGGACTAAGGTAAGTTGGGTTATATGGGTCCGATATGAACTCAGCAATCACAGGTTCCTAACCGGGAACTCAATTCTGGGACACCCTGTATAGGTTTAATTTTTTTTTTCTAATGATATATATAAATAACGCTCATTTTTCGAATTTTAATGTATTTTTTAATTTAAAATGTGCAAAAAATCTAGTACTTTATTTATCGTGAAAGACTGCCTGTAACTCGGAAAATTAGCAAGTTACAAGAAAACTCCAAGAGATAAAAAATGTTTGAACGTCAGAATTTTTTCAAATTTTTAAATTACAAATTTTTAAAGAGCTACAATTTCAATGAAAGGGGTAGTTTTTCATGTTTCTCCGAAAGAATTCGGTGAAAACGCACTTTTCAGAAAAATTGCAAATAAAAAAAGTCTTGTACTTCGATGATTCACCTGATTTTTTTCAGATTTTTTTCTCAACTTTTACATTTCCCCTCCCCCACTTTTAAGAAATTTTGAGTGGCCACATCTCGAAAAATATGCATTTTTTAAAAATATTCACAACAGTAAAAATATCTTATTTTAGGCCAAAAAAGGCAAAATATATTGTTTAATTTTCCTTTTTGATCTAATTCTACAAGTTACGGATCCCGTGACAAAAGGGATGTCTTCTACCCCTCTAATCCTTTTTATTACCGTCATTACAAACACATTGCACAAGGTTAAATCAAAATCCATTCACTAGCACTCAAGTTAGGGATTTTAGTCATTTTAGCGCTCCCTTGACTGGACTAATACCTACAAAATAATATCATTTACCTTGTTTGTATTCCCCTTATTAATACTTCTAATTTTACGCAAATTTATTATAATAAAGAAAGGTAATATAAATTTTTTTCCTAAATTATTATTTTGAAAATGCCCATATAAAATTCATGAAATCAATGTTAGAGCAAAACTAAAAGGCAATATTTGTTTGGTAATTTGATAGCACGCAAAAGTCTTCAGGATCAAATAACCTTCTTTTACAACGGCTGTAGACCTAAACGAATTCTGAGGGAACCGCAATCGCATCGAAAGTATCTTTGAATTATAAAAATTATCGAGCGATCTCCACGTCGACGATTGTTCTATCTTTCTTTACAAAGCGTTAGGGTGAAATACATTTATTCCAAATAGTGAACACGTATTTGTACATTTCTCTCTGAATGAATTGTATGTATTACAAGTCCATATCGTTCTTGATGTAATTTGCTAAAAGGTTTTGTCTAAAGTGGAGTTCTCGCTTAACTTAACAACTGATTCGATATCATGTATATATGTATGAGGTATAGTCGAGGAAAGAATTGGTAACTTTTTGGCATTTAACCGCAGGGATTTCTCAACAGACGCAACGGTTCGTTTTCTATAGATACCGAATGAAATCGATCACCGGTTAAAATGTATATAATGGTTTTAATACAGCCAACTATTTTTTTTACAGTAATAAAATGCAGAAAAAAAACATATAGTGTATTTGTAATTAACTCCATATTCTATTTAATTATGAAATTTACCAGATTTGTGTTCCCATCAAATTCTTCAAATTGGAGTGTTTGTGTGTGTTGTGGTGTATAAGAAAATCTGGGAATTTTTATAGATATTTGAACCATAAAGCACAAAGTTGTTTGCACAACTGTATTCAATTCTACGTCATTTTTATACAATTGTATAATATAAAATCGGTAAGGGGATTTATTTTTATTTATTTTATTTTATATTTATTTTTATTTTTACATACGCTATCCAACAAATAAAGATGTGCATACATGTACAAACAGATCGATTAAGTAAAATATTAAAATAATTATAAGAAAATTTGGGGAACACAAAGTACAATTGTTACAGTAATGAACAATAATGAGTTAATTATTATTAAAGATACATAATTTTAGAGAGGCAACGTTGCAGTTGAAAATATCTACGCGGCCGTATATATCATTGTACTAGTGGCGAATCCAGGGGGGGCTATGGGGCTGCAGCCCCCCCCCCCCCCCAGAACGGTGGCAATTTCGAAAAAAATCACTGAACTTGTTTCTCCTTAATTTCTTTTCGTTTTGAAAACTTTTGCTTGACAGGCTCGAACACGATGCCTGCCTTTGGCTCTTGTACATTCAGTGCAGGGGTAGGGCATTTAAATACGATAAATCACAACACGATTTTCAGAGCCATCCGTAGTAGGAATTTCCAGGCACCAAGTCGCCAGTTATCGAAATGTTAAATAAATGTAATGTAGATATTTCCTAACATACACGAGTTTAGAATAGTTGCAGTAATATCAGTGACAACAGCAACTCCGGAAAGGAGCTACAGTACCTTGAAAAAATTGAAGACGTACTTAAGGTGGCGATTCCCTAGATAGAGACATCCGATAGGGAAATATTTATTATATTTAAGTACCCATAACTTTTTTTTAGTGCGTATATTTAAAGAAACTATAAGGGTACCTAAGCAGAACCACAAGTCTATTACTATGAATTTTCACTCAATAATTTCAGTGGTTTGCAAAATAGCTTGATTTAAAACTACGAAATAGGAAGATTAACATGATTTTTAAATTTAAATCTAGCTATTTTGCAAACAGCTGAAATTATTGAGTGAAAATTTCAGAGCAATAAGCTTGTCACGGTTCCACTTAGATAGTCTTATAGTTTTTTAAATATACGTACTAAGGAAAAAAAGTTATGGCCAAAAATGATGGATATTTTTCTATCGGATGTCTCTTTCTAGGGAATGGCCACCTTAAGAAATACAACAGGGGAAAATAGGCTCATTTCTTTGGCCCTTATAAACATTTATTACAATATAGACACACAAATTGATGGGGTGCTCAATATATTAAGCCAAAAGAGTCGTCGTATGAATGTTGTAATTTGTTGCCATTTTCTAACTTGTTGCGTTTAATTTTAATGTTTTGAATATTAAATTATTTGGTTTCGTTTAATAATAAATTAATAAACAATATTTGATACTAGGTGCTAGTTTATATATTGATAAATTTTAGCATCGTTTTTTTTATTAAATAGTAACAAACAACAATATTAACTATTGCAGTAACATGCATATTAAATATATACCTACAGACATAAACACATTTTTTTAACTTATTAGTACAATGTATATTCAAACAATTTTTGCAATTACGTTAAAAAATGGTACATTCTTGTCGACGAAACCTATTCTTCGAAGAAAATGTTTTTGCAACTCAAATTTCTAACTTTTCATTTAAGAGTGTTTGACCTTGAAAAATAAAAATTTTCGCCTGCGGCGCAATTTTCGTCCATGTCCCCCCTAAATATAATCATTCTCTACAGCTGCTGCCACTGACTTCAGCCCCCTCCAGACCAAAATTCTGAATTCGCCACTGCATTGTACGTAGTACACATACCATGAAGTGGTGAAATTTTTTTTATATTTGTCCTGGGCGTGTTTAGTTTAAATAAATCTGTTTGACGTGAATCAATTCTGTGAGCATGAAAAGGAAGTTATCTATATGTGTCTTATAATATGGTGACCAAATAATTGACGCATATTCCAAATTAGAACTCACAATAGAAAAATACAGTAGTTTGAGACCGGAGGCGTTATTGAAGTTAAAAGTATTCCTAATAAGACATCCAAGAGATTTATAGGATTTTTTGACAACTTGACTAACATGTTGGTTAAATGACTGCTTTTCATCAAACACTACACCTAAATCAGTAAATATCTCAGGTCTAGAGAGTACGTTATTTTCCAGCGCATAATCATATTTTATGATATTTTGTTTAGTTGTTACTGATAAAACATTACATTGACGAGTTGAGGAATAATTTGTTTCTTATACACCACTCATTAATTTTGTCTACATTGTATTGCAAAATCAAACAGTCGTCAATTAGATCCCTGTGGGACCCCTGAGGTTGGTAAAACCTCGGCAGATCTATGACCACAGAATAAGACAAATTGGGTTCTATTGTTTAGGTAAGATGAAAAATAGTTAATGAGGTCATTTGAGAATCAGAAAACGTGTAATGTTTGGCAAAGAATACTAAGGTTTAGTCTGTCAAAAGCCTTAGAAAAATCTGAATAGATTATGACAACTTGACTACCATCATCAATTGCATCAGATATATACTCAGTTAAACAGAATAAGTTGGTAACTGTAGATTGGCCTTTAAAGAAGCCGTGTTGGAATTCAGATATTTGTTGTTTAACATGGCAAAATACATGCTCATACAATAATATTTCGAAGACATTAGCAAAGTTATTCAAAATTACTATGGGCCGGTAATTAGTTATTAAAGTTCTAGCACCTTTCTTTAAGACGGGTATGATTTTGAACTGTTTCTAACATTGTGGAAATGTTGAAGTTTGAAGAGATAGATTGAAAAGTATACATAATGGTTTGGCAAATACTGCTGCACAGTCACGTACTGCGAAAGATGGAATATTATCAGGACCACTGGTTAGTTTTGGCTTTAACATCTTTAGTACCTTGAAAACCTCATCTTCTGTAAGATTACGACAAGATTGTTTAAAATATTCAGCAAATGAGTTACTAATTATTTTAGGATCGAAAATGATATCGTTATACTTGAAATTTTTTGGCAGATTGGACGTATTTCTTTTGAAATTAATATATCGCCAGAATTCTGAAGAATTCTGTGCAATATTTTCTTGTACATATTTGCTGGAATTTTTGTGTGCCGTCTCCTTATCGGATTTTATTTTACGCCTTAAATCTTTAAACTTTTGGAGATATTCTTCATTATCGCTAGATTTGTATAACCGCCATACTTTGTACTTTTCTTTTATATTCTTTACAATTTCACTGTTAAACCAAGGAGGGTAACTACGTTTAGGTATATGTTTCATGGGAACACAGATGCTTAATATGGGTTTTAATATTTCATAGAATTTCTCACAAGCTGAGTGAACATCAGGAAGGTTAATAGGTTCCAATCAACATCAGAGAACATTTGATATAATATGGGAAAAATAGATTTTCTGAAGTTGTACGTATAAGACATATAATTTTTGTAGCGATTATTTCCGATACTACGAACATTATAATAAATAAGAAGAGCAGGATGATGAAGGTCATCTCCAAAAAGAATATCAGAGGCTTGTACTACCTTACAGCTCCTGTTAGATGAAACAAGATCGAGTAATTTGTTGTTTGAGTTCCTTATAGTATTGTACTGCTCTAAATTTAAATTTAACAGAACTTTCCTTTTTTTATACAGAGTGGTCATTTTACAAACTAATTAATTAAGAAACGACATCGGGGAATATCAACTGGAATATAATTCACTATTCCTATAAAGGAGACTTGATGACTATTGGTTAAAAAACATACAGAGTGGTCATCCGACATATAGAAGGTTTGCATAAAAACCTTTACAAATGTCCATTATAGTTGAATTATTATACTCTTCGCAAATACAAAACGAAGTAGATTGCATTCGATCGGCACATTTCTAAAAACCGGCAATATTGCTCGTAGTGAAAAAAATTTCATATCACTGTGTTGGTGATCGAATTCTGAACAACTTTCAAAATTTCCGTCCGTCCGTCTGTCCATCCATCTGTCTGTACGTCTGTCTGTCTATCTGTTCGTCCGTCCGTCACGTTTCATATAAGCACGATAACTTAAGAACGAAAAGCCCGATTGTCTTAAGATTTGGAGAGTAAGTTAGTGTTAGCTGGAGGAGGAACCCTATTGTGTTTTTAAGAAAATCGATAATTAATAAAAAAGTCATACATTTTTTAAATAAAACATTTTTTTTTACATAATTTTTTTATGTTTTGTAATTAAACTAAAAATATCTAAAACTTATGTTATTTGCAAAAAAATTGGGAAGAGTATCCTATAGAATGTGCAACAATTATATAAAAAGTGCAGTAAATCACCGAAGAGTATAACGGTTAGCTTGTTTCCTATTATGACCACCCTGCATTTTTTTTCATTAAAATCATAATAGGTATCTTCCTGCCAATTGCATTAACTATATGCCAAATCGTATTGCTAGTTATTTTGTCACATTTTTTCAATATTTACTCTCTTTAGGTGGTTCACTCTGTATATTTTCCAACGAAATTCTACCCATTTCTTCGCGGCCGTCAGTAGCGTCAACCATCTACCAAATTTGACTGTTCTCCGTCAAACAGTGTTTTTAGATATGCCTTCAACAGACAGGCAGAGTGACGATATTGAAACACATTCATTTTTATAATCTACATGGTCTGAAATGTGAATATTCCAAGAAATCTGGGAAGGTGATTTTTTCATAAATACAATACTTCGGTAAGCAAAGGAAGTAAGATAGTAACTATTAATAAATCAAATTTTATTTCTCTGACAAACACACGCTCGATTTTGGACCGAGTTTAAAATGTTTTACAAGGAAGGAGGCCCTGAATTTGACCCTCGTGTAGGTTTTTGTTACGTTCATTCAATCGCTACTCTTAGTTTAGGTTTATTTCTTCAAATTCGAACGATTAGAAGCAAATTATATTACTTTTGCCAACCTATGTTTTTAGTTTTTCGGCCCTAAAAATGAAGAAAATATCAGGCTGATTGCGCGTATGAATTTTTTGTATTTAAAACCTATGTATTTTGAGTTTGAATCAATATTATTTATACCATTCTAGTAATTGTTTGTTTCCCAGGGGCCGAAAGCTTCACAATTTTGCATTTTTGGCAAAAATCCCCCCATTTTTAGAGACTTGACCTACTTCTTTATATGAGCGCAAGGACGCAACACCTTCTAATTGAAACATATTATGAAGTATACTATGGCACACATTATATATAAAAATAAAAGTGTTGCGCCACCGCGCTTCCTCAGGGCCAAAAAACCCTCTTATGGACCCCCATTCTTTCGGTTGTCGTCTCGAATTCGGGGTTGAACCGTCCCAAAGCCACCCCTAAAGGTACATTTTTCAACGTATCGAGAATATCTTCGTACGAAGTGAATTGAGAGAAAAATGTCAAGAGAGTTGAAATGTAATTTATAAAATTTATTTTAATATGATGTATATAAAATTATAATTCCACTAGTGAGAACAGCCACTAGACGTTTTATGCCACTCAACACAGGGCACACAGGCCTAGTCCACCTAGCTACTTTCTCGGTAACATTGCTGAAAACGCCTCTAATATCCATGCTCTGACCAGGATTTGAACTCGGGGCCCCACGATCCGAATAACATAATTTATGATATTAGAGATTTTTCGCGAAATCACTTTGTAAAATATTCTCCAGTTTCAAAATTACACTGGCCCATTTTTTGTCTTATGGCATTTTTCGAAGATGTGAAGCAGGACAGTCCTTTATCTTCAACCCTCGCATAATCGATCAGATTTAGTTTTCTGACACAACATACAGGCACTAAAGTCAATATCTTCTGAGCTCTACTGAGTGAATTGTGTCTATTCTGAAACAAAAAGAACTATTAAAACTCACTCATGATAATTGCTTGCCCCCTTTGGACGCCCATGGAATTTCAAACGTTACAAAATGAAGCTAATCTGAACATTCTTTACACACATGAAAAAAATATCCTCTGAACAACTGTAATTAACTATTTTGTTGTTTTCTTGAAATGTGTCTCGTTTTAGACCCCATTGCACGTCAATGATCTAGCGGAATTATAACTTTATGTACATCGCATTAAAGTAAATTTTATAAACTACATTTCAACTCTCTTGACAATTCACTTTTTACGAAAATATTCTCGGTAAATTGAAATAGTGTACCTTTAGGGGTGTCTTGGGGTGGTTCAACCAAGAATTTGAGGTGACAACCGAAGTTTTCGAAATTAGCAGAGTCGAGTTGTTCCAAAATAATAGAGAAGTTGACAGAAAGTAACATGATTGGCTTCTAAGATTGATTTCCGAAGGTTTTTTAGAAAATTGAGTCCATACTAAGTACCTTGAATGGCTTGAACGAATTTTATGGAAATCTTTTGGAAATTGCAACATCTAGCTCGGAGGCGGTCCTCTATTAGGTTCATCAAACTAAGTTGTAGAAGGTGAAAATTACATACATTTTAGCAAAATATAATTGTTTAAACAATTTGAAACACACTAAAATATTAACACAAACTAAAATATGACTGCTTAATAATAATTTGTGGAAAGAAATCTATAATATAGGTCAAGAATACGCGATATTCTACTATTGTCCTTTTGGAGTCTTATTATTTGGATTTAATAATAATAGTAATATTAATAATAAATGGACTATATTTTATAAAATAATGACATAAAATTTATAATTTTATTTGTAAAGCGAAGTTCGGGAAATCGTCCTGTTCTACCACTTTAATATTAATATTAAGGAATTATTAATTCTATAAACAATTTTGCAAAGTGGAGTTGTGTATGATTTTTACTTCATTACATTTTAAAGCAGGTCATTTGTCTGGGATTTCGAACAAGTTTGAAAAGTGTGACAAAAAACAACTAAACTTTTATACGCATGATTGCAATAGTTTTGTAACTCCTCTGTCAAGGATTTTTTCAGTACTCTTGCTCAAAAACCAAATAAAAGTATTGAAATTTAGGAATACTCTTTATAATATTGATTGATTGATTGATTGATTTGACAGCGTAAGGTAAGCATTGTTGCTGATTCCGGGCATCCATGGAGGTTCGTTCCAACATCCAGCTTGGTCGTCCGCCGAACACACCCAACGGACGGCCAAGCCGCGTGCCGGAACCAAATCTCAGATGTTTCATATACCGCCGGACCGGCTGCATACGCTGGGTTGCACATGGGACGTGCTTGTTGTCAGCGGCGAGAGCCACACGACGCATAGGGTAGGAATATAGGATGGGAAGTGTAGGTGTTTGTGAGGTGCTTCTTTTAAGTTTCCTCGTTTCTTTTTTCGTTTCTATTTATCATCACCTCTTTATTTATTCTTCTTCTAAATCCTCTGTTTCTGAATCTAGCAGTGTGCAACTCCTTCTGCCCGCTTGTGTTCACTTCGTTTGTCTGCCAAGACATACATGCATTCGCTCGCCGCGGGAGCCTTTTCTTTTTTATTATTATTATGTTATTAACCCTTCCACAGGTAAATATCCATTTATGGTGAAAGTACCCTATCTCGTGATAAAAGAGCTTTTTATAGCGGGTTGGTTATGAGAAAGAGGCACGAGAGAATATTTTGCACACCCTGTATATTAGTCTGTTTCTACAGTAATTACTTTCAAGTGCCGCTTTCCAATTCCTGATATTTCCTATTTCATTGCCTATATTTAATACCATTACCCCTAAATCTTTTCTCTGTTGTGTAATAAACTGTCCTGACAAGGATTAATAAACTAATAAATAGAACTTAAAAGTAAATAAAAATAAAACTTATCTTTTCATCCTTTACTTTGCTTATGTTACTAATTCCACTCGTTAGAAACCAGTCCGTTTCTTTTCAGTGATGGTGTATTTATTATAGTGCTAGATGTTTACGTTATGACACTAACCACTTGAGAAATGGTGCTCGGTCGTCTTAGCATATAGGTATAGACACTTACACTTGCTTTATTTGATTCTATTTCAAAAACTGTACGCGTAATTATTAAGTCCATATGAACTTTGTTTTTCACTTCGCTCAGAATTTCTTGATGTATTGGTGCCTTAAATTTTATCGAGCTCAACGTGGTTTTTACCGCTTTTCTTTTGAGCATTTTACAGCACGTCTATGCACGAGGCTGGCCCAATGGAAACTCCAGGAATACTTTTACTTCCACATCCACGTAGTGGATTGGAAGTATAGTAATCGCAAAAAAATTTTCAAAAATTTTTATTCGTGAAATAGGTTTAGAATGTCATGAAACGTCGAGATTTTAAATTTGAGCGAAAAAAAATTTTCTGTCTGTCGGTCTGTCGGTCTGTCTGTCTGTCTGTCTGTCTGTCTGTCTGTCTGTAACTTTTTTTTTTTTGTCCGCACGTTTTCTCCGGAACGGTTTAAGATATTGACTTGAAATTTTGTACACGTATATATTATAACGAGATCTGGAACTGGATTGTTTTTTGAGGATATCTGGTGAAGGATTGGGGGTTAAATAGGGGTAAATATGGGAAAATAAGTAAAGCAAGCTTGTAAGAGTACAGAAACTTGAAATTCGGTGTATGTACTAGAAGTAAAGGACTCAGATTTTTTCATAATATTTTTCAACCCCCCACCACCCCTACCCCATTAATGGGGTTGATAAAATAAAGTTGAAATATTCATTTGAAATTTCATACACGTATGTATTACAACGACGTCTGGAATTAGATTATATTTTGAGATGATTCCGGTGAAGAGTTGGGGGTTAATTTGGGGTAAATAGGGGAATATAAGTAAAACAAGTTGGTAAGCATACAGAAACATGAAATTCGGTGTATGTACTGGAAGCCAAAGCATCAGATTTTTTTACAATATTTTTCAACCCCCACCACCCCTACTCCAATATGAAAAGTGTTGATAAAATAAAATTGAGATATTCATTTGAAATTTGGTACAAGTATGTATTATAACGACACCTGGAACTAGATTATAATTTCAGATGATTCCGTTGAAGGGTTGGGGGTTAAATAGGGGTAAATAAGGGAAAATAAGTAAAGCAAGCTGGTAAGACTACAGAAACTTGAAATTCGGTGTATGTACTAGAAGCCAAAGCGTCAAATTTTTTGTAATTTTATTCACCCCTACTCCAATATATGAGGGTTGATAAATTAAAATTGAGACATTCATTTGATATTTGGTACACGTATGTATTATAACGACATCTGGAACTAGATTATATTTTGAGATGATTCCGTTGAAGGGTTGGGGTTAAATAGGGGTAAATAGGGGAAAATAAGTAAAGCAAGCTGGTAAGACTACAGAAACTTGAAATTCGGTGTATGTACTAGAAGACAAGGTCTCAGATTATTTATAATATTTTTCAACTCCCACCACCCCTACTTCATTATTAAAAGGGTTGATAAAATAAAATTGAGATATTCATTTAAAATTTGGTACACGTATGAATTAAAACGACATCTGGAACTAGATTGTATTTTGAGATGATTCCGTTGAAGGGTTGGGGGTTATTTAGGGGTAAATAGGGGGAAATAAGTAAAACAAGCTGGTATGAGTACCAAAACTTGAAATTCGGTGTATGTACTAGAAGCCAAGGCCTCAGATTTTTTAATAATATATTTCAGCCCCCCACCACCCCTACTCCAATATGAAAAGGGTTGATAAATTAAAATTGAGATATTCATTTGGAATTTAGTACGCATATGTATTATAACGACATCTGGAAATAAATTATATTTTGAGATGATTCCGTTGAAGGGTTGGGGGTTAAATAGGGGTAAATAGGGGAAGTAAGTAAAGCACGCTGGTAAGACTACAGAAACTTGAAGTTCGGTGTATGTACTAGAAGCCAAGGTCTCAGAATATTTATAATATTTTTCAACCCCCACCACCCTTACTTCATTATTAAAAGGGTTGATAAAATAAAATTGAGATATTCATTTGATATTTGGTACACGTATGAATTATAACGACATCTGGAACTAGGTTATATTTTGAGATGATTCCATTGAAGGGTTGGGGGTTAAATAGGGGTATTTAGAGGAAAATAAGTAAAGCAAGCTGATAAAAGTACAGAAATTTGGAATTTGGTGTATATGCTAGTAGCGAAGGTCTCAGGTTTTTTTATTAGTATTTTCCATCTCCCCACCACCCCCACTCCCTTATTAAAAGAGTTTATAAAATTAAATTTTAATTTTCACTTGAAATTTGGTACATTTATGTATGATAGCTATATCTGAAACTAGATTATATTTTGACATGATTGCGTTGAAGGAGTGGGAGTAAGTAGAGGTAAATAGGGGAAAATAAGTAAAGCAAGCTGGTAAGAGTACTGCAACTTGAAATTAGGTGTATGTCCTAGATGCCAAGGGCTCAGAGTTTTCATACTGTTTTTCAACACTTCCACCACCCTTACTACATTATTAAAGGGGTTGATAAAATAAAATTGAGATATTCACTTGTAATTTGGTAGACGTATGTATTATAACGACATCTGGAACTAGATTATATTTTGGGACGATTCCGTAGAAGGGTTGGAGTTAATAGGAGTAGGGAAAAATAAGTAAATCAAGCTGGTAAGAGTACAGAAATTTGGGATTCTGTATATATACTAGAAACCAAGGCCTCAGATTTCTTTCTAATATTTTTCAAACTCCACCACCTCCGCTTCATTATTAATGGGATTGATAACATCAAATTGAGATATTCACTTGAAAGTTAGTACACGTATGTATTGTAGTGACATCCGATTGAGATGACTTCATTGACGGGTGGGAGGTGGTAGATTGCGAATAGTGGAAAATAAGTAGGGTAAACTAGAAACTTCATTTAATATGGTAGAAACCAACCCCTCAAACTTTTCTATGACATCTGCCCCAAATATTATTAAAATTCTATGACCAATAATTTCCACATACTAGAGTGCAAATATAGTCAAGATATTTCCTTTAAAGTGACTTGGATGAAGAATCTGGATGTGGAAGTAGTGATTCCTTAGGCAGCGGTTTTTATAATGTTGTTATCAAATTCGACTACGAGGAAGAAGAACTGTAACAGAGAAGAATTAAGTCAACAACGAAGATAAAGCACAAAGTGGACAAAAAGGTAGTGAAAAATTAAATTAAAAATACAAGAGCTTTTTCATATGACCATCCAGTGATACTTAAAATATCCATGCATTTTTCATTAATCTGTAATGGTTAATTCAGTAATTTTGAATTTTTCAAGAAAGTTCAATCCTAATTCTTTTTTTAAACACTTGTTTGTCTCTTACTGGCATCACATTCCTGGAAAAATGAACCTTTTTTCGTAGTCTTAAAATAGTTCATCACAACTCTACCTAAAATCTTTAGTTTGTGAGATGTTGAGTTCGAAATTAAATGGACTCGAGAAATGACATTTCACTATATTATTTTCATTGTACTGGTTATATTTCTTAACTCTAGAGACTTTGCATCTTAAATACTATATGAAAGTTTATGAAATATATCATTCACACTCGGTTTGTCCTTTGATTTGGGAGTTCTTGATCAATTAAATAATGTTACCATGGTAATAACTGACTGGATAATATGGGTATTTCAGAACAAGATTCTTATGAAACATTCTCTTTATAGGATTTTATGGAAAGTGGAAAGAAAAGCTATCTATGAGAACTAAAGGAAAAACTATATATAAAAATATTAATGAAATCTTTGCATTCTTTCGATAACCTGACTTCTGGTTATGCTAACAAGTAAAAATTCTGATTTGCCATTCTCATTTTAACACTAGCATCCAACCTAGTCCCCTACGGCTAAGCAGGCTAAACTAGTATCTACATGATCCCCTACAATATGTAAATTCAGTTAAAAATGAGAACAAAGGCTTGAAATTAATTTATTTACGTACCTTGTCTATAAATTTTTTTTCATTCTAACGAATTACATTTTCATAAAATCTCATTCAGTTTCTTGGAAACGCTTAGCCTTTGAAACGTTTTTCGTCCTTATTGTGGACTCATCAGAAAAGCCTAAAACCACTCATAGCGATGTTCCCTGCAAAACTAAGACATTATCCATGAATGGTATAAAATAATTATAATTGACATTGACTGATAAAAAACAACAGATCTTCACCTATCTATTAGCTAACTAGTATTGGAGCCTATATACTCTATGCATGTTTAAAAGTGAATTATTTATAGTTTGTTTGCTTATAGTAATGAAACATTCTCTTTATAGGATTTTGCAAACAGTGGAAAGAAAAGCTATCTATGAGAACTAAAGGAAAAACTATATATAAAAATATTAATGAAATCTTTGCATTCTTTCGATAACCTGACTTCTGGTTATGCTTTTCTTTCCACTGTTTCCGAAATCCTATAAAGAGAATGTTTCATTACTATAAGCAAAAACATAATAAATAATTCACTTTTAAACATGCATAGAGTATATAGGCTCCAATACTAGTTAGCTAATAGATAGGTGAAGATCTGTTGTTTTTTATCAGTCAATGTCAATTATAGTTATTTTATACCATTCATGGATAATGTCTTAGTTTTGCATGGAACATCGTTATGAGTGGCTTTAGGCTTTTCTGATGAGTCCACAATAAGGACGAAAAACGTTTCAAAGGCTAAGCATTTGCAAGAAACTGAATGCTACGTTAGAATGGCATTTCAACATTTTATCTAATAAGAACCGCTGCCTAAGGAAGCACTACTTCCACATCCAGATTTATCATCCAAGTCACTTTAAAGGAAACATCTTGACTATATTTGCACTCTAATATGTGGAAATTATTGGTCAAAGAATTTTAATAATATTTGGGGCAGATGTCATAGAAAAGTTTGAGGCGTTGGTTTCTACCATATACGTTAAAAATTAGCTTTCTAGCTTACTCTACTTATTTTCCCTTACTTACAACCTATCACCTTCCACCCCTTCAACAGAATCGTCTCAATCAGATGTCATTACAATACATACGTAAACTAACTCTCAAATTTATGTTATCAATCACGTTAATAATGGAGCGGAGGTGGTGAGGAAAAAATATTATAAAAAACCTTAGGCCTTGGCTTCTAGTACATACATCGAATTTCAAATTTCTGTAGTCTTACCAGCTTGCTTTATTTATTTTTCCCTATTTACCCCTATTCAACCTCCAACCCTTTAACGGAATAATCCAAAAATATAATCCCGTTCCTGATGTCATTATAATACGTATACCTAATTTCAAGTGAATATCTCAATTTTCTTTTATCAACCCCTTTAATAATGGAGTGGGGGGTGGTGGGTGGATGGAAAATATTTTTGGAAATGTTGCCTTGACTTCTAGTACATACACCAAATTTCAAATCGCAAAATTTCAAGTCAATATCTTAAACCGTTCCGGAGAAAACAGATAGACCGACAGATAGAATTTTTTTTTTTGCGCTCAAATTTAAACTCTCGACGTTTTATGCCATTCTAAATCTTTTTTAACAAAAACAAAATTTGACATTATTTTACGATTACTATACTTCGTGTACCCTGTATTTTTTAACATCAAATTGTGTACATTCCTTTTTTTCCAGTATAAGCATTGTAGGGGTTAAAGTCACAACTTTTTGAAATATTGGTGATTTTCTGAAATATTCAAGAATTTTTAATAAAAATTGCCATTAACTTAGCCATAATTAGAAACAATCATTAAAGTCAGTCATTCTCTTATGTAAAAAGATGCCAGCACATTTAAATTACACCCACGCAGACTTTTTAGATTTCTTTATTATTTATGGAGAATTTAATAAAGTAGTATCAAGAATATGTAACACATTTGCTACTCGATACCCACAGGAACAGAAACCATCACCATGCACTGTAAAATAGATAATTTTAGAATATTTGGCTGCCAAGGCAGGAATTCTAAGGAGGAAGCCTTAGACATATTAGTCAAAGAGGCAATCTTTTTAACTTACTATTTAAATTTTCCTCAAAACATTAAACTGCTCATGTTCTTGAATATTTCGCTCCCTGAATACATGAAAATTCGAGATACTCCAGTAATGAGAATTGTATCGATTAAACAATACATTTTTGTTAACTTTAGCATCATCTGTCCGTATAATATTTCCCAAATAATAATTGTCACCTTCATGTCTTATTAAAATAACTTCACAAAAATTTTAATTTGTCAGGAAATTTGTTTGGCATCTTTTTACATAAGAGAATGACTAACATTAACGATTGTTTCTAATTATGGCTAAGTTGATGGCAATTTTTATTAAAAATTCTTGAATATTTCAGAAAATTGCCGATATTTCAAAAAGTTATAACCTTAGTCCCTACATTGCCTATACTAGAACAAAGGCAATTTAATTGTACACAATTTGATGTTAAAAAATACAGGGTGTTCCATTTGAAATAAAAAAATTTTGGAAGTTTGAATTTGACAAAATATAACGTAAAAATAGAACACTTGGTATACTATTATGAAATTTATTTTTATTGTAAACACTAGCACATCTTGTGTTCTATCTACGTGCCAAAGAGCAATTGAGGATCTCTTACAAGAAGAAAGTTATAACGGTTCTTGCAAACGATTGCACCAGTTATATATCTAAGCATATTGTAATCCTTTTATAAATAAATGTTAGAGTAAGCATATTGAATGTTATAAATAGAAGCAAATTGTAAATGATAGTCAGTCTTGTCTTGATCTCTCATGTGTGAACAATAAAATTGGTTTTTAAAAAGCGACTCATTCATTCCAAAACCATTTCTGGCGCAGTCGGCAAGGATTTTGTGAAGTTAGACTAGTGATGCCCTTCTGAGGTTGGATCAGATTTATCCTGAGTCCTAGAATAACTTGGTTTTCAAACCTTCATCACGAAAACGAATCTGTAGGTGAATTGAGTAGCCTACCCATCAAGTAAGTGAACTGAGTAGCTTACAGAAGCCAACGAAGAAGATTTGTCCATCGAGGATTGGAGCAGATTTATCCTGCGAATCTCTTCAACCATTGGAAACCCTGAGACGACAAGCAAGAACTCCCACGCAGCCTAGTGGTTAGAGGCACAAATTCCGAAGACCCCCGGAAGAATAGATTTAGGACTTCCTAAGACCCTGGAAGACTAGAATTAAGAAGATTCGACAAAGATGAGCAGATTCTACACCCTTGTATTAATGTAAGTCATTTCATTTGTACTTTCAAACAATTTGAAATCGCTTAAACAGTCACAATTTCAAGTAGCTCTGTTCGCAAAATTTCAACATTTAATTTTAAGAAATTTAATTTTAATCGTAAACAAAATTTAAACAGAATAGTATTGTAACTATTTACTTTCAAAAACACGCTGTATTTTCGATAGAGCATCGCCTGCAAATTTTGTAGTCACCGATCCCTCGTTGTCGATACAGATTTGGTGTATTAATTTATTTTAAGTCACAAAACTATTCTACTTTAAAATATAATATATAATAACTGTAAAAGAGGAAATTCTATAGAAATTAACTATTTAACATTTTATGGATGATATTTTAACAGGCTTAACAAAATTAAATTTAAATTCACAATCAAATTTAATTAGCACAAGTTCAAGTTCATTACCAACAGATATGTCTGAAACAAATTATTCATTATTAAGATACCAAGCAGACAATGTCCCTTTGTTTGACGGAAATCCAAAACTGTTACAAAGATTCATTACATCATCTGAAAATCTCCTCAAGGCTTTTCAAGACAGAAATAACATTAATGCCCCGATTAATATATGCTTATTAGACACAATATTTTCTAAATTAAGAGGTAGAGCAGCAGATCTAATATGCCCGAGAAATGAATTAAATAATTGGGATTTGGTTAAACAAACATTAATAACTACATTTTCTGATCAAAGAAATATTGATTGCTTAGTTCAAGATCTTTTATCTTTAAAACCTAATAGACAAGAAACATTAATTGATTATGGAAGTAGGTTACAAAATGTTAGAAGTTTATTATTTGCTAAATTAAACCAGTCAAACGAAAGTAGAGAAACAAAAATTATTAAAATTGAAAATTATGAGGCTTTAACTTTGAAAACTTTTATAACTAATTTACCGTATAATATGCAATTAGTGGTTAGATTAAGAAATCCGACATCTCTAGAACAAGCTATTAGTTTTGTTATAGAAGAAGAAAATTTCATTCAGTTTAAAAATCGTAATTCGACAGTACAAAATAATATTCCTAACAGACAGACAAATATACCAAGACCACCCGTAAATTTTCAAAGACCCTTAAACCCTAATTTTAACAGACCAACAAATTTTCCTTTACCAAGACCATTTTTACAAAGAAATATCAACCCTATGCATTATTCTCAAAATAATCCGAATAATACTAGTCAACCAATTCAAAGACCACAAAATTTCTACTCGCAAAATAATTTCCAAAATCCATTTAAAACCCAACCAGTTAACGTATTTAAACCTCACATGCAAGACACACGATTCCTACCTAAACCAACCCCTATGGATCTTTCATCTGGAAATAGTCGATTTTCTAGAAATAATAGTAATTTTACAAAATTGCACCATCATTGCGTGACAGGAAATTCAAATCAACCAGACTCCACGTCTACAGAAAACATGTCTAATGATAACATATTGCACACAAACAACAGTCAGCAAAACCTAGATTTTATTAATCAATCTGAAAACGCACATTCTTATCAACAGGATAGTTATCACCCTGACTCGACAACACCTTATTATCCAGAAATAGGTTACGATGATGAAACAATAGACTATTCAAACTATTATGACAATACATCTTTGTCTACTGATTCACAAACAAATGACTTTAGTAATTGTTTCCAAGAACAAAATTTTCAATTGACTCAAACTCAAATACCTCCGAAATAGTATTTTTAAACAATCATAATCAAGAACTTCCATTTATTTACATACCGTCTTTAAATTCAAAATTCCTTATTGATACAGGCAGCACAAAAAGTTTCATACACCCCAAATTAGCTCATTGTTATTTTTCAGATTCAATACAAAATAGAAATTTCGAAGTCAGAACAGCTCATGGTATATCATTTCATAATGAAATAATTGATCTTTTACTACTAGCTGATTTTAATATAGATTATTGCCATACATTTTATCTTTTTGATTTTTCACCAAACTTTGAAGGAATTATAGGATTAGACTTTTTAGAAAATTTAAATGCAAAAATTAATTTAGGAACAAAACAACTTGAAATACCAAATGTTAACATTCCAATGCATTTCACTCAGACATTAAATTCTTATGAAAAAACAACTTCCAACCAAAAAGTTATTAGTTTGAAAAATCCACATTCATTAGTAATTCCACCCCGTACACAACAAATTGTAACATTACCAGTTTATCAAAATTCAGGATACGCGATTATGCCTTATAAACAATTTGACGAATTAGAAACGCCTGAAGCATTAGTAAAAATAGAGAATAATCATGCAATAACAACTTTAGTAAATAATGCCGAAAATGAAATAAAATTTACACTACTTAAACCTCTGGAAGTAGAACAAATAGATTTAAATGAAATTAACTTTTTAGAAAATACTGAAACGGAAAAACATATTGACAAAAATACCGACAACCTTCAAAAAGAAAATTTAAAAAATTTGAGATTAAATCATTGCAATCAAGAAGAATACGATGCTATTAGAAAACTTTGCTATGAATTCAGAGACATATTCTATTCAGATAAAATTCCCTTAAGCTTTACAAATCAAATTAAACATGAAATAAATTTAACTAATGAAAGCCCTATTTATACTAAAACTTATAGATACCCGATAGTTCATAAAGAAGAAGTTAATAAACAAATTGATCAAATGTTAAACTCAAATATTATCCAACATTCTAATTCCCCTTGGACGTCACCAATTTGGATAGTACCAAAGAAATTAGACGCATCAGGTAAAACAAAATGGCGAATGGTTGTAGACTATAGGAAACTTAATGAAAAGACTATCGATGATAAATTTCCCCTACCAAATATTTCTGACATACTTGACAAACTAGGAAAATGTAACTATTTTACAACACTAGACTTAGCTAACGGTTTTCATCAAATCGAAATGAGACCCGAAGACATACCAAAAACAGCATTTTCTACAGACTCTGGACATTATGAATTTAAAAGAATGCCCTTTGGATTGAAAAACGCACCTAGTACATTCCAACGCGTTATGAATAATATTCTTCGCGGATTACAAAATGAAATTTGCGCAGTATATTTAGATGACATTATTATTTTTTCGACAAGTTTACAGGAACATATAGAACGACTTAGAAAAATATTTCAAAGATTACGCGAGAGTAATTTTAAAATTCAATTAGATAAATCCGAATTTCTAAAACAAAACGTAAATTATTTAGGACATATAATTACACCGGACGGAATAAAACCGAACCCCGATAAAATATCTGCAGTCAAAAACTTTCCTATTCCTAAAACTCCTAAGGACATAAAGTCATTCCTTGGATTAGCCGGATATTATCGAAAATTTATAAAGGATTTTGCTAAAATATCGAAACCTTTAACACAATGTTTAAAAAAAGAATCAAAAATTGTACATTCACCTGAATTTTTAGAGTCATTCAATCAATTAAAAAATTTATTAATTAATGCACCGATACTACAGTATCCAGATTTCTCAAAACCTTTTGTATTAACAACAGATAGTTCAAACTACGCATTAGGAGCCATTTTATCTCAAGGAACACCCCCAAATGATAAACCAGTAGCATACATTTCTAGAACATTAAATAAACATGAAATTAATTATTCTACGGTACTTAAAGAATGCTTATCAGTTGTCTGGGCTGTCAAGACGTTTAGACCTTATCTATTTGGTCGTAAATTTACTATATATACCGACCATAGACCCCTCGTATGGTTATTTAACATGAAAGACCCAAGTTCGAAATTAGTAAGATGGAGACTAAAACTTGAAGAGTTTGACTATACTATAATATATAAAAAAGGAAAACAAAATACTAACGCCGATGCATTAAGTCGCATTCAATTAAACACACACGAAACAGAATCAATTATAAATCAACCCGGTGAAATAAATAAAGACATTTTAGATTATCTACGCGAATTAGCAGAAAATCCAATAGATGACCCACCAGATATAAATCCTAATAATAACGAATTACCAAACGTAAACCCCAACAATAATCAACGAATTAATATTCTCCAGGATATACGACTTGATGACAATTCTATTAACAATCAAAATGATAATAATGACGTAATCGAAATTTTGGACGAACTCGATGAAACAGTACATACCTCAGCTGAAACCGATAATAATGAAATACCAATTTTAGATGATATTATAAACAATAAACCTTTTCAATTAATTCTAGATAGAAACGTACATCCAAATTTAGAAATTTCAGAAAAGACAATCGATGGAAATATTGTTAAAACCGCAAAAATTCCAAAATATAGCCAAAAGTATATAATAGAACTTCTAAGAGATCATATTAACCCTAGTAAAACTATTTATGTCTACTTTAAATGCAAAGAAATTATACCCATTTTTGTAAAAACTTATATGCATAACTTTCAAGCATTAAAAATTATACAATGTACAAAATTAATCAACACAGTAATAAATAAAGACGATCGCCTATTAATGATAAAACACCAACATGAAAGTAAAACTAATCATCGCGGTATTACAGAAACTTTAGCAAAATTAAAAATTAATTATTATTGGAAATATATGAAACAAGATGTAGTAAATTATATTAATAACTGTACTACTTGCCAAAAAGCTAAATATTCTAGAGACACCCCTTATGTACCCCTAGTATTGACTGAAACACCTTCGAAACCATTTCAAATATTACATATGGATTTATTTATATGTGAGAACCAATACTTTTTAACGATTATTGACAAATTTACAAAATTAGGACAAGCCTTTCCTTGTAATAAAAATGCAATTTCAATTCAAGATAAACTAATAAATTACTTCTCTTATTATGGCACCCCTGAATTAATAGTATCCGATAGCGGAACTGAATTTAAAAATCATTGCCTAATAGAACTTTTCAAAGCTCAAAAAATCCAAGTACACTTTACAACTCCCCGTCATCATGAATCAAATTCTCCCGTAGAACGCTTTCATTCTACTTTAATCGAACATATTCGAATTCTTAGAAGTAAAGATCCCTCTACACCTATTATAAATTTAATGCCTTATGCAATAATTGCCTATAATAACAGCATACACTCCAGCACGAATTTTACACCTTTTGAATTGACCTTTGGACATACAAAATCTAGAGATCCTTTAGACCTAGTTACTACTACCTTTTATTCCGATTATATTACTTCCCATCAAGAAAAATTAAAAACCCTCTATCAAGAAGTTGAAAATAAGGATAAAGCAAATAAACAGAAAATGATTGATAAACGTAATACCGAAGGAGCTAAACAATATGAATTTAAAGTAAATCAAAAAGTTTACAAAAAGGCACCAGAACGAACAGCAAAAAGTAAGAATAAATATTTAGGCCCTTTTATTATTATTGAATTGTTACAAAATAATAAAGCCAAAATAAAAAATATCGGTAATAAACAAACAGAAATAATACATTTGAAAGAATTAAAGAAACCTCATCTTTCAGATATACCATCGGAACCGCCTCAGCCTACCCAGAATTAACAAAGATTAACAACAATCCTGGATTACTACCCTTACAACTTGGACAAACACAAATAAGCAATGACTATTGGACGTACATACAAATCCTTGACTTAAACCCTATTATAACTGAATTTAATCAGATTAAGAAACATTTTCATAATCTACAAGGTATATTAAACTTGGATGAAAAGTATAAAACAGAATACTTTAATTCTTATAACATTATAAATAATTTAGAAAGTAAAATAATTGAACAAATCAGTCAAATTAACCCAACTTATCTAGAGTCAAACCGACAAAAACGCGGATTAATAAATGGCTTAGGATCAATTGTAAAAATTATAACTGGAAATCTTGACAATGAAGACGCTGAAAGATATAACCAACAAATTTCATATTTACAACAAAATCAACAAAAAATAAAATCAATACTTAAAGATCAAGTTACTCTACTTAATTCATCAATTAATAACTTTAACGAAATTACTCAAAATATAACACACAATCAATTAATATTAGAATCAAGAATTTTGCAAATAGAGAGAATAGTTAAAGAAACGAAAATTCATGAAATTAATAGCCATCACTATTTCTTAACCCAAATGATACTAAATCAAATAAATTTTATCTATCAGACAATTTATAACATGCTAGATAAAATAGAAACTGCAATTACATTTGCTAAGCTCCACACATTGCATAATTCAATTGTTAACCCATTTCATTTATTAAAAGAAATAAAAGATACTGAAATTCACTTAAAAGAAGTTAAATTGCCATTCGAAGCAAATATAAAAAATATTTTAAAATTTGAAAATATAGCTAATATAAAAGCCTATTCAATTAACTTTACTATAATCTTTATTATAGAAATTCCTCTAGTAGATAAAGAAATGTATCAATACTTTCAATTGTATTCATTGCCAGTAAAGACAAATGACTCTTATCAAATCATTATACCACGATCTAAATATGTAGCATTGAATGAACAAAGCTATGTATTTACCGACGACAAATGTAAAAGTATCACTGATAACGAATATCTTTGCAAGAGTGTGAACACTGTTAAAATTCATAATAACATGCCATGCGAAATTAGTTTGCTAACTTTCAGTAAAGACAATTTAGATTGTTCGCCTATCTCAATTGAAATTAACGAAATTCAAATTCAAAAAATTAAAAATAATAAATGGATATTAGTGATACCTACTGAAACTGTAATAACCCAAACCTGTGACAAATTATTGAATAAAATGCAATTAAAAGGTACCTATGTACTAAATTTAAATAAAAGTTGTGAAGTAACCATAAATAACCATGTATTGAAAACTCATAGTAACAATCAAATGATCTATAAATTTGAGTTACCTTATCTTAACTTTTCACAACCAAGAGAATATCATATTAATTATAACCCAGGACCTTTGAACCTAAATACCATCAATACACATAAGTTAATACAAACCCAAAGTGAATTGATGGAACAACAGAAAATAATTAAGGGATTAAATGAGCCCATAATTATTAACAAAACTAGTATATGGACAATATTCCTATACCTATTCATATTTACCTTTATTATATTATATGTATGTAACCTTATTAGAAATAAATATATATCCAAGAAAAATGTTAAGAAGACACAGAAGAATGAAGACATCATTATCTAAGAAATCAGGGATGATTTCCATCAAGGGATGGAGGAGTTATATATCTAAGCATATTGTAATCCTTTTATAAATAAATGTTAGAGTAAGCATATTGAATGTTATAAATAGAAGCAAATTGTAAATGATAGTCAGTCTTGTCTTGATCTCTCATGTGTGAACAATAAAATTGGTTTTTAAAAAGCGACTCATTCATTCCAAAACCATTTCTACCTGTCAAATTTTTTATAACATGTCAAATATTTCCGAAACGGCTGTGTTTAGCTATAGGGTGTGCTACACGCTTCGGCTCAGAATTTCATGGTCATTTCAAAAAGTCGAGAATATATAGGTTGCTCCATTTAAAATAAGGTTGGTATCGACTTCCTGTATAACCGGAAGTGCCACGATCTTGAAAATATTTTAGCCAAGTTGCCCCTATCGACCTTTACTACCATATTTTCAAAATTTTCCAAGGTCTGCTTTTAGAGATATCGATTACCGCATTTCATCGTGGACACCCAGTATACCAAAAAGTCAGACGATTCTACCGAAACCCAATTTCCACAGGGTTTGTGTGGGGTCGTTTTATTTACTTTTTCAAGTTAAATTACTTTCAAAAGTTGATTGGGGAAAATTAGCTG
Source organism: Stenurella melanura (assembly GCA_963583905.1). Classification (NCBI taxonomy): domain Eukaryota; kingdom Metazoa; phylum Arthropoda; class Insecta; order Coleoptera; family Cerambycidae; genus Stenurella; species Stenurella melanura. Next base: position 90,068,278 of record OY757310.1, read on the forward strand.
ACTGAAAACCATCTAATTTGATAAAAATAACCTGTCAGATTTGAATCTATGCACGAGGAAACTGTAATAATTGCGCAATTTAATGGTACAAGTATGTAATAATTCAATAAAGAATATCATAGTAAACCATATTGGTGACGATTCTGTAACAATTTATCGCGCTAGACGGACAGTATAAATTAATAACTGTCGATAAACGTTTTTTCTAATAATTAACAAAAAGATCATCTCTCTATAAGCGTGTCTCAGCGTGCAAATCACCTCAAAGTGTCTTGATTCCCATTATAAATTATAGGGCCATGTCTCCTTTACTTATAAAAATCTAGAGCTCTTTTATTTCAGGTTATTGCAGTGCCTTGGAAGCGGTTAAGAAACACTTTCATATTATTTGGTATGACCGGCGCATTCGCCATTTCATAGACTCGTGCACTAAAAAGTAACCTAGTGCCTCAATGTTGTTGCTCATCATAGAAGTCAATTACCAAACGCTAACTCTGCTTAAAAATGTACGCTAATGTGACAATTTACTTAAGAGGGAACAACGCAAGTAGATCAGTTACAAATTCTAGGCGGGTGGGACAAATGATTACCGCAGCCGGCTCTAGTTTGTCTGTCCCTACTAAGTCCGTACAATTGCAAAGATGCAATTGAAGAATACGTACACATATTATGAAAGGTCAAGCATAATCGAGACCCGAGAGATGGGTGCAATCCGATTGATACCTATAATTTGAATTTGTTTTTGAATTACTGTATGCGGTTTGGATGAAATAAACACATTATTTAAGTTTAAGATATTGACTTGAAATTTTATACACATGTATTAGGTATAACGAGATTTATAATTGGATTGTTTTTTGAATTTATTCGGTGAAGAGTTGGGGGGTAAATAGGAGAAAATAATGAAAACAAGGTGGTAAGAGTAACAAAATTTGGGATTTGGTGTATATAGGGTGTTCCTTAATGGCGTGCTAATATTTCAGGGTGTCATTCCTAAGGACATTCTTATGAAGAAAAGTTCATATGAACATATGTCCGCAACGGCTTAAATTTATTTCTACATTGCGTTGAATTTTTTTTCTAATCGCTATTTTTTAATATCTCAGAAAGTATTTTAGACATTATTTTGAATTTTGGTATGTGTTAATAGGATATAGAACCACATATTTCAATTAGAAAAATTATTCTATTGCTCCACCAGTGGCGTCCCTGCGAGCATGTCCTCTATATTTTTTACCAAAAAAAGTGGTACGCCACTGACACTTTTTCATATGGATATTTTTCCTGATTAGCCTGATCAATTCTACATGAAAATGGTCTCTTGCGTTTTTCTCGTCAGATGCACAGTTCTTGAATGAAACAATTAAATTCATATTGAAACCAATTACACACACAAAAAAAAAATTGTTAGTATATTAGAAGTCAAGGCATTAGATTTTTTTATAATATTTTCCATCCCCTATCACCCCCACTCCATTTTTAGAGGGGTTCTTAAAACAATATTGAGATATTCACACACATGATATATATTATAATGACATCTGGAACTAGATTATTTTTCGAAATTATTACTCCACCCCTTCAACGGAACTATCTCAATCAAACGTCATGCGTCATTACAATACATGTACGTGTACTTTTCAAGCGAATATCTCATTTCTATTTTATCAACTCTTTTATTAATGGAGTGGAGGTGGTGGGAGGATTGAAAAATAAAATAAAGAAATTTGAGGCCTGGCTTCTAGTACATACACCAAATATTCAGTTTCTGTACTCTTACCAGCTTGCGTTACTCATTTTCCCCTATTTACCCCCCACCTCTTCAAAATATAATCTAATTACAGATGTCGGTATAATACATAAATGTATCAAATTTGAAGTGGAAATCTCAATTTTATCCTGTCTACCCTTTTAATAATGGAGTGGGGGTGGTGGAGGGGTTGAGAAGTTTTGTTAAAAAATTTGAGGGCTTGGCAAGCGTAAAGGATAATATCATTCCAAGTTTGCACTAATATTATCTATTACGTTTGATAGTTAAATTAATGTTTCATATAAACCAATAGTTTTTTTCTGAAAATGCATACATTTTACATAATTAACTATTTTAACAAACATTTTTTAAATACATTGATAAATAACCCAATAAACATGACGTCACGTTTTTGAGAATAACTGCAAATTTTAGAATAAAAAATTATGACAATATTCCTTCGTACAGAAAATGCCGTGCTTTATCGGTGTCTAAAATATTATTTAGATAGTGGGCACATTTTTTAAGATATAATGGATTTAAAACTAGCATGGACAAAATTTCCTTAAAAAGTATAACATTTTTCAATATAACTTAGCGGCATTTCAAGAGTGTTCAATGTACATTATTCAAAATTCAGTGTAAGAATAGACTCATAATGAACACATGATTTTTTCAATTTTTTATGCTCCTTCGTTTCTCAGATATTCGCAGTTAAAGTGAGGGGTCAATACATTTGAATCGTATATTAAGTATGAAAATTTGTCAAATTCAAAATCTTTGAATCTTTCAAAAAATATGCGATGTAACAGAACCGAACGCTTTCGTGTCAAAAAAAACAGCCGAATTTCACGGCGTTACACAAATCGCTACTGGACCCCCGTATTACCATTACATCTTCGATTTGTTAAACGTGTTTAATGTTAAAAATTAAAGCATTGGTTTCTAGCACATATTCCAAAAATAAAGTTTCTGGACTCTTGCTAGCTTGCTCTACTGATTTTTCTCAATTACACACCCTCCTCCATCCCTTCAACAAGAAATACACGCGTGTGCCAAATTTCAAGTGAATATCTCAATTCATGGAAAATGTCTTAGTTTTGCATGGAACATCGTTATGAGTGGCTTTAGGCTTTTCTGATGAGTCCCCAATAAGGACGAAAAACGTTTCAAAGGCTAAGCATTTCCAAGAAACTGAATGAGATTTTATGAAAATGTAATTCATTTGAATGAAAAAAATTTTTAAAGACAAGGTACGTAAATAAATTAATTTCAGGCCTTTGTTCTCATTTTTAACTGAATTTACATATCGTAGGGGATCATGTAGATACTAGTTTAGCCCGCTTAGCCGTAGGGGACTAGGTTGGATGCTAGTGTTAAAATGAGAATGGCAAATCAGAATTTAACTTGTTAGCATAACCAGAAGTCAGGTTATCGAAAGAATGCAAAGATTTCATTAATATTTTTATATATATAGTTTTTCCTTTAGTTCTCATAGATAGCTTTTCTTTCCACTGTTTGCAAAATCCTATAAAGAAAATGTTTCATTACTATAAGCAAACAAATAATAAATAATTCACTTTTAAATCTCAAGTTTATTTCATCAACCCCTTTAATAATGAAGTAGGGGTGATGGGAGGTTTAAAAATATTATAAAAAAATCTGATGCCTTGGCTTCTAGTACATACACTGAATTTCAAGTTTCTGTACTCTTACCAGCTTACTTTACTTATTTTACCCTATTTAACCCCCAACCCTTCAATGGAAAATCCAAAAATATAATCTAGTTCCAGATGTCATTATAATATATACGTATACCAAATTTCATATTATTTATTTTAATGGTCCATAGTGAAAGTGTCGACATCGAAATTTTCAGGTGATGGGACAACTCTGGCCCAGAGACAGTAAAAAAGGGAAATTGATCTTGAGCTGGTTGCCGACCAGACTGACCTAATGAAGTATGCCAGTATCAGGTCATCAATTGATATATTGGGTATATGACATAGGATCTATGAAACGTATATAAATATTTGCTGGGGTTGTTTCCAACTACGTACAGGAGATTTTCCTTTCTTTGTTTGTGCAGAAGTTCAGTCGAAGAACAAATATCCCTTCTCAGTGCATAGACGCGTTTCACATTTCAACACGATAAGATATTCTACGTGAAAATTATGTTTAAGTACATTTGTAATAATTACAATAGAGCACACTATATGCTGAAGATTGCATCGTATCGCATTATTGGTACAAAATTTAGCAGTAACTAAACAAATGCATAAAAGAAACAATCAGAACTCAACTCTGAAAGTCTGAATTTCCAATCAGGGATTAAATATCCTTTCCGAAACTTTTTCATCCTACTGTACTCTCTGAAACAAACTCACTAAGGCAATAAATTATGAGTTTCTCGACCAAAATTACAAAGATTGGAACCAATCTAAAAGTTTTCAACCAATCAGTAGAGAACATTACCCCTTCCAGGACAAACGCTATCAGATCACCCTCTCGCCTCAATTGTTTTACGTATGTTTTATTTGCTTGCCTCTAGCGGCGCCACCGCATCGAATAACAGAAATACTTGACTTAGAAATTGTGTTTTTACGTCCTCCATCTCAGATAGATAAAGCATGTCCATTAAATTCATTAAAGCCTCAAATGTGCCATTTGAATTGAAACAATGGGCGTTATTCTCTAGTTCATGAAAATATTTTAACACATGGTCGCAATAGTAAATGTTACTCATACAGTCAATTGGTATGTCTATTGCAACAATAAAAATTTACATAAAAAATATTGTGTTTCCTGGTCAGCTTAAAACTATTCCTATTAATTCAGTCTTCAAGAATGAAAATGATTGAAATGTATGTAATTATCGGTTCATTAACATTTTTTCAAATATATATACTGTGTTTGAAATAATTATTATCTATCAGTATATAAATGCATACATGGAAGGTAAATTATGAAGGTTTCAATCTGAAGTAAGGAAAAATTGGTCAAGACCTGATAATTTAATTATTTTCGTTGATATTACAATAAATATCTGGGCAAATAATAATCAGGTGGCTGTCCTCTGCACCGATTTTGCCAAGGAATTTCACAAATATTATGTTATTTTAGCAACAATTCGTTTCTTCCATAGATTTGACATAACTCGTTCTCTGGTATTTATTAAACATAAGATAATTTGTGAGAGTTAATAAATAATAATAATAATAAAAATAATAAAAAGTTACAAAGTACATGGATCTTGCCATTGAAATCCAGCAACATAATCATCTCGTCCACTGGAGTTATTCCAAATAATTTAAAGGACAGCTTGACCGCATTAAATATAAATCCGACTGTCGTGAGGGATATTAAAAAATCAGTGATCTTGAACAGCTGTAGCATCGTCCGCAAGTTTCTCTCTTAGATAAGACTCACTTATTGCACATCTTGCCGTCAGGCCGATGTGCATGAGATAAAGTACCGCTCAGTGCGAGAGAAAGAAAATAATAATAATAATAATAATAATAATAAGCAGGAGAGGCTAACTTCTATCTGCCTAGCCTTTGGTGAGTAGCGCCACCACTTACTCCAGCTAGGGGTGTAAAATTGGATCGGCAACACTAGTGCACCCGGGAGGGGAAAGCGTCTTTCCCTCTGGTGTCGGCCGTGGGCTTACTGGGCTAACCACCCATGAGCCTAACTCTCCGGTTCCTGAAGGCCGAAGACAGGGCCCCCACAATCGACCCCGTCCCTATACGAGTCATGGGCAAGGTGGTGGGGCCCAACATTATGGATCGCCCGATAACGATGAACGCTACGGACAAAGACGCTTTGAGTGGACTGATAAACTAAGAGACAGCCTTATGCAGTACTACGAAAGCAGTGAACCTGCGCGGAGGGGATACATGACGCGGATGCATGCTCTGTGGTGTAATATTTACCCAGAGCATCGTGTGGTCACTAAACAAAACCTTCGTGACTATGTATCTCACCTCCGTAGCAGAGGCTACGTCAGAATCGCTCTGAGGCCTGTTGAAGAGGTAGTCGATAGACCGCCCGATCAACCGACCGAGGGGGTGGTTTTAGACGTACCCTCAATACCAGAGGGTATCAGAACCCAAGGGGGCTACATCACCAAAAGCCCCCTCGGCCACAAGATTTGGTCAGAGTGGACGCAGAACTTTTTTTTTTTTTTGTGTGACTACCATACGAAACGGAGAAAGGGAAAGGGAAAAGCCATATTGGTGGAACATAGATATTGAAAATCAGCGTGCAAAATGACACAGATTGAGAAGAGCAGTTACCAGGGCAAACACTAGAAGTGCCCCCGGGAACGATGGACAAATCAGACTACAAACAGTATAAGGATTCCTATAAAGAATTGAAGAGACTCATCTCCTACTCCAAAAGGGAACACTGGAAAAACCTATGTAGTGAACTGGAAAATGACGTGTGGGGTTCGGGCTACAAGATAGTCATGAAACGCCTGAGTAACCAGAGTTTGCCTTACAATCTTTCCCTAGATCAAAAAACGGAGATTATTAAACATCTCTTCCCGAAAAAGGAGGAGACCAGTGGATAAGAGGGGAAACAATCCAGTAAGGTGTCCCACCCTTTTCTGTGGACGAACTCCATAAGGCAGCAAAACAAATAAAACACGGAAAATCCCCTGGTGCGGATCGTATTCCCCCAGAGGCAGTCAAACTAGTAGTAAAGATAATCCCCCATATCCTTTTAGAAATACTGAATAACCTGTTAGAAAGGCAAGAGTTTCCTGAAATATGGAAAATAGCCACAGTATCGCTGATTTGGAAGGGGGGGATAATCGAATCCCCTTCTTCTTTTAGGCCAATCTGTATGCTGAGTATGATAGGAAAATTTTATGAAAGGCTAATAAAAGACAGGATTGAGCTGGAAATAGAAGAAAAAGGTGGACTCTCCGAGAGGCAGTTAGGTTTCAGAAAGGGGCACTCTGCTATACAAGCAATAAACGTGGTAGTAGATTCCACAAAAAATACCAACAGCAGATGGTTTGCAGTAATAGCTGTGGATGTTCAAAATGCCTTTAACTCAGCCGCTTGGAGTAAGATAGTTGGGGAACTTTATAATAGAGGGATATCCCAGTACCTCATAAACGTCCTGGAAAGCTATTTTCATAACAGGAAGATTAAGGTATCTAACACAAAATCGATCGAGATGTCGGCGGGTGTTTCTCAGGGATCGGTGCTGGGCCCACTTCTCTGGAATATCCTCTATGATCAGGTGTTAGCGCTGCCTCTTACGGAGGGATCAACAAGCATAGCCTATGCCGATGATTTGGCTATTATGGTGGAAGCAACGGATGACCGAGAACTCGAGTTTCGAGTAAACGAGTCCTTAGCAAGGATAAATACATGGATGGATAGAACAGATCTGACCCTCGCTCCTCAGAAAACCAAAGCGATTATTCTGAAGGGACCACGAAAGAGAGATCATATCCATTTTGACATTGTACGCACAAGAATAGTACCAATCAGACAACTTAAATACTTGGGAGTGATCCTGGATGACCGGCTGACAGTCGGCAAACATATCGAATGGACTGTCGAGAAAACCCAAGGGAAAATGGGGGCTTTGACAAGAATCCTAACAAATATAGGGGGACCGAGCGGACCAAAGAGAGCGGTCTTATGTGGAGTCATTCAATCGATAGTCCTATATGGCGCGCCGGTATGGCGACGGGCCATCGAGATACAAAAATATAAGAACATGCTCTTGAGCATCCAAAGGAAAGCCCTACTGAGAATAGCCAGTGGGTATCGCACAATATCCTCAAGGGCCATACAGGTTGTCACAGGAATTCCACCGATTGATTTGCTCGTTGAAGGGAGACACCGACTGTACCATAATGAAAATGCCCATTTACCAATGATTAAAAAAAGGGAGAGAGAGACAACTTTAAACAAATGGCAAGAAATATGGAACAACCATACGGACACGGCAGCCTGGACGAAGACACTCATCCGAGACATCCTCCCCTGGGTGAGGCTGGATTTCTTTGTGACGCTGTTTCTGACGGGCCACGGATATTTTAGACATTATACCAAAAGAATGGGAATAACGCAGGAAGATACATATATGTACTGTGGTGACACAGATACAGCGGAGCACACAGTACTGATATGTGACAGATGGTCCCAGTGGAGGCAAGAGCTAGAAGAAGACCTGGATGTCGAAATTAGTAGGGAGAATGTAATCAACGTGATGCTTAAAAATGGGAGAAACTGGACAAAAGTAAGCCGTTTTGTTAAAAAGGTGTTACAGTGAAAATCCCATTCGCCGCAAAGAGAGGTGTCTTTGAAAGATTTTCTCCTGCCATATAAAAAAAAAAACCAATACCAGAGGGTATCAGAACCAGAAGGGGGCTACACCACCAAAAGCCCCCTTGGCCACAAGATTTGGTCAGAGTGGACGCAAAACTTAGTGAAGCTATTCCGGAAGAGGCTGACATCTGGCACGTCAACTGTGCCGTTTATGACGCTGTGATGCGGCTCTCTCCAGCGGAGAGGCGAAATAATACTGCCTCACCACAAGAGAGAGCTAACCGGCGCATACGAAAGATGGAGGCCAAGATCCGGTCGACGAGACAATACGTTTCCGGTATCCAGTGTGTGATGGATTATATGGCGCAGAACAGGCCGTTTACGCTAAGAGTTCGGCGTATTGCCGCCAACGTAAGGCGAATCCATCACACGCTTAACGTGACAGTGTTGCTTACCACCAAGCAACATTGTCTCGAGCGGATACGGATGCTAGTGACTTGTAAAAAGTCGCTAGTAAGGCGGACGAGAGCGGTAGCGGAAAATAACCTTTTCCGCAAAAAGCCATCTCGTCTGTTCCAACCGCTTGAGCGTATTGTTGAGAATCCGCCGACCGTAGATCAGGTGGAAAACTTCTGGAAGACGCTTTACGACCAGAAACGTCCGCTAAATCAAGATACTCCAGCCCTGGCACACTTCGAACCTTTTTGCCAAGAGCTTCAGCAACCTCAAGCAGTGTGCCAACCGATAACGATGGAAGAGGTTCGAAGAGCTCTTGAAGACTCCAAGAACTTTGCTGCTCCTGGTCCTGATGGGATCAACAACTTTTGGTGGAAAAAACTGTCAGGCACCCACCGCCATTTGGCCAGAATTTTTACCTCTCGGCTAAATGGAGAGCAGCAAATTCCTTCCTGGATTGTCGAGGGGCGAACCGTGCTGCTCCCTAAAAACGGAGATTTGTCCGAACCAAAGAACTACAGACCAATAACCTGAAAAAACGCATGCTACAAGATATTCACACGTATTTTGTACATGCGCATACTCCAAGCAATTGGCCCGGTATACGAACGGATATACGAGCAACCTGGGTCTAAGAGGGATGTCGCTGACTGCAAGGAGAACCTGCTTATTGACAGATGTGTCACGCAGGACTCCGTGCAGTATAAGCGGAACCTTTCTATGGCCTGGATCGACTACCGCAAGGCATTCGATATGACATCTCATGAGCTAATTGTTCACTTGCTCAAATGTCTTGCGGTGCCCAGTCCCGTAGTGAGGTGCATAGAACAACTCATGCCGCTCTGGAGGACTCGCTTTACTATAACATCAGGTAATGTCAGAGTCCAGACGGAGCCTGTTGTATTTCAAAGGGGTGTATTTCAGGGCGACTCCCTTAGTCCCCTTCTATTTTGCATCTCACTACTGCCGTTGTCCGTTGAACTTCGCAGAGCCCGTGGTTACAATTGCGGTACCCCCGGAGATAGGAGGCATAAGGTCACTCATCTATTTTACATGGATGACCTTTAAACTCTATGCCTCTAGCGAGAGGGACACATCAGTCTCTCAGGGTGGTACAGGGGTACAGTCAGGCTGTTGGGATGGAGTTCGGCTTGGACAAATGTGCACTGGTTCATCTTAAGAGAGGGCGATGCGGTAACTACGGAGAGGATGCGCAGCTTGTTGACGGAAGCATCTTGCACCATCTAGATATCGGAGAGTCGTACACGTACTTGGGTGTTGAGCAACGCTCCACCCAAGAAGTGTCAACTGTGAAAAACGCTCTCCATGGCAAGTACCAGCACCTTCTCCGGCAGATCTGGTCCTCAGAACTGTCGGGGAAGAATAAGGTGTCTGCAACAAATATGCTTGCCGTTCCGATTATTCTCTACGCCTTTGGGGTAGTGAAGTGGACGCAAAGTGAGCTGCACCAACTCGACGTAGGAACCCGAAAGATGATGCATATTAACCGAAATTTGCATCCAAAATCGTCCGTTCCACGGTTCTATCTCTCACGACAGCAGGGAGGCCGTGGTCTCTTGAGTTTGGAGTATCTACATAACAGGTGTGCTCTGGATGGAGCCTGTAAAATTATCAAGAGTTCGGATCCCCTCCTCTGCATGGTTCGTGACCATGAACATGCAGGGGTAGGAGCATTTTTACTGAAGGCAGCACAGAAAGCAGCCGATGAGCTTGGTCTCGACTTCGACGCTGGGCGGGTAAACCCAAGCTCTGTTACCGAGCTGGAACCCGCTCAGTTAAAAGCCCACATAAAAGCAGCAGAGCTACGCAAACTTCTGCAGCTGCAAAGGATAAGCCCTTACATGGAGTCTTCTACAAGAACATTGAAGACGGGGGCTTATCTGAGAAGCTGACCTTTGCTTTCCTAAGGGCAGCTGGGCTGAAGTCTGAGACCGAAGGGTTCATCATGGCTTGTCAAGACGGTGTCTTTAATACACTTGTCTATCGAAGTCATGTCTTCGGTATGGAGGTCCCAGATATCAACTGCAGGGCCTGCCGAAGGGCGCCGGAGACGCTAATGCACCTGTTGTCGGCTTGTCCGGTATACGCAGTCTCGGCCTATATTCATAGACATGATGGAGCATTACGAGTGCTGTACTATCATCTACGGCACTCGTATGGGATAGACGAGACACCAGTGCTGCCATATGCTCCGGGGGATATTGAGTCCGTTGTGGGGTATGAGCAGTGCCTAATTTGCTGGAACTACTCATTTCCTACCGTCAGCAAATACAAGCTAATAAGCCTGACGTAGTACTCCTCGACCGCCAATTCAAGACAATGTTTGTTATTGAATTCTCCGCCCCAGCGGAGACAAACATTGTTTTGAAAGAGGAGGAAAAACGGACTAAATATCGAGATCTTCTCTTCGAACTCCGCAGACTTTATCCAGACCACGCAGTTAAACTAGTGGTACTAATAATAGGATCCCTCGGTGGTGTGAGGCACACACTGCTTTAGGCATTGAGAACAATACCGGCCTATCGAAACTCGGCAGAAATCTTAGCAGGAAGCATGCAGAAGGCCGTTATCCTTGATTCGTTACGTCTACTCAGAGCACATGATTCACAGACCCAGTGATCACTGACTCTACGGCGTAGAGAATGGTCTCTGGTACTGCCAGCGTACCCTCTCTGGTAGCATCGGAGACAGAGAGAAGGGCGACTGGTTTTTAAGTAAAAAATAATAATAATAATTGTGGCCTGCCAAGATGGTGTAATCAACACTTTGGTTTACCGAAGCCGCGTAATGGGTGTAGAGGTTCCTGATATTAACTGCAGGACCTGCCGTCAGGTGCCGGAATCGCTCATGCATTCATTTACTATCTGCATGCCCGGTATATGCAATTTCTGCCTACATCCATCGCCATAACGCGGCGTTACGGGTGCTGTATTACAATCTACGGCACTCGTACGGAGTAGACCAGACACCAGTGCTGCCCTACGTTCCCGGAGACATCGAGTCCGTTGTCGAGAACGAGAAGTGCCGAATTTATTGGAACTTCTCGTTTCCGACAATCAGGCTAATTCAAGCCAACAAGCCTGATATAGTCCTCCTCGACCATCAAAACAAGGTGATGTTTGTGATCGAGTTCTCAGCACCTTCTGAGCCAAACCTCGCTTTGAAAGAGGAGGAAAAACAGACCAAATACCGTGATCACTGGTACGAGCTCCAAGTGCTGTACCCAGGCTACTCGGTCAAGATGGTCGTCGCAATAATCGGTGTACTCGGAGGTATGAAGCCTACGCTGCTCTCGGAACTGAAGGCAATACCAGCCTGTCAGAAATCAGCCGAATGGCTGGCAAGCCAAATGCAGAAAGCGGTCATCTTGGGGTCCCTTCGCTTACTTAGGGCACGCGAATCTGGAATATACAGTCACTAACCCCACAGGTCGTGGGGAGTGTCTGTCATTACAGCCGGCGTGGCTACCGTGTGGTATCGGTCGGAAAGCACGGAAGCCCTGTCCGATAACGGTAAAACCGAAAAATAATAATAATAATAACATTTATTTACCGCATTAAATATAAATCCTACTGTCGTGAGGGATATTAAAAAATCAGTGATAAAGTACCGCTCAGTGCGAGAGAAAGGAAATAGTAATGATAATAATAATAATAATAATAATTTATTTCCGCATTAAATGCATAGTGTTTCCAAAGTAAATAATACACAAGAAATACAGCAAAAGTCAGAATTTTACAGGACATTAAATAATATAAAAATAAAAACATGTCAGGCACTTAAGAGTTAATAGAACAGGAACACATTACACACATTATGCAAAAAATTCATTTACAGTATAACAATTTTTACTTAAAAGATGTTTTTGTAATTTCCTTTTAAAAACATGTTATCACTTAAATGATTATAAAACTTACAGCCAATATAAAAGAAATTTTTTTGGTACATAGTTGTTCGATGTGCATTAAGTTGCTAAGTGTCTTTGTGTCCTGTATGATATTCATGATTTAATTTATACACTGAAAATAATGATTTGTTTTTATAAATAAAGGAACATGTCTCGAATATGTACGTACTAGCATCTGTAAGGATGTATAATTGTTTAAAGGAGTTTCTGCATGAGCCACGATAGTTTAATTTTGCAATAATTCGAACTGCGTATTTTTGTAGCATGAATATACGTTGAATGTAGGAACTATTGCCTCAGTTTATTATACCGTATCCCATATGAGAGTGGAAGTTTGCATAATGTAACGTTATCAGAACATCACGGCTACAATAGTTAGCTAAAAATCGTAACCCGTAACAGCAACTTGTCAATTTATTAGTTAATGCTTCTATATTGTGGTTCCATTGCAAGTTTCCATCGAAGTAAACCCCAAGGGTTTTTGTTGAATTGGCTAAGATGATATTTTTATTAACAGAAAATCAATTCATAAAATCCGGAGTTGTTTTTTGTATAGAAAGTGGTAAATATACGGCCTTTCTTATATTTAAATAGAGAATAGAGACGTTATTAAGTTTGACAATTTGCGTTCTATTTTCCAGATATGAGTTGAAAAACTTTAGAGTGATACTTCGTATTCCATATCTATTTAATTTCTCTAGTAATAGTTCGTGGTCATCACAGTCTAATGCTCGGGAAAAGTCTACAAATAGGCCTACAGTAAAAAGTCTATTATCTAAAGCGTCAACAATTTTTTTTATGAAAGGTACATAAAGCCGTTTCGGTATTTTTGTTTTTAGTAAAACCATGTTGTGTGAGTGACAATATATTGTTTTGTTTTAAAAATACTGTTAATTATTCTTTCACACTAAGTTCAAATAATTTTAAGAGGCTCGTTAATAGGTTTATGGCTCTGTAGTTTGCGTAGTCGCAGTCGTTGGGATCTCCCTTCTTATAAAAAGGCAGGATGACGGCTAATTAAATCAACTAGGAAATATTCCATTCTGAAAAGAAAAATTTAAAATGTACGCCAATGGTTCACATAATACGAATTTACATTTTTTAATAAAATTATTTGATATCTCGTCGTATCCACTCGCATTTGAATTTTTATGGTTGTTAATTAAAGTTAGTACATCTGTTTCTGTTACTGGTGACATAAAGATAATTATGAATCAGATACTTACTACTGATTTGGGTGTATCTCGGGGTTCATATCTGTGGTTTATTTTTCTGCTATTTATAATTGATGTTATGAACTCAGTAAATACTCTCAAGCTCTACAATTCGCTGGTGATATGAAAATGTTTAAAACAAGCTAATAATTACATTACCATTATTTATTGCTCTTTTTATATAATTGTTACACATTCTATAGTATACTCTCCGCATTTTATCGTAAATAAAAAATAATATTTGCTTGTATTAACGAAAGATGGTCTTGTCTAACTGCAAGGTGAATGAAAGCCGTTAAAGGTTGCTCCATAAATTTATCGCACTTGTGATAGACTTATTGCTGTTAAAAGTTGATAAACATTGGGGACTATGGCCTAATTAATCGGTTTTGAAATGTAGCAATATTATATAATATAAATATATGAATTTAATAAATTTAAATAATTAATCACTGTTTTATTTATTGATCGCTTCTGTTCTTCCTCTAGCTAACACTAACTTACTGTCCAAATTTCAATACAACTGGAATTTTCGTTTTTAAGTTATCTTGCTTACAAGAAATACTCTTCGTTTTATATTTGCAAAGAGCATACTAATATGGAATCCTATAAATATTACATTAATGCCAACCGACATAACATTCCAGTAATCAACTGTTTATCATTTAATATTCAAAAATGAGTGTTTAACTTATACACGTGATGAGCGAGGGTTCAAGAAAGTAATAATCTGGTTATTTTATTCGATCAGGATTCGGCTCACAGAACTCTATTTCGCGAATTACGAGGGGCGGACTCAGGCGTGCTTGTTAGAATGTTTCTATTTTGTGAAAAAAAATTCTGTTGGTCTGTCTGTGCAAGTACGATTTCTCTGGAACGGTTTAAATTATTGACTTGTTTGATACACATATGTATAGAAATGAGATCTGGAGCTGGATTGTGTTTTGAACTTGTGTTGATGTGTTGGGGGGGTTAATAGGGTAAATAAGGGAAAATAAGTAAAGCAAGCTTAGTAATGAGGGTACGGCAACTTGGAATTTGGTGTAAATACTAGAAGGACTTCAAATTTTTTATGACGTCTGCCACTCCCTCCACCACCTCCTCTCCATTGTTGAAATGGTTAACAAAATAAAATTAAGATAATGACTTGAAATTTGGTACACCAATGATGTACCTAATTAACAGACATGATATTTATTATTACTATATTAACTTTATTTTGAGCTTATTCTGTTGAAGTGTTGGGGGTAAATACTCGTAAATAAGTAATGCAAGCTAGTAAGAGTCCAGAAACTCGGAATTTGGTGTATATTCTAGAAGCAAAGCTTTTAATTTAATTTATTTGCCACCACCAGCACCCCCTACAACATTCCCAGTCCATTGTTATAGAAGTTAACAAAATAAAATTGTGATTAAGTGTATGAGAATAATGTGTTATGTCAGCCACCGCCATTACCACCTTAGGGCAGACAATTTTAAACATGTTATTAAAATTACATGAGCAATTATTTTCATATATTCGAGTGCTAATACAGTATCAAGATGTTGTCGTTTAAAGAGACTTAGATAGGAATTCTGGATGTAGAAGTAGTGATTCTTAGGCAGTGGTTATTTCTAATTTCATAGAAAACATTATATGCTTTAGAAAATGCTGCAAATAATATAAAAACAAAAGAAATCAATTCAGGTCATATTTGTCCCGTTTTCTGAACTATTGAAATAATGCCCAATTTTTTTTTTTTTTTTAGCTAATTTTTGGAGCCTTTTTAAAAAATTGTTTAATAAACTCTTTATACAAAAACATGTGTTTTTTATGTTTTTATCGATTAAATATAAAAAGTGAGTAAAATACTTGGTTTAAATTGTATAATAAGTACTAATCTTTCAAGATTAAATGTGCTAACATTAAAAACTGATAAGATTAACTTTATATTTAATTAAAATCCTCTTTAACTTTATACTTTAATATATTCTTTAAATTCGGTATGTTTATCTAATACGTATTGTGCTGTTAATTCTTAGTTTGAACAAAGAAAAACAAATTGAACTTGCAGTCTGATTATATATACCTATTTGAGTAAGATTTTACTCGAACGAGGCAGAACTCACTTTAACGTGGTGCTGTTATTGAACCCAGTAAAATGATCGTAATTTTCAAAAGTACTCAGAAAATTTCAAATTGCACGAGGCGGAAAACCGCTCCGCCCGACAAACTTTTCGAAAGTACAACGAATTTGATTCGAAAGTACCACGAATAAAATCACGCATGGCGGAAAACTGCTCCCACCAACAAATTTTTCGAAAGTACAACGAATTTAATTTTTTGAAAATACCAAAAATTTCGAAAGTACAATAAAAAGACTTGCATAAAGCGGAAAACCGTTCCTAGAGATGAGTTTTAAGAAAATACCACGAATTTAGTGGTTCACAGCGCTAATCCCTCAGTCAGGATGTAGCGAATAGCTATTTTAAACGTCAAAATTTAAGAAAAATTCAATGGGACGGTTTTTCCAATAAAAACCAAAATCCTCATTTAGTTTTCCTCAAAAGGGGAGAGCATAATCCTTAGCCAAACCACTAGAACGTACCAAAAATTAGTCAAAAAATTCAAAGTCGGAGGGTGATTCCGACGCACCCAAAATACTTTTTATCCCGACTCAGAGACCAATTACCGATGCCAGGAAACGAGTTCCCCCTTTGAAACTTTACCAAGCCTTTCCTTTATAGAATAGTAGACATTTTCTACCTGCCTAACATCATGATACTGCAAAGTTCATGTATCATGGCCTACCATTTAATAAACAAGACAGTCGCAGCTTTATGCCCCTTTGGAAGGATTATATACCATCTATGGAACTCCCGCCTAAGATCACATAACTTTGCCGCTAGAAGATAAAACGAGAGGTAGGTCACTATACAATAGACGTATCCTTAATATATCATTTATGTGACTTATCAAGTGTGGTAAACATATTTTTTCATTAACCACTTCTATTGAATAAAGGTATTATAGAAATTCCTTTCTGGTTAAAGAAAGGGATTTCTATATTAAGAAATCATTATTTGGCATTTAAAGCATTTTTACATTTCTACCGCCGCCGCCTATATCCCATAAAGGAGATGCCAACTTTACTCCGAGTTTTCGTTTTTGTGCTGTCCCAATTGAGATCATATATACTTTATAAAATTATGCTCAAAAAATGTCATTGTAGAATTAGAAATTGACGTGTCTTAGGATGTTACTCATAAATTGTAAATTGCGTAGGTAATGAATTTATCCTTTACTTATGGACCTCACCGTATGTATAGATTTCTTCATTTAATATTTGAGTTCAGCATGTTATGGAACGGATTTCTGCAAAAAAATTTTCGACGATGATTATTATAAACTGTTGTCCGGTTATAACATCTATTTGATTAATTCGAGTAGGTATAATAATCAATTACGTTATCAATATTTACATCTACATATTATAATTGCTATAAAATTTGATTATATAAGATTTCAAGTTTTATACATTGAACTGATCGCACTTAATGTCAACTACGAATTTGATTCGAGAAGATATGGAATATCAGTAATGTCCAATCAAACAGAAGCATCGATAACATTATATATTTGTTTATATTTAATCTTATATCGCAAAACATGTATGTCAACATTGGAAAATTATTTAATTAATTCCAAAATCTCTTGGTATTTTTTGGAAGCTAATGATAGGCTTACTTTTAATTTAATTTATTTGAAAATAATTTACAGGTTTTATTAACAGTGAAGTCTTTAATTCTCGACGGTAAAAACGGTGGGCCAATGATGGGCCTATTTTTATTTTTATTTATCTGGAAATAATTTACAAGTTTTATTAATAGTACAGTAAATATAGAACTAAAATTGCCTAAGCCTAAACATCCAAAAGGTATAGGCAATTCTTGTCCCAGGTTGTTCACTATCCTCAGTACAACACGCCATGAAAATCCCGAAGTTTGTGGCGTCGGGTTTGGGAGGGGTGGGGGCGGGAGTATCACTGACTATCCTTTTTCCGCAGGTTTGCTCTGATATCTCCAAAACTATTCGGTTCATCAAGATCATGAACATAAACAAAGTTGTTGTACATAAAATTTCTGATAAAATTGATTCTATTCATATTTTTGATCAACCTAATAGTTACCGAGATATTGACTAAATAAAAATTGTCTGATTTGAGCTTAAATTGTTTGGATTGAAGTGGGGCAGAGTTGAAAAAGGAATCCGGAGAAGAGAAAGGATGTAGAGCGATGTAGGCGATTCACTTGAGAGCATGTGGCTGTGAAGTACCCCAACAGAGATGCTGATATTTTAATTGTGTCCTCTGCCTGAAAACGGAAGGGAAGTTACGGTAGTTGGTAATGACACTAATTTGTTTGTGATGCTGATTGCCTTTGCTCCATCTAGTGCTCATATGACTATAAAGTACACTTCATCTCAGCCATTCAACGTAAACATCAAGATATGAAGGATGTTCTGCTTCCAGTGTATGCCTTTACCAGATGCGACCCAGTTTCAACAATTTATGGCAAAGGGAAAGTCACTCCATTCAAAGTCCAAAGTAATCTGAAGTTAATGGAGAAACTGTTTATATTTAACAACCCCAATAGCTTTGCAGACGACATTGCTGAAGCTGCAAAAACATTTTTTCAGGTATTATGTTTTATTATGTTATATATTATTTTATTATATAGTTAAATTAGTTATATTATTTGTTATATTATTATATTATACTATATTATGTTATTTTATATATTTTCAGGTGTTATATGGAGCAAAAGAGACTGAAAACTTGAATGCCTTACGATACAAACGTTACTTGACAACAATTGGTAAACTACATGCTAACTTCAAACTAGCCGCAGTTCCATCGACAGAAGACGCTGCACGAGAACACTCTTTACGAGTGTACCATCAAGTGCAGTTCTGGCATGATGTTGCAAAAGATCCTTTACAGTGGCATGATGTTGCAAAAGATCCTTTACAGTGGGTTTGAAAGAATATTGGAAGCCAACTCCGCCCAGTGACTACATCAATGGCCGCTGCATCAGATAAATTACTGCGGCTTATTTCCTGCTGTTGCATCAATGATTGCACTCGAAAATGTGAGTGCAGGAAAAATGGTCTGCAATGTTCAAGAATGTGCATAACGTGTGTAGGTCTTGACTGCACCAATACAGATGAACCTGAAGACTTCAATGCTGTGCAAATTTTAGTGTCAGATGATGTTCTTCTACTAGGAAAGGACTATGATTCAGATGACAGTGAAGAAGAGAACAATGATGGTGATGAAATCGAATAAGTTTGAAAATACTTTCTGATCTTGTAATAATCTTGAAAATACATTATTGTCTTGTAGTAAATGTAAAACACATCAAGATTTGTTTGTTTTACGTTTCAAATCTCAACCATCTTCCCGTCACCCCTCCTCTGTCCCCTCTGGTACCATGGTTACCATAATTTATTACTTATTCATGTTCTACTTCAATCCAAACAATTTAAGCTCAAATCAGACAAATTTAAGACAACTTTTAGCTTTATTTGTCAATTTTTAACACTTCACAGATTTCTCCCCTCCATATCTCGATAACTATTAGGTTTATCAAAAATATGAATAGAGCCAATTTTATCAGAAATTTTATGTACAACAACTTTCTTTATTTAAAAATGAATTATTATTTGTTTGCTTATAATTGTATTGAAACATTCTTTATAGGATTTTGCAAACAGCAGAAAAATTAACTATCTATAAAAGAAAAACTTTGTGTAGAAATATTAATGAAATCTTTGCATTCTTTCGATAACCTGAATTCTGGTTATGCTAGCAAATTAAATTTTAGGATTTTAATTTGCTAGCATAACCAGAATTCAGGTTATCGAAAGAATGCAAAGATTTCATTAATATTTCTACACAAAGTTTTTCTTTTATAGATAGTTAATTTTTCTGCTGTTTGCAAAATCCTATAAAGAATGTTTCAATAAAACTTTCTTTATGTTTATGATCTTGATAAACCTAATAGTTTTGGAGATATAGGAACATAACTGCGGAAAAAGGTTAGTCAGTGATACCCCCGCCCCCTCCACTCCCAAATCCGACGCCACAAACTTCGGGATTTTTCATGGCGTATTGTACTGAGGATAGTGAACAACCTGGGACAAAAACTGCCTATACCTTTTGGATGTTTGGGTATGTTACTAAATTTATTACACTGTAATAGTAGAGTATTTAATTCTCGACGGTAAAAACATCTACCTAACTTTGTAAAAGAAGAACACTCTATAAATGCCTGTATCGTCGAGGCTATAAAACATTTTCAGAATTTACGTACATTGAGCATTGAAGTAACATGTAAACTTGCACTTTGACAATTTAGAGCAACACATTACTTAAGTGAATATGAAATATATAACTTTTAAAGTTCGTTAGAGGCTACCCCAGCAGCATAAAATATTGGATCAACGTACAATCCACATGATCGACTCAGTGGCGCAGTGCTTACGAGTTAGGCTTGACATAGACAAACCATTCGACACAGGACACAAAGCCATTCCTTCCTTCTTCCTGCCCCGGGACACTCATTGACACATGAATAGTGTCGTTCAACAGATAGATGCACCACATTCTGCAATAATATTATTGACATGAAACTATTATAGCGAGGGTATACCTGTTTGACAGCGTCACAAAATCTGTAATGCCTGGAGTTGGATTTACAGAAGACGCAGGGAACCCTTGCTTTGAGTAGATAGTATTATGCCGTCATCATGCGTGGACGTAGAGTAATATTTGTGCATGTGCGTGATGTCATGGTAACATAACGCTAATGTTTAATGGTAGTACCTATGCCGCTATTGTATTTGCAAACATTATAGGAGAAGCGGTCGAGTTTTGTGTTCGAATATAAATCGTATAATTTTAAATATATGTCGATAGTTGCTGTGTTCACGTGCAAGTGTTTCGTATTTAGTGTTTTATTATGTCCGAATTAAATAACAAGAGAAATGTATCCGGAGATGGAAATGAATCGTCTAATGCGACGATTTATGTTTTAACATCCAATGCACTTTGAGTGAAAAAGCGTCGTGAAGAGAGAAGGGCAGATAAACCCCCAAAATTCCTAAAAGTACGTCGCATCGCGTGCGGGAATATCGACAACGAAGAAAACTGTTGACAGTGGTGCTCATCCTACAAAAATTGGTGACAGTTTAGCAATATCAGAAATTAGTAACCGGCTCAGGATTGCAAATGAACTCAGTATCCATTATAGTAATTTTAACTGTTATAGAAATGCTCAAAGACAATTTATAAAATCTTTTCGGGACAATCCGTTCGGTGTAACGTGTTCTATTTGTGATAGACTTTCGTCTCAAAACGATTTGAAAAATTCTAGTGCTGATGTTTCATTCATTTTGACAATAATTTACTCTTGCAACCTATTATATAATTTTCTCATAGAAAATTCACTTCAATCGCCTGAAATTTCACGTTAACTGACTTATTATTTACAGCAGGTTTTTTCTATTCTTTCCGTGTGTGTTTAAAATATAACATTTGCAAGCTAGGCTAAAATTTAGTTTTATGATAATTATTTCCATTTTCTCAGGAAAAACGTAGCACGGTGAACGCACAGCATTCTATTGGAGTATGCAATGCCACCGTAATAAGGAAACATCTCTTGAGGTCCGCTGGCTATATACCGGCCCAGTACATGCTTTTGTCAATGTAATTTATCTAAATATGTGTTTGTTATGTAATTAAAGTATTGAAATACCATAGTTATAAGAGCTGAAATATTTTTAGTTAAATAGAATGTTGCGCTACATGACAAGTATACGCATAGTCGAAAATTCATTCTACGCCGCAAAAAGTTTAGAAAGCAACCTTAAAGTCTAAAGTGCCTGGACTATTTTATCTCATATTTTCTCATTCTTCTTAATATTCCTATTGGTATATATACTTACTTGTGTCTTTGAAGCCAGTGTCATTTATTGTGTATATCTCTATGTATATTGTACGGTGTCTCACAAATGTAAAATAATTGAGGGACAAAAATATTTCCAAGGCCTTTTAAAGCCTCATATATTTGTTTATTTATTACTAGTTTCTCCTGAAGGCGTCTCTACACAAACACTATCACTCGATGCATATTTTGCCAACCATAGTGGCATCATCTGGAGATTAGAAAAAACGGAATGCGTGTCAAGTTTTATGCACAAATGTTTTTGTATTTGTGGCAATTACTTCAGAATTCCAATTTATTTTATTTATTTAATCATACATCATCCAACAGTACAAACAGTAGGATGGAAATCTAAACTAACTTAACCTACCTAACCAAGAAGTACAAATAGAAATTATGAAGGCGGTTAGACTACACGACACTAGATGAAATTTCTGGCTGCTAGGCAAATATGTCCAATTCACTGCAATGAGTTTCATAACTAATATACGATTCAAATGTATTGACCCCTCACTTTAACCGCGAATATCTCGGAAACGGAGGAGCAGAAAAAATTGAAAAAATGATGTGTTCATTATGAGTCTATTCTTAATTATTTGAATAATGTACATTTAACACTTTTGAAGTTCTGCTAAGGTATATTAGAAAATGTCCTACTTTTTAAGGAAATTTTGACCTTACCATTTTTAAATCCATTATGTCTTGAAAAATATTCCTACTATGTAAATAATTTTTCATAATTTCTTATTCTAAAATTTTGCAGATATTCTCAAAAATGTGACGTCATGTTTATTCGGTTATTACTTCCACATCCACGTAGTGGATTGGAAGTATAGTAATCGCAAAAAAATTTTCAAAAATTTTTATTCGTGAAATAGGTTTAGAATGTCATGAAACGTCGAGATTTTAAATTTGAGCGAAAAAAAATTTTCTGTCTGTCGGTCTGTCGGTCTGTCGGTCTGTCTGTCTGTCTGTAACTTTTTTTTGTCCGCACGTTTTCTCCGGAACGGTTTAAGATATTGACTTGAAATTTTGTACACGTATATATCATAACGAGATCTGGAACTGGATTGTTTTTTGAGGATATCCGGTGAAGGGTTGGGGGTTAAATAGGAGTAAATATGGGAAAATAAGTACAAGCTTTGTAAGAGTACAGAAACTTGAAATTCGGTGTATGTACTAGAAGTTAAGGCCTCGGATTTTTTATAATATTTTTCAACCCCCCACCACCCCTACCTCATTAATGGGGTTGATAAAATAAAGTTGAGATATTCATTTCATTTGAAATTTCATACACGTATGTACTATAACGACGTCTGGAATTAGATTATATTTTGAGATGATTTCGTTGAAGGATTGGGGGTTAATTTGGGGTAAATAGGGGAATATAAGTAAAACAAGTTGGTAAGAGTACAGAAACTTGAAATTCGATGTATGTACTAGAAGCCAAAGCGTCAGATTTTTTTATACTATTTTTCAACCCCCACCACCCCTACTCCAATATGAAAAGGGTTGATAAAATAAAATTGAGATATTCATTTGAAATTTGGTACACGTATGTATTATAACGACATCTGGAACTAGATTATAATTTGAGATGATTCCGTTGAAGGGTTGGGGGTTAAATAGGGGTAAGTAGAGGAAAAAAAGTAAAGCAAGCTGGTAAGACTACAGAAACTTGAAATTCGGTGTATGTACTAGAAGCCAAAGCGTCAGATTTTTTTTATAATATTATTCAACCCCCACCACCCCTACTTCAATATGAAAAGGGTTGATAAAATAAAATTGACATATATTCATTTGAAATTTGATACACGTATGTATTATAACGACATCTGGAACTAGATTATATTTTGAGATGATTCCGTTGAAGGGTTGGGGGTTAAATAGGGGTAAATAGGAGAAAATAAGTAAAGCAAGCTGGTAAGACTACAGGAACTTGAAATTCGGTGTATGTACTAGAAGCCAAAGTGTCAGATTGTTTTTTTTAATATCATTCAACCCCCACCACCCCTACTCCAATATGAAAAGGGTTGATAAAATAAAATTGAGATATTCATTTAAAATTTGGTACACGTATGAATTATAACGACATCTGGAACTAGATTGTACTTTGAGATGATTCCGTTGAAGGGTTGAGGGTTATTTAGGGGTAAATAGGGGGAAATAAGTAAAACAAGCTGGTATGAGTATAGAAACTTGAAATTCGGTGTATGTGCTAGAAGCCAAGGCCTCAGATTTTTCAATAATATATTTTAGCCCCCCATCACCCCTACTCCATTATTCAAAGGGTTGATAAAATAAAATTGAGATGTTTACATGAAATTTAGTACGCATATGTATTATAACGACATCTGGAACTAGATTATATTTTGAAATGATTCCGTTGAAGGGTTGGGGGTTAAATAAGAGTAAATAGGGGAAAATAAATAAAGCACGCTGGTAAGACTACAGAAACTAGAAATTCGGTGTATGTACCAGAAGCCAAGGTCTCAGATTATTTATAATATTTTTCAACCCCCACCACTCCTACTTCATTATTAAAAGGGTTAATAAAATAAAATTGAGATATTCATTTGAAATTTGGACACATGAATTATAACGACATCTGGAACTAGATTATATTTTGAGATGATTCCGTTGAAGGGTTGGGGGTTAAATAGGGGTATATAGGGGAAAATAAGTAAAGCAAGCTGATAAAAGTACGGAAATTTGGGATTTGGTGTATCTCCCCACCAACCCCACTCCCTTATTAAAACAGTTGATAAAATTAAATTTAAATTTTCACTTGAAATTTGGTACATTTATGTATTATAACTATATCTGAAACTAGATTATATTTTGATATGATTGCGTTGAAGGAGTGGGGGTAAGTAGAGGTAAATAGGGAAAAATAAGTAAAGCAAGCTGGTAAGAGTACTGCAACTTGAAATTAGGTGTCTGTGTCCTAGAAGCCAAGGCCTCAGATTTTCTGATAATATTTTCCAATCCTTCCACTACCATTACCACATTATTAAAGGGGTTGATAAAATAAAATTGAGATATTCACTTGTAATTTGGTAGACGTATGTATTATAACGACATCTGGAACTAGATTATATTTTGGGATGATTCCGTAGAAGAGTTGGGGTTAATAGAAGTAACTAGCAGAAAATAAGTAAATCAAGCTGGTAAGAGTACAGAAATTTGGGATTCGGTGTATATACTAGAAACCAAGGCCTCACAGATTTCTTTCTAATGTTCTTCAAACTCCACCACCTCCCCTTCATTATTAATAGGATTGATAACATCAAATTGGGATATTCACTTGAAAGTTAGTACACGTATGTATTGTAGTGACATCCTACTGAGATAACTCTATTGAAGGGGTGGGAGGTGGTAGATTGTGAATAGTGGAAAATAAGTAGGGGAAACTAGAAACTTCATTTTTAACGCATATGGTAGAAACCAACGCCTCAAACTTTTCTATGACATCTGCCCCAAATATTATTAAAATTCTGTGACCAATAATTTCCACATACTAGTGCAAATTTAGTCAAGATGTTTCCTTTAAAGTAACTTGGATGAAGAATCTGGATGTGGCAGTAGTGATTCCTTAGGCAGCGGTTTTTTTCAATGTAATTAAAAAATGTTATTATGTAAAATGTAAGCATTTTCAGAAAAAATATTTGGTATATATCAAACATTAATTTAATTATCAAACGTAATAGATAATATTAGTGCAAACTTGGAATGATATTATCCTTTACGCTTGATAACTAAATTAATATTTGATATATACTAATTCTTTTTTCTAAGAATGTTTACATTTTACAAAAAAAACAACTATTTTAACAAAGATTTTTTAAATACATTGATAACTAACCGAATAAACATGACGTCACGTTTTTGAGAATAAATGCAAAACTTTAGAGCAAAAATTTCAGAAAAAATTTCCTCCTACAAAAAATGTGCTTTATCGATGTCTAAAATATTATTTGCGTAGTGTGCATATTTTCCAAGATATAATGGGTTAAAAACTGGTATGGTCAAAATTTCTTTAAAAAGTAGGACATTTTTCAATATAACTTAGCAGAAGTTCAAAAGTGTCCAATGTACATTATTTAAATTTCAGCGATTGATTTAGGATAGACTCATAATAAACACGTAATTTTTTTTTTAATTCTGTTCCTCCGTTTCTGAGATATGCGCACTTAAAGGGAGGGGTCAATACATTTGAATCGTATATTAGTACAAATATTAAAGAGAAGAGAAAACTTTAATACGTTAGATCTAGGAGTGGATAAATAAAAGCTATGAGAATGACGAGAATTAATCTGTGGGACGTAAAAGTTCAGTCGGCTTAATATTTCACTACAATCTATTTTATTATGCATAATTTGATCTAGAAAACGCAAAGCAAAGAACTCACGCCTCTTTGGAAGACTGGTAATATTCAAATTCTTCAAGTAATTGATTTTTTTTCAGTTTTCCAGTTTAAAAATTTCAGGAAGCGGCGCTGAATATTTTCCAATTTATCATTATGAGTATTATACCCAGATTGCCAGACAAGTGAAGCATATTCCAGCTTAGATCCAGAGAAAGCAAAACAAAGCATCTTTAGGGTTTTGGCATCATCAAAATCATGGCTGTTACGCAAAATGAAGTTTAACATTCTGTATGCATGCGAAATTACAGCATCAATATGGTTAGTGAAAGTTAATTTATTATCAAAAGTTACACCTAGATCCTTGAACGTAGATGGTTTGTTCAGCGTGTCGCCATTAACTATATAATTATATATAATTGGGGACTTGGTTGTATAACTCATAACGTTGCACTTGCCAATATTTAGGTGAAGATCATTTTATCGCACCAAACCGATGACTTAGTTAAGTTGTTTTGTAGTCTTTCGCAGTCATTAAAATCATTAATACTATGCAACATCTTGACGTCATCGGCATATATTAAGAAATATACGTCTAAGTGATCACTAATGTTAATAAAAATATTAAAGAAAAGGGGTCCAAGTATTGATCCCTGGGGGACTCCTGACGTGGCTCTTTATTTAACAGATTTATATCCATTATAAGATACTAATTAAACTCTATCAGTCAAGCAACTCTTAAGAAATTGAAGTAAACCGTCAGATAATCCGAAATGTCAAGTTTACAGAGAAGTTTCCTATGGGTCAGTCTGTCAAACGCCTTAGAAAAGTTAGTATAGACTGAGTCTATCTGTATGTGAGAATCAATTGATTCAGCAATGTACTGAGTAGTGCAGATTAAGTTCGTTACGGTGGAGCGACCTTTCATAAAACCGTGTTGTTGAGTAGATATTTTCAGTTGAACATGTGCATAAATGTTGTCATGCAGTAGGATTTCGAAAGCTTTACCAAAGCAAAAGCTTTTATTTGCGCTAAGTATATTTTTAGGGCGATAGGTGAAATCATTCTAGCTAGTTAAGGAGCTAATTCAATAGGTAAAAATAGTTCTTAGAAACATCTGCTGGAATTTCTTTATAAGCGAGGTACGATCCTCTATGATGGCGCCTAAATCGTAGCTTTCTAACTTGTAATATAGGTCTTACCAAGTTAATAACTATCTAATTATCGTTATTATTAGTGAAAGACTAAGAAATTAATCTTCATAAAATTTATTCGTCAATACTTTGATTTTTATAATACTTAGGAACTTCAATATTTACAACTTTAAAACATGTAAAAAATAATGAGGTAGTACTCATAACTTAATATAAGAGATCCAAAATTAATTATTACTAAATAATAAATTATATTTACAATATATTACAAGTTTCACTATACTAATTTGACTGTAATGATAGTTACCAATAACTATTATTACGTCAAATAAATTCAAGAACCAAAATAATTTAATACTTTACAAATTTTTCATAAATTCATTTTATACAACATACGGTCTATATAGAGATTCACTTTCGTGCATTTTTCTTATTTCATTTTGGTTATTTTCGATAATAGGAACTGGAGTTTCTGTACTTTCTTGGCTTGATATGGAAGGACATGATTTGAAATTATTCTGAGAAGAATTTGAGGTTTGTGCTGGTTTGCTTGAATCTCCTTCTTTTGAAGACTTTGCTTCCTGGTGAGCTTTTTTACTTCTTTTCCATTTCATACGTCTGTTCTGAAACCATATTTTTACCTGGAACCAAAATAATGATTTTCTTATTTTCAAATTAATTTAATGAACATGGTAACGTCATTAAATAAAATAAAGTTTTTCGTTGAGAGCCAGTTAATGTATATATGTATTATAATAATATAATAATAATATCGTTTATTCCAGTCGACTATGTTACATAGTATAGGAAAAGTCAGCAAAATACAGATTAAAAATAAGTACATATTATAAAATTTCGTAATAACACAAATATCTAAAACATCAATAACACAATAACAATAAAAATTACTCAAATACAGTTTAATAAAATTAAATAACGCATAGAACGACCCAATTGAGTAAAATCTAGCTACGTACTAATAGCGAGACCAAAAGTATGTTACTACGTATTATGTAAAAAATTGTGATCAGTAATTTAAGAACTCAGAAATACTATAAAAAGCATTATTCAGTAAGAACATTTGCAATTTATTTTTAAATAGCTTAATATTCATTATATCTTTTAGATCCTGGGATAATTTGTTATACAATTTTACTCCTATATAATTAGGACTTTTTTCATATAATGACAGACTATGTCCTGGAATTGATAATAACGATCCTGATCTTGTTTCATAATTGTGATAGTTACTATTCATGGTAAACTCATTTATATTATATTTTACGTGTAGTAGTAATTCGTAAATAAAAATAGATGGCAATGTTAAGAGTTTTAGCTTTTTGAAATACTGTTTGCATATACCTACCATAATTCTAAGTGCTCTTTTTTGGATTTTGAAAACTCTATTTATATGACTAGATGAGCCCCAAAACAATATACCATAACGCAAGCGTGACACAAAATGAGCATAATAAAATGACATCCAAGTTGGCTCGTTGCTAATATTTTTTAGCCTTTGTAGTGCGTAACAAAATGATCAAAGTCTTCTACAAAGATTTTCAGTATGTATGTCCCAACTTAATATATTGTCTATGTGCAAACCAAGAAATTTTGTAGTTTGAACTTGAGCTATCGACTTACTTCCAATTCTTAACCAATAACTCTCATTAATTGTCGATGTACGAGGTGTAAAATTTATAAATGCTGTTTTAGAAGTATTCAGACACAGTTTATTTTTGGTGAACCAACTGTTAAAATTAATAATAATTCGTTGCATCTCATCGATTGTATCTGTAATAGACGATTCATCACACAAGAAGGTGTTATCATCAGCGAACATAGTTAGTCTATTTTCACAGTTCTCTATATAAGGCAGATCATTTACGAAGATTAAAAACATTAAATTCCCCAAAATGGACCCTTGTGGAACACCAATACTTACTTTAACTTCTTTGGAACGAACGTCATTTACATCCACAACTTGCTTCCTATTGTAAAGATATGAAGTTAACCAGTCACATACCTTTCCCCTAAGACCATAACTTTGGAGTTTATCCTTAAGCAAGTCATGGTTGACCAGGTCAAATGCCTTGCTTAAGTCCATAAATAAACCAAAACATTTTTTCCCATCATTTAAAGATGTGTATAATTTGTCAATGAATCGTAATATAGCTGACTGTGTATTTCTATTTTTTCTGAAACCGTGTTGTGCGTTATGCAATATGCTATTATCTGTTAAAAATTTAACGATTTGGTCAAACACTATTTTTTCCAGTACCTTAGAAATCGAACTGAGTAAAGAAATGGGACGATAATTCTCAATATTATCTTTATCTCCTTTTTTATGCAATGGGATGACTCGAGCTGTTTTAAATATATCTGGAAAAATACCCTGTTCTAAAGAAATATGAATAAGATAAGTTAAAGGATATGTAATATAGTTTATTGCCACTTTTAGAAGTTTACAAGAAATTAAATCAATTCCCGTCGAATTTGAATTTTTTAAATTCATAATTGCATTAAAAACAGTGTTTTCAGATACAGGACCTAAAAACATACTATGAGTTGTTTGCTTTATCGAAAAAATTATGTTATCATTAATTTTATTCTGATTTATACCTACCTTATAAGGAATTTCAGCAAAATAATCTACAAATGAGTTTGCCATGATTTCATGATTTGTTATTTTAGCATTGTTTAAAATAATATGGGGTATTTCGCTAGAGTTTTTATTTTTGTTTATGTTGTTATTAATAATTCTCCAAACAGTTTTGCTTTTGTTACTGGATTCCTGATATAGCCCATCATTATACATTTTCTTAGCAGCTATGA
Source organism: Stenurella melanura (assembly GCA_963583905.1). Classification (NCBI taxonomy): domain Eukaryota; kingdom Metazoa; phylum Arthropoda; class Insecta; order Coleoptera; family Cerambycidae; genus Stenurella; species Stenurella melanura. The sequence goes on from OY757310.1 coordinate 90,098,260, forward strand.
TGACTTTTTTGTAAATATTCTTGTATTTTTTATAGTAATCTGAGGCATACTGGCTTTTCGTTAAACGCACATTTTGGTGCAGTTGTAGATTTAAAATTATGAAGTACTGAGATTGGTACAATTTTACCTCCACAACCACGTAGTGGTTAAAAAAAATCGGTAAAGGTATTTACACAAAACTTCCCTCGTTATTTGTGCTTGGCGGTCACTCTAAAAAATTATTAATTACGAAATGACATTGAGAATTATAATCGGAATATAGTTATTGCTATTATTCCAAAAAAAACCTGATAACTTTTGGTCAAAAAAATATACAGAGTGCTCATCCAACAGCAAAAGTTCAATACTAAATAACAGGTGCCAAATATGGAAGGCTTGCGCAAATACCTTTAAAAAGGTCCACCATGACTGAATTATTTCTTGGGATGACATTATTCAATAAAAGTATAATAGGTGCATATGCCAAATATTATTGCCATCTGTCACATTTTCAATCCCACATTCACGTAATGGAGTGGAAGTATCGTGGTGGTTAAAAAATAGAATTTTTTTTGAAATTTTTAAAAAATGTTGGTGAAAATTTTCAACATTTTTTTTCTGAAATAAGTTTAGAATGTCATGAAACGTAAAAATTTTAAATTTGAGCAAAAAAAAATTTTTCCATCTATTCTAGTGTTAAATTTTTTTCCAAAATGGTGAAAAGATGTTGCAAATTTTTTTTCCGAAATAGGTTTGAAATGTCATGAAACGTAGAAATTTTAAATTTGAGCAAAAAGAATATTTCGTCTATCCTATGTGTAGTGATAAATAGATTACCTAAACATGTTTTCAAATTTTTTTGTTTTATTTTTCAAAAACATTTTTAAATTTGTTTGAATAATTTTAGAATGCCATGGAAACATGGAAATTTTAAATCTGAACAAAGGAAAAAAAATCGGTTTATTTTAGTGGTAAAAAATTTTTCAAAAACGTTGGTAACAAAAAATTTAAAAAAAAAAAATTTTTTGAAATAGGTTTAGAATGCCATGAAACTTGAAAATTTTAAATTTGAACAAAGAAAAAAAAATCCGTTTATTTTAGTGGTAAAAAATGTTGGTAACAAAAAATTTCAATTTTTTTTTTTATAGGTTTAGAATTCCATGAAACGTGAAACTTTTAAATTTGAACAAAGAAAAATAATTTTCCATTTATTTTAGTGGTAAAAAATTTTTCAAAAATCTTGTTGAAAAAAATGCTCAAAATTTTTTTTTCTGAAATAGGTTTAGCGTGTCATGAAACGTGGAAATTTTAAATTTGAGGAAAAATTTGTTTTCATTATTTATTCAATTTAGACGGTCCACCCTGTATATTTTCCACTGAAAGTTCTACCATTTCTTCGCTGACAGTAGCGTCAACTACCTACCAAATTTAACTGCTCTCCGTCAAGTAGTTTTTTAGTTAATACACCAACAGACAGACAGACAGACAGACAGACTGGCGGAATTGAAAAACCTATTTTTTCGTAATCTACGTAATCTGAAACATCAGAATCCGAAAAAACCTAGGAGGGTGATTTTTTTTCGAATACAATACTTGCCTTCGGTATGCGAGGGAAGTAAAAATGAATTCAGATGGAAAAAAAATGTTTTGCACAAATTTAAAATTTTCACGTTTCATGACATTCTAAACCTATTTCAGAAAAGAAATGTTGAAAATTTTTTTGACCATTTTTGAAAAAATTTAAAAAAAAAAAATTAACCACCACTATACTTCCACTCCATTACGTGAATGTCGGATTGAAAATGTGACAGATGGCAATAATATTTGGCATATGCACCTATTATACTTTTATTGAAGAATGTACATCCCATGGTCATCCCAAGAAATAATTCATTCATGGTGGACATTTGTAAAGGTATTTGCACAAGCCTTCCATATTTGACACCTGTTATTTAGTATTGAACTTTTGCTGTTGGATGAGCACTCTGTGTATTTTTTTGACCAAAAGTTATCAGGTTTTATTTGTAATAATAGCAATAACTATATTCCGATTACTATTCTCAATGTCATTTTTTAGAGTGACCGCCATGCACAAATGATGAGGGAAGTTCTGTGTAAATTCCTTTACCGATTTTTTTTCCCTTGAAATCAGTCTAGAATGTCATGAAACGTCGAGATTTTAAATTTGATTGAAGAAAATTAAATGTCTGTCTGACGGTCTGTAACTTTATTGTGAACACGATTACTTAAACGATTTAAGACATTGTCTTGAAATTTGGCACAAGCATGTATTGTAACGAAATCAGGAAATATATTATATTTTGAGCTTATTCCGTTGAAAGATTAGTGAGTAAATATAGGTAAATATATAAATCAAGCTATTAAGAGGCGAGAAACTCTGAATTTGGAGTATATACTAGATACTCAAATTTTTTTAATAACATCTGCCACCCTACACCACCACTCTCACTCCATTATTAAAGGGATTAACAAAATAGAATGAAGATATTGACTTGAAATTTGGTAAACGTATGAATTGTAACGATATCTGGAACTAGATTATATTTTGAGCTTTTGCTGTTGAGTGGTTGAAGATAAGCAGGAGTAAACAAGTAAAACCTATAAGAGTCCAGAAAGTTGGGATGTGGTGTATATTCTAGAAGCCAAGGTCTCTAATTTTTTTATGACATACCACCCCCACTCCGGTATAAAGGAGTTAACAATATTAAATGATTTAGTGTGTGTGCGAGAACGAAAGTTCTCAAAAAAATTTATTGTCGTTAGCCACCCCCATTAAACGTCGATCCATTGGGCACTCCAGAAGGTGTTGAAGTGCTTTTAGATATTATATTATTAAAATTCTGTGACCAATTATTTCTACATATTGAAGTGCAAATATAGTATAAAGATGTTTCTGCTTAAACAAACTAGATGTGGAAGTAACGATTTTTTAGGCAGCTGTTAGTTCTTGAAAGTCATGTCCTACCTCAATTTAAAAATAGGACATTTTCATGTAATTTAAGTCTAATAATTAATACTATTTCAAGATCGAAATGTCAATAAAGTATTAAGTACATAAACAAAGATAACCTTGACGGTTTGACCCCTTCCTATATAATATTATTTTGTACTAAAAAGATCAAAGCCAAGAGAATACTACGTGCCTATACCGGGTGCCCATGACACCAGGTACACCCCCACCTGTTTCTTTATTACTTCCACATCCATGAAATGAAGTGGAAGTATAGCAATCGCAAAAAAAATGTCATTTTTTATTGAAGTAGGTTTAGAATGCCATGAAACGTCGAGCGAAAAAAAATTCTGTCGGCCGGGGTCTGTCTGTAACTTTTATTGTCCGCACGTTTTCTCTGGAACGGTCTAGGATATTGACTTGAAATTTTATACACGTATGTATTATAATGAGATCTGGAACTGGATTATTTCTGAATATATTTGGTGAGGGTTTGGGGGGGAAATAGGGTTAAATAAGGGAAAATGAGTAAAGCAAGCTGGTAAGAGTACAGAAACTTGAGATTCGGTGTATATACTAGAAGCCAAGGCCTCAATTTTTTTTATAATATTTTACATCTCTCCACCACCCCCACTCCATTATTAAAGGGGTTGATAAATTAAAATTGAGATATTCACTTGAAATGTGGAACGCATATATATTATAACGACATCTGGAACTAGATTATATTTTGAAATTATCCTATTGAAAAGGTGGGGGGTTAAATAGCGATAAATAGACGAGAATAAGTAAAGCAAGCTGGTAAGAGTACAGAAACTTGGGATTTGGGGTAAGTACTGGAAGCCAAGTCCTCAGATTTTCCTATTATTTCTCAACTCTCCCACCACCATTATTAAAGGGGTTCACACAATAAAATTGAGATATTCACTTGAAATTTGGTACATGTATGTATTATAACCACATATGTAATTAGATTATATTTTGTGATGATTCCGGTGAAGAGTTCGGGGATAAGTAGGGGTAAATAGAGGAAAATAAGTAAAGCAAGCTGGTAAAGAGTACAGAAACTTGGATTGGGTGTAAATACTAGAAGCCAAAGCCTCATATTTTTTATAACATTTTTCAACCCCTCCGTCCCCATTATTAAAGTGGCTGATAAAATTAAATTGAGATATCCACATGAAATTTGGTACACGTATGTATTATAACGACATCTGGAACTAGATTATATTTTGAGATGATTCCGTTGAAGGGGTGGTCGAGTAACTAGAGGTAAATAGGGGGAAATGAGTAAAGCAAGCTGGTAAGAGTACAGAAACTTGAGACTTGATGAATATACTAGGAGCCAGGATCTCAGATTCCTTTATCATATTTTTCAAATCCCCCATCACCTCCACTCCATTAATAAAGGGGTTGATAAAATAAAATTGAGATATTCACTTGAAATTTGGTATACGTTAGTATGTAATATATTGAGATTTGATTAAAATGATTCAGCTGAAGGGGTGGGTGGGGGGTGTAAACTGGAGAAAATAAGTAGAGAAAGCTAACAAGATTCCAGGAACTTCATTTTTGACGTACTTATATACTAAGAACCAACGTCTCAAATTTTTTTATGACATCTGCCCAAGTATTATTAAAATTCTATGACAATTATTTCCACATATCAGAGGGCATTTATAATCAAGACGTTTTCTGTTAATCAGACCAAAAGAAGAACTTCCGGTTCAACCGAAAGTACTAAGTACAAACTCGTTTATTTTAAATTGCATTCTGCATGTTTCTTAATCTTATCTGATAGAGGTTGGAATTATCTTTACAATATTTTTTCAAATCCAAAATCCAGTCAGAAATGACCCAGAAAAATAAAATTTTATAAAATTACTCAGTGGTCATGAAAATCATATTTAACTTCCTACTACTCAATAAATACTTATAGTATTTAGCCAAAAGGCAATTTCAAACATTTTTCACTTAACGCCAGTTACTGTTTTGGCAACTTAATTAATTTATGACGTTTTTTAAAATAAGTATTTTATTAAAAATAACGGCCCAAAACTCCCTTTTCTTAAACGACACCCAGTACATTTTTTACATGCTTTCAATAGAGCTTTAAATTAGCTCTCCAACGTAAATTCAAAATTTAAATTCGATCCATAAATAAATGCGAAGTTACAGTTTGAAGTTGGAGATGCTACAATGAAGATTTAGCATTTTTTCCGGTCACTAAATATTACATGCTTGAATTTTTCAGAATAAGTATTTTTGTTGGTGCAGAATACGATAAAAAATCGAAAAAATTGTTCGAAATTCGGTTTTTGGCCAATAACTCAAAAAGCTAATACTACTAGGCGAAAGGGGGGGAAATTTCACATCAGAAACGTATATGAAGTTTTCTTGCACGATCGAAATATGTAGGCTCCAGATTTTTTTGTTTAATACACGAGAATGAAACGTGGCGACACATAAGTACGGCTCGCGAAGCGTGCGTGGTCTGGGACGTGCCACACTAAATCTGTTGTAACTTTTGAACTAATTAATGAAATTGAGCCCAACAACGCTTAAATGAAACGAGGAACATGTGGCTATTGGATCATCATATTTTCAAATATAAAATGATTGTATGTATGAATAGTACACATATAAAGTCGGAACATAAAGAGATTTCCGATCAAATCGGTAAAGGCTCTACCATACAATTTTTAAGATAAAAATTTGAAACTTTTACATATTACTCTTGACGTAGTGTATAAAAAGATCCGATGGATAGGTATACCACATAATATTTTTAATTAAAGTTATCAACGTCTATTTTACTCCTAGTTTCACGAATTTTGGAGCAAAGAAAAATGTGTCTTTTACCTAAAAAGCATAAAGTCATACAAAAAAATAAGATTTGCACTTTGTTATTACACTTTGACAGCTAGCTGACAGCCTGTTGAGAGCTGCCAATTGTCGAATTATTGTATTCGCATTATACATGAACTGAGTTACCTAAGCAGCATAAACTCGTCGTATCATAAAAATAATATTTGCACTTTTTTAAGGCACTTTGACAGCTAATTGACAGTTGTCACGTGTCAACTTAGACAATCTGACATCGGATTTGAATTTAGCAACCTAAAGAACATAAACTTAGACATTAAAATCGAAAAATAAGTCATTTAAAAATCTATAAAGACTGCATGAATAAATAAATCTGTGATGGAGCTTTGGAGCTTTCAAGCTCCGTAGCAGCCAAAGTATTGATTTTCGAGCTTTGTGCCCATTGAGACTTTTGCATGGGATGACGAAACCTAAAAAATATCCAAAATTCAGACGATTTGACCAAAACCCAATTTGCATAAGATTATTGCGGGGTCCTTTAGTGTAGCGCGTCCTAGAACGCGCACGCTTCGCGGGCCGTACTTATGTGTCGCCACGTTCCACTCTATAAACAAAAAAATCTGGATCCTACATTTTGATCGTATAAAAAAACTTCATATATGTTTTTGACGTGAAATTTCCCCCTCTATCGCCTAGTGCTATTAGTTTTTTTATACATATTTTTTATTTTTCGAGTTATTGGCCAAAAACCGAATTTCGGCCAACATTTTCGATTAGTGACGCCTTAAAACCCCTGTCGACTGGGCCAATAATTTTCCTGAAAAGCTGTTTTTGACATAATTTTGATTTCGAAAAAATCGTTGTAAACTTAATTCAAACCTCTATCAAATAAGATCAAGAAATATATAAAATGTTTAAAATAAAAAAGTTAGTAGTACTTCCGATTAAACCTAAAGTGAATTTTTTGATCTGGTTATGTCAAAGATATTATTTCTATATCAAGTATCCTGTAACCTAATTTCAATTAGCGTGCCTGATTTCGTAGAAGCCCGGTATACATTTGGTTTGTAAACTACTGTAAGGCTTTTGGCAATATTGTATGAAACAAACTGTGGTCTATGTTATTGGAGAAAACATTGATTTGATGAAAGTCGACATCGCTATCCCTTATAAGTGCAAAGTTGGCAAGAACATCACAGACAGGGTTGTATTCTATCGTCAATTTTCTTTAGCATCTATAATGATGATATATGTATACTGGACGACTAGCAGGATGAAGTAGCTGCAGGCGAAAGTAAGATTTCTAATTTGAGATTTACAGATGATACCTATTTGCAACAAGCGAGGATGAGCCCATACGATTGCTGGACAACCCTTTAACAATAAACTCTGATTGTAGTTTAGGTGTCAATTGTAATAAAACAAATATTATAACTGAAAACGGTTGTAAATAAGATGGTATACTTTAAAGCTCTTATAGAAAATACCAGCAACTATGAATTGAGATTCGATGATATATACAGATGACAAAGTAGGCAACTTGTCGATTGAGCAAAATTTGGCGTAACAAATATATCACGAAACGCACAAAGGTTGGGCTTGTTAAAACTGTTTTCTACATGTTTATTAACGCCTCTGAAACATAGGCTGGTAGTGAGGTAAATCGAGCGTATTGATGGTTTCAAGATGTGGACCTGAAGACTTTTATTATAAATTTCCCGAAAAGTCCATCGCACTCCGCTCGATCCTCCAAGAAATAAGTTCCCAAACTGACTCTCAACATCGTGTTCTTCCGAAACCTCTCGTATTTTCGCACGTGAAGACGACGCCCTCCAGAAGTTTGGGTTAATGTCACCAAGGAACTGATGGAAGAGTCGATCGACAGCTGCGACAGGTTGTGTGATACTGTCAGACGTGCCATACTGCAAAGGAAGTCCAACTAGAATATTGCATTTTTTCTCTTCGACATTGACATACCTACCTTAGCTTGTACTTGTACTGCACTTAATAAAATTGACCACAGATTTACCTCTTGAGGTTGATCGATATACTTAAGAAATACATGTAGTATTATAATTACTAAACACAGCTTTTAAGTCCCCGTTTCATTTTTCTTAATAAATAAATTCATATTGTCTGCAGTGATTACCTTTCAGGAAAACCTGTATAAAAATAATATTTTACTTCAATCTTAATTTTTTATTCAATATTTATTTCTCTAGTTCTATTACAGTTATAATAACAGAATTTATAAAACTCTTACTTGGTTACCCAAGTGTAGTTTTCATTGATTGTTAAGTAGATTGAATCAAAACTGTTTTCTTGCTCCTAAGAGTTATGGGCGAGTTAAGAACAACTTCAAACAAACAGACAGAAGTCATATTTTAGGATTGCGATGACTAACTGCACAAAATGTGACGTCTATTTATCACATCTCCGGATTTTAATCCAATATGGATCTTGATTTTAATTTAATGTGAAAATAGAATAATATTTACTATAATATATTAATGTCTACATAATGAATTATGACTTTATGCTGGTGCAATAATTGATTATATGTGGTATATTATTATCAAATTGTAATATTTGTTATTACAATAGAAACAGCTTTCCATATCCATGTCATTTATTAAAACGTTTTTTGTCTTCTATTGAATTGACGTAATGGACCAACCAATTTAGCCTGTGATTTATGAAAACTGGAATTAATTGCAAAATATTTCAAACTTTGATGAAAGTTATATGTTCACGCAAGAACAAAATATAAAATATTGCCCCCATCTACGATGGCGGCAAAATTGTTTAAATTGCAAAAAATAAATCCGATTTTTGCCACGGTATATATCTCGGAAACGGGAGCTCTCTCAAATTAGTGCATAACGCCATTCGATTTCGCGTTCGATTTACTACAAAAGAGGATTTCTCGAGCCTCCGCGGTAGCTCGTTTTCGAGCAACGGGTCCCGAAGTGGGCTCGTGTCGCTCGAGAAGGAAGATTCTCGAACTTCCCACTTTAACGACCCATACCTGCCGTACCCGGCTCAAATTTAATTTGCAATCGATTTAGCTGAAATAAAAGGGGGTCAATTTTGTCTCAAAAAAGTTACGGCGCTTTAAGCGGGGAAATATCGAAATCGCGTTAATTACTTCCCACGCATACCGAAGGGAAGTATTGTATTCGAGAAAAAATCACCCTCCGAGATATTTTGGATTTTCACGTTTCAGATCATGTAGATTACGAAAATATAGGTTTTTCAATTCCGTCAGTCTGTCTGTCTGTCAGTGCATTAACTAAAAAAAACTACAGTCAAATTTGGTAGGTAGTTAACGCTACTGTCGGCGAAGAAATGGTTAAACTTTCACTGGAAAATGTACAGAGTGGACTGTCTAAAGGGAATAAACAATGAAAAAAATTGTCTGCTCAAATTTAAAATGTCCACGTTTCATGCCATTCTAAATCTATTAAAACCAAAACTTAAAAATAAAATTTTTTACCAACATTACTGAAAAATTTTTACCACTAGAATAGATGCAAAAAGAATGTCTGCTCAAATTTAAAATTACCACGTTTCGTGGCATTCTAAACATATTTCAAAAAAAAAAAATTGAAAATATTTTTTAAAAAAATTTGTAGTCTTTTTTTACCACTACTGTAATAGAATAGACGGAAACATTTTTTTTCCTCAAATTTAAAATTTCCACGTTTCATGACACTCTAAGCCTATTTCAGAAAAAGAAAATTAGACATTTTTTTTCTAACATTCTTGGATAATTTTTACCACTAGAATAAATGGGAAAAAACGTGTTTGCTCAAATTTAAAATTTCCACGTTTCACAGCATTCTAAACCTATAAAAAAAATAAAAAAATTTTGGAAAAAATCTAATTTTATTTTTACCCCCACTATAGAATTGATGAAAACAATTTTTTTCGCTCTAATTAAAAATTTCCACGTTTCATTACATTCTAAGACTATTCCAAAATTTTTTTTAAATAAAGAAAAATAAAAAATGTGCAAGTTTTTGCCCACTACAAAATACAAAATAGATGACGGAAAAAAACTGTTTTTGCTCAAATTTAAAATGTCCACGTTTCATGACATTCTAAACCTATTTCAAGAAAATATTTTTACCACTACTATAGAATAGATGATGAAACATTTGTTACCAATAGAATACATGAAAAAAATTTTGTTTGCTCAAATTTATTTCCACGTTTCATAACATTCTAAATCTATATAAAAAAAATGAAATATTTTAACCACTGCTATACTTCCACTCCATTACGTGAATGTGAAACTGAAAATGTGACTGATGGCAATAATATCTGTCATATGCACCTACGAGTGCACCTATTACGGTTTTATTGAAAAATGTACAGGGTGGTCATCCCAAGAAATAATTCAACCATAGTGGGCATTTGCAAAAAATATTTGCGCAAACCTTCCATATTTGGCACCTGTTATTTAGTATTGAATTTTTGCTTCGAATGAACACTGTATGGATATTTTTGATCAAAAGTTGTCAGATTTTCTTTGTAATAATAGTGATAACTATATATTGTCTGTAATTGTTTAATTGTGGCATATTCAGATTTTCTTACTTTTTATTGGGTATTTTGCCACTAAAAAATATTTAAAAATTTTAATGAAAAAACCTCTGCGCCAAACGGATCAGACAGAGGTTGGTTCTTGAGTACTTGACTGTTTCAAAAAGTCTCACACCTAAAAATATATAAACTAGAACAATGTTATAAACTAAAAACTGAAAATCAAAGCTATAGGTAGTTAACGTAGTTAAGTGATAACTATATTCCGATTATTACTGTCATTTCGTAATTAATAATTTTTTAGAGTGACCGCGATGCACAAATAAAGAGGGAAGTTCTGTGTAAATACCTTTACCGGCTTTTTTAAATGTGAACAAATTTGTGAGAAAGTTAAAGTGATGGCAAAAATCTGAAGAAATTCAGACGTATACAGGAAGGCAAGTGAAGTCGAATGGCGTAAACCGCAGCTCGATATCTTCTTTCGTTCTCGAGACAGGGCCCCCGGAAGCGCGAAAAAAATCCGACCCTTACCTTCCGGTGATTTCGAGGGGTAAAATCTCGGAAACTAGGGCATTCGATTTCTCGTTCAATTTTCCACAACAAATCGTATTATTGAGCCTTTGTGAGCCTTAGTTTGGGCGACATGGCCGTCGAAGCTGGGCCGTGTCGCTCGAGAAGCGAAATCATCCGTCCATATCTAGCGTCTGGAGCGGCGTGAAGTATTCGCGCCCGACATCATCAGATTGGAAATTTAATTAGCAATCGATATAGTCCAAAAAGGGAAAAATTTTGTCTAGAAAAAGTTAAAGCAGTTTATGTGGAGAGGTGTCGAATTACTTATATTTTGCAATTTAAACAATGTTGCCGTCTTCGTAGGAGGGGGTAAAATTTTATATTTTTTTGCATTAACATACAGCTGTCATTAAAGTTTGAAATGTTTTGTAATTAATTCCAGTTTGTTGTTTAAAATGACTGGCCTATAAATGGTTCAAAAGCTCAAAATTGTACATACAATAGTGGGAGACTTGTGATTTCCTGAGTTCGAAAGTACACAAGATCATTTGGTTAATTTGATTGGAAGAGTGTTTGCTTCAAATGTGGAGAATTGTTTGGAAAGTGTAAATAAATAATACATTTTGTGTGCAGTGAAAGAAAAGTGTAAGAAATCAGCCCAAGAAAAGAAAATAAACCAGCAGTCACAAGACAATACGTCACAAAAAGCTAAGCTAGATAATCAAATATAAATATATAAAAAAATATTGGGTGTTCAATTTAAAAACTTCAAGTATTAGCTTGCCACACCTGTCTGAAATACCCTATAGATTTAAAAACAATTTTAAAATATGCGGTTCGAGATCTCATACAAGATATTTTCAAATTTCGAACGGAGAGGAGAGATGATACATTAACCGCCCACATACTACTGACTCACCCTGTATATTCAAAGTATTAAAAACGAGTACGGACACACTTAAGTGAAACACGCTGTATGTAACATGTAGTTACATGATTTGAATTTCAACGCATTCCATTCCATTTTGAAACATGCGGGACTAATATTTATGTCTAGCTCATAAGAATTCATTTCTTTAAAAAGTAGGGAATAGTGATAATAATAATAATAATAATAATAATAATAATAATAATAGTCAACGTCAAAGAAACTTACTTGTGTCTCCGTTAACATGAGACTAGTGGCTACCTCAAATCTCTTCGGCCTAGATAAGTATTTGTTTTGTCTAAATTGTTTCTCTAATTCTAAAAGTTGTTGAGACGTAAAGGCGGTTCTTGGTCTTCTAGTTTTTCCCAGAAGCGCGTGGCCTGGTCCGCAACCTGTAACAAATTAATTTGTTATAATATTTAAAATAGCATACTTTTATATTTACATTAGTCATTATCACTTAGTGGAGATCAAATTAAGAATATAATGTTATATGGTTAAAATGTATTAATTTTACACCCTGGTAAGTTAGGAAAAAATTGCTCTCCTCCGTGTTGATCCGCTTAACTATGAGCGATTGAAATTTCAAGGGTATTTTTTATTTTCACTTTTGGGCTATTTGACACGAAGATTTAGTTTAGTTAAGGAATAGTTTCACTCGCGTTAGTTAAAATAAATGTAATTTTGCCTTATATATCTTAAACATGCAAACATTTTATTTTTCAAATTGAACCGCCTTCAAAAAATGTTCACTAAAAAAACAGTATTTCACTATCATTCGGATAATTGAACTTTATTACCTAATATCGATTTTAAGGTCGGATACAAATTCATTCGATTTTGTTATTTGTTCAGCGGCCAAAAATTCGATATAAGGCTCACCGAATGACGCTGAAATTTTGTTTCATAATTCATTTTTAGTGATCACTATTCCTTAAAAACGGTTCAATTTAAACTAAAAAAATGTTCACCATTTTGTGGCCCAATTTCATGCAAGTTACAAATGTTATGCAAATATGATAGTCCTATTGGACACGCTATATTAACATCAGATTCGATATCAGCTACTTCGAAAATATCTGACTATTTAACTACAACCGGCTCGTCCGCGATAATACCGCACACTCTCAAATAATTAGTATCTCTTTTCGACTTTTGCTCAACTTATACCAGACATAGAGCTTAATGAAATTTATATGAAACCACCACCGTACTTTAGAGTTTTCAAGAGATCTCGTAGAAATCGCATACGCAATCCCAGTGAACCCTATGCACAAGCATGAAAAAAAATTGAGAATCTTCTGCTTTAAAAAAATAATAAGTCTGTTAAGAAAGGGCAATAATTTGTTTTATTCGAAATTTAAATGCAAATTACCGGAGATAAAAAGAAAATAATAGAAATTTTCAATTTTACGACATAAATCGTCTAGTCCTGCGCGGGGTTGGAACCTTCGGTGTGACGTTACCTGTGGAGAAAAACTCCGCTGGTCAGACAGGGCGACTGATTACGATCCCAATGACGCTCCAGGCACAAGAGGCCGGAGTTCCAGATCCTGGATAACCTTGATAAACTTAACAGTTTTTTTCTGTTTCAGCACGACCCTTAAGTGAGGCTGTAAGGAGACAATAACCAAAAACACCCAATCACCCGATCCCGGGAGTACCAAGCAAACAACCAGCTCGGTACCCTTACCCTAGCCCGTGCCGGCCTCTGACGATAAAACGTGCGTCTTTGGCCGAACACAGACCTCAGCTACATAGTTCAAAACATCCTTCCGACGAAAACGGAGCAGATGATGCCACTTGGCACTATGGGCCTCCGGCTAGTCACCGGTCCCAAACCTTTCCAACCTCCGGAGGGCTCGGCAACAGCCGTTCCCTGTCACGGTAGACGAAAGATGCTCCCAGGAGCCGACATGCTTAGCGAAGAAAGAAGACCAAGACAGAAGAGCGCCAGAAGAAATGACCCAGCTGGCAGGGACCAACAGTCCGGACCAGGGGAGGTCTGCTAACATCGCCTATACTGTCCGAATTTGCGGGGGGGATAGGCGAAAAAGCAGGCCCACCCCTTACGAGGCCGGTCCAGGTCTACAGCGATGATTGAGGCAAAGAGCTCAAGCTCGACCCCTAATCATCCGAGGCCGTCAACAAAAGTCAAGAATATTGGCGTGCCTGTGAGGACATAGTTTCCACAAATACCAGAACTCTTGATTGCAATATTCGAATACCAATATTCAACACGCATTTCGTTAACTACTGGTGCATCATCGGGAAATGATTAATACTGATCGCCAATCATCTTCCGATGATTAGCAAGACGCGCATCAAGGGTTGGTATTCGAGTACTGTGTTCAAGAGTTTTGATAATTGTGGAAACTACGATTCCAGTGATAAACTGTTTAAATTTTATATAAAGCAATGGTAATATTTAATCCAAATTTCTCGTTGCACTTCTCACACTGAAAATAAATTAAAACAATAAAATCAATTCTGAAGGATCATGTCGTGTTTAGCGATTGTGCACAAAATTAATTTTTTTCACACCATTATCATACAGGGTGACCCAGAGTTAAACCGCCAAACTTTCAGGATCGATTTTTCAGATTCTAGAAAAAGATTGTTAAAGCAGCCCGGGAAATCACACCAACAGAGTCGTACAGCTGCTCAGTCTGACATTCGTAGGTGTGAGCTTTGCAATGAAAATGATGACAGTCATTTGTAGAGTAGTGTTTGTCAATTTTTCACCGTTCGGTAATCAATGCTGTGAACAGAGCTGGGCAAATTACTTTGATAAAGTAATTAGTTACAAATTACAAATTACTTATATTAAAAAGTGATTTAATTACCATGTAATTAAATTACTATCGAAAAAATTTAATTAAATTACTATCGAAAAAGTTTAATTAAATTACTAATTATTTGGTAATGATATTTGAATAAATAAATTACTTTAGAGCTTCTAAATTTGTTGAAATGGAAATGGGAGATATTTAGTAAATCATAAGGTCATTTGTTAGTGTACAAACAATTACAAACATATACAAATACTGAATAAGATACAGAAGGAAGATTAATGTAAATTTCTTTTTAATCAGTAAAGACAGTAATCACAAAGGAATAAAAATCTGTATCTAAAAACAAACGTAAAAGTGACAAAGTATGAAATAGGAATAATATACGTTTATGTTTCCTTTTAATAAGACTACTTTTTCAAACAAGTTGTCTGACAGAGCGTGTCGTCTAGGAGAGTTTATATAAGTAGCGAAAGAAAATAGCCTCTCAACAGGGGCAGAGGACGGTAAACTGGTGTTGTCTCTTATGAATATTGTTTTAATAAGCGGGTAATCTTCCAGAATTTCAATATTACCTCTAGGATCTTCCAAATATTTCAGTAACTCTAACTGTATTTTATTATTAATTAATCTTTAGGTATTTTTAGTTTCATGAACTGAAATTCGCGGATATTTTAGTATTAATGGATCTTTTTTGAAATCAAGAAAATTTTATGTGTCGTTTCATTTTCCAAATTTGGCTGTGGTTGCCTCCTGCTTAATATGACTGGAGAAATAAACTTGCTGTTTTATCCAATATCAATATTATCATTTTCATGTCAACTGAATTGTCTGTTTCTTTAAGTAAGTTTAGCCACCACAGTTTTATACTATCAATAGTCACAGCAGCAATAATAGCCTCATTTGAATTACCACTGATGGTAAATAAACGTAAAAACCGTCTTTGTAGTGCTTGTCTAATTTAATCGAGAAGTATTTTGCTGTTTTTAATTTTAAGACCTGAAGTATCATTATTACCTATCATTCAGTTTTTTTAACTTAACTTTTAAAGATAGAATACTAGGTAATAAATAACCAAGGAAAGTATTGTTTTCTCCTTGTAAAAAGTTCAAGGTAAGTACTTGCAATAGGTTCCAGAATTGCACAATGTTCTTCTAAATATTGAATTTTTGTGTCCTTAAAGGGGTCGCTGATATTCAGTTTCACAAACAAGTCTTTTAATTTATCTTTACCTTTTAGGATTTGTGAAACTGATTTATAAAGCGAATTCCACCTGGTTATTCTTGGATAACTTAATGTATGTCCAAGAATATGTTTGATAATCTCTGATGCAATTTTTGGTCTTCCTGCTTTTTTCCATAACAAAGAGCACATATGAATAGCTTTTCATGCCTAGATTTTAAAACTGCATTGGTGGGAATGCAATAGCTTTATTAGCGTCTGTTAAAACAATTCAACTCTACAATATTCAAATTGGTCTAGAGATTTGAAATTATTAGGCAAGTAATTTAAATCACTTGAAGTACTTTAAATTGCGCGAAGTAATTTCTATCAGTAATTAATTACTCGACAAAGGTATTTTCAGATTATCGCTTGAGGACTTAATAATTTTTAAGTATAATTACTGCTTTGAAAAATTAATTCAATTGCAATTACTTTTTTTAAATTAGTAATTTAATTACTTTAGTAATTAATTACTTCCAGCTCTGGCTGTGAAACGATACGCATTTTTCTCTCTTTCTTTCTCTGTTCTAGCATTTTTGGAAAAAACTTTATAGATACGAAAAGTCTTATTTTAACCTGAAAAATCTAACCTGAATGTTTGACGGTTTAACTCTGGGTCACCTTGTATATTAAAAATGACTAAAATGTGCTAAGAAACAGTATATAGATCTAATAGCTGGTGAACTATTTGTTCAAAATATGTTATATTCCTTGAAATTCTTTAGAAAGATATTTACACTTGAAAAAGATATCAACCGTTTGGCTGAGTAACCCGGGCCCGAAGAGCACCCTTAATACAAAGAATAGGATTAAAATACAGTTTTTTGTCCATTTCATCTATTTACGTAAACAAATTTTTTAAATTATTATTGTTTAACTTTGTAAGCTGAAAAAATAATTAGTATTACCACTTCGAGAATTTATGATTCTAAAAATTACCGGTAATCAAATACCGGATAGCCGGTCTATCAGCCTGCGATGGAATATTTACGTTATTCATAACATGCGTAATACCTCTCAGTCTCACAGATTTTCACTAGAAAAATTCACTCCACGTATGTTATATTTAACAATAGCCGCGTTATGATAACATAAACGTTTCATCATAGAGCGGGATTTACTTTTTTATTTCTCAGTTAATACAATTTTCGATAAATTGCAAACCCTCGATATTTTCAGATATATTTAAAAAATAAAGTCTACTCATTTCCCTTTTCGTTTCAAAATTATGATTTGAGTTGAATTAGTCAATTACCATTAGTAAATCTCACGTTACCAACTACTTTTGTATAAATATTATTACACACAAGGTTTTTTTTCTTAACCCAAATAAGTGATTCCGAAGGTTTTTAACGTGCTGAACACGATGGCGGTTTTGCGCCATCATGTCGCAATTTTGAGAAAACCTAACGGACCAGATTATCTTATTCAGCTGTCCAAAATCTTCAAAAACCAATAGTAACAATAAAAAAAACATAACTATAAATGGCTATTAACGCGCCAATATTCTCGGCTAAAAATGACGGTCTCGGATAATTAGGGGTCGAGCTTGAGCTCTTTGTCCCAATTCTTGCTGTAGTCCTGGACCGGCCTCGAAATACAGTTCAAGCTCTCTACCTATTATAACCTAATTGGTCTAGCCATAAACGAATAGAAAGACATTTTCAATAAAATCCCCTTTAGCATCACCCAGAGCTAACGGCGTGGATGTAGGGGGACAAAAGAAAGACAAAGAGAAAACAAAAATAAAAAAAAATAAACGAAAACTAAATAAAAAACAAAAAAACAACCAAGAAATGGAGCTATCTAAACTGACCTCATAGAGCAAAACGGGTAATGGCATTATGTTCAGCATGTCAAAATCCTATAGAATTAGCTAATTAGGTACGATTTACTTTTATATATACCCACTACACAAATTCTAGTATTTCTTGTTAAACTCAAAAATAAAACAATGTGTGAGCCATCTAGAGTTATGTGTTATTATTATATATTGAAGATTTTTTGGACAGCTGAATAAGATGGTCTGGTCCGTCTTACTCAATCTCGTATCGTTGTCCAGTTATTAGGGTACGAAAATAGGCAGAAATTGCCTTTTTAGCACTTTTAGTTTAGGTTATCTCAAAATTGTGACGTGATGGCGGAAAACGGCCAACAGCGTCGTGTCCAGCATGTCAATAACCTTCGGAATCGCCTATTTCGGTAAAAGAAGAAACAAAAAGTGTTTCTTGCAGGTCTGTGTACTGGATATTTCTATATCTATATTACAAGAAAAATTCCTAAACAGCTAAAAAATCAAAGTTTATAGTCGCACCAAAGCGTATTAAGCAACTTATTGTCGGGGTTAGTACCTGGAGGCGGGACCTCCAAGGAAATTATAGTGGTCTCGCCTGATTTTCTAGCAGCTTACATATCTGATATTAGTAGCTATGCAATATTAGGCGAAGATTGCAAAGAAGATAAATCATACCTCCGAGAGGATTTAAAACAGTTGATTTCTTGTCTGTTGTATGTAAAATAAGTGAAATTTTTTTACTTTTTTACAAGAAAAGGTTCGGCACATTTCCCAGGTTGGAGGTAGCTTGACTCTTGGTGTTGTTGATTGGCTTAGAGTGCAGTAAAATAAGGAATCTGCTTCGAAAACCATTGCAGCAAGGCGGTCTTTCTTGCATTCTCTTCTAAATTGTATCCATAATATATGATAAAAAGTCTTCCTAAAAAGTGCCTCTGTAATAGTTATTAAACAAAATAGGTGTAATATTACGGTTTTTCGCGAACAACTTTTAAAATTTAATTTTATCGAAAAAGAAACTGCTTACGCCAATCGAAAGTACGTAAAATTTCACATTAAAAACGTATATGAAATTTTGTTATACGATTAAAAATGTAGGTTCCAGACCTTTTTTTTTAATGCACGAAAATGGAACGCAGCGACACATAAGTACGGCGCACGAAGCATGCGCTATCTCGGACGTGCTACTCTAAATTAATATATTTTTTTAAATAATTAACGAAATTGAGCTCAACAAAGCTTAAATGAAAGAAGAAACATGTAACTAATTGGATTATTATATTTTCAAATATAAAAATGAATGTATGTAGAAATTAAATATGAAGTCGGAATATAAAGAGATTTTCGATGAAATCGGTAAAAGCATTTCTACAATTTCTAAGATAAAAACCTGTAACTTTCACATATTACTCTAGAAGTAATGTATAAAAGGATCTGATGAGTGAAAAAAATCTCAAAAATTCATCTTGAAGATGTAGGTACTATAGTTTAAATCGCGTTACTAGATTTCTGTAGGTGCGATTTTTAAAGCTTGAAATGTGTAATTTAAGATCCTTTAAGGGAATTTAGCTTAAAAATTAAATTAACCCTCTTCATTTTACGAAAATAAAAGAAACATTTTCCTTTGCTCCAAAATACGTGAAACTAGGTGTAACATAAACGTTAATAACTTTTATAACAAAAATTATTTAGCACATCTATCCATCGGATCTCTTTATACATTACTTCAAGAGTAATATGTGAAAGTTCTAGGCTTTTATCTTAAAATTTGTAGAGATGATAGAGAGAGCTTTTACCGATTTCTTCGGAAATCTTTTTATGTTTCGACTTCATATATGTACTATTCCCACATACGTTTATCTTTATATTTGAAAATATGATAATCTAATAGCCACATGTTCTTTCTCTCATTTAAGCTTTGTTGAGCTCAATTTCATTAATTAATTCATAGGTTATAACAAATGTAGTGTAGCGCGTCCGAGATCGCGCGCCTTACGTGTCGCTGCGTTCCATTTTCGTGCGTTAAACAAAGAGATCTGGAGCCTACATTTTCAATCGTACAAAATAAATTCATATACGTTTTTGATGTGAAATTTCACGTACTTTCGATCGGGGTAAGCAGTTTTTCTCGATAAAATTAAATTTTAAAAGTTATTCGCGAAAAGCTATTACAGCGGCATGTTTTAGAAATAAGACTTTTTATGATATATTATGGATACAATTTAGAGAATCTAAAAAAGTCCGCCCTGTTACAAAGGATTCCGAAATTAACCCGTTTTTTTTCTTATTTTACTGCACTATTAGTCGAGAAAATAGGCCGACGTTAAATATAAATGCTAAAATATGCGAATATTTATGTCACCACTTGATTCTTTCTACAGTGTAAATGAATAAATGAAACTTGAAAATTATACTCCCTCAAAAGACTCCACTATGAACATCAATTAATTTCGTTAAATGCTGTTACGAATATACTTGTATATCCCTTAAATTAATATTCAAAGAGACGCGCATACGAGCGAACAACATAACATTTAGTTATAGTCAATTTACTTTAATAACTGTTATAATAAAATGACAGACAATTAGTAAATATTTTTCCAAACAATTAAATTTTCCTGTTTTGCTGTACATAGGGGAACTCTTGACGCAATTATAGAGATGAAGTTAATACTGTTTATGGGCCTGCATCACCGTGTTTGAGCATGAACTAACTGGATTATTGAGGGTTCCAATTGGTAATGTTAAAATGGAAGGAATTCGAAACAGTTACATTTGTATTTTACGTTTTGTTTGGTTAGTACTAACCCGCGTTTATTTAGATATACTTATATGTGTATACGTAATGTGTGCATGTCGATGTACAAATGTAGATACAAAGTAGCTCATTTAAATAAATAAAATCTCTTTAAATGTTACTTAAAATTCTTAATTAATAATACCAAATACGAACAGGAGGCTGCATGTATTTTGTACACAAAGACTTCTAGTGCGCTAGTAGTTATTTAAGAGCAGTTGAACGATGCACATTATTTTAAAATGAGCAATACAAAATTAATTGATCGCAATAAGCCTGAGCAAAAAAATTATACAGTGTGGCGTATACTATACCATCCGTATACTGTAGTTTCTGGCTTATTGGCCCTCGCTAGTACAGACTAGGTGAAGTACGACAACAGGTACATAATTTTATCTTAGGCTATTTGGTCGTCGATTGTTCGCAATCAGTGGTTGGTGTTGGTAGATAGTTCTCCTTAATTGTTTTGTGAAGACTCTTTCTTAACCTGCGGAAAACTGGAGTATACGGATGATACAGTATACGCTACAGAGGATAGTCTTTTCTGCGGAGGTTTATTGTAATCAATTTATTTTGTATTGCTCATTTTAATAAAACGTGTATTGTTCAATATAAATTGCATCATTATTTAAATGTGTTCCTAAATTACTAGCGTATTAGCGGTAGTTTATATAAGGGTATAGAAGGGAATCTTTGTGTCTTTAATTAATAATAAGATATATGAAGCACTGCTAATTAGAAAAATCAGTGATGCGAAAAATAAATTGTTATTATTTTAGTACAGAACCATAGATTACGTATAATTAAGAACAGTCATCAATTAAATTGGTTTTTGTGCACTATGTATTTCATACCTCGAGGACAACGTTTTTAAAACAAACGAATTTTAGATTTTAAAAATTTATTAACTGTACAAGGTGTTTAACTTAAAAAATACAAAATTAATAACTTGTATTTCTTTCCCTCACATCTAGGTACATCTCGATACTTCCTACCTATGCTCAAAATCAAAATATGTCTTTGACTCATTAAGGGTCGTTGAGGGAGGAGTTCGTAAAGCTCTTACGTATCCTATGATGTCCCAAAACCACCTAACGGTGGTCAGTTTGTTGTGACAATTTCTTTCTTCTGTCGGTATTATTGTGACACTCGAGCGACGTTCGAGAGAGCCTTGTGTGGCATATTAGTAAGAAGTTACATCCTAAAAATGAGGTATATGACATAAGGTTTCAAAACTTTAATAACCCACGTATGAAGAACAAATAAATAATTGTGCAAACCTCCAAACTGACGCTAGTGTAATTATTGGATAAAAAACTACTCTCTTGTATATCTCTCTCGTTGACTAAATCTCGGTATAGCCTAATTAATAAGATTAAGTTTCTATCTAGTTTTCCTAAAGCTCCTTATTCACCTTTGTATCAGACTCCACATCTTTGATAAACCAAGTGGGCCTTCACCAAGAGGAGTGCAGCTCTCAAACCCTTGAGTTTTGTCGTCAAGTACTTGGAATATCTGTTTAGCTAGACCTTCATAATGGCATAAAACATGGATTGGATCAGAAGGCCCACCCATGATCCTACTGACCTTAATTGGTAAGTCTTCCGTAAAGTTTTAATTGAAGGCAGAGAAATCTTACATTGCAGTGAATTTGAATTTGCATTTAATTATATTTTATGATTGACAGTTTCTAGCCTTATTGTTAATGTTTACATCACTACTGTAATGTCGCCACCTCAGCCTGAAGTACTGTGGCTTATTTTCCTAGAGTTACCGAGACTTTTAATGTTATCCTGTAAATACCCACTCCCTGTTCTGTCTTAGAGTTGTCTATATATCAGACTGTTTGTGCTGATATTAGAGGACCGCCTTTCCAGTCTCCTATGTCTGGTATCTCCATTTGTAAATATTTATTGAAGTTATACTTTGGGACTATAGTATCGATGAGCATTCCTAGAATGGAATCTACCTTCAACTCTGAGCATAACTTCTACTACTCCATTCCGTGCAGCTGACATGACTGTGCTGAGCCTTGCATTAGCCTGTATAACACTGAACAAGCTTCTCCTTAAGTAAATATGTGTAATGGTGGCAGATCTAGTGCTGAAGAAGCAGTTTTTATGGACCCCCGTGGTGAACAAGCAAACAAACATTTGTACACCATTTAATGGCCCTATTACTCCCAACAGCAATGGCCATCATGCCAATGTTTCATTGTAATGGGTCTCATTACCCTGATGTACAGCCATAGAGATCATTTTGGAATTTAACCCAAACACCTGCCTGCACCCTCCCAGGGTAATTGTTGCCCTCTGTAAGACTTTTTGGGTGTAGGCGTTCCATGTCAGTTTTTGGTCAAAAATGACTCTTGGAGATATTTCTTATCAGTTGCTGAGAAAACTGTTTATGTATTGTTGTAGAGAGCTAATCCCCATGGAATTTAAGGTTTACAATTCGACAATACGGGTGAACATTAACGTGCATCAATAGGGCTTGGACCCTTATAAGTGGGGCAAATGAGACATCATGCACTTCCAAAATGACGATAATGAATAACGGCCAAACCCAAGCAAGATTCCACGCTGATTCCTCGCCATATCATTACACCCATCACCATAAGTGACCTATAGGAATCTTTGACTTCTTACTACACAATACGCTACACAATTACGCTATGATCTTTCCAGGTATGCGCAAACAAATCAAGTCTTCTCAAGTGTGTATTGTGGTCAATCAAAAATCTTAATATTGAATCTTAACTAACGAAAACATTATAATGGAGGGATAGTTCTCTCCGAAAAGAAGTTTCTGTGACAAGCTAATCGTGGCCAAAGATGCTGCAGATAATTGGTGTTCCCGAAGTGACAAAATTATCAAAACACGCCTGTTTAGTACTAGCGGTCTTATTGTGGTAATAAGGAAAAGGAGAATTAGGTATTTCAGCCAACTAAAAGAACTAAGAGCCAGCCAAGATTGGTACACTATCAAGTTGGTCAGCATATCAGATATAGAGACGAACCATATGATTCTTAAATATACTTTCAACATAGGCACTTTGAGGTAAAGATCGTAGATCAAAGGATATGGAAAGGGATCGTGATAGATCTGAGGAAACTACCTGGTATATTAACGGGTCAAGGACCAGATATAGTCTGGAACAGGTATATGAAGTATATCATTCAAATCAAATCATGTTATTGGTGCTATATACAAAGATAGTATTTGCAAAAGTCAGTATTATTACAAATATATACATACACATATCTTCTAAAGATATAAGGTATCAAACAAACACCAGGAATGTAACAAAAGAACATTTTCTTATAATCTATTAAATTCGTATAAATAAAAAGTTTCTATGATTTTTAATGACTCACACTATTGTCCAAAACACAAAATGGTATATTACAATTTCTTCATTAAGAATATTTCCCTCTGAATGAACAGGGCTTTGTAAAAGAGAAACATTTAATCAATGATATAGCCAAGAGGATATCCTGTGTTTCAATTTTGAAATTTTTGAAAAAACTCAAAAACTAAGGAAGATACGTAAAAATGCAAGAGGACAAAAATTTGTTTTTTTTTTATTTCCCTAGGATTGAGGATGAGATATCACCGTTTCAAATTCGCATTTGAGTGTGAGGGCCACCTTCCCAGAGCCCTTTGAACTTAAAAATCTCAAAAGCCTCGTAGCCCTTAAAATTTCCTGCAAAATGGTTTTTCGAGCGATAATATATCTTAAGAAAGTTAAGCGACTGGTTTCATTGCTGATTTTTCCGATAAAACGAGATAGCCATTTTATTTTTATCATAACTCCGTAAGTTTTTATACTAACGTCTTTTACTAAAGCTTAGTTTAAAGGTCTTTTCAAGTACTTTAAAAAAGGTCTAACAAAGTTTCCTCCAAAAATTCGTCGTTTTTTCCTTTATTTAACGTTGAAAGATTCGAATTCAGTTTTCGATGTACAAGCAGTCACCTTCAACGAGCCACAACTCGGTTCGTATTACATCTACAGAAATAAAATTAAAACCAATCGATTTGCTATTTTATAAACTTCATTTTTGCTCCTGATGATTTTTTTCGTAAAGCATAAGGTTTTCCAGTTATTCGTGAAAAATCGCTCTGAAACGCATTTTTTAAATGAAAAGTCAACTTCTTCAATCGTGAATAACTCGAAAAATATTGATTTATCGAAAAAACTTCATAGAATATGTTTTGCTTAAAATACATCCCCCTATGGATTTCTGCTGGTTATTTTGAATACACTGAGTACATTTGAGCACATTGGCACTATATAACTTATGTTCTTTAAGTCCTTCCCTACATAAAGTCCAAATTTCACGTCAATCGGCTATATCCGAAAGAATTCTGAGCGAAAAACCGTCAAACACGGGACTATAGAATAGTGACAAGAGAACAAATAAACTGCTTTATTGGTTATTAGGAGGTCACGACTCGTTGAACCGTGATAGAATTAAGGTAGGGATGGAAGATTTGGTTGATTTAGTTCAACCATGGCATTATTTTAGTATGCATATTGACACATCTTTAGTTGTATTTCAGGCTTAATCATCTCCCGATGATGCCAACATGACTGTCGAAACGCACGACGAGTGTTAGTACTCGAGTGAAGTGTTCAAGGGTTTTTGGTGTTTGGCTGTTTTTCAGGAAAATATATACGTAATATTGCAGTGTGCGAGAGAAAATAATATAAGGGCCTGTCGAAATAGGCGCATAAATATATGTACAAATGATTTTTAATGTAAGAGTGAAATTGTGGTTACAATGTTGATAATTCCAATTGTGAATACTGATAGAAGAAGGTGGCAATACCCATTGTTTGAGATTCTGTGTCAATTGTTAAGACACAGGAAACTTCTATATTTGATTTTTGGGTGGTGAAAAGAATTTAAACTAAAAATGTATTTCTTATGGTTAATATAAAGTTATCAGATAGTTATATACATATTTGACTTTACTAATATGAATTAAATATAATGTATTCAAACATACGAACATACTTAACACCTTTTCCTCTAAGTACTTAGAATAGTACAAGTTATCCGAGTCACTTGTTTTGCTGCTTCCATCCTTTATCTGTTTATCTAATTATTCATAGCCTCCTCTAATTTGTCAGCATATTGCGTATAAAACCTGTGGCCAAAAGGGCCGTATGTTTGCAGTGTATTTATCACCAAGACCCCTGATTGTGCTATTGTCATGATAATTTAATATCGTAATACATTTAACGACACCCTAATTTTACCCTCAGAGATACTAACATGTATAAAGAAGGGGACGTTTTGCAGATTTTACGGTAGTTGAATGCTATTATTGAAATTATTGTTGTTATTTATTTACTTTACTAATGCACTGACATTTTAAAAGCTTTTTAAATAATTGTAGATTAAAACCTCTGAAAACGTACTTTCTACAAACACCAAAAATTTTGAACACAACACTTGTATTCCAACACTCGAAGTGCCTTTCACCAATCACGTTGGCATTATCGGAAGACGATTAAAAGTTTCATAGTATTCAAGTGTTGTGTTCAAGAGGTTTGATGTTTATGGAAACTACATCATCAGAGGCCAGCGTCACGCCGATGCCAAAAAACCGCTGCCTAAGGAATCACTACTTCCACATCCAGATTTTCCATTCGTCACTTTAAGGGATACATCTAGACTACATTTGCACTCTAGTATGTAGAAATTATTGATCATAGAATTTAGATAATATTTGGGGCAGATGTCATAGAAAAATTTGAGGCGTTGGTTTCTAGCATATAGGTCAAAAATTAAGTTTCTGGACTCTTATTAACTTACTCTACCTATTTTCCCCTATTTACAACTTCCCACCTGCCACCCATTCAACGGAATCATCTCAGTCAGATATTACAATGCATGCGCGTACTAACTTTCAAATGAATGTCTTAATAATATTTTATCAACCCCGTTATAATGGAGTGGAGGTGGTGGTGGGGGAAGGGGTGAAAAATATTGGAAAGAATTATGAGGCTTTGGCTTTTAGTATATACATGACCTTCCAAGTTTCGGTACACTTACCAGCTTGCCTTACTTACTTATACGATCCGTCTCAAAAAACATGATTTTAGGTACTTGTTACAAAAATAACTCTTCGCTATTTGTCAAACTTCGTGAATCCATGACGACTACGATTGGCGCTGACCACAACTGCATTATAATCATGTTCTCCGCGCATACTCATACTGTGCACACTTGCTCAGTATTACGCCATCTTATCTCGACTCTTTCATGTCGGCGGCCTTGGATAAAACTTGTAACTTTGACCCCATATTCGAACATTAACATTTCCAATGTTAAAAAGCGGTGAGACTCCCCCCACACCCCCTATCTTTGTCTACCACGCAGGCAGTAGCCTGCGGCGCTGATGGTTATTAACAATTATATAGCAAAATAAAAATCAACCTAACTAACCTAACCACCGAACCATCCTATGAAAGATTGAAATTAATATAGGAAAAAGAAGGAAAACATTATTTCTGCGTTACAAAATAAAAATAAAAATTCAGCGTGCCCAGGAGTTGACAAGCAGCACTATAGTATTGTTGGGAGAATTCGAAATAAAATACTCGGTTAAATCCGAGTATCAAAATACTCGATTGACTCCGAGTATTAAAATTTCATCCGAATGATATACTCGGATTAACATTATGCAAATAAACTCAAGTTCACTATTTAATGGTTAAATCTTATTATCTAAAATCGAAATTGAATTCATTTCATAAAGTTTGTGACCATTTTTTAAAGGCTGCTCGATATTTTTGGAAATTTTATTCGCTACTGTTAGTGCTATTCTTATTGAATTCGACCCCAGATAGAAATTTTTTTTTTACTCAAATTTAAAATTTCGACGTTTCATGACATCTTAAGCCTATTTCAACAATTAAATTGTTTTAATTTTTTTTTACGCTTACTATACTTTCACTCCACTACGTGGATATGGAAGTAAAATAAGGAAACGGAAAAAAATTAATATTCAAAGCATTTTTCGATGTATTTTGATGTCGGAGGTGTCATTTGAAAGGTTACCAAATGTAGAATACGGATCTCTCCCCAATCAAGATGAGAAGCTAAAATGAGAGTTTCTTCATTTTTTACGAGATTTTACCTTACTCTGACTATCAACAATGTAAATCTAAGGGAGTTTTATATAATTAACTATTTTAATCCCTAAATAGTGGATTTAACGTTATTTAAACCATTTTAACCCTTCAAATTGCTCAAAATGGTCAACGCAAGCATTTTCTTTTAGCTTATCATCATTTTTAATGATTACCTCTATCATTTAGGCTAATAGTGTTAAAAATTGAAGATTATTCATCGAAAATAAAAACATACTCATAATTTAAACATTTTAACCCATGAAAATTTCTAGAAGAGCTAATAGAAGCCATTTAAATGCACTTTTTGAAATTTTACATAGTTTTCTGTATTGTGTCATTTTAACCAACACAGGTAAGGACCTAAAATTAAACAGTATTAAGAAATGAACCTTTATTAACTATTTCAACTTCTAAATAATGGATTTAACCTTCATTTTCGTTTTGTTTATTGTCAATTTGAATGAATGCTTGTAACATTTTCGCTTACCAAGTTACAAATTGCAAATTTACCAATAGAGCATAAAATCTAAAGGTGCTTCAATGATGTAAAAAAAAAATATCCTATACAAAGTTATTTTAACCCTTGGATATTAATTACTCCTAAATTTAACCTCTCAAACCCTTGAAAATCGTGAAAAATAAAAAAAAATGTTAAAATATTTTCGGATTTGTAAATGTACTTGCAGCTGTTTGAAAATGTTATAGGGATGTGAGGTGAAACTGTTTTAAAAGTACACGCACTGAAAAATCATCAACCCAAAGGTAGTTAACACTAATTTCTCTTGTAATTAATACAAATACTTCTCTCTTTCAAAGGAAAGGGAAACAAAAATATTCATAATTTTTCGCAAAAAACTAAAACTAATTATATGATTCGGCTCACCACATGCAATGCATAATTGATTGAGGAATGTGTACAAAGCTTTTCATCCGTCTTTGAGTGAAAACAGTACTTTTGCAATACTGTAAACCTTTAACTTAAGTCCTAGTAACGAAATTTGCATTGTTTAAACGCACTTAAATTTACAGTGTTGTTAGTCAAAGGTAAAATCTCGTAAAAAATGAAAAATAAAATGGTTAAACTGGTTAAAATGTTAACCATTAGGTACTATATTTGAAACATATTCTTTATAGGATTTTGCAAACAGCGAAAAAGAAAACTATCTATGAGAACTAAAAGAAAAACTGTATGTAAAAAATACTAATGGAATCTTTGCATTCTTTAAGTAACCTGCCTTGAAATGCTGGCAAATTGAAATTCTAAAATAAATTTGTCCAATTTCTTATTTGACATTCTCATTATAACACTAGCATCCAACATAGTCCCCTACGGCTAAGCAGATTAAACTAGTATATTTAAACGAATATTACATCAATTGAAAGAACATTTTTTTAATGATTGTTCTAGCCTAAAGTTAAAAAAACTGAACCGCCTTTAAAAAAAAATCGGTAAAGGTATGTTATACAGAATTCACTCTGTACAGGGCGGTGACTCAAAAAAATTATTATTAATTACAAAACGACCTATTACGAGAATAATAATCGGAACGTAGTTATGATTATTATTATAAAGAAAACCTGATAACTTTTGGTCAAAAAAATATACTGACTGGTCATCGGACAGCAAAAATTCAATATTAAATAAAAGGTGTTAAATATGGAAGGCGTGCGTAAATGTCTTTAAAATTATCACTGTGGTTGAATTATTTATTAGGATGACCACCCTGTATATTTTTCAATAAAACTGTAATAGGTGTCTTCCTTGCAATTGTGTTAACTATATGCAATTATATTGCCATTAAATTCGTTATAAATAAATATGTTATTCAAATAATACACATTTATCTCTTTAAAGAGCAGCTGTGACAGGTTACTTTTATCGACTCGATAATAAGAGTAATTTACCTAAAATACTGCATTTATTTAATATTTTGTTCTAAAATTACCTTAAGCCTACCCTGCTAGTACGCCACATGAATAAATAGATCCATTTCGCGGCATTTTATATATAACCAATCAAAAACCATCCCGCCTAAAAAGCATCAGCATGGTGTAAAGGAAAGAGGATTCGAGGTGGGACCTTCGTTGAAGACGCCGGTCAGAAGAATTGTTAAGAAACGTTGAACAGTCCATAATATTGGTCATCATCCGCCTACCTACTTTAGTAAATTGATACCTAGAATCAATGTTATCAATAGTTAACGAGTTATATAGCGAAGCAGTGTAGTTATAAATTACAAAAGAACTGTAAGTACGCTATAAACTTTCTACTTCGTTTTCTACATTTTAAATGGCCGATGCCATAAACAACGTTTGCTAACGTATTTAGTTAGTCATGATCTTGAGGTCCCTGGATGTTTAGTAATCAGAATTATAATTTCCGGACATTGCATCCTGTTATAAACATTTAGTTTTCACCGATGGTTTCCCTGAAAAACTAAGCAGTGAAATCGTCGCGAGTATTCTAATTTACACCCCAGCGTGTCCTCAAGTAGATCTCTTTCGTGGTGTGCGAAAATATATGTTAGTTCGACAACTAACATATCGTCGGTTTCATTTTGTAACTAGTTTATAGATTTTTATATTGTTGTAAAAATTATTATCATTTAATTCTTATTTCTATAATGGTAAAACATTTATTTTACGCGGAACTGGTCAGACGCGAATGTTTGAGTTTACATTTTGCATTTCCATCTAATAATTTTTTGTTTATGTATTTATTGTTTAGTCTATATTGTTTTTGTATATTTAACGAAAGTGTTTTGTTATTCACTCACCCCCGAAGTCTCATGCTCATTTAATAAATAGAGTTATAGGCGAGTCTGCCTGGGTTAAAAAAGAGGTGATTTTACGAATTTTGTATACCATTTGAGTTAACAACGGATTCTTATAGGAAAAATTTCGCTGAAGAAGATTTTTTTATGACAAATTTTCCTAAATCGTGAGCTTCGTGGTCAAATAATTGTTTAAATAAAAAATTTTTCGTTTTTATTTAATAAAATCAAAACGCTTTGACGGATTCGAAAAAATCTTGATTCAGTCGAAAGATATTTTCAATACGCGTCGTTTGGCGCTAGGCACAACTCATTTTGTCAACCCGTTCATTTCTTATAGCCAAAATAAATTTCTTAACTAACAAATTGGTTATTCCGAAACTAATGAGGTCAGGATATTGTGTTTTACAAAATACATGCCCTTTATACCAAAGAATATACATTTTTTTGGCCTGATATCTTCAATACTTTTTGATTGTTTAAACAATTGGCATAATATGATAATTAGCAAATAACTTTTGCTTTTGTTTATTTAAAGTTTAAATTAATTTTGCAAATTAACAAATGAAATATCTCACCTCTGGGTAAGCGTATCGAAATGGGATTTTGTACATATGAAAGTGCTTGGAAAAAGGGAAAATTTTGAGACTAGATAGGTCTTGATCGGATAACCGGAACCGGAAATACAAGTGATATTGCGTGAGAGGCTCTAATTTGTTTATTACCAACTTTTTGGTCACAAGGTTTGGTGCAAATGAAAGCTAACAAGTTTTTCCATTAACCACAAAAAGTTCTACAAAAAATGTTCAATCCCTGAAGAGTTATACGCGTTTTTGACCCTTAAAAAGATCTCTCCCGCAACGTGAAAATAATAAAATTTGACCCGCCATCCTCGGTGTAGGCATTTTTTTTTTCGTCAAATTTGCTTTTTTTTCATGTAACCAAGTATTTTTTATGGTAATAAATATTTTTACTTTCTGCGAAATTTTTAAAAACGTCGTAAATATTTTTTTTTACAATTTTCATTAAGTAAATAAATTGCTACCTTGCAACAAACATGTGATTATTCTTGTCCAACGAGGGTTCGTCGGAAGTTTTTGTTTTTTTTACTACTTTTTGTGAAAGAGAAGGTTTGTTTTACTTTATTTGAGGTGGTGCCTGTCGAAAAAAGACCAAAAATAAAAAGGAAACAAATTTATTTTTCACTTTGTTATTTGTAAATGAGAAATAATCAAAAGGTTTAACTATTTTAATGGCACTATTGTTTTATTTTTCCTATAAGAATCCGTGGCTAACTCAAATTGTATAAAAAAATTTTGGGAAAAACTCGCCTAGTATCTGTCGTTTGTTTGTTTCATTTTTTTATTAAATTTTGCAGATATAATTAATCAGCAATTTTCTTAAGATATTATTCATTAAAGGCTTAAAAACATTTTTAGTTTCACAGCTTAAATAGTATTTTAACTTTTATATGAAAACAAAAATAGTTTCATGCATTGCAAAATAATTAAATACATAAATGCGTAAATAAATGCTCATTTTAAATAAACAATAAACAATCACCCAATTTACTTTTTTTGTAGATTACTTCCTGAACCGTCTCTCAAGTCCGATTGAGCGTTCTAATGCAGGCAATTTATAAGCATTGAGCGCTCGCATATCGCCATATATCAGAAAGCAATCGGCCAAATCACGGGAGGGCTTTAAAACATTCTGATGATCGTTTCGGTCTGATTTACAGCTGAAACTCCACGTTTCGGAACCATTATCCAGGGTATTATACTTAACTTGTTTTATGTTTGTTGCAAAACACCGATTTAAGAAAGTATTGTTTTATGCTGCAGTAAAATTATGTGGTAAAATGTACAAGAAATACATATCAATTATTTGACTTACTATGACCTTAGCTTACTTTTCAGTAATATAGCAATCTTCAATGGATTTTGATTTTGCGTAATATTAAAAATTAAATTTTAAATTATGAATGAATTATATAGCAACAAAGGATCTTCAAAAAATGCTAGAAGATATCGATACTATTACGCAGTTTCCAAACAGCAGAAAAAATAATCTATGAATAATTTTAAAAAATCATTATATAAAAATATTAACTTCCAATCTTTGCATTCTCTCGATAACTAGGCTAGATGGCGAGGGATTTTGATTGGATTTTTGGCCCATAGGCGAGATTATTATTAGAATCGTTTCGTTTTAGTATGTAATTGAACACAGGATAAGCGGCGGGTACAAAAGATCGAGGGCAAAATACAGCTGGCCAGACAACACGCTTCTCGAATCCAGAGTGTGATGGAATACGTCACAGCAGGTAGGGCATTCACGCCTAAAGTCCGGCGAACAACAGCCGGCCTAAGACTTCAGCACCACACACTGAATCTAACAGTGATGCCAACAATTAAGCAACACTGTTTAGATAGGATTCGAGCGCTCATGGCGATCAAGAAGAATCTAATAAGGCGGGTATGGAGTATGGAGCAAAATTCATTGTTCCGTACGAATCCTTCCCGCCTGTTTTAAGAGCCACAGCGTGTTGTCGACAATCGGCCAGCTGTAGCCGATGTCGAACACTTCTGGAAAGGAATCTACGAAACGTCACGTCCGTTCGATAGCAACACTCCAGTAATCGCACACTTTGAAGCTCTCTGTCACAGAACTTATGAAGACCCAGAAGAGGTGTGCCCGGCAATCAGTTCGGAGGAAGTTCAACAAGCTCTTGTTGGCACTAAGAACTTCGCTGCTCCGGGTCCAGATGGCGGCGGTGGTGAAAAAAATTTCCTTCCACCCACCGTCGTCTGGCTCGAGTTTTTAACTCTTGGTTGAACGAGGAGAAGCAGATACCGGACTGGTTTGTCGAGGGACGTACCGTGCTTATCCCAAAGAAGGGAGCTTTGTCCGATCCAAGGAATTATAGGCCAATCGTCTGAACTCCTGCTACAAGATATTTACACGTATCTTGTATGCTAGGACACTACGGCAGGTTGATACGGTCATCCAGCAGATTTACTAGCAGCGTGGTGCCAAGAAGGGCATGGCAGGTTGCAAAGACAGCCTGCTGCTAGACCGATTATGCAGCATTCTGTGGAGTACATACGAAATCTATCGATGGCCTGAATTGACTATCGTAATGCATTTGATACAACGTTGCACGAACTATTGTTGCATTTGCTCAAATGTCTTGCGGTAGCAGAACCACTAGTGAGATGCATACAACAACTGTTGCCACTCTGGATGACTCGCTTCACCATAACATCCGGTGCACAGTGAGTTACGACAGAGCAGGTGGTGTTCAGGAGAGGAGTTTTCCAGGGAGACTTTGAGTCCTCTCCTCTTTTGCATCTCACTGCTGCCGTCATCTGTTGAACTCCGCCAAAGTTGCGGGTACTACTGTGGACCACCCAGCAACCGGAGGCATAAGGTCACCCATCTATTTTATATGGATGACCTCAAATTGTATGCCTCCGGAGAGCGTGAACTTCACAATGCTCTAAGGGTGGTCGAGGAGTACACACGGGCCATTGGTATGGAGTTCGGGTTGGACAAATGCGCGGTCGTGCATCTCAAGAGAGGACGATGCGGGGACTTTGCTGAAGGCGCGCAGCTTGCAGACGGAAGCATCCTAGGACCTCTGGATGCCGGAGAGACCTACACATACCTGGGTGTGCAGCAACATCACGTCCAGGATGTGCAACAAGTGAAAGAATCTCTCCGCAGCAAGTATAGATGCCTACTCCGAAAGATTCGGTCATCCGAACTTTCGGGGAAAAACAAGGTGTCTGCGACTAATATGTTTGCCGTTCCTGTTCTGCTCTACTCCTTTGGCCTAGTCAAATGGACTGTGGATGAGCTGCGCCAGTTAGACAGAGGTACCCGCAAGATGATGAATATCCATAGGACTATTCATCCTAGATCGTCCGTTCCTCGTGTGTACCTCCCACGTCAACGGGGGGGCCGAGGACTCTTGAAGTTGGAGTGCATGCATGGCAGAGTAGCATTGAGTATGACATATATTGTCCTAAGGAGCTCAGACCCACTTCTGCAATTAGTGAGAAATCACGAACATGTAGTGGTGAGTGCAGGATTGTTTAAGGCGGCAAAAAGAGCCGCAGATGAACTTGGCTCGTATTCAACGACAGGCGAGGAGGCCGGCCCGGTGCTGACCCAGAGTCAATCACTGAACTTCTGCCACCTCGCCTGAAGGACCAAATAAAAGCTGCCGAACAGGAACATCTGTTTAGGCAGCATGTCGACAAACCCATGCACGGCGTATTCTATAAGAACCTAGAAACACTGGGTTTATCGACAAGGCTGACATTTACCTTTTTACAAGTATTGAGAGTCCACAAAATTCTTCCCCCCAAAGCTGTTATCCATCTTCACGCAGTGTTTGCCTTCTTCGGGAAACAAATGGAAACTTAAGTTGGGGTTTTATTTTGCCCCAGGCGAACACTGAGAAACTGAACAATATTGATTCATATTGTTTTCAATTTTAATTCGACAATAAAAACAAATTATGACACAAGCAAACAATGAAAGTTTTCACTTATTATCTCACACAAAGTAGTTCGTAATCGGCACCGTAGATGGCGTATCGCTTATTTTGAATCGGCTATACCCTTAAAAACATAATACAAGATACTTGCACTATAAGTAGATACTTATATAAAACTAGTACAATTCGTTCAAGTAACAAACAAAATAATAATTATAAACTGTGACTAAGAATAATTAATTGACGCAGAATTAGATACACAAAACAAATTGGCGAATAAGGAATTGAAAATAAATACATATACTTGACACAGTTTTACACATATTACGTACACTATTGGTTAAATACAAAAAATTTAATTTTACATTTAGATGTATTTATGGAAAAATGTTTCAAATAAGTTTCAAGCAGATTATAATTTGATATAGCGTTGTAGGAGAAGGAGCGCAGAAAAATGGCAGTACTATATTGTAGCATGGTCAAAATATCAGTTTCAGTGAAACATGTTGAAACTTTTTTAATCCAAAAATATAACGAATACAGGTATTTTGAATTTTTTGTAACCCATTTATTATGCTTTTGTCTGGACATGAAAAATACACAATAATACCATAATTAAGAATAGGTAAAACTAAAGATTCACACAGTTTTTTCCTTAGTTTATAATTAATTATATGTATATTGGCATAAAAAAGTTTCAGCACAACGTGTGTTTTTTGAACCACTTTGTTATAAATCTGAGTTTTGATTCAAAGATGATACCTACATTTTTTTGAGTTTTCTGCTGTTGGGAGTCTACTATTATCTAATAAAGTATTTATATTTTCACATAGCATTTGGTGATACATGTTTTGACTAAACATCATTACTGTCGATTTGTTCGGGTTAAATTTTAAATTATGTTTTGTAGCAAAATTATAAATCTCTTGCAAGTCAATATTTATTAAATTTGTAGGTGCACGGTAATTGCTAAGATCGAATGAGAAATAAAGTCGTGTATCATCGGCATATCCTTGCACAGAACAGTGTTGTATGTTTACAAACATATCTGCTGTATAGAAGAGGTAAAGAAAAGGTAAAGAAGAGGTCCCAATACAGAACCTTGAGGCAAACTGGATGATATTAACTGTCTACGAAAATAATTATTTTCAACAAATACTCTCTGACTACGACCAGTCAGATACGATTTAATAAAATTTGCAGCTATGGCGGAAAATCCAAAATAGTGCAACGTTGCACATAAAAGTTGATGATTTAATTTATCCAAAGCTTTTGTGAAATCTAGTAGAACTAAAACTGTAGCTTGTTTGTAATCTAGGGTTCTAAATATATTATCGGTCACATTTACTAAGGCACTATAATCCTTTCGGAAACCTGACTGAAAAAAAGGAATAATTTCGTGTTCTTTGAAATAATCACTTAATTGCTGGTGTACACTTTTCTCATCTGTCAAAAATTCTTGAATTTTTGACAGAACAGTTAAAATGCTTACAGGACGCAATATATTTTGAGGATTATTGACCTTTGGCAAAGGATTAACTAATGCCTCTTTTTTGTTCAGAGAAGTACCCTTGTTCCAGGCAACAATTCATAATGTAAGTAAGATAATCACCAATTACTGGAAAACTATATTTTAACATTACTAGGGAAATTTTGTCAGAACCACAAGCATTCGATTTTAGATTAAAAAGTACTTTATTAATTATTTCAGTTGAAGTCATATTAAAATCAAAACTCACATTATATTTGTATTTCCCTGAACGAAAAAAATTATTGTTTCCTCACATGAGTTAATATTTTCAAAAACTGAAATAAAGTAGTCGTTAATATCATCCGGGTTTTTCATATTGCTCGGTAAGTCAGTTTTCGAATTCTGTTGGATATTTAGTGATTTACAGCATTCCATAAATACCTTTGATTTTGTAAACCTTGTAATTGTATATGCAGTTTTCTCTCTTCTTGTGTCCACCAATGCATAAGATATTCCTGTCTTGACGCAAAACAGAGGAAGATTTTTTAATTTGCCAGAAACGTCATTAAGTTTCTACCGAAAACAGGATTATTAAATCTCTAATATTATTTGGTTCATTCTAATACGCAAAAATTTGAAGTACGGCTCTGTAGCACTTTTGTCAGTAGTAATAGCGCCAGCTTTGATATGGCCAGTTTTTACGACTTTTTACGGTCCTAATGGAGACAACTATATGCACTTCATTTTTTTTACATTTTTATGTTTATTTGGACAGTTTTTATCAATATGGACATCTGGAGAAAAGAAAAAAAACTAAATGACAATTAAACTACAAAAAAGTATTTTATTATTTTTTTTTTATTGGTACCCTATTTTGCTTATTTAAAGTACGCCCCAGAGTGTTTAAATCCAACTTTTAAAAACGCGCGTGTTTTAAAGGTTACTATAGCAACAACTACAACCCGAGTCAAAATGTCAACTTTTTAATTATTGATCTGATAGGAATTTTTGCGGTATTAATCGCGAATTTGCTTTTCTATTTAAGTAATCAATGTTAGAACTCATTTTAAAGCAATATACAATCAGTAACAACTGTAGTGACAATAATTAATCCTATGTGACAGATTGCAAATCAATTTTTGCATTCCTCATTTGACACTGACAGCTATCTTGATGTTACATCAGGAATTCAACCATTTTAGATTCTTAATTCTTATTTCCATTTTTTGTCGTAATAGTTACAAAGTGTACCAATATAAAAAATAGCGTAAAGTATTCGTGGATAACTGGTCTTTAAAACACTTGCTCTATTTCGAGCACTCCGGCTGCGCCGTCGTGCTCGAGAAATCGCTCGTGTTTTAAAGACCTTATTATCCACTTATACTTTAATATACTATTTTGCGAAGAAAATTATTTGAGGACATATTTACTAAATAGCACACGAAAAATCACCGTCAGTCCTATTTTTTCATCCCGCACGTGAGAATGATTCACTTAAACTTTTTTTCATCAAAATGCCTTTACCTGTATGACTGCAAAGTTTTATCCCGCTATGTCTTAATATCTTATTACACCAAATGCCAGTGGCGTAATTCGGGGGTGGCAAGGGGTGGCAGTTGCCACCCCAGAATTGTTTAACCCAGTATTTTTCCACCCCAGAATTCTGAAGTAAAAATATCAATAATTTCAAACAATTGTAAAATAAAATTTTACAAGATCGGCATTTTCTATTTTCATTATTTAGCACAGAAAAATTAAATGTTTATTGGAACTTGTATATTATAATGTTAAATAGAAATAGTTTAGCTATTAATTAAAGTAATTAACAATGCATTTTTAGGGTAAATAGAGAATGTTAGCACTTATTTTGTGGTGAAAATAATCTGAAAAAGATTAAAAAACTAACAATATAATTGTAGTTTTTTAAAATTAACGGCCCCTTACACATAGGGGCATTCCATACTCCCCAGACCCCTGGACCCGGTACACCTTGCCACCTCAGTTAAAAAACTGAAATTACGCTCATGCCAAATGCATTACTTTATTTCTTGTACTATAAGTAATTATTTACAAAAATACTTTTTAATTATCATCTCTTGATAAAAGATTTAACGCTTTAAGTCGAAATATTCAATGAAAACTAAGACACGTGTACCAACATCCAGTTATCACTATAAAGAATAGGTACTTAATAAGTTGTAATCTCATAAAAAGTATTTAGTATTAGAATCATCTTTGTGTTAAATATCAGAAAGGGTATGCAAATTTATAAAACAAACATTGTGACCCTGCAATAAAACTTGGCCAGCATGTGACATATCGTTGAAGCAAATAACACATGTGGCATTTAGGGTATAAATTAGGCGTAGAAAATCCCAGTAAACCGCATGGGTTGAGTCGGTAAAGCGGGTGTTAAACCCCGACCGACCCCTTCAATTTGCGTATGTTGACGGCAAGTGCTCTCCGATAAATTACTTTAATTGCTGTCATTAACTTCACTAATGTGCTTTTACCTAAACGTTGATGCTCGCTGTTTGCCTATTGTACTTTTAAAAACGCGATTTGTGTTTAATATTCAGTAAATTCAATACAAATTGACAAACGAGTTATTTTGTAGAGATATATACATTGTTTGTAATTGTATTTAATAGCATTTTGGTTGAGTTGATATTCCCAATTTCAGTTTGACGAACATTTCTATGAATGTGCAATATTCAAAATTGTATCAGGTCGGATGTGTAAATAACATGAGTATACTGAGTGTACGAAAAATGTAGATCATTGAGACAGATTTCTTAAATAGATAAAAAAAAGATTATGTAACAGAACTCAATATTGGGCACATTTTAGTTTGCAAATTAAACAAATCCTTGAGTACTAAACTTTTCATCTCAATTATTACATGATGTAGTCGAACATTATTTTAGATTTTCTTTTAAATTAGCCTCCAGTAGCTTATTTTACTCCGTATAAATCATTATTCCCTTTATTCTAGATGTACAGGTAAAATAGATGAAAATTCGCCGTAACAAGGAATAGTAATAGTCTGTCCTATAAAGTAGACAATTCCTTTAATTTCATTTTCTTGCTTGCTACACGATAAAAATTGACGGATATATAGCAATTAATGTTCCTATTATGGACAGCATTATGCGGTTTGACGCTTTACTTGAAAAATACACATTAAATAAAAAAGGAAACTTATTCAAAGTAAACAGATTTTCCTTCAATTCTTATTCATTTTCCGCCTTTTTATGTTAACCAGTATATAAATTTTTTGCATTACTCATTTCATGTATATTACACATAAGTGTATGACTAATAAAGTCAAAAATTTTAATTCGGATTTTTAATTGCTTTCGAATTACGACGCCTTAAACATTAATTTGAATTTTTTCTGTGAAGAGCTCGTATCGCCTTTTATAAGTTTGATCAATTGACATTAACCTGTCATTTTTAACTGATTGTCTACTATTGTATAAAAGTGTCACATATCTACTCGCATCTTAAATATGCAAATATGGTGTTTGTATAGGGTTTTGTAATAAAAATATCGTGCCATGGTTGAAGATTATCACCACACCATAGAGTTCCAAGTAGAAACGTTTTTGTCACCGTCGCGTCGTCTATACATTTCGTTATAGTGGTAAACTTCCCGTGCTCACATAAAATCTGAACTTACCCGTAGACAAGATGACTATAAGACAGCTCGTAAATCTTGGGAAGATTTTGTCCAAGATCCTCTAGTATTTGCATAGTAAGACTATGATATGACAGTACTTAGATACCAGGCCGTAGCCAGGGAAAACTTTTGAGGGGGATATAAGTTCCAATTTTTTTTTTTTTTACCTGACCTTTTACTTACGTTATTGTAGATATAACTGAATGCTTCTCACGTTAGACATATAGAAATAACAGGAATATAGTCGAGCATAGTTACTTCCACATCCACGTAGTGGATTGGAAGTATAGTAATCGCAAAAAAATTTTCAAAAATTTTTATTCGTGAAATAGGTTTAGAATGTCATGAAACGTCGAGATTTAAAATTTGAGCGATAAAAAATTTCTGTCTGTCGGTCTGTCTGTCTGTCTGTCTGTCTGTCTGTCTGTCTGTCTGTCTGTCTGTATGTCTGTCTGTCTGTCTGTCTGTCTGTCTGTCTGTCTGTAACTTTTTTTTTTGTCCGCACATTTTCTCCGGAACGGTTTAAGATATTGACTTGAAATCTTGTACACGTATATATTATAACGAGATCTGGAACTGGATTGTTTTTTGAGGATATCCGGTGAAGGGTTGGGGGTTAAATAGGGGTAAATAGGGGAAAATAAATAAAGCAAGCTTGTAAGAGTACAGAAACTTGAAATTCGGTGTATGTACTAGAAGTTAAGGCCTCAGATTTTTTTATAATATTTTTCAACCCCCCACCACCCCTACACCATTATTAATGGGGTGGATAAAATAAAGTTGAGATAATCATTTGAAATTTCGTACACGTATGTATTATAACAACGTCTGTAATTAGGTTATATTTTGAGATGATTCCATTGAAGGGTTGGGGGTTAATTTGGGGTAAATAGGGGAATATAAGTAAAACCAGTTGGTAAAAGTACAGAAACTTGAAATTCGGTGTATGTACTAGAAGCCAAAGCGTCAGATTTTTTTATCATATTTTTCAACTCCCACCACCTACTCCAATATGAAAAGGGCTGATAAAATAAAATTGAGATATTCATTTGAAATTTGTTACACGTATGTATTATAACGACATCTGGAACTAGATTATAATTTGAGATAATTCCGTTGAAGGGTTGGGGGTTAAATAGGGGTAAATAGAGGAAAATAAGGAAAGCAAGCTGGTAGAAGCTTGAAATTCGGTGTATGTACTAGAAGCCAAAGCGTCAGATTTTTTTACAATATTTTGCCACCCCCCACCACCCCCACTCCAATATGAAAAGGGTTGATAAAATAAAATTGAGATATTCATTTGAAATTTGATACACGTATATATTATAACGACATTTGGAACTAGATTATATTTTGAGATGATTCCGTTGAAGGGTTGGGGTTAAATAGGGGTAAATAGGGGAAAATAAGTAAAGCAAGCTGGTAAGACTACAGAAACTCAAAATTCGGTGTATGTACTAGAAGTCCAGTTCTCAGATTATTTATAACATTTTTCAACCCTCACCACCCCTATTTCATTATTAAAAGGGTTGATAAAATTAAATTGAGATATTCATTTGAAATAGGGGGAAATAAGTAAAGCAAGCTGGTATGAGTACAGAAACTTGAAATTCGGTGTGTACTAGAAGCCAAGGTCTCAGATTTTTTAATAATATATTTCAGCCCCCCACCACCTCTACTCTGTTATTCAAGGGATTGATAAAATAAAATTGAGATATTCACATGAAATTTAGTACGCATATGTATTATAACGACATCGGGAACTACATTATATTTTGAGATGATTCCGTTGAAGTGTTGGGGGTTAAATAGTGGTATATAGGTGAAAATAAGTAAAGCAAGCTGGTAAAAGTACAGAAATTTGGGATTTGGTGTATATACTAGAAGCGAAGGTCTCAAGTTTTTTATTAGTATTTTCCATTTTCCATCTCCCCGCCACCCCCACTCCCTTATTAAAAGAGTTGATAAAATTAAATTTAAATTTTCACTTGAAATTTGGTACATTTATGTATTATAACTATATCTGAAACCAGATTATATTTCGACATGATTGCGTTGAAGGAGTGGGAGTTAAATAGGGGTAAATAGGGGAAAATAAGTAACGCAAGCCAGTAAGACTACAGAAACTTGAAATTCGGTGTATGTACTAGAAGTCATGGTCTCAGATTATTTATAATATTTTTCAACCCCCACCACCCCCACTCCCTTATTAAAAGAGTTGATAAAATTAAATTTAAATTTTCACTTGAAATTTGGCACATTTATGTATTATAACTATATCTGAAACTAGATTATATTTTGACATGATTGTGTTGAAGGAGTGGGGGTTAAATAGGGGTAAATAGGGAAAATAAGTAAAGCAAGCTGGTAAGACTACAGAAACTTGAAACTCGGTGTATGTCCTAGAAGCCAAGGCCTTAGATTTTTTAATAATATTTTTCAACCCTTCCACTACCCTTACTTCATTATTAAAGGGGTTGATAAAATTAAATTGAGATATTCACTTGTAATTTGGTAGACGTATGTATTATAACGACATCTGGAACTAGACTATATTTTGGGATGATTCCGTAGGAGGGTTGGGATTAATAGGAGTAACTAGGGGAAAATAAGTAAATCAAGCTGGTAAGAGTACAGAAATTTGGGAATCGGTGTATGTACTAGAAACCAAGGCCTCAGATTTCTTTCTAATATTTTTCAAACTCCACCACCTCCGCTTCATTGTTAATGGGATTGATAACATAAAATTGAGATATTCACTTGAAAGTTAGTACACGTATGTATTGTAGTGACATCTGATTGAGATGACTCCATTGGAGGGGTGGGAGGTGGTAGGTTGTGAATAGTCGAAAATAAGTAGGGTAAACTAGAAACTTCATT
Organism: Stenurella melanura; assembly: GCA_963583905.1. Taxonomy (NCBI): domain Eukaryota; kingdom Metazoa; phylum Arthropoda; class Insecta; order Coleoptera; family Cerambycidae; genus Stenurella; species Stenurella melanura. The sequence goes on from OY757310.1 coordinate 90,141,091, forward strand.
TTTAACGTATATGAAAACAACCAACTCCTCAAACTTTTCTATGACATCTGCCCAAAATATTATTAAAATTCTATGACCAATAATTTCCACATACTAGAGTGCACATATAGCCAAAATGTTTCCTTTAAAGTGACTTGGATGAAAAATCTGGATGTGGAAGTAGTGATTCCTTGGGCAGCGGTTTTTTACATTAATTTATTGAATAAAGATATACCACATTAAAAAACTAAGTTTAATCTCCTGGCTTCCTCTCAAATAAATCATCTCCTTGGCTAATACATTTTAAGGCGTTTCAATGAAGAAAATCTTTTCTTAGGAGTATACATGTGGTAACAGGCAATATTGACAAAATTTGTATGGGTTTGTGACCGGGTTGTTTCCGAATAGGAAATAGTATTTTCCGAGGGAGTCAAAGGTACAACTCACATGAGGAGCACTTAAGTTTACTAGCCATTTTCTCCTTCATAAATTGAAGTCCAATTGTAAAGAGTCCCATTTCAAAATCTTTCTGTAAAGTGAAAAGTAGTCATATTGAAATGTAGTCTAATTTATGCTACACACAGATGGAATCAAAATGTAGATAGATGACAACGTAGATCTATGATTTTCGAGTCTCGAATGAAGCTGATCAATAAGGTCATCTAAGAGCGGAATTATGATAGTTATTCTAAAATAAGTTTCTAATTTTTATGTACTGTAGTTGGCTCTATGCTGCTGACGAGGCGTTATTCGTGGAATTCTTATTGTTCTTGTTCAGTTATTGCAAACTTTGAATTTACATTTTCGCGAATATCTTCAATACTCTTTGTAATTAAATTGACATACTTTACAGCATCTGTGCAACCTGCACAGAGGAGACTGAAGAATTTTGTGAAAAATTATACAATATCTTTAAAGTAAATATATTTACTGTAGGTAGTACCTAGGTTCATTCTGAGTAGCTCATGTCTGTTGGCCTCGCAGTTTTAATTCAGTTTTTACTTTTAACAGATAATAAATAACATTCTTACCAAAAAAAATTAGTGTTCAAGAATTTCGCGGGACGGGTGGGGTGAACCCCCTTGATCCTTCTCCTGGCTACATCCTTGCCTAGATAACCCTGGGCATACTTGATAACCAAGATATCTGGGGTGCAATATTAACCAGAGAGCCATCCACTACTGAAAATTTAAACGAGAATAAAATACATAGTAAATTAAGTCAACTACCACTCCTCTTCTTGTCCGAATAAAATGAATTTTAGTATTACCGTAAAATAACAATCTAAAATTGTGACTAAATAGTAAAAATCACTATTCAGGTGCCATCCTCAGAAGGTCATGCATTAGCTCCTTTAGAAATCATTTCCATCTGTACTTGTAATATATGGGTGTGGCTGCAAAGCTATTCGCATAAATACGTGTAAAATCAGCTCCAAAACGGACGAAAGTTGCTAACGCCCTGTATAGATAAGATGTGACGTAAGTGTATAATTATAATGAGGAAAAATTATTGAATGTTATGATCCTTTTCTATTAAATATTCCGTTTAGCATCACATCTGTTATTTTATTGTATTTACCTTAATTACCAAAATTTAATTATTTCGTAGCATATTTATTGCCCTTTATCATAGGAGTTTTTGCTTAATTAACATTTTATGCATTGTTCGGCAATATTATGATATCCGAAATAAAATATTTGTTTGACCTAATCGAGAATATGATATCTCTTAACTGTGATGTATAATTTTATATTAAATTTTTTGAATCATATTTAACCATCTGTCTTGGATTGAGATAATAATTTAGAAATAGTATGTCATTATCTTTAATCATGCTTAATACTTGTCAACCTAATTGAATGTGTGGCTTTATAACTGGATTTAATTATGATAAATTCACAATAAAAATAGATTAGCAATAGATAAGCAAAATCAATTATTACAGTTTTATTAATTTTGATTTCTGATATAATAACTTATTTGTTTTATATTAATTAAGAATTATTTTTATCTCTACGAATTATTCTACACATGTAGTCTTATTAATTAACTTTTTTCGCAGCTTTCCATTACTCGGTTTTTTTTCCATTACAATGATAAATGTTTAATAATTTTCAGCTCCTTGAAGTGATAAATATCTTTTATTTTGATACTGATATACAATAATGTTTTAATGAACTAATTGACATTAAATTAACTAATAATATGTATCATTGCATCTCGACTAATTATTCTAATTTTGAATAATTGATGGACTTTAAGAACAAATTATCTATTTCTATAGGCATCTAATTTTATCCTTTGTTCTATAACTTACTTGAGTTACGGATATTGCACAATTTTATCAAGCTATGTTGATATTTAAGGGCTCTTCCTATCACACCTATCAACACCTAGGTAGGTAGTTTGCTGATACGCTTTTATAATACTCGAATAATCCGTATACATAAGGAATTAATGCGGTTTAACGTTTGTCGTACCTGATTGTTATTTTCAATATTCATGAAAGTTCTATCAACAAAGAATTCAGGGTATTGATTGCATATAAAAACTTCTTTGATGAGACGCTTCTCATTGTTTAATATTTCATTATTAGAAGAATTGATTTTGGCAGTATCATATGAACATTTTATTTTTATAGCACCCAGGTGCATCGACTGGTTTGGGTCAAAGCTTGAATACTATAGTCTTTGTTGATAGAACTTTCATAAATATTGAAAGTAACAATGAGGCTCGACAAAAACCTGAAGAACGTTACACAGCATTAATTCCTTATGCATACTGATTATCCGAAAAGTTATGCCGTATATACTTTATTCCAAACTTATTGTCGGTATAAAAAATGTCGGGATCTTTGTTCTTTACCGCACTTTCAAAGGCGCCGACATTGTTTATACCCAGAATAAGTTTGAGATACACAAACTAATTTCCGATGTTACAGATATTTCAAATATTTTTGGAGAATATTTTGTCTAAGTAACAAATGACCAATTAAAAAAACACTTTGGTAATAACATTTCGAACTCCTGTACAACATCATTAAACCATATGAATGACACATTGTTGCTGGAACCATTTACAGCGGAAGAGATTAGCCAAATAATATCTAATTTAAGAAATAAAAAATCGACAGGTCACGATAAGGTGCCCACAACTTTAATAAAAAAATGTAGCGGTGAACTATCCCAAATTATAGCCACTATTTTAAACAAATCTATTGAACTTGGGTAATTTCCCAAACGCCTAAAAATTTCAGTTATTATCCCCGTATATAAAAAGACGATCCTCTGCTGATTCAAAACTATAGACCTATTGCCCTTTTAAGTATTATTTCAAAAATTATGGAAAAAGCTATATACATGAGAATAACTAAATTCTTAGAGACACACAAAATCTTTGCTCATAACCAACACGGATTCAGGGAAGGGCGATCTATGGAAACCGCCAGCCTAAATTTTGTCCAGTGTAGTCATGAAAAAATGGAAAGAAAAGATTATATAGTAGGGTTATTCTTTGACTTCTCCCGCGCTTTTGATAGTCTTAACTTCAATTTTGTCTCAGAAAAACTATCAAAACTTGATATACAGGGCTCGCTGCAGCAATAGATATATTAATTTTTAAATAACCGCAAAGTATTGGTCAGAATTCATGACAAAACGTCGGCAGAATTTGAGGTCAATTCTGGCATCCCCCAGGGGAGTGTCCTTGGACCCCTAATCTTCTTGATGTTCATTAACGATCTTCCAGACTACATATTAGATGGCGGGGTTTTTATTTTTGCTGATGACACGAACATCATAATTTCAGACCCAATCATTTCAGAGTTAATTGAAAAAGTAAATAAAGTTCTCACGCAATTTGATTATTGGTGCCAAAAAAAATAGACTTATTATAAATTATTCCAAAACTATGGCTATCGAGTTTCACAAATATTCAAAACAGAAAATAGCAGACTTAAATCTATGCATAAATAATCATTCCATTGCAGTAGGTAGTCAATGTAAATTCCTTGGAACAATCATAGATGAATATTTAAGTTATAATGATTGCATTAACAGCATATGTTCCAAAATAAATAAACAGTACTTTTCCATATTAACACTGAAAAACTGCCTGAATGAACAAGTACTTCTCACTGCTTATTATTCACTAATATATTCAACAATTAGCTATAATATAATTGTTTATGGGCTAGCTGTCGAGAGTAGCAGAGTATTCATTGCTCAAAAACGAATTATACAGCTTATGTATAATTTAGATTATAGACAGTCATGTAGACAAATTTTTAAAGAGAAGAGAATTCTGACGTTCACAAGTATTTTCTTGTTTAAAATATTAATTTATATCTATGTAAACAAAGACCAATTAAAAAAAAACTCAGATATTCATGACCACCTTACTAGAAAAAATAATCAAATACGCCTGGAAAGATTTAACTATGTAAGTTTTAAAAAATCACCCCAGTACGCTGGCTGTTATTTTTTTAATATGCTACCTCGGGAAATAAGTAGTGCAACCACATTGATTAGATTTAAATCAAAACTAAAGAAATTTTTACTTGAAAATACATTCTATTCAATTGAGGAAGTTATTACTTTTTCCGAGCAAAATAATTAAATTATTTACTAGAATAACTGTATAACGGATATTTTTTAATTTTTTTATAATGAGACATCCTAACTGTAGAGTTTGTGTTCTTCATATAATTATGTAATTTATATCTGTATCCTCTGTGTTACTAATGTTACTATTTTGTTTGTTAAGTAATATACAAAATGTTTGTGATTTATATCTTTATGTAATTATGTAGGTATATTTGAATTACTTTTTTCTTTTTGACTTATCTATCCGATGTAAATTGGCTTAAAGATCAATAAATGTCTATCTATCTATCTATCTATCTAAACTAAACGTGATAAATTTGATATTAGGACGGTATTTCCAACGAACAACACTGAGATCTATTTTAACAAAAACAAAACGGCTGAAACAAATTTCAAAAATTTGCAATTACAATATTCCGTGTGAGTGTAACAAAACATTATGTGGATGCCATTAAGATTTTTCAATGTAAGATCGGTTCGACATAACAATTACATTGGGAAAAACTAGTGACCAATCCTCAAACTCTGAATAATTATAAACACCTAATATATGATGATATTTAATCATGTAACATTTTCCGCAATTATTAATAAAGTTTATAATGAAAATAGAAAGAAAAAAAAAAAACACTGTGTTGGGATCGAACCGTCGATCTCTTGATTTGTAAGTTGACGCTTTAGCCTACTGAGCCACTACAACTTATGACGTAGTTTTACATATGTAGATATTATATAGACATTGAATTTTGTTTGTTCTCTATACAATAATTTATATAAAAAACTGTAGGTATATAAAAAAAAGGTGCAAGTGTGATATATCGTTGAAATCGGAATTTTAACTGCTTTCCAATGGTTAGATTACAAATTGTAAGTAATAATAAAATAAACAAGTTGTTGTGCCAAAATGGCACTAAACGTAATCCGATCTCAACCAAAACCTTTTCAGATCTTCTAGAGCACTAAAGAAACCCTCATGCAAAGTTTCATCCAAATCCGTCCAGTAGTTTCGCCGCTATCGTGCTAACACACATACACACATACACACATACATACACACATACACACATACACACATACATACACACAGACATTTTTCAAAAACCACTTTTTTGGATTCCTGGGACCTCAAAACGTATAGAATTGATGGTATCTCAATTTTCGATTTTGGACCAATTTTAGTAACCTCCCACAATTTTATTGTGGGGAGGTTAAAATGAAATTCGTGGATTCAAGATTTGTGAACCCGGACATAGAATAAAGTGAGACTCGGTAAAACTTTTAACACAAGCGGATAGCAAAAAAATCAGCAATAATATTGTTAAATGAGGATAGTAGATGTGTGTCGAATTGTTCCGTAGATGTTTGTAAAATCGGATTGTAAATGTTAGATGAACTTCATAAAATTAAAAGTGTGTAAAATAAAACTGTTAACTATATTAACAGTTCCGTCTAAGTAGTAACTATCTTTGGATATTGAATATAACATACATATTCTTAGAGATGTATTTTGCATACACGGCACAATATATTTTTTTATATGCCTTGAAAGAGAAAACAATAGGTTTTCGAAACGTCGGTGAAATATTTTACTTTCATATTTTTATTGTTATTCGTGTCATTTGTCGAAAAAACCTCTGACTGATCCTTTGACATACAAATCGCAGGCTTAGATGTTATTTCCCAGTAATGCACTGATTAATTGTATTATTTTATAAGAGAAAGTTAAAAAAAAAAGTAGAGGATAAATTATCATTTAATGTGTTGTCTGGTTTGAATGTTGTTTTATTCCTTTTTTTTTTTAATTTATTTGTTATTACTATTGTGTTATTTATTTCTGGATAAAACATCTGTATCATCACAGATGATGAATAAGAATATCATCATTATTATTGTCATTATGGCTGTTGTCTTGTTATATGTGCATGCGAGGCATGGTTCAGTGGTGGAATCGCTTTGGCTAAGCTCCTCCAGGACATCAATATAAGTAAGGTATTAAAAAAATATATAATAAACATTACTTATTGAATGATTGAACGGAAGAAAATGCTTTTTTTAAAATTTCTATAGGATTAACCAAAATCTGGAAGTTTAAATATGGCGTCATAACGTTTATAAGACAAAGTATTTAGTTTATATGTTAAATATATCAGAAACTATGACATTTACGTAAAGTATAGGATATTATTTACTAGGTCTAAAATTATAGGACAAATTACACAGCCCCACAGAAGAAAATAAGTTCTGTACCAGAGACATAAGTGCATAGATGTGTATTTTTTTATGTTGAATCCGAATCCGCAGCCAAAAAACCAATTTACCAGGGAAATTTTGTAGTAAAACGCAAAAACATCCCCTAAATTAGAGTGAAATGGTGAAAATAAGGTAAAGCTTTATATTGAGATGCAACAATTCGTAAGTACTTTGAGAAAACATTTTAAAATAAAATTTTTAGCATTATAAAGAAATATACGCAAGTTAAATCCACACCCACCCCTACGAGGGGACTAAAGAAAGTTCTGTATTGGAGACATGGAGTACATAGATTATGTTTATTTCTTGATGCAGAATCCGAATCCGCAGCCCAAAAACCGATTTATCAGTTAATTTTTTAGTAAAACGCAAAAACATCCCCTAAATCAGAGAAAAATAGGGAGGGTAAGGTAAAGCTTTATAATAAAATGCAACAATTTGTAAATACTTTGAGAAACATTTTAAAATAAAATTTTAAGCATAAAAAAGAAATATATGCAAAGTAAATCTACACCCACCCCTTAAAAAACTACTATACTAGAAACGTGAGTACATAGATTTTGTGTATTTTTCTATGCCCAATGCGCAGCCCAAGAACCGATTTACCAGGTGATTTTTTAGTAAAACATCCCCTAAAATAGAGTAAAATAGTGAAGGTAAGGCAAAGCTTTATAATAAAATGCAACAATTTGTATATACTTTGACATTAAAAAAAAACTTTAAGCATTAGAGATAAATTTATGCAAATTAAATCTACATCCAACCATACCAAGTGGTTAATTCCACCTTTAACCTATATTTGGAATTACAAACTACGAGGCTATGGCTTTTCACATTATTTTACACTAACATTCGTTGTTTGATCTTAGGGGATGAATTAATCCCCTCGTAGGGGTGGATATGGATTAGATTTGCATATATTTCTTTCTAATGCTCAAAATTTTATTTTTAAATGTTTTCTCAAAGTGTATACACATTGTTGCATTTCATTATAAAGCTTTGTCCTCACTATTTCACTCTATTTTAGGGGATGTTTTGAGTTTTACTAAAAAATTACCTGGTAGATCGGTTTTTGGGCTGCGAATTCGGATTCAGCATTAAGAAATACACAAGACCTATGTATTCATATCTTTGGTACAGAACTTTTGTTTAACTCCCCCCGTAGGGGGTTGGTATGGATGTAATTTGCATATATTTATTTCTAGGCTCAAAATTTTATTTTAAAATTTTTTCTCAAAGTATTTTGAAATTGTTGCATTTCATTACGAAGCTTACGTTATCCTCACTATTTCACTCTATTTTAGGGGATGTTTTCCCGTTTTTCCAAAAAATCCCCTGGTAAATCGGTTCTTTGGCTGCGGATTCGAATTCAGCATAAAAAAATACACAAAGTCTATGTACTCATGTCTGATAGAGAACTATATTTTTCTTTTGTGGGGCTGTGATATTTTTTATTCACTTTTTCATTAAGAAGTTGCTATTTTATTACAGTAATTAGATTGTAAAGAAAATGTCAAACGCTGTCTTTCATTAATATACCATCATGTAGATGCTAATTATCTGGCACGCTTCAAACACTTTGCTTTAGAAAAATATTACAACCATTCTACCATTCTGAATTTGTTAATTTTAAGCTCAAATTCTTAATCAGCTAGCCAAAAAATATAGATTTTCTACGTTTCAAAAATAAATCAACAACATTTAAAAATGAATTATTATTTGTTTGTATTGAAACATATTCTATATAGGATTTTGCAAATATCAGAAAAAATAACGATCTGTAACTAAAAGAAAAACTTTGTGGTAAAATATGAATGAAATTTTTGCATTCTTTCGATAACCTGAATTCTGGTTATGCTAGCAAATTAAAATCCTAAAATAAATTAGTAATTTCTTATTTGACAATTGTCATTCTAACACTAGCATTCACACAGTCCCCTAGGCCATGCAGATTAAACTAGTATCTACATAACCCCCTACGATCATGAGGATTCAGTTAAAAATGAGAGCAAAAGCTTAAAATGAATTTATTTATCTACCTTGTCTTAAAAAATTTTCATTCTGAAGGATTACATTTTCATGAAATCTATCATTCTGTTTCTTGGAAATGCTTAACCTTTGAAACGTTTTTCGCCCTTATTCTGGAGCTCATCAGAAAGATGGTTTTGCATGAAACATCTTTATGAGTGGCTTTATGTCTTTCTGATGAGGTCCAGAATAAGGGCAAAAGGCTAAGCATTTCTAAGAAACAGAATGATAGATTTCATGAAAATGCAATCCATTAGAATGGGAACATTTTTAAGACGAGGTTGATAAATAAATTCATTTTAGGCCGTAGTTCTCATTTTTAACTGAATCTTCATGATCGTAGGGGGTTATGTAGATACTAGTTTAATCTGCACGGTCGTAGGGGACTGTATGGATGCTAGTGTTAGAATGAGAATTGTCAAATAGGAAATCAGACAAATTCATTTTGGGATTTTAATTTGCTAGCATAATCAGAATTCAGGTTATCGAAAGAATGCAAAGATTTTATTCATATTTTTACATAAAGTTTTTCTTTTAGTTATATATCGTTATTTTTTCTGATGTTTGCAAAATCATATAAAGAATATGTTTCAATGAAATCAACAATACTTTCTCAAATACTAAATTTTTCGATTTAGGGAATGATTTCCACTCCTTGAGGGTAAGAGCAAGTGCCGGACCGTATAAAAACTTGCATTTTACTATGCAAACCTTTTGCTATAAAAGTGACCCTTAAAAAACCGCTGGAATCACTACTTCCACATCCATTGATCGTACAAGTCTCTTTAAACAAAAACTCCTGTATACTATATTGCACTCTAATATGCGGAAATAATTGCTCATTAAATATTAACAATATAATGTTTCTCTTTACCAAACACAAATTCATTCTGCATTTTCAAGGAGTTACCTCGGAGACTTAAGAAGCGGTTAAGAAAACATAATGTTTGGAATTGTCTACCCCAAGGTGGTAATGCGGGTGGCCGATGCCAATATGTTTTTTGAGAAGATCACATATACCCTCAATTGCGATTTTATTTTGTGAATCACTTTAATAAGGTAGTGGGGATGGGGGTGGCTGATGTCATAAAAACATATTTAAGACCTTAGCTTTTAACATAACCAGTTTCTTGATTTTACTATCTTGCCTTAATTATTTACCCCTAGTCAACATCTAATTTTATTTTGTAAACGCCTTTAATAAAGGAGTGGAGGTGGTGTTGTTGTCACAACAAAATTTGAAGCCTTCACTTCTAGTACATACACCAAATCATACCTTTCTGGACTCTTACTAGCGTGTTTCACTTATTTACCCATTTTCAACCTTATTTACCCCCCAACCTTTCAACGGAATCATCTCAGAATATAATCTTGTTCCAAATGTTATTATAATATAAGTATACATGTGTCAAATTTCAACTGAATATCTCAATTTTATTTTGTTAACCCGTTTAATCATGGAGTTTGGGTGGTTATGGAGGTAGCAGATGTAAAAAGAAAATTGAGACTGTGGCGTCCAGTATATACACCAATTCCCAGGCTTCTAGACTCTTAGTAGCTCGTTTTACTTATTTTCCTCTATTTACCTCTATTTACTCCCCAACCCTTCAACGGAGTCATCTCAAAATATAACCTAGTTTCGGGTGTCGTTATAGTATATTCGTGTACCAAAATTTCAAGTGAATATCTCAATTTTGTTTTATTAAACCCTTTATTAATGGAGTGGGAGTGATGGTAGATGGTAACAAATGTTGTAAAAAAATTTGGAGAGTTGGTTTCTAGTACATACACCAAATCCCAAGTTTCTGGACTCTTACCAGCTTATTTTATTTATTTCCTCCTATTTACCCCTATTTAAGCCTGACTTCTCACCGGAATAAGTTCGAATAATCCAGTTCCAGATCTCGCTATAATACATACGTATCCGTCAATAGCTTATACCATTGTAGAGAAAACGTGCGCACAAAAAAGTTACAAACCGACCGACGCGCAACGGACAGAATTTCCTATTCTCAAATTTATAATTTCGATGTTTCACAACATTCTCTATTTCAACAAACAAAAAAAAAATGATTTTTTTTTTATGATTACATCCACTACATGGATGTGGACGTTATTATTACTTCATATGACACTGATTACAAGTTTTTTTACCTTTAAGTACTGTGCTACAACTAAGTATTCGTTTTGGAAGCTTTTAGAAAAATTCTTTGACCACTCAAAACCGCTGCCTAAGGAATCACTACTTCCACATCCAGATTTTTCAACAAAGTCACTTTAAAGGAAACATCTTGACTAAATTTGCACTCTAGTATGTTAAAGTTTATGGTCATAGAATTTTAAAAATATTTGGAGCAGATGTCATAGAAAAGTTTGAGGCATTGGTTTCTACCAAATACGTTAAAAATGAAGTTTTTAGTTTACCCTACTTATTTTCCCCTATTCACAACCTACCACGACCCACTCCTTCAATGGAATCATCTCAATCAGATGTCATTACAACACATCCGTGTACTAACTTTCAAGTAAATATCTCAATTATATGTTATCAAACCCATTAATAATGGAGGGGAGATGGTGGTGTTTGAAAAATATTAGAAAGAAATCTGGGGCCTTGGTTTCTAGTATATACACCAAATCCCATATTTATGTACTCTTACCAGCATGATTTACTTATTTTCCCCTATTTACTTTTATTCAACCCTCAACCCTTCAAAGGAATCATCTTAAAATATAATCTAGTTCCAGATGTCGTTATAATACAAATTTCAAGTGAATATATCAACCCCTTTTAATGATGGAGTAGGGGTGGTGGGGGAGTTGAAAAATATTATAAAAATTTTGAGTCTTTAGCTTCTAGTACATACACTGAATTTCAAGTTTCTGTACTTATACCAGCTTGCTTTACTTATTTTCTCCTATTTAACCCCCAACCCTTCGACGGAAGCTTTTCCAAATATAATCTAGTTGAAGATGTCGTCATGATACATACGTTCACCAAATTTCAAGTGAATATTTCAGTTTCATTTTATCAACCCCTTTAATAATGGATTAGGGGTGGTGGGGGTTGAAAAATAATACAAATAATCTGAGACCTTGGCTTCTAGTACATACACCGAATTTCAAGTTTTTGTACCCTTATCAGCTTGCTTTACTTATTTTCCCTTATTTTACCCCTATTTAACCCCCAACCGTTCAACGGAATCATCTCAAAATATAATCTATTTCCAGATGTCGTTATAATACATACGTGTACAAAAATTTAAAATAAATATCTCAATTTTATTTTATCAACCCCCTTAATAATTTAGTAGGGGTGGTTGGGGGGTTGAAAAATGTTTTTAAAAAATTTGATTCTTTCACCTCTAGTACGTACACTGAATTTCAAGTTTCTGTACTCATGCCAGCTTGCTTTACATATTTTCCCTTATTTGACCATATTTAACCCCCAACCCTTCAACGGTAGCTTCTCAAAATATAATCTAGTTCCAGATGTCGTTATAATGCATACGTGTACCAAATTTCAAGTGAATATTTCAATTTTATTTTATCAACCCTTTTAATAATGGAGTAGGGGTGGTGGGGGTTGAAAAATAATGTAACTAATCTGAGACCTTGGCTTCTAGCACATACACCGAATTTCAGGTTTTTGTACTCTTACCAGCTTGCTTTACTTATTTTCCCCTATTTACCCCTATTTAACCCCCAACCCTTCAACGGAATAATTTCAAAATAAAATCTAGGTCCAGATGTCGTTATAATACATACGTTTACCAAATTTCAAATGAATATCTCAATTTTATTTTAGCAACCCCTTTAATAATGAAAAAGGGGTGGTGGGGGGGTTGAAGAACATTGTAAAAAATCTGAGGCCTTGGCTTGTAGTACATACATCAAATTTCAAGTTTCTGTACTCTTACCAGCTTGCTTTACATATTTCCCCATATTGACCCCTATTTACCCCCCAATCCTTCACCGGATATCTTCAAAAAAACAATCCAGTTCCAGATCTCATTGTAATATATACGTGTAGAAAATTTCAAGTCAATATCTTAAACCATTCCGGAGAAAGCGTGCGGACAAAAAAAGTTACAGACACACAGACCGACAGACCGACAGAGCGACAAACCGACAGACCGACAGACAGACAGAAATTATTTTTTTTTCGCTCAAATTTAAAATCTCGACGTTTCATGACATTCTAAACCGATTTCAATGAAAAAAATTTTTGAAAATTTTTTTACGATTACTATACTTCCAATCCACTATGTGGATGTGGAAGTAAAAGTAACTAAAAGTGAAGATTTATCTATATTTCATTGATCCAGTAACGTGTTTGTTCCTGAATACAGCCAAATTCGAGGGTACCCTGACTAAACTAATACTTTGATTCAGTCATCGAGATGTTAATTATTGCAATAATTTAAAAAACCTAATGGGTCGTGATAACAATATATAGAACACATTTGTTGAATAATGCACTATAAATTCATACACCCCATAGGACTTCAAATAATGATAATATATAAATTAGTACAAGTTGAAAATAAATAGCACACCCACAGAGAGCGTTTGTCACTCACCAAAGCGACAGATGGCCACCTGCTAATATAACTTGTATAAATACAGGGTGACTCTAAACAGGGCTCAATATCAACAAACCATTGAATTATAATGGGCCAACCGTGAAATATATGACGTCTAACGGGATCAATCGTAGGGGACTTAGTCCTCTGCCATTAATGTTTATTTACCATCATCTCACTTTGAATAGCTTAATTATCACAATAGCTACCAACGTGACATTGAATTTTAGATACTAAATTAATTTCTTCGCTTTAAATTTCAAGTACAGGTAACTACTTATGTCAGAAGATTTGAGTACTTTTTATATTTTATACTAAGTGGACAAATAATAAAATTACTCATAGTCGTCAATAGTACATACACAGTCTAATATTTAGTAATTGAGATAATATTCAAAATTATGGTATTAGCTTCCTGTAGTTATCCTAAAAATAAAACTTATATAAATTACTGTTTGTATAAAATTATGCTGGAACATTGGTAATCGCTATAGGATTGTTTCCTTTAATAATAAAAAAATAGAACCGCCCTAATAAAAATGGGGACTAAAAATTACGAAATAAAATTTCAGACGCCAGTCGCCTGCTTAATTGAATCAATATTATGTTGAAATCGGTGAAATGAGTAAGTGTAGATGAGTCTGCCTATACTCGTATTTCCAGCAGGTTTTTGTTATGTTTTCCTGCATTTCTGAAACATAACTCAAGTTTCTGTTACAAAGTTTCTAATCTGTATTTGTTTTAATCCTGTTCCAGGATTACCTTAAATAAAATACACAAGATTTCTACGAGTGTGTTATTGCGGTTCTAAATTATAACAAGCTTGCGAAGGTCACCAGTCAAACATCGACATTTTCTGTATTTATTATCCATATTCTTGTAATTTTCGTGTACTTTAGAATTTATCAAATTTTAAATTGCTCGCAAATGACGAAAACTTGACTTTGATGCATGAAACAAAATGTTAATTAAAGCTAAGGGCAACTACTTTTTTTCTTACTTTTTGTTGGGTATTTTGCCACTGAAAAATATTTTAAAAAATTTTATAAAAAAACTTCAACGCCAAACGGATCAGACTGAGGTTGGTTCTTGAATACATGATTGTTTCAAAAAGTCTCACACCTAAAAATATATAAACTAGAACAATGTTATAAACTAAAAATGAAAACGAGAGCTATAGGCAGTTAACGTTTCGGAAGAGAATCTACTTGTGTCCTCAAAACTTTTGGCCGTCAACCATGGCATTTCTTTGTTCATGTATTTCCATAGTCACGTGAGACATTAAATTATATATATCTTGTTTTTACTCACTTCGTCTTTAAGGATGGACAACCAACTAGTACAAAAATCTATTGAATAATTTGAAACGCATCTATCCTCGTTTAATAAAATAATCGCGGATTCTTTAAGTTTCCTTTCATTTTCCTTGCTCTCTTCACCGGGTTCCATTGAATCCTGTGACTGTTATCCCACGCGTGTTCACAAATGTTCGATTTTTCAAATTCTCCAATTCTAGCGTAATTTCTATGTTCACCAAGCCTTACGTTGAAAGCTCTAGATGATTCACCTACGTAATGTTTTCCGCACTCACACGGAATACTATAAATACATTTTTTTGAATTTTGAACAATATCTAGAGGTTCGGTTTTTGATAAAACTGACTTTAGCGTGGAGCCCGTTTGAAAAACCGTTCGTACGGAAAACCTATTCAAAATTTTTCGTAATTTATCCGATAAACCATGTATATATGGAATTACTGCCATTGACTTAATTAAATACCTCAGGTTGTGATAGTATATTCTCTCTAACCAATGTTGATAGTCAGTTATTGAACATTGTATTGTATCAACTAATGGTATTGTCGTCGGCACTACATCAGTGGAAGGGGTTCGGAGTTAACCTGGAAGATTTGACCTAAACTGACTGACAAAAATGTGAAATCTTAATAGATTATACAGGGTGATTGGTGCAGTTTGGTTTCAATCTTAAACCTTGGTATGCAGCCATAATCGATGCCCATTCTACCTTAAATATTTTCAGTCCTCCAGCTATACAGGGTATGCCAAAAGTCGGTATTTTAAATGGAAACATACATTTATTACATGGTTCGATTTGCCTTCCAATTTTGAGTTTAGACAACCCAAGTTGTTAACTTATTTTACAGGTTTTGACACATGTCAATTTTTTTGAAAAAAATTGTCGCTGTAGTAGTTTACAAACGAATTTTTATATCACAAACCATTCAAATTATGGAACCAAATTAATCATGCTGTTAGCAGGAAGTCCAGGCTAACACCTGATGTTAACATTTTGTACCATATGGGCGCAGGCAATTTTCAAATGTCGCGATGAAAAATCGTCAAAAAGTCGATTTTTTCAAATGGCATCTACTGTCTTTTTTGACATCATTCGAAAGAAAATTGAATTTTAGGGTGAGTTACTTAGGCATTCCCCATACCTAATTTCGCCTCCAATTGAGTTATTCAGTAAAAATCAAGAAATACCTTAGGTATTGCTTGATTTTTCAAGTATGGAATGGAAACAAATGACAATTTTAACAATGTACTTAAGGTGGCCATTCCCAAGAAAGAGACGTCCGATAGGGAAATATTTATTATTTTTGCCCATAACTTTTTTTTATTAATACGTCTATTTAAAAAAAAACTATAAGAGTACCTAAGTAGAACCATAACAAGACTATTGGTATGAATATTCATTCAATAATTTCAGTGATTTGCAAACTAGCATATTTAAAACTACGAAATAGAAAGATTAACATAATTTTTAAATTTAAATCTAGCTATTTTGCAAACCACTGAAATTATTGAGTGAATATTCATAGTAATAGTCTTGTTAAGGTTCTACTTAGGTACTCTTATAGCTTTTTTAAATATACGTACCAAGAAAAAAAGGTATGGCCAAAAATAATAAATATTCCCTATCGGATGTCTCTTTCTTGGGAATGGCCACCTTAATACCATATTATTCGACGAGCGTATATTGATGACTATTATTCACGAGGATAAAGTTTAAGACATGAGCCGCAGGTAAATCACTTTATCCACGACTATTAAATATTTAGTATTTATTTAATTCATCTTCATTCACTTCTCCTATTTAAGAGAGATTCATATGTCATCGTGTATAATTTTTTCGATTTTTCGGGCAATAAGTTTAATCAGGCAATTTCTGCAACTTCCTTTATCTCTGGTGGTGTCAAAGATATCTCGTTTTCACGGTCAAATGTCAAACCTAGCCATTATAACGTCATTGTTATCTTATTTATTTCAATTAATTCGTGCACCTTTTTTTTCATCATGGAACATTATCCGAATGATTTTCTTTGATTTGTTTGTAATACAGAACATGCCGCGTGTTCAATTTCAAGTATCGCAAATGTCAAAAGGTAAATTTCTTAGACAAAAAAGTAATTTTTTCGATCGTGGAAAGGTAGGATTAACTAATCCTAACGGGAAAGGAAGATATTGATATTAACGCCCTAGGATATTATCAAGCATATCCACGTGTTTCTATCAGAACAGTTCCTGCTAATTTGGGAATTTCTTGAAGGATTCATGATCATAATTTTTTACAAAAAATCAGCTGGACAGACGAAGCAAAATTTTGTCAACGAGGGGTATTTCGTCGAAAAAATCGACCTTTTTGGACTCTCGAAAATGCTCGTATTGTAATGGAGGTGGAAAATCAAATTCTATTTCGTATTAATGTTTTCTGCCTGTTAACGGACAATAAGGTGCGATGCTTCATGTACGATGAAAACTTGAATGGCGAGTGTTATTTCAGAATCTTAAAACAGGTTATGCAAAACTACCTGGATGATTTGTCGATCAATCGACTCATCAATCAAATCAAAAAGATGCCAATAACCGAAAAACGACAGAATATATGCATAAGTACATACTTTTAAGTAAATTTTTAGAATTATCATTTGTTTTAATAACATACTTGAAAAACCAAGCAATATCTCAAAAAGATACGGTATTTTTTTATTTTTATTGAATAACTCGATTGGGGGTGAAGTTAGGTATGTATAGGGAATGCTTAAGTAACTCACCCTAAAATTCAATTTTCTTTCGAATGATGTCAAAAGAAACAGTACATGCCATTTGAAAAAATCCACTTTTTGACGATTTTTCACATTTGAAAATCGCCTGCGCCCATATGGTACAAGATGGGACCAGGTGTTGGCATGGATTTTCAGCTAACTGCTTCATTAATTTGGTTTCATAATTATTTTTTTCAAAAACATTAACATGTATCAAAACCTGTAAGAGATAGGTTAACAAAACTGGGCCTGTCTAAACTGAGAATTGGAAGGCCAATCGAACCATGTAAAAAATGTAGGTTTCCATTTAAAATAGGAAAGTTGGTATCGACTTTTGGCACACCCTGTACAGCTGGAAGACTGAAAATATTGTAGGTAGAACGGGCATGATCGATTATGGCTGCATGCCAAGTTTCAAGTTTATAATCCCACTGCAAGTTGAAAAATTTCCAACGAACGGCTTAAGTGAATCACCCCGTATATATTTTACAATTTTAATATAGCAGAAAATAACATTTTCCATATTGTTTTAAACGTTTTAATAATATCTATTTTCCTAATTAAGAAAAGTAATAATTTTCTAATCTCGCGTCTAAAAAAAGTTATAGAAACAATGTTTTTATAGAATTTTAGCATAATTATAGCATTTGGTATATCCTCGTTATTAAGCACAAAACAAGGTGTATAGTATATTTGCCAAGCCCCTTTCTAAAACCGTAAATATCAGTCATACACACGAACTTTTCATATCATTTTGTTAGTTTGTAGGCTGTTGAACAATTTTCAAAATTCCCACAAAACCAACAATACTGCTTTTTATATTGTGATCATTTTGCTAATCAGGCTGGTATCATCGGGAGATGCTTAAAAATACAGCATTATACCTTAAAAAATAATTTATTTTCAAACAATTGGAAAAATATCTTTAATATTCCACAATTATATAAAAACTACAATACATCGTAAAAGAGTATAATGTTAACATAAATTTTCATGATCAACTACAGCATTTTATCTATACTTTCAATCGCTGAATAAAAAAAATCTGGAAAAATTTAATTTATATACGAAAAAAGTTGGATGAGTGTATAACGTTAAAATCACAAATTCAAATGGGAGTCGAGGTCCAATTTCACGGTTACGCGGATTACTGTGCACACGGACCGTTTAATGCGCATTATATGTGATAATTAAATGCAAATTGCAGCTCATCTAAGCGGCATTGCTGAAAACAGCGCACTCTTGATGAAGTGTAATCAAATTACAGCTAACAATGAACGCTAGCGATTCTGAATTAGCTCTTGCTGTGATAAGGCTCGTTCACAAGACAATTTCAGTTTAATTGTATTTATTTTAGATTTTAGGAAGAGATCTAACAATTTTTCTATTTAACTCAAATTTTGTAACATAAATGTATGTTTCAGTACAGTTTCATAGAAGAATATGCACGTAGTATCGATTTAACTGTACAACAGTTAACTTTGAAAGATAATGTTTCCTTTATTAATTGCTTCTTTCATAATTTTAAAGCACTTGATACTTATGGGATTGAAATGGGAAAAAAAGAGATTCTTCGTTAATGTCTTTGTATATTATAAGCTATACAGGATGATTCGTAATCTCTGTGGCAAACTTTGGCACATAAGACGATACGATTCTAAATAAAAATGTTATATGAATATGGGTCCGATTCGTTTTGCTTTAGAAGTTACAAGCTTTTAAAGATTTGTCATGATAATACACAAACATAGTATTTGCAATGATAATAATGAATATTTCTTTATGCCATGCGGTTTAATATTCTTGATGTCATACTCGCAAGAATTATGTTTGCCAGAGTTCTGAATCGAATATGTGTGCATGAATAGGACTTTGCAGATACCGTTTTTATTTATGGTGGTGGAACCGAAACGCTTGACGAATAGAAAATGAATACCAGCGTAAGTATCCAACTATACCCATAAAGTGTCAAGTGACACCAACACTTTAAGGTGTATCCTCAATGACTTACACCATTGTGCCCAGCTTCAATCGCTGGTCTCAATTTCTTAACTCGCCGTCTATTAAGCTTCCCTCTGAATGAACAGAGACAGAGATTCGCAAAAGAAAATCTTTAACTAAAAATATAACTAAGAGCAACGATGATGTTGTAAGTTTAGTTGATCAATTAATTAGGAAGCACATATTTAAATAATCTCTTCTGAACTTTTCGTTCCTTCAAAATGAACGAAATTCAAAATTTATATCAATTCCGTATGAATCCGGTTTATTTCTGATCTAAGCAGCATTTTTTTAACTTAGATACTACGAAAACTGCAACGACTCCTAGGTCCAAAGGTCCAATTATAACAAGATTTAAGAAATATATGGCCCATCTTAAAAATGGAGGAACTAATAGTCTATTGTTGCCAACATATCCTTAATAACAAGCATAGGATACCAGGGTGTTTGGTAAAGCGATACCAGCTCTCAACAGGGAAATACAGAAGGTCACTTGGCATCTACGTGACCAAACATTCCTATATAAAAACCATGCGGTTTTTTAATAATGATGATTTTTTATTTTTTTAAATCTCCATTTTTCAACACTTATGTATTTCGCACTTAATTTAACTTTTGCTTCGTTATCTAGAATAAAAAAATTAAAAAAAAAAATAAAAGTTTCTATGGGCCAGAGGAGAATAAAAATACATTTACAGGGAGAAAATTTAAAAAATCGTCCTAGTATTACTATTATTTTGAAATCTCTTCTCCATTTAATCCTCTTTATGTTGTATTATTATATTTACCATCTAGGTTTACCAGTTATTAGAAAAAGACACAAAGACACTTCTGCGCTTGTCTTCATATATCAACCGTAGTCGTCTTTATTCTTATTTATTTTGGTAATTGTAGGGTAGCTTGCTCTATTTTTGTTATCATTTGAGCGCGGCTGCGTCTCAATTTAGACAAGGTCCTTCATCGTAACTCACGCGTAAGAATCCATCGGTGTCAAATTTGGGGACCCTGAGGGCCACAGAAGCGTCCGCGCGAAAATCAAATATGCAGGATTTTTTTATTAAAAGAAGACTATTATTTCAAAAACTATCACCCCACAACCATGTTCACCGTTTTTCGACACAGAGAATGTCATAACAAGTCATTTATTTGTTAACGTCTCTCAAATGTCCACAAAAAAAATTCTGCGCCATGAACCAAACTACGGTTCTCTTATGTATTTGTGTGCGCTAAAACCAAATTCGACGTCAGTATTGCCCCTATACGTCAAGATTATAGGTTACGGTCATTTTTTGCATGTGGTGCTCATTTCTTGTAGGCTCCACTCCCGGTGAAATTCACTGGAATCGATATATGTTATTCCTCTCTAACTCCTCATCAAAAGCTCTTATGTACACAAGGTCGGAAAATGCACAGTTTTCCACACATCTGAGGTGCACATGGGGTGCTCATTTCTTATGGGAAGTGGCTCCAGGTGAAATTCGCTATATATGTTATTCCTTTCGACCTCCTGGTCAAAAGTTCTTATGGGAACAAGGTCGGAAAATGGACAGTCTTCCAGATATCGGAGGTTGAAAAGGCGACTTTGTACCCCCGACATCTAAAAAATTGTGCATTTTTCGACCTTGTGCCCTTGAAAACTTTAGATCAGGAGGTCGAAAGTAACAACATAGATTTCAGCAAATTTCATCGGTGGTCACTTCCCATAAGAAATGAGCACCCTCTTTGCACCCTCGATATTTGGAGAACTGTGCATTTTCCGACCTTGTATCCATAAGAGCTTTTGATCAGGAACTCGAGAGGAATAACATATATCGATTCCAGCGAATTTCACCGGGAGTGGAGTGACTTCCCACAAGAAATGGGCACCCCCCAAAAAAATGATCATAACCTAAAATTCTGACGTATAGGTGCAAAACTGACGTCGGATTCGGTTTCAGAACGCAAAAATACATAAGAAGACCATAGTCTGGTTTATGGCACAGGTTTTCTTTCTTTTGTGTTATGTAGCCACTCGAGATTTTTTTGTACATATTCAGACACGCAGTCTTGAGTGGGACAAGCACGTGAAGAGTTTTGCTGATTTGTGCGGCGTGTTTCGTGCTGACTGACTCATTTTATATTTGTTTGTTATACTTTAGCCTGTCATTGACGAGTTGTCAGCTCACACGCTTCTGTGGCCCTCAGGGTCCACAGATTTGACACCATTGGTCTCTTATATATGGAGTACGATAAGAACTTGTCTACTTGTCTGGAGTAAACAATTAGAGCAAGCTAGTAAGTGTCCAGAAACTTAGGATTTAGTGTATATACTAAAAGCCAAGGCATCAATTATTCTTCATGACATCCACTACCACCACCTCTATACCTGCCATTATTAAAGGGGTTAGTAAAATGAAATTAAGAAATTGACTTGAAATTTTGTACATTTATGTATCATAACGAGATCTGGAACTAGATTATATTTTGAGCTTATTCCGTTAAAAGGTTGAGGAGGTAAATAGGGGTAAATAAGTAAATAGAGCTAGTAAGAGTACAAAAACTTGGAATTAGGTGTATGTACTTAGAAGCCAAAATCTCATTTTTTATGGCATCTGCATGTGTGTACGCGAACCAATTGGCATCATTACCAGCATTATGTTATTTTCACATACTGGAGTGTGAATACAGTATCAAGATTTTTTCCTTTAAAGAGACTTGGATGGAAAATTTGGATTTGGATTTGGAAGTAGTCATTCCTTAGGCAGCGGTTTTTGATGACCGATTGCAATTTTACTTACAGCGCTAAGATAAGGTCCATATTAATTTATAATCAATTTAACTTAGATCAAGACAGGTTTGGCCAACACAGTTTTGGCCCACTCCTAACGACGCTACTGTTTTGCAGCGGTAGGTCATTTGAGTAATTTGGATCCATCTAAAATTTTAAAATAGAATTCGGCTAATATTATTGACTCTATAATAATGCCGTTAACGTCATATGTAGAACTCATTCCAATCTATTATTATTAGAGAAATAACAAACGATATTTTTTTCCGCATGCTACCACAAATATTTAAGCTGCAAGTTTCACATAAACCCTGAAAACACTGTACTGTACAGTAGCTATAGCTAAAGTATAAACAATTCTGCCCAAAATTTTATGTTTTTTCTTACGAAAGTTCATTATAGTTTTTTAAGAGTTAATGCCAACTTAGTGGACGAAACTGTCATTTATCATCAGGTGTATTTCTAGAAGGACAGTTTACTACAGACTTATTCTGGTTATTTGATCTTTACCGCACCGCCAAAGGCGCCGATACTTTTTATACCCACTAGACAGATGAGAAGAAGTATACAAGTCTATATTCAGATTCATGTCTGTACTTGAAAAGGATAAAGAACATAAATAGGGATACAATAGGGAGGTTCAGTAAGGATAATACAGATAAATAAAGGTGTTTCAAAAGTAAGCGTAAACTTGGAGGCGTAATCCTCGGATAAAAATAAGACAAAAAGTTCCTATCAACATGGGTCCGGAAATGCTTTCTAAAGGAGCTACGCCCCTTCGAATGGGGGCACCCTGAAGACGGTTCTCCCGCAATACTTCCGAAACCGTTAACAATCAAATATCGAAAATACATACATTATATAGACTTTTGACGCTGAACTCGATTCTTAATTCAGAATTTATATATTTTGGTCAGGGGCGTCACATACCGGGAAGGTTAAGGGCTAAAATAACCCCATCTTTCTATGTCTCAGTTTATTACGGTTATTGTTCAAAATTATAAAATTTCAAAGTTTTCTACGTAAAAAACGTACTCTTAGTTCATCTCGATAGAATGAACCGTTTTCGAGAAAATTGATTCTGAAAATCCTTACAAACGTTTGCCATTTGTTTCCAAGTAATTTGAAGTTTTACTGACACTGATTGTCAATGTGACATGTGATTTGCTTTTGGTCCAGTGTTAGTGGAACTGTTTGTCAGAGTTTTTTTCGTTTTATTTATCAAAAATTAGGAGGGTCTAACTTTTGTTGAATTAGTACTAATACCCATAAGTACCAAAGGGTAAAGAATTACTTACTTTGAGTTAATTGGGAAACAAAAATGATTTACACCTATGAAGAACAGGCTGATATTCACATTATGTTTGCGAGAGCTTTTAGGAATTGTGAAGAAGCAAGACGGTTGTATGAATAGGCATTTCCTAATCGACGAGTACCACACCGTTCTGTTTTCGCCAGAATGGATCGTAATATAAGGGAAAGGGGTTAATCCTAAAATTTAAGTAGAAGAACGTCGCTTGCTACTTACATTTAACTTTACATTTATTGGACGACCGAGAAATGCTAGAACGCTAGCCACAGAAGAACAGGTGTTATCTCTAATTGAACAAGATCCGTCTTTAAGTACCCGCACCATTACAAAGCAAGAGGCTCATCTCATTCAACAGTATGGAGAATTTTGCACGAGATGTTATTGTACCCATATCATATTCAACGAGTTCAGGCACTGGAGTAGGGAGATTTTCCTCTACGTACACAATTTTGTGATTGGTTTGAAGGACAACGTGTTGCCGTTCACTATTTTTAAAAGAAAATTTTATTTACCGACGAGGCCGGCTCTATTAGAAATGATTTTTTTTATTTTCACAACAATCACGAATGGGCAGCTGAAAATTTCCATGCTATAGTACAAAGAGGACATCAGCAGCGGTTTAGCTTAAATGTGTGGGGTGGAATTATCGACGAGCATTTAATAGGACCTGTATTTTTGCCACAACGCTTAAATGGACAAACTTACACCGATTTTTTACTAAATGAATTATCGCAATTACTTGAAAACCTGTTCCTTGACTTACAAGCACAAATGTGGTTTATGCTCGACGGCGCTCCCCACATTTTAGTATTATCGCTAGACAGCATATACAAAATGTCTACGGGAACCGTTGAATAGGTCGTAGTGGTCCAGTACCATGGCCACCAAGATCTCCAGACTTAAATCCACTTGATTTTTATTTATGGGGTCACTTAAAACAACTAGTTTATTCCCGGCCAATACCTAATGTTGACGTTCTAAGGCAAAGGATACAGGAAGGATTTGAGACAATTAGAAATATCCCAAAAATTATACGAGGCGTGCGTGGCAATCTAATAAAAAGGTTAGGAGCTTGTCGTGATGCTAATGGCAGTAACTTTGAACACCGTTTGTATATTGTACAAGACCTAGTCAGTAAATATTAAAATTAAAAGATTCAATAAAATAAAAACATTTTTTATTCGCTATTTAAAGGGGCAAATCTCCGTAGTGATGCCTCCCGGACCTACATTAATAACAAATTTTCATCTTATTTTTATTGTAGGTATGCTGCATTAAATCTCAGACGCTTACCTCGAACTTTGAACCCAGAATTATTGTAATAAATACTAACTAATAAATAAATTTGAGAATCATAAGTTTCAATTTTCAGAATCAATTTTCTCGAAAACGGTTCAATCTATCGAGGTGAACTAAGAGTACCTTTTTGCGTAGAAAACTTTGAAATTTTAAAATTTTGAACGAAAACTGTGATAAACTGAGACGTAAAAAATGGGGTAATTTTTAAATTCTGAATTAGAATCGAGTTCAGCGTCAACAGTTTATACAATGTATGTATTTTTGATATTTGATTGTTAACGGTTTCGGAAATATTGGGGAAAAACCGTCTTCAGGGTGCCCCATTCGAAGGGGCGTAGCTTCTTTAGAAAGCATTTCCGGACCCATGTTGGTAGAAACTTTTTGTCTTACTATTATCCGAGGATTACGCCCCCAGAAAGTTTACGCTTACTTTTGAAACGCCCTGTATATATTAAAAGCTATATACAACAGGCCTGTTAAAAGCCTTGCTGCTAGAAATACATCCGATAAAGGACTGCGGTTTGCCTACCAAATTGGCTTCATCGCTTAAAGATTAGAATGAACTTCCATGTCTGAATACGTAGAATTTTGAGCTGGATCTGTCAAATTATAGCTACTATACTGTGTGCTACTAAAATTCGTGGAACATTTAGAATCGTATTAAAATTAAGCCATACAAATAATTGAGGCCAGATGAAATCTACCCACCGCTTCATTTAGTAAATACGATAATTATTTAACTATTGAGTCTCTTATAATTATCGTAAAATTTAAAGCTGTTATTTTGTTATTTTTTGAAATGGGGTTTACTTTAGAATTGCGACCAACAAAATTGATTAGAGAGATAAACTCTAAAGTCAAGACAATTTAAAAAGTAATATCCAATATTTGCATCTCACTATGTTCTAGGAACTATCTCGAATGAATCAGTTTTACTAACACAGAAATGATTATAATATTTGGTAAAATTCACATATTGTAATTAATTAAAAGCATTTCTATATTTCAGAATGGTTTAAAGGATTCCGTATAAGAATTAACACAGGGGTTTCTATATTATGCGCACCTCAGTATTTCCGGCACAAGATTTATCTAGTAAACTCCGACTTTGATAGATTGATGATCATCAGAAAAATATTTCCATTGACCCCGTCCCCCACCTATCAGCATCATAAACTTGTGTTTTGATCCTGCAGCTACAAGGATGGAAGGATGAGGGAGTATGCGTCATCTTATTGGCAAGATAAACAAACTGGCTGACGAGCCGTCGCAAGGCGAGGACGACGATTGTAAATTGGGCTTGTAAACACATTCTAACATGATCAGCACTACATTAGGTCCGGGCGTCTCTGTTACGCTGCTAAACTAACCGGAAAACTGACAAGATCTTCTCTCGCTCTACAATAATTCCGCTCCACTCTTTCAATTTTTGTCTTATTTATTTTGGGACGTCACTTTATACATAAATCCAAGAAGCAAAGAAATTTGTGCCAAAAATAAACAATTAAATAACTCTTATTTCTCTTTTATTTAATAAAGGAAAATAAAGAATTTGCCAAAGTTCATGAGCGCATGGCAGGACCTATGACATTGGAATATATAACAGCACAAGTGATTTATTAATAATAATAATAATAATAATATGCCCACCCAAAAATTCAAAAATTTGTCGAGACTGACCATTCATACACTCCACTTAATCTTTCAAATAATGTCATTAAGTATCACTTAAGATCTAAAGCTGATAGAATATCTTCCTGGAAAGAGAAAATCCTTTATGAAAAGTACCCGCTGCAGCAGTCTGCTGACAGTATTGATAAATCTGCATCTTTTTACTTTCTAAAACAAGGCATTCTTTATCTGAGATTAAAGGGTTTATAATAGTAATACAAGACAAAGTAATAGGATCAAAAAACTATTAAAGAAACATCATGAAATTCAACGTCGCCGATAAATGCAGAAAGTGTGACTTACTTGGGGAAACCATAGAACACATCACCGCAGGATGCTGCGCCCTAGCAGACACAGACTATCTTTGGACACATAACCAGGTTGCTAAGATCGTCCACTCCCAATTAGCTCTATAGCATACCTTAATTTCAAACCCAGAACCTTATTACAAATATTCACCATTTGCTGTGCTGGAGTCAAATCAAACACCGGCCAATTATCACCGATAAAACTATGAACTTTTTAACCGCCCTGATATCCTTATGGCACAAAAGAATTATAAAAAAATCGGTAAAGGTATTTACACAGAACTTCCCTCGTTATTTGTGCATGGCGATCACTAAAAAAATATTAAATACGAAATGGCATTGAGAATAATAATGGAAATATAGTTATTGTAATTATTACAAAGAAATCCTGATAACTTTTGGTCAAAAAAATAGTGCTCATCCAACAGCAAAAGTTCAGTACTAAATAACAGGTCTCCCATAAATTATTTCTTGGGATGACCACCCTGTATATTTTCCAATAAAAGTATAATAGCATAAGTCAAATAGTATTGCCATTAGACAGTTCCTCATTCACGCAGTGAAGTGGAAGTATAGTGGTGGTTAAAAATTTATTTATTTTTTTTTGAAATTTTTCAAAACTGTCGGATGAAAATGTTCACTCCTGCAATAGGTTCAGAATGTCATGAAACATGGAAATTTTAAATTTGAGCAAAGAAAAAAAAATTTCCATCTGTTTTAGTGATTCAAAATTTTTCAAAAATGTGTGAAAAAAATTTTCAAATTTTTTTTTCTGAAATAGATTTAGAATGTCATGAAACTTGAAAATTTTAAATTTCACCAAAAACAAATTTTTCCGTCTATTCTAATAGTAATTTTTTTTCCAAAGTGGTAAAAAAAATTCATCTATTCTATAGTAAGTAGTGAAATAGTTTTTATCAATTTTTTTAATTTGTTTGAATAGGTTTAGAATGGCTATGGAAACGTTGAAATTTTAAATTTGAAAGAAAAAAAAATTTTTTTTGAAATTTTTCTAAAATCTTGGTTAAAAAATTTTCAAAATTTTTTCTTCTGAAATAGGTTTAGAATGTCATGAAACGTGTATATTTTAAATTTGAGCAAAAAAATGTTCCATCTATTCTAGTGGTAATTTTTTTTCCAAAATGGTAAAAAAATGTTACAATTTTTTTTCTTCCGAAATAGGTTTGGAATGTCATGAAGCGTGGAAATTTTAAATTTGAGCAAACAAAATATTTTCTTCTATTCTATAGTAAGTACCTACTTAGTGATGAATACATAAATTTTTCCAAGAAAATTTTTCGGAAAAATTTTTAAATTTGTTTTAATACGTTTAGAATGCCATGGAAATGTGGAAATTTTAAATTTGAACAAAAAAAAATTCCACCTATTTTGGTGGTAAAAAATTTTTCAAAAATGTTGGTAAAAAAATTTTCTATTTTTTTTTTTTGAAATACGTTTAGAATGCCATGAAATGTGAAAATTTTAAATTTGAAGAAAGAAAAAAATTCTCATATTTTAGTGGTAAAAATTTTTTCAAAAATGTTGGTGAAAAAAATTTTCAAATTTTTTTTTTTCTGAAATACGTTTAGCGCGTAACGAAACGTGGAAATTTTAAATTTGAGCAAAAAAAAAATTTTTTTCATCTTGGTAAAAATTTTTTCAAAAATGTTGCAAAAAAAATTTTCAAAAATTTTTTTTTCTGAAATAGGTTTAGCGCGTCATGAAACGTGGAAATTTTAAATTTGAGCAAAAAAAAATTTTTTTCATCTTGGTAAAAATTTTTTCAAAAATGTTGCAAAAAAAATTTTCAAAATTTTTTTTTTCTGAAATAGGTTTAGCGCGTCATGAAACGTGGAAATTTTAAATTTGAGCAAAAAAAAATTTTTTTCACTATTTATTCCGTTTAGTCGGTCCACCGTGTATATTTTCCAGTGAAATTTCTACCATGTCTTCGCTGACAGTAGCGTCAACTATCTACCAAATTTGACTGCTATCCTTCAAGTAGTTTTTTTAGTAAATGCACCAACAGACAGACAGACAGACAGACAGACTGACGGAATTGAAAAACCTATATTTTCGTAATCTACGTGTTCTGAAACGTCAGAATCCGAAAAAATCTCGGAGGGTGATTTTTTCTCGAATACAATACTTCCCTTCGGTATGCGAGGGAAGTAAAAGCATGGACAATTTACATCGGCGTACCACTTACTAACAACCTAGAAGAGACTGTACGCAAAAAGCGCAAAAAATACCATAATCTAGCAATGGAAGCCAATGAATATCGTAAAGCTATTCATTCATTCATTCGTTCATTCTTAGTATCTGTAGATGAAGTTTTTACAAAATGTCTTAAACCCAATCTTAATTTGATAGGATTACCCCACGGTCTTTTCTCGATCATGCAGAAAGCCTCTATCTTACAGACATGCCATCTAATCCGCAAATTCCTATCCCTATTGAACCTACTGGATGAAGTGAATTCTTCCTTAGTTGATTTAATTATCCAGCTATAAAAGTCGAGTATGTAAAAATAAGACATAATAATAATGTCACAATTCCCATTGTTCAAAATGTCAAAAGAACAAGAAATAAGATCAACAAGTAGCAAGACCTAGCAAATGAACTTAAAGGTATTTGCTTACTGGAGAGGTTTCCATCATGCCCATAGTGATAACTGCAAATGTATTAATATACAAAGAGCTGCCAAGAGCACTAAATCAACTAAGTATATCTGACCATCAAAGAGTGATACGACTTGCTCAAAAAGCTACAATTCTGGCTACCTCCAGCACTATTCGCAGGGTGTTGGCCCATGAACACACCGTTGGTCGTCTAGACCTCGGTTGATTATGAATTTGAAAATCCCACAATTAGTTGTGAATTTATATAATAATAATAGTAACAATATACGTTTGTATTACAGTTTTGGCATAATACAAATTAGTAGAACGTTAATACAACTGGGAAGGCTAGAGCTAGAGGATTACCTTAAACTGTTTTACACTTAACCAAATCATAACGGTAAACGGCACACATAGAGAATAAAAAATCGACCCAGTGACGCAATTCGTGTTAGGCTTGCGACCACGGAGCTCCGGGTTTCAATAATGGACAGGATATGGATGAGTGTGGAGTTTTTAACGTGTTATCGAGACGCTGTTGAGTGGCACAACATATTTAGTCGTAGACGAGTAAAATTGGGAAGCAAAGTCGCTTAGTTTCCGAGAAAAAAAAACTGGCGTAGAACCAAACCAGACTTGGTGCGATTCTTTAATTAGGTGATCGTGTACATGAAACCACTTTTCACGACATTTTCTGGTGGTCAGGAACTTTTTTATTTCGAAAAAACTGTAAAAAAATGATTTTTCCATGAAACATGTTTTTTAACGTCCCCACCGTTATATCTTTAAAAATAATTGTGCTATGGAACTGATTTTTTTTAAAATTGAAGTAGACACAATAACGCTTCTAACTATGTACAATGTGATTGTAAAATATATTTTTTTTAATTGTTAAAATAATAGCAAACTTAAAGTTGTTATTTTCGTGAATGTATTTTTCAGCAATCGAGAAATATTTTTATTTATAGAAATAAGTATATACATGCTGTGAACAAATTGAAGCCAATATATGAATAAAGTTTTTAGAATCATAATTTTTGATGTGCAGGTTAAAGTATGTAGTCAGCGATTTTTTTAAAACGGGCTAAAACATATTCTTGCACGCCCGGCTCTCATTATACTGCTCACCGCCTGCGGACTACGGTTGTTGGATTCATGTGTACTAATCGGGCTTTTATTAACAGCTCCAAAATAGGTACAAACCTAAGGTATAAACCTACCTTTTGTTGTTTTAAGGTAAAAAATATTTAAAAGTAGGTAAATATAAATCATTGTTATAAAGTAAGTACCTACCTAATAAGTAGGTTATTACACATTTTTTATTGAATTAAACCAAGACGCAGGAATAAAACAACTTCATTTTTTTGCAACTATTTTTCTATTGACAAATGAATATTTAGTTATGTAGGCCCTGCGTTAAAAGCATTCTAGTTCGTCTGTACATTCATCGAAACCTTTAAATAACAGTATTTCAAGTACGACATTTACACTCTTTACAACATTTTAGGCCTTCTTTAACACAATCATATTTTCGATTTTCACAATTTTTATCTGAACAATAAATACTTAATGAAAATATTGTCCAAACATCGTCACTTAAATTCCGTCCTGAACCGGTTAAGTGTAAGAGTAGCCTTTGGCTAAACTTCGCCGAGCATCCCCCAACATCTCTAACATATTGTAAATACATTTTCTTTCTATTTCACTTGTAAAAATAAAGACGATTTATTATTATTATTATTATTACTATAAGTGTAGTTGGCATATTGCTTCTGTACGATATTCTAAGTTGATACATAAACCTGCAATTGTTAACTAAATATATTAGATAGGAAATCTATTATTTAAATATATATGTTTACCTTAAGAATGGGTGGTAAAAGGTGCCATCAGTTGAAGGAAGCTCCGTTTGTTGTTGTTGCTAATTTGATCCTTAGGTCGTTTAATATCTGAATTTGTTTATTTTTGTTTTTGTACAGTACTAGAATCAATTTTGTAAAGATTTTTAAAGCTTCGTCTTTAGACAGCAATAGCAGTTCCGATCATAATAATTTTTGAAAAACAACAATATTCTTTAAGAACATCAAACGCAGATTTTTTAAATATTTTTAAAACAGTGGTGTCGCAACCAGTAAAACAATGAAGGCAAGAACAAACTGTAGTTCATAAACTTTGCACTACCTTCTATATTGACAAAAATTGTCTGCTAGTGCCGTGTCCAAGTTGCATAAATAAATTAGTTCCATTTAAGTCAGAGTCCGAAAAAAGGAGAGTAAGTAAAATTAATACATCTATATCAACTGATTTCACCAATGTTTGTTTGCTAAATTTAGTTTCGTACATTGTATGCAAAATCATCCTGGTATCTTCCTGTTTGCTAAATAGATTTTTGATCATTTCTGAATGACGTTTATGTAGTGAAACTACTTTTTCTGTTAATTTAAATTCTCGATCTATTATTAATATTTCGTATTCGATTAAGTACTGTGCAGCATCTGTTGCAAATCGGCGCGGTGCGGCGGCACTGTATGATTGCAAAAAACGTTCATGTTTTCAAAACTTGTCTACCTATACGACAGTCTATATGATATTTTAATTAAATTTCGTCATTTAAAATATTATCTTTTCTCACACAATATTTCCGCGATGTCGTCTTTTTTCAGCACTAGATATTAGTGACAACAAACCTTGTATCCTAGGTCTTGGTACCACAGATTTGTCATCATCTCGCGCAATTTTCTTACAAATAATGCACTCCATTATTTTAGAAAACTAAATGCGAATATTCTACAGCATTGCATTTATTTAAAACTGTTTAATCGTATACTCTGAATCCCGCAAACTACTAATATACGATTCAAATGTATTGACCCCTCATTTTAACCGCGAAATCTCAAAAATGGCGGACCAGAGAAAATTTGAGAAAATATTGGAGTTATATTGAAAAATGCCCTACTTTTTAAGGAAAAATTTTGACCATACCAGTTTTAAATTCATTATATCTTGAAAAATATGCCTACTATATGAATAATATTTTAGATACCGATAAAGCACGGCATTTTTTTGTACTAAGAAATTCTTTCATCATTTTTTATTCTAAAATTTGGCAGTTATTGTAAAAAACGTGACCTCATGTTTATCCGGCTATTTATCAAGGTATTTAAAAGATTTTTAATAAAATAGTTAATCACATAAAATGTAAGGATTTTCAGAAAAAAGAATTGGTATATATCAAATATTAATTTACTTATCAAGTGCAATAGATAATAATGCAGAACGCGGGCAATAATATTATCTATTGCACTTGATAACTAAATTAATATTTGATATATACCAATTCTTTTTTCTGAATTATATAATTATAACTATATAATTATATAATTAACCATTTTATCAAAATTTTTGTAAATACCTTTATAAAAAACCGAATAAACATGATGTCACGTTTTTTAGAATAACTGCAAAATTTTAGAATAAAAAATTATGAAAAAACTGCCTCGTACAAAAAATACCATGCCTTATCGGCATCTAAAATATTATTTATATAGTAGGCATATTTTCAAATATATAATGGATTTAAAACTGGTATTGTCAAAATTTCTTTAAAAAGTAGGACATTTTTCAATATAACTTAGCAACACTTCAAAACTGTCCAATGTACATTATTCAAATTTCAGTGTGATTTACAATAGACACATAATTTTTTCAATTTTTACCGTTCCTCCGTTTTTTAGATATTCGCGGTTAAGGTGAGGGGTCAATAGATTTGAATAGTCTATTAGTTAGGCGCATCTTATCCTACCTTCCATACGCGGTGTACGTACCTAGATTGTGAGCCGCAATAATACATATGACTAATTTAGCACGCTTTAAAAAAAATCGCTGATGCCAAACGATACACATTGGGTAAAAAATAATTATACCAAAAACTTTTCTAATGTTTGGACTACATTTGCTTCACTGTATGTGTATAAAAATTTTCAAAAATAAAAAAGTTTATCGATTGGTGAAAATTGTAATACATAAAATTCAAATATCTAGTTTTCCTAATTTTTAAGGAAATGAAAATGCGAACTGTGTAAAAACCATTAGTACAGTTAAAAGCGCTATTGTGTGTACTTTAATTTAAAAAAAAACAACGTCGATAGCAACATTAGTTTTGAAGATATAACGGTGGAAAAAAAAAAACACATTTTATTTAAAATACAATCTTTTCCCTTTTTTTAATTTAAAAAGGTCCAGACCACGAAAAAATGTCGTGACATACGATTTCATATGCCCAGTGACATGCTTAACAAAACCTACCATGTTTGGCCTGGTTCTATGCCAGAAAAAAAAACGACACGATAGAGTCTCGGATTCGCTCCTCTATCGCTGTTATCTCTCCTGAGTTCAAGTCTCAGCTGCGGTAGAAGTCAATATTGCAAGAGATGATTGTTGTGATGATGTCTGTGTTTGTATCCGGATCGAGTGGTGTAACTAAACTCCACCCGGATATAAATATAAGTATAGAAAAAATAAGACGATTAGAAAACACATCGAAAGAAAATACTGAAATATACCAAATAACACAAAAAACAAGTTGCCACTTTTAAAACGAGATAATTGATGATGTAAAACTCAAATGCTTGGGGGCGACTAAAAGGGGAAAGTTGTATATTTTGCATGTATTATGACTTTTCAAATAAGGCCAATCTGTGTACAGGAAGGGCTAAACTGTCTTTAAATCTAACATTTAAATTATGGAATATCTCTTTGTCAGTATAAAATGTAATCTTGTTACTGTGTATTGTGATATAGAAAACTAATGTGCAGATGTCCCCTATTTTTCATCTTAAACCATTTGGTTTCCTGCAATTTATAACTTATGGGTTCTTTTAATTTTTTATATAACTTCCACTACATATGGATGCAGAAGTAATAAAGCGCATAATACCTTACTATTCCAAGATTATTCGGCTAAGGTGTAGTTTGGGGTGCTATAAGCAGTTTTAAACATCTTTTTTGAGTCATCTTTCAAACGGCTGTAAAAAACGCAATGATGGTGCCAAATGGAAAAATTAGGCAGCATTTTAAAAAGAATATAATGCCATTCATAATTCTGCAATTTTTGACAATTTATAAATACCAATCTGGCGGCTTCCTAGGAAGCTTCCTACGGCTTCCTGATAATTAATTCCATGAGAATTAAAAGAAAAACTGTTTGTAAAATTATTGATTAAATAGTTTTTCTTTTAGTTCTCATAGACAGTATTTTCAGCTGTTTGCAAAATCCTATAAAGAATATGTTTCATTATAATTATTATAAGCAAATAAAAATAATTCACTTTTAAAACTTTATTCTCTATTAAAAACATTAATATTTTTTTATTTGAAGACTAGATGGTAGATCAAGTGGTATGCGCATGCGTCTCGAATACATTACGAATACAGTTTTTTTGCTGGAGATACTACCGATTATGAAAATCCCATACCAGACGGTACAGTATTTACGAACTCAATTGGAACAGCACGGAGTTAGAGGATCTTACGGGGTATTGTCAATATATCGCTTCACATTGAATGAGAGAGCACAGAATTTTACAGATTATATTCACCACTCCGCGTCTGTAGCCCACGTGAACTTGATCCGCCTGTCATATAGAAATATAGCTGGGATTAGATGCTTAGAGAATTTGATTTGTCAACACCTTGTTCAGAGTTTTTGCATGCCATAATATATAAAACAAAAAATACGTATGAACTATTTGTACCGTATGATCTATACGAGGCAGTGCAGTACAGCTGGACAGCGTTATAAATTACTTAACTCTAGTGAATATTTAAACAAATTATTAGTTTTATTTAACAAATCGAAATATTACATTTTTTCAATCAAACCATTTTTACTTCCCTCGCATACCGAAGGGAAGTATTGTATTCGAGAAAAAATCACCCTCCGAGATTTTTTCGGATTCTGACGTTTCAGAACACGTAGATTACGAAAATATAGGTTTTTCAATTCCGTCAGTCTGTCTGTCTGTCTGTCTGTCTGTTGGTGCATTTACTAAAAAAACTACTTGACGGAGAGCAGTCAAATTTGGTAGGTAGTTGACGCTACTGTCAGCGAAGAAATGGTAGAAATTTCACTGGAAAATATACAGGGTGGACCGTCTAAACGGAATAAATAGTGAAAAAAATTTTGTTTTGCTCAAATTTAAAATTTCCACGTTTCATGACGCGCTAAACCTATTTCAGAAAAAAAAATTTTGAATATTTTTATCAAACATTTTTGAAAAAAATTTTAAGTACCAAGATGAAAAAAATTTTTTTTTGCTCAAATTTAAAATTTCTACGTTTCATGACACGCTTAAACTATTTCAGGAAAAAAAATTTGAAAATTTTTTTCACCAATATTTTTGAAAAAATTTTTACTACTAAAATGAAATATTTTTTTTTTCTTTCTTCAAATTTAAAATTTCCACGTTTCATGGCATTCTAAGCCTGATTAAAAAAAAAAATTGAAATTTTTTTTTACCGTTTTTGAAAATTTGTTTACCACTAAAATAGATGGAATTTTTTTTTATTTCTTCAAATTTCAAATTTCCACGTTTCATAGTGTTCTAAATCTATTTAAAAGAAAAATTAGAAATTTTTCTTCCTATTTTTAAAAAGTTTTACCACTAAGATAGAATTTTCTCTTCTTTGTTCAGATTTTAACTATCCATGTTTCCATGACATTCTAAAACTACTCAAACAAATTTAAGAATGTTTTTGAAGAATTAAAAAAAAAATTGAAAACATTTTGAATCCATTTATGTATTACTACTATAGAACAGACGAAAAAAAATTTTTTTTGCTTAAATTTAAAATTTCCACGTTTCATGATATTCCAAACCAATTTCGGAAAAAAAAATTTGCAACATTTTGTTACCAGTTTGGAAAAAAATTTAACAGTAGAATCCTCAAATTTAAATGACATTCTAAACGTAGGTATTTCAGAAAAAAAATTTTTGAAAATTTTTTTCACCGACATTTTTCAAAAAGGTTTTACCACTAAAATAGATCGAATTTTTGTTTATTTGCTCAAATTTAAAATTTTCACGCTTCATAGCATTCTAAACCTATTTTAAAAAATACGTAATTTTTAATTTTTAAACTTTTTTTAGCACTACTATAGAATAGAAGGAAACTTTCCTTTTTGCTCAAATTTAAAATTTCTATGTTTGACATTTTAAACCTATTTCAGAAGAAAAATTTTGAAAATTATTTTACCAACATCTTTTGAAACATTTTTAAAAAAATGAAATTTTTTAACCATCACTATACTTCCACTCCATTACGTGAATGTTGGATTGAAAATGTGACAGATGGCAATAATATCTGGCATATGCACCTATTATACTTTTATTGAAAAATGTACAGGGTGGTCATCCCAAGAAATAATTCAGTCATGGTGGACATTTGTAAAGGTATTTGCGCAAGCCTGCCATATGTGGCACCTGCTATTTAATATTGAACTTTTGCTGTTGGATGAGCAATCTGTATATTTTTTTGACCAAAACTTATCAAGTTTTCTTTGTAATAATAGCAATAACTCTATTCCGATTATTATTCTCAATGTCATTTCGTAATTATTAATTTTTTAGAGTGACTGCCATGCACAAATAACGAGGGAAGTTCTGTGTAAATACCTTTACCGATTTTTTAAATACTTTTTGTCCGATTTCCAACAAGAAATGTTCAATAACTTTTTTTCGTATAATTGATATTATTAATAACACTAATTTTAAAAAATTGAAAAATCGCCAATTTCTCGTTTTTCGATGCTCTAAAAGTATAATAAAAAATGGTATTTTAACGATTTATAATTTTTTATAATATTTTTAGACCTAGCAAAAAATGGAATTAGCGATTTTTGATTTTATATCTCATAGCGACCGCTTTTCTTCGACGGTTCTTGAAAATTTCATATCGGAGAAAAATTATTATATTTTTAAACTGCCATAATTCAATTTTTTCAAATGGAACACCCTGTATGTTTTGACTTGAAATATTGACGATATGTCAATTTTTAAAAATTGATAACATTTAAAACATGAACTTTACGAAAACAAAAATATCGAACATTTCTTGTTGGAATTTGATAAAAAAATATTTTAAAATTTAGTTGTGAAAACATGTAATATTTTCTTTTATTATAAACAAAATTCTTTTAAGCAGTATCAGACCAGGTGACTATCCGGTAACATGGACTTTTACAATCTGTCTCCTGAACCGATTCCAGCAAGACAACACGTTCGAAATGCATGCGCCCATACCACCTGATCTACAAGGTGGACCATTAATAGTGCCATGGTGCAGTGGTAGATTCTTTGGGCCAATATATGAGAATATAACCAAATATGCTTTAGTAAAATGTTGCTGTGGAAAAATATACAGGGTGTCAAAATTCAAATTATTTTTCGTTTTTTTGCAATAACTCTTGACTGATATTCGCCAAATTTGCTACAGGAACTTTTGTTATTTTAAGAAACAATAATTTATGTATTACATCACGTTAGATCATAGAGAGCGCCGCTGGACCTGTATCTGATGATAAAATATTTTCTTTTTTTTTGACGAAACGTTGTGGCACTTTTGACCAGAAAATCTACACTTGGTAGAACTTGATAACTCCAACCGTTTTCGAGGAAATTGCGGTTAAACATTTGATTCATTTTTTGAAAGACAAATTCCGATTTAATGAAACAAAGTGTATTTATTGAAAAAAGTACAAAACCTAAGGGAAAACAAAGTCGTAATAACAGTTAAACTCACTTTCTTATGAACCAATAGAGTATTTTCACGGCATTGAGATAAATACCCGTTTCTCCCAAACGACAAAACAGATCTTTGAAAATCTTATGGCCTGGACCTATTCTATTTGGATATTGAACACATATCATATCCCTCATTTCCCTATTTGAAAAATTACTATATCGAGGTATTTCAAATAAAGACGTTAAATAAATTAGCTCGAGGAACACAAGAACAAAATAAAATGATTAAATGACTTACATAGCAGAACCAAAACATAACCTAAGCTCACTTTTCCATAAATACACTGTGTTTCATTAAATTTTAATTTGTCTTTCAAAAAATTATTCAAATGTTTAACGGCAATTTCCTCGAAAGTGGTTGGAATTATCAAGTTCTACCAAGTGTACCTTTTATACGTGGAAATGACGTCGTCATTAGCTGTTCTGGTCAGAAGTACTACAACTTTCGCCCAAAAAAATATGAAAAAAATCGGTAAACTTATTTACACAGAACTTCCCTCGTTATTTGTGTATGGCGGTCACTCTAGAAAATTATTAATTACGAAATGACATTAAGAATACAGATCGGAATATAGTTATTGCTATTATTACAAAAAAACCTGACAACTTTTGGTCAAAAAAATATACAGGGTGCTCATCCAACAGCAACAGTTCAATACTAAATAACAGGTGCCAAATATGGAAGGCTTGCGCAAATACCTTTACAAATGTCCACCATGACTGAATTATTTCTTGGGATGCCATTATTCAATAAAAGTATATAATAGGTGCATATGCCAAATATTATTGCCATCTGTCACATTTTCAATTCCACATTCACGTAATGGAGTGGAAGTATAGTGGTGGTTAAAATATATACAAAATTTTCAAGACTTTTTTTTGGATAGGTTTAGAATGTCACGAAACGCGAAAATTTTAAATTTGAGCAAAAAAAAATTTTTCGCTCTATTCCAGTTAAATTTTTTTCCAAAATGGTGAAAGGATGTGGCAAATTTTTTTTTCCGAAATAGGTTTTAAATGTCATGAAACGTGGAAATTTTAAATTAAAAAAAATATATTTCGTCTATTCTATAATAGTGATAAATAGATTACCTAAACATGTTTTCAA
Source organism: Stenurella melanura (assembly GCA_963583905.1). Classification (NCBI taxonomy): domain Eukaryota; kingdom Metazoa; phylum Arthropoda; class Insecta; order Coleoptera; family Cerambycidae; genus Stenurella; species Stenurella melanura. The sequence continues at coordinate 90,180,495 of OY757310.1, forward strand.
ATTTTTTTAAAATTTTTCAAAAACATTTTTAAATTTGTTTGAATAATTTTAGTATGCCATGGAAACGTGGAAATTATAAATCTGAACAAAGAAAAAAAAATTCCATCTATTTTAGTGGTAAAATTTTTTTCGAAATTTTTTAAACATTTTCAATTTTTTAAAAAAAATAGATTTAGAGCGCTATGAAACGTGGAAATTTAAAATTTTAAGAAAAAAAATTCCATCTGTTTTTGTGGTAAAAATTTTTTCAAAAATGTTGGTAAAAAATTTTCAAACTTTTTTTCTTTTAAATAGGTTTAGAATGCCATGAAACGTGGAAATTTTAAATTTGAGCAAAAAAAAATTTTTTTCATCTTTATAAAATTTTTTTCAAAAATGTTGGTGAAAAAAATTTTTAATTTTTTTTTCCGGAAATAGGATTAGCGCGTCATGAAACGTGGAAATTTTAAATTTGAGCAAAAAAAATGTTTTTTCACTATTTATTCCGTTTAGACGGTCCACCCTGTATATTTTCCAGTGAAATTTCTACCATTTCTGCGCTGACAGTAGCGTCAACTACCTACCAAATTTGACTGCTCTCCGTCAAGTAGTTTTTTAGTAAATGCACCAACAGACAGACAGACAGACAGACAGACCGACAGACCGACAGACCGACAGACAGACAGACAGACAGACAGACAGACTGACGGAATTGAAAAACCTATATTTTCGTAATCTCCGTGATCTGAAACGTCAGAATCCGTAAAAATCTCGGAGGGTGATTTTTTCTCGAATACAATACTTCCCTTCGGTATGCGAGGGAAGTAAAATTTCATCATCAGATACAGGTCCTGCGGCCCCATCTATGATGATGTAATACATAATTTATGGTTTCTTAGAATAAAAAAAGTTCCTATAGCAAATTTGGTGAAGATCAGTCAAGAGCCAGGCAAAAAATTTTGACACCCTGTATCTTTTTCCACAGTAACATTTTACTAAAGCATATTTAGTTATATCCTCATATTTTGGCCCAAAGAATCTACCTCTGCATTAGGGCCTATTATATTAATGGTCCATCCTGTATATCAGATTTTCTTGCTAGAAATAGGCAAAACCACCACATTTGAAACATCATTTTTCACCATCGTTTGTAAATTATTGTTTAAGATGACTACCCAATAAGTTTCTTGTTAAAAAGTTTCTTCTTTGACAATAAAATTGAATCAACTACATTTCAAATATTATTGTCCTCCAACATATTTGTTCATGAATTATTTTTTAGCCTGTCCACCTTGTATATTTTTCGCAAATAGCCTATCTCAGGTCTACTTTTGTAATTGTGTGAATTGAAAAACCTTGATTTTTGTAATCTACATAGTCCAGAATGTGAAAGTCCGCAGTTACCCAAATCGTACAAATCTCTATACAATTGCTCTGAACTCGTCGATTACTTGAGGAGTAAGTAGTTGCGAATTATGTTCAAGTAAATATACTGTATTATATAACGTTATACATTAATACATTTTCCAATTAAGTGGCAAGAATCTCTCTCTCTATCCATGTTAGTACCAGAACATTATAATGTATGTTAATAGCACATCGTTATAATGTATAAAGTGCTATTGATGAATATGAAGTTCTGTGCGAAGTAAATAAGTTACCCTATAAATATGCAGTGAATCAAAAATCCGCCATTTTAAAAGCATTACTTTCCCCTGACAAATTAAAGGTATCCCGGCACTTTCCTTTTCCCATTCTCTCCATCTTTTGGAGCGCGTCGGTTCGTTCGGTCTCTGCAATTAGCTAACTTGATTTGGGAGATCCCTTTCCGGGGATCTGTTCACAATGTGTTGTCAATGTTTTGTTCCGTTGCGTCTATTCCTTTAGCTCACAGCTAATTCGATTTTCTAGAATAAATTTTGTGCTTTGTTTTAAACGCGCAACGCGATTTGAATTAAAGATTAGTAGTTAGCAACTGAAATAAGGTCGTTAGTGAAATCGATATTTTCGTTTTCTACTCTGTAGTAGCTTAAATGCCGGAAGGTTTCTTTACTTTATGGTTATGATGATCTACATTAGAGTAGCTCAAATTTATACTTGTGAAAAATAAAATTCAATTTTTCTTGTCTCACCCCAGATATGTACGAGATGCCAAAAAATGATCTCCTTTAAATTTGAGTAATATCGGTTGATATTAAGACGTACCTCCGGGACCATGAAGTTTCACATGTATTTCTTCTGGGTAAAAGACATTTTTTTTGTAAAAGAATCGTTAAAACGTGAAATAAAAATAGAGCGCAAGTGTCCTCTTCAGAATTGTCCAGAAAATAAGAATTAATAATTTTTCTTTAATTAAACCTTATTATTTATTTGAGATTTATTTTGCCCAAATCATTATAAATTAGTCGCATCATAGATTGTATTAATATTTTAATGCTTTTCCAATTATTTAAATAATTATAATTTATTTAAACAATTATATTTTGCTATAACTTTGTGACATTTCTACCTTTTTTTAACTTCACTATTGTCCAAGGACTACGAATTAATAATTATTTTTTAAATTAAACCCTCCTAAGAACTATTGGGTCTTAAGATGACCCCCATAGTCTTGTATCTATTCTAGCATCGCGCATTTTTGACGTTTTTTATTATTATTTATTCGACTATTTTTGCAAAAATTGTTTTTACTTAGTTACATTTCAATTTGTGTTAATATTTTAATGCTCTTCAAATTGTGTAAACAATTTCAATTTATTTAAACAATCACAGTTTATTATAAAGTAACATTTCCACCTTCTTTAATTTTACAAGTTAGTTATGTAATTTGGTCGATTAAGAGTTTGCTAATGAAACCTGCAAATTATTTACACAATCTATTATTTATTACCATCTTTCTTCAGTACAAAGCTAGGGAGTTGTAGCTTTTATAGACTTTTCTTTGACTTTCTGCTCATATTTAAAATACAGACCATTTTTTAAATAACTGATAATTATTTAATTTTCACTGTATTGTGACTAATTAAAAATAACTACTGCAAAAAGAATCGAAAATAAATAACAATAAGAGTAAAGATTAGGCGATACTCTACCCTTGTCCTTGAATCTCAAAATTAGCCCATTTTGATATTCAATGGTTTTTATGAGAGTTTAATTTAGAAAATAGTTATTAATTCGTCTTCTTTGGATAATTGTGAAATTAAAAAATGTGGAAGTGTTACAAATTTATGACAAGATATACTTAAATAAATTAGAGTTGCTTACATAAGTTATAATTGTTTAAACAATTTGAAAAGCATTAAAGTATTAATACAAACTAGAATGTGATTGATTAATAAAAATTAGGGCAAGAAAATTTTGGGGTTTTATAAAAGAGTCTTATGAAGGTTTGATTTAAAAAAAATTATTAATTCGTATTGTCTGAACAAATCTGATGAGGAGACTTGCATGCGATTTTTATTTCACAATATTTTAACGATTTTATCACTTTACGAAAATATGTCCATTACCCACAAGACATACTTGGGAAACTTCATGGTCTCGGAGGCACGTGTAAATATCAACCGATACTAAACATATCGGAGTACTATATCGTAAAACAAATTTTGTGCTAAACAATTCAATAAAGAGACATTAAACAATGAGTATACAGGTTATGTATATACGCAGCAGTAAGTAAATAATAGAACGGTACCTAATCAATTTATAAAATAACTATGTGGATTCTGCTTTACATTGCTTAAAAATATATGTCATTAACACGTTCAATATACGTTGTATACATTCGTGTAAATAACGGGTCATATTGACGTTTTCTATACATGTTAATGGCACGTCTACGACGCTACATTAAACGCTCTGTATGCATGAAATAATCTTAGTGGTGGGTAATGATAACTTGTTACAGCACGTGAACCATTTCCAATACTTCCTTGCAGAAGAGCCAGTTGCTTATTCGTCACTATAATAATGCCAATGGCAAGTCGATGGAATTATCTTTTAGTGCAGAATGTCCATGCCTGTTTTGATTTTATAAATAATTTGTTTAATCATAATTTTCTAAAAAACTATATTTTATTCTTACATCTCCACCTGTACTGCTTAGATGTATATAGCCATTTTTACTCGACCTATGCGCAGAGACTTTATTAGAAATCGTGTTTTAACCAACACTTATTTTCCAATGTTTTGAGGCAAAAGCGCCTGAGAATAGTTTATATAGAGGCCAATTTAAATATGACCCTTTACAATGAGCAACATGCATGAATTTTAGAAATGCAATAATTTATTATTTTTTCGTTATGTATGTTATATAAGTTGAGAAAGTAATGAAGAAAAGGTATAAAAAAAATGTGTAGCCTAAAGAAACGACTTTGAAATTCAAAATTTTATGGGAACATATCCACGTGACTGAAAACACCACGCTATTGGTCTGACGTCATTCGGCATAATGTCTAATGGTCGTGTATCTGCCAAGGGGTTAAATCGTAAATTGTTTTGTGTTTTGTAAATGTGTATTGATATTTTCATAAAAGAAATCATTCATTTATTTATTTATTTTAATTATTAAGTGGTAAAAATGACGGACAGTGGGTTTTTACGGGGCCAGAGTGACAATTTGCCCGTTGTTGATGTGTTTATGATGACAAACTTTTTTGCTACTAATACTGATTTTATTAGTGCAGAAATCGGAGGTACTAAAGCAACAAGGTATGTGTCATTCATTATTCTAAACATTAATTCAATTGTGCCCATTTTTATCCTTTTACTGTAGTTAAATATAACAAATAATTTATGTACCTAACCTCAAAATAGGTAAACAAGGCAATGTTTTAATGTTCTATTAATTAATATTTTTCATCTTAGAATGCTTTACTTTTTTATATAATAAATACCTCCCGTCATATACTAAGTACGTACTTTTAGGTAGGTAGGTACATTCATAGTAAAAATAACTGTTGACATACATAGGTATATATAAATATATAACTGGATAATATGTAGAACGTCAAGAAGTTACATTATTCCCACCGTTCTTATACATTTATACATTTTAATTCAACGTTCCTTTTAACAGAAGTTAGTAAACTTTTGTATTCCTATAAATAGGAAAGTGACCAAATTCACCATATGTAAACAAATTATCACAATAACATTAGGGTTAGGTACATATTTTCATAATATTATTATAAAATAATTAGTTTTAATGGGTAAATTTACATCAAAATGATCCTGGCAGCAATATAATCTTGAGGATGACTATAATTCTCCATTTCGGTCGTCTCGTGTCATAGTTCTGCACCATTTCTTCCTAACTTTATCGCGTCTAGGCACATTAAAAAATAACTTTTCTGGCGTTTTTATTGTACTTAGTATTTGTACATTTGGGCACAATACAATATTTATAGCTACTTTTCTTTGTATTTTCCATAACACAACATAAATAATGTGTACACATTCGCAATCACAATACGTTTTTCCGTCGGTGCGATGTGCCCAATGACGTCACACACAAGTAGCGCGGAAACTTCTCCGTTTAAACGCAGTTAAATTGACAGCTGCAGTAAATAATTTTTTCAACCTTTAATTAGAACATAAAACAAAAATAAAATACTGGAAAAATAATGTTTTTTTAGTGATCTATTCATCTGTGATGTTTAAAAAAATCGGTAAAGGTATTTACACAGAACTTCCCTCGTTCATGGCAGTCTCTCTAAAAAAATAATAATTACGAAATGACATTGAGAATAATAATCGGAGTAGAGTTATTGCTATTATTACAAAGAAAACTTGATAAGTTTTGGTCAAAAAAATATACAAATTGCTCATCCAACAGCAAAAGTTCAATACTAAATAGCAGGTGCCACATATGGCAGGCTTGCGCAAATACCTTTACAAATGTCCACCATGACTGAATTATTTCTTGGGATGACCACCATGTACATTTTTCAATAAAAGTATGTGCATATGCCAGATGTTATTGCCATCTGTCACATTTTCAATCCAACATTCACGTAATGGAGTGGAAGTATAGTGGTGGTTAAAAAATTTCATTTTTTAAAAATTTTTCAAAAGATGGTAAAATAATTTTCAAATTTTTTTCTTCTGAAATAGGTTTAAGATGTCAAAGGTAGAAATTTTAAATTAGAGCAAAACGGAAAGTTTCCTTCTGTTCTATAGTAGTGCTAAAAAAAGTTTAAAAATTAAAAAAGATGTATTTTTAAAATAGGTTTAGAATGCTATGAAACGTGAAAATTTTAAATTTGAGCAAATAAAAAAAAATTCGATCTATTTTAGTGGTAAAAACTTTTTGAAAAATGTTGGTGAAAAAAATTTTCAAAATTTTTTTTCTGAAATACCTAGGTTTAGAATGTCATTTAAATTTGAGCATTCTGGTGTTAAATTTTTTTCCAAACTGGTAACAAAATGTTGCAAATTTTTTTTTCCGAAATTGGTTTGGAATATCATGAAACGTGGAAATTTTAAATTTGAGCAAAAAAAATTTTTCGTCTGTTCTATAGTAGTGATACATAAATGGATTAAAAATGTTTTCAAATTTTCTAAAAAATTCTTCAAAAACATTTTTAAATTTGTTTGAATAGTTTTAGAATGTCATGGAAACGTGGATAGTTAAAATCTGAACAAAGAAAGAAAAATTCTATCTTAGTGATAAAATTTCAAAAAACTTTTTTTTTTTAATCAGGCTTAGAATGCCATGAACGTGAAAATTTTAAATTTGAAGAAAGAAAAAAAAATTCATTTTAGTAGTAAACATTTTTTCAAAAATATTGGTGAAAAAAATTTTCAAATTTTTTTTTACTGAACTAGGTTAAGCGTGTCATGAAACGTAGAAATTTTAAATTTGAGCAAAAACAAATTTTTTTCATCTTGGTAAAAATTTTTTCAAAAATGTTTGAAAAAAATTTTCAAAAATTTTTTTTTCTGAAATAGGTTTAGCGCGTCATGAAACGTGGAAATTTTAAATTTGAGCAAAAAAAAATTTTTTTCAACTTGGTAAAAATTTTTTCAAAAATGTTTGAAAAAAATTTTCAAAATTTTTTTTTTCCTGAAATAGGTTAAGCGTGTCATGAAACGTAGAAATTTTAAATTTGAGCAAAAACAAATTTTTTTCATCTTGGTAAAAATTTTTTCAAAAATGTTTGAAAAAAATTTTCAAAATTTTTTTTTTCTGAAATAGGTTTAGCGCGTCATGAAACGTGAAAATTTTAAATTTGAGCAAAAAAAAATTTTTTTCAACTTGGTAAAAATTTTTTCAAAAATGTTTGAAAAAAATTTTCAAAAAATTTTTTTTCCTGAAACAGGTTTAGCGCGTCATGAAACGTGGAAATTTTAAATTGGAGCAAAAAAAAATTTTTTTCACTATTTATTCCGTTTAGACGGTCCACCCTGTATATTTTTCAGTGAAAATTCTACCAGTTCTTCGCTGACAGTAGAGTTAACTACCTACCAAATTTCACTGCTCTCCGTCAAGCAGTTTTTTAGTAAATACACCAACAGACAGACAGACAGACAGACAGACAGACAGACAGACAGACAGACAGACAGACTGACGGAATTGAAAAACCTATATTTTCGGAATCTACGTGTTCTGAAACGTCAGAATCCGAAAAAATCTCGGAGGGTGATTTTTTCTCGAATACAATACTTCCCTTCGGTATGCGAGGGAAGTAAAAATTATGCATTTTGCTCATTTTAGTGCAGCTAGGTGTATGCTATGTTCTTGCTTAGCGCGCCACTACTCAGTTTCGCTGATAACAGGTATCTTTAATTGGACAATTGCAAGGAATCGATATTAATTATAGTTTTGTGACTAGGAATTATCATTATTAGATTGATTTGAACTTCTATCAAGCTCTAGAATTACACAATTGTCAATACAATTGCCATTCGTCTCCGTTAGTTGGTTTGTACGTATGGAAACACTCTACAGTTCGGCACCTATTGGGTCATTATAATAATACTAATAATAATTAAAAATAAAGTAATAAAACAATTGATTGAGGAAGCCGTTACTCTGTGGTAATCCATAATTATAACGAAATCGAGTAAAACACTACTATGTTTTTTACCAGTATATTTGCACAAAACGTGACTGCAGTTTCAACCCTTTAGGTCATTTTCAAACGATAATTCAACTAAGAATGAAATACAAAAGATTTGGTCCCTATTTAAACATGTTTCTAGAATTAAACAGATTAGAGAATTATGAATGTATACAGGTAGTTTATGATATTCTAACTATCTAAGGGTGGAGTTTCTCAGAAATAATAATTACATTTTGGTAGCAGTAAAAAGAGGCGAATACATAATATCTAATTGATCATTTAACAAAATTAAATCATCCTTATTATTATATTTGTATATTTCCAATGCTTCTAACAAATTAAGTTTCAAACCTTTGCTAACTTAGCTGAGTGTCTAAAATGCGAATGTAACTCAAAAATAGAACAATAAATGACTCTTAAATTTTTACCATGTTCTCACTACATCATAATTTGCAAAATGAGCTAATGTGGAGGCCAAATTTTACTCTTTCACTATTGGTTAACTGTTTATTTTATAACAAAAAAACAATCACAGATAATAATTTGAGCAACGAACTAATGGTATACGCATAACGATTATTGGATAAAATAACTTGCGAGGTATTCACTTTTGGTTTTACCAACTACTTCATCTTATTAGTCCACTTCAGAATATTTAAGAAAGGAGTTGTCAATTCGACCGGTAGATTTGTTTTATTTTTGTATAAAATTTCACGACAATAAAAAATTTCATGTATATTGAATATAAATCAAAACTGTGGTACTAAATCTGCCTATAACGACAATACCTATTGCATAGGGGCATTAAAGATTATGACGAGCAAAATTCTATTTAGCGTGAAATTATAAACGTAATTAAAACAAGTTTGTACCTATCAATATCCCTGAATATTAATGAGCATTCACAATAATATCAGTTATAGTATATCAATAAATTAGCTGCTATAAAATTATAAATTAACTGATGAATGTGTGAATATTCACTTGCATCAATAAATAATATTACACTCGCATCATATTTTATTGTAATTAGAACCATTATTTCATATTAATATTACACAGTTTAACAATCACTTAGATATTTGAAGTCAAGGGATTATTTTAAAATATGTTTATTTACAATTTTGATTTAAACATTTTCCCTATATATACGTGTCTTCGGAAATTTATTTTTAAAACTCGAGAACGGCTGAATCGATTTTGATGAATCATTCGACAAATGATTTATAATTTTCCCTCTTTGGTTTTAGATATGTCTATGGTACCTGAATTGATACCCGGATAATTATGCAATGTTAGTTAACCACATAAACTAGCGCATTCGCCAAAACCTCAAGAAATGATGATTAATTTGAGAGTCTAATGGCACTATACTTTACTTCACTAGGTTGAAGAAGAAGAGGATGAACTTAAGCCACCTTCAGACAGTCACCAAAAATTATTAAATGTTTTTTGACCTAATCGTTCTTATTACCTAATACAGATTTTAAGGTTGATAATAAAAAAAGATTTTTTTTTAGATCAACACTTGAACCTAAGAAGTAAACAGCTCCCCACTTGTTACTAAGGTAAGATGGCCAGTTGAGGCAACGGTATTTTAAAACAAAAATAAAAATTACCTACTTGACGAAAAAATTTATGTTATTGCCGAAAATTGGTATGTTATATTGTTTTCCTTTTCAATGAATTATGCAAACCGCTAATCACTGATGTCAACACTAAAGGAGGTGAACGTGTAATAACTAGGTAAGATAGCAAATAAACTCTCTGGCTCAAATTTAATTTTGCAGTTGTGTTGCAACGATTTGTTCAATTTTCCTGAGATGGATCAACAGAAGTTAAATAGAAAATGGTTTTTGGCTGTATATACAACTTATTGTAGTCGGTATGTTACTTAGCGGAAGTTCTTAACTTAGATCAATACGCTAAAGCCGCACCAGACATTTTACAGATATGCAGTTATATAGGCAAAAAGACATACCACACATTCATTAACTATGTCAAAAAAGCAGGTAGTTGTTCTCACATTGCAGCTGTAATGTACTATCCATCTAAAGCCAATTTCAAATCGGAAATAGTAAAACCAGTACCTAACATAACACAACTCACTAATATAATTGGGCAAACTATTAATATGGACAGTGAAAAATATTAACTAAACATTTTATGTAGACTGTAGCCTACTTCTATAATGTAGACTTATTTAAAGAAACATTAGCTTATAATTTACGTAGTCTATAATAGAAAATATTTAGTAAATCTTCTTCACTATTATTAAAAGTATTATTAGCATTGTGACATGATATGTTGTTATAATGCCATATGAATCTCAATGTAATTAAAAATTAATTTTACAAAATACTAGAACGCTGATAATTCGCTGATGTTTCGCATAAGTGCATAACTTTTACAGAGTCACCCGAAATTTGGAAACATCAAGGCGAAGTCATAAAATTATTTTTACCATTATCAAATATGTATATGAGCATCAATGGTGTTATTAATCAGGTAATGCATATTTTTTGGATAACACTGCATCGAAAGTATTAACTAATATGAATTTCACATTTTTTTTTTCACAAAATCCATTTCTTTTAGACAAATGTTAGTAAATAAAATTTAATCTTAGAAAGAACATTTTAAATGTTTTGATTTTTTATAACAAGTATGTTTCCCACATCAAATAGTTGTAACTAGTGTATCTAGAAATGAATCAATATTTACAATTATATTTTTTAATGAACGAACGACATGTCAATATTAAAACGTGATAAGTGGAATCAAAAGATTACACAAACTTTGCATCGCATATTTGCCTAAATTATGCTGATAAATAATACAGGTTATGTGAAATGAGAAAATCCGATGTTAGCCTTATATCTCTGAATGTTTCTATACTGACATACTGTTATTTCAAATAATAGAAACCCTAATATCCAGCACAATTAAATAAAAATAAATTCATTATCTACGTAATTGGGTGAAAGGCTGATGATTTATTGTTCGACTTCCGTGGTCAAAAGAGTTATTTTAATTCACGTATCAAGTCAAAACAAAGTACAATTTGGGTGTTGTCAGATTCCATCCAATATTATCCCTGTTTATACATTATACAAATTATTGTTTGGTTTTGGAGATAATGTAATTGAGAATAAAGCATCAATAAGTACTCCCTGAGGGAAGTCGAGATTTAGGCATATGCGGACGACCTAGTCATTCTGGTTAGAAGAAAATCTGAAGAGGTGTTTTCTAATACCCTTCAAGAGGTGCTAAATGCCATCCACATCTGGTGTGAGAGGGAGCAGATGTCTGTCAACCCCCACAGAACGGTAAAACCCTTCACCAGGAAAGGAAGTTGCAACCTAGAACCACCTTCCATAGCAGGTGAAATTATTCAATTTGAAGAAGGCATAACACTATGTAAATCACTTAATTGGAATTCCTACTTGGATAAGGTAATCCACAAAGCGGGACTGTCCCTGTGGATATATCAAAGAACTTGTGGAAAATCTTGGGCATTGGTCCCCAACAAATATATTGGATATACGTTACGGTTATTAGACCAATGATAGCGTATGCCTCAATAGTTTGGTATTTGAAAGGGCTGCAACAAACGACCAAAGACAAACTCTCCCGATCACAGAGACAAGCATGCTTGGCAATAACTGATGCAATAACCACCAAACCGTCAGCTGCTTTGGAAGTCCACTTGGAACTACCTCCTCTCCATATTTACCTGGAGAGAGAGAGGCCAAGTGGGAAACATACAGAATCCATCAAGTGGTAACTACTGGTGCCGCAGGCTAGAACGGAGCACGATAGGCTATTGGACAACTTAAACTCTCACTGCATCCTGGGAATGCCTTCAGTTGTGATGCCCACCTTGATCAACTATGAACTGCCCTTTAAAGTCCTGTTTCCTAGAAGAGATGAATGGCATCTGAACAAAACTGATCTACATAAAGTTGTTGGTTCACAGACGGCTCCCAAACTCCTGAGCAAACTGGAGCTGGTGTCGCAAACCAAAGGTAAGAATAAATCAAATGAAAACATTTTCAGACAGCCAACTGGCTCTTACAGCCCTTGGATCCTACCGTTGTAACTTGGAATTGTTAAGAAGCTCTTACCCGACTGGACATAACAACAAACACTCTAATCTGGATACCTGGCCACTCTGGCATAAAATTATTGGCCAGAGAAGGCGCGGCAACCAAATTTACAGGACCAGAACCGGCACTTGACATATCAGCAAACTCTGCCAAGGCTGCTATCCTAGCCTGGGCTGAATTGAGAACCATCCAGCTCTGACAGTAACTCAAAGGAGTTTCTTATAAGCCCCTCGAAGAGAACTACAAAACTATTAGAGTTGAATAGGCTACTCCTAAGAACTCTTATTGGCTTTTCCCTGGGCACTGCAGACTAAATTATCACCTACACAGAATTGGAATCGTGGAAAATGCCGAATGCCATCTGCGTCTAGAGGATGATGAAACGGAAGAGCACGTGTTGTGTAATTGCCCTGTCGCGTCGCAGAAAGAACCAGATTCTCACTGTTTGGCAAAAGGGCGACTGGAGCCAGATGACCTAAACGGTTACTAAAAAGTTGAATCTGTTAGGTGAACTATAACTAGGAGTGAGCCACAATAGACCTAATGGTCGCAGTGGAGGGTCCGACAAGAGCCGACTCGCATAACCTAACCTAATTCCTTATGATAACTTATTACTAGAAATGTTTTATTAAACTCACAGTTGTTAATGAATTTTCATATTTAGAAGCATTAGGGTAGCATCTCTGGGGAGAAGTATTAGAGTTTAACAAGAATAGAATAAGACATTTGGTAATATACCGTAAAATAACAATTATGTCCAGATTACCAACATTGTAGCAATTGATGTTCCTATTGGATCTTGCCAAACTCAAACTCAAGACCTCGTCATTTTCTCATGGCGACAATGATTGGGGGTGTCAAAAATTTCGCTTAGGAAGCCTGCGTTATGAAGTTCATGATCTATATATAAAAATTGTGGTAAATACAGCAATAAGGAAATCAGAATATCACAAGGTTAGAAAATTCTGTGTGTATTTATATTTATAAATACAATTCCCAAACCTCGTGATTTTCTCATATTCTTCTCTAATTTCACTGATTTCTCTTAATCAGCATCACATCCTGCTTTGAGTAGATTTGCTCAATAACTCCCATTGAATCAGCTTCAAAATTTTAAATGATCAACCAAATCAACTTGTTTTAAAGTGTAAATTAAATATGGAGGAAGTAGATCCAGATCCATAGAGGCCATCTATAGCTGCCGCGGAACTGAGATGCTTTGGTCCTACAGTCCCCTTTGGCCACCATACGCATAATGTAAGTGACGATGACCGAAAAAAGATAAGTATAATATATATGAATAGTTAGAACCAAGTGAATTACCATTCTCACAACTTAGAAGCAACCGGAGAAAAAGAGAAAAATAAATAAGAAATATCAAACACACCATAAACTATCTGACATACGTATTTTTATTTCCCAGCAACTACAGAAGACATGTATCAACAATCTATAGATATCAATAAAGGAACTGTTAATATTCCTTGTTCAGTGAATTTATATTTTGCGCCATCTCTATATCTAAGACCAGAAATCGTTGTCACAACATTTCTGTGTAAACTAAATATTCTATCTAGATGAATTGCAAGCCCCCACGGTGGAAACGCATAAAAATGGACTCTTGAATTAACGAAATACAAGCTATTCTAATAACATTCAATAATACCTCCCCTATTTAAACATAAAAATGCACTATAAATATGGACTATATGTTGGTCCAAGCGCAATTTGGGATCAAGAACTACTCCCAGAAACTTAAGGTTATCTGTGCTTCGATAATCTCCAATACTACGAGTAGAAAATACCATATCTGCTGTTATGGTATTATATAAACGTAAATTGTTAGCTAAGAACAACTCGGAATTAGTCGACTGCATTCACAGTATAGTATTCTCGAACTCAATCTGTTTTTCATTGGAATTCATTTGCTTATAGTACGAATTTGAAATTGAACATAATGCCGTAAGTAGGAATTTTGCCAACGTGAAAGTAAGAAATATCTTGTAATTTATTATTTAACTTACCATACCCAATATATATTTTAGTGTTTATAAAAACATACTTGTCAAATTCACAAATACTTAACATTAAAATAATGGTAATAGTTTGTATATTTATTTTCTTTAAGTATGTGTCCACAAGATCATTAGTTTAGTGGGCCCTAAAATTTATTCCGCAGAGTCTGTGTATATCATCTTGAAAGTAAGAAAGAAGTAATATTAATCAACATGACTACAAAGCTTACCTATAGTATTTCTATCTTTTGAGTCCAGAATCAAGAAAATTTGTTGAAAGACAAAGATAGGAAACTGAGATATTTCAGTTACTTGTGGTCCACTATTCATTATTTTCATACCTATATGGTTGAGTAATTACAAAAATAATATTAATAAGTATAGCCAATAAAACATACTATACAATTTGATACAAAGAGGGCAAAGTAGGTACCTTGACGTGACAATAATGTTGAGACGTAATTAATACCCTTACATGCGAGTTTGGATTTTTACTAGCGGGTGATTTTTGTAGTAGAAGAATATTAAAGTGTAATAAATAAGGTGAACTAAAGATAGATAAAAATATTATAAGAAAATGAAGAACAACAGAAAATTCAAAGAGAAAACAAGGTTACTGTATAAAGTTTATCATTTAAGTAGTAAAATAACGTTCAACTTTACGTTCAGATTGTGTCATAAAACATCGTTATATTAACTAATACTATACTATTTATAGAATTTAAACCATAAAATATCTTATAATTTTGTTGGTGGTTTTGTGGCATACTTAATATAAATAAAAATAATCTTACTTGAAAGAGAGAGCTAAAATAAATCACTTAAACCGTATTAAACCTATATTCAAGGTATTTAAATTAATTCTTTTGTAATTTGTGAAAAACTATTTTCTAAATGGAAATTGTCTGTTCTATAGAACACTCCTCAGATACAAATAAAACAAAAATCGTATATGAACATGTATCCCAAACCATCTCGTTAGGGATGTCACCCCTTTTGAAAGCGGCCGACATGACAGGACGTCTTGCAAACAGACTACTATTTTGAGGTATAATTTTGTGCAGATATAATAATATATCTATAACAGTATATTCTATAAAAGTATAGAAATAGTAAATTGACGTTGAAGAAAGTGATGTCGCCGCCCCCCACGCCCCCAACTTCATCTTTGTTAATATTTAAAAAATGTCTATGCTTGAAAGTAAGCAACTGTGTTAGCTATGATAATTTGTCAAAGAGATTTTTGTATTTTTTTGTAGTTGTTTTTTTTTACAATCCGTATAAGGCTTTCTTGAGTCCCTTTGATCTTCAACGAAGCATTTTTAAAATTTATAAGTTGTTGAGTTACTCTAATAGGTAAAGTAATACGTACTTTTACCAGTATCTCGTTTTATTTGATCTATCATATATATTATACAGTACGTCTTTTCGAGTCTGAATATTTTCTATATTATCTATAGTTGTTTATTTGTGGCATATTCAGATTTTCTTACTTTTTGTTCAATATTTTGCCACTGAAAAATATTTAAAAAGTTTAATGAAAAAACCTCTGCGCCAAACGGATCAGACAGAGGTTGGTTCTTGAATACTCGATTATTTCAAAAGGTCTCACACCTAAAAATGTATAAACTAGAACAATTTTATAAACTAGAAAATGAAAATGGAAGCTGTAGGCAGTTAAAGTTTCGGAAGAGAAGCTACTTTCTATATCTGCGTAATACAAAAAAATTGATAAAGAAAAAAATATTGTTTTAAATATGCATCTTAATTTTTTTAAGTCTATGAATATTTTGTAATTGCCGAGATACTATAAAATCGAAATGTTTTGTTTTATGACGAGCTTTAATTGAAAATTTAAAAGGAAAGAAGTTGAAGGTATTACCCGAAGAATTTACCGAAGACACTATTTTGAAACCGTGTTTTTCCTATGAGTGACTTCTTTTGTCACAAATTTTATTAATGTATATTATGCGGTAGAGTTTCACTCGTTAATTATACAAAATAACGATGTTTATTAGTAGACCATGCAAATTCAGCCATTTGTTGAAGTTTGCTTTTGTTCTTTGATTTCATAAGATCAGCACAAATTATTTTTGTTAAGTTACAGAATAAGAAAATATAAGTGTAAGAAAATAAAGGCTCCTTCGAGAGTAACTGGATATATTTCGTAAAACTACAGAACTATTGAATATTTAACAAATATAACATTATACATTCAAATAGGCTCAAAGCGCGTCAGTGACTGACTGGTCCTCCCCGCTGATCTACATTATTGCAAGCAAAGCAAAATATACTTGGTCGCCGTGAAATCATCCTACTGCCGAAATGTTGTGTCTACTGTTTATTGCTCACGCGGTTAAATATTTTCTAACATTCGGCCATCCTATCTATGCGGGCTGTCCCAGACCGCCAGTCGTCAAAACTTCTGTTTACCTGTTAGCAACAACATTTATACTAACAGTTACCTTGCATAAAACTTTGATAACAAACAGGCAGTCTCGGCCTATAACTTTCATTTCTACATGCTTTCATAACTAAGTTCTAATTTACTTCACTTACCTCATACACATGTCAACTCAAACAATGAAAAGGCAGTAACAGCCTCTGTCATTGCCGTCCACGTATCCATGTCTCACAACTATTTCCTTTTACTATCTCAAATGTTGTATCTACGCGTCAGCTCAGATAACAAGTAGGTAGTATCGACCTCAGTTGTTACCTTCCTCGCATTCACGTCTCACAACCTACTATACCCTTATTCTTACGTCACACGTCTCAACTCAAACAATAGCCAGAACGTATCGGTCTCGACTATCATTATCCACGTGTCAACGTCTCGTGACCATCCTTACATCATCTCACGTCACACGCCTCGACTCAAACAATAGCAAGACAGTATCGGCCTCTACTATCATTATCCACGTCTCAACGTCTTGTGACCATCCTTACATCATCTCACGTCACACGTCTCGACTCAAACAATAGCCAGAACGTATCGGTCTCGACTATCATTATCCACGTCTCAACGTCTTGTGACCATCCTTACATCATCTCACGTCACACGCCTCGACTCAAACAATAGCCAGAACGTATCGGTCTCGACTATCATTATCCACGTCTCAACGTCTTGTGACCATCCTTACATCATCTCACGTCACACGCCTCGACTCAAACAATAGCAAGACAGTATCGGCCTCTACTATCATTATCCACGTCTCAACGTCTTGTGACCATCCTTACATCATCTCACGTCACACGTCTCGACTCAAACAATAGCCAGAACGTATCGGTCTCGACTATCATTATCCACGTCTCAACGTCTTGTGACCCATCAACGTATACTTTTTAACTTACATTAACTTACATTTGCATCCTAGTTATCCATCTGTCAATCTTGTCGGCTGCAACCACTTTGCGAACGTTGCATCGTCTCTTAATTTCTCGTAAATCCTCTACTTCATATCCATCATTAGAAAGTACTTTAATCACTCTGGAGGGTTCCTTATATTTCGGCAACAGTTTTTTGCTCTACCCGGTACAAGGAGCACTCGTAATTAATACTTATACCAAATCACCAACATCACAGCGTACCTCATCATATTTGTGTTTATCATAACATCGTAACTTTTGTAACAGTTCTCAAATCGGATATGTTTATGTGAGTTTATTACCTTCAGTTATCTGCCTTGCTTGGTCACCAAAAATGCTTTAACAGGCGTAGTGTTTACTATAGTCAGAGCGCGTGTGTATCCCATTTACCACTGTCCGTTTCAATACTTGTCAGCATACTCACTATTGTTCTGTTATATCTTTCACATAGTCCGTTTGACCGCTGTGTAGCAACTGCATTTCACACGCACTTTCTTGTATACGATTCACAAAATTTGCAAAAAGTTCTCGACGTAAACGCAGTTTCTTGGCGACTATTAAAATGCTCCGGCATTCCAAAATTACACATTTAATTTTCTGTTCATCAGAAACGTCACCAAAGTTTATTTTAACTTCATAGTCTTCTCGAATTTCAAAACATTCAAAGTCACAAACTGGGTTTTACAGTCAGTCCTAATTCCCGTACCAATACGTCCGTTCCTATTTTCAATAACATCACGTTCGGTAAAATAAAGTCTACCGATGGTACAATAATTCATTTGATTGTCATTTAAGACGATTACCTTAAACATTGCACTAGGTTAGTCTAAACGCACATGTAATCTAACAGTCTCGGTCAGCATTACGTAATTATTCTCAAAACTTTTCAGTGCGTAAGCTTGTTATTTTCAAGTTCAAGGCTTGGTTTGTTGAGAACACATCGACGAATTATAGTACCCACATGAGCTTCCGTCAACTAAGCACTTTTATTTTTGGCCATTTAAAAGAACACATTGCCTAAAGATTTTTATTTGAGTCATTCGATACTCTTACTAACTAACGCTTTGTTTGTTTTTGTTCGGGCATTTGTTTTGTTTGTGTCCAAGACGTTTACAATGGAAACATTCTAACCTTGACTTCGGGCAATCCCTTGCGCAATGAGGTCCTTTACAATTAAAACACTGAATTTCTGATTTCTGGCTACTACTGAACTCCGTTACACTTTGCTGTACAGGATCACTTAATATTTTCCTCCCGGTGTCACTTATTACACTTCTTGGAATGCATCCTAACTTACTTGAATATGTGTACTACTCGTTCGTATCTGTAAACCGCGACGATCGGGCGGATCTCGCAATGTTCTTATCGGTAATCCCTTCTATGATTGCGTCTACTAAATAACTTTCAGGAATGCTCAACTGCAAAGATTTTAATTTATCTAGTTTATTAAAACAGTATTTCCTTAAATCTTGACCACTGTATGTTGTGTACGACGCAGCTTCTTGAAGCAATTTACCGAACGGCAACGGTTTTGTGAACTGCCGAACCAGGATCTTCTTCATCTTTTTCCGACTTACTGCAAGCGTATCTTAAGTCAACCGGGGTCTGGTCCCCGAGGTTGAAGGCCCATGAACAAGCGAAAGACGTGGCGACGTACATGGTGATTTGCGCGACATGACGCAATCACTAATCACTTCCGAAACTTGTGGGTAAGAACAGTGAGTATAATCCCAACTTCTGATATGTAAGAAAATAAAGGCTCCTTCGAGAGTAACTGGATATATTTCGTAAAACTACAGAACTATTGAATATTTAACAAATATAACATTATACATTCAAATAGGCTCAAAGCGCGTCAGTGACTGACTGGTCCTCCCCGCTGATCTACATTATTGCAAGCAAAGCAAAATATACTTGGTCGCCGTGAAATCATCCTACTGCCGAAATGTTGTGTCTACTGTTTATTGCTCACGCGGTTAAATATTTTCTAACATAAGCAAGTGGTTCGGCTATTAGAGAAGATCGCAAATATAAAACCAAATACTTTTAACACGTACCTAGATATAATTTTAATTAATACCATTCAAAAAATATAGAACAACATGAGAACAAGATAAGAAATAAAATCACATAATTTAAATGAATAGCTTAAAAAAGTTCTCTTCCATATTATTACTCAAACACTGTATCTGCGTATTGACTAAACATATAGAAACGTGTGTCCCAAATATGTATTTTTTTATTATGTAGAAATCGAACATAAACCTTATGTTTCACAGATTCCAAGTAAATAATGGTTATTTAATAATATCATTGGTACCAATTCAAGACTAGGAAAGCGAGTTTACAGGATGTCCCATCAAAACGATCAAATAAGAAGGGGTGATATGGGAGGTCATTTCCAATCAAAATAGTCATATAATGTGGTTCTCCAATCTTCGTTGTTTCAAAAATTATTTAAATGTTTATATTTTTCCATGAAGCCGCATAGTGCGTTACTAAAAAAATAATTTAAAAAGAAGTGTGTTCTTTTGCTGCTTTCTTTTTTAAAGGGGATTTGGGTGGGTGCACTCTTCCAATAAAATCTCTTTTTGAATTCTGCTATCTCTTGTCAAATAAAAAAAATGACGTTTTTATTGTTAAAAAAATTGAATTCATTTTTACGTGATGTCAACAGAAAAGAAATGCACTACGTAAAGTTGACCAAATGTAAACATGGTATAACACATAGAGTTACCCGCAACTAATTTTTTCATCATCTTTTTTATCAGTAAGATGTGTTAGTAAAAATAGTATTATATGAGTGATTATGATAGCCATTATTCTCGAAGATGATGTTTGTGCCCACGAGCCGTAGGCGAGTGGCGCAAACCTTTTGAGTGAATAATGATCATAATCGCAAATGTAATACTATAGTTTTTCTTCACCTATTAAACAAATAAATTAGACTGAAATTTGATAGCATTAATCGGTACCTACTCGTAAGAAGTGGAAAACGTAAACAAGCAATATGGAGATACACTCGGTTGTCACTGCATGTAATCGAGTTGATTGTCGGCTGCAGCGAAAGTTGATCGCAGTCGATTTAAAATATCATTTGATCAGTGAAACAGTTATTTTTGAATTTGTATTTATGATTGGCCGGATGCAGTGAATCATGAATCGATAAATCACTACAGTGAATTAATAATGGAGATATATTTTTTTAAATACAAAAATTGAAATCACTTTTAAACTATCAATCATTGAATAACCAAATATATTGTTATTTTTATTGGGATTGACCTCCCCTATCAACCCTTTTCGTTTGATCATTCACTTACCTGCCTGCATAAAATTTCTTCTTAAAATGTTCGTCCAATTTAATATCTATATGATTTGAATTTTTTAAACCTTCTAACACTTCATGAAAGATTACAAATATTGTATACCTAACAAAATTTATACAATCTGAGTAAATTATTACTCCTTAAAAAAAACGTATGCGCAAAAAGGCTTCTATGTTTTATATATAGTTCTGAAAGAGCTAAATGAAGCAAATCTACGAATTGCTGTTTTTGGGAAAAAACGCCTCCTAAGAATCATCCATAGATTTTTTTAACTATTTTTCCCTTGTTACCTAAGTGTATTGTAAAATCATTAAACTCAACATCAAATTTCTGAGCACTTTTCCAATTTCTGGTCCATTGTGTGGGCCGCCAGCTGGCGCTATTTATTAAAATGTGTGGATTTCACGAAGAAAATCCATCTTTGGGTAGATTATACAAGGCGATCTGAATATAAAACAATAGAACTGCAGAAACGTTGTTAATTGAAATTATGGCACTAAAGAAACAGCGCTTGCCGACGGAATAGCCCCCTTACCCTACCTACTTGTAAAATTAGGAGTGGATAATCCTTTTAAGTGATTGTACACTTTTATGTGTTTTTTAACCTGCAAATAAAACTGTTAAAAAAACAAACATTGTTACTAAAACTACCTACCACCTGAACTAATTTCTATGAAATAGTATGAAAATATTAGCAAAACTTCTTGAATTTCATCTTCGTTCTGGTAGGTATTTATCACGAGAAACGATAATTCAGAGGCAATAGGATTTCGTCTGGAGGTAATTAATTTTCCAGAAATTTGCCTGAGAAAATTTTGATTTATCCAACCGCTTTTCCCCAAAAAATGAAAAATCAATATACAAATTGCATAAAAATCCGTTATATCACGAACACTACATATTTTTTGGAAAAATTACAGAGATCAAAATATGCTTAGATCGACGTTTTCAATAAGAAAACTGTCATTCTTCATTCGTTTTTCCGCAGAAAGACGCGCATTACATAAGTTCAAAAATGAGGATATCTAAAAAACTATGCACATTATCGAAATATGTCAATGAGCAAAAAGTGATTTTATTGGCGTTTTCTACAAGAGAACGAAGAAAGACTCATACATTTTCCACTTGTCTTTCTGGAATCGCGGAACAACGTGTGGAAAATGTCGTTTTTTTCCGTTACTTTCTTACAGAAAACGTCGATATAAAACACTTATTGTTCTTTGGCATATTTTGATAAAGTGCATAGTTTTCAAGATATCATCGATTTTTAATTTATGTATTTTTTTGTTTATGTAATACGTTTTCCCTGATTGCGGAAAAACGGATGAAAAATGACGGATATTTGTTTTATATTCTTACTGAAAGCATCGAAGCGAGCGTTTTTTGTTTTCTGTCACTTTTCGAGGACATGAGTAGTTTTCGTGATATAAGCGAAAAAACGGTAGGAAAAATCGAAACTTTTCCGAGACAAATTTGTAGACAATTTAATTACGGACACTTCAGTTCTTCTTTTTTTTTTTTTTTAGAGTGCATGAGTTTCGGGATAATCCTGATTTTCCGCTAAAATTATCGATAAAACTTACACCTGTTTACGTATATTTAATCAACTTCCCCCACTTAATACTTTGCACCATGTTCAGCAGGTCACATCGAAACCTACCACTTGTGCTGCCTCCAAACTTTTCTGACAAAAGCTGTTTTTTTCCTATTACGCCTGGACTATAAACGGTAAATTGATATTTAAAAACAGACAGACACAAGGGATTTCTGACATTTCACGAATCCTCTTATCAAATAAATGCTTCCTAAGCGCTCTAATATTCTTTGAATGTACGACATTAAACAGGTTTTTAAATAATTAGTCAGGAATGGTTGAAAGTACCGAGTTTAAGCTTGGCAGGGAAAAGTGTTTTCATAGTAATTAAATACACGAAAAGTTGCATCAAAAAGTAATCAAAGACATCGGAGTTAGGGTGGGTTGGGGTGTCACAATCTTCGGTTTTGTTTATTAAAAAATAACATGTTGTGTTGAGAACCTTAAACCGATGGTAAAAGGACATCCTCAGGCTGAAGTTCAATGGAACACAACTTTTTGATTGCATCTTGCTAATATATACATTTCGGTGTGTGCCGTGCATTTTTGCAAGTTTTCATGGTTCTCCCAAAGAAAATCTGGGTTACATTCACGGGAATTTTTCAAAAATTCCTTTAGCCGTCCGTAGTCTTCAGCGGCCACTAACAACATAAACATGTTCTACCTTGGATGCAAGCAATGTTGTACTCAACTTATGACAGTTTATTTTCCGGTTGAGAGGAACTCCTGAGAAACAAGTGCAACACATTTTCTATTATGGCTCATCGCACCAGCGCTCACTTTCGCTGATAAAAGTTATTTTTAATTAATTAATTCTGTAAAGAATCGAAGTTAATTACAAACTTTTCGAAAAGCGAAAATCCTCCTTTAGAAGTGGTACCACGTTTAGATTATTTTGAGGTTAAATTAAACTCTAGAATTGCCATTAAAAATATCCATATATCTCTAACAATTGATCTGTGCATATGGAAACACTCTACAGGTCGCAATCCTCAACCAATCCACTTGATTTTTTTTAAATTGCTTCGTCTATAATCCGAACTGAACCCTATTGAATTTCATAATGATAGGTCGAATAATTTAATCATCGTCCATAAATATTTAATGCCATTTTTGTGGACCGTGTCCTTCGTTCTTGACATACATTGGATAAATAATATTAATAATGAGTAATTAAAATGAAACTAAGAAAACAATTATTTTAATTCGCTTAACTCAATGATGAATCAATGAATTGGTCTCAAAGTATCTTCTGTTGTAACTAAGTACATATTTGTTGACAAAATGTGTTACTAAGAAGGACAAACTTTAATAAGTGCAGAAAATATTTTTTCTAAGGCTGCATCGATCAAATGTGTGAACTTGCTGCAGAGGTAAATATAAGTAGCAAGCGGGGAACTGTTTTATCTTTCAAAATGAGTTGGGTATATTGGGGAAGAAATGAAGAGAAAGGACAAAGGCATTGTTTTTATTTCTTTTTTATATGACCGGCGATTTTCGAGAAAAGCATTGAATTTTTTTTTACCGATGAACTAATACGCATAGCACTTACCGAGTAAAACAACTTACGGGGCGGGCACTTTTGATTTTACCAACCATTTTGTACTTGTGGATACTGTGGTGTGCGAAGAACAAAGGAAGATAAAAGTTTGGTTAAAGTTAGCGTATCTTTTTGATGTAAGATTCTATCACCCCAAACCCGCCCTAACTTCGACGCCACTAGTTAATTTTTTATGGAACTTTTCGTGTACGTTGTTTCTACGGAAATGATTTTCCCTGCCAAATTTGAAGTCGGTACTTTGGACTATCAGTGAGTAATTGTTTAAAAACCCCGTTTTATATTGATACTTTATTTTAGGAGAAAATATTAATATTGTGTAGTACACCTTGAATAATAAAGCGATATCACAATTTGTTTTTGACCAATCAGAAAACTCGACATTTCCTTAAATTCTATGAGATGAGAAAATAATTACAAAATTCTTTTTAGTTTTTACGCATAAAGCGTCTAGAACGGCTAAGGGATGGTATGTATCACTTTAAATAGAGTCTGGTTCAAGATTACATAAATTAGATTTAAATGAACTCACCTGTTAGATCCGGTAGCCTTGGATAAAACATTCCCGTTCTCGCTAACCACTCCAACTGCATTTGATGTAAATGATTTTGATTGTGGTGGTTTACTGGTAAATGAACTTTTTGAACCATCGTACCATCCAGAGAATGAAATGCAGACGCTTGCGGTTGTCCCTGATACCCGTAAAAACCTCCCGCATTTGGATAAATGTGATTCAAAAGTCCTGGTCTTGGCACAAAAGCAGTTGCGGGGATGTCTTCACTTCCTGGAGATATCGGAGGACTTCTACTTCTTGTAGATGATGGTGAAATGCTTCGTGACGTATCGGGACTCATCGGCCTTTCATCATTTCTTGATAAAAGTGCGTCTATACAAAATGAGCCTTTATTTTCTTGAATTTTTGTGTCCATGTTAAGAGGTTTGTTTTGGTAATCTTGATGATGCATGAGATGAGGATTTTCTTCTAAATATTGAGCCATTGTGGGCAACACAAACAGTAAATCACTAAGTACTTTTTTGTTGTCACAAAAATCACATTTATATTTTATATTAATATGTATTAAGAATATTATAAAAATTCATAATTGGAAAAGTTGTAAGGTGTTGGTAAGTTGTGCAAATTGAATGATTATGTGAATTAATCTGTCAAAGGAAGTCAACGGCAGCTCAGTTGTAGATAGACTAACCGATTTGAAATGTATTATCCTAATAATATCAGGCATTACAGCAACATTAGACGATACATTACACACTCTCGAGCATTGCGCGCAAACACTTATTTTTGATTGGACTGAAAGTTTTAGCCACGCCTTTCACCCTAATATCAGAAGTTAGTTGCGTGGCAACCACTGTAGTCCTTTCATACGAATTTCGACTTTTTGATTATGGAATTTGGCGATGATTTTAACTTAATATTTTTCAAAGAGGGTTGAGTGAGACACTAATTTATCTTAATTGTGTTTTAGATACTCCAGTAAATAATATTTAATGTGATTAAAATTAGATATATTTTTTTAATGTTAGTTTTTTATAATAATTCTAATAATATGACTATATCAATAATCTAATGAAGTAAAATTATGTTTACATGATTAGATATTATATCAATAATTGTATTGTTTTTACTGCAAAAAACATAAGTTTATACAGGGTGGATTAAGTAAAATATTGAAGAAAAGTATTTTGATAAGGTTCTATGACGGATCTCTATTTTGTTTGAGATGGTGGGATACAGTCATTCTTTCAAATATTATGACCTAGTTGTACAGAAAAAAAGTAAAATAATGTAAAATATGATAAGTATATTTTCATAAATATAAACCAAAATAAAAACTGTCGTGCACTCGTGTAGTGCTTAACTCATTCTGGAGTACGTTCAATTTTCAACCCATAAGAGTACGTATACAGTTAGTCTCATCGATGTTTAATCAGTTCGATTAACTGCGCTGAAATTTAATTGGTATCTTATCCAGTGCCTGCATGTTTGAAACGCCGCTCAGTGTGTTGACTAATGGACAAAGATCAAAAAGTAAAATTTTTGCTTTGTGATGATCTCTCACATGATACACTCAGCAGTCATTGTTTGTATATAAACAGTCTAGAAAGAAGTTAACAGATATTAAACAGAACAAATCACATCGGTGTTATCATTTAAATCGTCAGTGCAATATATAAGTACATTTTCGAGAATGGCTTCTCTGGGCAATTGGAAAGTTAATATTAATCAATTTTCTAATTAAGTTATATCAAAAAGGAAAAACCAGTCTTAAGATTTAGGTGGGAAGTGGGTGTTGCCAACAATTCTGAATAATATTATAAAAAAAAATAGCACAAAGTTCCCCTAATTTTAGTCTAATACTTTCATCTCCTACCAAACTGCAAAAATCATTGCCCGACATTGAATTTTTACGTTCTGGACTATGTACATTACGAAAATACTATCAGTCCGTCAGTTTGTTTGTCTATCTGTGTGACTGTTAAAGCTACTAAACACTTAAAAAGATATTTGAAGAAGAAACGTAATATTCAGCAGATAGTTGATGTTATTGCCAAGGGACAAACTGGAAAATGTTTAGTGAAGAGCATATAGGATGGACAAGGTCTCCATCCTATATGCTCTTCACTACCCAGTTGTGGATGAGGCAGAAACAAGATAAGAATAAACGAAGAGTAAAATAAGTATTCTCTCAATCTTATTTATTAAATTAAAATATTACTAAAAATCTGTATAATTAAAACTTTGCGAAAGTAGTTTCATAAATCATAATATAGGAGCTAACGTGCAATTACCTAACAAAAGTGATACCTACGAGGATATGTTTTGACAGTGGAAATTTAATTATTACATTAAATTGATTAGTAAGAAAAAATCAGCATAATATTTATTAGTTATGGCTCAAGAGTAGACCCCTTGCAGGTTCAATATGTCTGCCTCTGGGCCTCCACGAACAGGAATGTATGATATTCGTATTTTTTAATTACTACTACTACTATCTGGTAATTAATCGATAACATAACTTGCAGGTTAAGAATGTTTGCCCCTGGAATCTATGCCAATTGTATTTTTGTATTCACTAAGTGGTAAGTAATCGAAATTAGTTATATATTAGCTTGATTCAAGTTTCCACTGATAACAAATACTTTCATATAACTTTTGTTGTCTGCCATGGAACAGGATTACCAATATCTCTAGCTACAACAACTTATTTTTTCTTTAAATACATTTTTTCTCATGTCGTATCCTTTGAACACAAATCCTGGTTGCTGGGTCGAAGATGATGTAAAAATGCATTTAACAGAATTTGGAGAGGAATAAATTACTAACAAAGAGTTAGAGACGGTAGCTTGCTGAAACTAATAGGTGAAACGTAAGAGAAACTAAAAAATTTATTCCAAAGATTATTCGTGAAATCATTTCAACTGCATTTTAAATGTAGAGGAAGGCATTTTGGACACTCAAAAATATTAATTTCATACATGAAGACACTTGAAATAAGAGACTACATTTTGAAAAAACAATATCAATACAATTTCGAATTTTCACGGTAATTGGTTACTCTTTGAAGTGTTCCATACCAAAACTGAAAAAATGGAACCCATATGTATTCAACTCGGTATTTTGGGACAATATTGCTCAAAAATCATTTCTTCGCCAATATCTCGGTTCTGAACGGTTCTACGAAAGAAAGATGGTTATCGAAGTTAATGGTAAGTAAATTCTCTGTTGATATGGGTCAGACACATTTTTACGTAGTATTAATATTCTTTGAGTTATAGGCGGGAATCGCCTTTACACCATCTTGCAGTAGTGTTTTTTAGTTTTTTTGTTTTTTTTTTTTATTTTTTGTGTTTGGCCCGTTTTTATACGTCGTGTCCCCAATCGGCCTAATCCACTTTTTGTTTATTAGGTTAACTTACTTCTAATGCTTTTTTTCTCTCTGTTGCCAATGCATTAGTTTACTCTGAATTTTTTCGAAGTTTGAGGTTCAAAATGGTCCCTTGCTTCAATAAAAGTGCGAGTGTCGGTTTCATTATTGTCTGTATCGTCTTTATCAGATTCAGTCTTCTCGTGTTTATCGTATTTCAAAAAAGCTAATACCTTAACTTTGGATTCTTCGGCTTGATATAAGTCCTCTACATATATCTCGATATTTGTACACGATTGTCCATGACATCCAGAACAAATAACGGAACCTCTTAATCCAGCATTTCTACAAGTACATGCGGGTTTACAGCCTTTTGTACACTGACATCTTAGTGTTTTCAATAGTTCTTGTGGAGCAGCTGCATTTTTGGTCTAGTAATAGGAAACAAACCGATTTTTTTCCCATCCGACTCCAATCTTGAGGACTTTTGGTATTACCGTACCACTGCTGAATTTGATAGTACGTTCTAAAAAAGTGTACATGTACTTTTTGCCAATGACTTAATAAAGCATTTGTGTCTGAATTCAGTCAAAGAACGCTGATCAGGTTCTACTCCGTAAAAGGCTAAGATAACTTTTTGGCCTGCTATATCTGATTAACATCAGTGTGAGAATTAGGGTCTTTAAAATATTCCACTTTTTTTTGTAATCCTGCAGGATTTTCTAATAGTTTAACGAATTTTGCTTTGCCTTGCCTAAAAAATGCAGAAGTTGTGCCACATCCACTGAAAGCGTGGAGGAACAATATGTTATCCGCAACTTCTTTTGGGTATTTAGAATAGTTCGAAGAATACATTCGTTTTCCTATTTTCCCTTTGCTTGGTTTCGTAAAATACATGTTTGAACGACGAGTAGATAATCGAATCCTATCATAATAACAAAATAAAGGAATTATCATTCTCCAAATTCAAAATAGAGATCAAAGAACTACTCACCACTCTAGTACCATACAGTATAGAAGAATATTTTGATAAAGTATTTGATACACCATAATTAATAGCCTTCAATTATACATATTTATTATTTACTGCGTCTTAACTTCATTCATTAATTTTTCAGTAGTTTACCTTTTTATTTACCTTGTATTTATTATTTTAACTTATAAAACTTAATATTGTCTTATTATAAATTTGTAAAAGTAGTGTATGTGATTGTCATTTTAGCCCTAAGTGTATCTTCTAAAATATTTTATATGTATTTGTTGTGAGTGTTATGTATGTCTGTTCTTTATATACGTTGACAATGCTAAAACTAATGTAAAGTTACTCAGCAAATAAAGCAGTTTATTATTATTATTATTATTATTATTATTAAGGATTAAAAGGCCAACGTCTTCACCAACTATAATTACCGAATCGTAATGAAGTGATATATCTATCGCTGAGTTAATAATAAGAGAATCAGCACTTTCAACATCCTGCTTAACAATGCAACCCGCAGTGGTAAGCTTTTTTTAAGTAGTACGGAGATACGCTGATTTTTAATTTGATCGTTTGATAGAGAATTCTCCCGCCCATAACTCCAAAAATATTAATACTGCATAAAAATGTGTCTGAACCATTTCGATAGAGAATTTACTTATCTTTAACTTTGATAACCATCTCTTTTTCGTGGGAGCATTCAGAACTGAGATATTGGCGATATAATAATTTTTGAGCGATATTGCCCCAATATTGGGGGTGTTCGGGGGGGGGGAATTAATATGCCTAAAGGAAGCCTATAATGAAATGGTTCCAATAGTAAACTATTTTTCCCGATTTAAAACGGTATTTACACATCCTGAACTCCCTGACACCTAGTCTGATAGTAAAACAATCTGAACAGTAATAATTTGTAAATCAAGAGGTACGTTTTTAAAAAATAATGTTGATGTAGTTGTCAACTACCACTACTGCAACTAGATTCTATTATATTTTTCAGGAGCAGTATAATTGTTGCAGTAGCGTAGCCTAGTGGTAATTTCTTTTAAATTTAAGCATAACTGAAAAATAAAAGAAAGATACAAGCAACTTCCTCGTATCGAAAAGAACAAAAAGCCACAAACGTACATTATTTACATGTAAGTATATATAGCTATAGCGAATGATACGAGTTCGATCTACCTAATTAATCTTAGTATCTGCATGATATGTTGTATAAATCTATCAAATCTATATTTAAGCAACTGATGGTTAGTGCAGTTAATGAAGCATTTCACTTCAGAAAACTTTCTAACAGATCGAAATCAAGTGAAACCTTCGTTATTATATTTTTAAGCCAAAAATAGAAAGGTCTATATTATTAAAAAAACTGCTTTTGTTTTTACGATTGCGCTTAAGAAACATGTGTTTTTTTAATGAAAAAAATTGTAATTTGATTATATTTTTTATGTTTTTCGATGAAATTATTGTTATAATATAAAATTCTCGATAAAAATGTATTTCTACAACTTTATGAAGAACTCAGAAGATTTTTTGACCACTTAACACCCCCCTTCCCCCACACCCTCTTCTTGCCCCCGTCAACCCCTAAATAAACTACATGGCGTTTAAATGTATATTTTGAATGCCATGAGGTAGAAACCTGTCAAGCAATCAAGTATTATCCATTTAAAACAACTTCCAATGGATTTGGATCCCCCAGAAGTAGATCAGGCCAAATAAGCTACCATTATGTAGGTGTCTCATAGTGAAAAATGAGCTTTTTTACTATATATTTATGATTTATACTCCATAGACGATTGGTACCTAGGGGCAAACTATCTGAAACTGATGAGCAATCAAGTACGAACATCATCCAGCCATTTTATACCTCCTGAAATTCGACTGGGCCTAATGCGAGACAATTAAGAAAAGGCCTTTTTTGAAAAATGACAATTTTCACTCCAAATTCTGATTACCCCTCCCTTTAGGAGCTACATATCTGAGTGAAAATAATTACGCATTTAAATTCAAAGTATCCAAAACAACTTCCAACAGTTTTGGACATCCCACAAATTGATCTAGCCCAATATGTGATCATTATACATAGCGTGTGGTATGTGGACGTTTTCGCTCCAGGTTTCGGGTATTTATTTCCCCAACGTCTAGATACAGAGACAAAATGGTAAAATAATCAACTTCTGGTAACTATTAACCATTTACAAGCAATTAAGTCCCCCCTAAAGTCGACCAGGCCCAGTATGCGACCATTATATGAGGTATCTCATGCGGTATGTAGACGCTCTCGCTCCATATTTCGGACGTTTCTCCCCATAGTAGCTATATACATGTGGCACAATGATTAAAAATTCAATTTCTGATTACTGTCAACCATTTCTAACCAATTAGGTCCCCCTAAAGTGGGCTAGACTTAGTATACGACCATTACGTGAGGCATCTCATGCGGTATGTAGATGTTTTCGCTCCATATTTTGTACATTTCTCTTAATAGGTTGTGCAAAACTATTAAACCGTAGTACTTTTTCTATACCTATTTAATTATATGACAATTATTAGCATTTTGAATGTAAGAGTTGTAGTTTCGTAAAAGCCAGACTTTACTGCTCAGTAGCTTGCACATGCACAGGGTGCAGCGGTCAAACATGTTCAAACATTGACCCGTCCCTTTTAATCGCAGAGAATGTAGATATGGAAGGGGATGAAGTCGATAACGAAGATATCAAATAAACTTTATTAAGAAATGACATTTTTTAATTTAAATTTTGTAATTGTTCTGTTTTTGAAATTCAATAAATTATTCAGCAATGTAAAATCTGGTTACTTTTTTATTTATTAGCCTCTTAAAAGATTCGTTTTTCAATTCTCAATCTTCAGCAAGTACTACTTGCACTTGGCTGGTGTTTTAAATTCCTCTTTACATCAGCGATAATTTCAACTACTTAATATATATTGTTTTATTTTGTTCGGTTGTGGAACTTTACGCCACACTTTTGTCATTATGGTAAGTTTACATATATTTACAAAATGAGATCCAGTACTTACAAAATATGATGCAAATATTTCAATTCCGTCAATAAATACAAATAAAATCTTTTATGAAAATTAAAACATTGTTCACGACCTCAAGTTGTCTTAAAATATTGATATATTTTAAGCTTGCCTGTCAGGGTGTATTATTAAAGCGTTAAAAAAATACACATAATATATATCTGTCCACTTAGGCACGTACATAAACATGCAGACTACAGCGATTCAGCTATTAGCTTCTTCTTTAAAGTAAATATCCCGGTTAATTGATTTGATTTTAAACGTATTTGAATAACAAAATACTCGACGACCAAGCCATCGTGATGTATTGACATATAATTAAATGAGTAAATTTTGCTTTAACGACTGTAAATAGTTATCTTTGATTTTTTTTTACTTACCGACATTTACTAAATCTATAGACATTTATTAAATTATCACTAACGCTAATTTAATTAAGAAATAACACAATATGTTTACTCATTATCTCATTAATGGCAATGGCATACGGTATATTTATTCTATTGGATATTTGCATATTTGATCGATTAATACCAAGAACAAATAATGTTACCTAAAAAAACTACAATAAATTGCTTCCATCGCCCATAGCCTTATAACATCCTAATAAAAAGCTAGACAGTCATGTAGACAAGTTTTTAAAGAGAAGAGAATTCTGATGTTCACAAGTATTTTCTTGTTTAAAATATTAATTTATATCTATGTAAACAAAGACCAATTCAAAAAAAAGTCAGATATTCATGACCACCTTACGAGAAAAAATAATCAAATACGCCTGGAAAGATTTAACTATGTAAGTTTTAAAAAATCACCCCAGTACGCTGGCTGTTACTTTTTTAATATGCTACCTCGGGAAATAAGTAGTGCAACCACACTGATTAGCTTTAAATCAAAACTAAAGAAATTTTTACTCAAAAATACATTCTATTCAGTTGAGGAATTTATTACTTTTTCCGAGCAAAATAATTAAATTATTTACTAGAATAACTGTATAACGGATATTTTTTTTATTTTTTTTTATAATGAGACATCCTAACTTTAGATTTTGTATTCTTTATATAATTGTGTAATTTATATCTTTATCCTCTGTGTTACTAATGGTACTATTTTGTCTGTTAAGTAGTATACAAAATGTTTGTGATTTATATCTTTATGTAGGTAATTATGTAGGTATATTTGAATTAGATACTGTTTTCTTTTTGACTTATCTATCCGATGTGAATTGGCTTAAAGATCAATAAATGTCTATCTATCTATCTATCTATCTATCTATCTAATGCTTACGTGTACCAAGTTGTAAGCCAGTATGTTAATTTCATTTTATTAACCCATTAACAATGGAGTGGTAGTGATGGGGTGGGAAATGTCACAAGAATAATTGACACCTTGGCTTCTCGTATATATACTAAATCCCAAGAGTCCATCTTACTAGTTTATTTTACTTATTTACCCCTATTTCACCTCCAACTCTCCAACCGAACGTGCTCAAAATAGAATTGGTGTGGTCGCACCTTTAGCTAATAGATTTTCTGTAATTACTTCTTTAATTTTAATTTAATTAGCGCAGAACACTACCTTACCGACTGAAATAATCATTTAAGTTAGATAGATTTAGTACATGGTACAATATAGTTTACTCCTGCTATACAGTGATGTGTCAAAATATATAATTTTAATAGTTTTTTTTATATACGTTAGTTATACCTCTTGGTATCGGTCAACGAGAAATTTTCACTTATCAGAGTAGCAGAATATCAGAGAACATCCTAATTCCTGCTTATACCATCCATTGCTTCTTCTCTGGTAGTCCAGGCAGAGCTGGAACTACAGAGCTGCTGAATTGAGGGTTAAGTTTTTTTTATAGTTAACATTAC
Source organism: Stenurella melanura (assembly GCA_963583905.1). Taxonomy (NCBI): domain Eukaryota; kingdom Metazoa; phylum Arthropoda; class Insecta; order Coleoptera; family Cerambycidae; genus Stenurella; species Stenurella melanura. Next base: position 90,214,299 of record OY757310.1, read on the forward strand.
CGAACAGTCCACTGAAATAGACAGCGCGTGTGGTCATTACACCAATAATCTAATTCAGATCTCGTTATAATAGATACGTATACCAAATTTCAAATCAATCTTAATTTTATTGACCCCTTTAATACTAAAGTGGAGATGGCAGTAGGGATGATGGGCATCATAAAAAAATTGAAACCTTGTGTTTTAGTAGCTACACCAAGTTCAAAGTTTCTGGACTGTCTTGTTATAATACATACGTGTACCAAATTGCAAGTTGATATCTTAATTTTATTTTGTAATAATGGAGTAGGGGTGATGGTGGTGGTGGGGCGGTAGATGTCGTCGAATATTTTAAGATCTTGGCTTCCAGCATATATACCAAATCCCAAGATTCTGAACACTTACTAGCTTGCTTTACATATTTACCCCTAATTCTTCCCCAACCCATTAGCGAAATGAGCTCAAAACATAATTTAGTTTCAGATCTCGTTACAGTACATACGTGTACCAAATTTCAAGTCAATATCTTAAACTGTTCCAAAGTAATAGCGTAAACAAGAAAAAGTTACAGACAGACAGAAATCTATTTTTCGGTCAAAGGACTTCGCGCACATTATAGGGGAAAACGGCTTCCGTCAAAATGGCCGAATTGTTGATATGACGTTGAGTTACCATCCCTATAAAAATTTTTAGTAACGTTGACGCCCAAAGAGCTCTCGTTTTTAAACTGGACCACAAAGAGTTGAAAAAATCGGGATTATTCTATTTCGCGTATGTCACGGGATATCGGCGTATTTTGTCGTTACTATTCACATCGGCGCAGGCGATGTGATGTTTTTTGTATATACATATTTAAGTTTATGTAAAATATAGGGTTGTGCTCGGCTCTCGGCCTTGCCCAAGATCAACGACGGGGACGTGGCGATTTCTGATCCCATGTGTAATTTTCCAGTGTTGTGCATATGTGTGTATGGTGGACGGTGTGTGGAAGTGGCTATGTGTGTGGGTGGATGTATCTGTGGGACTGTATTCTTTACTTACTATGTTACGGTACTAGTCCTCAATATTAACTATTAGCTGGTCGTTATTTGAATTCCATCGGTTACCTGCATCTTTAATATAATTTAGAAGGGCACGATCGGGATATTTTACAACTTGTTGGTGTCTAGCATATCCCAAATACCATAGAACACTGGTTATGTGTGCACAGCACCCCAGTGTTATGGCTTCGGACTTACAGGTGCAATAGTATCCTGCGACTGGGCCCTCTTGGTCTTGGTCCATTTCATGTTCGTCAATATTTTGTATAAATAAGATTCACAATTGATATTTCGTAGCGTTTCTAAATCAGGAATATATTCTTATCCGAAGCAGTTCTGGATCATCCCTATTTTCGTTAAATTCAAATATTTCCGACCCGTCGATATCTTTTTTGTCTTGAACGTAAGATGGTGCCAAACTTAACTGATATATTTCTGTTGTTAAACGTTGTAGGTACTCTAAATCTAATGGTGGGAAGCCTTGCAGATGGTTTTCACCAAGCCTGGTCCAAATCGCACGTCTTCGTTCCAAGTTTTCGACTTCAATGTATATTTGAAATATATTTAGATCATCTATTTTTTCTTTCATCGTTTGAGCCAATTCGGCAGTCTTTCCTTCCATGAAAATGAATTCGTGATATTTGTTGAACATCGCGCCAGCTATTAAATAAAAGTCTCTGAGGTGAAGGACGTGTGCTCTAGGAATAATACCATCGAGAAAGCGAAATATTGATTTCATGCGTCCATTTCGAGCTTCGACAATCCATCTCTGAATGGTCACGTTTCCTGCTTTATTGGCTTCTTCTGTTGTTAATTGGCGCTGTCCTGGTTGTATACTCGGGGATATCTTATAGTCAAATTTGATTCCATCGAGAAAAGGAATCCTCGGTATCCTCGATCGATAAGGAATATATCCTCCTCTCGAAAACAACTTTTCTTACCGCCAATGTTTTCTTGTAGTTCTGTCCGAAGCATTGCGGCATCATTATTTTTGCCGTCGGCAAAATAGGGTGCTTCGATATTTAAAATATAACTGTTCGTTGCAACTAGTAATGCAGATTTCACCAAGTGCCGACCTTTATGCATGGAATACGATTGTCGCGTTGTCCGGTAGTTGCCTAATTTTTCAATATAACTGTAGGTACCATCAACAATGACGATAGCTTTGCAATTGTTAGGATCAGCATTATACAAGACGTTAGCGAAATCTGTTACATGTCTTTCAATAAACTGTTTGCGAGTTAAGGCGTTGAGTCCTGTGTTTTCACGTACAAAACGCATCATTAATGATCTTCTTACAACGCCTATAGCCATGCTGGTAGCTTGGCGAGTAGAATAAGCAAATATTACTTTCATGAAATCATCTAATATGCCTTGCGTAATTTACACAAAAACGCCAGGAGATCCTTTTTTTAACACGTCGTTGTCGATTATTTGCCTCATTCACAGGATCGCAGTGGTTATAAAGATCCTCAAATTGAGGTTTTGATAACGAAGTTATGAGAAAATATTCGAATCAGTCAATTGCTCATCTCTCTTAATCAACGCCTTATTACGAAGCTCAGTAAAGAAGTTGAAACTTCTGCTCCTTGTAATTTTATAGGTCTGTTTAGGAATTTCGTGCCGTCGTAAAATAATCTTAGAAAAAATTGCTAATTTTCCAAGTGGTGGTTACATAGACGAAGAGACTGAGGAAAATAAATTTTAGTATCAAGATATACTTGGACTCTTGCTTTAACAAAAATGCGACGTAAAGCAGGGGGCCTTTTGTTGCAAATACAACAAATATGAGACGATTTATGTTTTAAAACTCTGAGTGGGATACATTCAGGATCATCAGCATTTGCTAAGTCTGTCCTCAGCAATTCATCGCACTTGATACATACGCGTGTATTATTGTTGATATCAATTGGTGGATTATTTAGTTCGTTTCGGTAACGTAAAGCGAATACCTTTTTTTCAGCATCAAAATTCAATACGATTCTCATTACTCTGGTAATAAAGCGGTTGTTGCAAACGAAGCAATTAATGCGTTCCGTCATTATACGTGCCTTCAAAATGTTACAGAACAATCGCGAAACAGCTCTGATAAAGACGCTCGTATTAGGAAAAACCAAATATATGTTTCTGTTTATGTAAATAATGTTCTGTCTCTTTAATAGAACAGTTTATGCATTTGTATTGAATTTGAACGAAAACGCGAAAAAGTTATAAAAGGATTATTACAACTTTCTACAAACATTTCCTACCTAATTCTATCTTACTTACTTACTTGTAGTTTTGTAGCTTTTTCAAACGGAATTTACTTAATTATGAACACACACGATATTGTTCAAGTATATTTGTTTTTGACAATACTTGACAGAAGCCACCTATGATCAAGTTATTATTTACTATGTCAAAAATAGTTGAAGAATGTTGGGAATGAAAAGTGGAAATTACTGATGAATAAACGTAATATTTACAAAAAAATAAATAATAATAAATGGAAATTATTGTTAATATTATTATTATTATTATTAGTAATGATAATTGTAATAATCGCCCATGACATACGCGAAATCGAAAAATCTGAATTTTGTCGACTCTTTGTGGTGCAGTTTAAAAACGAGAGCTTTTTGGTCGCTAATGTTACTAAAAATTTTTATATGGATGATGATTCAACGTCATATCAATAATATGGCCAATTTGACGGAAGCCGCTTTTCCCCTATAATGTGTGCGGGGGTCCTTTAAAATTTAAAAAGTTTTTTTTACGATTACTATTCTTCCGCTCCACTATGTGGTAGTGGAAGTAAGGTAGTAACTAGAGCGCAATTAAGCACATTCTCGAACGATGTATAATTATTGCGACTAAATTTCTATTTATTGAATAAACAGAATTCACGTATGTTTAAACACATCAAGATTTTGTCGTAATTTTCAAGTACCTCGAGTACTGCTTTGAAAACATGAGCATGGGAAATTATTTGCCTGAAGAGTACAAGAAAGCTTTATTTGACAATCTCAAATTGAATACAACGCTAATTATGATAATCCGTACTACTTTTATTTATGTAAATTGTAAATAAATGGATTTTATTAGAAATTTTAAAGAACATAATTATATAAACATGGTTTTCTATTTTATCATGTTGGTGGATCAAATTGGGACTATTCAAAAAAATACGTTAGCTTTATGGGCGTAGGGGGCCGATACCAACAATGTAACAAAATGAGCGATGCGAGTGAGGGTTCACAGGAAATCATTTGAAATCAAATCATTTGAAAATATTCAACATAGCCTCAACTAATCAATAGAATATTTTTTTTAACTTGTGATTTTTACCTGAAACTACAGATAGAGGGGAGGGGCGGTTTGCAAACTAACGTTCTTGTAATTAATTTGTAATACTTATAGTACAGTTTGCTAACGCGCTAATCTCAGCAGGAGCCGATTTGAGATACGACGATTTCTGAAACACCAGGTAGATGGCATTAATGTCAAAGAATATTATGTTATCGAAGAATTAGGGACATTAATTTAGTCATTCACGGGCGTAAAAATCACAAAATGCACAATTCGAATTAATTAATATCATATTAACAAAATTCGTATAAAGTAAATTTTAGTATAATTTTGATATAATAATAATAATAACAATAATAATAATAATAATAATAATAATAATAACAACAGCAATAGTCCGGTCTCACCTCAACCTTCCCCAGTAGAATTGATAGATTACTTGTTTGAAAAAACCGTAACTATCACCTTCCGTCTAAAGACGTGCAAAACAAAATAATAATAATAATAATAATAATAATAATAACAAAAATAATAATAATAATAATAACGTCTGCTCATCGACGTCGCCATCCCTTATGACCAAAACATCACGGTCAAGGAAGCTGAGAAGATGTCCAAGTACAAGGATCTACAGATAGAGGTACAATGGATGTGGAACGTGAAAGCCAAAATCGTGCCACTGATAATGGGAACACTGGGAACCATTAAGAAAGGATTTCACAAACATCTGGAGCAGATCCCGGGAACACCAAGCGCTTACGAAGTGCAGAAGATCGCGCTGTTGGGGTCTGCACATATACTTCGGAAAATAATAACGTAGGAAGGGAGAAGCCTTAGGAATATTGTTGATTCCCGGCAGCAAACCGACACGTAGTCGAGAAAACACTAAAAATAATAATAATAATAACAATAATTATAATTATAATAATACGCGACTTCGGCCTACACCCACAGACATAACGCGGCTTTACGAGTGCTGTATTACTATCTTCGGCACTCGTACGAGGTAGACCGAACACCAGTGCTGCCTTATGTTCCCGGAGAGACTGAGTCCGTTGTCGAGAACGAGAAGTGCCGAATTTATTGGAACTACTCGTTCCCGACCGCCAGGCTGATTCAAGCCAACAATCCTGACATAGTCCTCCTCGACCACCAGACCAAGGTGATGTATGTCATCGAGTTCTCGGCACCTGCCGAGACAAACATCACCTTGAAGGAGGAGGAGAAACGGACTAAATACCGAGATCTCCGGTATGAGCTCCGAGCGCTATACCCAGACTACTCGGTCAAGATGGTCGTCCTGATAATCGGCGTTCTCGGTGGGATGAGGCCTACGCTACTCTCAGCATTAAAGAAGATACCAGCCTGCCAAATATCAGCCGAATGGTTGGCAGGCCAAATGCAGAAGGCAGTCGTCTTGGGATCCCTGCGTCTACTTAGGGGACACGATTCTGGAATCTACAACTACTAACCCTGCGGGATGTGGGAAGCGGTTGTAGATAATTCGCTGGCGCTTCCGCAATGAGAATATCGGAGACACGGGAGAACTGTCCAGCATCGCTTACGCGAAAAAAAAAATAATTTATTGGTGTTAATGTACAGGAGTACTCACACAAAAATAGCGGGGGGCACTATATACTAGAAGTTAAGGTCTTAAATTGCCATCCCTACCACCACCTCCGCTCTATTATTAAAAGGGTGAACAAACTAAAATTAGATGACTTGAAATTTGGTTCACGTATCTATTATAATGAAATCTGGAACTAGATTATATTATGATCTTATTCCTCTGAATGGTGAGGAGTAAACAGGGGTAAATAAATAAAGTAAGAATACAGAAACTTGCGATTTGATGTATTTACAATTATTTTTTTGTGACATGAACCACCTCCACCGCAAGCCCCACTTCCTTATTAAAGAGGTTGACGAAATTAAATTGTGATTGGATGTAGGTACGAGAACAGATGTTCTGAAAACAATTTTTGGCATCGACCGCCACCATTGCCACCTTGGGGTAGACAATTATTTAAATTCTACGAACAATTATTTTCACATATTAAAATGCAATATAGCATCAAGATGTTTTCATTTAAAGAGCCTTGGATGGAAAATCTGGATGTGGAAGTAGTAATTCCTTGGGCAGTGGGTTTTTTAGTTTCCTTTCTAATTTAAAAAAATATGTTTATATACCATTAATTCTATGCTTGTAGAATTACTGTCTCTTTCATAAAAAGTGTATTTCCAGGTAAAAACAGTAGTACATGTCACTACTACTAACGGAATATTACTAATTAGGTGTTTTCAAGAATTTTAAATTCTCTTTGAATGTAAAGATAATACTTGATTATGGTTAAGAACACTTGAATCTGGGTAATCAGTCGAATAATACCTTAAAATAAGCCTTTTTTATTTTGAATTGAAATTTTACAACCAAAGATACTACATCATGCCACTGCGCACTCATGACGTCATCGTTGCATTGTCAGTAAACAAACGTCATTATGTATTATAAACACATGATAGTTTGCAGTCTTACCATTTTATAATGAAAAGTAAGTGGTGTCTTGTGCCAAGATGCAGAAATACTTCCAAAAACGTACCTGGAAGAATTTTAGTGACAGTACCAAATCTTTTTTACAGAATGCAAATTTCCAGAAGTAGCTTTTACAAATCCCGTATTAGACATTGCTTATTTAATCACATGTAAAACATTAATATAGCGAATAAGATATTATGTATACCTACTATTATTTAAACACGATTTAAGCCACTAATACAACCGATGACGCCACCGCCAATCATACCGTGTTTTGCGCATTCGTTCAACTACTAAAACAATGTGTTAATTATTTGTTGAAATTTTAATTTGATGGACGATACAATGCTATTTGACTATCAAGAAGTGCTTTAGTAGAACAAGTACTTCATTTTAATAATATAAAAAAAGCAAATTTGCACATAGTGAAGACAGTTAATAGGCTGCCATCAGTACCAATATTCTTTAGCATGGTAATGCCTCTAACGGGCAAGCGTTAATTTTCCACCGCGTTCTCATTAAGCTGAATGCTGTTTCTTACATAAACTTGGTGACGACTGTATAACGATTTATACGGGCATGGAGTGGATTTTTTTTTTCTCAATAAATATCTGTAAAATGTGAAGTGAGAAATAATGAAGCAATCAACTATTTACATCGTACTTTCATAATTTCCGTATACAAGATTTAAGTTATTAGGATTAAAATAATTATACATCATTTTTTTTCTAAAGAATGGAGCTTGTAAATAATTGACATACTAAAGTTATGCTTTACTATAAGCAGAATATTCTGCTTAAATTGAGTCCTGTATTATAGAAGTGATTAAACAATTTGTAAACATCTCGAGAAAACCATTTTACTGCAGAATTACGTGTATTAATTTATCGGGAAAGACGATCAATGTCGAAATTGATAATGAATAAGTGACATTTCAAATATTTACTTAATTATATTATTGTTTCATAAAAGTAAAACCACTTCAATTTTACAGTTAGATCGATTATATATCTAAGTGTTTATGTGGTAATTAAATATAATTACAAGATTTGTAGACTGATAAACATATTTTTAGCATTTTATCGGGTTTAAATTATTATTAACGACTAGGGATTAGTAGATTTGATAGATTGATTTTTATAGCTGTCAATTAATCATATAAATTAAATAGTATTTAGAGATACTTTGTAAATAACTGAGAAATTTATAATAGATTAAATTTGATTCAAATCATTATAAAATTAAGTTATCTAGTATAATAAATAATTTTGAGTAATATAGTACTGGAAAATAACGAAGTCTCTGATATAGAAAACTATTTTTCCACAAATCTGCCCGTGGATAATTTCCCACAACCAGTAGCAAACTATTTTATAGATCTCGTATGAATAATGCAAATTTATGTGGTGAATTTGGTAGGTAATAGTATCTTTGTAAATATATTTCTCACCATTACATTTGATCTTGTACTAACACAATTATTACATCTGATCTTGTACTAACACAATTAAATTTTACTGAGATTAAATGCACCATTCGGTATTCGCAGATGACAAAGCTCCACTTCAAAGCTCATTGATTTAGTAATAGTCTTAAGTTTTAAAACAAAATTTATATATCACCTACTCTACTTACAGTTCGTATTTCTTGTAGTTCCTGACTCGAGTATAAAAAATCACATATCAAGGCCACTTTATCAGGGTGGATTTATTTAAATCCAGTCTGATAAAGTGGATTTATATAAATCCACCCTGATCAGAGGCCTTAATGTGTGCTCTTTTACACTCGATTCAGGAACAAATTTCGAAAGTCAAACTGAACGTGCAAGTTCCGATACTTTGGGGCTAACGCAAAAACAGACATACATGGGCAGAGTTAGTCGAACCCGAGTAGTTGCTAAGAATTAATAGTTCCCAAAAATATTAGAAAACTGAATGATTCTGTGTAAAGTTGCTAAAATATTGTTATTATTATTGCTATTTACATAAACGTTTACAATTTATATAATCATGAAACTAATACGCTATTTTGAAAGAACATTTTTAAAAATAAGGACACAGCAATTATTTAAAAATATAAACATTATACAAAACGATTACCAAAAAACAGAGGCTAAGACTAAAAAACAACTACTAGGTGGAAGAACAGATGCCTTTAGGCTTTACTGAACCTCGCCCAGTAAGTTCGTTCCTTTCATTTGTAATGTTAATTTGGTTAATAAAGTCCTTTATCACTATTTTTTTTTCAGTTTACCCGTTGCTGGACAGAGCTTCTGTGCTTTCCGACCGATACCACACGATAGCCGCGCCGGCGATAATTACAGCCAGTTTCCACGACATATGGGGTTAGTGGCGGTAAATTCCTGAGTCGTGTGCCCTAAGTAGACGAAGGCACTCCAAGATAACCGCCTTCTGCATTTGGCCTGCCAGCCATTCGGATGATTTCTAACAGGCTGGTATTGTCTTCAGTTCTGAGAGCAGCGTAGGCTTCATACCTCCGAGTACACCGATTATTAGGACGACCATGCATGGGTTTGTTCACATGCTGCCTGAACAGACGTTCCTGTTCGGCAGCTTTTATTTGGGCCTTCAGACGAGGTGGCTGAAGTTAAGTGACTGACTCTGGGTCAGCCCCGCGCCGGCCTCCTCATCTGTCGTCGAATACGAGACCAAGTTCATCTGCGGCTCTTTTTGCCGCCTTAAACAGTCCTGCACCTACCCCTGTACAGCACTTGGAGCTCGTACCGGAGATCACGGTATTTGGTCCGTTTTTCCTCCTCTTTCGAAGCGATGTTTGGCTCAGCAGGTGCCGAGAACTCGACCACAAACATCACCTTGTTTTGATGGTCGAGGAGGACTATGTCAGGCTTGTTGGCTTGAATTAGCCTGACTGTCGGAAACGAGTAGTTCCAATAAATTCGGCACCTCTCGTTTTCGACAACGGACTCGACATCTCCGGGGACGTAAGGCAGCACTGGTGTTTGGTCTATCCCGTACGAGTGCCGTAGATGATAGTACAGCACCCGTAACGCCGCGTTATGGCGTTGGATGTAGGCCGAAATCGCATACACCGGACATGTAGAAAGTAAATGCATGAGCGACTCCGGCGCCTGATGGCAGGTCCTACAGTTTATATCAGGAACCTCTACACCTATTACGCGGCTTCGGTAGACCAACGTGTTAATTACACCATCTTGGCAGGCCACAATGAATCCCTCGGTCTCCGACTTTAGCGCGGCTGACCTTAAAAAGGCAAGTGTCAGCCTGGTCGATAAACCCAGTGTTTCTACGTTTTTATAGTATACACCGTGCATAGGTTTATCGACGTGCTGCCTAAACAGAAGTTCCTGCTCGGCAGCTTTTATTTGGGCCTTCAGACGAGTTGGCTGTAGTTCAGTGACTGACTCTGGATCAGCACCGCGCCGGCCTCCTCGTCTATCGTCGAATACGAGACCAAGTTCATCTGCAGCTCTTTTTGTCGCCTTAAACAATCCTGCACCCACCCCTGCGTTTTCGTGATCTCTCACTAATTGCAGGAGTGGTTCTGAGCTCCTAAAGACATTGCATGCCATGCTCAGTGCCACTCTGCCATGCATACACTCCAACCCCAAGAGCCCTCTGCCCCCCCGATTTCGTGGGAGGTACACACGAGGGACGGATGATCTAGGATGAATGCTCCTATGGATATTCATCATCTTCCGGGTACCTCTGTCCAATTGGCGCAGCTCATCTACAGTCCATTTGACTAGTCCGAAGGAGTAGAGCAGAACAGGAACGGCAAGCATCTTAGTGGCAGACACTTTGTTTTTCCCCGAAAGTTCGGAGTAGGCACATCCTGGATGTGATGTTGTTGCACACCCAGTTATGTGTAGGTCTCTCCGGCATCCAGATGTCTTAGGATGCTTCCCTCTGCGAGCTGCGTGTCTTCAGCAAAGTCCCCGCATCGTCCTCTCTTGAGATGGACGACCGCGCACTTGACCAAACCGAACTCCATGCCAATGACCCGCGTGTACTCCTCGACCACCCTTAGAGCATCCATATAAAATAGATGGGGGACCTTATGCCTCCGTTTGCTGGGTGGTCCACAATAGTACCCGCGAGTTTATTATTATTATTATTATTATCATTATTATTATTATTACTAATAAGTGTTACTATTATTATACTTATTCTTTTTTTTTCTCTCTGTTTTAATTTGTGCACACTATTCCACTAAAACCCCAGTTCCGTATGCCTCGCAGTTAAAAAGTGTGTAGCTAATAGCAAATATCAAATTAGTTCACTTATCGTTGATAGGTGTTTCGTGTGTGACATTCAGAGATTAAGGAAACCACTCAAATATAAGCCAGTATATGATTGACCAAAGCATTTCTCAAATGCTATAACTATAGTGAATGAATTTCCTTGAAACTTTTTGCATTGAGTTTCTAAGACTGAATGCCCGCTTTTTACTTGGGGGTGATTCCAATCCCCTCTAGAGGGGTGAACAAAAAACTAAAATAGTAACCACCGAATCTGATATAGAATCATATTGTAAGAGAAAGGTGGTTTACAATTTTTCATGAAAATTTATATTTTCCAGATTATAACGATTTGAAGATTACGATTTTAACTTTAAAAAATTGGTGCCTCAAAAGTTTTACATTTATGGAAAAAGTGGCATGGTACAAAAAATAAGATTATGAAATTACAAACATTTTGTTTCTTGTTTACTTTTGTACGATGAATAGTTCTCAGTCAAGATATAAAGTTTAAATCTCAAATATGTCAGAAATAATCAGTATGATGCTAAAAATACGTATAATAGAAATGAAAGCGCCCGAAGTACTCTTTTATAGTTTTTTTTCTATCCGTACAGCTTGAAAGATAACAATGTTATGTGCAAAATAACGAGTGCTTTTTAATTGGCCATATAATGGAAATTCTAAAAATTTGTACCAATTTTTATTAATATGTAGTATTACTAACATGCTCTAATGTTTTGGCATTTTTAAAGCAGTTGTTTTTAAAAATATCGCTACTTTAAATTAAGAAAAATTTGACGATTTAGCTGAAGAAATTCCTGTTTTTGTAAATAACTCCAAAACAATTGCGTTAAAGGAAAATATGACAATCTAGAAAAATAAAGCTTAAGAAGCAATATATTAATTAGTTTTTTTAAATATTTGTAGAATTAATAGTTTCGGAAATATGACAGTAATATCACAAATGTGGGGCTTGAACTTTTAGTGGCAAGGTAATACATTTAAATCTCATATTTATTCAAAACTTTTGACAAATTTAAGCTATCAAAATTAGAACAATTGGTAATACTATATATTAATAACAAGCTAACCGTTATAGTCTTCGCTGATTTACTGCACTTTTTTCTATAGGATACTCTTTTCTTTTTGTTAATACACAGGTCAACATTTTATCTAGGCTTGTGCACGGGCATCAGAGATGGTGAATGACCAAATACCATCTCCGTTGCCTGTGCACAAGCCTAGATAAAATGTTGACCTGTGTAATATTAGTTTTAGATACTTTCAGTTTAATTACAATACAAATATATTTTAAAAATTAATAACTTTTTTATTCGTTGATCTATTTTATTTAAAAAAAAAGGGTTATTTCTCTAACCAACACTAACTTACTGTCCAAATTTCAGTCCAATCGGACTTTTCGTTCTTATGTGATCGTGCTTACAAGAAACGTGACGGACGGACAGACAGACGGACAGATGGAAGGACGGACATTTTGAAAGTTGTTCAGAAATCGATCGCCAACACAGTGATATACAATTTTTTTCTCTACGAGTAATATTACTGGTTTAAGAAATGTGCCGATCGAATGCAATATACTCTTCGTTTTGTACTTGCGAAGAGTATAAAAACTGGTACAGATTTTTTTAATTTCTATTATATGGACATTGCTGCCACTTCCAGATATCCAATCTGGACATTCTTATATATCGTCGGACCGCCTGCATACACCGGAGTGGACATGGGACATGCTTCTTGCCAGCAGCGATGTATGGGGAAGGAATATAAGATGGGAAGTGTAGGTGTTTGTGAGATGCTTCTTTTAACTTTCTATGCTTCTTTCAATTCTTCTTCTGTGTCTTCTGTTTCTGAATCTAGCAGTGTGCATCTCCTCCTGCTCGCTTGCGTCCAGACATGGTTTCATGTTTGCCTGAAATTTGACTTTTGGTTTCAATGTCCTACATCAGTTCGTCCGTTTTGTTTGTTTGTCAGGACATAACAGTTCCACAGGTAAATAGCCTTTACAGTGGAAGTGGAAGGAAGAGTCCCAAGAGAACCTTTGAGATACCCTGTATACCGATCTGCCGGTGTAAAGCAAAATAAAAAGTAAAAGAAAGTAACAAGATATCTAGAAAAACATTTGGGACGCTCTATATATCAAACAGATCCCCAACTACTTTGCCCTGAGAAATATTTTTGTGTTCGTAAATATGCCCAATATATGGACCATGTGACAGCTGCCAGACGAAACCTTCCTCTTGTGGGACCTGCCTATATTTAATACACTTTCAATTTTAAGAAATTCGATTAGGTTTAACAATTAATTAATAAGACTAATAGAATTCATCTTTTTCGCCCGTGTGTATGTTGGCAGTTTCCCTCTGTTCTGTAGAATTCCCACACTCCACTTTTCAAAAACAGTTCTAGTTGGCGTTTGATTACTTTTAAGTCACAACACAGCTAATATCTCTGTAATGCTTTATAAACAACATTTAGCATTCAGCCTTCTTTACCAATGACCAACCACTTGAAAGAGTCCCAGGTATAAATCGGTCTGTTTCCGTGGATGAAAACCCAACTAGGCACTGCACGTGTTTGTTTTATGTTTGGTACTATTAACAAACACTCTACCAGTAACTTTCAATTATTAATTCGGTATATACCTTGTTCTCTTATTGTGACACTTCACTTTACGCAGATTATTTTGACCTACCGATGACTTAAATTTTATCGAGTTTAACCGATTCTTTTTGCGTTTCGCTCGGGGGCGTGCCGCAGCACGTCTACCCTCGGCGCCAGTCACTCTCGATCTCAAGTATGCTAACACTTTGAATTGTTAAATATTAACTTTGTCATTTTTTATTGATTGTTTACGACTTTATAACAATGATAAATAATACCACACATCTACTTGAATCTTGAATGTGCAAATATGGTGGTTTTCGCGATGGGGACGCTCATGCTGCCGTTGAAAAATATCTACAATTAATTCCACACGATACAGTTCCAAGTATGAACTTTTTTGTCACGGTCTTTAACCCATTGTGTAATAATAATAATTTTTCCAGTGCCCATATAACATCTAAAGGTACCTACAGACAGGATGTATGTGAAGTGAAAAACATTCTTGATTTGGTAGAAGAGAGCCCGGATACTAGCTTGCGAAGAATTTCTTCACAACTTAAAATTCCTCAAACGAGAGTAATCCGCACACTACATGAGCAGGCATATATGCATGCCACTTACATCAGGTACAGCATAAGCAACTGGTAGACCATGCTAGACGCATGCAATTTTGCAGATGGATAAATATTAATCTTTACTTGGGTCCTTGTATACTTTCTACTGATGAAGCTACACTCACTCGCGACGACATCATCTATAACCATAACCTCTCATCGACGATCTGACGAAAATTCACACGCAATCGTAGAAATAAAAATGTCAGCATTGTCTTTCAATTAATATTTGGCATGGTATCGTTGATAGTCACTTTATTGGTTCGTTCATTTTTGAGAATTACCTATTGAGAGAAAATTACCTGTTATTGTTGCAAAATGATTTACAAGCACTATTAGGTGATGTATTATGCTCATCTGGTCAGTTGCCCGGTAGGACGGAAGCGCTAATCTTATTAGTTGGCCGGCAAAGTCTCCAGACTTCTGTTGTGGAAATGAATGTAGAATGAAGTGTATAAATCGAAAGTGGACATTAGCGATTCATAAATTTTTCGTATTTTGAATCCTGCAACTCAGATAGAGGGACGACAAGATGAACCCTGGAGAGCATCTCGCTTTGTTCGTAAACGGGTCATAAAATGTCTGAAGTTTCATGGAGACGTATTTTAAATTTTATTGTACATTAAATTTTTATAATTTAAGTTTTCTTATCTTTTGTTATTAATCATGTCAGATGTTGTAATTTGAAAGCAAATAAACATAGAATGACAACTTCTGGATTTTTTGTAATGTGCTTATGTTGTAGTGTACTGTCCAGTAGTTTGGCATTTTCCTTTCCATTCTTCCTGTATATAGAAACATTACCAGTTTTTGTATACTGTTTCATAAGACATTCTTTAAGACTGATCTTTTCTATGATAGTGCCATTAAACCAAGGAGGGTATTTTCTACTCTGTGAGATCAATTTCCCTGCTGACAAGGCTCAAACACAAAATGGAATTTATTATAAAATTGTGAGCATACGCAGTTGATATTGATTATGTTATACATAATAAACAAAATATATTTAAATTTATATTAAGGAATAATTGGAAATATATAGGGAAAGTATCCTCTCTTTTACCTTCAGTAAATCTCATTAGGTTTTCAAAAATTCATTTTGATTTGCAAATCAGTGAAGTTTGACCCACCCCCGCGAGTAATCGGATTCAATGGCAAATCATAATATTACACACACTTTATACAAGTTTACACAATACTATCAAATTTTTCACTTCTCCAACTATGAAAATGCTAAGGAGAATTACGTAGAGGGTGCAGACATGATGCTTGCCCCCTCATTTGCTCAAATTTAATTGACTTTTCCGCCATCTATATCCCCTAATGTTGCATAGTTTTACGCACTTTGGTTCAAATTCTGCACCCATTCGTATTAACGCTTACGGTGTTTCAAAAAATCTCGTCCCGCCCTTCTCATTACCAAAATTTGCATTATTTTTGTTCTATCCTTATCTCTCATTTCTACACAATTTTGCACAATTTGTTTCAAATTTTACATACACTCACATTAGCTTCGGGCCAGTTTCCTCCAGTCCCTCACTGCCAAAATTCTTATTATTTGGTTTCTGTTTTAATCGCTCTATTTTCCACACTCTACTTTTCGTATGTCATCCCTTAGTAGGTGGCTGATTTCTCTAATTCGACTTAAACTTAGTGTAGGATAGGAATTTTCCTATCAAAACACATTTTGTCCTCTTCTCAAATTAAGGAACCTATTTGCAGCTTTGTTTTTAATAGTAGCGTCGTATCCTTCCAGAAATACATTGCCTTAGAATTTTTGGTGTCTATCAATATCTACGAAAATTCCAAAGCTTAAATGCATAGTTCTGAAGGATAATTGTTAATAGGCTACGTTTGAACAACCCAATCAATAATAGCGCACAAAATTGGAGAAATCGGAAGAGGAAACCGTGGGCGCTGACCTGGTTGAGTGCAAAATTTGATTTTTAAAATGCGCAAAATGAAACCATAAAGAGGATGAAATTAATGGGAGAAAAATTTTCGGGATGCCCGTCGTGGGAGATGATACCAGTATGTGTAAAATTCAGCGATTGAGATCTCACAGAAATAAACAAAAATTTTTTCTGAGGACGCCATGTGCACTAATGTGAGTGTGCGTAAAGTTGTGCAAAATTAGGAGATTATGATTTTACTATTTCTAGTTATTAAGTGCAAAATTCGAACGAATGTATGCAAAGTTGTGCTAAAATCGAAAGAGGATATGAAAACTTCTGTAAAATGTAAAATAATAATTAAGGCTAGTTGTATCCAAGTACTTACGGTGGTGGAGCATACTTGGCAAACTCAATGTTAGCACGAAAACTCTACTTTGTCATGAAACTACACTGATGTGATAGAAACTTGGTCAAGAGTATTATGCTGGTCATAAATATTATCTTGCTAAAAAAAGTTTCATTGGCGGAGAATAAACCCTCTGAAGGTCAGGTTATGAGACCAGACAACATCCAGATTACATTTGACAACAGCCAAGCGGCTCTTAAAGCCATTGGATGCTATCGTTGTAACTCTAAAGCGGTTTAGAATTGCCAGGAAGATCTTATCCGACTGGACAGAAACAACATACTGATCTCTGAATACCTGGTCACTCTGGAAGGCTGCCGGTTCCTTAGCCAGAGAAGGCGCGGCAATAAAATTTATAGAACCAGAACCGGCACGGTATATCTGTTAGCGTTTAGAGGGTTTCTACCCCAAATAAGACTAAAAACCACAATTTAGTACGAATTTATTGCCACGAAGAAAGAAGCCCTTGAAGACTGAAGCGATGTATTGCCAAAATATCTACAAACTCTGCCAAGGCTCTAGCCTGGGCTGAATTGAAAACATTCCCCATGAAATCAAGAACTAAAGAACGCTTAGAGTTAAATAGGCTACACCTAAGAACTCTAATTGGTCTATACACTGGGCACTGCAGATTAAATCATCACCTACAGAGAATTGGACTGGTGGAAAACGCCGAATGCCGTCTATGTCTGGAGAATGATGAAACGGCACGTTTTGTGTACCTGTTCTGCTGCAGAAAGAGCCAGGTTCTCACTATTCGGCTAATTGTGACTGGAGCCAGAAAGCCTGGACGGTCTCTCACGAAACAAGATTATCAGCTTTATTTGGTGAACTATAACTAGAGTAAGCCACAATGGACCTGATGGTCTCAGTGGAGGGTCTAAAAAGATCTCATTCACATATTTACCTAACCTAACTTAACCTAATCTACATTTTGAAACCTCAAGCAAATGGTTGAGGAGTATGTGTACCTTGACTACACCATCAAGTTTAGCAAGGACAACGAGACTGCAGAAATCACTAGGCAAGCTGACCGGAGGTGGGTGACTTTTGGGAAACGTAGTCACATTCTTAGAATGCCACTAACCTAAAGCGGAAAGTTTTCCATACCTGCACATTAGTGTTCATGGTCCACAATCTCGTAAGCGTATGCCTGATACAAGATAGGGCGCACCGTTTCCATGTTTGCTAATGGACAATTGAGCGTACGTTGCTGGGGATTAGCTTCGGGGACCGAGTCAAAAGTGAGATCATCAAAGGTAGAATCAGAGTCGCCAACGACATAGAGAGCATCTACAAAAATACCTGGCGCTGGGCAGGGCACGTCGCCAGAGATCTAGAAGTGGATGAAGCGATAACGCAATGACGACCCTAGGAATTTAAGGAATTTAGATGTAGTATCTGGTGCCCCCAAACAAGATGGAAAGGCGACATCCAGAGGTGGGTCAGTACAAACTGAATCTCAAGTGATCAAGGTCGTCAGCGACAAAAAATATAGAGGAGGTCTATGTTTAATGGTAGACGAGAACAGACTAAGTGAGAAGTTTATCCTTCACATTTATTTGATACTAAAATATACAGGTCCAGTAATTGCAATGTTGGAGGTAGGTAATTTGTATCTGAAATGTTAAGTTTAAATAATTCAGTTACACCCTTTACATAGAAAAGTCTCATTTTTTTAAGTTTATTTTGTGTCTTAGTGTAAATATTGACGTTGATACCTAACATATAATCTTATACATTTGGAATTTTTCCTTATCTTTTTATTTTTAGATTTGGAGTAATCCCCAAAAATAAGAATGGCTAATCTATTTTCGTCACCGCAAACTGTCAACATTTAATAGAAAAATTAAAATTCTAAATAATACAAATTGAAATTGAAATTTAAAATGGTAAAACCTATTAAAACAGTTATTCTCGATCATCTAATGAAACACACAAAACAAAACGTGTGAACCAATATTTTACATATAGCTTGTAAAAATATTGACATGTTATAATCAGTAATGTGAGTATATTAAAGCATAAGTATTATTTAACTGCACTTTATCAATTATTGATATGTGTAGTAGACCTGATAAAGAGTGCAAATATTTATCATTATCATCAGATATATACTTTATTGGGGCTGCTTTATGTGTACAGTAGCATATGATGTATTGTTGACAGTCGGTTTCATCCATCTGTCACATTAAAATTATTTTAATTGAGTAATTTACGAGTACTCGAAAATCAGATTTCCTACAGAAATTGTTGTTTGTTGATTATTACATGTTTACTACTACGGAATTAATATTAACGTGGTTTTTTAACGTGGCAAAACAAAAGGATTAATTAATAATAATTTTGACAATTGATCACAGCATAATTAAATCTAGACAATTAAATGTAATTTTCCATTATTTAAATTTTCGTTAGTAAACATGCCACGCCGTGCCGAATTGAAAAGCACACTGCGTCTTTGGCAAAGAGCCTGAATGTATAAAGAGCCATCTTGGCAAGACATTGCAAGTTAGTAACTTGAGACACATTATTGTTTATATAATTTATTTAATATCGCCCTATTTTCGCGTCTAAGGTCAATTTATTATTATACAGGTTTCCTCAGAAGTGGTTTCCACAAGCACCAAAACATTTGAACACAAGGCTCGAATGCTATCACTTGACGTGCGTTTCGTCAACTATGTTAGCATCCTCGTCGGAAGATTAGAACTAAAGTATACACGGTTCAGCGAATGGTGACCTAATAATCAACAAACCAGACTATTTGGGATAGGCCTATTATCACTATTTTTACATTTTGCGATTCAAAAGCTTTCAAAGGCATTCAGCTGCCTATTAATTATTACATTTCGGTTACTGATATACAGTGTGACCCCTTTTGAATGGAAACACCCCTGTAAAAAATGTGTCTACTATCTGATTTTAACGGGGGCTTTTTTAAAAGATAGGTCATGGAAAGCTCTACTTTATGACAAAAATTTAGAGATAAATTTAAAATTTCAAGACCTACTATTTTTTTTAAGTCAAAAATAAACAAATTTGATTAGCGATTTTTTTTATAAAATCTGACTATATCACTGGCTACAAAAACATCTCAAACGGGTCAGTCCAAAATTTCATGAAAAAATATTAAATAATGGCAAATTTATGACAAAATGTCGGTAATATTTTATAATAACTTTTACATGATTTTTTCTAAAAATCGAAGTAGCCCATGAAATACAAACAATAGAAAGGTAAACTAAGTGGATAGTTTTAATAAATATGGTGTTTTAAACAAGCTTAATCATATTTGACTTAAATACATGTATGAACAATTAAAAGTAATAATAATTAGGTATTTAATAAACAAAACAACAACACATTACAACACTACACTAAAACTAAAACAATATAAATTCTTAATTATGGTTGAAAGAAATTGAATTTTCCCAAGCAATCGATTTTTTGAAATAAACCGTTTTAAATTTGAATTTAAATTTTATCGCGAAATGCCGTATCCCGCACTGCTGACGTCAGAGGATACATTGCTGGTAAACAAACATGGGTTAGTATTATAAATACACGTTATTTTGCAAAACCTTAACATTTTATAAAGGAAAGTAAGTGGTGCTTTGTGCCAGGATGCAAAAATACATCCAAGAACGCACATAAAAAGGTTTTCGTGACAGTACCAAAACAAAAATAACGCAAAACAAAGTGACTTAAAGCCGCTAGACGTGATCCACCTGCAACAGCCTCAATATTTTTCTGCTTTGAGGATAATTTCAAAGTAAGTTGAGTAAGTAAAGTAAGTTTAAAACTTCATTATCATGCATGAGTATCATAAGTTTATGAGCAACATTTATAGGTTATGTTTATATAATATCAACCTTGTATGTATATTATATTGAGTAACTATATACAATAATCATGATATAGGAATCAACAGACTGTTAAAATAATAATAGATAAATGCTAAGAGAATAAAAAAATTTAGTATTTATGTTGCAGTTTTAGAGCCCCTCACTTCTGCTATATTGAAACGTTTATCTTTCTTCATAAATTCCTCGATCATGAACACATCCACTGCCGGTAAATTTCCTAAAGTAGCTCTTATGAATCCTGTATTAGCCATTTCGAATAAAATTACAGGTAAAAAAAGTACAAAATGTCTTTAAAATGCTATGTTTATATACTACGTACATACCGCCAATGTTTTCTTGTAGTTCTGTCCGAAGCATTGCGGCATCATTATTTTTGCCGTCGGCAAAATAGGGTGCTTCGATATTTAAAATATAACTGTTCGTTGCAACTAGTAATGCAGATTTCACCAAGTGCCGACCTTTATGCATGGAATACGATTGTCGCGTTGTCCGGTAGTTGCCTAATTTTTCAATATAACTGTAGGTACCATCAACAATGACGATAGCTTTGCAATTGTTAGGATCAGCATTATACAAGACGTTAGCGAAATCTGTTACATGTCTTTCAATAAACTGTTTGCGAGTTAAGGCGTTGAGTCCTGTGTTTTCACGTACAAAACGCATCATTAATGATCTTCTTACAACGCCTATAGCCATGCTGGTAGCTTGGCGAGTAGAATAAGCAAATATTACTTTCATGAAATCATCTAATATGCCTTGCGTAATTTACACAAAAACGCCAGGAGATCCTTTTTTTAACACGTCGTTGTCGATTATTTGCCTCATTCACAGGATCGCAGTGGTTATAAAGATCCTCAAATTGAGGTTTTGATAACGAAGTTATGAGAAAATATTCGAATCAGTCAATTGCTCATCTCTCTTAATCAACGCCTTATTACGAAGCTCAGTAAAGAAGTTGAAACTTCTGCTCCTTGTAATTTTATAGGTCTGTTTAGGAATTTCGTGCCGTCGTAAAATAATCTTAGAAAAAATTGCTAATTTTCCAAGTGGTGGTTACATAGACGAAGAGACTGAGGAAAATAAATTTTAGTATCAAGATATACTTGGACTCTTGCTTTAACAAAAATGCGACGTAAAGCAGGGGGCCTTTTGTTGCAAATACAACAAATATGAGACGATTTATGTTTTAAAACTCTGAGTGGGATACATTCAGGATCATCAGCATTTGCTAAGTCTGTCCTCAGCAATTCATCGCACTTGATACATACGCGTGTATTATTGTTGATATCAATTGGTGGATTATTTAGTTCGTTTCGGTAACGTAAAGCGAATACCTTTTTTTCAGCATCAAAATTCAATACGATTCTCATTACTCTGGTAATAAAGCGGTTGTTGCAAACGAAGCAATTAATGCGTTCCGTCATTATACGTGCCTTCAAAATGTTACAGAACAATCGCGAAACAGCTCTGATAAAGACGCTCGTATTAGGAAAAACCAAATATATGTTTCTGTTTATGTAAATAATGTTCTGTCTCTTTAATAGAACAGTTTATGCATTTGTATTGAATTTGAACGAAAACGCGAAAAAGTTATAAAAGGATTATTACAACTTTCTACAAACATTTCCTACCTAATTCTATCTTACTTACTTACTTGTAGTTTTGTAGCTTTTTCAAACGGAATTTACTTAATTATGAACACACACGATATTGTTCAAGTATATTTGTTTTTGACAATACTTGACAGAAGCCACCTATGATCAAGTTATTATTTACTATGTCAAAAATAGTTGAAGAATGTTGGGAATGAAAAGTGGAAATTACTGATGAATAAACGTAATATTTACAAAAAAATAAATAATAATAAATGGAAATTATTGTTAATATTATTATTATTATTATTAGTAATGATAATTGTAATAATCGCCCATGACATACGCGAAATCGAAAAATCTGAATTTTGTCGACTCTTTGTGGTGCAGTTTAAAAACGAGAGCTTTTTGGTCGCTAATGTTACTAAAAATTTTTATATGGATGATGATTCAACGTCATATCAATAATATGGCCAATTTGACGGAAGCCGCTTTTCCCCTATAATGTGTGCGGGGGTCCTTTAAAATTTAAAAAGTTTTTTTTACGATTACTATTCTTCCGCTCCACTATGTGGTAGTGGAAGTAAGGTAGTAACTAGAGCGCAATTAAGCACATTCTCGAACGATGTATAATTATTGCGACTAAATTTCTATTTATTGAATAAACAGAATTCACGTATGTTTAAACACATCAAGATTTTGTCGTAATTTTCAAGTACCTCGAGTACTGCTTTGAAAACATGAGCATGGGAAATTATTTGCCTGAAGAGTACAAGAAAGCTTTATTTGACAATCTCAAATTGAATACAACGCTAATTATGATAATCCGTACTACTTTTATTTATGTAAATTGTAAATAAATGGATTTTATTAGAAATTTTAAAGAACATAATTATATAAACATGGTTTTCTATTTTATCATGTTGGTGGATCAAATTGGGACTATTCAAAAAAATACGTTAGCTTTATGGGCGTAGGGGGCCGATACCAACAATGTAACAAAATGAGCGATGCGAGTGAGGGTTCACAGGAAATCATTTGAAATCAAATCATTTGAAAATATTCAACATAGCCTCAACTAATCAATAGAATATTTTTTTTAACTTGTGATTTTTACCTGAAACTACAGATAGAGGGGAGGGGCGGTTTGCAAACTAACGTTCTTGTAATTAATTTGTAATACTTATAGTACAGTTTGCTAACGCGCTAATCTCAGCAGGAGCCGATTTGAGATACGACGATTTCTGAAACACCAGGTAGATGGCATTAATGTCAAAGAATATTATGTTATCGAAGAATTAGGGACATTAATTTAGTCATTCACGGGCGTAAAAATCACAAAATGCACAATTCGAATTAATTAATATCATATTAACAAAATTCGTATAAAGTAAATTTTAGTATAATTTTGATATAATAATAATAATAACAATAATAATAATAATAATAATAATAATAATAACAACAGCAATAGTCCGGTCTCACCTCAACCTTCCCCAGTAGAATTGATAGATTACTTGTTTGAAAAAACCGTAACTATCACCTTCCGTCTAAAGACGTGCAAAACAAAATAATAATAATAATAATAATAATAATAATAACAAAAATAATAATAATAATAATAACGTCTGCTCATCGACGTCGCCATCCCTTATGACCAAAACATCACGGTCAAGGAAGCTGAGAAGATGTCCAAGTACAAGGATCTACAGATAGAGGTACAATGGATGTGGAACGTGAAAGCCAAAATCGTGCCACTGATAATGGGAACACTGGGAACCATTAAGAAAGGATTTCACAAACATCTGGAGCAGATCCCGGGAACACCAAGCGCTTACGAAGTGCAGAAGATCGCGCTGTTGGGGTCTGCACATATACTTCGGAAAATAATAACGTAGGAAGGGAGAAGCCTTAGGAATATTGTTGATTCCCGGCAGCAAACCGACACGTAGTCGAGAAAACACTAAAAATAATAATAATAATAACAATAATTATAATTATAATAATACGCGACTTCGGCCTACACCCACAGACATAACGCGGCTTTACGAGTGCTGTATTACTATCTTCGGCACTCGTACGAGGTAGACCGAACACCAGTGCTGCCTTATGTTCCCGGAGAGACTGAGTCCGTTGTCGAGAACGAGAAGTGCCGAATTTATTGGAACTACTCGTTCCCGACCGCCAGGCTGATTCAAGCCAACAATCCTGACATAGTCCTCCTCGACCACCAGACCAAGGTGATGTATGTCATCGAGTTCTCGGCACCTGCCGAGACAAACATCACCTTGAAGGAGGAGGAGAAACGGACTAAATACCGAGATCTCCGGTATGAGCTCCGAGCGCTATACCCAGACTACTCGGTCAAGATGGTCGTCCTGATAATCGGCGTTCTCGGTGGGATGAGGCCTACGCTACTCTCAGCATTAAAGAAGATACCAGCCTGCCAAATATCAGCCGAATGGTTGGCAGGCCAAATGCAGAAGGCAGTCGTCTTGGGATCCCTGCGTCTACTTAGGGGACACGATTCTGGAATCTACAACTACTAACCCTGCGGGATGTGGGAAGCGGTTGTAGATAATTCGCTGGCGCTTCCGCAATGAGAATATCGGAGACACGGGAGAACTGTCCAGCATCGCTTACGCGAAAAAAAAAATAATTTATTGGTGTTAATGTACAGGAGTACTCACACAAAAATAGCGGGGGGCACTATATACTAGAAGTTAAGGTCTTAAATTGCCATCCCTACCACCACCTCCGCTCTATTATTAAAAGGGTGAACAAACTAAAATTAGATGACTTGAAATTTGGTTCACGTATCTATTATAATGAAATCTGGAACTAGATTATATTATGATCTTATTCCTCTGAATGGTGAGGAGTAAACAGGGGTAAATAAATAAAGTAAGAATACAGAAACTTGCGATTTGATGTATTTACAATTATTTTTTTGTGACATGAACCACCTCCACCGCAAGCCCCACTTCCTTATTAAAGAGGTTGACGAAATTAAATTGTGATTGGATGTAGGTACGAGAACAGATGTTCTGAAAACAATTTTTGGCATCGACCGCCACCATTGCCACCTTGGGGTAGACAATTATTTAAATTCTACGAACAATTATTTTCACATATTAAAATGCAATATAGCATCAAGATGTTTTCATTTAAAGAGCCTTGGATGGAAAATCTGGATGTGGAAGTAGTAATTCCTTGGGCAGTGGGTTTTTTAGTTTCCTTTCTAATTTAAAAAAATATGTTTATATACCATTAATTCTATGCTTGTAGAATTACTGTCTCTTTCATAAAAAGTGTATTTCCAGGTAAAAACAGTAGTACATGTCACTACTACTAACGGAATATTACTAATTAGGTGTTTTCAAGAATTTTAAATTCTCTTTGAATGTAAAGATAATACTTGATTATGGTTAAGAACACTTGAATCTGGGTAATCAGTCGAATAATACCTTAAAATAAGCCTTTTTTATTTTGAATTGAAATTTTACAACCAAAGATACTACATCATGCCACTGCGCACTCATGACGTCATCGTTGCATTGTCAGTAAACAAACGTCATTATGTATTATAAACACATGATAGTTTGCAGTCTTACCATTTTATAATGAAAAGTAAGTGGTGTCTTGTGCCAAGATGCAGAAATACTTCCAAAAACGTACCTGGAAGAATTTTAGTGACAGTACCAAATCTTTTTTACAGAATGCAAATTTCCAGAAGTAGCTTTTACAAATCCCGTATTAGACATTGCTTATTTAATCACATGTAAAACATTAATATAGCGAATAAGATATTATGTATACCTACTATTATTTAAACACGATTTAAGCCACTAATACAACCGATGACGCCACCGCCAATCATACCGTGTTTTGCGCATTCGTTCAACTACTAAAACAATGTGTTAATTATTTGTTGAAATTTTAATTTGATGGACGATACAATGCTATTTGACTATCAAGAAGTGCTTTAGTAGAACAAGTACTTCATTTTAATAATATAAAAAAAGCAAATTTGCACATAGTGAAGACAGTTAATAGGCTGCCATCAGTACCAATATTCTTTAGCATGGTAATGCCTCTAACGGGCAAGCGTTAATTTTCCACCGCGTTCTCATTAAGCTGAATGCTGTTTCTTACATAAACTTGGTGACGACTGTATAACGATTTATACGGGCATGGAGTGGATTTTTTTTTTCTCAATAAATATCTGTAAAATGTGAAGTGAGAAATAATGAAGCAATCAACTATTTACATCGTACTTTCATAATTTCCGTATACAAGATTTAAGTTATTAGGATTAAAATAATTATACATCATTTTTTTTCTAAAGAATGGAGCTTGTAAATAATTGACATACTAAAGTTATGCTTTACTATAAGCAGAATATTCTGCTTAAATTGAGTCCTGTATTATAGAAGTGATTAAACAATTTGTAAACATCTCGAGAAAACCATTTTACTGCAGAATTACGTGTATTAATTTATCGGGAAAGACGATCAATGTCGAAATTGATAATGAATAAGTGACATTTCAAATATTTACTTAATTATATTATTGTTTCATAAAAGTAAAACCACTTCAATTTTACAGTTAGATCGATTATATATCTAAGTGTTTATGTGGTAATTAAATATAATTACAAGATTTGTAGACTGATAAACATATTTTTAGCATTTTATCGGGTTTAAATTATTATTAACGACTAGGGATTAGTAGATTTGATAGATTGATTTTTATAGCTGTCAATTAATCATATAAATTAAATAGTATTTAGAGATACTTTGTAAATAACTGAGAAATTTATAATAGATTAAATTTGATTCAAATCATTATAAAATTAAGTTATCTAGTATAATAAATAATTTTGAGTAATATAGTACTGGAAAATAACGAAGTCTCTGATATAGAAAACTATTTTTCCACAAATCTGCCCGTGGATAATTTCCCACAACCAGTAGCAAACTATTTTATAGATCTCGTATGAATAATGCAAATTTATGTGGTGAATTTGGTAGGTAATAGTATCTTTGTAAATATATTTCTCACCATTACATTTGATCTTGTACTAACACAATTATTACATCTGATCTTGTACTAACACAATTAAATTTTACTGAGATTAAATGCACCATTCGGTATTCGCAGATGACAAAGCTCCACTTCAAAGCTCATTGATTTAGTAATAGTCTTAAGTTTTAAAACAAAATTTATATATCACCTACTCTACTTACAGTTCGTATTTCTTGTAGTTCCTGACTCGAGTATAAAAAATCACATATCAAGGCCACTTTATCAGGGTGGATTTATTTAAATCCAGTCTGATAAAGTGGATTTATATAAATCCACCCTGATCAGAGGCCTTAATGTGTGCTCTTTTACACTCGATTCAGGAACAAATTTCGAAAGTCAAACTGAACGTGCAAGTTCCGATACTTTGGGGCTAACGCAAAAACAGACATACATGGGCAGAGTTAGTCGAACCCGAGTAGTTGCTAAGAATTAATAGTTCCCAAAAATATTAGAAAACTGAATGATTCTGTGTAAAGTTGCTAAAATATTGTTATTATTATTGCTATTTACATAAACGTTTACAATTTATATAATCATGAAACTAATACGCTATTTTGAAAGAACATTTTTAAAAATAAGGACACAGCAATTATTTAAAAATATAAACATTATACAAAACGATTACCAAAAAACAGAGGCTAAGACTAAAAAACAACTACTAGGTGGAAGAACAGATGCCTTTAGGCTTTACTGAACCTCGCCCAGTAAGTTCGTTCCTTTCATTTGTAATGTTAATTTGGTTAATAAAGTCCTTTATCACTATTTTTTTTTCAGTTTACCCGTTGCTGGACAGAGCTTCTGTGCTTTCCGACCGATACCACACGATAGCCGCGCCGGCGATAATTACAGCCAGTTTCCACGACATATGGGGTTAGTGGCGGTAAATTCCTGAGTCGTGTGCCCTAAGTAGACGAAGGCACTCCAAGATAACCGCCTTCTGCATTTGGCCTGCCAGCCATTCGGATGATTTCTAACAGGCTGGTATTGTCTTCAGTTCTGAGAGCAGCGTAGGCTTCATACCTCCGAGTACACCGATTATTAGGACGACCATGCATGGGTTTGTTCACATGCTGCCTGAACAGACGTTCCTGTTCGGCAGCTTTTATTTGGGCCTTCAGACGAGGTGGCTGAAGTTAAGTGACTGACTCTGGGTCAGCCCCGCGCCGGCCTCCTCATCTGTCGTCGAATACGAGACCAAGTTCATCTGCGGCTCTTTTTGCCGCCTTAAACAGTCCTGCACCTACCCCTGTACAGCACTTGGAGCTCGTACCGGAGATCACGGTATTTGGTCCGTTTTTCCTCCTCTTTCGAAGCGATGTTTGGCTCAGCAGGTGCCGAGAACTCGACCACAAACATCACCTTGTTTTGATGGTCGAGGAGGACTATGTCAGGCTTGTTGGCTTGAATTAGCCTGACTGTCGGAAACGAGTAGTTCCAATAAATTCGGCACCTCTCGTTTTCGACAACGGACTCGACATCTCCGGGGACGTAAGGCAGCACTGGTGTTTGGTCTATCCCGTACGAGTGCCGTAGATGATAGTACAGCACCCGTAACGCCGCGTTATGGCGTTGGATGTAGGCCGAAATCGCATACACCGGACATGTAGAAAGTAAATGCATGAGCGACTCCGGCGCCTGATGGCAGGTCCTACAGTTTATATCAGGAACCTCTACACCTATTACGCGGCTTCGGTAGACCAACGTGTTAATTACACCATCTTGGCAGGCCACAATGAATCCCTCGGTCTCCGACTTTAGCGCGGCTGACCTTAAAAAGGCAAGTGTCAGCCTGGTCGATAAACCCAGTGTTTCTACGTTTTTATAGTATACACCGTGCATAGGTTTATCGACGTGCTGCCTAAACAGAAGTTCCTGCTCGGCAGCTTTTATTTGGGCCTTCAGACGAGTTGGCTGTAGTTCAGTGACTGACTCTGGATCAGCACCGCGCCGGCCTCCTCGTCTATCGTCGAATACGAGACCAAGTTCATCTGCAGCTCTTTTTGTCGCCTTAAACAATCCTGCACCCACCCCTGCGTTTTCGTGATCTCTCACTAATTGCAGGAGTGGTTCTGAGCTCCTAAAGACATTGCATGCCATGCTCAGTGCCACTCTGCCATGCATACACTCCAACCCCAAGAGCCCTCTGCCCCCCCGATTTCGTGGGAGGTACACACGAGGGACGGATGATCTAGGATGAATGCTCCTATGGATATTCATCATCTTCCGGGTACCTCTGTCCAATTGGCGCAGCTCATCTACAGTCCATTTGACTAGTCCGAAGGAGTAGAGCAGAACAGGAACGGCAAGCATCTTAGTGGCAGACACTTTGTTTTTCCCCGAAAGTTCGGAGTAGGCACATCCTGGATGTGATGTTGTTGCACACCCAGTTATGTGTAGGTCTCTCCGGCATCCAGATGTCTTAGGATGCTTCCCTCTGCGAGCTGCGTGTCTTCAGCAAAGTCCCCGCATCGTCCTCTCTTGAGATGGACGACCGCGCACTTGACCAAACCGAACTCCATGCCAATGACCCGCGTGTACTCCTCGACCACCCTTAGAGCATCCATATAAAATAGATGGGGGACCTTATGCCTCCGTTTGCTGGGTGGTCCACAATAGTACCCGCGAGTTTATTATTATTATTATTATTATCATTATTATTATTATTACTAATAAGTGTTACTATTATTATACTTATTCTTTTTTTTTCTCTCTGTTTTAATTTGTGCACACTATTCCACTAAAACCCCAGTTCCGTATGCCTCGCAGTTAAAAAGTGTGTAGCTAATAGCAAATATCAAATTAGTTCACTTATCGTTGATAGGTGTTTCGTGTGTGACATTCAGAGATTAAGGAAACCACTCAAATATAAGCCAGTATATGATTGACCAAAGCATTTCTCAAATGCTATAACTATAGTGAATGAATTTCCTTGAAACTTTTTGCATTGAGTTTCTAAGACTGAATGCCCGCTTTTTACTTGGGGGTGATTCCAATCCCCTCTAGAGGGGTGAACAAAAAACTAAAATAGTAACCACCGAATCTGATATAGAATCATATTGTAAGAGAAAGGTGGTTTACAATTTTTCATGAAAATTTATATTTTCCAGATTATAACGATTTGAAGATTACGATTTTAACTTTAAAAAATTGGTGCCTCAAAAGTTTTACATTTATGGAAAAAGTGGCATGGTACAAAAAATAAGATTATGAAATTACAAACATTTTGTTTCTTGTTTACTTTTGTACGATGAATAGTTCTCAGTCAAGATATAAAGTTTAAATCTCAAATATGTCAGAAATAATCAGTATGATGCTAAAAATACGTATAATAGAAATGAAAGCGCCCGAAGTACTCTTTTATAGTTTTTTTTCTATCCGTACAGCTTGAAAGATAACAATGTTATGTGCAAAATAACGAGTGCTTTTTAATTGGCCATATAATGGAAATTCTAAAAATTTGTACCAATTTTTATTAATATGTAGTATTACTAACATGCTCTAATGTTTTGGCATTTTTAAAGCAGTTGTTTTTAAAAATATCGCTACTTTAAATTAAGAAAAATTTGACGATTTAGCTGAAGAAATTCCTGTTTTTGTAAATAACTCCAAAACAATTGCGTTAAAGGAAAATATGACAATCTAGAAAAATAAAGCTTAAGAAGCAATATATTAATTAGTTTTTTTAAATATTTGTAGAATTAATAGTTTCGGAAATATGACAGTAATATCACAAATGTGGGGCTTGAACTTTTAGTGGCAAGGTAATACATTTAAATCTCATATTTATTCAAAACTTTTGACAAATTTAAGCTATCAAAATTAGAACAATTGGTAATACTATATATTAATAACAAGCTAACCGTTATAGTCTTCGCTGATTTACTGCACTTTTTTCTATAGGATACTCTTTTCTTTTTGTTAATACACAGGTCAACATTTTATCTAGGCTTGTGCACGGGCATCAGAGATGGTGAATGACCAAATACCATCTCCGTTGCCTGTGCACAAGCCTAGATAAAATGTTGACCTGTGTAATATTAGTTTTAGATACTTTCAGTTTAATTACAATACAAATATATTTTAAAAATTAATAACTTTTTTATTCGTTGATCTATTTTATTTAAAAAAAAAGGGTTATTTCTCTAACCAACACTAACTTACTGTCCAAATTTCAGTCCAATCGGACTTTTCGTTCTTATGTGATCGTGCTTACAAGAAACGTGACGGACGGACAGACAGACGGACAGATGGAAGGACGGACATTTTGAAAGTTGTTCAGAAATCGATCGCCAACACAGTGATATACAATTTTTTTCTCTACGAGTAATATTACTGGTTTAAGAAATGTGCCGATCGAATGCAATATACTCTTCGTTTTGTACTTGCGAAGAGTATAAAAACTGGTACAGATTTTTTTAATTTCTATTATATGGACATTGCTGCCACTTCCAGATATCCAATCTGGACATTCTTATATATCGTCGGACCGCCTGCATACACCGGAGTGGACATGGGACATGCTTCTTGCCAGCAGCGATGTATGGGGAAGGAATATAAGATGGGAAGTGTAGGTGTTTGTGAGATGCTTCTTTTAACTTTCTATGCTTCTTTCAATTCTTCTTCTGTGTCTTCTGTTTCTGAATCTAGCAGTGTGCATCTCCTCCTGCTCGCTTGCGTCCAGACATGGTTTCATGTTTGCCTGAAATTTGACTTTTGGTTTCAATGTCCTACATCAGTTCGTCCGTTTTGTTTGTTTGTCAGGACATAACAGTTCCACAGGTAAATAGCCTTTACAGTGGAAGTGGAAGGAAGAGTCCCAAGAGAACCTTTGAGATACCCTGTATACCGATCTGCCGGTGTAAAGCAAAATAAAAAGTAAAAGAAAGTAACAAGATATCTAGAAAAACATTTGGGACGCTCTATATATCAAACAGATCCCCAACTACTTTGCCCTGAGAAATATTTTTGTGTTCGTAAATATGCCCAATATATGGACCATGTGACAGCTGCCAGACGAAACCTTCCTCTTGTGGGACCTGCCTATATTTAATACACTTTCAATTTTAAGAAATTCGATTAGGTTTAACAATTAATTAATAAGACTAATAGAATTCATCTTTTTCGCCCGTGTGTATGTTGGCAGTTTCCCTCTGTTCTGTAGAATTCCCACACTCCACTTTTCAAAAACAGTTCTAGTTGGCGTTTGATTACTTTTAAGTCACAACACAGCTAATATCTCTGTAATGCTTTATAAACAACATTTAGCATTCAGCCTTCTTTACCAATGACCAACCACTTGAAAGAGTCCCAGGTATAAATCGGTCTGTTTCCGTGGATGAAAACCCAACTAGGCACTGCACGTGTTTGTTTTATGTTTGGTACTATTAACAAACACTCTACCAGTAACTTTCAATTATTAATTCGGTATATACCTTGTTCTCTTATTGTGACACTTCACTTTACGCAGATTATTTTGACCTACCGATGACTTAAATTTTATCGAGTTTAACCGATTCTTTTTGCGTTTCGCTCGGGGGCGTGCCGCAGCACGTCTACCCTCGGCGCCAGTCACTCTCGATCTCAAGTATGCTAACACTTTGAATTGTTAAATATTAACTTTGTCATTTTTTATTGATTGTTTACGACTTTATAACAATGATAAATAATACCACACATCTACTTGAATCTTGAATGTGCAAATATGGTGGTTTTCGCGATGGGGACGCTCATGCTGCCGTTGAAAAATATCTACAATTAATTCCACACGATACAGTTCCAAGTATGAACTTTTTTGTCACGGTCTTTAACCCATTGTGTAATAATAATAATTTTTCCAGTGCCCATATAACATCTAAAGGTACCTACAGACAGGATGTATGTGAAGTGAAAAACATTCTTGATTTGGTAGAAGAGAGCCCGGATACTAGCTTGCGAAGAATTTCTTCACAACTTAAAATTCCTCAAACGAGAGTAATCCGCACACTACATGAGCAGGCATATATGCATGCCACTTACATCAGGTACAGCATAAGCAACTGGTAGACCATGCTAGACGCATGCAATTTTGCAGATGGATAAATATTAATCTTTACTTGGGTCCTTGTATACTTTCTACTGATGAAGCTACACTCACTCGCGACGACATCATCTATAACCATAACCTCTCATCGACGATCTGACGAAAATTCACACGCAATCGTAGAAATAAAAATGTCAGCATTGTCTTTCAATTAATATTTGGCATGGTATCGTTGATAGTCACTTTATTGGTTCGTTCATTTTTGAGAATTACCTATTGAGAGAAAATTACCTGTTATTGTTGCAAAATGATTTACAAGCACTATTAGGTGATGTATTATGCTCATCTGGTCAGTTGCCCGGTAGGACGGAAGCGCTAATCTTATTAGTTGGCCGGCAAAGTCTCCAGACTTCTGTTGTGGAAATGAATGTAGAATGAAGTGTATAAATCGAAAGTGGACATTAGCGATTCATAAATTTTTCGTATTTTGAATCCTGCAACTCAGATAGAGGGACGACAAGATGAACCCTGGAGAGCATCTCGCTTTGTTCGTAAACGGGTCATAAAATGTCTGAAGTTTCATGGAGACGTATTTTAAATTTTATTGTACATTAAATTTTTATAATTTAAGTTTTCTTATCTTTTGTTATTAATCATGTCAGATGTTGTAATTTGAAAGCAAATAAACATAGAATGACAACTTCTGGATTTTTTGTAATGTGCTTATGTTGTAGTGTACTGTCCAGTAGTTTGGCATTTTCCTTTCCATTCTTCCTGTATATAGAAACATTACCAGTTTTTGTATACTGTTTCATAAGACATTCTTTAAGACTGATCTTTTCTATGATAGTGCCATTAAACCAAGGAGGGTATTTTCTACTCTGTGAGATCAATTTCCCTGCTGACAAGGCTCAAACACAAAATGGAATTTATTATAAAATTGTGAGCATACGCAGTTGATATTGATTATGTTATACATAATAAACAAAATATATTTAAATTTATATTAAGGAATAATTGGAAATATATAGGGAAAGTATCCTCTCTTTTACCTTCAGTAAATCTCATTAGGTTTTCAAAAATTCATTTTGATTTGCAAATCAGTGAAGTTTGACCCACCCCCGCGAGTAATCGGATTCAATGGCAAATCATAATATTACACACACTTTATACAAGTTTACACAATACTATCAAATTTTTCACTTCTCCAACTATGAAAATGCTAAGGAGAATTACGTAGAGGGTGCAGACATGATGCTTGCCCCCTCATTTGCTCAAATTTAATTGACTTTTCCGCCATCTATATCCCCTAATGTTGCATAGTTTTACGCACTTTGGTTCAAATTCTGCACCCATTCGTATTAACGCTTACGGTGTTTCAAAAAATCTCGTCCCGCCCTTCTCATTACCAAAATTTGCATTATTTTTGTTCTATCCTTATCTCTCATTTCTACACAATTTTGCACAATTTGTTTCAAATTTTACATACACTCACATTAGCTTCGGGCCAGTTTCCTCCAGTCCCTCACTGCCAAAATTCTTATTATTTGGTTTCTGTTTTAATCGCTCTATTTTCCACACTCTACTTTTCGTATGTCATCCCTTAGTAGGTGGCTGATTTCTCTAATTCGACTTAAACTTAGTGTAGGATAGGAATTTTCCTATCAAAACACATTTTGTCCTCTTCTCAAATTAAGGAACCTATTTGCAGCTTTGTTTTTAATAGTAGCGTCGTATCCTTCCAGAAATACATTGCCTTAGAATTTTTGGTGTCTATCAATATCTACGAAAATTCCAAAGCTTAAATGCATAGTTCTGAAGGATAATTGTTAATAGGCTACGTTTGAACAACCCAATCAATAATAGCGCACAAAATTGGAGAAATCGGAAGAGGAAACCGTGGGCGCTGACCTGGTTGAGTGCAAAATTTGATTTTTAAAATGCGCAAAATGAAACCATAAAGAGGATGAAATTAATGGGAGAAAAATTTTCGGGATGCCCGTCGTGGGAGATGATACCAGTATGTGTAAAATTCAGCGATTGAGATCTCACAGAAATAAACAAAAATTTTTTCTGAGGACGCCATGTGCACTAATGTGAGTGTGCGTAAAGTTGTGCAAAATTAGGAGATTATGATTTTACTATTTCTAGTTATTAAGTGCAAAATTCGAACGAATGTATGCAAAGTTGTGCTAAAATCGAAAGAGGATATGAAAACTTCTGTAAAATGTAAAATAATAATTAAGGCTAGTTGTATCCAAGTACTTACGGTGGTGGAGCATACTTGGCAAACTCAATGTTAGCACGAAAACTCTACTTTGTCATGAAACTACACTGATGTGATAGAAACTTGGTCAAGAGTATTATGCTGGTCATAAATATTATCTTGCTAAAAAAAGTTTCATTGGCGGAGAATAAACCCTCTGAAGGTCAGGTTATGAGACCAGACAACATCCAGATTACATTTGACAACAGCCAAGCGGCTCTTAAAGCCATTGGATGCTATCGTTGTAACTCTAAAGCGGTTTAGAATTGCCAGGAAGATCTTATCCGACTGGACAGAAACAACATACTGATCTCTGAATACCTGGTCACTCTGGAAGGCTGCCGGTTCCTTAGCCAGAGAAGGCGCGGCAATAAAATTTATAGAACCAGAACCGGCACGGTATATCTGTTAGCGTTTAGAGGGTTTCTACCCCAAATAAGACTAAAAACCACAATTTAGTACGAATTTATTGCCACGAAGAAAGAAGCCCTTGAAGACTGAAGCGATGTATTGCCAAAATATCTACAAACTCTGCCAAGGCTCTAGCCTGGGCTGAATTGAAAACATTCCCCATGAAATCAAGAACTAAAGAACGCTTAGAGTTAAATAGGCTACACCTAAGAACTCTAATTGGTCTATACACTGGGCACTGCAGATTAAATCATCACCTACAGAGAATTGGACTGGTGGAAAACGCCGAATGCCGTCTATGTCTGGAGAATGATGAAACGGCACGTTTTGTGTACCTGTTCTGCTGCAGAAAGAGCCAGGTTCTCACTATTCGGCTAATTGTGACTGGAGCCAGAAAGCCTGGACGGTCTCTCACGAAACAAGATTATCAGCTTTATTTGGTGAACTATAACTAGAGTAAGCCACAATGGACCTGATGGTCTCAGTGGAGGGTCTAAAAAGATCTCATTCACATATTTACCTAACCTAACTTAACCTAATCTACATTTTGAAACCTCAAGCAAATGGTTGAGGAGTATGTGTACCTTGACTACACCATCAAGTTTAGCAAGGACAACGAGACTGCAGAAATCACTAGGCAAGCTGACCGGAGGTGGGTGACTTTTGGGAAACGTAGTCACATTCTTAGAATGCCACTAACCTAAAGCGGAAAGTTTTCCATACCTGCACATTAGTGTTCATGGTCCACAATCTCGTAAGCGTATGCCTGATACAAGATAGGGCGCACCGTTTCCATGTTTGCTAATGGACAATTGAGCGTACGTTGCTGGGGATTAGCTTCGGGGACCGAGTCAAAAGTGAGATCATCAAAGGTAGAATCAGAGTCGCCAACGACATAGAGAGCATCTACAAAAATACCTGGCGCTGGGCAGGGCACGTCGCCAGAGATCTAGAAGTGGATGAAGCGATAACGCAATGACGACCCTAGGAATTTAAGGAATTTAGATGTAGTATCTGGTGCCCCCAAACAAGATGGAAAGGCGACATCCAGAGGTGGGTCAGTACAAACTGAATCTCAAGTGATCAAGGTCGTCAGCGACAAAAAATATAGAGGAGGTCTATGTTTAATGGTAGACGAGAACAGACTAAGTGAGAAGTTTATCCTTCACATTTATTTGATACTAAAATATACAGGTCCAGTAATTGCAATGTTGGAGGTAGGTAATTTGTATCTGAAATGTTAAGTTTAAATAATTCAGTTACACCCTTTACATAGAAAAGTCTCATTTTTTTAAGTTTATTTTGTGTCTTAGTGTAAATATTGACGTTGATACCTAACATATAATCTTATACATTTGGAATTTTTCCTTATCTTTTTATTTTTAGATTTGGAGTAATCCCCAAAAATAAGAATGGCTAATCTATTTTCGTCACCGCAAACTGTCAACATTTAATAGAAAAATTAAAATTCTAAATAATACAAATTGAAATTGAAATTTAAAATGGTAAAACCTATTAAAACAGTTATTCTCGATCATCTAATGAAACACACAAAACAAAACGTGTGAACCAATATTTTACATATAGCTTGTAAAAATATTGACATGTTATAATCAGTAATGTGAGTATATTAAAGCATAAGTATTATTTAACTGCACTTTATCAATTATTGATATGTGTAGTAGACCTGATAAAGAGTGCAAATATTTATCATTATCATCAGATATATACTTTATTGGGGCTGCTTTATGTGTACAGTAGCATATGATGTATTGTTGACAGTCGGTTTCATCCATCTGTCACATTAAAATTATTTTAATTGAGTAATTTACGAGTACTCGAAAATCAGATTTCCTACAGAAATTGTTGTTTGTTGATTATTACATGTTTACTACTACGGAATTAATATTAACGTGGTTTTTTAACGTGGCAAAACAAAAGGATTAATTAATAATAATTTTGACAATTGATCACAGCATAATTAAATCTAGACAATTAAATGTAATTTTCCATTATTTAAATTTTCGTTAGTAAACATGCCACGCCGTGCCGAATTGAAAAGCACACTGCGTCTTTGGCAAAGAGCCTGAATGTATAAAGAGCCATCTTGGCAAGACATTGCAAGTTAGTAACTTGAGACACATTATTGTTTATATAATTTATTTAATATCGCCCTATTTTCGCGTCTAAGGTCAATTTATTATTATACAGGTTTCCTCAGAAGTGGTTTCCACAAGCACCAAAACATTTGAACACAAGGCTCGAATGCTATCACTTGACGTGCGTTTCGTCAACTATGTTAGCATCCTCGTCGGAAGATTAGAACTAAAGTATACACGGTTCAGCGAATGGTGACCTAATAATCAACAAACCAGACTATTTGGGATAGGCCTATTATCACTATTTTTACATTTTGCGATTCAAAAGCTTTCAAAGGCATTCAGCTGCCTATTAATTATTACATTTCGGTTACTGATATACAGTGTGACCCCTTTTGAATGGAAACACCCCTGTAAAAAATGTGTCTACTATCTGATTTTAACGGGGGCTTTTTTAAAAGATAGGTCATGGAAAGCTCTACTTTATGACAAAAATTTAGAGATAAATTTAAAATTTCAAGACCTACTATTTTTTTTAAGTCAAAAATAAACAAATTTGATTAGCGATTTTTTTTATAAAATCTGACTATATCACTGGCTACAAAAACATCTCAAACGGGTCAGTCCAAAATTTCATGAAAAAATATTAAATAATGGCAAATTTATGACAAAATGTCGGTAATATTTTATAATAACTTTTACATGATTTTTTCTAAAAATCGAAGTAGCCCATGAAATACAAACAATAGAAAGGTAAACTAAGTGGATAGTTTTAATAAATATGGTGTTTTAAACAAGCTTAATCATATTTGACTTAAATACATGTATGAACAATTAAAAGTAATAATAATTAGGTATTTAATAAACAAAACAACAACACATTACAACACTACACTAAAACTAAAACAATATAAATTCTTAATTATGGTTGAAAGAAATTGAATTTTCCCAAGCAATCGATTTTTTGAAATAAACCGTTTTAAATTTGAATTTAAATTTTATCGCGAAATGCCGTATCCCGCACTGCTGACGTCAGAGGATACATTGCTGGTAAACAAACATGGGTTAGTATTATAAATACACGTTATTTTGCAAAACCTTAACATTTTATAAAGGAAAGTAAGTGGTGCTTTGTGCCAGGATGCAAAAATACATCCAAGAACGCACATAAAAAGGTTTTCGTGACAGTACCAAAACAAAAATAACGCAAAACAAAGTGACTTAAAGCCGCTAGACGTGATCCACCTGCAACAGCCTCAATATTTTTCTGCTTTGAGGATAATTTCAAAGTAAGTTGAGTAAGTAAAGTAAGTTTAAAACTTCATTATCATGCATGAGTATCATAAGTTTATGAGCAACATTTATAGGTTATGTTTATATAATATCAACCTTGTATGTATATTATATTGAGTAACTATATACAATAATCATGATATAGGAATCAACAGACTGTTAAAATAATAATAGATAAATGCTAAGAGAATAAAAAAATTTAGTATTTATGTTGCAGTTTTAGAGCCCCTCACTTCTGCTATATTGAAACGTTTATCTTTCTTCATAAATTCCTCGATCATGAACACATCCACTGCCGGTAAATTTCCTAAAGTAGCTCTTATGAATCCTGTATTAGCCATTTCGAATAAAATTACAGGTAAAAAAAGTACAAAATGTCTTTAAAATGCTATGTTTATATACTACGTACATACGATATTAGTGTTTGATGTAATCGATGACGTCACCAGTGTCACCACTAATAATGGCGTGTTTCGAGCAGCTGATGAAATATTCTAATTTTATGTTATTTATTTGTTGAAATATTAATTTCATAGATTTCGGATTGCTTTTTAAATACAAAGAAATGCTTTAATACATTAAGTAGTTCATTTTAATAATTATTATTAATAGTTAATAATTTGCATATAGTGAAAACACCTTGTAGCCTGTACATGGCCGCCGTTTATTTCGATGCACTTGTCGAATCTATTTTTAATATTCTTTACGACATTTTGTAATTGTTCCTGGGTAACTTCTGCACAAGCTTGTCTTATTCTTGCATACATATCTTCTCTATTACTCGGGCGTGACCTGTAAACTTTAGATTTTATTAAACCCCATGAAGAGAAGTCCATCGGTGTTAAGTCCGGGGATCGGGGTGGCCACTGGCCATCCAATTGACGGGCTACCTCGACCTATCCATCGATTAGGAAAGTTAGCATTAACCCATCTGGTATCCACTCTGGCATTATGGACAGGGCTGCCATCTAATTTAAAGTGTAGATTTACAAGAGTAAATAGATAGATTTACAAGAGTAAACATACACTTTCAATGCAATGATAGGAAGAGCCGACGCTATGAACGCCGACATCGAAGGATCAAAAAGCGACGTCGCTATGAACGCTTGGCCGCCACAAGCCAGTTATCCCTGTGACAACTTTTCTGACACCTCTTGCTGAAAACTCTTCAATACAAAAGGATTGATAGGAAGAGCCACCATCGAAGGATCAAAAAGCGATGTTGCTATGAACGGTTGGCCGCCACAAGCTAATTATCCCTGTGGTAACTTTTCTGACACCTCTTGCTGAAAACTCTTCAAGCCAAAAGGATCGATAGGCCGTGCTTTCACAGTCCCTATGCGTACTGAACATCGGGATGAAGCCAGCTTTTGCTACATGAACTTTCAATATAAAAAAGAGCTTGTGTTAAAAGTTGATGTAGGTAGCATATTCCAAAATTCGTTTCCTAGGAATTGTAAACACTGCATGCTATTCATATTACCTTCAAGAAAGAAATTACCAATGATTGTTTCATTGAGTAGCCCACACCAGACATTAACTTTTTGGGAATATTGTCTTTTACAATTATTGACCCACTCTGGGTTTTCTGTAGTCCAAAACCTACCCTTGTGACGATACCACCCCATTTGTGGCAAAAGATGCCTCATCGCTGAATAAAGTAGTTTTCAAAAAATTTATTAGTTATTAAGATACTCTCCTTGAGCCCACAAGCAAAATTCCATCCGTGTTTCATCATCACCAGGTTCCAACGTATGTAAAAACTTGGGTTTGAATAGTTTTACCTTATTCTTTTTAAGGGATCAGCGAATATTTTCTCTAGGTAAATTCAGATCTAAGCTAGCTACTCTTACACTGGCGTCTGGATTGTTGTTAAAATAATTTAACCGGTCTGCTCGTACCTGGGCTTTCTTTGTACATTATCCGTTCTTATAATACGCCTTGTCACAGCGCCACACTCATTAAAAATTTGGTTTATTTTAGAAACGGTACTTTTAGTGATGTTGGGCCTATTCGGGTGCATATTATTAAATATCTCACATACCTCTCCCTAAGTTCTGTCATTATCTTCCTCTAAGGCGCACAAGTTCAATTTTTTCTACTACATTTGTACTTTCCATAATTTTAACTTCAAACTAATAAACTAATACTTCACAATATTATTGATCAATTTTATAATGTCTATAACAATATGCTCTGAGTATACGCGTACTTTATAGATTTGACGTCTGACTTTAAAATTTGTTTTCCATGGCACCCTATTATTATCTGTAATTACTCAATAAAAATACAATATTCATTAAAACTATCCACTTAATTTATCTTCCTATTGTTTATTTTTCATGGGCTACTTCGATTTTTAGAAAAAACCATGTAAAAGTTATTATAAAATATTACCTACATTAATTTTGTCATAAATCTGTCATTATTTAATATTTTTTCACTTTTGGATGTACCCATTTGAGATGTTTCTGAATCCAGTGGTATAGTTAGATTTTTTTTTAAATCGCTAATTAAATTTGCCCATTTTTGATATTGAAAGAAAGTCACAGTAGGTCTTGAAAATTGAAATTCATCTCTAAATTTTTGTCATAAAGTAAAGCTTTCCGTGGCCTATCTTTTAAAAAAAGGCCCGTTAAAATCAGATAATAGACACATCTTTTAGAGGGGTGTTTCCATTCAAAATGGATCACACTGTATACTCTATGATTGTGATTGTTATCAAACGCACAATACTATACTTTTCAGTTTTTTCATTTTTAAGATGCCATGTTCCTTGAATCTTGTTAACATTAGAGGGTTTTATTGTCCAACATGCTTCCATTACAATTAAATGCGTAAATCACGGACATTTGATTTCTTTCAATTTTATCCTTTGGGTTGCGTAAAGTCAATGATTCTTACAAATAACTGCAATATCTGAGTTTTCAGATATC
This sequence comes from Stenurella melanura, assembly GCA_963583905.1. Taxonomy (NCBI): domain Eukaryota; kingdom Metazoa; phylum Arthropoda; class Insecta; order Coleoptera; family Cerambycidae; genus Stenurella; species Stenurella melanura. The sequence continues at coordinate 90,256,498 of OY757310.1, forward strand.
CTGTTTAGACTATGGGTAAACCGAAATTCATATGGAATTAATGCAAATTTTAAATTCCGTTCACTTTGACAGGATGAAGAGTTCATGATAATTTCCTTAAATCTACGTTTCTTAATTTAATTAGCTAAACTTACTGGGTACCTATTACTCTAGGTATATCGTCAGTTGAGGCTTTCTTGCAAATTTCGGTTCATTCAGAGAGAAATTTAATACCCAAAACCACTGCCTAAGGAATCACTGCTTCCATATCCAGATTTTCTATCCAGGTCTCTTTAAAGGAAAACATCTTGACTATTCTTGCACTTTAGTATGATAGAATTTTAATAATAAAATATTTGAGGAAGATAAACAAAATTAGGGTGCTGCTGAACACCAAGGTGACCTCCGAACGCTGCCTAATATCGAAGCAATTTTCGGGCGCTGCCGAAGAGCAAGGTAACTTCCTGGCGCTGCCGAATGTCTCCGGGCGCCGAGATTTGACCCAAACATACTAACATACAAAGCAAATTAAATAAAAACTTTTAAAAATGAAGTTTCTGGACCCTTGTTAGCTTGCTTTACTTACTTTTTCCTATTTACTCCCCCTCCCCCTCTTCTACGGAGCCGTCTCAATTAAATGTAATTACAACACATACGTGTACCAAATTTCAAGTGAATATCCCAATTATATTTTACCAACCCATTTAATAATGGAGAGTAAGGTGGCGAGGAGTCGAAAAATATTATAAAGAAATCTGAGGCCTTGGCTTCTAGTATACACCAAATTCCATGTTTCTGTACTCTTACCAGCTCGCTTTATTGAACCCCCAACCCATCAACGGAATTAGTGCAAGATATAATCTAGTTCGAGATCGTCATGTTATATATGTGTACCAAATTTCAAGTCGATATCTTGAACCGTTGCTGAGAAAAGATGCGCATCAAAAAAGTTACAAACCGATAGACAGACATACAGACAGGCAAACAAACAGACCTTCAGACAAACAGTCTGACAGACAAACAGAAATGTTTTTTTTTTGCTCGAATTAAAAATCTCGACGTTTTATGGCAAGTCTATTTCAACAAAAAATATTTTGATTTTTTTTACGATTACTGTACTCCCACTCCACTAGTGATCGTGTTAAAGATAATAATGTGAGTCATTAAGGATATATCCTAGACTGCTGGTATCCCAGGTAACTTGCATAATTGTGTAGAAGGCTGGGACATCCTCGAATTAACTAATATTAATCAAGAAGGAATATATTAATGGCCTATACCTAACATTGCATGAAGCAAAATTGCTGCCAATTCAATAATACATTCTTCAAATAACGTGAGGGGACTGCAATAGGTAACACCTTGTCACCTCTTATTGTTAATCTATTCATAATCAGGTTCGAGACAGATAAAGGAAACATTACAGTATAGTTGGGATATGTAGATAGGTATTTGCAGCCATTTTCTTTCAGTAGAATGTACATATGAAATAGACCAATGGACCATGGACCAATGGACAATAATTGCGAATTGTAGATACATAGTACTTATGCAGGTTATTTGAAAGTTATTTATTGGCAAAAGCAGTTAATAGCGTATATTTCTATTTAGTTATATCTCAGCCTCTCCCACACACCCTCTACATTAACGTTGTGCTCTGTGAAAGCTAATAATTGAGGTTTGCTGAATGGAACTATGACTTCTTCCTATCTTCTCATGATGTTGCAGAGATGATCTATGGAATTTAAGTTGGGGCCATTTAGTGCTAATTCATTGCGGCAATCTCGTAGGTTATTTTATTACAGGTCTTAATAATTCCTAATTTTGAAATATAACAACTGTTCTGTTTTGCCACATAATGCAGCATGCTCTAGACAGTACTGTAGACTATATTTTCCATCATAGGAGCGAAGCTCCTTAGTGGTCTTTTTCGGATAAGGATATATTATTGATTTTCAAAGCAATGTTATTGATAAGCTTTATTAGTATACTAACGTGATCAGAATTTGATAAACAGTATATATAAAGAATGGATTATTTCGTGTTTCTTCACATTAACTATTAGACATTGACTGTATGAAGGTTATATGCTAAATACCCAAAATAATATTTTCCAACTGTTAATGTCCAATTTCAATTGTTAAGGTCCCTAAGAAAACATTTAAATCGCGATGAAGAGGAGTCCGAATAAATCGAGATATATGGCATATTCTAAATGAAGCATGTGCAACGTTGTAACAGTACGATGATAATTCAACTGAAATTGTCAATCACTTCTTTTTAGTTATAAATTAAATTAATTTAACTTGATTTTCTTAAAAATTCCTTTTTGAATTTCCAAATTATTTTCCGCAGAATAACACTTATATAGCGTTCTCGTTTGCACCAAACAGCTCTCATATCAGGCACGCAAGCAGTGAACAGAGTTGTTTAGTTGTTTAGCGTTCAGAGCGCGCGTAAAAGAGAAAGAGGGACATGGATACGAGCTGCTCAAAAAAAAAAAATATAAAAGTAATTCTCATATAGAACAAGTTCTACTTTTTTGAAGAAATCCACTCGAAAATCGACGCTGAAAACAAAACCCAGTTGATATTGATAATGTTCTAGAATGACTTTTAAAGTGGGAGAATCTCATTACAGAAAGTGACTAAAATATTAGCCAAAGTTCTCAAATTATAAAAATCGACGTAACGTGCAAAATATCGCATTAAAAAACACAAAGAAAAACTCTCTAGCAAATGAAGCCAATAGAAAGAAATATATAAATATTTTACAATAAAATTAATTGCCTTGCATACACGAATTGTAGTATTTGTTGAATGTTAATAATAATTCATTAATTAATTCATAAAATAATTATTTGTTAATTATTGTAGAAGAATTGTCAAGTAATCCACATTCTAAAGAAAACACATAATTTTTGGTTATTTTTCTTTATTTTGTAGAAATCCTGCAACATTCCACTTGTATTAAAATCAATATGCGATAGAAAACTGCTGTTATCTTTAAGTTTACTTAAATATCCCTTATAAGTTTCTACTTTGGCGTCTTTACTGAGATGATGTATAAGAAATACTACAGAATATATAAATAATATTACTGGTAATCATTTTCTTATTTCTTGTACAATTTGTGAAAAATGCCCTGTTAAAGGTTTAATTTTGAAATAATGACATTTGGATACTTTAAAGGTTATAACAAACAATCCACTATATAATATTAAATATACCAAATCTATAACTGTCACCAAATCATTTATATGACTTTTATCACAATTGCAGTATTTACAAAATGTTGTGTGAAAGTAAATAATATATGCAATTTAATTTTATTAGAGAATATTCATGTGTAAATTTATTTTTCGTGATTAAATATCGATAAGCTAACATATTTATTTGAACGTTACGTCTATTACACTGGATATGCATTACTTTGAAAACAAATTTATTGGAAATACGACAAGTAAATGCCTTATTTCATAGAATCCAACTTTTGGATATCATAATATTCTTTGCGGTTCTTTAACTATTCTTTTAAAATGTACTAAGCTGATTGAAGCTTCAAGTAATCGTTAATACTCCCCATTGTTGTTTTATATTTTATTGCTTTTCATCAGTTCAATGAGAAATATTGTGATCCAGAAGTTCCAAACCGAAATATTAATACACCTCTTTTATCTTCTAAGAACAGAATACAAATCATGAAACAATGACATAATTATTAATATAAAATATCTTACAATCGCTTTCCGATCTCTTTCATAAATCAATACTGTAATATAAAATATATGTATTTCAATCCAAAATCCTCAAAGCAACCTAATACAATTATCGGTTTAAACCGCCATCTGCAGATATAGAGACAATCTCAAAAATCATCACCGAAAATATCCAACGGTACAATTTATATAAGAATTGTAACTACTAACATGAAAGTTATATATGTAGCATGTGCAAAAAGCAAGATAATCGATAATCGGTTCTCCTATATATGGAAAAATGGCTTAAGCGAGTTTCCAAATAAAACCTATACCAAATTGAAGTTCACGATGAGTACATTAAATGTTCTGCTGGACACAGCTATACGATAGATCTTTCTAGGATTTTCTGGGTTCTAAAATTCCAGAGCTTAACATAAAAAGTAATAAGTTTTACGTATCTTTACATAGAGAAAGGACAAGATGCCTACTAACTGACGATTGCTTTATAATATTTTGGCAAAACACTTAAAACCATAATGAAACGTATGAAGAATCCCCTTCTGCTGATGCTTAACCTTTTACTGCTTGACTAAAGGCATCCTTACATAAAAAGAAAAATGGATATTCTACTAGTTAGAAATACTAACTAACCTTAACCGACGAAAAATGTATTCACAACGTATAAGATTGTCAAAAATTATATACAATTTAATATTAAATAACCTCTTAAAATTTACTTTATGAACTTCGGAGCCATTTAAGTTCTAGAACGACCCATTCTATACAGTTGTGCTCAATAGAACTTTTAATGTACTTATCGTGAACTTTAATTGAGTACAGGGTTTATTTGAAAACTCGCTTAGGCCGTTTTGGTGGACCTCCTTTACATATTTTAAGGTGCATTTGTGCTGCTGATCATACCTAATCAATTTGTAAATGAATTAGTACCCAACTCATTGTCAAACCGCTGCCTAAGGAGAGATCGTCTGCAACGTTGGTAATGGGGGTGGCTGCTGCTAAAACATTTTTTGAAATCTTTTGTTCTCGTTCGCACACTAAATTACAAGTTATTTTTGTTCACACCTTTAATAATTGAGTGGGGGTGATGGTGCAGGTGGCACATGTCATAATAAAATTTGGAATCTTGGCCTCTAATATATTTCAAGTCAATAACTTAAACCATTCCAGTGTAATGTGCGCACAAAAAAGTTACAGATCGACAAACTTTTTTCAACAAAAAAATATAAATATGATATTACGTCCACATCCACGTAGTGGATTGGAAATATAGTAATCGTAAAAAAATTTTCAAATTTTTTTTTTTCTTGAAATCGGTTTAGAATGTCATGAAACGTCGAGATTTTAAATTTGAGCGAAAAAAAATTTCTGTCTGTCGGTCTGTCGGTCTGTAACTTTTTTTTGTCCGCACGCTTTCTCCGGAACGGTTTAAGATATTGACTTGAAATTTTGTACACGTATACAGGGTGTCCGGAAACAAAGTAGAAAAAAAATTAACTGAAGATTCCTTAGCCCAAATTAATGGGAGTTCTTCATATAACATTTTTCAAAATACCCCTTCGTTGTCAAGTTACAGCCCCTTTAAAGGGGTAATTTAAAAACTGTTATGATTTTTTTACTCAAAAAATAAAATTTCAACAAACACAATATTTGGCGTATCTACTACATTTATTAAAAGGCATCTTGTGAATTTTTTTCACCCCCTTGAGTGTCTCACCAAGGGGTAGAATGGGCAACCCCTAATATATTTTTAAAAATATTTTAAAATCTATTCATTTTACATTTCAGAATAAAATATTTTTTGAATCCCTTGTTCATTCTAAAGCTTTTTTATCTCTTTAAAAAATGCCGTAGTACCAACCGTTTTCGTGATAAAAAATAAAATTTATGTTCATGCAATGGAGTTCATTTCAATCATTACTGAACGATAATGTTTTAAAACTTTTAGTACGCTGCCTTCAAGTTTCAATTTGACAGTAGTATTAACATTTAAGTATTTATTGGAATTGGTCTACCACATCTAGTAGGCTCATGTCAATTATTGGAAATAATTACATAGTTTATTTCTTACTTAAAACCATTATTTTTTCTATGTCGTAAGCTTTTAAAATGCCTAGACATATTTATAGTAGTGAAGAATATGCTGATATGCATTTCATTTATGGTGAATGCAAAGGAAACTCTCTAGCAGCCCAAAGAAAATACAACCAGAGGTTTCCTAACCGTGTTACACCTAATGTGGCGACTTTTACCAATATCCACATACGGCTCAGAGAAAGGGGTTCTTTTGAAAAAAGGAATCGAGATACTGGTCGTGAAGTAGAAGTGGCACCTGTCTTAGAAGAACAGATATTAGAATATTTTGGAGAGAATCCTGAAATGAGTATTAGACGGGCTGCTCTTCATTTTAATGTAAGTAGATGGAAAATATGGAAGATTTTGAAGCGGCAAGGACTGCACCCTTACCATCTGCAAAGGGTTCAGGAATTGCTCCCGCGTGATTTTCCAGTAAGGAAGGCTTTTTGTACAACTATTTTAAGGAAACCATTAGAATTCACAAAAAAAGTATTGTTCACTGACGAGTGTTGTTTTACTCGTCATGGGATTATAAATTTTCGTAATCAGCACCTATGGAACGATGAAAATCCGCACGCTGTGGTAGCTAAACGATGTCAGTACAACTTCTCTATTAATATTTGGGCTGCAATTATAGGCGATTATTTAATTGGACCAGTTGTGTTACCTCACAGATTAAATGGGATATCGTACTTGCATTTTTTACAGAATGACTTGTTTCCGCTTTTCGATGACTTACCCATTGAATTACGCCAAGATATGTGGTATATGCAAGACGGAGCGGGTCCCCATTATTCCGTACAAGTTCGGGAATGGCTTTCGCAATATTTTAGAAATCGTTGGATTGGAAGAGGACAAGAAGCTACAATTAAATGGCCCCCCCGGTCCCCGGATTTGAATCCATTAGATTTTTACTTCTGGGGGCATATGAAAAATGTCGTTTACTCTACACCACTTCCAAATGAAGACGTTTTGAGGGAAACCATTTTTAATACTGCTGACGAAATTCGTAACTCCCCACTAATTCTACGGAGCTTGTACGGCAATTTGAGACGAAGGTTACAAACATGTGTTCGTACTGAAGGGCGCCATTTTGAGCAGTTAATTTAAGTTTGGAAAAATATGTTCTTGTTTGTCAAAATTGTTTCACTTTTTTTAATATTATTGTTTGTATTTCATAAATTATTCCATTAATAAATATAGTATTTGTCAATTTGATTAAAAAATATGTACGTTTATTATTACATAGAATTTGTTAATGAATATTTAGATTATTCGATTATAGCCTACTAGCAGCCTACTAAAAGTTTTAAAACATTATCGTTCAGTAATGATTGAAATGAACTCCATTGCATTAACATAAATTTTATTTTTTATCACGAAAACGGTTGGTACTACGGCATTTTTTAAAGAGATAAAAAAGTTTTAGAATGAACAAGGGATTCAAAAAATATTTTATTCTGAAATGTAAAATGAATAGATTTTAAAATATTTTTAAAAATATATTAGGGGTTGCCCATTCTACCCCTTGGTGAGACACTCAAGGGGGTGAAAAAAATTCACAAGATGCCTTTTAATAAATGTAGTAGATACGCCAAATATTGTGTTTGTTGAAATTTTATTTTTTGAGTAAAAAAATCATAACAGTTTTTAAATTACCCCTTTAAAGGGGCTGTAACTTGACAACGAAGGGGTATTTTGAAAAATGTTATATGAAGAACTCCCATTAATTTGGGCTAAGGAATCTTCAGTTAATTTTTTTCTACTTTGTTTCCGGACACCCTGTATATTATAATGCGATCTGGAACTGGATTGTTTTTTGAAGATATCCGGTGAAGGGTTGTAGCGTAAATAGGGGTAAATATGGGGAAATATGTAAACCAAGCTGGTAAGAGTACAGAAACTTGAAATTTGATATATGTACTACAAGCCAAGGCCTCAGATTTTTTTATAATATTTTTCAACCCCCCACCACCCCTTCTTCATTATTAAAGGGGTTGCTAAAATAAAATTGAGATATTCATTTGAAATTTGGTACACGTATGTATTATAACGACATCTGGAACTAGATTATATTTTGAAACGATTCCGTTGAAGGGTTGGGGGTAAATAGGGGTAAATAGGGGATAATAAGTAAAGCAAGCTGGTAAGAGTACAGAAACTTGAAATTTGATGTATGTACTACAAACCAAGGCCTCAGATTTTTTCATAATATTTTTCAACCCCCCACCACCCCTTCTTCATTATTAAAGGGGTTGTTAAAATAAAATTGATATATTCATTTAAAATTTGGTTCACGTATGTATTATAACGATATCTGGAACTAGATTATATTTTGAAATGATTCTGTTGAAGGGTTGGGGTTAAATAGGGGTAAATAGGGGAAAATAAGTAAAGCAAGCTGGTAAGAGTACAGAAACTTGAAATTCGGTGTATGTGCAAGAAGCCAAGGTCTCAGATTAGTTATATTATTTTTCAATCCCCACCACCCCTACTCCATTATTAAAGGGGTTGATAAAATAAAATTGAAATATTCACTTGAAATTTGGTACGCATATGTACTATAACGGCATCTGGAACTAGATTATATTTTGAGATGATTCCGTTCAAGGGTAGGGGGTTAAATAGTGGTAGATAGGGAAACTAAGTAAAGCAAGCTGGAAAGTGTATAGAAATTTGTGATCTGGTGTATATACTCAAGGCGATGGCCTCAGATTGTTCCATAATATTTTCCATCCCCCCATCACCCCCACTCCCTTATTAAAAAAATTGATAAAATTAAATTTAGATTTTCACTTGAAATTTGTTACACGTATAACGATATCTTAAACTGGATTGCATTTTGACATGATTGCGTTGAACGAATGGGGGTAATTGGTGGTAAATAGGGAAAAATAAGTAAAGCAAGCTGGTAAAGGTACAGAAACTTAAAATTCGGCGTATGTTCAAGAAGCTAAGGCCTCATATTTTTTAGTAATATTTTTCAACCCCCACTACCCTTAATCCATTATTAAAGGGGTTGATAAAATGAAATCGAGATATTCACTTGAAATTTGGGACACGTATGTATTATAACGACATCTGGAACTAGATTATATTTTAAGATGATTCCGTTGAAGGGTTGAGGGTCGAATACGAGTAAATAGGGGAAAATAAGTAAATCATGCTGGTATGAGTACATAAATATGGGATTTGGTGTATATACTAGAAACCAAGGTCCCAGATTTATTTCTAATATTTTTCAAACATCACCATCTCCGCTCCATTATTAATGGGTTTGATAACATAAAATTGAGATATTTACTTGAAAGTTAGTACAAGGATGTATTGTAATGACATCTGATTGAGATGATTCCATTGAAGGGGTGGGTCGTGGTAGGTTGTGAATAGGAGAAAATAAGTAGGGTAAATTAAAAACTTCATTTTTAACGTATTTGGTAGAAACCAACGCCTCAAACACTTCTATGACATGTGTTCCAAATATTATTAAAATTCTATGACCAATAATTTTCACACACTAGAGTGCAAATCTAGTCAAGGTGTTTCCTTTAAAGTGACTTTGATGAAAAATCTGGATGTGGAAGTAGTGATTCCTTAGGCAGCGGTTTTTTTTTACAATTTCTATACTTAAACTCCACTACGTGGTTGTGAAAATAAAAATCAGATAAGAAATGCAACACAAATTCGAAAGAATTTTTACCGAAACCAAAGGTTTTTTTTATAGAAAAAGGAGTAGACTTTTCATTACCCAACATATACGTATCATCTTTAAAACATTATATTACATTCGATCGCCACATTTCTAAAACCGGTAATATTGCATGTAGAGAAATAAATTTCATACCCTTGTGTTGGTGACAGAATTCTGAACAACTTTCGAAATGTCCGTCTGCCCATCTATCCGTCCGTCCGTCCGTCTGTCTGTCGGTCTGTCTGTCTGTCTGTCTGTCTGTCTGTCTGTCTGTCTGTCTGTCCGTCCGTCCGTCCGTCCGTCCGTCCGTCCGTCCGTCCGTCCGTCCGTCCGTCCGTCCGTCCGTCTGTCACGTTTCTTGTAAGCAAGATAACTTAAGAACGAAAAGTCAGATTGCGTTAAAATTTGGACAGTAAGTTACTGTTATCTAGAGGAGAAACCCTATTTTGTACAAAATCTATCAATAAATACAAAAGTTAGTATTTTAAATAAAAAGAAAATGTTTTGTATGAAACTAAAAATGTCCAAAACTAATATTATTTACAAAAAAACACTTCGAAAGTATCCTATAGAATATGCAGTAGTTATATAAAAAGTGCAGTAAATCGACGAAGAGTATAATGGTTCGCTTGTTTCATATAAAAATAGATTAGAACCAGGAATCAGTGGATAAGTTAGTTTAATAATTTATTTCTCATCACAATGTTCACAATTATGAAAATAAACGATAGTACGCCCATAACTGGTCGTTACCTGAGTAATTTAGTACACCCTACTTTTGCAACCAAACTGATACTCTATATATCAGTCATTATGCATCAACCACAGCTACTTTCTTGATTATTGATGTAATTGTTGTATAATAAACTTTTCAGTTAACTTTACCTTCACGATATGGCGATATGACCTATGTTAAGATTTATTTACAATTATTAGAATGGACTCCTTAAGAAAAATTCTACGTTCGCCACTGATAAATCCGCTCATCAATTGGCTTAATTAATTACATTTCATAACAATGAATAAACAAAATTCGTTGATACCCAGATAGATACAAACAGACAAAACAACTTGAATATGAAAATTATCTGATGTAACCAATACTTTCTTTTGAAACACTCTTTGGTTGCTCGTTTTGCATTTTCGAAATGACTTATTTACAGTTATGCATCATCGCGTGGTTCAAATACGTGAAGTCCTCACTGCTAAACTTCTTTCAGCTGTAGCAGTGTAGGTCGGAAGTGCCCCTTTTTTTTCTTTGCATATTCTCTTCCGCTGCAAAATTCTAATATCAGTTTCGTCCCTTAATTGCGTAAAAATCTACTACTATATTCCAACTTGAAAAATATAAACTAGATCAAGATGAGATAAATATAAAGAGAGTATGATGTTTTTGTATGCTTCCTATTTGAAAATAATGCTATTAAATCACTCTATGTGTTTGTACCAACTATTAAATAATATTACTGAATATTATTGGACCTAAATGAGTTTGCCTGCAAACATTCTAATGGCTTTCTACAATTATAAGTAAGTACGAGGTCACTGATTACGATTCTGATTTTTTTTAAATTATCAAATAAAATGACGCCTCCAAAATCGCCAAGAACCAAACTCATGCAATATTCAATAAATTAAGGAAAACTTTTGAACTAGAAGAAATAACGACGTTAAATGAGTTTTAAATACTGCAACAGGTATTTATAGTAACTTCTTTGTTTAAATAGATTTAGAATATAACGAAACGTGGAAATTTTTAATTTGAGCGAAAAAGATTTCCGTCTGTACTTACTTCTGTGTGCACGATTACTCTAAAACAGTTTAATAGATTGACTTGTTTGATATACGTATGGCCTCTATAACGAGATCTGGAACTAGATTATATTTTAAATTTATTCCATTTAAGAATTGGAGAATAAATAGGAGTAAATAAGTAGATAAAGTTCAAAAACTTGAGATTTGACGTGTACAGGGTGTTTGGCGGATGGCTTACCAAACGGGAAGTGTGGATAGGTGAGGCTATTTGGAACGCATTTAGCCTCAATTACCTCTATACAAAGTCTCATGGTTTTCGAGATATTATGGAAAATTTATAATTGTGTATCTAATAATATGTTAGGTATGTGCATATTAAAAAAATCGGTAAAGGTGTTTATACAGAACTTCCCTCTTTATTTATATAGGGCGGTCACTCTAAAAAATTATTAATTAAGAAATGATATATAAGAATTATAATCGCAATGTAGTTAGCCCTATTATTACAGAGAGCACCTGAACTTTTGACGGTCCACCCTGTATATTTTCCAGTGAAAGTTTAACCATTTCATCGCTGACAGTAGCGTCAACTACCTACCAAATTTGACTGCTCTCCGTCAAACAGTTTTGTAGTTAATGCACCAACAGACAGACAAACAAATAGACAGACAGACAGACAGACTTGAAAACCTATATTTTCGTAATCTACGTGATCTGAAACGTCATAATCCGAAAAAATCTCGGAGGGTAATTTTTCCTCGAATGCAATACTTCCCTTCGGTATGCGAGGGAAGTAAAAATTCAGAAAGAAAAATTTGAAAATTTTGTGAAACAAAAATTTTTCTAAAATTTTTTTACCATAGAAATATATGATGGAAATTGTTTTTTTTTGCTCAAATTTTGCTTAAATTTCCATGTTTCCTCACATTCTAAACCTATTTCAGGAAAAACAATTTTTCAAAACTTTTTTCAGTGGAAACCTGTTTTGCACACATTTAACATTTCCACGTTTCATGACATTGTAAATCCAAAAAAAAATTCAAAAAGGAAAATTTGAACATTTTGTAAAAAAAATTCTAAAATTGCCGGACGTCAACCTGTGATTTCTGAGTTCATGTTGGGTCTATATAACCTAACTTACCTTAGTCCAAAAATGCATCCCTGAGAAAGTACATTCTGTTAAAATGAGACAAAAAAAATCCAATAGTTTCCGTTATATTGAAGATAAAATTTTCAAATTTTGATTGATGTTGTACCTCTATAAGCACATTATGTAAACTTGGTAACAACCAAATATCTTTTGTTTCTCAATTCTTTTTCATAATTATTCATATTTGACCGGCTGTAATTTTTTACTCACCCTGTAAAACTACGGAATACTTGAACATTTTTACAGAGCATTGAAAGGGCTGCAAGAAAGGTCCCTCTTAAAATTGTTTGTAATATCAATCAAAATACAATAAATTATCGTGTTTTCATCTATTTGTATTTAAAATTTATTTACAATTCTAGAACAAGATGATGTAATAACAGAAAAGTAGTTTATTTAAAAAAAACACATTAATAAAAAATGCTCCACATGATGTCCACCTGTTTCAGTAAACAAATTAATACTTTTAAAATTTTGTGTAATATCAACCAAAAATCAAGAATTGCCGCTTTTTCTCTGTAGGTCATAGGTGCTTGTAAAACAGAAAACCTGTCGCGTTTGAGAAACAAAACATATTTGATTGTTATCAGGTTTACATAGAGTACTTATAGAGATACTTACAGTTCCCATCAAAATTCAAAAACTTTATCTTCGATATTACTGAAATTATTGGAAAAAAAAATCTGTCTGACGCTAAGAGGATGTACTTCCTCAGGGATGTATTTCTGGACTAAGTTGGGTTATATGAACTCAGGAATCACAGGTTCTCGCCCGGGAACACAATTCTGAGACACCCTGAATGTGTGTACAGGGTGTTTTGTGAGTGACTGGCCATACGCTAGTGAGGGGTACAGAACCCCAAGACGATTTAAGAATGACCTTTATTAGATCTCTAATGCATCCCATTTCTGATATACAGCGTGTTTTCTATTTTTTGCCAAAATTTAAATCAGCCTTATTTTTTTAATGGCTGTAGCAAATTGTACCAAATTTAATAGATATGTTTTACTAATAGAGGTCTACGTAATTCAGTATCGAAAGCAAAAAAAAAATCAGGGCCTCAGCCAATTTTTTAAATTTTGGGTCTTACCTAAAAACATCATCCTGTATATGAATTTTGGCAATGTACAATGCAGATGTTGAAAATAGTCTAATAATGTGCCTGAACCATGCAGTTAGTTTTTTTGGCACACTTTTAACGCCTCGAGAATTAAAAATTGAGTTTCACAATAAATCCATTTAAAAAATATTTGGGTGACTATCGGTCACAAAAACATCAGTAACTGCATGGACGACATCAATTTTGTGGGGAAAGATTTAATTTTACTGTCTGTTTGTTAGAATTTGCTACAACGATAAAAAATTGTAAAAATGTGTAAATGTCAACAAAAGTAAAAAAAAAATGTAAAAATGGGAACAAACAAAATTTTTATTTATTAGAACAAATACAAAAGAATAAAAAATACATGGAAGTGAAATAACTGAGACAATGAAGCTCCTAAATAGTTAGTACAATTATTCAAAAAGAATTTGATCCAATACAATTACACGAAACTAAAATAACACACCCAAAATGTAGCGAAAAAAAATAATTAAAAAAAAAAAAGTTCTAAAAATTTTCAAAATGTCTGCCTCCTACTTCAACATAATATTACAATAATTCAATTGAACCATTTAGTCAGTTTTTACACATATTTAATGATTCGAGAATTAACAACCATATAAATCCATTTCAAAAATCTCGTGGGCCTTGATAAACATTTTCCACAGTCAAAGTATCTGTCAAAAACTTTGTTCTTGTTTGTTTGAAGCAGCACTTAAACTACTTTTTAAACTTAAAATGTCTTATTCTAATGAAGAGTACGTTGACATTAATTACATTTATGGTTTTTGTAATGGGAACTCCAGGGCCACCGTTAGAGAATATCGTCGACGGTCTTTCAATCGGCGAATTCCCAATAAATCAACATTTTCTTCTGTTTCCACATGCAAAACAACACGGGAAATTTCCTTCAGCTCCTGCGACGTGATGTAAATGAAGAAAATGAAATTCTGGTGATAGTGTACCAAAATCCTTCAATTAGTACACGAAGAGTAGGTGCAGCTTTAGGATTTCCTCATGTAAGAGTTTGGAAAACTAAAAAATAGCAATTTGTATCCTTTCCAATTACAAATTGCTCAAAGACTTGAAGAAAGAGATGACATTTCCCGAAGAGCGTTTTGTCGTTGGGTGTTGAATCATAGAGGAACAATTTCAAGAGTTTTATTTACTGACGAGTCTCAGTTTACCAGAGACAGTAAAAATATCCACTTATGGGCAGAAGAAAATCCTCACGGCTTATCTCAAAATAATTCCCACCACAAATTTTCTATAAATGTTTGGTGTGGACTATTAGATAATAATTTAATTGGACCCCATTTCTTCGAGGCTACTTTGAATGGTGAAATGTGTTTAAGTGTTTTGCGAGATACATTACCAGAACTATTACAAGGTATAAATATTAGAGTACTTCATTACCAACACGATGGTGCAGGTCCTCACTATTTACGAGAGCTGAGGCAACATTTAGATGACCATTACCCCAATAGGTGGATTGGTCGCAATGGTCCAGTTTCCTGGCCTGCAAAGTCCCCAGACCTGACTCCAGTAGATTATTTCCTATAGGGCCATTTAAAGCAACAAATGTATGCTACCGAAGTTACCACTAGACAGGAATTAAGAGAACGCTTAGAACGGGAATGCACTGAAATATAAAATAACCCTCAGGTGATTAGAAATGCTATAAATAATTTACAGTTACGCGCAAAAAAGTGTATTGAGGTTGGAGGCAGACATTTTGAAAATATGCTGTTGTCATTTTATTTTAATTATTTTTTGTTCGTTACATTTTAGGCGTGCTATTTTAATTTCGTGAAATTGTATTGGATCAAATTCTTTTTAATTAATTGTATTAACTATTTAGGAACTCTATTGTCTCAGTTATTTCACTTCCATATAATTTTTACTCTTTTGTATTTGTTCTAATAAATAAAAATTTTGTTTGTTCACATTTTTACATATTCAATTTTTTTTTTTTTTACTTTTGTTGACATTTACATATTTCCACATTTTTTAATCGTTGTAGCAAATTCTAACAAACAGATAGTAAAATGAAATCTTTCCCCACACAATTAATGACGTCCATGTAGTTACTGATGATTTTGATGTTTTTGTGACCGAAAGTCACCTAAATATTTTTTAAATTGATTTATTATGGAACTCAGCTGTTAATTCTCGAGACGTTAAAAGTGTGCCAAAAAAACTAACTACATGGTTCAGGCACACTATTAGACTATTTTGAAAATCTGTATTGTACATTGCCAAAATCCATATACAGGATGATGTTTTTAGGTAAGATCCAAAATTTAAAAAAATTGGCTCAGGCACTTACTTTTTTTTGTTTTCGGTAATAAATTATGTAGACCTTTATTAGTGAAACATATCTATTAAATTTGGTACAATTTGCTACAGCCATTAAAAAAATACGGCCGATCTAAATTTTGGCAAAAAATAGAAAACACGTTGTATATCAGAAACGAGAGGCATTAGAAATCTCATAAAGGTCATTCTTAAATCGTCTTAGGGTTCTGTACCCCTCACTAGCGTATGGCCAGTCACTCACGAAACACCCTGTATACCGGGTGAGTCACGAATTGCGCTCGCCCCGATATTTCCTAAAATATTTGGAATAGAAAATTTAAATTTGGAGGCCTTATTGCACGACTAAAATGCCATCTTTTCAATAAAAAATCAAGTTTGGTGCACATCCGGTTTGACCGGAAATGCCCACAACTTTCGATTTTTAAATGGAACACCGTATATATTTTTACATTTTTGGAATCTAGAGGAAATTTTGAATATGATACATCCATTTTGGTCACTTTTTGACAAACATTAAAAATTTTATTAAAAAAGCTATTTCTGAATCCAGAGTGCTGTGGTGCCCAAAATATATTTTAGTTTGTGTGCTAAGTTACTATAAAAATAAAAAGAGCAATATGATTGCATTACTTAATTCTCTAGAGGCGTTTAAAATTTTTAAATGTGATTTTTACCCACTAACTCGGTTTTTTTTAATGGGAATTTAATCGTTCACCAACATTTTTAAATACCTCATTTTCATACGAATCTAATGATACCAAAATTTTGAAAATCCGCTCAGAAATATTCGAGATTTCAGCCAAAATACAATGCAACCAAGCTTTTAGAAATATGCGGCTAATAGATAATAGATTAGTGGACTTTGGAAACTAAAATGGCACATTTCTGTGTAAATCTGGTAACCTAATAACATTGGAAAAATCATAGTAGCCATTGAATGTAATTGCATTTTAGTCGTGTAATAAGGCCTTCAAATTTCAATTTTCTATTCCAAATATTTTAGGAAATATCGGGGCGAGCGCAATTCGTGACTCACCTGGTATATATGTTCAAATCTAGTGATCGAATTTTTGACCACTTCCCGATATCCAATCAAGCTGAAATTTTGCACACAGCTTTGGTTTTGAAGCCAATACAATACAGTATATTCAATATTACGGTAGATCCAATATGGCGGGCACCACAATATAGCTGATTACCTTTATCTTGACAACCCCCTCGACATGGGTATCAAATGAAAGGGTACATAAAGTAGAATACAATAAGCTGTGTGACGTTATTCTAAATCAAATATGGCGACCGGCAGAAAATGGCGGATCACCTATTTTTTTACAACCCCCTCGACGTGGGTATCAAATGGAAGGGTATGACAGGTAGAATACAATAGGCTACGTAACGTCATTCTAATCCAATATGGCGGCCGGCACAAAATAGCGGCCGGCACAAAATGGCGGATTACCTATTTCTTTACAACTCCCTTGATATAGGTATTAAATGAAAGAGTTTGACAGGACTAAACAAACTGATGGCGTTTGAATAAAAAAAATGAGAGACGAGAAGCTAAAAAGTAAAAAATAAATTAATTAAAAAACATTTATAAAAACAATGGTTTTCTTTTAAAGCTGAATTGCACTAAAAAGTAGAAAATAATTTTTATTCGGTGATTAAATTACAAAATGATGAAAAAGAAAACCATTGGACACATCAGCATTACTTTATGAGTGTCCAATCTTTTTCATCACTTTGTAATTTAATCACTGAATAAAAATTATTTTCTACTTTCTCTACTAGTGCAATTCAGTTTTAAAAGAAAACCATTGTTTTTAAAACTGTTTCTTAATTTATTTATTACTCTCTATTTTCAAATAATTCAAATCTACTTATAGCGGTGTCAATAGAGATTTTCACTTCGGAAAAATTCCGGGAAGCGGTAACTTTTGAGAATACATCTCTTAACATGTCATGAACAACATACCAAAAGTTACCATAGTCCTTGGGCATAATTTGTTATTAAACAAACTAGTTGCAAAATACCAATTTCTGTCAAATATCTCTTAAAATAATGTTTTTCTGAAAAAAGCTAATTTGAAAGAGCAGGAAATTTTACATCAAAAATATATATGAAGTTTTTTGTACCGTCAAAAATGCAAACTCCAGATTTTTTTGTTTAACGCACGAAAATAGAACGCAGCGACACGTAAATGCGGCTCGTGCGGCCTCGGGCACGCTAAACTAAATTTGCTATAACTTTTGAACTAATTAAGGAAATTGAGCTCAACAAATCTTAAATGAAAAAAGAAATGCGTGTCTATTGGATTATTATATTTTCAAGAAATTGAATGAATGTAGGAATAGTACATATACGAAGTCGGAACATAATGAGATTTGCAATGAAATCGGTGAAAGCTCTACCGTTTGTACAATTTTTAAGATAGAATCCTGGAACTTTCACATCTTACCCTTGAAGTAATGTATAAAAAGATCTGATGAGTGAAAAAATACTAAATACATTTTTTTATAAAAGTTAGTAACGTTTATTTTACCCTTAATTTCACGAATTTTAGAGCAATTTTCTTTTTTATTTTTGAGGTAAATCCCCTCGAAACATTTTAAAGTACACATTTCAAGCTTTAAAAATCGCAGCTACAGAAATCTAATAAAGTAATTTAAAACAAAGTAATATGTGGTTAAAGTTAGTTATACATATCAAATTTTATCACTTTCTCAAAATCTTGAAATTTTGGAAGTGTACATCTTCAAAAACAAATTTTTGACATTATTTTCACTCATCGGATCTTTTTATACATTACTTCAAAAGTAATATGTGAAAGTTCCAGGTTTTTATCTTAAGAATTTTAGAAATGGTAAAGCTTTTACCGATTTCATCGAAAATATCTTTATGTTCCGACTTCATATAATATGTAATATTCCTACAGACATTCATTTTTTTATTTGACAATATCCAATAGCCACACATTTCTTTTTTCATTCAAGCTTTATCGAACTAAATATTATTAATTAGTTCAAAAGTTACAACAAATTTATTGGAGCGTGCCCGAGATCGCGCGCGCTTGGCGCGCCGTACTTACGTGTCGCCGCGTTACATTTTCGTGCGTTACACCAAAATATCTTGAGCCCACATTTCCGATCGTACAGAAAAACTTCATATGCATTTTTTATGTGAAATTTTCCGTAATTTCGAATGGCACAATTAGTTATTTTGAGAAAGAATTATTATTAAAGATAATTAATAAAAACTGGTATTTTGCAACGAATGTATTTAATAACAAATTACGCCCAAAAACTATTGTTGGTAACTTTTGGTATGTTGCTCCTGACATGTTTAGAGATATATTCTCAAAAGTTACCACTTCCCGGAATTATTCCGAAATATTGCATATTTTCAGCCGTTATTGACTACACTATTAACTCTCATATGGGTTTAACTAGTGTTTATTGCCTGAAATACGCTCAGTTCAAAATAAAT
The DNA here is from genome assembly GCA_963583905.1 of Stenurella melanura. Lineage (NCBI taxonomy): Eukaryota > Metazoa > Arthropoda > Insecta > Coleoptera > Cerambycidae > Stenurella > Stenurella melanura. The sequence goes on from OY757310.1 coordinate 90,275,775, forward strand.
ATTATACCTAACGTCTTGAGTGATTTTTTTTTGTATCTAGACACGAAGTGTATATTGTGTGTTAAAATTAAAAATAGACTATTTTGGGGGGGAAATGCTCTGACTTTTGTCTAACTTTGCAGAGCTGTAATTTCATCTAAAACGTCTGATCAACAGACACCTAGAAGCAAATTCAAGATAATTCTATGAGCTTCATAAGATTTGATTACCTACCTACTCAAAATTTGTATTTTTCAAAGAATTTGCAAAGTATTAAGATTTTTGCAGAATCATCCAAGTTTTTCTGAAAATAGTCATTTTTCAATCACGTGCAGAAAAACTAACCTGTGAAAATTAAAATGCCCTCGTGATCATATAGATGTAAAGGAACTACATTAAGTTTTCTTGTATACCTTAATTTTCTTTTGGAAATAATTATCAAACTTTGTATTTTTAAATTCTAGCCAAGTTCAAGTGGCTATAGAAGACGCTTTATTAAGACAGGTGATGATAGATGACTGCGGCTAGTCCCATCTGTGTGACAACTGAATATGCTCTATTTCACAATAGTGGTTTGTAGTATTTTGTTTGTTTAAAGATGATTGTTTATAACAAATTCTGATAAAAGCAAGTCTTATTCCAAAGAAATATATTTTTTTAGATTATGAATTACTTTGAAGAAAAACAATATAATTACAATTTGATTTATGTTTTAAAAGCAATAAAAAATTTAATTTTTTAAAGGAATAAATTTGAAATATTTTCTTTCAACTTTACAATAAACTTTTTTTCCCTCAGTAAACTCAAAAGTTTATTACAAAAAGCGTGCGCTGAAATTTTACTTATAGAAATCACTAACCTAAAGAAATCACATCTCAGTCAATGTTTGACCAAATTGTACAGCGATGTACATTGTACAATGTTGTAAAGGAAATATTTTTGGGCATCGACTTGAAATACCTACAGAACACCAAACCAGAACTAACATGTTATATTTTGTATTTCGAGCTATAACAGTTTTGAAGATAATCCGCAGTAACAAACAGATGAATGGACAGACAATCGAGTCATTCTATAAAGGTTCCGTTTTTCAGTTTTATATACGAAACTCTAAACATGGATTGGCGATTACCTAGAAGTATAGGTTTGAATGTCCTCCGGAGACTTTGTTTAAAATTCACCATATTTTTCAAACAAATCTGGGAATATCTTCAGAAAATAATACATTCAGGAATCAGACACTTTATGTAGCATTTTTTTAACATCAGGAGAGAGATATATGTATCTTTGATACTTTGTACAAATATCTAGTAACTTGTATCTTAAAGAATATTTAAGGCATTTTTAAAGTGAGTCAGATACTTTCGTAGCATCTCGTTACTTTTAAGTAATTAGTTATTAATTTTTGTTTTTAATTTAAGTGTATATAGAAAATTGAATGATGTACGTATTTGGCAGATCAGAATTATTTTATTTATTACGCTATAAAGACAAGAAAAACCATTTCTGCCAGCGTGGTATCACTAATATGTTAAATGCTAACTGTTCAAACTTGTAAAAAAAGTACTTAATTATATGCTCATGTCTGCCTCAGAACCCAATGATCCAATTAAACATAGAACTAAGCAAATAGCTAACGCAGACATCCACAGCATATTTTATTCAGATTGAAAGGCATTTATAATGTTTTTAGAAATAAAATTGCATTAAACTAATTTGCATTTGTATTAATATGCATAAATTTTAATTATTTTTCTAAATGTTTATTATTTAAGAAGATATCATTATAGTATTTTGAATACCCTTCTCCCCATAATCATATTATAACAAACCGAAATTACATGCTTATAATTAATAATTCTTATCATTATTTATCCTTTTTAAAACTGGTTTTAAATATTTTCCGATGATGCTAACGTGGTCAGCGAATAACGAGTCGAGTATTGATATTCGAATATTATTTATGTCGAAATTACGTTTTCAGAGACATTATATTCTCATTTTATTATTTAGCAAACATTAATAATGAAGCTGCCGATATGAGCACAACTTTTTTTCCAATTTTGAAATGTTTTGTTATGAAGAATCACCCAAGTGTTTGTTACGGGTTTCCCAATTCACATACACTCAAAATACATTACTTACTCTTACAGGCAGTGAACAGATCATTTACCCTTTTAGACACCAGCTCTCTAGCTACTATTTTAAGTTTTATATTTACATTAATTGTTTCAGTTCTACTTTTTAACCTACTTTAAAATTAATTTTAAATGAGGAGGTTTTCAATTCAATCTGTATGTATGTTTCTTCTTTCATGTGTTCGACGATCTGGGAATGATTTAAGCAATTTCTACGAAATGTTTTGCCAACTGTAAGAGTATGACTCGGTGGTGGTCTCATATTTTTTTCATCAAGCTATGTCTAGTATAAGGTGAGCAAAAATTGGAAAAATGTATGAATATGATTAAGAAGTAATATGAAATATTGTAATTATGGTGGAGGTGCAGGTTAGAAAAATTACCTTACATTAGATAACATTCGAAGTTATGGCGGAGGACCAATCGTAGGCAAATCGTCACGTACATTCGGAATTAAATATTCAAAATAAGTCTGCAATAATTGAGTAACTTTTGTAGATTTACTAACAATTAGGTTACCAGAAATGTTGAAAAAAACTGAGCAGCCCTTAAGAAAGCAGTCACTAAGAATTATGAAATAAACTTTCATCATCTTTCGGTGAATTGTACCTTATTACCTAATATCGATTTTAAAGTCGTTGTAAAAATGAACAACCAAAGTCGAACAAATTTTACTGGATCTCAAAATCGATTTTAGGTAGTAAGGCTCGATTAACCGAACAATAGTGAAATTTTATTTCATAATTTTTAGTGACCCTTTCTTTAAAGGCGGTTCGGATTTTTTCATTTTTTACTTCCCTCGTATACCGAAGGGAAGTATTGTATTCGAGAAAAAATCACCCTCCGAGATTTTCTCGGATTCTGACGTTTCAGATCACGTAGATTACGAAAATATATTTTTTTCAATTCAGTCAGTCTGTCTGTCTGCCTGCCTGCCTGTCTGTCTATCTGTCTGTCTGTCTGTCTGTCTGTCTGTCTGTTGGTGCATTAACTAAAAACCTACTTGACGGAGAGCAGTCAAATTTAGTAGGTAGTTGACCCTACTGTCAGCGAAGAAATTGTTAAACTTTCACTGGAAAATATACAGGGTGGACCGTCTAAACGGAATAAATAGTGGAAAACATTTTTTTTGCTCAAATTTAAAATTTCCACGTTTCATGACACGCTAAACCTATTTCAGAAAATCACCAACATTTACCACTATATGAGATGAAAAAATGTTTTTTCTTTCTTCAAATTTAACATTTCCACGTTTCATAGCGTTCTAAATTTATTAAAGAAAAAAAAAATTACCATTTTTGAAAAAATTTTACTACTAAAATAGATGAACATTTTTTTTCTTTGTTCAGATTTAAAATTTCCACGTTTCCATGGCATTCTAAAACTATTCAAACAAATTTAAAAATGTTTTTGAAATTTTTTTTTTTAATTTTAAAACCATTTATAATCTATTGACCACTACTATAGAATAGACGAAACATTTTTTTTGCTCAAATTTAAAATTTCCACGTTTCATGACATTCCAAAGCTAATTCGTAAAAAAAAATTTCAACGTTTTTTTACCATTTTGGAAAAAAATTTAACATGACTAGATGGAATAATTTTTTTTTGCTCATATTTAAAATTTTCACGTTTCATGACATTCTAAACCTACTTCAGAAAATAAAAATTTAAAAAAAATTTTACCAGCATTTTTGAAAAATTTCAAAAAAAATAAAACATTTTAACCACCACTGTACTTCCATCTCCATTAGGGGAATGTGGAATTGAAAATGTGACAAATGGCAATAATATTTGGCATATGCATCTATTATACTTTTACTGAAAAATATACAGGGTGGTCATCCCAAGAAATAATTCCGTCATGATGGACAATTATAAAGGCATTTGCGCAAGCCTTCCATATTTGGCACCTGTTATTTAGTATTGAACTTTTGCTATTGGATGCGTACTCTGCATATTTTTTTTACCAAAAGTTATCAGGTTTTATTTGTATTAATAGCAATAACTATATTCCGATTATTATTCTCAATGTCATTTCATAATTAATAATGTTTTAGAGTGACCGCCGTGCACAAATAACGAGGGAAGTTCTGTGTAAATACCTTTACCGATTTTTTTTTTTTTTTGGGGGTTTCCTGCTACATGTGACTTCCAAATATTTAAATTTTATATTTTTATTCCTAATCGTGCCATTTGTCAAAAAAAAAATATCATCTAAATGGTCCCTTGTTCACTGTATGGTGGAACGACCTGACATTTTTGCTATGGAAACGTACGAGGTGCCAAAACTTGTCCCTTAAGATAAGACTTACGTAAAAGAAAATTTAGGCAAAAATATGAATGACTTCATGTTGCACATATGATGTCACACTTTAAAACAACCATTGTGAAGCATGAAGACATTAAATTAAAAAGAAGAACATATCAAAAACTCATAATTTTATCGGTTTTTAAGTACGAAAATGTACGAAATTGTTTCTGATCATTTGTTTAAATGTAGTAATATCTACATTATTATTTATGGCTTATCAAAAACTTAGCTTAAATATGTCATTTTTGGAAAATGGGTTTTTTAACAGATGAAGAGGGTTTCATTATTTCCTCTGCGCTTATGGACTGACGTGAATGTAATTTAACTGTTTGGGTGAATAGTGTGATATTTTCATTCTCAGAATTATTTGTCAGTATTATGTTGTCTTTTCGCTAGTTGCACATTTTATTTTGCTATTGCATTTTATTGTATTGATAGATCCTATCATCTGAAAAATGGATTTTTGTCCAACTTGAAAACATTTTATTGACAATGCTTTGCAATGATAGCCCTGCAATTTGAACATTGGTGTGTGGACGGATCTTAAAAACAAGGATCAACCAAGACGGATGAGATAAGATCCTTTGTTATTCCCGACCTGAAATTTGAAGCCTCCGATTATATTAACCTTATTGTATGGGAAACAGTTGAGGTAACTGGGCCCCCGCTAACATTTCAACTAAGAGACATCAATGCTATCTCTGCTATCCATATCACACATAAATGGTTGAACGAATAGTAAAATTAGTTACTGAAGCAGTGTGAAGCTACAGTGTGTGGAGAGGACTCTAGAGACGGTTTCATTCGCCCAACTCTTAAATCTCGAGGATGCGAACAGTTTTGGATTAAATCCGTGTGGTGAAAAGCTTTAGTCTAAACAAAAGAATGTTCAGAATCCTGTTTCTTCGCAGTTTTTCTTAAATATCTCTGGTTGTATAACCCGTATCGCAAAAAAGAAAGAAACACAAATTGTTCAAAATGAAATTGCGAAGAGAATTAGATTTAGCCGAAGCTTTTTGGTCAATATGCCAAAATATAAAGTTATTTTAGGGAGGCCATTTTGCAACAATTGATGATAACTTGTGAAAAACCGCTGCCTAAGGAATCACTACTTCCACACCCAGATTTTTCATCCAAGTCACTTTAATGGAAACAGACTAGACTTGCACTCTAGTATGTGGAAATTGTTGGTCATAGAATTTTAATAATATTTGGAGCAGATGTCATAGAAAACTTTTAAGGCGTTAATTTCTACCATATACGTTAAAAATTAAATTTTTAGTTTACCCTTCTTATTTTCCCCTATTCAGAAATTACCACGTCTCACTCCTTCAATGGAATCATCTCAATCAGATGTCATTACAATACATACGTGTAGCAACTTTCAAGTAAATGTCTCAATTTTGTGTTATCAAACCCATTAATAATGGAGCGGAGATGGTGGTGTTTGTAAAATATTAGAAAGAAATCTGAGGCCTTGGTGTCTAGTATATACACCAAATCCCACATTTCTGTACTCTTACCAGCTTGATTTACTTATTTTCACCTAACTACTCCTATTTAACTCTCAACCCTTCAACGGAATCACCTCAAAATATAATCTTGTTCCAGATGTCGTGTCCCAAATTTCAAGTGAATATCTCAATTTCATTTTATCAGCTCCTTTAATATTAGATTAATGATGGTGGGGGGTTGAAAAATATTACTAAAAAGTCTGAGGCCTTGGCTTCTAGGACGGAATTTCAAGTTTCTGTACTCTTAGCAGATTTTTCCCTATTTACCAATTACCCCCACTTTTTCAACGCAATCATGTCAAAATATAATCTAAGATATCGTTATACGTGTAACAAATTTCAAGCGAAAATCTAAATTTAATTTTATCAACTCTTTTAATAAGAGAGTGGGGGTAGTGGGGGGGGGTGGTGGTAAATGTTAAAAAAAAAACCTGGGGCCATAACTTCTAGTATATACACCAAATCCCAAATTTCTATACTCTTACCAGCTTGCTTTACTTATTTCCCCATATTTACCCCTATTCAACCCCCAATCCTTCAACGGAATTATCTCAAAATATAATCTAGTTCCAGATGTCGTTATAACACATACGTGTACCAAATTTCAAGTGAATATTTCAATTTTATTTTATCAATCCCTTTAATAATGGAGTAGTTGTGGTGGGGGGTTGAAAAATATTACGAAAAAATCTGAGGCCTTGGCTTCTAGTACATGCACCCAATTTCAAGTTTCTATACTCATACCAGCTTGCTTGACTAATTTTCCCCTATTTAACCCTATTTAACTCCCAACCCTTCAACGGAAGCTTCTCAAAATATAATCTAGTTCCCGATGTCGTTCTAATACATACGTGTACCAAATTTCAAGTGAATATTTCAATTTTATTTTATCAATCCCTTCAATAATGGAGTAGGGGTGGTGGGGGTTGAAAGATATTATAAATAATCTGACACCTTGGCTTCTAGTATATACACCGAATTTCAAGTTTCTGTACTCTTACCAGCTTGCTTTACTTTTTTCCCCTATTTATCCCTATTCAACCCCCAACCCTTCAGCGAAATCATCTCAAAATATAGTCTAGTTCCAGATGTCGTTATAATACATACGTGTACCAATGAATATCTTAATTTTATTCTATCAACCCCTTTAATAACGGAGTAGGGGTGGTGGAGGGTTGAAAAATATTACAAAAAAAATTGGGGGCTTTGGCTCCTAGTATATACACCGCATTTGAAGTTTCTGTACTCTTACCAACTTGCTTTACTTATATTCCTCTATTCACCCCTATTTAACCCCGAACCCTTCAACGGAATCATCTCAAAATATAATCTAGTTCCAGATGTCGTTATAGTACATACGTATACCCAATTTCAAATGAATATCTTAATTTTGTTTTATCAACCCCTTCAATAACGGAGTAGGGGTGGTGGAGGGTTGAAAAATATTATTAAAAAATTTGGGTCTTTGGCTTCTAGTATATACACCGCATTTGAAGTTTCTGTATTAGTACCAGCTTGCTTTACTTATTTTCCCCTCTTAACCCCGATTTAACCCCCAACCCTTCAACGGAATTATCTCAAAATATAATCCAGTTAGAGATGCCGTTATAATACATACATGTACCAAATTTCAAATGAGTATCCCAATTTTATTTTATCAACCCTTTAATAATGGACTAGGGGTAGTGGGGAGTTGAAAAATATTGCAAAAAAATATGAGGCCTTGGCTTGTAGTACATACATCAAATTTCAAGTTTCTGTACTCTTACCAGCTTGCTTTACATATTTCCCCATATTTACCCTTATATACTCCCCAACCCTTCACCGGATATCTTTAAAAAACAATCCAGTTCCAGATATCATTATAATATATACGTGTACAAAATTTCAAGTCAATATCTTAAACCGTTCCGGAGAAAGCGTGCGGAAAAATTTTTTTTCACTCAAATTTAAAATCTCGACGTTTCATAACATTCTAAATCTATTTCAAGAAAAAAAAATTGAAAGTTTTTTTCGATTACTATACTTCCAATCCACTACGTGGAAGTGGAAGTAATAATGCATATATTCTAATTAAACTCTAGAAAAATATAACACTTGTGGTGTTAAACCATCAAGCCAAGTTTCAATAATGTTTCAATGTTTACAACAACTCCTAAAAAACAATTGCAAAGTCGAAAATCAAACCGTCGATTGTTTGTGGGCATCAAGTCGTATTTCAGATTATAGTTGTTTTTATGTCCTTTATGGTAGCATAAACAAAAATATGTTTTAAGTTTTTTAAGGCCCAATTTTATTCAATTCTACTTTCTTTTTTTTAAGAAATGAATTTTACTCACAAATATTTTGCCCAAGAATAAACACCTGACATGACATTTTATTGCGTTATGACCATTTATAAGCAAACTGATAGACATAATGACGAACATTTTTAGGTTTTAAAAATTTTAAAATTTATTTTTGTTTATACCACCACAAAGAACATAAGAACAACTATAATCTGAAATACAAATTTTTGAAGTACGACTTGATGCCCACAAACAATCGACGATTCGATTTTCGATTTTGCAATTGTTTTTTATTAGTTATTGTAAACATTTTAACTTGAAACTTGGCTTGATGGTTTAACTCCACAAGAAGTATACGGTTCTAAAGTTTCGTTAGAATATGTGCATTATTGTTCAAGTTATCATCAATTGTTTCAAAATGGCCTTTCTAAAATGCCTTCATATTTTACGATTTGGTATATTGACCAAAAAATTTCGGATAAATCTAGTTCTCTTCGCAATTTCATTTTGAATAATTTGTGTCTCTTTCTTTTTTGCGATACAGGTTATACAAACAGAGATATTTAAAAAAACTGCGAAGAAACAGAATTCTGAACATTCCTTTGTTTAAACAAAAGCTTTCCGCCGCACGGATTTAATCCAAAAATTTTTACTACACTTCCTGAAACGTTTTCAACAAGTTCCAGCAAAAAAATTGCTATGGAAGACAATTCCTTTCTAGGCAATTCAGACCCTTAGCTTTACTCCTCTATTAGCAACTTTTGGCATTCCAGCCGATCCAAATTTTTTTTTTTTTTAATCCCGTATAACCTCTTTCCACCCTATTGCGCAAGCGCGGGCGTAGCGGTTATTTCGCAGTAATGTACTGGATAATTGTAATATTTTGTAGATTCCTCTGCCATTACTTAGAAGTAAACATATATTATGGCAGTAAGTCCAGAAAAAAGTAGAGGAATCAAGAGAATGCCACAACTACTATCTAGACAACTATTTCAAATCAGAATCAAAACTCATATAAAAACCACTTCCTAAGGAATCACTACTTCCACGTCCAGATTTTCATCCAAGTCACTTTAAAGGAAACGTCTTGACTAGATTGGCACTCTAGTTTGTGAAAATTATTGGTCATAGAATTTTAATAATATTTGGGGCAGATGTCATAGAAATGTTTGACGCGTTGGTTTCCACCATATAAGTTAAAGAAGTTTCTAGTTTACCTTACACATTTTCCCCTTTTCACAACCTACCACCTCCCACCCCTTCAATGGAATCATCTTAATCAGATATCATTACAATATGTACGTGTGTTTTACGTTATCAATCAAAAAAAATATTAAAAAGAAATCTGAAGCCATGGTTTCTAGTATTATACCAAATCCCAAATTTCTGTACACTTACCAGCTTGATTTACTTATTTTCCCATATTAACTACTATTTTACCCACAACCCTTCAACGGAATCATCTCAAAATAGAATCTAGTTCCAGATGTCGTTATAATACATACCTCTACCAAATTTCAAGTGAACATGTCAATTTTACTTTATCAACCCCTAATGGAGTAGTAGTGGTTTTGAAAAATATTGTTAAAAAATCTGAGACTTTGGCTTCTAGGACATACACCGAATTTCAAGTTTCTGTACTCTTACCAGCTTGCTTTACTTATTTTTCCCTATTTACCTCTACTTACCCACCACTCCTTCAACGCAGTCTTGTCAAAATATATTCTAGTTTCAGATATCGTTATAATACATACGTGTACCAAAGTGAAAATTTAAATTTAATTTTATCAACTGTTTCAATAAGGGAGTGGAGGAGGAGTTGAAAAATATTATAAAAAAATCTGAGACCTTGGTTTTTAGTACATACACCGAATTTCAAATTTCTGTACTTTTACCAGCTTGCTTTACGTATTTTCCCATAAATATGGGAAAATACCCCTATTTAACCAGCAACCCTTCAACGAATTATCTCTAAATATAATCTAGTTCCAGACGTCGTTGTGATACATACGTGTACCAAATGTCAAGTATCTCAATGTTATTTTATCAACTCCTTTAATAATATAGAGTAGGAGAGGTGGGGGGTTGAAAAATATTATAAAAAATCTGAGGCCTTGGCTTGTAGTACAAACACCGAATTTCAAGTTTCTGTAGCTATACCAGCTTGCTTTACATATTTTCCCCTATTTAACCCCCAACCCTTCATCAGAATCATCTCAAAATATAATCCAGTTCCAGATGTCGTTATAATACATACGTGTATCAAGTTTCAGATGAATATCTCAATTTTATTTTATCAACTTCTTTAATAACGGAGTAAAGGTGGGGTGTTGAGGGGTTGAAGAATATTATTAAAAAATGTGAGGCTTTCGCTTCTAGAAAGTACAGCGAATTTCAAATTTCTGTACTCTTACCAGTTTGCTTTACTTATTTTCCCATAGTTACACCTATTTAGGAGGTTAAGTCTAATTTATATCGATATCAAAACTAGCTAGTATAGCATCGTACTTAAAAGGTAAACGGTGAACAATGTTAGTGGGTAAATTATATACTAAAAGTTTTGAAGCAACTTACGAATTATAATTTGTGAAGGACTGGTACAAGAAAAGAATATGTGATTCAAATCGCCTAAAGAGGAATTGTCACATGATAGATATGGTACTTTAATGCTTCTTTTAAAAGAATGTAGATTCAATTTGAGTGAAGTAGTGGTTGATGAATATTGTTTAAATTGATATGGGAAGAGTTACTTTGAAAACTAGATTAGTTGTTTAGAAGAATCTTAGATATTTTTCAATATCTAGGAAGTTTAGCAAGTATTTAAAATATTTCACTAAACTATTTTAGACTATTTTTGAAGTATCTGCTAACTAGTACTCTTGACGGAAAGTACATATCCCAGCTCTACTTTCAAACGACTTTTCCCGCGTGCTTGGTAATCACTACAGTATTTTATATATTACATTCTTACACAATGCATTGTACATTATGTAACCAAATTTCTTTAATTTTTTTGTATACCAATACGTTTTTTAAATCTCGTGTTAATTGCCGAAACCCAAATAATAAAAGAAAATATCAAGGGTATTTCTCGCATTTATACTAGGGTGAAAGAGCGGTCGCCCAGTCGGCCATTTATCTAACTGCCCCACTCCATACTACACTTTTAATTAACAGAGCTAAATCGTTTAATGCGTCCCCAGACATTACTTTAATCTGGTGCTAATTATAACATCCCCTCCACAGCGCTCACCCTCGACGAGTAGATATCGCACAACCAACTGCTCTGTTTCTGCTATCTACAGTCATTATGAAAGACTCATGTACGATATAATAGACAGTGGCAATAGTCGCTCTAGACCCGAATTTCACAAAATTACGTTCGTGTAAAAATTATTCAGACTTCAGCAATAACTGCTTTCACGAAAATTTTAACATGAAATATTTTCATTGTTGTATTAACCTATAATTTAATTGTGATACTTTTATGACTATTTGACGTTAAAAACTGCCAAGTACTTTTTATTTTTCAACTAGAGGAAACTTAAACAAATACATTTTTATACCTATTTGAGTAACTCAAATAGGTTTGTTATTACCGGAAAGAACAAAATAAGTAAAACACGTTCTTAATTTTTTATTTAGTTGCTTAATATTTAGTTCATTTAGTGCCTCATTATTACAAGGTTTCTTTCCTGTCAGTTGTCTAAACTCTATGATCCGCCATTTTATTTCGTACGCCATTTTCGATTAGGGATTTTTTGTACTGTGTTCTACTTCTCAAGCCCTTTCATTTGATACCCGTATTGAGGGGATTGAAAAAAAAGCAATCCGCCATTTTGTGGTGGCGACCATCTTGGATTTTGAATTTTTGCATTATGTACTGTATTCTACTAGTTAAGCCCGTTCATTTGACAAGTACCCATATTGAGGGTGTTGAAAAAAAAATGTAATACGTCATTTTGTGGCGGTGGCCATCTTGGATTTACAACGATAATGAATATACATAATGGTATTGTCATCAGAACTAAATGTGTGTACCAAATTTCAGATCAATCGGTCAACAGGAAGAGGGTAAAATTTCCATTACTAGATTTGACCCACACAAGACACAAACAAAGTAAGCTAAATAAAACCGCTTAAAAACATGTTTCATGAGTTTGTGTGTATTGTCACGTATTTCCACCCCTTAAGAAATACCCTTCAAAATCTGTGGGTTCAAAAATCATAACACTAACACTATTTATTTAATAACTTACTGGAAACGTCACAATACATTAATTAACTAAAATGCACTTTTCCTGACTAAAATAACCTTTTACAATGTTTCTTACTTAATATTTTCACTCTACCGTTCACTCTACTGTTCACTTTAATCACCTTGGATTTCCCAACCTCTTCATTTAGGAAACTTTTCTCTCCGCCTGTTTACATTAGCTTATATACTCAAAAACGCCTCTAGAGCCATCTAGAACAATGCTCAGAACCTTCCGCGGCAATCTAGAATAATGTAGAAATCTCTATCCTATTCTATAAGCTTCTAGAAAACGCACTACTACCAACGTCTCAGAGATGGTGTGCATTACAGGCTTTGCTTGATGGTACTGCAGTTTCCTATCACCATTGCTACATAATTTAGGGAATCGCTCTTGAGCTATCAGCACCAACCCCTAGGGGGCGATGTTTGTTTGTTTGCATCTATGTAGAGCAAATTTCTCGACGTATATAAAATAGTGTAGTAGAAAATTTCTTACTGAAACTGATCCTACGTCATACTGGGTGATCACCAGACGCATTACTAAAGTTTTTGATTAAACACATAAAAGTGCGAAAATGTAGATGATGACAAAACTACAACATACCATATAGGCCAGTCATTTAATACACTCTAGTTCGCAAAAAATCCGGTAGTTATGAATTTTTGATATGTTGTTAGGATTCATATCATCCGCATAAAACCAAGTTTGCAGCTTCGAAAGACTTGTGCTCGCTGCGTGGTGGGGGAAAAACCACTACATTTTTGGATTTTTTTTTAGTTTTTCGTAAATAATCCTACGTAAAAAAATAATCTTAGCTTATTTCAATCCGATAAATTTCCTTCATTCAGAGACTAAGTGCAGTTTTGTACGACCAATAGGTTTTGAGATACAGGACTTCAACCACTTTATTTTTATTCTTTCGAGCAAAACATCAACTATATAATCCATATTTCAAATGAAATCACGAGGTATATAAGTAATGCAGTTCTTTATTAAATTAAACATAAGACAAACAGAATTGATGTTTTAGAAATATCGATACATTGTTGTGATCTCTACCAGGCTCCGCCCACACGCGTCATATCGTATGTTGTTCCCACCCAACATTTTGAGTCGACACGTACCGTAGTACGCTGTCACTACCCCTCGGATGAACTATTCCTGCACACGGAAAAATAAAGATGCTAGATATTCTTAAAAAACATCCACAGCTAGTTAATGTAGCTACCATTTTCTTGCAATCTGATGCCACCACTGAAGCTCGGCTCGGTTGGAAATAAGCTTCTTATGGCTATGTATGGAGGAAGAACCTACAACACACTATACGACCTCCGTTAGGAAATTTTTGTCGATCAGCTGCCAACGCCAAGGTCCACCTGGGTCGTCTGCCGACAACTGAAGAGGCTGCTGCTCAACATTCTTATCGCACATACCATCAGGTATAATATTCTACAAATGGTTAATCCGGGTATAATATACATTGTTTATTTATTTATAGGTGCAGATGTGGTTGGGAAGAGAAAAAGAACCTACCGACTTGGGCTCAATTAAAATCCCACAGGGATTGGTACCCGTGACATCCACCAAAGATCCAGCTTCACAAGCCCTAGTTAAACTGCTTTCATGTAAATGCCGCAAAGGGTGCAGTGGAAGAGGGTGCACATGCCAAAATGCAGGCCTTAAATACTCTGCTCTTTGCAAGTTCTGTCGGGGTAAGTCATGTCAAAATGTCCCGATAATTGAGATAGAATAAAAAATATTAAAATGAAAAATAAAAAATATTAAAATGGAAAAAATGGATAATTGAGATAGAGGCGTCCGACAACGAGGGGGGCATCGATAAAGCTGTACCTGATGAGAAACTGATCCTCCATCATACTGGGTGATCACCAGACGCATTACTAAAGTTTTTGATTAAACACCTAAAAGTGCGAAAATGTAGATGATGACAAAACTACAACATACCATATAGGCCAGTCATTTAATACACTCTAGTTCGCAAAAAATCCCTTTGTGACTCCGCTGGGACCATCAGACCCACCAAAACCGGGACCATCCAAACGGTTCAAATTTTAAATTTTTAATAAACAAAAATAAATTAAATTACAATTTTTTTGATTTTGGAAAATAAAATAAATATGCGTATTATGTAAATATAAATTAAGCACTAGAACAACATTGTGCTGTTTCTTTTACTCTCCTTTACAACTCAACAAATCTTCAGGCTTTATTTTGCAACATATCTGATTTAGCCAGTTATTGATATGTTATTTATAAAACATCGTGAGAAATACTCTACATGCTTTGATTTATGCTCAATTTAATAAAGACATTACACTTATAATATTTAGGGATTTTCGGGGGATTAGAAATAGTCTTAAAAATTTATAATCATCAATGGACTCTACCTAATTGTGATCTTGTAGATGTACCTAGCATCGCGCGTCTGATGGGCACGACAAGGATTTTATATTAATTTGGCCGGAGCCGTGTCGCCGCTACGATATCTATCAACTCTACTCACAAGGGGGATTCAAGTTACCCTTCAGACTCCCCAAGATGAAAATAGACAAAATTATACTTACTATGATTGCTACAGTCTGCTCTCTCCGTCGAAATCTGAGCAATGCACTTCTACAGAATATATCTTATAATTAGCACTTTTTCAGAAACACTTCTTAATGGTAAGACCATCGATGGATTCTATGAATATTCAGATAGGTACAACAACATGACGGGATCAAAGGTGACCCGTATAAGTAGTTATCCGATTCACGCCACAGAATCGCACGTCGGTCGCCAATCTTATAATTAGTAGATCAATAAGAAATCGAATTCAAAATATATTTTCATTTATTAAAATAATTCATAAAATATAAAAAATATAAATATTCAACACTTAACTTTACTAATGTATATAAGGCAAACATCACCACTTAGCAAACCGTTACATCCCGTAGGATCGTAACTCATCCCGCGTCGAGAGAATTATGACAATCGACTGTACAAAGAGATTCAGACTCCCAGTCAGTTATGATTGTAAGATGTATGTCGAACTTTTTGAAAATTATTCACTTTTAATATTGCACTGAAATTTTCGAATTGTTTGAAATCCTTGTCAGGATTCTTAAAGAAGCTATCTATATTAGTAGAGGGTCCACGCCTTCGAAAGCCGTCTAAATCGCCAAGTAACCCATTCCAGCAAGGTAAATAATTTTTGAGCTCGGATATCGAAAGAGGGTCCTAATGGGCATCAGAAACGACTTGTTGGACTTTTGTTGACGATTGCACAACTTCTCCACAAGAAAAAAAGATGGCGAAATGTTATTTCAAGAATTCGTGTTTTTAAACGTTTACCTCTCGCTAGAGAGTGAACCACATGCGATATTGATTTAATTTTTTTTATTTATGTACTACTGACATGAGCGCATCTATCTGTACTAATTAAATTTCAAGCTCGCTTACGGTTTTTTTCTAAATAAATTCTAAATCACAGTAACGAAATCTGTGTGTTTGAAATTTCGACGTGCGGGCAACTATATTAAATATTCAATTTTTTTATATACTATATACGGGTAAAATATGGTCTAAAGATCAACAGAGTTTTTGCAAAAAAAATTAGCTCGATATCTTATACAGTTTTTGAGTTAACGACTTTTTAAAATAAACCATAATTAGATTCATGGTATTCCTGTTAGCATGCGGCTGTTTTCTGGCTAAGTGTAATGCATTAAGATAGTAAGCCAATACATTTTTGAAATTGAGCTATTATTTACATTTTTACAATGTTGCAAAAATAAAAGAAACTCATTTGGCAGATGATTTACTCGATCTATTAATTATGAAGTTGTTGTATAGAGATATTATTTATTAAGTATATCATTATTGTGGTACAAATGATATAGCATTTTACAAATATGAAAATATGAAATCCTACACAAAACTTGTAATATATACATAAGTAATAATAATAATAATAATAAAAATAATAATGCATAATAAGTATACACAGCTCAGTAAGCATTGACAAACCACTACATAGGCATTACTATTAAGAAGCACTGTCTGCTATAGACTGCTCTGTATTATTTCTGCCCTTAAAACAATTGTTAGGAAAGGCTGCACATGCAACAGAACACCAAGTGGACGCACATTTTTAATCACAGTTTACTTTACAATTCCACTATTTGTTTTCTTTAGAACCAGTTGTGACTTTTTGTCATCATTTGTGATTTTATTTGGTTATTCTCTATCAGATATCCAAATTTTCTGGGAAAGGGTAAATTGGGAAGGAGATCGGAAAATCACTTGGACACTAAAATTTTATGTGCTTTGTTAACTGCTTCTCAAGTCGAGAAAATTTGTTATAAATCAGGATTTTGTGTTAGGTAAGGGTCTAAACCACTTTTTGTGGATAATTTTTACAATTAAAAGTATTTCGCAGTGAGCAGAGTTTTAACCTACTTCGCTAGGTTGTTCAGTTGCTAGCTAAGCTAAGTACACTAAACCACTGGACTACCGTCCCCTGTAATGCTCGTTTTAAATACAGTAAGGAAGTGTCTTGTGTAGGACCCGGACGTAGCTAACGTAAGTCTAATAACCTTAAGGAAAAATAAATACTGCCTTAGCAAATCTAAATATTTAAATTCACTACAGATGGCCGTAGTGAATTTAAATCCTTAATCCGTAAGTCCTATGTGAATCTGTATGGATAGATTCACATAGGATTTACGAGCATCTTAAATTACACGATCATCAATTGCATCGCAGTTATTTCCGAAATTAATCAAAATATATAGTTGGCGTGTTCATTTTAATAACTGCTCATTTATCCTCTTCGGAAAAGATAACTGACTGGTCACACAATACACCGACTGCCAATAACGTTTTTACAATATTTTCTTCTTCATATTTTTCACTTTTTCGTGAGTATCCTAAGATACCCTTTGTTGTCATGTACCCACACAATTTTTGTAGGTTTTTTATTTTGCAAAAATTAAACATACCTTGCGCAAATATTATTGTGTTCCCTTCTTCATGATTGCAAGTTCACATTATTGGGCAACGTAGGTATGTCATTATTTACACCAATATTCTAAAATGTATTTTAGATTATTCGCTTTATATTTGTTAATATTTATAAAGCAATTCCAGTTTAGAATAAGAATTGTGTCTGTTATGGCGAATTCATATAATTCTGATGGGTTTTTAAGTGATACCATACATTTTCTTAAATATAAAATTTCGGAAAATTTTTATTTTTTAATCTCAAATTTGTATAATTTATTGACGATTTCATACTGTATTTGCACCTTCCGATATATACAGTCCTTCTAAGCCAAAATGACGTAACTGAAAATTTTCTAAACAAATTGGACGTACTTCAAAGTTTCCTTTTCTCAGTAATCATTAAACCATTATTTCTGCATCTATATTTTAACAGACTCTATTTTAAAATCACATAGTTGTAACATAACACATAAATGATTGTCTAATTTTCAGACAATTGGTGACATACTGATTAATAGTAATATAATACCTTAATCAAATTAGTTATTAGACTAATGTCTATCCACAATTACACAGACCGAATCCTACCGCAGCTGTCACGTTGCGCGTTATCATAACAAGACATTATTACGATCGAATTAAAAAATCTGTAACTCGAAAACTGTATGAGATATCGAGTTAATTTTTTTTTCAAAAACTTTCTTGATCTTTAGACCGTATTTCATTCGCATATAATATATAAGAAAATTAAACATTTAATGTAGTTGTCCGCATGTCGAAATTTCAAACACACAAATTTCGTTCCTGTGATTTAGGATTTAATTAGAAAAAAACCGTAAATTATTTTGAAACTCTACTAGTACAGACATATGCGCTCATGTCAGTAGTATGTAAAGAAAAAAAATCAGATCAATATCGCATGTAGTTAATTTTCTAGCGAGAGGTATACGTTTAAAAACACGAATTCTTGAAATAACATTCCGCCATCTTTTTTTCTTGTGGACAAGTTGTGCAATCCTCAACAAAAGTCCAACAAGCCATTTCTGATGCCCATTAGGACCCTCTTTCGATATGCGAGCTCAAAACTTATTTACCTTGTTGGAATGGGTCATTTCAATTTTTAATGCTTTGGACCCCTTACTATATGAGTTCAATGGTTTTCTTGCTTGCATAAAAGGACTAACAACATTGAACCCAAATATACTTTTTTCCGTCGACTCGCCTTCGAGCGACTACTATGGCGATCCCGCCTGGATCAAAGATATTTTGGGTCCGTCAGAATCGACTCTCCGACTTTGAATTTTTTGACTGTTTTTATGTACATTCTTGTGGTTCGGACAAGGATTATTCTCCCCCACTGTTAGAATAATTAATTGAAGATTTTGGTTTTTATTGGAAAAACCGTCCCTCCCATTAATTTTTTCTTAAACTTTAACGTTTAAAATAGCTACTCGCTATATCCTGACTGAGGATTCCGCCTCGTGCAATCCACTTCGTGGTAAACCAAATTCGTGGTACTTTCGAAAATTTTGTCGAGAGGAGTGGTGAAACATATTCTTTATACGATTTTGCAAACAGCTGAAAGAAAAACTATCTATGAAAACTAAAAGAAAAACTATATGTAAAAATATTAATGAAATCTTTGCGTTCTTTCGATATGCTAACAAGTAAAAATTCTTATTTGCCATTCTCATTATAACACTAGCATCCCACATAGTCCCCTACGGCTAGGCAGGTAAACTAGTATCTACATGATCCCCTACGATATGTAAATTCAGTTAAAAATGAGAACAAAGGCCTGAAATTAATTTATTTACCTACCTTGTCTTTAAAAATTTGTTCATTCTAATGAATTACATTTTCATAAAATCTCATTCAGTTTCTTGGATATTTCAGGCCTTTGTTCTCATTTTTAACTGAATTTACATATCGTAGGGGATCATGTAGATACTAGTTTAACCTGTCTAGCCGTAGGGGACTATGTGGGATGCTAGTGTTATAATGAGAATGGCAAATAAGAATTGTTACTTGTTAGCATAACCAGAAGTCACGTTATCGAAAGAATGCAAAGATTTCATTAATATTTTTACATACAGTTTTTCTTTTAGTTCCGCTGTTTGCAAAATCCTATAAAGAATATGTTTCATTACTATAAGCAAACAAATAATAAATAGTTCACTTTTAGAGAGGAATGGTATTCCGCCCTATGCAATTCTCTTTATTGTACTTTCGAGAAACCAAATTCGTGGTACTTGCGAGAAATTAAATTCATTATACTTTTGAAAAAGTCGAAGGGAGCAGTTTTCCGCCCTATGCAATTCTCTTCGTGGTACTTTCGAAAAATTAAATTCGTGGTACTTTCGACAAATTTGTCGGGCGGAGCGGTTTTCCGCCCCGTGTATCTTGAAATTTTTTCTAAGTCAAATTTTGGTACTATATTTTTCGAACGACAGAGCCCAACGGCCATTGACGGTCGTCCGCGAGATGAAAACAATCATTTTATTGGTAATTTTTAGTGAAATAATTTTGATGCAGATTTCGCTGAAAGACAATGCCAAAGGTGGCTATCGGTCTTTTATAAAGTGATAATGTTTCAAAGTCTATTTTTCATATTTTTCAAATGGATTATTTTACTGGGTTCAATCACAATCTCACCGCATTCGATCGCACGCCTATCTGAGGTACTCGGACTGAGTAAGTTTATTATTAAATTTTTTAAGTAATTTACAATCGTTACCATAATTTAATATTGTTTGCAGCGCATGAGAATTGTCTAGTACTGTATCGTAAAACATTACTATTAAATAAGAAAAATTGTTGAAATGAATGTAACCACAGTGGTCGATTTTCAAGTTTTAGCAGGACAAAGTTCTACAAATTTGCAAATGAACAGAGAACATTCGTTAGAAAAGTGGGAAAATATTGAAAAAATTTTAGACAATAGAGGGGTGGTTGCTTTGTGAGGGAGCATAAACAATTTATTTAGTTCTAAAAATCTGAAACTTTGTAGGTGCGATAATATTGTACCCGCGAATACAACAAAAATAGTAAAGAAATTCTAAGGATCAAGGGGGTAGTTTTTATTACATAACTTCTTGGATAAGATTTGTGAATTTACGAAAAAAATGTAAAGTAAATATAGTGAAATAAATGTAAGCTTTTAAGGGGTGGTTTTTGAAGGGGTGCAGCGGACAATGTTATATTTCTAGGAGAACGAAATTATTTCAATTTTTTTTCTGTTTTTGGTGCAAATAGAACTTTGTAATTTTAGGTTGTTCTTGAAATATGATTCAGATATGTTGTAACTTATAACTTGTATTTAAAATTAATTGCTCCATATGCAAACATATATCAGTGGTAACAAAAATAAAAGTAAGCAAGCAAAAAAATTAGTCGCTCTCACTATTATTACAAACAATTTTCTTAGCAGGCCAGGTGTTTCGGAAGTTGATGGTTTATTAGGCGTGTCCTCTATCAACTCTTCCAGTTCACTAAAATTAATTTTCCCATTCAACCAGGAATCATTAGTTTTTAAAAACTTGACCTTAATCCTACAACCTTTCCTCCATCTTTCTCAAATTTGACAACCAATTTTTTTAATTCTTTTCCATAATTGCCTGTTCCAAAGTTCCTCTGCAATGTTGTACGCCAGAACAATAGCTTATGCTATACCACGGAGTAACTAAGAAGTAAAATCATGATTAAAGGAGCAGATGGTAGCAGCTTTTTTCCCTTAAAATGATAAAGTAATAATAGGTAATTATAATTCTTAAAACGACAAAATATGAATCAAGATGAATAAAAATATACAGCTGTAAGAATTTGTAAATATTCAGAGAATTACAATTCTCGTTTGGTTAAAAATGACCCTATAAAAAGTACTAAAAGCTAAATATTCGTGATTCTGTTTAAGAACAAAAAACTACATACCTTTTTGTCGTGCAGTAAAATAAGGAATCAGCTTCGGAATTCTTTGTAACAGGGCGGACTTATTTCCATTCTCTTCTAAATTGTATCAATAATATATGATAAAAAGTCCGCTTCCTAAAAAGTGCCGCTGTAATAGTTATTAAATAAACAAAATAGGTGTAAACTTAATTTCTCGCGAATAACTTTTAAAATAATTTTTTTGTTAGAAAAACTAATCGCGCCACTCGAAAGTACGGAAAATTTCACATCAAAAATGTATATAAAGTTTTTTTGTACCATCAAAAATTTAGGCTCCAGATTTTTTTGTTTAACGCACGAAAATGGAACGCAGCGGCATGTAAGTACGGCGCGCGCGGTCTCGGGCGCGCTATAATAAAATCGTTGTAACTTTTGAACTAACCAATGAAATTTACCTCAACAAAGCTTAAATGAAAGAAGAAAAATGTGGCTATTAGATTATTGTATGTAGAAATAATATATATGTGAAGTCGGAATATAAAGAGATTTCCGATGAAATCGGTAAAAGCTCTACCATTTCTACAATTTTTAAGATAGAAACCTAGAACTTTCACATATTACTCTTGAATTAATGTACAAAAATATCCTGAAGACTGAAGAATCTCTAAAAATTTAGTTTTGAAGATGTACAATTTCAAATTTTTGGAAGTGTACATCTTGGTTTAAATTGCGTTATTACATTTCTGTAGGTGCGATTTTTAAAGCTTGAGATGTGTACTTTAAGGCGCTTCAAGGGGATTTATCTTAAAAATTAAATTAACCCTCTTTATTTTACGAAAACAAAAGAAAAAATTTTCTTTGCTCCAAAATTCGTGACACTAGAGATAAAGTAAACGTTAATAACTTTTATTAATAAAATTATTTAGCATACCTATCCATCGGATCTTTTTATATGCTACTTCAAGAGTGCGATAGTTCCAGGTTTTATCTTATAAATTGTAGAAATGGTTGAGCTTTTACCGATTTTATCAGAAATCTCTTTAGGTTCCGATTTCAAATATATTTTATTCCAACATACATTCATTTCTGTATTTGGAAATATGCTAATTCAATAGCTATATGTTTCTTCTTTTATTAAACTTTGTTGAGCTCAATTTCATTAATTAGTTCGAAGGTTACAACTACTGTAGCGTGGCGCGCCCGAGGCCATGCGCGCCATACTTATATGTCGCTGCGTTCCATTTTCGTGCGTTATACAAAAAAAATCTGAAGCCTACATTTTTGATCGTACGAAAAACTTCATATGCCATTTTGATGTGAAATTTCCCGTAATTTCGACTGGTGTAATTGGTTTTTGTAAAAAAAAAATATTTTAAAAGTTATTAGCGAAACCTATTTTGTTTAATAACTGTTATTTCTTAGGAAGGGGAATTGATACAATTTGGAAAAAAATGGAAAAAGTCCGCCCTGTTACAATGGATTCCGAAGTTAAGCCAGTTTTTATCTTATTTTACTGCACTATTATACATTCTCCATGACACAATAACTTCAACAGAATACCACACTTAAAGCACCTTTACTGAACAGTGTCTAATCATAAACCCAGTTTTATTTGACCTGCACCAGTCCGCAGTCCTTATAAAATGGTCATCATAAAAATATGAGGGAAGGGATAAGTAAGGTAAAATTCTCAGAACTATTTAGTTTAGGGTATTTATTACTAAGACATAATTTTTGTATTGGAATGGGTTGGACTTGGATTACGTATGCTTAGATTAATAAAATTGACTACTGTCCGCCTTTAACAAAACGGTTATCAAACGTTAATAAATATAAATTTCACTTATGGCTAATGGCCAAAAAAAAATTCACCGCCGTTGGGTTAGTTGATCTTATTACCTAATATCAATATTGAGGTCGGTTAAAAATATGTTCAGTTTTGTTATTTGTTGATTTTGCATCCACTTCAATATCCATTTTAGATAATGTTTCAATTATCCGAATTTACTCTTACGTAGTTTCTACAACGTAAAAGAAACATCTCCATGTACCAAATTCCGCGAAAATCTATAACAGTTATGTAATTATGGCAGCCATATCGAATTCGTCATTTTTAATTTTTAACTTTTGACATCAGATTCAATTTTACCTACTCAGAAAATGCCTGATTCTCAATATTAACATAAGTTTATTCCTGGCGACTTCGCCAAATTCTCAATTGGATTTTTTTTCCAATTTTGCTGACTTAATACTAAACAAAGCTCGTCGAATCTAATATGGGACCACTGCTGAAGCATACTGTATAGTCGAGTGCAATTAGGTTTTTATCTCGGAACCAGATAAAGTGAATGTATTTTCAAAATGTTTTTCCATTGAGTTCCTAATTCTTAGTACAAAATAGTTTATCCTTTAAAAATTGCCGCTTTTTAATTAGGGGCGGTTCCCACCCCCTCTAGAGGGGTGTGCAAAAAAGTAAAATAGTAACCACCTAATCTGATATTGTAAGAGAAAAAGGTGGTTTACAATTTTTCAAGAAAATTTATATTTTCCAAGTTAAACCATTTGAAGATTACGATTTTAGCTTTAAGCTTACCTTGAGACTGTTTTTCGTAAATAACTCAAAAGTCTTACATTTATGGAAAAACTGGCATTGTACAAAAAATTGTATTATGAAATTACAAGTATTTAATTTTTTGTTTATTTCTGTACGATGACTAGTTCTAAAAATATGATAGTTTAAAAATGGAGCTCGAATGTTTATCAGTCTAGCTATAATGGTTAAATCTCAAATATATCAGAAATAATCAGTACATACAATAGAAATTAAAGGGCTTGAAGTACTCTTTTATATGAATTCTTTCTGTACAGCTTGAAAGATAATAATGCTATATGCAAAACAATGAATGCTCTATAATTTTTATTTGAAGAAGAAATTTAGGATTTCCCTGCTTCCATTGGTCATATAATGGAATTTCAACAAATCTGTGCCAGTTTTTATTAATATATAGCATTACTAACATGCTCTAATTTTTTAGCATTTTTAAAGCAGTCGTATTTAAATTAAGAATCATATTACGATTTTGCTGAAAAAAATTCAATTTTTTTTGTAAATAACTCTAAAACAATTGCAGTAAAGGAAAATATAACAATACAGAAAAAATAATGCTTATGAAGCGATATACTAATTTGATTTTTAACATATTTGTAGAATTAATAGTTTCGAGAATATTACAGTACAAATGTGGGTCTTGAACTTTTAGTGCCAAAGAAATACATTTAAATCTCATATTTCTTCAAAACTTTTGATAAATTGAAGCTCTCAAAATTTAAGCATGTTTGTAATACTACATATTAATAAAAACTGGTACAGATTTTTTGAATTTCTATATTATGGCCAGTAACAGTAGGAAAATCCTAAATTCTTTCTTAAAAAAATTACAAAGTGCTCATTGTTTTGCCGTACACATAGAATAGCAATCCTATCAAAGAGTACTTCAAGCCCTTTAATTTCTATTATATGTATTTTTAACTGTTTGTGTCCGATGACATATTTGATATTTAAACATTATATCTCAACTGATAAACGTGGGGGCCCCATTTTTTAGAACTATTCATAGTACAGAAATAAACAAAAAACAAAATACTTGTAATTTCATAATCTTACTTTTTCCAGAAATCTAAGACTTTTGAGTTATTTACGAAAAACAACAGGCCTGACGAGAGTGAGGGGTCGGGGGTGTTTAAATAAATATTTAATTTTAAGGAATGTTACCCCCCGCTTTCCAAAATTTCGCTGAGAAAAATATTAAATTGTAGGAAATAATCCCCCCTCCGCTGTTCGAAATTTTAGTGGAGGTAAATAGTTTATTATTATGAGTAGATTGGTGGGAGTCCCCTCGGATACTACCCCTCGGGCCTCGATGTTCTCTCGACAGCCCTGAAAAACAGTCTCAGGTACCAATTCTTTAAAGCCAAAATCGTATCAAATCGTCATAACTTATAAAATATAATTTTTTATGAAAAATCGTGAACCTTTTTTTTACGTTATGGTTCTATATCAGATTCGGTGGTTACTATTTTGCCTTTTTGCCCATTCCTCTAGAGGATGTTGGTACCACCCCCAAGTAAAAAGCGGATAATTTTAAATGGTAAACTTTTTTGTACTCAGTATTAGAAACTGAGTGCAAAGAAATCATTCAAATCCATCCATTATAGCTGGGTTCCGTAATTTTTCATTTTTAATGACTAATTTCACTGCACTACTACAGTACATTTCATAGAAGCCGCTTACACTATTCCATATCAAATAGCACACATATTACCACTCTTTCCAATATACCAAATTGCTTAAAAGTCAAAGTACAAAACTGAACGAAGGTTAAGCAGTAATACTTAATACTTGAATTCGATTAATACTTATATTTATCGATTAAAAAGTTCAATTGATATACACTAAAAATATTCCATGTCTATCTTGTTAATTGTATGTAAAAAATTAGACCAGCATATCACCCATTAAAATAGGAGGACACCCCAAGGATGTTTATCCTCCATTGTGACTGGAGAAATTGAAATTAACGGCAATAAATAAAATTGGAATTTTGGATCTCTTGAAGCTTGCCTATGTGTCCTAGCACATGATTATATCATGGGATGTCTTTCACCAAAACTGTTGTCGGTGGATAAAACAGCGTCCTAATTCATAATTAAATGTTTGCATTTATACATTTGACGATCCACTTTAATTTTTATTTGAAAAAATGCATAAACACATATAAATTTTAAGACTAAAATAATAAATAGTACAGGCAATGGAGGCAAAATTTTATAAAAACCTCGCAAAAATCAATAAAAGGATCATCTCCGGGATTTAAGTAGGTAATAACCTGTAGAATGGAATAATGCATTCTTTGCATTTCCAAGTTCCGGGAAATTTAAAAAAAAATTGGAAAAACTTTTTGATTTTCGGTTTTTTGCTCTGGTGGCTAAAATAATGAAAATACAGAAAAAAGTTTTCGACAAAATTTGTAGCTCATCTCTTTCTCTACAAAAAAGGTCTTTACAAATTTTTGTCTTACTTAAGCCAGAAAATGATAATTCTCTGGGAGTTTCCTCCGTCCGGACACATCGATCGATAATTCTTACTATTCAGAGCTGCTAAAAAACGAAAACAACATAAAATGAAGAGAGAAGCCTTTAATGTGGAACTAATCACAAAATTCATAGAAATTTTTGTCATAGAGAAAAAAGTGTTGGAAGATGGCTGATACTTTATACAGTTGATGTATTCATATCTTTGAGTTTTATGCAACCTGTCTATATCTCCCGTAACAATGGGTGCCATTTCACTGCATGGACTCGATCCCAGGTACTATAATCTATATTTAGTGAAAATTTCATTGAAGAATGTTAAGAAACAAATAAGTTGTATAATTGTGCATATTCTGAACGTGTATGAATAATGTAGACAAATTCAAAAAGTACTGCACGCATTTAAAAAACTCTAAAGTCATTGGAAAGAATATGTTTTATTGTACTTACAATCCAAAAAACCGCTGCCTAAGGAATCACTACTTCCACATCCAGATTCTTCATCCAAGTCACTTTAAAGGAAATATCTTGACTATATTTGCACTCTAGTATGTGAAAATTATTGGTCATAGAATTTTAATAATATTTGGGGCAGATGTCATAGAAAAGTTTGAGGGGTTGGTTTCTACCATATTCGTTAAAAATGAAGTTTCTAGTTTGCCCTACTTATTTTCCACTATTCGCAATCTATCACCTCCCACCCCTTCAATGGAGTCATCTCAATCGGATGTCACTACAATACATACGTGTACTAACTTTCAAGTGAATATCTCAATTTGATGTTATAATACATACGTGTATGAAATTTCAAATGAATATCTCAACTTTATTTTATCAACCCCATTAATGGGATGTGGAAGTAATTAAGACTGTGCTATTATTATTAATTAAGATATAGCGAATTGCACTCCAAAATTTGGAGGTGATTGATCGTTGAGAAATATACCCTCTACTTTGATCGCAAGGCATATCTTTCCAATACAAGTAATTGCAATAAAATGTTAATTGGATTGGTATGTATGTATTTTGCTTGTATATTCTTATATAATGATATAAGAATATACAAGCAAAATGAATTATCGTTCTAACGACTCCCGTCAAAGATATGAATAAATCTGTGGATCAACTGTACAAAGTTTACTGAGCCATCTTCTGACACTTTTTCCCTATGATAATTTTTTTCATGAATTTTGTGATTAGTTCCACATTAAAGTTGAGACTTTTCTCTGCATTTTAAGTTATTTTCATTTTTTTAGGGGCTCTGAATAGTAAGAATTATTGATCGATGAGCCCGGTCGTACGAAACTCCCGGAGAATTCTCATTTTTCGCGCATTTCGAAGCAGCTTAAAACCATAAGTGGAAAACTCGATTTAGCTTCTGAACGGCTTAAGTAAGACAAAAATTTGTCTTTCTGTAAAGAAAGAGACGAGCTACAACTTTTGTTGGGAACTTTTTTCTCTATTTTCATTATTTTGACCGCTAGAGCAAAAAAACCGAAAATAAACAAGTTTTTCCAAATTTTTTTGAATTTTCCCGGAATTTGGAAGTGCAAATGCATCATCTTATTGTCCAGGTTATTACCTACTTAAATCCCGGAGATGATCCTTTTATTAATTTTTGTTACCCTAAATGGCTAATTTTCCTCTACTATAACACTAAGAGAACCTATAGTTTTTTCCTAGGGCGCCTTCTTTTGGAACTATTCACCCTTAAAGGTTATATTTTGAAAAGGTTGCTTGCTGATAGCTTCTAAACTGCTTTGTCAATTGTAATAATATTTGCACAGTATACATAGTAATTAGATATATATATATCAATCAGAAATATGGTGCCTTTCATATATTGTCTGGGAAGTCAGAAGTGGAACGCCCCTAATGCTTTTTACCCCTAAATTTTGATTCATTGATTGATTTGCTAGCGTAAGGTGGGCATTGCTGCCATTTCCGGGCATCCATGGAGGTTCGTTCCAACACGCAGCTTGGTCGTCCGTCGAACACGCCCAACGGACGGCCAAACCGCGTGCTGAAACCAAATCTCGGATGTTTTATATACTGCCGAACCGGCTGCATATGCCGGGTTGGACATTGGACATGCTTGTTGTCAACAGCGAGAGCCGCATGACGCATGGGGTGGGAATATAGGATGGGAAATGTAGGTGTTTGTGAGACGCTTCGTTTAAGTTTCCATGCTTCTATTAAGTTTCCATTTGTCATCATCAGCTGGGATATGCAGGTGTTAACGAGATGCTTCTTTTCAGTTTCCATGCTTCTTTTAAGTTTCCATCTATCGTCATCTCCTTATTTTTCTTCCAGTAAGTTTTCTGTTTCTTATATTTCTGAATCTGACAGCTTTTATTTTTTATTTTATTTTAGTTTTTTTTTATTTATTAATCGCTCCACAGGTAAATATCCATGAACAGTTGACTTGCTGGGAAGGGCCCTATTTCGTGCTAACAATTTTTTTCGCGTTATGAGAAAAGAGGTCCGAAGGGATAGTTTGCTCACCCTGTATGTCGTTTTCTTGAAACAATCGGTTTCAATTTCAGGCAGTTTTTTCATTTCATCACCTATTTATTATGTTTATTATCTGTATATTAAGTTTAACACCTTTTCAACCTTGATCTCCATTTCCTGTTTAAAATTTAATAAAGACATAAATAAATAAACCAATTCTAATACTACATAAACAAAAACTTATCTGTTTCATTCACACATCTGGCTGGCTGTTGCTTATTTTATATCACCCATTTCAAGAAGGGGCGGCATCAAATATTTTTTGAAGGTTATGGTGACAATTTTCAATTCTTTAATTCATTTTCAAAAAAGAAAACATGCTCTTATTCAACACGAATGAAGTGATCCATTGACGAGAAAATTTGATTTTAGTGACAAGAACAATGCTCGACATCTTCCTATTTGGAAGAACTATGTTAGGATAGTGGCCCTAATGAAACATTACCCACAGCTAGTTTGTACATAAAATTCATATTTACTAGATGGAAAATTTGTTAAGCCAATAAACCACTGTTACGCACGGAACTATCTACGGCTCATGTCTACGAGCCTACAGTCTAGTTCCTTAAATTCATAAAGAACATTTTCTAAAAAAATTAAATTCAGTTCTCATTTTAATATTTGTCAAATTTGACGCTTATATTTATTAATTTGTTTTCTGGCAATCATTATAGTAGCATTCCTTATATTAGTCTTTTATTAGTAAAATCATTTTTTCCCGAAAACGACGTCGCTATATTGATGTCAAACAAGAGTAGGTATATATTTTTAGGAAACTGTTTAGGGAATTTAAAAATATCACTAGAAATTCCAAACATGAATTTGTCAAAATTTGGGAGTAAAATGCATTAAGGGTGTTCACCCTTGGCTTCCTAGATAATATGCGAAAGGTTCCATGCTTCTAAACAAATATACTTACTTATAGTATCTCTATTGTCAATTTAAAAATTCAGTTCAAAGCGTTGCTACCAGAATAAATAATTACAAAGCCTGATGTGATAGAATAACAGCCGAGACCGTGCTTGAATTTTGCAAACGATATCCGTATACGAATGTAGTTAACCAGATGTGTTATGTGCTTTCCTCAAACGAAAGTAGTCGATTGCTTTCCTTTCTCACCATTACATGTCCCTTATAGGTTCTTGGTTCATTCCCAATATTGCCGGTAGCATATCCGTAGGCTAAATGATATTTATTTACTTTTATTGAATCATTTATGGGGTTGTTCA
This sequence comes from Stenurella melanura, assembly GCA_963583905.1. NCBI lineage: Eukaryota > Metazoa > Arthropoda > Insecta > Coleoptera > Cerambycidae > Stenurella > Stenurella melanura. The sequence continues at coordinate 90,305,999 of OY757310.1, forward strand.
TTAAACTAACACTATTTATGATAAATAAATAATGTTATTTAATAATAATTTACATCATGCCTATCAGTTAATATGAAGTAGTAAAACAATATTTACAATAATTAAAAAATGATGCTAAAAATTGCCGGTCGACGTTCATGACATCACCCGTATTATCAACTAACTATTCCTTTGTCGGTCTTTCTTTATTTTTTTCAAACTAACTTTAGATAAACTATGCTATTTATATCATCCAAATTGCATTTCAATTGACAAAATAATTTCCAAGCTATCAGAAAAACACATTTTCAACATTTAGCCTTTAACGGTGATTAGGTGAAAGGGAGAAAGAAAATGATCGGTATAATACTGCTATTCTCAATGGGCTTGTTCCGCATTTTTTTTATGTCATAAATCGAAAGTGCAAGTATAAATTAATGGATCTGCAAAAAATCAGAATGTTATTCGCACGTTTAGTATCTTAAAAACCACTACAAATTTCCATCTCGCGAAAATGGGGCGTGGCCAGGCGCTATGTCACTATACGCATAGACACGGCGATCTCAATAGACTTGATTGCTCCTTATTGGTTATAATTATAAGTGTTTTCGAAGTATTGTTTGTTTTGCTTACTACTTGACAATAGGGGAGTACAATTTGGTGAAATGTCAAAAAATTACAATTTTCTCTCGCTCCTGCCGGAATGAATTTTCGATTTCGACCCTGCAATTTACGATTAGAATTAATCGCCGGCCTTCTCCTTTCCGTAGACAATTTAGACATATAGAACGAACTTCCACTCGACGTATTTATTTAGTTACCAGCTTTTAAAAATTCCATCTTTTTCGACTTTTCAGGTTAAATTTGAAAGGTCCCAGAAAGCCATTTTTCTTACGTCACTTGCGTATAGTGACGTCACAAATGAGCGCTCGGTTTTTGCAACTATTACTAATTTCAACTCCTTATATCTCGAGAACGGAAAAAGTTAATACGAAATTTTAAGTGTATAATGAGAATATCCAGTACTATATGAAAAAGTATAAAAACCATATAAAAAGAATTCATTCTAAAGCGTTGCTACCAAGGCAAATCGTTACAAAGCCTGCTTGTGACCGAATAACATCGAAACCATTCTTGAATTTTACAAACTATATCCGTATATGGTATGCACTTACCTCAAACGAAAGTAGTTGATTGTTTACCTGGCTCACTATTACAAGCCCGCTACGTGCTCTTGCTTTATTCGTACAATCGCCGGTTGCATAGAAATAGGTTAAATAATATTTATTTACTTTTATTGAACACCTATGGAGTTGTTCGTTAAACTACAATCATTTGTTATAAATAAGTAATTTACATCAGGCCTATTGATAATAAAGTAGTAAAACAGTCTTCAACTTATTTCAATAATTAAAAAATGATTCTAAAAATTATCGGTAGGCGCTCATGTCGTTGCTACTGTTATGAACTATTCTTTTTTCGGTCACTTCTTATGATTTTGCAATTGATATTGGATAAACTGTACTATTAGTATTATCTTAATCCACACTACACGCTCCCGACGTATTGCCCCATAATCCTGGGACACTCTGTATATTATTTCTACTCACATCTGTATCTTCAATATACGCGTCCTTTTAACTTTTAAGTAAAACCGAAGTTGGGTTCTATTCTATAGTCACTTATAAGAAATTACAGAAATTAGCGATATTCTTCGTCGAGTGAAATAAGTGAAAAAGGAGTATACAACTGGACGCGATTAATTGCAGCTTTGCAGGGGAGTGAGTGTACGCTTAATGGCCGTTGGGGGACATCGTAGTTTTAATCTGGGACTAATTTGGCTCACAGCGCCGTTGCGGACGGACTACGCACTAAGTACTCTGTTGGGTAGCTTATACATATTTTCTCCTGAAAGTGAGCACACGTTTAAGAATTTCTACAAAATATAGTTCATTTGATGTTGATATATTTCTGTATTTTATTCGTTTTTAATGTATAAAATAAATAGGTAGAGAATATTAGGGCAACATTTTTTATTCACATGTAAAAAGATATATTGAGATTAGTTCTTAAACTGTATTTTCTACTACTACGAGATAAAGGCATTACCATCATAGTAATATTAATAACATTTTATTGTTTTCCAACAGATTACAGGGATCTTAATTATAAATGTATATAGAAAATATGTCGTTATAGATAAGTGACAAGAAAGTTGAAAATTTTAAAAACAGATCCTTTTCTTCCATTCGTGCGCAATATAGTGTCTATGAAGCCGTAAAAACGTTAAAACCTCGGAATTCTCGACCAGTAAATGGATTTTCATAATTTCTGCTATAATGTCTATAATGTCTATGATGTCTTGTACATATGTACATTAACGTTAAAAAACTGTCAATCCCTGCTTTTATTTGGGGGTGATTTCCCACCCCCTCTAAGGGGGATGGAAAACTAGCTAGTGAATCTGATAGTAAAGTGTAAGAAAAAAAAAATAACCATGATAACATATTTTTAAAGTTATAACGATTTGAAAATGCGATTTTGCCATTGATAAATTGGTATTTCTAGACTGACTCGTAAATAATTCGAATATTATTACATATAATGTGGAAGTAGCATAGCATATAAACGAATTAGTGTAGGCGAGCTAGCCTAGACCCAAGATCTCTTAGACAAACTACAACCTCAGCAAAACAAATCGGTAAAAGTATTTACACAGAACTTCTCTCTTTATTCATACAAGACGGTCACTCAAAAAAACTGTTAATTAAGAAATGACATGAGAATTATAATCGTCATGTAGTTAGAGGTGTTTCAGAATCTTATGAGCCGCGAAATGCGCAAAAGGCAAAGTTTATTCTGCGTTATAAGTACTTTTTTGAAGACACTGGCGACTGCCTTGCTGTATACATAAACAAGAGCTCGGAATAAATTGTAAACAATAAATATAATATTTTTAAGTGTAACTGTATGAGTCGATGGGAGGGATTATGTCTCTGCGCATACGAAGGTCACAGCTCATGAGATTTTAAAACAACTCTAGCCCTATTATTACAGAGAAAACCTGATATCATCTACTGTATAGTGGTGAGGGATTTTTTTTTTTTTAATTTCAAAACATTTTTTTTTTAAACAGGTTTAGAATATAATGAAACGTGGATTTTAAAAATCGAAGAAATAATTTTTTTCCCATTATCTGTTCTATTGTAGAGGTAAAAAATATATTTTTTTAAATTTTCAAAAAAATATTATTTTTTTAAATATGTTGAGAAGGTCATAGTCTGCTGTCAAATGTACATCCGTGGGCTCCTTGATGATGCAAGTGTGGGAGTGGTCTCAATCTCTTCGTTTGACCTTGGCGAAACACAATTTCGATGGTGGCACTCTCGAAAATGGTGCATTCGGGTGCTGCACGCGATAAACAAAATGGCCGTCATCGCAAATACTTTTCCCATTTATCTAAGTAACCGTCCGTTGTATCAAAAAATGTATTATACAAAAAATGTTTATTCTTTAATTATACACAAAAAAGGTTATTACATATTTTCATGTAGGACGTACCATTTTCTCAGAAAGTTTACTTTTAGGGTTTTCAAATGAGATAGGGATACAAAAATTAAAAGTTGTTCTGTGAACAGTAATCTCACTCAAGTCATTTATTAACAGTGAAAACAATAAAAAAAAATTCTACAGTACAGACAGAGGAAACTTTGGGGGAATTACATTAAAGTGCATCCTAACCTCAAGAAATACAAATTTTGCGATTTATTTATTTTTTTACTAATAATGCAATACGTGTGAGGTAGAAATCATGACATCTTTACAGAAATTGGAGAAAATATGTAATTTTATGCTATAAGTACGTGATTAAATTTAAAAGAAAAATCGTTTTTACGGCTACAATTGAACATTTTATAAAAAATGTTCAGTTTTCTTTTTTTTAAGAATTTTTTAAAATATGTTTAGAATGTCATAAAACGTGGAAATTTTAAATTTGAGTAAGAAATTTTTTTTCCAATATCCATTTTATAAAAAATTTTCGAAATTTCAACCTTTTGTTCTATTTTAAATTTTCAAAAACATTTTTATTTTGAAATAGGTTTAGAATGTCACGAACCGTGGAGGAGTAAAAAAAATTCCACCACCCATTAAAATAAAAAAATTCAAAATTTTCACAATTTCAAAATTATTTCCATTTAAAATTTTCAAAAAAAAATTTTTTTAAGTAGATTTAGAATGTCAGGAAACGTGGACATTTTAAATTTGAGAAAATAACATTTCAAAATTTTTTCTATTTAAAATTTTCAATTTTTTTTAATAGGCTTAGAATGCCATGAAACGTGGAAAATTTAAATTTGAGCGAAAAAATGTTTTTTCCATTATCTATTCCCTTTTTAGACGGTCCACCCTGTATATTTTCCAGTGAAAGTCTAATCATATCTTCGGTACCAGTGGCGTCAGCTACCTACCAAATTTGACTGTTCTCCGTCAAGCAATTTTTTAGTTAATGCACCAGCAGACCGACAGACAGACAGACCGACAGACAGACTGACGGAATCGAAAAACCCATATTTTCGTAATTTACATGATTTGAAACGTGAAAATTCGAAATAATCTCGGTGGGTGATTTTGTTTCGAATACAATAATTTCCTTCGGTATGCGAGGGAAGTAAAAATACTTATATGTCTTATACTCTTATGTCTGGAAAAAGATGACATTATTTTGGAAAAAGAATCTTGGTGGAATTTGCAAAAAAATTGCGAAAGGTCGCGAAGAACGGTTTTTCGCGTCTTAAACGAAGAGTTGAATTTATGCGAAAAAAATTGTTTAGGTAAACACAAACAAAGTGAGCCTGGATAGAACTCAATTGGCCCAGTGGTTCCCTCCCAAATTGCAAAAAACCACTAAAATTGCACGTTGTTTCAAAAATCCATAACTCCGATTCAAATACATTAACCTACCCTCAAAATTTCAATCGAGAATATTGCAACATTTTGCAAACCGTTGCTTTTTGGAAAAAAGGCACTTTTTTGCACAGCGCCGCGAAAGCCCTCTGGCGGTCAGACTGATATTTAACCAACGCGGTTGTATCTTCGAGATTTACTCTACAACGTGTTTTTCTTTGTTTTGCTAAAAGCCAATTGGAAGCATGAGAAAGACGCGATCTAAAACCGTTAATTTCAGCGATGTGGAAGGGACGAAGAGTGGGGGTAGCGAGAGCGAAGGGGAAATCGGCTACCCTCACTCATCACCGCTTCCACAGTGTTGAAATGAACGGTTTTCGATCACGTTTTCAATCGACTTTTGGCAAAAACAAAAAAAACACGTTGTAGACTAAACTTCGAAGAAGCAGCTGTACCGCATTGGTTAAATATCAGTCCGATCGCCACAGGGCTTTCGCGGCGCCGTGCAAAAATGTGCTTTTTTGCAAAAAGCACCGGTTTGCAAAAACTACACACTATTTTTTTATTGAAATATTGAGGGTAGATTAAGGACTACTAAAACCCCAACGTGTGCAAATTTCAGCCTTTGATGTGTATTGGACCAGAATTATGAATTTTTGAAAAAACGTGCAAATTTAGTGGTTTTCTGCAATTTGCGAAGGAACCACTGGGCCAATTTGAGTTCCATCGGACTCATTTTGTTCGTTATTTTATTGCGCACATTTATTACCAGAACACTTTTTTTTAATAAATTTAAGTTTTCCTTTAAGACGCTACGTGTGAGTATATTTGTTTTTTTGCTGAAGTTGAAGTTAGTCTTAGGGTAAAACCTAGCTCGCCGACACTGAATACTATAAAATGACAAATACTTTGTTTTGTATCTTATTTCTGTACGATGAAGTATTCTAAAATTGTAGCAGTTAGAAAATGACACTTGAACGTTTATAAGTCGAGATAATATGTTTAACTCACAAATATCTCGAAAATAATCAATCTGACGTTAAAAATACGAATGATAAAAATGAATAGTCCTGAAAGTCTCTTTAACACATATTTCATATCCCTACAGCTTTAAAAATAATGAAGTTATGTGTGAGACAATTAGGGTTTTGTTGCTTGCTTCCCTCGCTTACAGAGGTTAATAAAAAAAACATTCCGTTCCAAAGACTAAACCTGTCATGCCTTGGGTATTTTTGGGTGCTGAAACCGAATTTTCAATTTATAAAATTTTCTACCTCGTAAATTTCAAGCAAATCCCAGTTTTTACTGTCAAAACCCTTATTTTAGCAATAAAAACCGGAAACTACGCACAGACATCGGTACACAGATCTACAAAAATAATACGAAAATAAATATGTTATACAGGGTGATTCACGTAAACCGTTCATTAGAAGATTAAGGCCTTGTTAATTTTGAAAATTTGATTGCTTACATAGTTTTTGATGCTCTTTTCACTAAAAATATTTTCAAGGGCATTGCACTTCGCTTATACCGGAAGTTACCCTCAACTTCGTTATTTTCAATGGAATGATATATCTTTTTTTACATTTTTGAATTCTACTAGTCATTTTAATAGGAATTTGATCATACTACCATATCCCTAAATCATACCCTACTCGTGATATTTTAACTTTTCGGAAAACATGTGTCTTGACACCGAGTAGTTTGAAATTTGCTGTCTCTAACATAATGAAAGTGAAAGCTACCATTTATACAACACCAATAGTGGAACCCTTAAGCTTCCTAATCGTGCTTTGAAAGTAACCTAATTGCTTACAGGGTGGTCAGAATTTACTGCCAATTTTGGCAAATTTCAAACGTCGAAAAGTATATTTTTTTAAATAGAACACTCTGTATATTTTTACAGTTTCTGATATAGAATTTTATTCTGCATCGATTTGTATTAGGGTTCTCTATACTCATCTTTTATAGTTGTTGTGTTATTGATAATTTTGTATTTTAATGCGCGAAATACATCGAAATATGTGTTGCTCTTATAATAGTCGGCTGTGGAAATGGCATTTGTTGCAATTAATAGCATCTATCAAACAAAGTATTAATGTCTTACAATAGTTGGCTGTGGAAATGACATTTGTTGCAATTATTAATCTATCAAACACGTCAGGGTTTATAGCGATTTTATAAATATGTTTGGTAAAAGGTTATAAGTCATGGAGAATAATAGAAATGGATATTCAAACAACAATATTTTAAAATTATTTTTTATTCATGGAGAATGCCACAGAATTATTAGCAGAACTTGTCGTAAATTTAACGAGAGATATCTGCATTTGCCATCAATGAATAGAACAAAGTTCAGAAAATTGGAGTCGAACTTTTCAAGATTTGGAAAAGTTAAAGATAGTTCCAAAACCTGTTACGGATGATGAAGTGAATGAAGTAAATATACTAGCTTATTTTAATGCATTTCCTCATAGTTCCATAAGATCAGCTTCCCCAGATTCGGGACTCTCATATTCATCCATACAACGCATATTAAAGAAACATAAAATGCATGACTTTTCTATAATTACACTACAGACGTTTCGTCCAGGCGATGATAATCGAAGAGTAGAGTTCTGCGAAAGAATGCTGATTCAAATCCAAGAAGACCCTAATTTTTTACAATAATTATTTGGACCGACGAATCAAAATTTAGTAGAGAGGGAATAGTCAACAGAAAAAAATGACACTATTGGGCGCCTTAAAATCTCCATTTCATTCGAGAAGGACACTTTTAAGACCGTTTTAGTTTTAATGTGATGTTTGATTATGGATAATCGTATTTGTTTTGAAATTTATGACGGAAATCTAACGTGCAATGTTGTAACATATTTTGATACCTAAGTATTAAAACATGTTATTCCGGTGCAGACGGCAGCCGATTTTTGTTGGAGAGCATAGGCCGTGGGTTAGGATTGTGTGTGGACACTCAAGAGGGCGCCACCGGCTGTATGTTACGTAATAAGATTTAAATAATTTTGCCAGCTCGGAACAAAATTAAGTTATTAGCAACCATGCGATGGAATACTCAAAATATATCTGTGATATCTAAGCTCTACTTTACTCTCAAATCTCAAAATTTAAGCAAATATCAGGAGTATCAGTGCAAATAATAAGAACATGCAGACATTAGACATTTATTAAAACACAGACATGAGATGTACCACAATAAAAAACAAAATTGTTCCCCAATTGTTCCCCAAACTTAATCTACATGTGCAAAAGAAATGCAACATATGCAAGGACCCTTTCCAAGATTATTTCAGTGGTTTGACTCTTTTTATAGAAATGCAACTACGTTTAAATGGAACCAACAGTGAGTTTCAAATTCACAACAGCGAGTTAAAAGGATTACAACGGGTTAAAATTACAGCTCATCAATAAATTATTACATTACAAACAAGATCGAGTGAGCTAATTTTTGCAATGCTCGCTGTGTGCACTAGAATGTTACAGACGGATCTAAGAGAATATGTTCTATTAAAATACTTCATATGTGACATAGTAAAAAGTAAACTAGTGTCGCGTGGTACCATGCTCTACTTACAGTAAAAATCTTAAGATACTTCACATACTAGGTGTGTAGTTGCAAAATCGTTGTGTAATTTACTTTAATATTTTGACAAAAAAACACTGAATGAAACTATAAAAATTTCTCTAAAATTATGTAACTAAAATGAAACAGTAAAACCTGGTTAGAGCCTTGGCGTTTTCTCTGACAACTGCAGCGTGATCTGTTACCACTTCTTAAGATGTTCTCGACGTTGCTTACGACTACGACTCCGTGTCACTCCCAAAACTCTGCCAAAATCTCTTGGAGACTGCTGCGGACAACTCTCCAACCAAAACTTCTCAAAACGTTAGCAGGACCCACATAAACCAAATGTCTGAGTGATGGACCTCCTATTACTCCTCTAAATGCTGGGCCCCCTTACATAACCAAAATGACAGCACCAAACACGTGCTTATACCAAGTGCAAGCCTCTCCAAAACATAACTTATTTTCAAAGGGCCAGTCCCTCCAAACATATACTTGTACCAAACATGGGCTTATACCAAACACTCTGTAATAATTACAATAAATAAGAACTAAATAAAACACCAAACTAAGTAAAATAAAAAGCCTACCTCTTATAGAGAGTATCACATAACCTCTGAAACACGTGGCGATCAGATTTATGGCAACCGACAAAACTCCTTCTTGGGAATTCACAAAATCTTCACAGCAAAGCGGTGAGGATCATTGGGTACATCAATCAAATCCCTTTTCAGTGTAAACGATGTAAAACCCAAAAATTCCACACAAAATCGGAACCGCCGCTGTTCACTCGTGGCTGTCTCAAAGATGACTCCTCGACGGAAAATCCGCTTGGCAGTTCACCATGTTCTCAGTGTTGCCAACTTGAGCATCGAGAGAACTCTTTCTCTAGCCAATAAAAATGCGCCAACAAAAAGGGCTTGTAATTTAAAGACTGAATTACACCATTGTGTAATGTCCCAACAACAAGAATATGTGAGTAACACCTCCGACTCAAAAATAATACATAAAAGAAACCATGCTTTCTTTCCTTGTTGAGAATTTCAGATATGCAACCAGCTATGCCCTTTGAAGTACGAGTGGTTGCCTATCAAACAAATGAATTAATGGGTTAATTTACTGTATTGAAACTGAAATTATTAATGTAGATTTTTCAAATGCTACACCACCCCCTTCCAAAAATAAAAAAAGAAAAAATCTTAACCAAAAAACTTAAAACTCAAAAAAGATTCTTTTCTTTTTAACGTTACATCTGCCAGTGACCACAGGTGCTACAACGGAAAGCTCAAATGACATGAATTGCTTGAATACTTTGGTAACTGCGTGTACCACACGTCCATAAGGAATCAAAATCAGTGAAAGTCATAATCGGTAAAAGTCATAATCGGTAAAATCATAATCGGGAAAGTCTTATCCAAGGGAAACTCAAAATCACGAGACTGGTCACACTATCGGAACTATATCAAACCGATCAGATGAACTCTACACAACAATACAAATCAAAATGATTTCATAATCAAAAGATCTATCTACAAAACACAAATTAAAACTCAAACTCCCCATTTGAAGCCTGGTGTAAGCCATCTTAGCCCACCGAAATTTCAGAATTTGAACCAAAGTGAGCCTTTAGGTCCTTAACGTGCCATTCACCAGCGTCAGTTCCATCAACATTGGTGAGGGCATACACTACACGCGAAACTTTCTTACGTACCGTACACAGTACATACTTAGGAGCTAACTTCCTAGAAAACCCAATCGCCGCGTCCGAGAGAACTTTATTTTTGCGCCAAACAAGGTCGCCTTCCTTAAACGAAACGTCTCTCTTACGGAGATTGTAAACCCTACTATTGCGCTGATACGCAACATGAAGTCTTTTACGAACTTCCTTAAAAACATCTACAAGGCACTTCAACTCTGAAGCATAGCCTTGCCTATCACCAGGCGATATCTCAACATCGTCAGTGGAGACTAATTCTCCATAATAATTTCCTGAAATAGGAACATGTCTACCAAAATTCAAAAAAGACGGGGTGAACCCTGTCACCTCATGCTTTGCAGTGTTGATAGCCTGCCTAATCTTATGAATTTCCTTGTCCCAATTCTTGTGCTCTCTTATGTAGCACCTAATGCCAGTACCAACTGTCTTATTGTTGCGCTCAACAAAATTGCACTGTGGAGAATAACGTGCACTGAACCAAATCTTTTGTACCTGATACTCTTTAGCCAGTTTCTTAAACTCAGAGCCTGCAAACTGTTTTCCATTATCACACAAAATAAACTGGGGTACACCGAAGACAAGAAAAACTTCATTCTCCATAAACTTAACCACGTTTTGAGCGGTAGCCTTACGCATAGGACAAATTAATGTGTACTTGGTGAACCAGTCACCTACCACAAGTAAATGAGTGTTTCCCTTAGAAGATCGTGGGAATGGGCCCATAATATCAACAGACACTATCTGCCAAGGATAACTTGCAGATTTTTCGCCACCCATAAGTCCCATCCTAGCCGTGTTTGCAATTTTCTGAGAAGCACAAACTTGACACTTTCGAACATACTTCATGACGTCCTGGCGCATTTTTGGCCAGTAATAATGTTCTTGCAGACGAGCCAATGTCTTGAAGAACCCAAAATGTGCACAAACTGCAGGATCATGGCATGAACTCATGATTTGCTGCCTTTGTCCCTTCGGAACAAGTAACTTCCACTCCGTAAGATTTGTCTGCACCGATACACGAGATGGAATGAGCTTATAGACTAAACCATTTACTACTTTCCATTGAGGATAACGTTTTGGAAAAGAGGAAATATTTTCACGCATGATAGATACCAATCATCCAAATTTTCCAAAGAAATTTCTAACAAAAGAACTTCCGGTTCGGCCGGAGGAATGCGAGACAGTGCATCTGGAACTACATTGCAAGAACCTTTTCGATGAACCATATCAAAAGTATGTTGGCGCAGTCGAACTGCCCAACGTGCCAATTTTCCCGTCGGATTCTTTAAGTTGTTCAACCATAGCAGCGAATGATGATCAGTGACCACTGTGAATCGAGTTCCTTCGACATAAGGCCTGAATTTTTCGGTACAAAACAAAACACTCAAACATTCTCGCTGTGTCACTGAATAGTTTCTCTCCGCTCGAGACAACGATCTGCTTGCATAAGCAATAACTCTTTCCTCACCATCCAAAAATTGTGTCAGAACACCACCTATCCCCGTATCACTCGCATCACTCTGAATCGTGAAAGGTTTAGAGAAATCAGGTTGCGACAATATAGGGGCGGAAACCAATGCTTCCTTGATTTTTAGAAAAGATGTTTCTGCTTCTGCAGACCATGAGATAGGCTGTTTCTTCTTCTTTCCCTTCGTGAGATCACTCAAGGGAGCTACCAAGGTAGAAAAGTTGCTTATGAATCTCCTGTACCATGAACAAAGACCAAGAAATCTCTTGACTTCTGTTACATTCGTAGGACGAGGGTAGTTCACCATAGAAGAAACCTTATCAGGATCTGTACTTAGACCATTTGAACCCACGACAAAACCTAGAAATTTCAAGGACGTCTTGAAAAATTCGCACTTCTTCAGATTAATAGTGAGATTGGCCTCTTTCAAAAGGTCTCTCACTTCTGAAAGCAACTGAACATGTTCCTCAAATGTGGAACTCGTAATGATCACATCATCCAAGTATGCAAAGATCTTAGGCTCATACTTGGGACCGAAGATTGCGTCAACCAATCTTTGCTGTGTTTGACTAGCATTACACAAACCAAATGGCATGACCGTAAAATGAAATAGACCTCTACCAGCTACACTAAATGCTGTCTTTTCCTTGGATGACTCATCCAATGGAATTTGCCAAAAAGCTTTCCTCAAGTCTATTGACGAGATGTACTTAGCATCACGCAGCAGATTAAGTATTCTGTCGATATTCGGCAGAGGGTAGGAATCATGCTTGGTTATCTCGTTGAGAGGACGACCATCAAAACAAAAACGATACTCTCCACAACTCTTTTTGACCAGGAGCACAGGAGAGCTCCAAGGGCTGTGAGAAGGTTCCACAACACCTAACTTAAGCATGTCATCCAACTCAGAATTTAATATTTTCATCATGTACGGAGACATGTGATACTGTTTCTTCTTAAATGGCTTAGCATCTCCAGTGTCAATTGTTAAAGTTATTTTGTTAGTGCGCCCCAATGTGGTCTCACTACTAACTTCCTCAAAAGATTTAATAACTTCATCAGCTTTTCTCCGCTGATGAACACTAAGCTCCTCAAGTGTCATCAAATCATAGACTCTGTCAACTTTTCCCGAACTTTGAGTCAACTCAACATTAGCATGACCCAATGTGCTTTGCACATACCAGTGGTCTGCTTTGAAATCTACCATAATTTCAAACTGCTTCGCAAAGTCGCTACCAAAAATAAAAGACTGAGGCAAAGAAGGCACTACTAAAGCTTTCACAATTTGACAGACAGTTCCTATACATATGGGCAAATCAACTAAACCTGTTACTGTTTGCTGATTCCCATTCGCAACAAACACACTTTGAACATGAGACGGATTGATCTCTAAGTTCAATTGTCTCAATAACTCAAGGCCACCTGAACCAATAATAGAAGCATTTGCTCCCGAATCAAGCAGAGCCACTATGTCCCTACCATATAATTTTACAGAAACGTAAGGCCTGTTATCAGTACCTTTCTTAACAAACAATGGCGCAGCTTGCCCATGCAAGTCTGTCTTACCCGAAAACTCATAAAAATTCCTAACATATGAGAGCCAAGACTGCCACTCTCTCTTACTAGAATACGAAAATTTTCGTTTGGCCGACTTACTGGAAACAGTGTGGCGGCCAGAACACACCTCCTTTACTGGTTTTTTGAACAATTCTTGCAATTAGCTAACCTAACATTAGGCATACCACAACGAAAACAAAATATTTTCCTTCTAGCTTTGCAAGACGAAAAAGTGTGGTTCGACTTACCACAATTCCAACAAATTTTTCTACTCTGAGCCTGTGCTGAACTATTGGGATTATTGTCGCTATTCCCGTTTCCTGAAGTACTTGCGACTACCTGCTCTACTTTGGCAACAACCTGTTCAACCTTAGGAGTCGTACTCCCTACATGACTAAAACTGCTACTACTCTTTACATTTTGTCTACTATTACACGAACAACAACATCGACTAACTGAAGGTGAGTCTTCAACTGACAAGTTAGAAATCTGCGGTACATAACTATGCCTAGACTTTAAGTAAGCAGCTTCCTCTAATTTTTTGCATAAACTAAACAATTTAGCAACTGTATCTGCCTCACATAAAGCTAATTGACCTAAATATTCCGGTAATAAATTATTCCGAATGTGCTTAACTCTTAACTCACTAGGAGCATGACTAAGTCGACTATACAAATTTTCCATTTGTGCAAAAAATATGGTTACCTTTTCATGCTTCTTTTGCTTACGATTTTTAATTTGTTCCCAAATTTCATCCTCCGCATTACGTGGTAAAAAGTCTTTCTTTATTAAAGATACTAAAGAGGGCCAACTATCCACACTAGCTTTAATGCTGCGATACCAAACAAAAGCATCTCCCACAAAAAGTTCTACAGCGGCATTTAATAATTCTTGATCATCAACTTTACGCGCCTGCGCTAACTCATTAACACGCTCAGTGAAAGAATAAACACTCTTAGGATCCCCATTAAATTTTACTCCCCACTGAGAAATTGGAATAGTTCTGCTCGCGCACGTCACTATCGGAGTGGGCACGTGAACAACCTGACTGTGTACCGTTTGATTCAAGTTATCATTCTGAACCGTAGCTGCTACTCGTTCATGTAAATCGGCCTCTAATTCTAGACACGTAGCATAGGATTCATTTCTAAAAGTATTTGCGGCTTCCGCATCATCACCTTCTACAATAATGCGTTGAACACGACCGGTTACATGAGCAATACGAGACTTTATTCTCTTAAACAATGAATCATTGGAAGTGCCTTCGTAATCAACAATTAAATTTTTAATTGAATCTAATGTAACCTTCACAGCTTGCTGCTCAGCATTGAAATCAAGTTTATAAGTATCTAAATTGATAAGACGACCTGGCCTATCACGTTCTTTTTCCAACAATCTATTTAAAATTTTCCTCTTATCCTGTTGATTTCTATTGGAATAGACATTTCTAATGTTCAACTCATATTCCAACTCCTCAAGCAATAAATGATTAGATTTAAAAGTATCTTCCATGATCAAAAAAAATTTTAAAAATGCAAATTTCTAACTAAATTAAACGTTAATGTAAAGAGCAAACAATCACAAATGCAGGCAGTAAACAAACACAAAAGTCCGCTACTTAAAATAGCAAAATGTTCAAAAAAGTCCCAACACTTACTTACTTACTACACCCTGTATAGCAAAATATACAATTGCTATTAAATGCAGCAAACACCAAACTTAAAACTGCAGTGAGAATTATCATCAATAAATTCAATCACAAATTTTGGGAATATTCTTTTCCACCCTGTATATTGATTTAATAATTCCCCTCAAAATCTGAAATGTTTTCTAACCACAAGCAGTTTTAATTTCGCAACCAGTACTTCTCCGGAAAATGTAGTCTATTTTTTAAAAGTGGCAACGTCGCAAATCAATCGCTGGAGTCTAAAGAAATGCCAGTGTTTTATTGTACATCTCACAAAAACTTTATCAATAGGAACCGTATTCCTGCATGAAATAAAATAGAAATGTTAATGTCTACACACGTTCCTGATATTTGATTAAAATTAAATTAATTACTACTAAATTACTCAAACAAAAACCAAAAATTTGTGTCCACACTCGGCTCTTATTAAAATATGAAACTTTGTTACTCTAGGTGTATTTTTGGTGTAACAATCGGGCCTCCACGTTGTTGCGTCACTTTTGGTGTAACAATCGGGCCCCACGTTGGGCGCCACTTTTGGTGTAACATATTTTGATACCTAAGTATTAAAACATGTTATTCCGGTGCAGACGGCAGCCGATTTTTGTTGGAGAGCATAGGCCGTGGGTTAGGATTGTGTGTGGACACTCAAGAGGGCGCCACCGGCTGTATGTTACGTAATAAGATTTAAATAATTTTGCCAGCTCGGAACAAAATTAAGTTATTAGCAACCATGCGATGGAATACTCAAAATATATCTGTGATATCTAAGCTCTACTTTACTCTCAAATCTCAAAATTTAAGCAAATATCAGGAGTATCAGTGCAAATAATAAGAACATGCAGACATTAGACATTTATTAAAACACAGACATGAGATGTACCACAATAAAAAACAAAATTGTTCCCCAATTGTTCCCCAAACTTAATCTACATGTGCAAAAGAAATGCAACATATGCAAGGACCCTTTCCAAGATTATTTCAGTGGTTTGACTCTTTTTATAGAAATGCAACTACGTTTAAATGGAACCAACAGTGAGTTTCAAATTCACAACAGCGAGTTAAAAGGATTACAACGGGTTAAAATTACAGCTCATCAATAAATTATTACATTACAAACAAGATCGAGTGAGCTAATTTTTGCAATGCTCGCTGTGTGCACTAGAATGTTACAGACGGATCTAAGAGAATATGTTCTATTAAAATACTTCATATGTGACATAGTAAAAAGTAAACTAGTGTCGCGTGGTACCATGCTCTACTTACAGTAAAAATCTTAAGATACTTCACATACTAGGTGTGTAGTTGCAAAATCGTTGTGTAATTTACCTTAATATTTTGACAAAAAAACACTGAATGAAACTATAAAAATTTCTCTAAAATTATGTAACTAAAATGAAACAGTAAAACCTGGTTAGAGCCTTGGCGTTTTCTCTGACAACTGCAGCGTGATCTGTTACCACTTCTTAAGATGTTCTCGACGTTGCTTACGACTACGACTCCGTGTCACTCCCAAAACTCTGCCAAAATCTCTTGGAGACTGCTGCGGACAACTCTACAACCAAAACTTCTCAAAACGTTAGCAGGACCCACATAAACCAAATGTCTGAGTGATGGACCTCCTATTACTCCTCTAAATGCTGGGCCCCCTTACATAACCAAAATGACAGCACCAAACACGTGCTTATACCAAGTGCAAGCCTCTCCAAAACATAACTTATTTTCAAAGGGCCAGTCCCTCCAAACATATACTTGTACCAAACATGGGCTTATACCAAACACTCTGTAATAATTACAATAAATAAGAACTAAATAAAACACCAAACTAAATAAAAAGCCTACCTCTTATAGAGAGTATCACATAACCTCTGAAACACGTGGCGATCAGATTTATGGCAACCGACAAAACTCCTTCTTGGGAATTCACAAAATCTTCACAGCAAAGCGGTGAGGATCATTGGGTACATCAATCAAATCCCTTTTCAGTGTAAACGATGTAAAACCCAAAAATTCCACACAAAATCGGAACCACCGCTGTTCACTCGTGGCTGTCTCAAAGATGACTCCTCGACGGAAAATCCGCTTGGCAGTTCACCATGTTCTCAGTGTTGCCAACTTGAGCATCGAGAGAACTCTTTCTCTAGCCAATAAAAATGCGCCAACAAAAAGGGCTTGTAATTTAAAGACTGAATTACACCATTGTGTAATGTCCCAACAACAAGAATATGTGAGTAACACCTCCGACTCAAAAATAATACATAAAAGAAACCATGCTTTCTTTCCTTGTTGAGAATTTCAGATATGCAACCAGCTATGCCCTTTGAAGTACGAGTGGTTGCCTATCAAACAAATGAATTAATGGGTTAATTTACTGTATTGAAACTGAAATTATTAATGTAGATTTTTCAAATGCTACAATGTATCTACAGCTATTAAGAGGACCTATTTCAAATTTTTTTGATAACTTGCCTCTAAACAGGTATGCTAATTGCTGGCATCAAATGGATGGTACTCCAGCCCACTCCGCTCATGCTGTAGATAGAGAACTTACCACTATGTTTCATGATGGCTGGATTAGACATAATGGACCATGGCTGTGGCCTCCTAGGTCTCCTGATTTGACTCCACTCGATTTTTATTTATGGGGTCATATCAAAAATCAAATATATGTCACTCCGATCCATACGAGGGAAGAACTGTTAGAAAGAGTGCAAATGAGTCTTAGAGAGCTAGATGGCAACCAAATTAGAAGGGCTACTACTACTGAAGTAAATATTTGAATTTTGTGTTGTTTAGCGCAGAATGGACACAGAATGTGGCACATTGAACATTTAAGATAAGTCACATAATCTTTATTATTAGTTCAAATTCGTATTCATGTTTTTTTTTATATACAACACTATGCTTGTATCCCATAGTATACATTATGTAATGTAGTTAGTAAGTTCTGCTAATAGTTCTGTGGCATTCGCCGTGAATAAAAAATAAGTTTAAAATATCATTGTTTGTATATCAATTTCTATTATTCTCCATGACTGATAACCCTTTACCAAATTTATTTATAAAATCGCTATAAACACTGACGTGTTTGATAGATTAATAATTGCAATAAATGACATTTCCATAGCCAACTATTGTAAGATATTAACACTTTGTTTGATGCTATTAATTGCAATAAATGTCATTTCCACAGCCGACTATTATAAGACCAACACACTTCGATGTATTTCGCTCATTAAAATACAAAATTATCAATAACACAAAAACTATAAAAGATAAGCATAGGGAACTCTAATACAAATCGATGCAGAATAAAATTATACATCAGAAACTGTAAAAATATACAGGGTGTTCCGTTTAAAAAAAATGCTTTCCAACGTTTGATCTTTGCCAAAATTGGCAGTAAATACTGACCATCCTGTAAGCAATTAGGTTACTTTCAAAGCACTATAAGGAAGATTAAGGATTGCACTAATCCTGTTGTATAAATGGTAACTTTCGCTTTCATTATGTTAGAGAGAGCAAATTTCAAACTACTCGATGTCAAGACACACATTTTCCGAAAAGTCAATATATCTCTAGTAGGGTTATATTTGGGGATATGATATCAAAGTCCTATTAAAATGATTAGTAGAATTCAAAATTGCAAAGAAAGATATATTATTCCATTTAAAATAACGAAGTTGATGGTAACTTCCGATATAAGCGGAAGTGCAATGACCTTGAAAATATTTTTAATGAAAAGAGCATAAAAAACTATGTAAGCAACCAAATTTTCAAAATTAGATTATCGCTACAAGTCCCTAAACTATTAATTAACGGTTTGCGTGAATCACCCTGTAAACTTATGTATATAATAAATATATGTCTTATAGAATAATTTCTATTTGACACGCTTTTATTCAACTTTACATGTTTGATCATTTAAGATAAAATGCGTAGAAATTAGACTATATGTTTCAAAAAACAAGAAAGGCGGTGCTTGAATCACCGGCGACTCCGGCAAAAATTGAAAGTCATATGGTATCGAATTTGGGTTCGTGCTACAAGATTAATCACGGAAAGCGGGTATTAGACATTTCTTGGAATCCTTTCAGTTTAGAAATTTAAAAATTGGTGTAAGGGGGTTTTCGATTATAGCGGATCTAACGAAAATATTTTCATGCATGTGTTACTTCTGCCTACACCGGATATATCACCCAACTTTTTTATTTTAAATGGAACACCCTGTATTTTATTATATATTTGGATTCCTCATACAATGTTAGCTTGGGTTTATGTGCCATAATATACTCTTAAACCTACCAGTTTTCGGGATAATTAATATTTTTGGAGATTTTTTACGGTTCCTACTTTTCCAAAAAAATTCAATATCTTCTATCATGTAGCCGATTTAGAAATTTTCTTTTCAAATTCATACAAGTCTCCTATGATCTAACTAAAAGTTGTCTTATATTTCCACAATATCATACAGGGTATTTTATTTTCACAGTCGAACATTGTTTAAGTTCAAACGTCCAAAAGTCGATTTTTTCAAATGGAATTCCCTATATATTTTCTCAGAATTTAATAGAGTGTTGAATTCTGCATCAATAGCATTCCCTATCTATCTCTATCGGTTTTTTTTATCATGGGCGAATTTTTGTAAAATGTAGATATACAATCAGCACTGTACAAGTTTGCAATGTACATAATATATAAGTAGCTACATACATAGGCAATGAAAAATGCTTTTGTCAATATAAACACCGTGTTAGCGTTGCCAAGTCGTAGCGTCAGGCCTGTCGAGAGGGAGGGGGGGGGGGTGTTTCCCCCTGGGCCCGGAGGTTTTTGAGGGGGCCCGGCGGTTTCGAGGGGGCCCGATTAGGCGAAATGAGAGATGTATAGTTTTAAGTGAATAGTGTGCTGTAAATAATAATGACTTCCGATAGACTTGTATTGTTCATAATAAGATAAATATGAGATTGTTAGGTAAAGTATTCACCCCCCCCCTCCACCCGTTTTTTAAAATTTGGACTGAGATAAGTATGTAATCTTAAGGAATATTTCCCCCCGTTCTTCAGAATTTTGACCGAGAGAAATATTTAATTTTAAGGAACATCACCCCTTCGCCCTTCAAAATTTCCATCGTGGTGCTCTTCGAAATTTTTATTTAGTTTATTATTAGAAATGTCATCCCCACTCTTCGAAATATATGAGTCGTATGTTACTACCCTCACGGGCCCCGATTTTCTCTTGACGGTTCTACGTAGCGATAGTACAGGAACGTAGTATTTGTTCACTTAGAACGGATTTCTGTAAGCATGTAATCAATCAAGAGAATCAAAATTTTTTAAAAAAAATTATTTGAATGACGAAGAAATGTTTCTAAGAAGTAATTTTAACAGACGAAATGTACACCACTGGGCACAACAAAATTCTCATGCGGTGCGAGAATCAAATTTACAGGACAAATTTATTTTTAACGTTTTCAGCTTATTAGTAGATAACAAGTTTAAGTATCATATCTACGAGGAGAATTTAAATAGCAATAAATACGGGGAAATTTGGCGAACAGTGGTTATTGCTTTTATTGATAATTTGCCCCTAAATATTTATAATTCTCTGTATTATCAAATGGATGGTTGTGGTCCACATAATACATGGAAAGTGTATGGTGAATTAGTAGCG
Organism: Stenurella melanura; assembly: GCA_963583905.1. NCBI lineage: Eukaryota > Metazoa > Arthropoda > Insecta > Coleoptera > Cerambycidae > Stenurella > Stenurella melanura. The sequence goes on from OY757310.1 coordinate 90,326,562, forward strand.
CCGTTCGAAGACAGGTGGTTTGGCTACCGAGGATCTTGGAGATGGCCAGCAAAGTGCTCTGATTTGACTCCCTTAGACTTACCTAACAATGGTAATATCAGAAATATTGTTTGTACCTCGCAAATTACTGCCAAAGAAGATCTGAAGAACAGAGGTACGGGCTGCATTTCAGCAAATACATCCCCACGAAATTCGCCGAATCACTGTGCCGTAAATTCCAGAATATCGGCATGTCTGGAGCAAGGTAGAGGACATTTTAAACAGTTGTTGAATTAAATATTTATATTCAATGTGTTCATTAATTTTGTAAATTTTGTTCCAAAGTGTTTGCTTTAAATCTAATATATAAAATGATCTCTTGTTTTTGATGGTATTGTCATGACAATAAAGAAACAAGCTAACCGTTATACTCTTCGCCGATTTACTGCACTTTTTATATAATTGTTGCACATTCTATAAGATACTCTTCGCAGTTTTTTTGTAAATAATATTAGTTTAAGACATTTTTAGTTTAATTACAAAACATAAAAAACATGATGTAACATTTTTTTTATTTAAAAAAATTTATAACTTTTTTATTTATCGATCGATTTTGCTTAAAAACAATAAGATTCTTTCTCTAGCTAACACTAACGTACTGTCCAAATTTCAATACAATCGGACTTTTTCGTTCTTAAGTTATCGTGCTTACAAGAAACGTGATGGACGGACGGACGGACAGACGGACAGGCATACGGACAGACAGACGGACGGACGGAAATTTTTAAAGTTGTTCAGAATTCGATCGCCAACATTGTGATATGAAATTTTTTTTTCTACGAGCAATATTACCGGTTTTAGGAATGTGCCGATCGAATGCAATATACTCTTCGTCTTGTATTTGCGAAGAGTATAATAATGATCAATTGTCTACATGATTATTAAAGAGAATTAGTTAGATATGATTTGTATTGGCTACTAACAAACAGTGCTGACTTTGTATGTGCATTTTACAAAAATTCGTCCACGATAAAAAAAAAACAAGTGAGATAAGCATAGGGAATGCTAATATCAATTAATGCAGAATTTAAAACTCTATTGAATTGTGTGAAAACAAACAGGGGGTTCCATTTGAAAAAATTAACTATTTGACGTTGGAACTAAAACAATGTTCGACTGTGAAAATAAAATACCCTGTATAATATTGTGAAAATATGGTCATTTTTAGTTAAATCGCAGGGTACTTGTATGAGTTTGAAAGGAAAGTCTACAAAACGGCTACATGATAGAAGATATCGATTTTTTTCCGGAGGGACAGGAACCGTCGATAATCTCCAAAAATAGTAATTGTCAAACTAATAAGTAGGTAGGTTTGAGAGTATATTATTGCACATAAATCCAAGTTAAAATTTTATTAAGAATCCAAATATGAAATAAAATATAGGGTGTTCCATTCAAAATAATATCTCCTAGCATTTTCACTAATAAATGAGCAAAGCAACGAACAATTGCTATTTTATTTTCAATCTAATGAACATGCAAAAGATATGATTCAGTCATATTCTCAATTCCATTGTTTTGATAACAAAGCTAGGTGATACATCAAGTGCGGTGTAAGCGGAAGTAATGTATCCAAAAACCCCCTTATACCTAGTTTCAAATTTCTAAACTCGATAGCTCCCAAGAAACGTCTAATACCCAGTTTCCGTGAATAGCCTTGTATACTAAGGCTGTTCAGTGTTCGTATCTTAATTTGTCACTTCCTTTTTTTGTTATAAACTTTTATTCAACTTCACATGTTTGCTAGTCTAATTAATCTATGATCTGTTCGGCTCGCATCCACCACAAAGGCAAAGTTCACTGCAGGCGAATGAGCTTTTCTATATCTGCGCTTCTTGATGAGCAGCCTTTCTTACACCCGCACTTTAACACTTCTCTGCATGCCTCTGATGCTGGAGGCAGTGTAGTCCATTTGATATGATAAACCACGAGACATAAGCTAAACTAAATGTCAAGAGAATAAATTTTAAAATTGCAATGTATATTAGATTGAATTTGGATGGGCCTATGCGAATAACGTATACTCACTTCCCAGGTTCCGTCAGATGACTTTCCCATCCAAATTCCGCAGGTGAGGGTAATACTGGACTTTGCAGTAAAGCTTGCCCCCACATATGTCCAGCCTGACATGCCACACGTACGGTATGTTGGCGCATTGCGTCCTGAGTAGGTGGTATGTTTTCAATCTGCCGGTTTTTGCGCACGAACATGGTTTGCCATGAGACGTTCACTGAATCTTCTGAATTTGTTCTGTCATACATGAGTACCACAAATCGTTCTATAGTTGAGAAACAGGAACTTATTTTTGTCAATTCTGGGGTCTGGGAAAGTGCCACCAAAGCCGTTGTTACTGCGGGAAAGCTAGACCACGTCGTCCAGGCTGTTTATTTTCCTTTGCCCAGAAAAGAGGACGTTGTGTCACAGCCTGATAGCGCTTGAAGTGCCATCAGGGCTTCACATTTCTCAACTCCCAAATTTTCAGCAATAACTATTGCATTAATATACCTGGAAAATAAAAGTACCAAAATTATAAAGAAATGTTATTACTTCAACAAAATATAAAACGACCGCACTCATAGTCTCGGAGCCCGCAATTTGCGGACCAAGTCCGTAGACTCAGATAATGTGGTACTGGCAGTCAGTTGCTGATAATTTAGGAGTTGAGAAATGTGAAACTCTGATGGCATTTCATACGTTATCAGGCTGTGCCACAACGTCTTCTTTCCTGGGCAAAGGGAAACAAACAGCCTGGACGACGTGATCTAGCTTTCCCGCAGTAACAACAGTGAGTTTCTCAACTATAGAGCGATTTGTGGTACTCATGTAGGACAGAACAAGTTCAGAAGATTCAGCGAACGTCGCACGGCAAATCATGTTCGTCCTCAAAAACCGGCAGATTGAAAACATATTACCCACTCAGGACGCATTGCGCCAACATACCGTACGTGTGGCATATCAGGCTGGGCATATATGGGGGCAAGCTTCACTGCAAAGTTCAGTTTTACCCTCACCTGCGAACTTTGGATGGGAAAACTCATCGGACGGAATCTGGGAAGTGAGTATACGTATTCGTAGAGGCGCATCCAATTTCATTTTAATGTACATTGCAATTTTAAAATGTATTCCCTTGACATTTAATTCAGCTTATATGTCTCGTCTTCTATCAGAGCAAATGGATGACACTGCCTCTAGCATCAAAAGCATGCAGAGATGTGTTGAAGTGCGGGTGTAAGAAAGGCTGCTCATCAGAAAGCTGCAGATGTAGAAAAGCTAATTTGCCCTGCAGTGAAGTTTGCTTTTGTGATGGATGCAAACCGAACGGTTCATAAATTAATTAGATGCAGTATTGAAATATAGCTTGATTTTACACCTGAATTGTGATTTGATTTAAAAATGCAGTTATCTCCATAAATAGTCAACATACTCACTTAGTGGTATTTCCTTAAGGACATTTCACTTTTTATTGCAAAGTTGGCGTTCTTCATGTTAATTTAGTAGGATTCTGTGAAAGTCCTGCATGAATACATCTAAAACTGACGAAGATATCCCACGTTTTGCAATTACGGCGGCCATTTTGAAAAACCGCTGCCACGGCCGCCATTTTGAATTTTTGAGTGGGCTCTAATCTTAAAATTGAAGTATAGGCTATTATCTCCAAGTGTGCCAAGTTTCATTTTTTTTGCTTGAAGTGCACGCCTTGGCTGGACTACTGGTAGCAAGTCTAATGTTAAAGCTTAAAATTTCAAAACGGCATTTTCTTTTACTTTGTTGAGACTATGTAAAGTTGCTAAAACTACTACAAGGATTGAAAAAACTTATGTCACCTTTATAGAGATGGTCGCTAAAAAACATGGAAAAAAAATTACCATCGCAATAAGAAAAAATTTTTGAGGGCTGTTCAACTTTTTCAAAAATGTTTTTCGCTCTCTTTACTGGCCTCTCATGTCAGTCTGCATAAGTTATGCAATTATGGTGGCCATATTGGATTAGCCTTTTTAAATTTTTAACCTTAACGGCAGATTCAATATCAGCTACTCCGAAAATTTCTAACACGGACCCTTTCCGAAGACTCCATGTTAAAATTCATATTCTCGAATAGAAAACATTCTTTCCTATGTTTACTCACCTCATGCTAGACAAAATAGCTTGATGAAACTAATAACAGACCACTGCTGAGCCATAATCTACAGTTTGAAAAGGTTTCCACAGAAATCACTTAAGCCGTAAAAAGCACTTACGGGTCGAATTATTCCTCTTTTTAAAATGTTTTAAAAATATGTTAAAGATATATATCTCAACAGAAAGTAAACAACAATTCCTTCTTACTGTTCTTACGGAATTTCTAGAATGGCAAGAAATATCCCGAGGCCCGCTGTGGCACTCGATAGTCCTGCGGACTTGCCTAAAGAATCGAGAACGTGCGTTCACTATCAGGAGAAAATACGTTAGGAAAGGCTATAAAGATGATTTCAGTGCCTACTAATTAAGCTTAAATGAACAATCAGCAGTTTTTACGACGCCATCTTGCTCAAGTTACTTCTAGATTAATGATTCCATGGAGTTTTTCATAGCTTGATCTACTTTTTATGTTAGTTTAAGGATAATTTGTTTGAATTTTATCCAACTATTAGCCGGAAAATAATTGGTTAGTAAATACTTTAGCTTCTAATTAAATAAATAATAAGCAATAGATTTGTAGTATACATGCAATTAGAAGCAGTCAAATTGTAATTATTTAACAGAATGAGATTCCATTTTAATATTTTATGATTACCTTTATACAAAAGCTTAATGGCATCCTTAACGTAGTTTAAGGTAAATTTATGGTTGCAATTATCATATGGAAAATATACTTTTTCGCAAACATTGTTGATATCTATTTGTATTACATCCGCCATGGTACGTCAACTAAACTTTAGCATGAGATTTAGTTATTAATAACTGAATAGTATAAAGACATTAGACACTGAGGACCACCAAGGGCGCAATAATGTTTTTACTTACATTTGTCTGTCTTACCTACTGTTAATTTTCGGAGGCTAATAATATCTTCATTTTAATTTCAGTTTTAGGAAAGTTTCTATTTAGTTTCTTTAATGAAGCTATTTGACGGTGAAGCTAGTTGTTCATATAGAAAAAATGAAGGAGTATTTAATAATACTCTCAGAGTATTGAAACAGTTTTTCCTTTTAGTAGAAAAATGTTTGCTTTGCATGAGCTTGTAAAAAATGTAGTATATGTTTTGCATTTTTCCGGTGGACCATCGAAACCCGAGAAAAGCGTCGGATCGAAATGAAAGTCATATTATTTTCGACTCGAGAGCGAATTTAGAAAATTCCATCCGTCGGTCTGTCGGTCTGTCTGTCGGTCTGTCTGTCGGTCTGTCTGTCGGTCTGTCTGTCGGTCTGACTGTCGGTCTGTCTGTCTGTCACGCCTAGCCCCCCCTAATCCGTTTTCGGATTTCGACGAGGTTCGGGTGGTTAATAGAAAACCTTAACGACGGAAGCTCAGGTCCGTTCGGAAACCGGAAGTACCCGATATAAACGTTTCGAGTTTTTCGGGAAAAATTGAATAACTCGGGTAGTCGGATCGAGACATTTCAAAAAAGAAATGGCGCCGCTGGCAAAGCTCTACAAATAAGTATACCAGAGACTATGTCGAAAAACAAATGTAAATCGATTTTTTTTTGCAAAAAAACTGGTCTTCTCGAACCGAAGGTTCGATTTAGATTTTCAAAAATGGCAATTGTAGGGCTCAATTAGGTCTATTAGTTGACGTTTGTGAGGAATTTGACAAAACAAAAGCCAATCTACAAATCCTGGAAAACTTGATTTTTTTTATAAATTCTACAAATTTCGAACAGTTTCCTAATAAAAATCGAAAATTAACTATTGCGTCGATCAATCTCTATAATCAATATAAGGCACGGCCCTTTTTGGCAAAAAATCTGAAATAGAGTTTTTTCGAAAAATATAAAAAATAACCAAGTTATTTAAAAATACATTCCAAATTGATAAATTCTCCGTGCGATATAGGTACAAACAAATAATGTAATGTTATGTTTAAAATATCATAATTCATTTCCTTATTTTCATTTACTAAATAAAAATAGAACCGATGCCCTTTCTGTGTTTCAAAATGTGGTTAGCCTTTACTTTAGTCAATGCAAAAAGAAAAGAAAGGAAAAATAAAACATGTCAAAATGTACTGAGTCATCTTGCGACTCTGCTGAAAAAGTACTGAATCACCCCAACAGGGATAAAAAGCATATCAAAATGTAGTTTTTTTTAGCTTGTTGTATTATAAACTGCTCTCGAGCTAATGATAGAGTTAAAACAATAAGAAGGAAATGACTGGATTTCTTACATCGGCGCATCCGGCAAAATTTAGAAAAGTGAAACGTTCCTTAATTACTTGAATATTCACGTATAGTAGTAGAGTGGACGTAGAGTAATGGTAAAAAAATACCTTTTTTTGTTGAGTAAGTTTAGAATGTCTCAAATCTCGAGATTTTCATTTGAGCGAAAAAAATATTTTGTCTGTCTGTCTGTCTGTCGGTCGGTCGGTTGGTCTGTAACTTTTTGGTGAGCGTGTTTTCTCTGGAACAGTCGACTTTCAATTTAGTACACGTATGCACTATAACGAGATCTGAAAGTGAATTAGAAGTAAATAGCTAAGACAAGCCAGTAAGAGTCCAGAAACTTGGGATTTCGTGTATATACTAGACGCCAGGGTCTCAAAATGTTTTATGGCATCTGCCACCCCCACCACCAACCCCACTCCATTATTGAAGAGAAGAAATAATATTAAGATACTGACTTGAAATTTGATACACGTACGTATTATAACGAGATCTGGATCTAGACTATATTATGAGCCTATTCCGTTGAAAGGTCAGTAGTGGTAAATAATACGTGTAAATAAGTAAAGCAAGATGTAAAAGGAAGTTTCAACTTTTTAGGAGATCTACCACCCCCACCACTGCTCCCACTCCATTATTAAAGCGGTTGATATAATAATACAATTCAGAAGTTGACTTGAAATTTGGTACACCTATGTATTATAACAAGGGCTGAGGCTAGATTATATTCTGACCTTATTTTATTGAAGGATTGGAGGTAAACAGGAGTAAATAAGTAAGAGCGAGCTAGTAAGATTCCAGAAGCTTGGAATTTTGTGATATACTTGAAACTAAAAATCTCAGTTTTTTTATTATATCTGCCAACTGCACCACCACTCCATTATTAAAGGGGTTGACATAATAAAATTGTGATTTAGTATGTCTACGTGAACAAAAGTTTTCGAAATTTTTATTTTTTATCAGCCACCTCCACCGTCGGCCGGTCGAAAATGTATTGAAGTGGCATATTGTTTTATGGGTTATTGGAGCAGACTATATCAGATATTGTATTGTTAAAATTCTATGAGCAATTATTTTGACATACTGGGTGCAAATATAGTATCAAGACGTTTTCCTTTAAAGAGACTCGGATGGGAAATCTGGATGTGAAAGTAGTGATTCCTTAGACAGCAGTTTTTTGTTCATGGGCCAATCAGCAAATTCGTATAAAATAAAGATGCCCCCTTTCACTTTAAATACAGCTTTATTAGTATCTAAGGATCGTAAAAGCACTATAAATGGCCATCATAGTCGGATACTAAGAGGAGTAAAGTAACGGCCAACTAAGGCCAATGTCGATTCGTCACAAGTTCATATTGATCAAAATAAAAAAATACGTTTTTACATTAAAGCTTAGATGAAACCAAAATGTTCAACTCTACCTCGAAATGATTGATGGCTCTTTTTATTTATTTATTTTTTAATCTAACACAAAACAGCCCAACTAAATAATATACACAGGATGATAGTTCACAAGTACACTCTCTTCTCGTCCAATGGTCTGTCAGGATATTACTTGATATAACATTACACAGGTAGATCACAAAAAGGGAGTATATATCACAATAGGAGAGACAATTAAGGAATACGAAGCTAACCTAATATAAAACGATGTTAAAGCAACAATTTAATAATGTTCATGAAATTAACTAATACGTTGTAGACTTGTATATTTTTAAGTGACAATAGATGAATAGCACTAGTTGGTAGAGGAACTTTGATGTCGGGTAAGTTATTTAACATTGTATCGATAGCCATTTGGTGATTCTGACAATTAAAGAAAATATGGTGCAGATCGCCCGTAGTACCACATGTACTGTAGATATCTGGAACAAATACACCAATTCTATTTAGGTGTTTTAGAAAGCAAGCGTGGCCGAACCTTATTCTGCAAATTATGGTGACAAATTTTCTAAGGGCGTTAATGCCATCGATGCCTAAAGTTCATTAATTTTCAGGATTTTGATTTACTTGCTACTGTCAGCCTGGAGCATCAACGTTGTGTCAGTCCTTAAGCCCAGTTATATATTGGTACTTACGGATCACATTAAACTGCAGTTTTCATCTAAAATCTGTGAACATATACAATAACTAATTATTAAAAATGTTTGACAGATTCTAAACAGCGATAGGTGTCCCAAGTCATATGACATATTTAGATTCCGCAAGAAATTCTGCATCTACTAACATATCTTTGTGACTCTGAGATAAAAGAAGCAAAATCGCTGCTACTTTCTGAAGCATCTCTCAGGCAGAGCTGTCTCAAAGCATAGTGCTCGGACAAGTACTCGAAGCACTGTGCTAATGAGCACTTCTTAAAATCGGTGCTTACTGCTTCGAACATTTTATCAAAAGTCTTAGCGCTTAGTAATCTCAAAAAGTGCTCGCAAGCATTTTATGTATTTGCGAGCACTTTAACTATTCGCGAGCACTCAAAGTACTTGCAAGCGATGCGTATAGGAAAGTACATTAAAAGGTTTCTTGTTACAGCACAGAACGGTGTTCACTATTGTTACTAGCCTTACGTCGTCAGGGTTCTCGAGTGACTTGTTCCGATGTTTTAATAATTAGTAGATAGAGAAAAGTTGTCAATAAAAATAATCAGGTAAGTATAACAAATTAAGACATAGTATCTATATTAGTTCAACCAAGCAGGCTTTTAGTCCATTTCAAGACGTTAACGCTAATTTTGGTTTACCTTATAGTCTTCACTTTGTATACCCTACAAGGTGAAAATAACTATTACTATTGATACAGTCCAAATCATAAATGTTGTTTTCACGTCATCAATTTATATTTAAAAGTGAATTATTATTTGTTTGCTTATAATTGTAATGAAACATATTCTTTATAGGATTTTGCAGAAGAAATATATCTATGAAAACTAAAAGAAAAATATTAATGAAATCTTTGCATTCTTTCGATAACCTGAATTCTTGTTATGCTAGCAAATTAAAATCTTAAAATGAAATTGGGTAATTTCTTATTTTACAATTCTTATTCTAACACTAGCATCCACACAGTTCCCTACGGCCATGCAGATTAAACTAGTATCTACATAACCCCCTACGGTCATGAAAATGCAATTAAAGATGAGAACAAAAGCCTAAAATGAATGTATTTACCTACCTTGTCTTAAAGAAATTTCATTTTAATGGATTACATTTTCACTTAGAATGAGAATTGTCAAATAAGAAATTAGACAAGTTCATTTTGGGATTTTAATTTGCCGGCATAACCAGAATTCAGGTTATCGAAAGAATGCTAAGATTTCATTAATATTTTTACACATAGTTTTTCTTTTAGTTCTCATAGATAGTTATTTTTTCTGCTGTTTGCAAAATCCTATAAAGAATATGTTTCATTATCAATTTATGTACTTATCAAAGACATGAAATTTATCTATCAGCTTAAATACTAGCGCATACAATGTGAATAACAGAAACTCACGTCTGATTAGGCTACGACAAAAGTTCCAAGAGAAACGATGCGTTTTAGAGATGAATAATACAGTCGCTTGTTGTAGCTGCAACCAACGTTCAGTAGCGTTCAGTTGGCGCATTTGTCAAATTTAATGCTTTTCTATTTCCTCTCGTTATTTATATTAAGTTTGTAGTGTTTTCTACTATGGTGTTTTAAGTTTACTGTAATTATGTAAATTGTTGTGTAATTAGTTTGTGAATGTTTTAGTTTTATTGTTTGTAAAGAAACTAATCTCAAAATGCCCGGCAAAATACTGACTCAGTAGCCAGAGACATGGTGGTGAAATTAGTTGAGTACTTCAATCATGAAAAGTGCAACGGAGGTCCTCTTTTATCTTTGCAAGCATGTGGCATGTTGCAGATGTTTATAAAGTAAATGTTCTTTTAGCGTGCTTCTGATGCATTGGGTATTTGCTTGCGGACGGTGCAACGGATTTGAAAGGAAACCCGTGAGGAGCAGGGCGCCCCAAATACTATGGTGGCAAACTGTAGACCCAGAAGAAAAATACAACTTAGAACTTGGTGTAGACAAGAAATATGCGTGTGAGGGATATAATTTATAACATGTAGGTACCTACTCCGAAAGTAAGTCTGTGGAGTAGTTGATTTTGTGGTATTTGTAGTTAGTCGCTCGGCGAGAATATTATATTATAATATTAAAATTGAATCTCTAGTTACCTACCGATGGATGCCTTGAGTAGAAGATATACAACAGTATTTGGTTCGGTGCTGCGAATATGTCTCGGTGTGGTTTATGCTCTAATGCGATCACGACAAAAAAACAGGAATATGTTGTAGCGGTTTTTCTAAAAAACCGTATCACGTAGTTTGCGTAAATGCTGCAAATGAATTACCATCCTTATTGAATTTCAAGATTTATGGAATGAAAATAAACTTTTCGCCGTATTTGAAGAGAAAATTAATTCCTTTTTCAAAGATCTTAATTCGTCATTTGACAATGTTAAATCTGATTTTCTTAAAGAAGCTGAAGAAAAACTAGCAAATGTTATAACTCAAATCATCTACGAGCATACAAAATCTTCATATTCTGCAGCTCTATGCAAAAATTCGCATGCTGCTGTGATAGTAAAACCTAAAAATTCTCAGGAATATAATGAAACAAAAATAGATATCCTACAAAATATTAACGTGTCTCGCTCTGACATAAATATTAATAGAATCAAACATATTAAGGATAGCGGTATACTGATGGGTTGAAAAACTACCGAAGAGGTTTCGAAATTCAAGAAAATCGTAGAAGAAAATATGTCATCTATGTCCTATGAAGTACTTGCCTTCTCTGAAATCTGGTTGGATTCAAATATTCAGAATATTGAAATATTACACGATAGTTGTGTATTATTTAGATCAGACCGCGACAAGTTGGCCATCAATCGTAGTCGTGGCGGTGGAGTAATGTTAGCAGTACATTCATCTCTTAATGCGATAAATTTGAATTTAAAACACAGTAATTCTCGTGATCTGTCATTCATTGATATTGTAGGAGTAAAAATAGTATTAGATCATTATCACTTCTATATTTTTACACTTACATTCCAAACATGCCATCTGACTTTTACAATTGTGTTTTTGATACATTTTGTGCTCTTAACTTTATTTATAACTCACATATCTTAATTTTGGATGATTTTAATCTACCTAATTATTGTTCTCATCACTAGTACTGTGTCACCTGCTATTCAAATAATTTTATATTTTCAAGACTTTTTAAATTTAGAGCAGTTCAATACTATAAGGAACTCAAACAACAAGTTACTTGATCTTGTTTCATCTAACAGGAGCTGTAAAGTACTACAAGCCCCTGATATTCTTCTTGGAGAGGACCTTGATTATCCTGCTCTACTTATTTATTATAATGTTCGTAGTATCGGAAATAATCACCACAAAAATATATATCTTATATGTACAACTTCAGAAAAGCTAATTTCCCATGTTATATCAAATGTTCTCTGATGTTGACTGGAACCTGTTAACCGAGTTTTCTGATGTTCACTCAGCTTGTGAGAAATTCTATGAAATAGAACCCATATTAAGCATCTGTGTTCCCATGAAACATATACCTAAACGTAGTTACCCTCATTGGTTTAACAGTGAAATTATAAAGAATATAAAAGAAAGGCACAAACTATGGCGGTTATATAAATTTAGAGATAATGAAGAATATCTCCAAAAGTTTAAAGATTTAAGGCGTAAAATAAAATCCGATATGGAAACTGCACACAAAAATTACAGTAAATATTTGCAAGAAAGTATTGCACAGAATTCTTCAGAATCATGGCGATATATTAATTTTTAAAGAAATATGTCCAATCTGTCCAAAAAATTCAAGTACACCGATGATATCATTTCCGATCTTAAAATAATTAGTACCTCATTTGCTGAGTATTTTCAACAATCTTAGTCTACTCTAGAACAAGGCAATGTTGATGACGAACATAATGACCTTTTCAATTACTCTTGTCTAAATATTCATAATTTTACAGAAGTTAAGTTTTTCGGCCTAAACAGGACCAGTGGTCCTGATAATATTCCATCTTTCTTAGTACGTGTCTAAGCAGCAATATTTGCCAAACCATTATGTATACTTTTCAATCTATCTCTTCAAACTTCAACATTTTCACAACGTTGGAAACAGTCCAAAATCATACCCGTCTTTAATATTAATATTTTATATTATAAGAAAAGATAGAACCTTGATAACTAATTACCGACCCATTATAATTTTGAATAACTTTGCTAAAGACCTCAAAATATTACTGTATGAACATATATTTTGCCATATTAAACATCAAATATCTGAATTCCAACACGGCTTCTTTAAAGGCCGATCTACAGTACCAACATATTCTGTTTAACTGAGTATTTATCTGATGCAATTGATGATGGTAGTCAAGTTTACATAATCTATACAGATTTTTCTAAAGCGTTTGACAAACTAAACCATAGTATTCTTTTGCAAAAATTACACGTTACATGGATTCTCAAGTGACCTCATTAACTATTTCTCATCTTACCTAAGCAATAGAACCCAATTTGTCTTATTCTGTGGTCATAGATCTGTCAATGTTTTACCGGCCTCAGGCGTCCCACAGGGATCTAATCTAGGTCCACTTTTGTTCATTATGTTTATTAACGACATTGTTACTGATATCACCCTGAACTGTCTTATATATGCTGATGATCTAAAATTAATCTGTAGAATTTCGAGCATCGACGACTGTTTGATTTTGCAGCACAATGTAAACAAAATTAATGAGTGGTGTATAAGAAACAAATTATTCCTTAACTCGTCAAAATGTAATGTTCTATCAGTAACAATTAAACAGAATATCATATAATATGATTATGCGCTTGAAAATAACGTACTCTTTAGACCTGAGACATTCACTAATGTAGGTGTAGTGTTTGATGAAAGGCTGTCATTTACCCATCATATAAATCATATTGTCAAGAAATGCTATAAATCTCTTAGGTTTTTTATTGGGAATACTTTTAACTTCAATAACGCCTCCGGTCTCAAACTACTGTATTACTTCCACATCCACGTAGTGGATTGGAAGTATAGTAATCGCAAAAAAATTTTCAAAATTTTTTATTCGTGAAATAGGTTTAGAATGTCATGAAACGTCGAGATTTTAAATTTGAGCGAAAAAAAAAATTTCTGTCTGTCTGTCTGTCGGTCTGTCTGTCTTTAACTTTTTTTTTCTCCGCACGTTTTCTCCGGAACGGTGTAAGATATTGACTTGAAATTTTGTACACGTATATATTATAACGAGATCTGGAACTGGATTGTTTTTTGAGGATATCCGGTGAAGGGTTGGGGGTTAAAAAGGGTAAATAGGGGAAAATATGTAAAGCAAGCTTGTAAGAATACAGAAACTTGAAATTCGGTGTATGTACTAGAAGTTAAGGCCTAATATTTTTTTATAATATTTTTCAACCCCCTACCACCCCTACCCCATTAAAGTGGTTGATAAAATAAGGATGAGATTTTCACTTGAAATTTCGTACACGTATGTATTATAACGACGTCTGAAATTAGATTATATTTTGAAATGATTCCATTGAAGGGTTGGGGGTTAATTTGGGGTAAATAGGGGAATATAAGTAAAACGAGTTGGTAAGAGTACAGAAACTTGAAATTCGGTGTATGTACTAGAAGCCAAAGCGTCAGATTTTTTTATAATATGTTTCAACCCCCACCACCCCTACTCCAATATGAAAAGGGTTGATAAAATAAAATTGAGATATTTATTTGAAATTTGGCACACGTATGTATTATAACGGCATCTGGAACTAGATTATAATTTGAGATGATTCCGTTGAAGGGTTGGGGGTTAAATAGGGGTAAATAGGGGAAAATAAGTAAAGCAAGCTGGTAAAACTACAGAAACTTGAAATTCGGTGTATGTACTAGAAGCCAAGGTCTCAGATTATTTATAATATTTTTCAACCCCCACCACCCCTACTTCATTATTAAAAGGATTGATAAAATAAAATTGAGATATTCATTTGAACTTTGGCACACGTATGAATTATAACGACATCTGGAACTAGATTATTCTTTGAGATGATTCCTTTGAATGGTTGGGGGTTATTTAGGGGTTAATAGGGGGAAATAAGTACAGCAAGCTGGTATGAGTATAGAAACTTCAAATTCGGTGTATGTACTAGAAGCAAAGGCCTCAGATTTTTAAATAATTTATTTCAGCCCCCACCACCCCTACTCCATTATTTAAGGGGTTGATAAAATGAAATTGAGATATTCACATGAAATTTAGTACGTATATGTATTATAACGACATCTGGAACTAGATTATATTTTGAGATGATTCTGTTGGAGGGTTGGGGGTTAAATAGGGGTAAATAGGGGAAAATAAGTAAAGCAAGCTGGTAAGACTACAGAAACTTGAAATTCGGTGTATGTACTAGAAGCCAAGGTCTCAGATTATTTATAATATTTTTCAACCCCACCACCCCTACTTCATTATTAAAAGGGTTGGTAAAATAAAATTGAGATACTCATTTGAAATTTGGTACACGTATGAATTATAACGACATCTGGAACTAGATTATACTTTGAAATGATTTCGTTGAAGGGTTGGGGGTTATTTAGGGGTAAATATGGGAAAATAAGTAAAGCAAGCTGGTATGAGTACAGAAACTTGAAATTCGGTGTATGTACTAGAAGCCAAGGCCTCAGATTTTTTAATAATATATTTCAGCCCCCCACCACCCCTACTCCATTATTCAAGGAGTTAATAAAATAAAATTGAGATATTCACATGAAATTTAGTACGCATATATATTATAACGACATCTGGAACTAGCTGAAGGGTTGGGGGTTAAATAGCGGTATATAGGGAAAAATAAGTAAAGCAAGCTGGTAAAAGTACAGAAATTTGAGATTTGGTGTATATACGAGAAGCGAAGGTCTCAGTTTTTTTATTAGTATTTTCCATTCCCCCACACACCCGCCACTCCCTTATTAAAAGAGGTGATAAAATTAAATTTAAATTTCACTTGAAATTTAGTATATTTATGTATTATAACTATATCTGAAACTAGATTATATTTTGACATGATTTCGTTGAAGGAGTGGGGGTAAGTAGAGGTAAATAGGGAAAAGTAAGTAAAGCAAGCTAGTAAGAGTATTGCAATTTGAAATTCGGTGTATGTCCTAGAAGCCAAGGTCTCAAATTTTTTAATAATATTTTTCAACCCTTCCACTAACCTTGCTACATTATTAACGGGGTTGATAAAATAAAATTGAGATATTCACTTGTAATTTGGTAAATTTGGTAGACGTATGTATTATAACGACATCTGGAATTACATTATATTTTGGGATGATTCCGTAGAAGGGTTGGGGTTAATAGGAGTGACTAGGGGAACATAAGTAAATCAAGCTGATAAGAGTACAGAAATTTGGGATTCGGTGTATATACTAGAAACCAAGGCCTCAGATTTCTTTCTAATATGTTTCAAACTCCACCACCTCCGTTTCATTATTAATGGGATTGATAACATCAAATTGAGATATTCACTTGAAAATTGATACACGTATGTATTGTAGTGACATCTGATTGAGATGACTCCATTGTAGGGGTGGAAGGTGGTAAGTTGAGAATAGTAGAAAATAAGTAGGGTGAACTAGAAACTTCATTTTTAACGTATATGATAGAAACCAACTCCTCAATCTTTTCTATGACATCTGCCCCAAATATTATTAAAATTCTACGACCAATAATTTCCACATACTAGAGTGCAGATATAGTCAAAATGTTTCCTTTAAGGGGACTTGGATGAAGAATCTGGATGTGGAAGTAGTGATTCCTTAGGCAGCGGTTTTTTTCTATTGTGAAATCTAATTTGTAATATGCGTCAATCATTTGGTCGCCATATTATAAGACACATATAAGTAGATAACTTTCCACATTTAAAGATGATGGAACGTACCGGCCTATTGGTACTCCCAAGTCTGAACTATTATCGAGGTTCTCATTAATATCTCTAGAAGATCGCCGTAAAGTCTCTTATCTAACTTTTCTTTTCAGATTGATACATAATATCACCGACAGCACTTAAATACTTAATATGCTCCCTATTCATGCTCACAGAATTGCTTCACGCCAAACAAATTTATTTAAACTAATCACGCCCAGGACAAATATAAAAATATTTTCACCACTTCAAGGTATGTGTACTGCGTACAATGATACACGACCGCATTGATATTTTCAACTGCAACGCTGCCTCTCTAAAATTATGTAATTTTAATAATAATTAACTCATTATTGTTCATCATTGTATCAATTGTACTGTTCCTCAAATTGTTCTATAATTATTTTAATATTTTACTTAATCGATTTGCTTGTGCATGACTGCACATCTTTGTTTTTATATGTATATTACTCTTTTCCTTTTTTGTAATCTTTTTTGTCCTATCCGGTAATTGTGTCTCTCGATTTGTTGGATAGCGTATGTAAAAATATTTTTTGAAATCGAATAAACATTAAAGGAGAACAATGTTTCATAATTTTGCAATTGTTTTTACATTATTAGCCTATTACATTAATAACCTTGTAGTACCTGATAATTCTTTCGATTTTCTTTACGTAATGTAAATATAATATCTTTTTTATATTTAATTACAACGGATAGTTAAATATTAAATGTTTGGCACTTATTACATGCAGGCATTTTTCTTTCCAAGCACGCCTGTATTCTGCTTTTGTTGCAAAATCGTAAATATAGCAAAATAACATTATATATAAGTACCAACTTAGTTACAGTACTAAGATTATATAATTTAATCATTTGTAACATCTAATGCGCAAACATTAAAGCCGAAAACAAGGTCCCAAACAGTCCCATACTTAAACTTAATTATGTACATCTACTAGTCTGCTAATGTATGACGTGGGGATTTCTTTCAAAAGCAAGAGAAGAACAGTTTGTGCATGTAGAAACGTAATATAAAGTTCTATATGAACAGAGTATAATTTCTGACGACAAGTTTGCAACTAGAGAGTCGTTAGTTTTAACGACGTCGCTAATGAAACAATCCAAGAAGGCAATTATGAGAGATGACACATTTAACTCCAAGTGTTTCCCCATACACCCATCTCTTTGAGAAAATGGACCCACCGCTTTCATCTCACCTCTAATTTTCACGAGATAAATATAAGTATCACATTTAAAATGAAACATTATGGCAAGGGCTTCTAAAAATATGTTTTAAGTAAAAAATTCGCTTTATATAGTAATCTTTCTTTTATTCAAATTTAATTTATTAAACTTGAGCGTTCGAAATGTATCCGAAATATAGAAGATAAATATATATCAGTGCCTCGGCTACTATCAAATAATATTTTCCGTAACATTTTGCGAGTATACATTGAGACTTCTTGAACAAAAATCGAACATTTTATTACTTATTTATTTTTGTTGTGACAAACATGATTAACTTGTACTCGTCATGCATGGCTATGAAAATACATTTGAGGGGTATTTGGGAGCATCTCCGCATAAGGAGATAAGTCTCTCTCCCCAAAAAAATCTTAAAATGTTATGTACTTCCAGTCAATAAACATATTAGAAATTGAAAATTTAACAATAATGTCGAAAGCATTCGAAAATCTTTTACTGTCAGATTAAGGTAAACATATAGATCTCAATTTGCAGCTATTTCCGGAGTACTTTGAACATTATACTAACACTAATTATGACAATTGTCGATCTAAAAGTTATCGTGAAAGTGCTAATTAGAGGAGCAATATAAGCCACATACTAATGTTGGAAGCCAAGTTTGTAACCCTTCTCAAGCTACACAAGACTATAAAGTTAACCTAGGTCATTATTTATTTTAAAGTTAAATTTTTATGAGGGTCAGCTGACACTGCTTAGTTTCACATAGTCCAAATTAAAACCTGCAAACACATGCCTATTGTAATTTGGCTGAAAGATAAGAACTGGCCATTCATCTCTCGAGCTATTTCTATGAGAAAACTGTTTAAGAATCCATTCGTAATCTTAAATGTACGTCCAATAGTTCCGTTAAGAACAACCATAGTACGTTGAAGTTAATTTTGACCAACACGCCATCATCCACATAAATTATAACAGGTAATTTTTAGTCTTCCATCTGACGTACGAAGTTTTCAGTCACATATAAAGAGACGGGGATACGCCGTGCTGTGTCTTAATCCTTTGATTTTGACCATTTCTAAGGCGGTAATTCCAGCACTTTGGCGACTGTTTGGGTCCATATACAGACTGCGTTCTTGCTTACAAACTCTGCCGGATCGACTCTTATCGCCTTTGGATGGCTCGTGTATACTTTCTCCGAATGTGAATCACACAGAGGAGGTGTTGCTGTTCCATGCCCCTGACTATAATCCTGAGTCTGAGGCGAACTCTATTCTAATACCTCAACCACATCATACTCCAGTACCAGAATATCTTTCTACAAAACACCACGTACCTACTATATTCAGCAAATTGATTTCTTCTTCAATTGCACATTTCAATTTTTCTGCATATTTGGATGATTTGGCTTTCTTGACGATAATTAATCACAGCTAAGATGCTCAATTTGGCAAGCATTTGAATGTACCTCAGATTTGTGCTAGGTGGGTATCTCCTTCTCTTTTAAACTGTTCTGACATTTTCTTCGTCACAGAATCACTGTTCTTCAGATCTAGTATTACAGCTCCAATTCCTTAGTATCGATTACAAGCAATTATTTCGCAGGTATGGAAATCACAATTTCTGCCTTGAAAATAACGTCATAACAAACGACAACTCTCTGTTATTCTGTTATCCAGACACACTAGCTTAGTCATCTTTCTGCTATGATATTTCACTAGATTACCAGTATTACTTGTCCCACTTATGTGGTTGCTGTTTGTAAATATTTCCAAAACATTCTGTACCGTAAACTTGCAGGTGTGTTACTATCAACAGCTCCAAGGTTGCCTTTCCTGTGACCGATGTGGGGCCAGTTCAGCTAACAAACTGAACAAGAGTTCAGATTTTCCATTCTGAGTCATGTCCTTTTCGGAAAAATACGATGACACAGTAATGAGATCCTAGAATACTGCAAACTTGTATTATTGGTTTTCCGACAAAGTCACTTTTATTATAACATAAGAATTATCCCACAGTGTTTCCAGCCATTTTTGCTAATTCGGGAAGGTAGACAAATAGTTTGCTACTTCACTTTTTTAAGTGATAAAATACACACGCCTGCAGTCATCCTTGAACAACACGAAGTATCTTTTGCCACCATAAGGGATGTTTTCCATTGGACCACAAACGGAAACATTGATCAATAGCACCTATAATTTTAGATCCATTGTGGTCGTGGCGACGAGCTTTTCCGAGTACACATACCTCACAGACTTCTAATAACGTAAGAAGATATTTACTCAAAACTTTATTCACGTGACGTTTGTGTAGACGGCCATACCACAGTCGTAGGCTTTCGGCCGGATTAATGACATACACTACCGATTATTCAGACACATGAATGCACATCTTGAGAAAGTACAGCTCTCCAGCTTCAAAACTGTAACCCTTTTTCAACCAACTTTAGAGAATTTAAATGGAGAGGAAAATCTCAATTCAGCTCGTATGTTTGTTTCCTTTTCCATGTATATTTGGCGATTTATCTGGGCGTGGCTTAAGCAATTTCTACAAAATCTTTTGTAAACGGTTAGGGTAAGACTCGGTTGTGTTCCCATATTTATTTCATCAAGGGTGGGGAAACATCGCACATCGGAAAAAAGTATGAGGATGGCTAGGAGTATTACAGATTTTTCGAAGTTAAGGTGGAGGTGCAAGAACATTTGTTGTTATGGCGGAGGAGCGGTTGAAAGTAAATAGTCAGGTATTATCAGAATTAAAGATTCAAAATGGTGAATCCTATAGGGGTGCCGTAATAGCGCAATTTAGGCAGATTGATATGAAATTGAGTCATCAAAAAGGCTGAAAAAAATTGTTTCTATAAATTGATCGCCTTTATAAACACAATCACTAAAAATATACAGGGTGGGGCAATAGTGCGTCGAACCTCGATATCTCCAGTTCTACGATAGCTAGAAATTTTTCAAAACATTACAAGTAAACTAGATAAAAAAGCCTATAACTAGAAATTATTTTCGAACATATAGGGCGAGCCAAGACGAAATTACAGGACCAAGTGCCTTTTTTTTAATGCAATGCTATCTATATCAGTACATTTTTTTAATCCTCTTTCTAGGCTCTATTCATTCCTATATTAGCATTGAATTTCTCCCAACCACTTGGATGTAATGAATTTTTTTGTTGAAATAATGCAATCTGCAGGTGGATATTATATAAAAAAATCACCACAGTCACAATTATGGGTTTTAATAAAAGCTTATGTGAATACCAGTTACGAGACATCTAATTAATATTCTTGAATCATTTTCATTTCCTAAAACTGTACAGGGTGGCCAAAAATTATTTTTCAATTAAGAACTTTTTAAATTGAATTTTCAATCACGATAAGTAAAATTTTACATTTTCGTCTTTGGGACCTTAAGAGTTGTACAAGTCTATTTGTGAGTGGATATAGCCACAGACCACAGCGAAGGTACGGCTGGTGCCAGATAATTATTAATTTTTGTCGTGTACATGAGAAGCGTGCGCGCAGTGCTGAGTTCATCCACAATTTCATCGTACAGTCGTCCTGAAAGTGTCCTTTTGGTCCACACTAGTGGCATTTAACCACCTTTCTTTTTATTTTAACTACCTACTATAGCATTTACTGAGCTTACTCGCTCGCCCTGTTTCTTCTGATGATTTCGTTCCTTTTCTTTTTCGGCACCACCTTGAGGAATAACAGCGCTTCATGTATCTGAAAACCAATGTTGCTCGATTGTTCTGGGCTCTTCTTTCAACACTTATGTTTAGGCCACTCTGGAGTACTGATTCCTAAACATTAATGTATTTTTGGGGAAAGGAATGTGAAGTAATGTTATTCTCACTATTCTATCAACCAAAATACTCTCTTAACAACATATCCAACCGATGTTCCCTGTTCTATGCGTGCAGCAACTGGAGTATTTTCAATATTTTACTTGATGAAGTACGTACCAATATAAGCGTAATGGGTTCATCACCTAAAGTGCTTACCGTTCACAATATTGAATCAACGTTCGCGTTCGCTGTACATATAATAAAAACTCTGTGTTGTATAATTCTTCAGTTGTTGTAATGAGTTGCATTAATAATAATTAAGACTTTCAGATTATTTTTTTTAGTTACTCTTACAATGTTCATCAGACGATATTTCCTCAACAACAACTGTACCAACAACTTCCATCTTGGTCAATCACTAGCACTTTGTAATTTTTTGATCACGATGTGTCCACTTCATTGTACACTTAATACACCTACACGAAATATAAATCGCAATTAAGATGAAACTAACTGAGGTGATATGTTTTGAAAGCCAGTAAGTACTTCTCGTTAAACTCTCTCCAAAATGTTTGTTGCTAGGTCATTAGATAATACACAGTTTAAAGCACACTCGGCTCATAGCCATAATCTAATAAGGTATCGTTCCCACTGGAAGTGAACTATTAATCTAATAAAATATTACTAGCTAACTATTTATAATATTAAACATCTGAGGGGTCTAGTTACAAAACTCACAATATCCACTTTTTAAGAAAATCAAGTTGTTAGTGGCATCTCGCAGAGAAAACTGAAATTTATATGTTAGCGTTCACGGAAAGTTACAAAACTCTCTATATCCTTAATAAAACACGTGTTAAAAATTTGACTTTGCTACATAACTCACATTCTCCGTAAGGCATTTTTTTATAAAAATCACATTATCCAAACAACCAATTGATTGGGAACATTTAAGTCACATGATAGTGGCACTACTACTTCCAGGCATTTTAGATGACAGCAGCATAACAAAGTGTGTGGTATTTAACTGCTTAATTACATTTTGCCATTGTTTTGACCACTAATTGTTGGAGATTTTGATTTTAAAATGGATGAATGTGTGACTCCATCCACAGGGCAGGAATTAACGAGGAAGCGGATAAAAACCTGAGAATTGGAAGTGCACCAAGCTAAAAGATGCAAGGTTAGTTTTTAACAACTTTAGTTTTGTATTATGCTTTTTCTAACACTTCAAATTTTCACAGACATGCTGCAAAAGAATTACCTGAGTTTACCTGTAGTCACCAAAGAGGAGCTTTTCGGTGTAAAACTTTAAAAATGGGTGAACTATTAAGGTTTCACGGAATTTTTTATTCTAAGAAAAATAAAATTCATCAGGATACACTGCTTTTGCAATACATTGAAATTAAAATGAAAAAAGACGTCGACCTTAAAATAACAGATACAATACGCGATCGTTTGTGTAAATATTTTATACCAAATTTTAAAATGATTAAAATTCCTGTTTACCTAAACACATTTGCAAGGGTCCTTGGTGTGTCCAGATTTAGAATTAACAGGATAGTCAAAAATGATCAGCTAACAGGTGAACTACCTGCTGAAAAAAGAGGAGGATACAGAAAATTGCACTTGTATCAACCAAAGGAAATTTCCGTTATGAATTTTTTAAATAAATTAAAGTGCGTTGAGAGCCATTATTGTAGGTCTGCTATTTCTAATAGAAAATATCTCTCTTCTGACTTAAATATTCGCAAGTTATATAGAATGTATAATCAAAGTCCTGAGGCGATTTCAATGAAGGAAAACTTGTTTCGAAAAATATTTAACACGAGGTATAATTAATTTAGGTTTTGGTACTCCGCGCACCGATGTTTGCTCTGCCTGTTTACAACTTGGAGAGAGAGAATAAAGACTGAATTCAATGAACAACAAAAACAACAATTAATTACTGAAAAACGAATACACAAACTTAGAGCCCAGGCCTTTTTTGACCTACTCAGGGTAAAGTTTTCAAAAATTTTAACATTATCGTTTGATTGTCAGAAGAACCAACCTCTGCCCAAACTCCCGGATCAGGCAACCTATTACAGCCGTCAAATTTATATTTATAATTTTGCAGTAGTAAATGGATGCTCAAAAGATAAACTTAGTCCACAAATAGTTACATCGTATTGCTGGACCGAAAATGAATACCCCAAAGGATCAAAGGAAATTACATCATGTGTTTATGATACATTGCAGAATACTGATGTATCAGAATATGAAAAATTTCGATTAATGGCAGATGGCTGTGGAGGCCAAAATAAGAATTCAACGCTATTAGCAATGGCATGTTTTGGCTCTCCACTGCCCCAAAAAACATAGAAGCGATAGAAGTAATTTTTCCAATAACAGGACATAGCTACATTCTGCCTGACAGGGTTTTCGGGTTAAGTGAAAAAGAAATTAAAAAACAAGAAGTTATTTTATTTCCAGAAGAATATGAAGAAATTTTTTCACATTACACAACAATAAAAAAGCTTGGCAAAGATTGTCAGGATTTTAATTGGAAAGAGGCCAAAGACAGTTCCCTAAAACCACCAGGCAGTTGGCACTTTCAGTTCCAACCATGCAAGAAATTCTTTTTAAATCGGAAATCAACAAACAACGTTCTTTTGCAGGGTGAGGTTTATTATAAGAGCTGCTTAGGTGCCCCAAGAGCATCTGCAAACGGGGAAAAAGCTTAACCAACATGAACCCAGTTGTAATTACCAAGAGGAATGTTTTGAAAAATGAAAAAAAAGACGTCGATTTGTTGATGTCGAAACATTATGGAACATCCTGGAGGAAAAATGATGAACTTCCATTCGAGTTCTACAAGATCCTGCTAGATCAGACTGATGATCCTGGTGATGAAGAAGAGGCAATATTGTGCAAGCGCCAAGAAATAGATTTACAACCTAGAATTTAAGTTATGTTCTATTACTTTTTACATTTCTTAATAATAAAAAACCGCTGCCTAAGGAATCACTACTTCCACATCCAGATTCTTCGTCAAAGTCAATTTAAAGGAAACATCTTGACTATATTTGCACTCTAGTATGTGGAAATTATTGGTCATAGAATTTTAATAATATTTGGGGCAGATGTCATAGAAAAGTTTGAGGATTTGGTTTCTACCATATACGTTAAAAATGAAGTTTCTAGTTTACCCTACTTATTTTCCACTATTCACAATCTACCACCTCCCACCCCTTCAATGGAGTCATCTCAATCGAATGTCCCTACAATACATGCCTACGTGTATTAACTTTCAAGTGAATATCTCAATTTGATGTTATCAATCCCATTAATAATGAAGGGGAGGTGGTGGAGTTTGAAAAATATTAGAAAGAAATCTGAGGCCTTGGTTTCTAGTATACACACCGAATCCCAAATTTCTGTACTTTTACCAGCTTGCTTTACTTATTTTCCCCTAGTTACTCCTATTAACCCCAACCCTTCTACGGAATCATCTCAAAATATAATCTAGTTCCAGATGTTATAATACATGCGTCTACCAAATTACAAGTGAATATCTCAATTTTATTTTATCAACCCCTTTAATAATATAGTAAGGGTAGTGGAAGGGTTGAAAAATATTATCAAAAAATCTGAGCCCTTGGCTTCTAGGACATACACCTAATTTCAAGTTGCAGTACTCTTACCAGCTTGCTAGACTTATTTTTCCCTATTTACCTCTACTTACCCCCACTCCTTCCACGCAATCATGTCAAAATATAATCTAGTTTCAGATATAGTTATATACATAAATGTACCAAATTTCAAGTGAAAATTTGAATTTAAGTTTATCAACTCTTTTATTAAGGAAGTGGGGAGATGGAAAATACTAATAAAAAAACCTGAGACCTTCGTTTCTAGTATATACACCGAATCCCAAATTTGAAATTTTGAAAAATATTATAAAAAAATCTGAGGCCTTAACTTCTAGTACATACACCGAATTTCAAGTTCCTGTACTCTTACAAGCTTGCTTTACTTATTTTCCCATATTTACCCCTATTTAACCCCCAACCCTTCACCGGATATCCTCAAAAAGCAATCCAGTTCCAGACCTCATTATATTATATACGTGTACACAATTTCAACTCAATATCTTTAACCGTTCCGGAGAAAACGTGCGGACAAAAAAAAAGTTACAGACAGACCGACAGACAGACAGAAATTTTTTTTTTTCTGTCAAATTTAAAATCTCGACGTTTCATGACATTCTAAACCTATTTCACAAATAAAAATTTTTGAAAATTTTGTTGCGATTACTATACTTCCAATCCACTACGTGGATGTGGAAGTAAAATTGCACAAACATCTATTTTTTTTTCTTGAGGAATTAATTGTCTTGCTATGTATTTTAATTACGAAACTCTCATTCTCCACATTTTAATTACAAAACTCCCATTCTCCACATTTTAATTACAAAACTCTCAATCTCCAGACTAATATTATGGTTTTTTAGTATTTGTAATTGAACAATTTGATTTTCAAGTGTCATAAAAGTTTACACTTTTTTTGTTAATTTTAACATACGTCTACTGCCCATAAATGCAAATGTATTAACGTGGATGATTTTTGTCATTTTCTCAAAAGTGGTTATTGCAAAGATAGAGAGTTTTGTAACTAGACCCCTCATATATACGTAACAATCATGACTTACAGAACTTTTAAAAGTAATATTCAAGTTAACAAAGGATATGTGATCTATATCACAGCTCCACAAAAAAAAGTTCAGACCAGCGAACCAGATCCATGTATTCCTATGTATTTTCTATCGCTGAATCCAAATTCGAGGTCAAAAGAAATCGTACCTTCCCAAGATTATTAGCTAGAGCCAAGAAACACCCCTGGAATGGGGTAAATAGAAGATTAATTAGATTACAAAATGAGGTTAAACAGCAGCGTGCATACAACTACCCCCCATATATAAAAAATCGATGCAAAACAGCAATGACTGCTGAAAAAGCTCGAAATGTCTAAGTGACGTAATCTTCATAAATCCAACAAGATTTCTATTTTCCTGGATGCTATGATTGGCTGAAATTGTGTAGTGCAATAAAATAGAACTAGAAACTTACCTACCATCAGCATCCTACAGCGTCAACCCCAAAGGGTGTGGAAACTACCCCTTATGTAAGATTTAACTTTTAACTATAAAAAGTTACAGTGACATCTATAAAAATTCGAAATACCTGCGTTGTGTTGAAGTGAGAAGAAACTAGACTATGTTCGACGCTGTGCTTGAAAACCACCCCCACGGGGTTGCAACATGCCACCCCTATATCCGTAGGATACTGAAAAAGAGAGAGAAACTAATCGGATTCACATTTTTATGGATGCTATGATTGGCAAAAATCATGTTGTACACTTAGAGTTTTAAACTCATTTCCTATCAATGTTATTAAATTACACCCTCAGAAAGGACATAAACTACCGTCATTCAAGATGCAACGAAAAAAATTGTTCCAGTGATTTGTAGCTATACTGTTGCTTATAAGCAACAGCATAACTCTTTCAGTAGTCACTGCAACAGTTTTTTTCATTGCATCTTGAATGGTGGTCTGAGGGTTTAACTCTGTAGGATGTCGATGGTACGTAAGTTTCTAGCTCTATTTGAGAGTTCTACGCAATTTCAGCCAATCATGGTAACCATGACAATAGAAATCCTGTTGGATTTTGCGTTTTTTCTTGATTTTCTCGTGTCCTTTGAACTTAGGGGTGATTGCTCTCAACTCTATAGGGGCAGTTTATGAAGATTACGTCGGACCTGATGCAGTTTCTTATCACTTTAACAAAACTTACACATTTCTAACTTTTTCAGCAGTCATTGCTGTTGGATCGACATTTTATATATGGGGGCGATAGTTTGCACCCCACCTCTCCCCGGGGATGTGTTTCATATCTATTGTATGTAGGCTGCTGTGCGATTGATTAAGATGTAACAACTTAATAATCTTTTCACCCCATTCCAGGAGTTTCTTTTGGCTCTAGCTAATGATTTTGGGGATGAACGATTTTTTTTAACTCGGATTCGGATTCAGCGACCGGAAATATAAAGGGATACATGGGTCTGGTTCGCTGGTCTGAACTTTTTTTTGTGGAGCTGTGTATTCATCTACTCCATTCAAAACAAAACAAGAAGTTCACATGTAGAACATTTATTTTGTAACAGAAACTTTGTCAGTAGTTAAAGTTTATGAAACTATTAACATTCATGAAAAAAAAATTGGTAAAAGTATTTACACAGAACTTCTCTCGTTATTTGTGCATAACGGTCACTCTAAAAAATTATTAATTACGAAATGACATTGAGAAAAATAATCGGAATATAGTTATTGCTATTATTACAAAGAAAACCTGATAACTTTTGGTCAAAAGAATATACAGGTTGCTCATCCAACAGCAAAAGTTCAATACTGTATAACAGGTGCCAAATATGGAAGGTTTGCGCAAATACCTTTACAAGTGTCCACCATGACTGAATTATTTCTTGGGATGGCCACCCTGTACATTTTTCAATAAAAGTATAATAAATAATAATAAATAAATAAACACCACAGGTAATACAACCCCCTTTATCCCTGAAAGCTCTGAAATAGCCTTGTGCGGGAGAGGGCTACACATTTAGAGACAAGGGACACACATCCAATATCCGAGTATACTAGGATTAATTTCTTTCGGAAAAAATCCCAGTGCCACGACCGGGAATCGAACCCAGAACTCCTGGCTGAGAGTCAAGCGCGCTTGCCACTCATCCAAACAGTCATATAATAGTTGCATATACCAAATATTATTGCCATCTGTCACATTTTCAATCCAACATTCACGTAATGGAGTGGAAGTATAGTGGTGGTTAAAAATTTTAATTTTTTTTCAAATTTTTCAAAAATGTTGGTAAAAAAATTTTCAATTTTTTTTCTTCTGAAATAGGTTTAGAATGTCATGAAACGTAGAAATTTTAGATTTGAGCAAAAAGGGAAAGTTTCCTTCTATTCTATAAAGCAGTGGTAAAAAAGTTCACAAAAGTACATATTTTCTTTAAATAGGTTCAGAATGTCATGAAACGTGAAAATTTTTATTTTGAGCAAAAATGTTTTCCATCTATTCTAATGTTAATTTTTTTTCCAAAATGGTGAAAAAATGTTGCAAATTTTTTTTTCCGAAATAGGTTTGGAATATCATAAAACGTGGAAATTTTAAATTTGAGTAAAAAAATTTTTTCGTCTATTCTGTAGTAGTGATAGATTAAAAATGTTTTCAAAAATTTTTTAAAATTTTTCAAAAACATTTTTAAATTTGCTGAATAGTTTTAGAATGCCATGGAAGCGTGGAAATTTTAAATCTGAACAAAGAATAAAACATTTCCATCTATTTTAGTGGTAAAATTTTTTCAAAAATGGTGAAAAAAAAATCTAATTTCTTTTTAAATAGATTTAGAACGTTATGGAATGTGGAAATTTTAAACTTGAAGAAAGAAAAAAAAATGTTCCATCTATTTTAGTGGATACAATTTTTTCAAAAATGTTGGTAAAAAAATTCTTCAAATTTTTTTTTTTTTCTGAAATAGGTTTAGCGTGTCATGAAACGTGAAAATTTTAAATTTGAGCAAAAACATTTTTTTTTCACTATTTATTCCGTTTAGACAGCCCACCCTGTATATTTTCCAGTGAAAGTTTAACCATTTCTTCGCTGACAGTAGGGTCAACTACCTGCCAAATTTGACTGCTCTCCGTCAAGTAGTTTTTTTAGTTAATGCACCAACAGACAGACAGACAGACAGACTGACGGAATTGAAAACCTAAATTTTCGTAATCTACGTGATCTGAAACGTCAGAATCCAAAAAATCTGGAAGGGTGATTTTTTCTCGAATATAATACTTCCTTTCGGTATGCGAGGGAAGTAATATTTAATTTAGTGTTATTTCTAATTATTGCTAAATGTCACTTATATATAATATATACTATACATCTACAGGTACTAGAATAATATTCTGCATATATTTAATATTACTAACTGTTGAAAGCCCAAGAGAAAGCAAGCAATAACAAGCGCGGTTCTAGACTGATTACCGGTAACCACAATGTTAATTGCCACTATAACGCTAGAGCGTCGATCTGAATTCAAAATACTAATTATATTATAGAGATGATGTGCTCCCTTCAAAGCAATAAGCTGCAGATTTCAGATGCGCTGGATTTTATTGTTATAGTAAACTAAGATTCGGAACTGTGTTCCCATAAAATACCAAATCAAATATAAATTAAGAATTTGTCTCACTTTAATTGGATCAAACAATAATACGAAGAAACAATATATCGTCGCACCGGTATGTATTATTCTATTATTCAGTTTTAATCGTATCCCGATGATGCTAACGTGGTTAGGAAAACGCGCGTCGAATGTTGGTATTCGAGTGTTGTGTTCAGGAGTATTGATGCTTGTAGAAACTACGTCTCCATAAGCAATTTCGTTATGATATTTTGAATATTGAACAACACGTCATAGTCCGGGAGGCAGTGAATATTTTATATATGTCATTTAATCAAACTTGGAATTTTACATAGGTGCTTATTATCCGCTTGATAGAAAGTGAAATTAACTTTGACTGCCAACTGGGCGTGAGTTCCTAAGGAGGAGACGTAGGTTTAAAGTTGTACAAAAAACCGGTAAATTTATGTGATATGATGAAATTTGAAACATAGGATACTAATTGTTTACTTCATAGAGTTCTAAAGCCTTGGCAATCATATACAGGGTGTAATTAGTTTCATGTCATTAAAAAAACTGGTAATGAAGACCGATTAGACAAACAAAAAATCTATATGACTTTTCCTCTTGGACACTTTGAAAAAACTGACCTAGGTCAAAATTTGAATGTTAAAGTAGGAGACATTTGAGAATGACTGCTTTTTTAGGTCAATGGACCTATAGTTCCCATTCATAGAAGTCATGTAAAGGTGTAAAAATTACCGACTTGTGTCCTCACCGTCGCGCGGTCTCAAAGCAAGAAATGCGGCTTTTTGACGGGAACGCTTGAAACGAACTTTTTATACCCATTATGAAAATATGAATAATTCGTTATCTCTTTCTGCACAACGCAAGCACAGGATGGCCGCAGAGTTTTAAACAGAGGATTTGTTTACATGTGGGTTTTTCAACTTGGAACAAAATTATAGGAGCTTTTATTGTTGTTTATAATTTATAAAATTTAACTGTAATTTATTAACATTTGTAACATACATTTTCTGTGTTAAGAGTTTCAAAAATTAGTCATTATTTCATGAAATTGGAAGACGCACAATTGGGCGCCAGAGATACGATAATAGAAAATAGTTCTGTGTATTTTAGGTTCGGAAAAATTTGATTTTTTAAACAAATTGCGCGCATAAATTTTTCCAATCAGGTATCGAAAACTGAAAATCGAGTCTGGCCTCTATGGAAATCAATGTAAATAATAAACAGATCAGAACAAAATAGCGAATAATAATAATAATAATAATAATAATAAACAACAAACAGATAGGCACATTCCCGGAAATAAGCCAGATATAATATTGAAAGACAAACAAAATAGAAATTGCCTGATTATAGATGTTGCTATTCCAGCTGATGAAAACATTACACAAAAAGAAGCAGAAAAAAATCTAAAATACAAAGACTTAGAAATAGAAATTCAGCGAATGTGGGGATATAAAACAACAATAATTCCAATTATCATCGGCGCCACAGGAGCAATCAGCAAAGGAAAGCAAGAAAAGCTGAAGCAGATACCGGGAAATGATCAAGCAGATCTCATATATGCACTACAGCAAACGGCAATCTTAGGCACAGCACACATAATTAGAAAAGCCCTGTGAATTGAAGGACTACATCTAAGGAGTATGGCTTACTCCCGATGTAGAACCTATATTACAAGTTTAAGGCTGTGAAACACACTAATAACAATAATAATAATAACAATAATAATAATAAAAGTAAAAGCCGAAACCTCTCAGTCGCGTGGATTGACTACAAAAAAGCATTTGATTCGGTTCCACATACTTGGCTGATAAAAACGCTTCGTTTATACAAAGTAACACAATAGAGATAAAAAGAGGGATCTTTCAGAGTGATAGCTTGAGTCCCCTGTGGTTTTGTCTTGCGCTGAACCCATTAAGTGAAATGCTCAGGCAAAGCTCATATGGGTTTGGCGTGGACAGGGATGGGGGACATAGGATATCGCATGCCTTCTATATGGATGATATCAAGATATATGCTAGTAATTCAGAACAACTGCAAGGATTATTAGAACTCGTAAATAGGTTTAGTCGGGCTATCAAGATGGAATTCGGAGTTGCGAAATGCGCAACTTTGCATATGAAACGAGGGAAAGTGAGCAATGAAGCAAGTGTACAGCTTATGGACACTACGGAAATAAATGAATTAGAAACAGGAACAACCTATAAATATCTAGGATTTCAACAAGGACTGACTATAGATAACACTCAAATGAAAAAGAAGGCAGAGAATGAGCTACGACATAGAATTAAGGAAGTATTAAGAACGGAATTGAATGCCATCAATAAAATAACAGCAATCAATATATGGGCCATGCCGGTGGTAACATTCACATTTGGAGTTTTAAGATGGACCAACACTGATTTAGAAAGGTTAGACAGGATGGTGAGAACAATACTTACCTCTTATCGTAGCCATCATCCACAGTCCTCCTGTAGTCGGCTCTATCTACCCAGACGGATGGGCGGTAGAGGCCTGTGTAACCTAGAAAGAGCACATCAGAAACACTCCTTCAAACTACATATGTATTTTAAAAATAAGAACCTACCTCTGCATCAAGCAATATCATGCATAGATAAGAACTACTCGGCATTAAATCTATCTGGAACACCACCAGAAATAAGAAATGACTATCTAGATCAACTAAAGATAGAGTGGGAAGGTAAAATATTGCACGGGCGATTCGCATCAGCATTAAAAAATGACCATGTTGATAGCAAAGCCTCTACGACATACCTCATGAAAGGAAAGCTGGATCTCGAAACAGAGGGTGCAATATCTGCCATTCAAGACCAAGTTGCACCTACTCGAAATCGCTTAAAGTATATATTGAGGCAGGATATAAGATCTGATAAATGTAGGATCTGCGATGAAAAAGCTGAGACCATACAGCATATCGTAGCAGGCTGTAGTTTCATAGCACCGCGGGAATATCTGAATAGGCATAATGATGTGGCTAAAATCATCCATCAAGCTCTAGGCATAAAGGCAAAACTAATAAAAGAAACTACACCGTATTATCAATACCGACCATCTGCCATACTCGAAAGTGAAGAGACAAAATTGTACTGGGATACAATGATTATAACTGATCGTGTAGTACCTCATAATAAACCGGACATAATAATAATATACAAAAATGAAAGAACAGCCTGGATAATAGACATAGCGATCCCCATAGATGATAATATTAGAAAGTCGGTCACTGAAAAGATAACTAAATACCCAGACCTAAGGCATGAAATTAAGGCAATATGGAATCTAAGGGAAGCCCATGTCATACCATTCATAATATCAGCAAATGGCCTAGTTGAGAGGAACTTCTGTAAATACCTGGAAAAAATCGGCTTAAGCATCCAACTTGTAGAGGTAGCCCAAAAAGCAGCGATACTGGGTACCTGTCATATTGTGCGGAAATATCTACAGCAACCGATATAACCTTGGTCCACAACGGACCCGGTGATATCTGGACACACCGGACACAAGTCTGTGAAAAATAATAATTATTATTATTATTATTATTATTATTATTATTATAATAATGAGAAATTTCCTTCCACTCACCGCCGTCTGGATCGAGTTTTCGACTCGTGATTGAACGAGGGGCAGCAGATTCCGGACTGGTTTGCTGAAGGGCAAACTGTACTGATGCCCAAAAAGGGGGACCTGTCCAACCCGAAAAACTACAGACCGATTACTTGCCTCAATTCCTGCTACAAGTTATTTACTCGTAACTTGTACGCCAGGACTTTGAGGTCAGTTGAGCCTGTATTCCGAGAGATACACGAGTAGCGAGGCAGTAAAAAAGGTGTGGCAGGCTGCAAAGAGAACCTATTGATATACCGCTGTATTGCTCAGGATTCTGTGCAATACAAGCGTAATCTATCAATGGCGTGGATCGATTACTGTAAGGCATTCGATACAACATCACATGCATTATTGTTACACCTGCTCCAATGCCTTGCGGTACCCGCCCCAATAGTGAGATGCATTGAGCAACTGATGCCACTCTGGAGAACCCGCTTCACCGTAACATCTGGTGCTCAGCGGATTTCGACAGAGCCGGTATCATTTAGGAGAGAAGTTTTCCAGGGCGACTCCCTCAGTCCTGTCCTATTCTGCATCTCATTGCTGCCGTTGTCTGTAGAACTACGTCAAACCCGTGGATACCAATGTGGATCACCCAGCAACCGGAGGCACAAGGTCACCCATTTATTCTATATGGATGACCTAAAACTGTATGCCTCCGGAGAGAGCGAACTCCAAAACTCTCTTAGGGTGGTCCAAGAGTACATGCGGGCTATTGGCATGGAATTTGGGTTGGACAAATGTGCAGTCGTCCACCTCAAGAGAGGACGATGCGGGCTATTCCCTGAAGATGCGCAGCTGGCAGATGGAAGCATCCTAAGACATCTGGATGCCGGAGAGACCTACACATACTTGGGTGTGCAACAACATCACATCCAGGACGTAAAACAAATTACGGACACTCTCCGCGGCAAGTACAGACACCGAGTCCGGAAGATTTGGTCTTCCGAACTTTCGGAAACAAGGTGTCTGCGACTAATACACTTGCCGTTCCGATTCTGCTCTACTCCTTTGGAGTAGTCAAGTGGACAGTAGATGAGCTGCGTCAATTGGATAGGGATACGCGCAAGATGATGCATATTCACAGAAGCATTCATCCTAGGTCGTCCGTTCCTCGAGTGTACCTCCCACGTCAACGGGGGGGGGGGCAGAGGACTCTTGAGTCTGGAGTGCATGCATGGCAGAGTAGCGCTGAGTATGGCATGTAACATCTTGAGGAGCTCAGATCCACTCCTGCTGTTAGTGAGAGGTCATGAAACCGTAGGAGTGGGCGGATTTTTATTTAAGGCAGCACGCAGGGCCGCAGATGGTCTCGGTCTCGTTTTCGACTTCAGGCGAAGAGGCAGGCGAGGTGCTGATGCACAGTCAGTAACTGAGCTTCCGCCAAATCGCCTGATAACCCAAATTAAAGCTGCCGAGCAGAGAGATCTGTTCAGGCAGCACGTCGATAAACCCATGCATGGAGTGTTCTACAGCAACATAGAGACTCTGGGTTTATCGACAAAGCTGACCTTCGCATTCCTGAGGTCAGCAGGGCTAAAGTCAGAGACCGAGGGATTCATTGTGCCTGCCAAGATGGTGTTATTAACACCTTGCTCTATCGCAGTCGTGTTATGGGTGTCGAGGTCGCCGACCTAAATTGTAGGACCTGCCATCAGGCGCCGGAGTCGCTCATGCATTTGCTATCTGCATGTCCGCGACTTCGGCCTACATCCACAGACATAACGCGGCTTTACGAGTGCTGTATTACCATCTTCGGCACTCGTACGAGGTAAACCAAACACCAGTGCTGCCTTATGTTCCCGAAGAGATCGAGTCTGTTGTCGAGAACGAGAAGTGCCGAATTTACTGGAACTACTTCTCGGCCTACGAGGCCTACGCTGCTCTCAGCATTGAAGATCATACCGGCCTGCCAAAAATCAGCCGAATGGTTGGCAGGCCAAATGCAGAAGGCAGTCGTCTTAGGGTCCCTGCGTCTACTTAGGGCACACGATTCTGGAATCTACAACCACTAACCCTGCGGGATGTGGGGAGTGGTTGTAGATAATTCGCTGGCGCTTCCCCCGTGAGAATGTCGGAGACACGGGAGAACTGTCCAGCATCGCTAGCGCGTAAAACATTTATAATGATAATGATGACGATGATAATAATAATAAAGAGCCTATACATAGCAATACAAATATCTGTGCTATTGGATACATGCAGCATAGTGAGACGAGTACTTGGCCAATAAATGTAAAGGTGTTTCCAATGCATACAAAAAGTGGAGCATCTTGTCTACGGACCGATGTAAACTACTTACAAACCAGAGTAATCTGAGGAAGGGGGAAATAATAATAATAATAATAATAATAATAATAATAATAATAATGGGTGTATTTCCCAACAGGGAACACTCAATAACAAAACGATTCTTTTGAGTATGTCACGAAAATTGTTCGAAATGACCTCCATCTCCATCAATACACATTTCGGCACACCGAACTAAGGACATACGCGCTCCGTTCAACACATTTGGTAAATTAGGATCCTTATTATGTTTTCTATGCCCATTAAAATACTTTGCTGCAGTTGTTCTAAAGTGTCAATTAGATCACGGTACACTAGAGATTTAAGATTCCCTCAAATATAAAAGTACATCAGAATTAAATCGGTTGACCTAGCAGACCATGGTACTGATCCGCCACGTCCAATCCATTTTTGAGGAAACTCTGTGTGTAAACATCTCGAACAACCAGACTAAAATGAAGTGGCGCGGCATCGTGCATATACCACGCGTTGCCAAAGGTACACCTTCCAACAAATTTGGCAATGTTCGTTGTAAATAATTTAAGCATACATCAACATTTAATCCAGCGGGTAATCGCATGGGGCAATTCTTTCCTTACTGCAAATTCCTGCCCACAAATTAACTTTGAACGGTTGTTTAAAATGCGTCCTTCTTACAGTTAGGGAGCTGACGTGTAAAAAGACGATCTCGTCGTAACTTTCTGCCGACTGGTATTTAAGCTCTATAATAAATTTGGAGCATTTTTTATTATAGAAATATAGGCGGAACCCGGGCGGTTTTCGAGATAAGTAAATCGGAAAAAAGAACTGTCGAGCTAACCGCTTGGTTTTGACGGTAAGACTTTATGTACGTATTCCACAGGCAGGGAAAAATAGTGGCGGAAAAAGTTCAATGACCGCATTTCCGTGCGCAAATTAATAAAAAAAAGAATTGAACAGTAACCGGATGAAATATTTTCCTTTCGACGTATAGATCGTTGGAAATATAGTGGCAGAAATTTAGGATGGGTCATTTTGGAGTAATTTGACATCAAAATGTTGAATTTTCGACATTTTGACGTCAAATTACTCCAAAGTGGATCGTCCAAAATTTCTGCCGCTATATTTCCAACGATCTACACGTCGAAAGGAAAATATTTCATCCGGTTACGGTTCATTTTTTTTTATATTAATTCACGCACGGAAATACAGTAATTGAACTTTTCCTCCCACTATTTTTCCCAGCACGTAGAATACGTACATAAAATCTTACCATCAAAACCAAGCGGTTACCTCAACTTTTTTTTTTTCGATTTACGTATCCCGAAAACCGCCCAGGTTCCGCCTATATTTCTATAATAAAAAATGCTCCAAATTTATTATAGAGCTTAAATACCAGACGGCAGAAAGTTACGACGAGATCGTTATTTACGCGTTAACTCCCTATTATTACATGTGAGTTTTTATCTGCCCAATAGTGCATATTTTTAAAATTAAACTCTCTATTCCTGATAATACATGACTCATCGGAGAAACGCAGAACGTTTAAGAAATCCTCATTTACCGCATGTTCTCTCAAAATCTGCCTAGAAAATTCCATTCGCTCTGCAAAACCTTGAGGTTCTAGAGCTTGGACACATCGATAGTGCTAGGGATGTAAGTTCATTTCTCTCAATGTCCAAAGATGGGATACTCCCACAAGATTCGCGATATCGCGAGTGCTTAAAGTTCCAAAACTTGAACTTCCTCTTCAATTAACCTGTTCTCACGTTGTGGACCTCGTTCTCCTCCATGTCCATCGAGATGACCTGTTTCTCGAAGGCGCTGAGTAATTGATTGATTGATTGATTGATTTGCCAGCGTAAGGTGGGCATTGCTGCCAATTCCGGTGCAGGGAGATTTGTTCCACCACGCAGCCCGATCGCCCACCGATCATCTCACCGTGTGCCAGAACAAACCCCCAGTGCTTTTATATACCGCCGGACCAGCTGCATACGCTGGATTGGACATTGGACATGCTTGTTGTCAGCAGCGAGAGCCGCATGACGCATGGGGTAGGAGTATAGGATGGAGCGTGTAGGTGTTTGTGAGATGTTTCTTCTTGTTTTCCTTCTGTCTTCATCGGATGGAAAGTGCACTTGTGAGATGCTTCTTTTAGGTTTTCGTGCTTTTCGTGCTTCTTTTTACTTTCAGGTTTTTGTGATATGCTTCTTCTTAGTTTCTGTCTGTGATCATCTTCTCTCCTATTCTACTTCTGAGTTTTCTGTTTCTGAGTCTGGCAGTGTGTATATCCTTGATATTTCTTTATTGTATTCCATTTTTTGTTGTGCCAACTTTTCCCAGTGTGTATAATCCTTTCCTAGCTTATTCATAATTCTCTCGATTGTTGTAATCCATGTGTAGCATGGCCTCCCTATTTTCAGTTTGTTGCTGTTCATTCGCAGCGCTTTCTTCAGTAGGTGTGTCGTGTCCCGTCTTTGGACATGTCTCCAGTATTTCATTGCGTATGATTCTATTCTTTTGATTATTGTTCTTTCCTCTAGTAATGTTGACGTTTTCTGTCGTTTTTGTGGTTTTCCTGTTTTTGCTAGCAGTTGGATAATGTCCCTTTCAGCTCTTCTCAGGCTTCTTCGGTTGGCCTTTATCGTTGCTGCGTTTTTGACTCCATATATCATCGTAGTAGGCATTATGATGGTCGTGTATACCTTTTTGGTTAGGCACCATGGTGGTTTGTTGTCCTCAATGAAGGGTAGTAGAGCTCTTGTGACTCTGTAGGCTGTTTTGACTTGGTCCAGGACTGTGGTGAATAGTCGGGGGGATAGGGGACATCCTTGTTTGACTCCTATATTCTTCATTTTTGATTCCGTCGTCTGTCCAAACCATTGTATTGCAGTGTTTTCGTGTAGGCATGCTTTTATTATTCTGTTTATTAAGTATTGCGGTACTCCCCTGTTGAGCAAAGTGTTGACTATAGCCTCATGTCTTATAGTATCAAATGCCTTTTGGAGGTCAATTGAGACTATATATAGTTTTGTTCCTTCTTTCCACTTTTCTTCCAGGATCCGTCTGGTGGTGTACATGTGGTCGTCTGTCGATCTACCCTTGATAAATGCCGTTTGATAATCTGGTAGTTCGCCGATGTATTTTTCCATTTCTCTGAGGAGGAATTGTGCGTAGTATTTATACCCTACACTGCTGAGTGTTATTCTTCTGTAATCGTCCACGTTTTGTGGTGATTTGATTTTAGGGAGCGGTATCTGTATGGTTGTATTCCATTCCTCAGGCAGGGGTGTGGTTTCCGTCCATGCGTTGGTGATGATTTCTAGGATTAGCTGTTTTATGTTGTCCGGTCCATAGTATACTAGTTCGTTATTTATTTTATCTATTCCCGGGGCCGTGTTTCTTTTAGCTCTGGCCATTATTTCTAGTAGTTCGTCTTTTAACGGTGGCTTTCCCAGAGGCCAGTGGTCCATTTCTTGTATTGGTTCTATTTGACTTCTCTCTGCGTTTCCTTCTTCTAGTTTCCTGACCCAATGCTGCAGTGGTATGTATTTTCTTGACTGCGTATTGTTGTTTTTCCTGTATGTTTTGGGGTGTCTAAAGGTTTGGTTTAATCTCTGTCCTACTGGAGTGGATTCTATGTTTTCGAAGAATTCCCTGCATTTTGTTTTTTCTGTTCGTGCCTCCTCTCTGTGTCTCTTCTTTCTTTCCTCGCTTCTATTATCTTTTTGTCTATGTTTGGTGTATATTGTTTTCCTGTTGCCTTTATTTTCTTTAGTTTTTCGTAATTTCTTTTCGTGTCTTTTCTTTTTGGGCTCATAGGGGATTTGTTCCTTTTCAATGTTTTCCTCGCCGCTATTTTGATTTTTAAACCCATTGTTGACCAATTTAGTTCCTTTCCTGTTAACTGTTTTTCTATCTCCTCCTGGTATTTCTTTTTTATTCCTTTGTTTTGTAGCAGTGAGATGTTCCATGTGTCATTTGCTGTTTTGTTGTATCTTTTTTTTCTTTTTTTCTTCTTGTTTCTTTATTACTAGTATTCCATATAATATTTTGTGATCTGTTTTGACGTTTGTTGCTTGTTTTGCCTTCATATTTTTGACCCTGTCCCTTATTTTTCTATCCACTAGGATATGGTCTATTTGAGGGTTGATGTTTCCTTTATTCCAGGTATTAAGGCAGGTTAGGTTCTTGCTCCATGTGTTTCTAACTGTTAGATCTAACAGATGTGTCAAGTTTTTTAGCAAGCTTTCATTATCGTTTGTCCATGTGTGAAGTAAGGTTTTTCCTATGATATTCTTGTCTTCATGTGTTTGGTCGTCCTTTCCTATATGCGCGTTGAAGTCTCCTAGTGTTATTGTGTTCATTTTTCTATTCCTATTTCTTCTAGTCTCTTGGGTAATCTGCCTGAATACTCGTCCTGCCCGTTTGTCGGTGGGCACATGTACTCCTAGTATGCATATGTTTTCCTTTCCAATTTGTAAGTCTGCCATGGTTATGTCTTCGTTTACTTTTCTTGTCTTTATCTGGATGGGGGTGTTCCGTCTTATTGCCCATGCGACTCCTCTGCTGGTTTTTTCTTTGTCCCCTCCACTTAGATGCCATTTGTAGTTTTGAGTAACTGCAGTTCCGTCTATCGTGTGTGTCTCTTGTATGCATGCAACGTGTATGTGTTCCATCATAAGAACCTCATCGATTTTTTCTCTTTTCTCTCTCGTTATGCATCCTCTGACATTCCATGTCGCCAGAATGATGTCATCGTGTTGTAATTCTTGACTGTTGGCTTCCTCTGTTCTTTGTGATATTTGGTACATGTTTATGTGCGTTGCTTCCTCTAATTCTGGGCGGGGTGTTATAGCCCCAGTTCGAGCGTATGTTTCTTCTGGTTGTTCTGCTTCATGTTTTTCTTGTGCAATAATCGCGCTATCGTAGTGATTTCTTTCGTTTCAGTGCTTCCTATATACTATCTCTAGTGGTGTGTTCTCTCTTCCCTGTTGGTTAGTAGGATGGAAGATTATATGCTCTCCTTCTTCTTGATGTACTATTATTGTCCTGTTTTTCATATTTGTTGTTACTGCAATTGTTTCCTCTCAGATCTCGAATGAATGCATTTATTTTTCCCGTATTAGAGTTGTATCTATTGTAACGGGGTGTTAGTTCATGGATGGATGCCTGCATGAATGGCATGAAATGGTCTAAGTGATTTTCGATATAGTCAGCTACTTGTTTTCGTAGGGTTTTCGTCGCATTGGTATGTGCCTGTGATATTATATTTTCTCC
This sequence comes from Stenurella melanura, assembly GCA_963583905.1. NCBI lineage: Eukaryota > Metazoa > Arthropoda > Insecta > Coleoptera > Cerambycidae > Stenurella > Stenurella melanura. Next base: position 90,367,399 of record OY757310.1, read on the forward strand.
CTCCAGTTGGTGGTTTAATGCTCCATATAGACAGTTTCCGTCGCCGTCGATTTTTTTTTTTGTACCAGTAATTGACGTGTTCTCGTTTCAACGTCCTGTATTAGTGTGTCCATTTTATTTGCCTTGTTTTTCAAAACCAATATTAGCTTGCTGTAAGAGAGTCTTTTTATTATGTTATCTGTATCGCGGTAAAATAACTTTTTAGAGCGAGTTGCAAATGAGAAAGCGGCCCGAGAGAAACCTCCGCACACCCTGTATATTGTTTTGATTTTTGTAGTGCCTAATTCAAATTCCCCATATAAAACTAATAACTCTGCAGCGAGAAACAAAAAGTTTATAGTAAATAAATTATTTCTTAAACAAAAGTACCCGTTCCACATGAAGAATTCATTCATTCGCGTATATGTGAAACAATGGATTTCCGAATCACAACATTCTTCCCATCTGTGAAGGTTTAATAAATATATCTTATCTTAGAAATAAATAGAAATAACACTTATCTTTCATCCTTCGTACTAGCCACTTTGGGAGGGTGGTCGGTCGTCTTAGGTGCATGCACTTGTGGATAATTTACGAGTTTATGACCTGGTCCCATTCAACGTGTTTATTTTCTTTTTATCCGAGTTATGTTGCCAGATGCTAACAAATGTACGCGCACAAGGATGACGTCGTAAGGAAAGTTAAACGATAAAGCTGTGCCGCACCAGCTGCATTTTCACGACATTCTCCATGGAACAAGTGCCCATAACATCCAAACTCTGCGTTTTAAAATATCACACTAAACTTTCAATTAACGTTGTCAATAAAGAAAGAAAAAGAAAAACTAGTTCCAAAATTCAAGAAACAAGTCAAGAAGAACGAACAAGTAAGTAGTGTCTGTAAATATAGTTCATTCGATATCAATTGGGACAGCATGAAAACGAAAACTCGGAGTCCACGTGGACTTGATCCGCCTGTCACATTATGTCACATTGTGTCGACAAATCAAACTAGCTAGGCATCTAATCCAGCCCACATTTCTATGTGACGGGCGGATCAAGTTCACGTGAACTCCGAGTTTTCACTTTTTTTGCTGTCCCAATTGAGATCGTATAAAGTATACTTAACGACTTGAACGGTGAGTCAATAATATAAATCTTAATGACAAATACAGTGGCCCAACATTCAAAAAGAACAAAACAACATATAAAAACAACGAACGGGTAGGTGGTGTGTACGTTCTTAGCCAAGTAACGACATCAACTAAAATATTATTTGAGAATATCACGAGGGAGAGTACCTATCTGCACAAACATCAGAGTATCATGCGCGACCAGACGCGATGACAATAAGGCCTACCTTAGTATGTCGGAAGTTCTCAAACGATACATGTTATTAAAACTGTGGGCTTTAGACCCCATGTTATATAAAGTTTTTTAGTTTGTCTAGTCGTTCCCCACTGCCAGTTTTTTTACGTAAAACTAATTACACCCTGTATATGTCAGGAAAATAACTGTATTTACACGACATGACCAAAGTTGAAATTTTATACACTGTTTGCTTTCTTCGTATACAATCTGAATAGTGTTGCCTGTTAGTCCTGAAGAAGTTCTAAAGCCTTGGCAGTCAATCATATACACCATGCCTCAGCCCTTCGTTGTTCAGATATCCTAGCTTTCTGGGGGATAAAGGGCATAAAGAGGTATAATTTAAAAATATTGTCAAATATACAGGGTAATGTATCCGTTATATTATATTTCATATTTGGATTCTCTCTTTCAAGGACATTCAAAAAATGATGTACCGGGCAGAAGGGTTCCAAATTACGTTATTGTTATGAATTACACCCCCTTGGAAAAGGAGATGGTACGCCTATGCCTAGTGATTGTGACTACAAGCCAAGAGAATAAAACGGACTTTTCTGGAATGTTGTTGAAGATTCTTGATTGCTTCTAGATGGATCTAGAGATTCCAATTCGGAGTATATAAGGCGCGATTACCAGCGCGGAAGGGGAAGTTTATTAAGAAGGCAGTTTATAAAAGTGAACAAGTTGAAAAGTGAAAAGTGAGGTTAACTATTAAGTAAACAAGCATTGTACAGTCAGTAAATAGTTAAATAAAGTGTTAGTAGTGTTTAATCTCTTGTTAAAATTATTTAGAACCCACGGATTCATACAGGGTGTTTCCAAAAAGGTGGAAATCCGTAACATTTTGGTGTCGGAAGCGGAATTTTGACAAGAGGATTTTTCGGAAGTGTTCGAGAAGGTTTGGCAGTGTATTCTCGAAGTTGGTGCTAACACGGAGGACTAATTTACTGGACATTGTTCGAGGACTATTTTGGAACAGAAAAATAGTGTTAAGTGCATTTTTGAGACATTTTTGGAACATTTTGTTGGACATTAGTGGTTAAGTGACAGACTCTAGATAAGACTCTTTTTTGTGCCGTTTTGAGGTTTTTCTGGACAGTCCCATTACCGATAGTGACGTAATTATTAAGTTTATTTGATTTCATCATAATTATATGCCGGTAACAACCAGAAGCATGGCATCCGAACAACAAATGCAGGACTTTATGGCCCAAATGCAAAAGATGATGAGAGAACAAGAACAAAAACGTCAAGAAGAATTAAGAAAAATTTTTGAGGATCAAGAACGAAGACGTTAAGAGGAAAAACAAGAAGAGGAGAAACGACGTCAAGAGGAAAAACAAGAAGAGGAGAAACGACGTCAACAGGAAAAACAAGAGGAGGAGAAACGACATCAAGATGAAGAGAAACAACGTCAGGAAGAATTGAGAAAAATCATGCAAGACTTGGACATTAAACAACAAGAAGAAAGAGACGAACTAAGGAAAATTATAGAGACGCAACAGAGTGCCATATTTTCAGTCGCCGAAGAACTTAAAAATAAAGTCGAGCAAGAAGTAAGTGAAGTCAAAGAAAAAGTAGATAGGGTTGAAGGAAAAATGGACAAGGCCGAGGTAAAAGTAAATAAGGTCGAAGAAGAAGTTGGTGAAGTCAAAGTGAAAGTAAACAAGTTCGAAGAAGAAGTCAAAGAGGAAATAGACCAGCTTAAACGACAGTTGAGGGATAGAGGAAACCAGCAAGTGGGGTCATCAGGCCAGCGATTAAAAATTCCCTCCTTTGACGGTCAAGGTTCCTGGATGACTTACAAAACACAGTTTGAGGCAGCAGCGAGTGCAAACAACTGGAATGACGAAGAGAAGGCTAAGGCATTAATCGTAGCTTTAAGAGGCCAAGCATTGGAATTGCTCCAGACAATTCCGGTAGACCAACAACGGAATTTTAGAGTTTTAGAAGCCGCCTTAGATCTACGGTATGGCGATCAACACCTTGCTCAAGTATACCAGACCCAGCTGAAGTTGCGCGTTCAGAAAGCTTGAGAGAGTCTGCAAGAATTTGAAGCTGCGGTGGAAAGACTGGCACACTTAGCGTATCCTAATGCGCCAAGAGAATTTAAAGAGCAATTGGCAGTGGGGGCATTCCTAGACGGGATAAGGGACGAGGAGATCAGGCGAGTCCTCAGGCTATCCCGACATAACAGTAGTAGTGAAGCCTTGGTGCGTGCACTAGAAATAGAAGCTGTGTATAGGGATACTCCAAAGTCAAGAGTGCGGGCTATGACGCTTGAAGAATCGCAGCCAGAAGAGAGAGACCAAAACCCTATCTTGAATGCGATTCTCAAAACGAATAAAATGATCGGTCAATTACTGGCTAAATTCAATCCTCCAAGAAGACAGGAAAACCAACAAAATAGAGAAAAGCCAAGTGGGGGTATTAAATGCTACAACTGCGGCAGGATGGGACATATCAAACGAGACTGCCGACAGCGGAACTCGAGGAAAGTGAATGTTGGAAACAGGGCAGAGACACAGAATAAACAAAGTAGTGGAAGGCCAAGTGGACGGCGTATGAAATGCTACAGGTGCGGGGAACTAGGACATATCCAGCTTGAATGTCCACAGAGGAGCTTGGAGAGAGTGAAGGCCGGAGATTCTGTGAAGCCAAGGGGAAAACCAGAGGAAGCCGGTACCAGAGAGGCTGTGACAGATAACGAACGTGGTGCCCCTAGAGAAGTGAAGATTTCCCAGCTTCGGAGCATTACAGAATGGCCACCACTACAAGGATATGACGATAAAACGAAACCTGAGAGAAATGCAAACATTTCATCCGGAAGAAGGTACAAGGAAGGTTGCAAGCACAACCACTGGGAGAAACTGCAGGTCACGGGAGCAGTCAACACTGTCAAGGTGGAGGTGCCGGATGGTAAGGCAGATGAAGCGCTCAGACAGGAACAATTGAACGATGTGAAAATTGGGCCTATATTGAGAGCCAAAGAAAGGGGAACTCGTCCAAAATGGAAGGATGTTTCAGGCAAAAGAGTGGGACTGAAGGCACTATGGGCGCAGTGGGACTCACTGAAAGTCATGAACGGGCTATTGCGGAGAGCATGGGAAAGCCCGGATGGAAAACAAGTGGTTATGCGTCTAGTGATTCCCAGGTGTCGAGTAGCGAAGGTGCTTCAGGAAGTGCACAATGGAACATCCGATGGACACTTCGGTGTTAATAAGACCCTGAAGAAAATACGAGAACGATTTTATTGGATAAGAAGTCGTCAGGATGTGGAGGCTTGGTGTCGCAAATGCAAGATTTGTGCAGCCAGTAAGGGACCACAGACTGGAAGTAAGGGTGAAAAGAAGCAGTTCAGCGCCGGAGCTCCTTTCAAGAGGTTGGCTAACAATATAGCGGAGCCATCACCAGCCAGTGACAGAATGAAGGCTCGATATGACCGTAAGGGTAGTTCAGAAGGGTTCAAGGCAGGAGACCTGGTTTGGCTGTACAACCCACAGCGGAAGAAAGGCAGGTCACCGAAACTTCAACCACCTTGGGATGTACCGTACACTGTTATTACCCGAATTAATGATGTCGTCTATCGGATTCAACGAAGCAAGAAGTCCAAGATGAAGATCGTGCATTTGGACAGATTGGCGAAATACATCGATGATTCTGGGTTGCCTGATCGGGACGATCAGGCTTAAGGAGGGGGCAGTGTTATGAATTACACCCCCTTGGAAAAGGAGATGTTACGCCTATGCCTAGTGATTGTGACTGCAAGCCAAGAGAATAAAACGGACTTTTCTGGAATGTTGTTGAAGATTCTTGATTGCTTCTAGATGGATCTAGAGATTCCAATTCGGAGTATATAAGGCGCGATTACCAGCGCGGAAGGGGAAGTTTATTAAGAAGGCAGTTTATAAAAGTGAACAAGTTGAAAAGTGAAAAGTGAGGTTAACTATTAAGTAAACAAGCATTGTACAGTCAGTAAATAGTTAAATAAAGTGTTAGTAGTGTTTAATCTCTTGTTAAAATTATTTAGAACCCACGGATTCATACAGGGTGTTTCCAAAAAGGTGGAAATCCGTAACATTATTTTAAAATATCCCAGAAATAAATATTTTAGCAAAAAATTGTATTTACCTATTTTAATGCCTATAAAATGCCTTATAATTTGACCTCTTTTGACTATAACAATTGACTGAGTGATCACGATTGGAAGTTTTGACATTGTCGGAGCTTCTTACAGACACTCGATGATCACGTGTGCCTATTACTATTTTGACGAAAATGGTGAGTTCTGTACAAATAATACCTACAAGTTGAAAGTTTATTCAATTTCCTCTGAGGGATTTCACCGAAACAACTGACAATTGATCGTCATTAAAAAAAAATCTTAACACTCTTGGAAGATAGAACACATAATACCCTATATCAATGAAAAGCTCTATTAAAGAGCTACCTTTTATTTTATAGCATACGGAAGCCTCCATTTGAGAAACACGAGAGAAAGTTGATTTAGCCTTTAGCCTTACTGATGTCTTTAGATGTGGTAATAGTGTCGTAAACCAGACGTCCTCTGACCATTTTTTAAATAAGCTTGATATCAAGATATTGTACCGTTGCGTCATAGTGAACTTACAAAATTGACTTGTTCTTGGCACAAACTCACCATACCATGATGCTAATCCATCTTAGATCCATCATAAGTTTATAATATCACATGTAGAATGTCCGAATTGATTGTCTGAAAAGGCTTTAGAGCTAAATTTTCTATATCGTAAACAATTAGTGAACATAATTTTATGTTTGATCATATCTCGACAACTTCGAACTGACACCGACATCCTAAGAGCTAACGCCCAGCTGTCCTCATCAAAGAGGACAATTAGTATGCAAAATTCAAGCTTTGATCAAATCATGAAAAAACAATGTTGACTGCGTCCCGGACTAACAGACGCTCAATCTCTATTTTTCGTTTGTTGCTGGATGATTAATGTCAGATATCGAGCTGGATTATTATTATTAGACTATACAAGTTTTTGTCAAAGATCTTTTATAAAATAATATTATATGAGGCATGTGATAGTGTAATCGACCATGTTTTATAAAACGTTTCTTTTATAAAAGGTCTTTTATAAGAAGTGAAAGTAGGCTTTTAACTTTTGTGAAATATATTTAACAGAGAGGGCCAATGGCAACTCTGTTTTCCTAATTTCGGAATATGAGAAGTATTAAAGCTTGAAAATAAACCCTTATAAAATGTTCGATAAAAGACCTTTATAAAAGAACTTAGTCTTATAAGGACCTTAGTAAATTTCTCGCGGCGTATAGCAGTTTCAAAATTTGTCGTTGTTTTTTAATCGCAGCGCCTTCGCCTTACCCGCCACTACATCTAGCAATTAACTTCTGATACTAACATCGGTTGGATGCCTATATTAAACTAGAACCTCATTGTGAATCGTTACAGAATCCTTCAATTAGTAATTCCTATGGTCGAATTGAATGTCTCGTAATAAGTAAGTACAAATCATTGATTATTTGTTTGTACGTGTACGGCGTGAATGGACGGTCTAGTTCTTAGTACAGCTGTCAAATAGTAGATGGAGCTGTTAACACGAAAATAAATAAGAAAATAAGAACTTTAAACATGACGGAAACAATTCCAGCAGGCTCATCGTTATGCTCCGTTAAATTTCCATTTTATCTCAAGTATGACGATTAAAATTGATAGCTTTTCTGGGGCAATGTAATTGCTTAACGAGCTAAACATTATACTCTTCACTGGTTTATTGAACTTTTTATATAATTGTTGCACATTCTATGGGATACTCTTATTTGCAGCTTTATCATAAATAATGTTTATTATCGTTGGCCTTGTCTGCTGCGAAATAAATTAATTCACTAAGCCTGGTCCATAATCTTATCGTAATTGTAACAAATTTATTAGTTTTAAGTTTGTAAACGTCTGGGACTATTGGAACTTATGCGTGTCTGGTATCGCAATGTATTCATATGTAAATTTTAAAATTTTCTCTAATTATTGTTTTAAGCTTCCTTTTTCTATTTTTTTTAATAACCCTCCACAGTGGGGTGGTAGGATTGTTTACGTTTTGCACATTTTATGTTTAATTACAAAATATTAAATTGAAATACCCTAATAGCACATGGACGTCCCAAGAACGTACTCACAGGACATGAAAACGTCCCGAGGACGTACTTTACCGACGTAAACCGAGGACGTTTGAGGGACGTTCCGTGTCAGCAAAACGGGGTGTCCCCAGGACGTCCAACCCAGGACTTATGTGGGACGAATGTAGGTCTAGAGAGAACGTCCTGAAAACGTTGTTGGGACATACTATGCAAAACATATAGGTACCTCCCTCTTCACCACTTTTAAGGTTTATTCACAGCAGAGGGTATTTATGTTCCTTTTTGGGTTTTCTGACCACACGGATTTCTTTTAAAATAGAATCCAGTGATTGGATTCTTTATCGAAGGGAAAAAAAGCCAAAAAGATAAAAAAATGACATTATATAATTACCACGTAGAAAAATTATTCAAATAGATTAATTTTAATACTTTGTATTTTTATTTATCAACACCAAATGACAAATTTATGCGAACATTTTATTTCTATTGTGCTATTGAAAAATAGGTTATGGCATTTGTATTTTTTTAAATTAACTTCTTACTCTACATGTGTCAAGTGTCAAAAATACAATTTTTATGGGATTTAAAAGATATATATTATAATACCTAGTACAGTATAATATAGTTATATATACATTAAGTCATATTGATTATTATATTATAAGAAATAAAAAATATTATAAAAAAATCTGAGGCCTTAACTTCTTGTACATACACCGAATTTCAAGTTTCTGTACTCATACCAGCTTGCTTTACTTATTTCCCCCTATTGACCCCTAAATAACCCCCAACCCTTCAACGGAATCATCTCAAAGTATAATCTAGTTCCAGATGTCGTTATAATTCATACGTGTACCAAATTTCAAATGAATATCTCGATTTTATTTTATCAACCCTTTTAATAATGAAGTAGGGGTGGTGGGGGTTGAAAAATATTATAATCAATCTGAGACCTTGGCTTCTAGTACATACACCGAATTTCAAGTTTCTGTAGTCTTACCAGCTTGCTTTATTTATTTTCCCCTATTTGCCCCTATTTAACCCCCAACCCTTCAACGGAATTATCTCAAAATATAATCTAGTTCCAGATATCGTTATAATACATACGTGTAGAAAATTTCAAATGAATATCTCAATTTTATTTTATCAACCCTTTTCAAATTGGAGTAGGGGTGGTGGGGGTTGAAAAATATTAAAAAATCTGACGCTTTGGCTTCTAATACATACACCGAATTTCAAGTTTCTGTACTCTTACCAACTTGTTTTACTTATATTCCTCTATTTACCCCAAATTAACCCCCAACCCTTCAACGGAATCATCCCAAAATATAATCTAATTCTAGACATCGTTATAATACATACGTGTACGAAATTTCAAATGAATATCTCAACTTTATTTTATCAACCCCTTTAATGGGGTAGGGGTGGTGGGGGGTTGAAAAATATTATAAAAAAATCTGGGGCCTTGACTTCTAGTACATACACCGAATTTCAAGTTTCTGTACTCTTACAAGCTTGCTTTACTTATTTCCCCCTATTTACTCCTATTTAACCCCCAACCCTTCACCGGATTTCCTCAAAAAACAATCCAGTTCCAGATCTCGTTATAATATATACGTGTACAAAATTTCAGGTCAATATCTTAAACCGTTCCGGAGAAAGCGTGCGGACAAAAAAAGTTACAGACCGCCAGACAGACAGAAAATTTTTTTTTCGCTCAAATTTAAAATCTCGACGTTTCATGACATTCTAAACCTATTTCACGAATAAAAATTTTTGAAAATTTTTTTGCGATTACTATACTTCCAATCCACTACGTGGATGTGGAAGTAAAATATTAAGACTAATATATGCCGCCTGATGGCAAGCTTATATTTAAAACAAATTGTTATAATTTTCTTGGTGTCCTATTTAAAAAAAACTCACAGTTTAAATGTGAACATTTTTGTGTTTAACTGACTTTTGCATTTGAAAGGTTGTTCATTTAAAAATTTTAAGAACACCTCTTTATATGAATGATCGATTCTATTTCAGAAAAAATATAACAAATAGGGCATATAAATTTTTCTTAAAAAGTACCTTTATTAGTTTTTTCCTTATATTAATTTACTGAAATCCCTAAATATATTTACAAGTTTATTGATGTTTTCTGGCAAATGTTTTTATTACTCGATGTATCAAACCTTACCTATTACAAGTTTCATCACCTCTACTTGTTCATCAGAGATGTGGAACCATATATAACACTTCGTTTAACACACTGAGTAGGTACTTCTTCTTTTCATTTTTTACTTCCCTCGCATACCGAAGGGAAGTATTGTATTTATAATATTTAACCAACAATCTTCTTTTAAGTGAATAAGTTCGCTCTATGATAAACAACTAAAAACTACATACCCAGGTTCACAGGTGATCTCCCATAGAATTTTAACAAAGCCAAATAAGGTGGGTGGTAGTATATTTATTATACAGAGCTCGCGGATATGCACTTGGTGTATGGAGAAAGTGGTTGAAATGCAGCTGGTGCGGAAGAGCTTTATCGTTTAAGGTTCCCCAATCGACGTCATCCTTGTGCTCGTACATTTGTTGGTATTGACCAGCATCTTCGAGAAACAGGTCGTCTCGAAGGACATGGAGGAGAACGAGGTCTACAACGTGAAGAAAGGGTAATTGACGCAGAGGTTCAAATTTTGGAACTTGTAGAAGAGGATCCAACTTTAAGAACGCGCGATATCGCGAACCGTGTGGAAGTATCCCATTTTGTGTTATGGAGGACATTGAGAGATATGAATTTACATTCCTATCACTATCAACGTGTCCAAGCACTCTAGTGCTTGACAAAATCTTGAGGTTCTAACCTCAAGATTTTGCAGAGCGAATGCAATTTTGTAAGTGGATTTTAAGAAAACAAGCGGTAAATGAGAATTTTTTAAACGTTCTGTGTTTCTCCGATGAGTCGTGTTTTACCAGAAACGGAGTGTTTAATTTTAAAAATATGCACTATTAGGCAGACGAAAATCCACGTGTAATAAGAAGGGCGCATTTTCAACGACGGTTCAGCGTTAATTTGTGGGCAGGAATTTGCGGTAATGAAATAATTGGACCGATAGGATTACCCGCTAGATTAAATGGTGATGTATACTTAAATTTTTTGCAACAAACATTGCCAAATTTGCTGGAAGATGTACCCTTGGCTACGCGCAGAAGAATGTGGTATTTGCATAATGGCGCGCCAGTCCATTTTAGTTTGGCTGTTCGAAATTTTAAATATCTGGTTTATCGTGTTCCAATTGACACTTTAGAACAATTGCAACAACGTATTTTAATGTGCGTAGAAACCATAAAAAATGATCCTAATTTACCAAATGTATTGAACGGAGTGCCTATGTCCTTAGTTCGACGTGCCGAAATGTGTATACGTGGAGATGGAGGTCATTTCGAACAATTTTTGTGAAAAATTCAAAAGAATTGTTCAGTTATTGGGTGTTACCTATTGGGCATTAAGGGTATGATTATTATTATTATTATTATTCGCTGTCTTATTTTGATCTGTTTATTAATGTTTGCATTGATTTTCATAGAGACCGAAGACTCGATTTTTAGTTTTCGATACCTGATTGGGAAAAATTATGCGCTCAATTCGTTAAAAAAATCAGATTTTTTCCTAACTTAAAATACACAACTATTTTCTGTTATCGTATCTCGGACGTCTAACTGTTCATTTTCCAATTTCATAAAATAATTACTAATTTTTTAAGCGTTTAACACAATGTTACAAATGTTAATAAACCACTTTTAAATTTTAAAAATTCCTATAAACGACAATAAAAGCTACAATAACTTTGTTCCAAATTAAAAAACACATGTAAACAAATCTTATTTAAACTCCTGCGGCCATGCTATGCTTGTGCCGAAAGGGAAGGAATTATTTACACTTTCATAATTAGTGGTATAAAAAGTTCGGTACAAATAATCCCATGAAAGTGCCGCACTTCTACCGGCTGGAACACAAGTCAGGTTTTACTGCTTTTTATTATTTCTAATATTCGAAACTATTAATCCATTGACCCTGAAAAACAGTGGTTCCCAAAAAGTTTCCTACCTTGACATTAAAAATGTAAACCCAGGTCAGTTTCTTCAAAGTGTTCCTAGAGAAAAAAGTCATACAGGTTTTTCGTTTGTCTAGTCGGTCCCTATTACAAGTTTTTTTAATGATATGAAACTAATTACACCCTGTATATAGGCTATAACCTACAAATAAGCAGCACCAAATTTATCTAGAATAAAATATCGATCTAAATACTTATATATTAATAAATCAATTAAATAGACTTACCTTTTTTGGTACTTTCTTTTGTAGCCGTTAAAAGTGACTATATAGTGGGCGGAAGAAATAAAAATGACGCAATGCAATAAGCATAGGGCTGCCAAATTGAATTCCCCATAATTTGACAGCAACTAACCGAAACTCCTACATCTCAAACAACACGACGTTTGGCGGGAATTTTAAAATAAAAGAGCTTCATAGCAACTTAACATATTTTTAATTGTTATTCATTCCAGAATTTCCATTTATTCTCATTACGATATTTTCGTACTAAATAATAGTAGCACACTAATATAGAGGATAGTAGTATAATAACTACACTGTACTGTCAAAAAGTACAAATTAATGTGATTTCGCAAGATGAAAAAAATAGTTGAAACGAATATAAGATTTCTGAAATCAGAAAAATCAAATTGACAAAATTTAAATAGACCATGAAAAATGAAAATATTTTGTTATCAAAAGAAATTTTGTTAGTAAAACTTTTTAAGGATTTTAATTTCCTTTTTTAATCATATCCTCATCTGCTAAAAAAAACATCACTCCTAGAGGTTATTTCACAAATGTGTTTAGCTTTGTCTTGAGTATAGACTCTACCAGGATGTCCTTAAAACGTTTTATTCAGAACGTTTTAGGGACGATAGCAAACGGACTTCTTTGGGACGTACCATATAAACCCGGGACGTTCAGACCTAACGAGGACCTAAGTGTACGTCCTGTTGACGTTTGTCGTTATCAGGGTATATACTTATATATTTCTTTAAATTTAAATAATTAATAACTTTTTTATTTAATGATTGATTTTGTTCAAAGACAACAGGACTCTTTCTCCAGCTAACATTAATTTGTTGTTCAAATTTCCATACAATCGGAATTGTCGTTCTTATACGGACAGACGGACAGACATTTTGAAATCCGTTTAGAATTCGGTCACCAACACAGTGATAAATGTCTTTCTCTGTGAGCGACATTATCGGTTTTAGAAATGTGCCGATCAAATGCAATATACTCTTCGTTGTGTATTCCCAAGAAAATAATAATAATGAATGTAGCATAATAACTCTTTATTTAAATATTAGAGGGGAAATAAAGATTTCTACTATATTGTTGTTTTATTGTTTTCCTACATGATAGAATAGTTCAGTAAATGTTACTCCACACAACAGGTAATTCTTTGTTTACGTCTTAAACTATCTAGATGTCTATTCTGATACTTACATATACGCAGGGTGACACTTGTCTTATCAATAAAGCTGAAATGCATAAAGCTGAAAGCTGAAATGCATATTATATCGTAAAGAAATTGTAACGGTTGTAGCCTATTTGAGAAAAACTTTTAAAACGTACCAATACGAACGGTTAATAAACCGATTTTCAGGAAAAAGCGAAACATTACAATTATTGAAGCTCTAGAGTTTAATATAATTCAAAAATATGACATTCCATGTACTCAAACAATTTCATTTTAACAAACATTTCATAAACCAAAAACTTTCTTTATGGTAGGTAATTTTAGGAATCTATAAATTATTTAACAAATTCATGTTTAAACAAAAAGCAATAAAAATAGGCATAATGCTGATAGAACCATTAAGCTAAATCATTACTCAGTATATATTCTGCAGGAGATTCTGTCGATAAGCGGTCCTTTACCTAAAAGAGAAAAGTGTCTTTTTGTATTTATTTTCAATATCAATAATTATATCCGCTTTACCTTCTCCACTTCTCTAAATACCCTCAAAAAATTCCTACCAGCTAATTTCTCTAAATTTTTAATTGTCCAGCGATCCGGATTCAATTCCCTTAAAAGATCAAATAAAGCTGGATACTTAGAAACATCTTCTAGACCAATAGGTGTCCTTAAAAATGAAAAATTAATGTTCAGTTGTACTTTCTGTAATGGACAATACAAAATTTCTATGAGCGTTAAAGGGTATATTTAAAGCACAAATATCTGGTTTTCCGAGGTTTCGTTTAGATACAAACGAGTTACTATATTAGAGGAATTTAATTAATCTGATAGGTACATTGTATCCGTGGAAGTAATTCAAAAATATATTTCTATCGAATGATGTATCCAGTCTTTGCTGTTGGGTATACCAGACAAAACTCTCTTACATTTATGATGTATACGCTACTATCATCAGGTACTGCTACAGCCGCTAAACGCCTAGCAGTGTGCAGTGCAAAATATGTAGTTTGCATTGCCAAACTACATATTTTGTAGCGCGGAGAGAAGTTTCATTTTTGTTGTTTTTATTGTGGAAAGGAAAAGAGACAATAAAGAAAGAAAATGCATAGAAAAAAACTTTAACAATATAACTCATCAACAAATGTTTCAGAAACGGAGGCACGTCGCAAGAGCAGACGACAAGAGATACCATATCCTAGCGTGTAGCACGCGCTAAAGAATTTATCTAGGGGCGCTACTACCGCAGCTTGTAGCTGGGTGGGAATGCACCTAAAGGCCATCACAGACAACTCCGCATAAGACCACAGCATAGGAACATAAGAATTTCAACCAATCACAGGCAGTATGGGGGGCGCCATGTTTATTTCGCATACGAATTTCCATATACCTATTAACTATATACCTACTGGTAACACGCTATAAGCCACTATGTACGGAATTGAGGCTAGAGAAGGAGATAGTTTTCCATCTCTATGGAGAACTTTGGATCCAACGCGCACGCTCCGACGACACATCGCGCTTTTGTAATAGGTCAGTGGCCACGTGGCCAATTTCTCCGATTAGATTGTGACCATTTGCCTTCTATATTCAGGTCAACGGTCACAATCTCGCGTCACTAAGGCATGCGCACCATACCCAGAGTACTCTTAAAGGATAGAGGGACAGGCTTTCCTTGGCGTCAAGTTACGAACGAAACTCATAGTATATATAGTTAATATGTATGTGCGAATTTCCGTAAGAATTGATATTTATGCACGTTGCGCAACCAATTAAAATACTTGTTAGTAGTCACGTGTTTATAACCTACAAATTTTGAATTTTAATTTTTAAGTCACAGCAGCATACAAAAATATATCATTAGTATTCATTGCAAATGCAAATGCAAAAATTAAAACGGAAAACCACAACAAATGAGCACGTGAAAACTAAGTCGGTAGAATGTAAACTATTGTTTCTGTCAGGTTCTAATTCTAAGTATTAGGTTAGAATGACATTTAAACGCTCGTCTCTGATTGGTCAATATTGTGTGCTATGCTTGTTACTGTGTCTTTAACAAATACATGAGATTCAACGTTACGTTATGTTCTATGCTCTGTAGCTATGCAAAACCGTCTGTAGAGGCCTTAACTGGTCATCAATACCGCACGATGAACGATATAACACAGAAGGAAATAAATAACACAATAACACGAACTTGATAGAATGGAAAAATAAAAATTACAGAGTATTTATGAGAATATAGCAATGCATGGAGCTGACAATGAAAAGTATGACAAATATACTTCTTCAAAAAAGAATTGTTTGAGAATTTGAATTCGTTTATTTAGGTAAAACAAGAAACGACATACTTATTACAATACTATAAACTTCAGCACATAAAATCATACAGCACGTAAAATCATAATAGTTTATAAATATGAAATCATAATTAACCTGATTTAGAAACATATTTCACGACAATAAAGAAGTTAATGCTGGAAAGCATGGTATAACACAACATTGGATGAACACCAAAAATGGGCATTTATATATTGTTGGTTTCCGTTGAAACTTTAGAAAGAGAAATATAAAACTATGCAAGTACGACTGAGAGACTTTATGTTTATTTCTAAAGTTTCTGCGAAAGTTAACAATAGTTGAGCTCATTTCAGTAGGTATATCAGGTCCAGATCCATCTTAACGCGAATATTGTGAACACATAATATGCGAAGATATTATACCAATTGACACTTGCCAACGGGCCAGGTATTACCATGCGCGGATATTAGGTCCAGTGAGAGATGTACAGAGAGGATACAAGCCCCGAGTGGCAACACAATACTTTATACTGTGGTACGGTTTACAAAAAAAAAAGTTGTGAAATGGCGATCTAGATCATGATTCCTTATCTATTTTTGGGTGCTGAAACCGAGTTATCAATTAAAAAAAAATTCTGCCTCGTAGATTTCGAGTATATCCCTGTTTTTATTGCAAAGGTACGGGGTTCTAATAGTAAAAACCGGGATTTACTCGAAACCTACGCGGTGGAAATTTTTTTGATCGAAAATTCGATTGCAGCAGAAATACATAAGGAATCATGGTCTCGATCACCATTTCACAACCTATTTTTTATTTTTTGTAAACCTCTCAAAATATTGCTTCCATGTTCGTATTTCGCTGAACCGATTTGTATAAAGGTATAACAAAAGTTTAGTATCATCTAAGATCTTGATGACGTATGGTCTTTTTCTAAACAATATTTTCCGCCAAAATAATCAGTTAATATTGATGTTATATTAGATTTAGGATTATTGTATAACCTGTTTGTATTATAAATTCCGTATCTGCTGGTTCGCATAAGTAATTTCATACTATCTTAAATAAATTCATGTTTTTGTTTCATATATTCCGTTATTTTTGTAATTAATTTAGTATGAAACACAGTTAGTAGTCCAGTCGATAAAGTAAAGGTAAAGTAAAAAATACACCAGAAGCTCGCAAAAAATGTTATCTGAGATTTTCCTTTCGTAACTGTTAGTGTGAGGATTAAACATCACAGAACCACAAAAATCAGTTCTGGGGGGTGCCGCGCAACCCCCCAAGAGAACCACCCCTTCGGTGAAAAAATACTTATTTTACTGATAACTCGTTAAAAGTCCTCTTGTTATTTTCTTGTAGGTATATGCCATGGTTTTCGAGACAAAAATTGCAATATTTGTATTTTTAATGCAGGCGAATTTTCGTTTATTTGACATTTAATAATAATAATAATAATAATAATAATAATAATAATAATAATAATAATAATAATAATAATAATAATAATAATAATAATAATAATTTATTCATCTAAGGATCACAGAGACATAGGATACATCAGATATTGAGTAGTGGCATAAAGCTTAGAACCACATACCAGAGCAAATATCAAATACATGTAGAATAATGACAACAATAATAATAATAAACAATAAAATATTAAATTAGTAGTATAAATTACTTGCAATAATTTTTTGCAGTATCACATTTAAAACTTATGTTAACATATCACACTTTAAAACTAATTTTTAACAAAATCACATTTAAAACTTAAGTTAACATGTCACAATTTAAAAATTCAGCAACACTGTAGAAACTGTGTTGTAGAAGTAGATTTTTTGTTTTTATTTTAAATTGGTTAACAGACATAGTTTTGTAATGCCTGGGCAACTTATTATACAGCAAAATGCCTTTATACTTTGGGCTTTTTTCATATGCACTAATCCTATGATTTGGAATTTCCAACAATTCTCCATTACGTGTGTTGTAGGTATGGGATTCACCAAGTTTTTTTAATGTTGCGATATTTTTGTGTGTGTGTGTATTAGTAGTTGTTGGATGTATACACATGGAAGCGGTAGGATTTTAAGATTTTTAAAAAACGGTTTACAAGATGATCTGCCATCAGCATTTACAATTAATCTTATAGCACGCTTTTGCATTATGAACACTCTAGAGGAGTCTGTTTCAGCTCCCCAGCATATTAAGCCATATGATAAAACAGAATGAATCTGGGCAAAGTAGTATGATTTTAACACACTTTCATTAACATAGGCTCTGAGTTGTCTTAAGGTAAAACATAACTTGGATATTTTATTACAAACATTATCTATCTGATTCTGCCACTTTAAACTACTGTCAATGTTTAGCCCTAAGAAGCAGTGACAAGGTTTTTGCTGTAAGCTCTTATTTTTAAACTTTATTAGCAGACTTTTGTCCAATCCTCAGCTCAAAGTTTACAAATACAGTTTTGTTATTGTTTAATGAAAGTTTGTTTCCAACATACCAATCGTTTAATCGTGCAATACCAGTAGATATCTTTGCCCGAGTCTCATCCTGATTTTCAGTTGCTGCCAGAAAAGTGTTGTCATCCGCAAACATGACAATTTTTCCAAATTCCATAAATTGAGGTAAGTCATTTATATAGATACTAAACAGCAGAGGTCCTAAAACAGACCCCTGTGGTACTCCTATAGTGTTCTCAAAAGCCCTCGAACACTCACCGTTCACCTCTACATAGCATGACCTATCTTTGAGATAGCTACTGAACCAATTGTAGGGCCCACCTCGCACACCATAGCACTCCAATTTTGCTAAAAGAATGCTATGATCCACAAGGTCAAACGCCTTGCTCAGATCCAGGAACAGCCCTATAACATTATCACCAGAGTTTAAATGTTCATAGAGCTCATTTAGAAAATCTACCACGGCATCAGCAGTTGATAAACCTTGACGGAAGCCAAATTGCTGTTGGCACAATATATTTGATTTTAGTAGAAAACTTGACAACCTTAATGCTACGATTTTCTCTAATATTTTAGAGAAGCTGGACAAAAGAGAGATTGGCCGATAGTTTTCCAGAAGCAATTTCGACCCCTTTTTATGTATAGGTTTAATTTTTGCCATTTTTAGCCTATTTGGAAACAAACCTGTTTCCAGTGATATATTAAATAAATAAGCCAACGGCTTGCTAACTAAGTCTGCAACACTTTTTAACAAGTTAGAACTAATTTCGTCTATCCCGGCTGAATTTGATGGCTTTAGTGATTTGATTATATCTACAATCTCGCTTTCATTGGTTGGTGACAAAAATAATGTTTTGTTATTTCTATAGTTTAATTTGGGTTGCGATTTTTCATCATTATCTTTTACTTGCATTGGGATATCGTGGAAATATTGACCGAACTGATTGCTTATTATTTTTGCATCTTTAACTATATCACCATTTACCTTTATCTTAGTTATTTCATCAGGTTTATCACTATTACTTCTGGTGTTATGCTTTATTATATTCCACGCGGTTTTTGTCTTATTTTTAGAATTATTTATTAATTTTGTGTTGTGTAGCTGTTTAGCATTGGCCAGTACTTTCTTATATATCGATTTATACCGTTTATAATAATAAATGTCATAGTCATTTCCTGAAAATGTGTTATAATACAATACCTTTAGCTGTTTTGATGATATTGATATTCCCCTAGTTATCCAACCATTTGTTCTTGTTTTAATGCTTGTTCTTTTTAAAGGAAAAGCCATTTCGAAGTAATACCTGATAATTCTCATAAAAGTATCAAATTTCTCATTGAACTCTATTTCTTTTGAAATTTCTAACCAATCCTCATTTCTTAAATAATGTCTAAATGTATGTATATTTTGTTTATTTATCTGTCTAATAAATTTATATTCTTTTCTTTGCGCTATGTCTTCAGAAAATACTTCTAATAATTGTGCTGTATGGTCACTTAATGCAGAAAGAATTACCTTACTCTGACTGTCAAACATCTGATTAAAACATATTCCTATATTGTCTATACAGGTCTGGGTATTTGCCGTGATACGAGTAGGTTCAGATATTGTTAAACTAACATTAAACATATTTAAGGTATTAATAAGTTTTGAGGTTTCAGAGTTTGTTATACACAAATTTATATTTAAGTCACCTGTAATAATGAGATTGTTGTTTTTACCTGGCTTTTGCAAGTAAGACAGACAGTTGCCCAGACACCCCAAAAACTCATCGATATGACTACTATAGTCTGTTTTTAAACCAGGAGGAGTAAACATGGAAGTTCCATTCACACCATAAAAGTAACCAGAAAATACACTAAAACTTTTTTGGCATTTTAGGCAACCAATAATACACGACTACAGTGTTTTTGTGTGTATTTTATTATATTATATAATGCATCGACCTCTATTTGACCTCTAGATATTTTATATAACATATCCACATCATTTACGCAATATGGCACTAAATAATTTGCCGCTTTTACCTTCAGATTTATATATAAGGGATTAAAAACTGATATATAATGTGCAAACGATAAAATAGAAATTATAACCAAATAGTTTATGACATGAAATTAAAATTTTTACAGTATGTCAAAATTTGCGACTATTGCCTTGTGTAAAACTGGCGAGGGTCTAGCCAATCACAGATGTATGATTTAGCGCGTTAAATTTAAAACGCTCCTCCTGGTTTAAAAACAGACTATAGGGCTTCTATAAACATTCACTATTATAAAAATACTGTCACGGATTTGGCACTTTATGGCACAGCATTCAAAAACTTTTTCTACACTAAATTCTTGGACATTAATTTCCTCATAAGCTATACTTTCTTTGACTAATATCATTACTCCACCATGTATTGCCTCCTTACGGCAGTAATTGGTTGCGGTGCTGTAACCTTCAATTTTGACTGAACTTGCTTGCATGGGCTGGAGCCATGTTTCGCTTAGACATAAAATATCACAGTTATGTTCATCTAGGAATACTTCAATTTCAGGTATCTTACTGTTAATGCATTGAATATTTTGATGCATTACCGCTAGTAGCCGCGTTTTTGGTGGACTACTTAGGTTATTGATGCGTTTGTCGGTATTGGATTTCCAGTTCTTTGTGGAGTCGGTTTCGATAAAAAAGAATTTTTAAATTCAAAATCACGTATACATACACCTTTTGGCCAGAAATCAGGATCTTTTACTGCGCTTACCAAATTCTCTGGTACCCCTAACTTGAATGATGAGTTTTTTGCCTGCCGTTTTTAGTTTGATAACTTGAATTTCTTCCGCTGTATCAGAATCTGATAAGTATTCTTTCATATCCTCAACACTTATATCTGAGCCGGTTACACTCCCAATGTATAGCCACGTCAATCTTTTGACTCCAACTATCTTATTGGATTTATTTACCGTATTTTTTCCTGTCCCATAGCAAGATGTATCATGATTATAGATTCTTCTTTGTTTCGTAGCTGCCCGGTTCGAGCCTTGACTGCCTTTTTTTGTTACTTCAGCCCATGTTGATCCCTGTGACTTATTACTCTCCGAGATACTTTCTGATTTCAAGCTTGCTTTTGAAGCAGAACTTGAGGTGGCTTCCCTTTCGTGCTCTGGTATCAAGAAATCCTTTTTTGTTTTCTGTTCATTATTTTCTGTTTGCACATTTCTTTGAGGTATATCTGTATTTGCTTGTCTGTGTGTAGTTGGAGCAGTATTATTTGATCTGATTTCAGTGTTATCAGATGTTTTTAACATTTGCAGTTGGGATAAAGCCAATGCTAAATCTTTTTGACTTGCCGCTAATTTGGCGGTTAAGTCTGCAATTTTTTCCAATAATAATGCGTTGTTCTCTTTGATGACAATGTTTTTTTCTTCTGTTTGCCAATAGAGGTTTTGTAACAGCTGGTTTTCACGCTTTAGGTTGTCCACATTCACATTTTTATTTATTTGACTGTTATTTACCACATGTTCGTCTTCCGACATAACCTCACTTTCACAACATTTCATTCTTGACTCATCTATCATTGTAAACTTGAATCTCGTGCAGCAACTTTTGTGGTAAGCTGCCCCACAATTAACACAAATTATTGCAGAACATGCTCGAGTTTTGCAACAACTGTATACTAAGTTATTTTGCTTCTGTTTTGGAACTAAATTTGCGGGCGGCTTATAGAAAAAATTGAATTGCTCGAAAACCAAACAAGCTAGGAAGAAAAATCAAAATGGGTTTTAAAGGGGATATAAAACACTCTCTTGTGCTGCCATTTTTGAGGGCTATTGATATGTATTAGTATATAAAAATAACAATATAGTTAGTTCTTGATTTTTTGTGCATCTAACTATTCACAGGCCCATAAAAAATAACTGACTATAATATAAGTTATAAATGCATTATCTTTTAGTTCAAAGTAGTACTTCAATGCAAAAAAAGTTAGGAATAAACGTATTCACATTTACAAATTTAGCACCGTATTAAAGTTAGTCAAAAACATATTCAAAAAAAGCTGCATATTCAATTTTTTGATGACATTTTTTTTAATACAGTTTTAACTATTAAATTATTAGAAACAATAGTTATATGATATATAAACTCCAAAAAAAAAATTTAGGCTAAATTTTCAAGATGTACTACCTTGAACTAAAAGATAATGCATTTATAACTTATATTAAAGATAATTATTTTTTATTGGTCTGTGAATAGTTAAAAGTGCAAAAAATCAAGAGATATATTGTTATTTTTATATACTAATAGATATCAATAGCCTTTAAAAATGGAAACACAAAAGAGTATTTTATATCCCCTTTAAAACCAATTTTGATTTTTTTTTCCTAGCATGTTTGGTTTTCGAGCAATTCAATTTTTTCTATAGACCGCGCGCAAAAATTTCAAATAAACGAAAATTCGTGAGCATTAAAAATACAAATTTTGCATTTTTTTTCAATATCGATTTTCTCGAAAACCATACAACAGAATTTTTTATGTCTTCAACGGTTAACGAGTTATCAGTAAAATAAGGCTTTTTTCACCGAAGGGTTGTTTTTTTGGGGAGGTTGCGCGGTACCCACAGAACTGATTTTTGTGGTTTTGTGATGTATAATCCTTCCACTAACAGTTACTGAAGGAAAATCTCAAATAACATTTTTGTTACGGAAATCTTTATAATTATTGGACTACAGACTTAGATTAGATTAATAAATGTAAAATGTGCACAAAGTAGCAACAATATAAATAGGACTAAAATGGCGCTTTGCCATTCAGGTCAGCATCCAATTGTTATGAATTACACCCCCCTTGGAACTGGAGATGATACGCCTATGCCTACTGATAGTGACTGGAAAGACTCTAGAAAGAGCCAAGGACTTTTCTTGGTGGAAGAAGATTCTGGTTCAATCTAGAGGAAATTTCAGAGTATATAAGGCGCGATTACCAGCGCGGAAGAGGAAGTTTATTTTAGAAGTGACACGTTCGGTAAAAAGTGAGGTTAAATAAAGTGTAAAGGTTATTTTGAATGTTTGAAGTATTGTATAGTCAGTAAATTATTAAATAAAGTGTTAGTGGTGTTTATCTCTTGTTGAAATTATTTAGAACCCACGGATTCATACAGGGTGTTTCCTAAAAGGCGGAATAAACGTAACACAATAATAACTGTACTCACTGATCATTTCAACATAGCAAACTCTCTTATTTTTATATTTTTATCAATTCATTCTTCCACAATATTAACTTCATCGTTCAGAGCGAATGTTTTTTACTAGGTCTGACTTAATTTTTTTTAGCGCTGCGTCCACGTTTTTAACGAAAATGGTCACATATGACTGTTAACGTATCGAATGACTTGTTTGAACTATTGTTTTAAATAAAGTTAGAAACCCCCTTTATGGAATAATATTGGTCTTTCATGGATAAAATCGTTTTTACCATGTCACACTTAATTTTTAAACGCCGCAGTGCTTAAAAAAATATTTCAAACCTAACAAAAACATTTTTCCTATGGAAGGCCAATTTTACTGCATAAAGGGAATCTAGAACTTATTTGTAAACATAAAAAAATGTATGGTATTATATCATGTAAGTAGTCTGATCTTATTATGTTCACAGAAAACGAGGGCGTGGCGCTTAAAAAAATTAATTCTGTAAGTAAAGAGCATTTTCTCAATGACAAACCAATTTAAATCCATAAAGGGGGTTTCTAACTTCATTTTAAATATTACAAAAAGAAGTTTTTATGTGATATCAACCGTCCGATCTTCAATTCATCTCATGGGTGAGCACTGCTCAAATAAAATGAAGTCTGACATAGTAAAAAACGTTTTCCATTTCCAGACCAATTTCAATATATAGAGGAGGTCTTAAGCTTCATTAAGAAAATAGGCAAAATATGGTGTTATGAGATGTATTCTTAGTGGAAAAATTGAGGTATAAAAAGAGGTCTGACAAGTGTTAATTAACAAACTCGGTCAGTCAGACAGATTTTTCGAAAACTATATATTCTTCTCCATAAATAGTAAAAATTTCAATTTGGTGTTTTCATTTGTAAATGTATTTTATTTTCGTCGATTTCAAAACTTAAAAAAGGATAGAAAATAACAAATGAAAAGTAGTCTGACGGGCTTAAAAAATGTTCAACAGATTTTCCTATTATTCTTACGTGTTTATTTTCGGTGTTTTTTGAAGTACAAATTTGTGTTGTGGGAGCTTGGTCTATAACCTTAAAAAGAAAATCTTAGAAGAGAATCAATACATATTAGATATCTCGTTAGTCAAATGTAAACGTTCTAGAATTTTCCCACATAAACTTTCAGATAATTAAACAATATTTTTTATTCCTGTTTTCGTTGGGTTTGAATTAAAGTAAAAATCATTTTTATATTATTGAACACACATGTAGCATACTGTAAATCACTTTTCAAAAATTAAAAGTTAGTAAAGAACAAGCAGGAAATTCACAATTGCCCTATAACATGATATACAGATTCGTAAATTGTAGTTTGTGATATAAGGAATAAACTTCGATGACTATTGGGCTACTGAAAGCAGAATGCGTGGGGTTGACGCGGTCAAGCTATGGTGGTATGCATGAATACCAATGCCCTGCGCTGATCTTCGACAAGGCGTAGTTTACCTGCGCAGATACACGTTTACATATCACGAACTACAATTTCCAAATCTCTATAGTAAATATATCATTACAGTTTCGAAGAATATACTTACGAAGGTACTCCATCAAAATCTGAACCTATACCAACATGATTAATACCGGCAATATCGACAATATGGTTTATATGATCTAAAATAAATAAATACGTGAATATTGTTAGAATAACCACATGACCACACAATTTACCGACAACATCTCTGATGGTGGCATTTTCCGCAGCAATAAAGCCGGGGTAAAAATTGACCATTACAATTCCTCCATTCTTTGTCTAAAACAAATGCATTATCTCATTAACAACATAACATTTTGACATTCTATGCGAAGAATGCAAGTTTCTATTTTAACAGTTAAAGGTAAGTCGACAACATCAGCATTGTCAAAAGTTTATGATGACATTATAAGTGAAATTGACAATATCAAAGTTTCTGCTTTAATTTTACTGTATTTTACCAAGGCCTTTGATAATATTAATCATGAACTTCTTTGTACAAAACTACATCACATTGGACTTGATAATAATGCCGTGGACTTAGTAAAAAATTACCTAGTAGGAAGAATTCAAAAAGTAGTGTTAAATAATTGTGTCTAATGAATTATCTATTAATAAAGGTGTCCCCCAAGGATCCACCCTTAGGCCTCTTCTATATAAGATATATACTTTTGATTTTAAAAATACAATTGAACACTGTGATATGAAAATGTATGCTGATGATACACTACACAACTGCTTTTTTACCTGAACAAGTTGATCAGATACATGATAGTCTGAATAAAATTGTCAAGATCTCTGAAAGTCACAGCCTTACAATTAATGCAAATAAATCGTGTGTATTGTTCTTTGGGAGCAAAAATAATAAAAACAAAATACCAAATTTCACAAACACTGCTAAAATTAAAAATATTCCTCTTGCAGAAAAAAGTGTTGCAAGAAATTTGGGCTTGGCAATGAACGATATATTAAAATTTGTCGAGCATATAAATAACTTAAAACGTATCTTCTTTGCCAGGTTAAAACTTTTGTATAACTTTAGGAACACTTTTCCAGTAAAACTAAAATCATTATTATGTGATACGCTGATACTCTCTAGATTCGATTATGGTGATGTCGTGTATGGGCCAGCACTATATAAACACTTAATGAATAAAAGAGAGAAAGTACACAAAGAGCCTGCCTCCACTTTGTATACAAAATTAGAAAACATGATCAGGTGTCGCATAAATTAAGTGAGTTAACTTGGTTACCTATGGAGCAACGACGTAATCTTCACGTGGCGACATTTGTTCATAAAATAATGACAACATAAGGTCTGAATATTAAATATCCCCAATTTTAAAACAACATATTTTAAAAAATCCCTTTACTTATGCAGCCTGCCGCCTTTATAATAATTACCTGAAAATTTGAAAATAATGCCTAAGTCAAAATTTAAGAAAGCTATGCACCATTATCTATCACAGAATGCTTAAACAATAATAATGATAAAAATAAATAAAAATTGAAACAATCATAGTTTAAAAATATGTAACCATTTATTTACTATGTTTGTATATGTGTCTGTGTATATATGTATATATGTGTTTATATATGTATGTCTTTGTTGATTTATATTAATACGTTTTCTACTTTCTTGATTTCTATTGTTGTTTCTATTTGGAATGTAACAATTAATATATTTTTTCTATGCATATGTACTGGCACATATGTATCAGAGTATAGAATTTAAATATATGTTATACTATGTACTTAATTATTAAATGTTAAGTGTTAGAGAACCAAAAATGTAAGGTTAACTTCGCCCTTAATAAAGACAATTTATTATTATTATTATTATATCTGTTCTGGAATAAGATTTTTTCTCGGAAACTTATCCGAGTACAGGACAATATTTGTTTAAATAGAGCTTTTTCGATATTTTTAAATATCTAATTGTTACGGCTTGTATCACTTTAAAAGAACAGATTGTTACGAAAAGAACTAGTCCCGTTCGGAATTTTTTTATCAATTTGTTAAACTGTGAAAAAATTAAATTAATTAGAATTGTAAAATTTTAAACAATGGATGATAATTTAAATAATCATGCATATAATTCAATGAAATTTTAGCAAAATATGCATCTAAGTAAATGAAATCGTCATACTAAATTTGAGGTCGAAATGTTCATAAGAACGCCCGAAAATTGAATCGTACCACTAATAAAATAATAATATTGTGTTGTCCATAAGCAAAAAAGTTCCTAAACAAATGCAATTATGAAACTAAAATAGCTGGCTTTTACTTACCACCTTTCTCAAAACATCATTAGCTACATTCCTAGGATGACGGTAAACTGCTCTTGCAGATGAATGTGAAAATATTACGGGGGCTCTAGATACATCTATTGCTGCATGCATCACACCATAAGAAACATGTGATAAATCCACTAACATTCCCAGCCGATTCATTTCCAAGACTATTTTCTAAATGAATAAGAAAATAATAGAAGTTGCAAATAATGATCTATGATTTTAGTTTGCTACTATGCATATTTTACAAGAGTGATTCAAGGTATTGTCTACATGGGGCATCAATAAAAACTTTGAACTATGTTAAGCTAATAGTTAGAATGTGTATATCAGTTCAGTTTTGGTTACAAATCGTTTTTAATATGTTATGATGTAGATGGCGCTGTGCTGCAAAGAATTGTTTCGATGATAGACTCTTTGAGATGGAGGGTATTTTAAAACGCTTTAATTCTCAATCAAATTTCGTTATATAAGATATTTTCGAGAGTCAAACCGTTCTCACAATATTCGAGTATAAATGTTGTATTTTTTTAAACTAAAATTTGTGTAATTATTTTAAAACAAATGTTAGACGGTGGGTTACTGGGAACTTATATAGCCTGTAAAATCGGGAATCAAGTCTAATAAAATTATCCGAGAATATTTCCGAGATAGTCAATAAAACATATATTTAGGCACCATACTCAGAGGGTCGTAGCTCCCTTAGAAAGCAGACGCAGAAAGTAGAATCTGCACCTAGAGGGAAATGCTGGAATTTCGGAATACCCTGTACTTATAGCAAGAAATAAACAATCAGCAATATTTATCTTTTTTAATTTTAATTTATATGAGCTAACAAAATTATCCTCTAATTCTTCCTCTGATGTAAAGGTCATGTAAGTAGAGGTTCCTTTTCAGTAATATTACACCAAAAACATCGCCAGCAGCTTCACAACTGGCTGCCACCTGTCGGTAGATTTCAGAATCAGATTGATTATATTATAATAAAACTTGGTGGAGATTATCATTAAAGCTCTATCAAATTTTACCTGACGCTAACTTCCGATCACCAATGGCTCATATAAGGTGTACATAGTTGAAACTGAAAACATCGCGAAAGCAAGAAGAAAACGTCATATCTGATGATGCAGCTTTCTAAAATAAATTCAGGATATATGTAAATGAAGTTCATAGTATATATGATCTCAATTGGGACAGCATAAAAACGAAAACTCGGAGTAAAATCGGCGTCTCCTTTATGGGACATAGGCGGCGGCCGGCGCCGGTAGAAATGTAAAAATGCTTTAAATGCTAAATAATTATTTTTTAATTGTTAAAGAAAGGGATTTCTATAATACCTTTATTCAATAGAAGTGGTTAAAGCAAAAATATGTTTATCACATTTGATAAGTCACATAAATGATATATTAAGGCTACGTCTATTGTCTAGTGACCTACCTCCCGTTCTATCTTCTAGCGGCAAAGTTATATAATCTTAGGCGGGAGTTGCATGGATATATAATTCTTCCGAAGGGGCGTAAAGCAGCGACTGTCCTATTTATTAAATGTTAGGCCATGATATTATGAACTTTGCAGTATCATGATGTTAGGCAGGTAGAAAATTTCTACTATTCTATAAAGGAAAGACTCGGCAAAACTCGGGGGAACTCGTTTCCTGGCATCGGTAATTAGTCTCAGCAGCGAAAATAGGTCGACGATAAATAAACAAATTTCAAAAAAGCTTTGCCTATGAACTTTAAATAAACAATATTTCATTCGTCACTATTCAAGTTTTCAGAACTCAAATCGGTATTTACATTAGTAATAATTGGATTGATATGTGGTAATATAGAATATTCACTTTCCTTTTCTATCACATGAGATACACACTTCCTCCATATATCGCTTTTGCCTATGTCGTCTACTATTATCTTTATATTATTTAAGACTCACTTATTTGTAGGGATTTATTATATTGACGTAGCCTTGTTTCTACATCAGCCCACACCATCTCGTTGAGGTTGAAAACGCAATAATATGAGGGCAGACGTAAAATAGTATGATCGTGTGCTTCAAAAATGTCTTCAACGGTATATTCCTTTCTAATATTTTGCTTTCCAATCAGTTCTAATAAAATTTTTTGTGTTTTTTTCTGCTATTTCCAAGCCTTTACCTCTCATAAATTCAATGATATCGCCTTTTCTTGTGTTGGTGTTCGGAATTTTTGTATGTTGCCGCGAATGGTATGACACATTGTGCATAACAGTTACAGAATTTTGTGGGATGTTTGGTAACAGCTGTTCCTTAGCCCACTTCTCAAATAGTTCGGCTGTCATATCTTCGTGGTAGTCGGCAGAGGATTGCTTGATATTTTTAGCAGACAACAACAACGCATTTGGAATAAAACCGTTTTTACTTCCAGCATGTAGAATTATAATTCTTTTTCCCCTAGAGCATGGAGCACTTAAATTACACTTTTTGGTGCTATTTACCCAACCGTATTGAACTACATCATGTTTCGTCAAGATAAATTATGTCTCTATTTGCGTCTCGGTATTCTTTTATTTTACGCAGGTACTCGTGTCGATGATCAACGATGCGTGCTAATTCCATAACTACCATTCGTTTGTCTAATTTTTTGTACCTAAAACCGCAATCGAGCAAAACGTTTCGCAAAGTATCTAATGATTTTTAGTTATAATCTGGATAGTCGCGTAAGTTATCCCTAATTATTTCTAATGTGGGCACCTTCTGTTCATTGTAAAAGTCATACACAAATCGACGAATGACATCTTTGGACACGTTATCAAGTTTTTAAAGTTTTTGTCCAACTCTTCCTCGTTTAATAGAATGATTATTATTATTATTATCCCCGGCTTTAATAACCCTATAAATTGTAGTACTGCTAAATTTAGTTAATTCACAAATCCTCTTCACAATTTGATAATATGAAGAATCAATATTTTCGCCTTTTAAACACGAGTAAATATTCAAAATAACCCTTTGGGTTTGAACGTGTAAGTCTTTATTTTCAAATTCCGCTTGTATAGGCTCGGTATCAAAATCGTTCGTTTCGTTAGAATTAAGTAATTTATAACGCTGCCTGTCTGTACTGCACTGCTCGTACAGATAATACGATACAAATAGTCCATACGTATTTTTTGTTTTATATATTATGGCATGCAAAAACTCTGAACAAGGTTGGTGTTGACAAATCAAATTCGCTAAGCATCTAATCCCACATATATTTACGTGACAGGCGAATCAAGTCCACGTGGACTGTAGACGAGAAGTAAAAAATATAAATCTGTAAAATTCTGTGCTCTTGAATACGAACGTGACGTTGGTTTTAGTCAGATTCGCGCACAAGAACACTGCACAATTTAATTTTGAATGAATTTATTTTACTTGGCTCGGCGAAAAAGTAACACCCTGTATCGATTTTACACGAATGATTAAAAGTCAAATTTTCTGGAGTCAAAATAACGATACATTACTATTCACGTTCTAACAATACATTTGTTTATCATTAAATAGGTTTGATGTAATTAATTATGTTGAATATTAACACTTTAGAGCAGAAATTTGCCTTTGGTTGTTGTTGTTTTGTCGCGTGGCTGGATCCCGAACTGACTGACTCTACTTACTCGACTCTCTTTACTCTACTAACTCGACTCACTGCGTTGAGCGCGTCTGGGTTTATATAAGATAGATCAAAGCTTCTGGAAGTGTTCGAAAATCGAAGACTCCAGGCGTTCTAGTCATTCTAGACGTTCCAGATTGTTCGCCGTTCCCGAAAATTCGATGGGTAGGGGAGAGTGGCTCGTGTATATTCTCCAGCAGCGAAGGCTTGCTTTTCGAATTATGCTAAAAATGTAAAAAGTGTTTTTTCTAGCTCGCGGGCTTTACAGAGCGACACAGGGACGTTAATTCTTAATTTTGACAATATGAATTACCCGGTTTAAGAAAGGTATTATGACATTCCCCCTTTTGCTAAGGCAAATTTCTACGATTGAGTGTTTGAAAACCTAAAGTATACAATTCTATCTAACTTAAGATATTTACAACGTATTTTATGAATAATAAGAACTAAAATTTATACAATGCTAAAACTTAATATGTGTACAATAATGAAAATTAAACGCGATTCTGAAAATAAGGATAGAGTTTCTAGGGGTCCATGATGACCAGTCTTGCTCGTCGTTGCTTGCGTTTATTTGGTCTGTTCGTCTCTCCGTGTGTTGGAGTTAGCCTTGTTGAGGTGGTTGGCTCATCGAGTGCCGGAGTTGATACCGTTACTTTTTCCATATGCGCTGGGGCAGGCAAATTTTCTTCGTGTGCTGGGGCAGGCAGATTTTCTTTGTGCGCTTGAGGAGGCAGATTTTGTTCGTGCGCTTGAGCAGGCAGATTTTCTTCGTGCGCTGGGGCAGGCAAAAATTTCTTTGTGCGCTGGGGCAGGCAAATTTTTTTCGTGCGCTGAGGCAGGTAAATGCGCTGAGGCAGGTAGATGCACTGAGGCAGATAGTGCGCTGAGGCAGATAGATGCGCTGAGGCAGGTAGATGCGCTGACAGGTAGATGCGCTGAGGTAGGTAGATGCGCTGAGGCAGGTAGATGCGCCAAGGCAAGTAGATGCGCTAAGGCAGGTAAATTTTCTTGTTGCGCTGAGGCAGGTAGATGCGCTGAGGCAGGTAGATGCGCCAAGGCAAGTAGATGCGCTAAGGCAGATAAATTTTCTTGGTGCGCTGAGACAGGTAGATGCGCTGAGGCAGGTAGATGCGTTGAGGCAGGTAATAGGATTTCATCGTCTCTATCCTCATCATCAGGGGGATGTTCTTCAGGGCCTTCGTGGCGGTCTGGGAAATCGTCATCATGATTTTCGTCATTTAAGTCGTCATCATCGGGGTCCGATTCTTCATCGGTATCTAGCTGCTCGGGAGGTTCGTTTCTGGCGACTGGGGGCCTGATATCGTCTACATGTACCAGATAAGTGTTGTTCCCGTGCCGGACCTCGTATACTTCGTCGGAGACTTTTTTGGTTATTAGATGTGGGCCTGTCCATGAGGGTAAGAATACATTCGGTTTCTTTCGAAGAGCCTTTACCATTACTTCTTGTCCTTCTTCGAAGGTAACCTCCGGTCTATCGTTTGGTGAAGAATACCTCTCTTGATATTCTGCTTGGTTTGCCCTTATTTCTTCTGTTCTTTCTTCCGGGGTCTGTTCTTCTTGCTCGCCCCGTTCCTCTTGATATGCTGGTATATTTATTTCGCCCTGCTGGGGTAATTCGTATCGTAATTGTTCAGCCTTCGGTGGAATACAAATTTTTTCGTGGGGTTGTCGAAATTCGGGGGTACCTTCTTTCTTGGTTCCAGTATACAGTTTTCCTTAACGTCTTTCCCATATACATGCATTTCCTTTCAAAATCTAGATGGACACCCTCGTCCTCCAGGAATGGCGTATCAAGAATAAGTTCTTTATTTAATTTGTTAATTACCTCAAATTCACCCTGAGTTTTGTTACATTGTATGTCTAGATCTAGGACGATATTTCCCAAGGATTCTGTTGTTTGGCCTCCGCATGCCATTGCAAACAATTTTCTGTCTTTGATTTGAGGCTCGGTGTCGACGAGTCCTGCCCTGACTATGTTGCTTTCCGCACCTGTGTCAATAACAGCGTTTATTTCCCGTCCATTTGCGAGGATCTTAATATGTGGTAATTGCCTTGATTTTCGTAAATCTTGCATTGACAATAACGGGGCAGTTTCGGTCTGCATTGCCACATCTTTTAACGTTGTTTTTTCTAGGATATTGGAAATGTTCATAATGTTCTCAGAATCAGTTTGAGTAGCCATGTTATTTATCGATTTTTCCTGAAAAATTGCAGAGACATTTAAGACATTGTCGAAATTTGGTGGAGTCGCCGGGTTGGTTATATTGTTTGGGCCGGACGCCGAGGAATCGTTATTTAGTTGTTGGATCTGGGACGGGCGCCGGCCCCTTGGAAGTTTTCCTGGTGCCTATTGACTTGCTGGTTTTGTCCTGTGGTGTACGGATTTTGTGGGCAATTTCTTTGCCAGTGCCATCCTCCGCAAAATTAGTATGTCGTCGGTGGTCGGCTGCCTTGCGTATTTTCCCATGATGATGCTGTCCTCTGGTTCATATTTCTGGTGGTCGCATTAGTTGCCTGCCATGGTGCCTCGTCACGGTTACTATTATTATTATTATTGTTGTTTGGACGATTTCTCCAATTGTCATTATTGGTGCTTCTCGGAAAATCATATTCTTCTACCTCTGCTGCTACAGTTAGTAACTCCTCGGGGGTATCGAAATCACGCAATCGAATTTGTGCCCTTATTTCGGGGCGTAGTTGTCTATAGATGCAGTGCGCCTTCTCTTTAGGCAGTCTGGTTGGGTCTACTCTGTTAAATAAACCTATTTGTAATGTGTTCTGCCTGAGCCCTTTTTGCTATGGTGTCGAAGGTCTGCCTCAGCCTCAATTTGAACGTTTCGTAATCGTATATTAAATTTTTATATGACTCATACCATTCCTTTGCATGGCCTTTTAATTGTGACGTAATCATTACTAATTTTTCTGTTCGGTCAGTAATATTATGTTTTCGAAAATATTCTTCCATATTGAATATAAACATATTTGCACTTTCGTGATCCAGCCCTTGGAAAGTGTGCATGGGGAGTTTCTTATGGTTTGCATAACCCTTTCCATTTTGCCCCCTTCATGACTTGTAGTAGCGTTTTGAATAGCCTGCTTAATTGCCTCCGCCATGCCCACGAAGATTTGATTTAGTTCGATATTTACATTTGTTTGCTCCCCTCGTTGTGGGTTTGATGTGTGTAAAATCGACTCACCTGGTTGTGCAGTATTCGGGTATATATGTTGTACGGGGTCCTCTTCCCTCCCTGAGGAAGATGGTTGTCCTTCTATGTATGGCAATTTTATTCCCTGTCGTGTCGCTGCCTCTCCTAGCGTTTTCATAACGTTTTCGTAAGATTCCATGTTCTTTTTATTGTGAAAATTGGACTTGAGAAGTTCTAGCCCTTCGATGGGTCTTCACGTAGCGTTTTTGCCTTACCTTTGAAACCCCTACTCAGTTCAGAGCCCCTCGAGTAAGTCACACTACTCTCCTCTTCTTTCTTTGTTCTTTTCTTCTCGGCCACTTCTCTAAGTCCCACGTTGTACGGGCGCCATGAACACGAACGTGACTTTCGTTTTAGTCAGATTCGCGCACAAGAACACTGCACAATTAATTTTGGTATGAATTTATTTTACTTGGCTCGGCGAAAAAGTAACACCCTATATCGATTTTACACGAATGATTAAAAGTCAAATTTTCTGGAGTCAAAATAACGATATATTACTAGTCACGTTCTAACAATACATTTGTTTATCATTAAATAGGTTTGATGTAATTAATTATGTTGAATATTAACACTTTAGAGTAGAACTTTGCCTTTGGTTGTTGTTGTTTTGTCGCGTGGCTGGATTCCAAACTGACTGACTACTTACTCGACTCTCTTTACTCGACTAACTCGACTCACTGCGTTGAGCGCGTCTCGGTTTATATAAGATAGATCAAAGCTTCTGGAAGTGTTCGAAAATCGAAGACTCCAGGCGCTCTAGTCATTCTAGACGTTCCAGATTGATCGCCGTTCCCGAAAATTCGATGGGTAGGGGAGAGTGGCTGGTGTATATTCTCCAGCAGCGAAGGTTTGCTTTTCGAATTATTCTAAAAATGTAAAAAGTGTTTTTTCTAGCTCGCGGGCTTTACTTAGCGACAGAGGGGCGTTAATTCTTAATTTTGACAATATGAATTACCCGATTTAAAAAAGGTACTATGACACTCTCCCATTAAATGTGAAGCGATATATTGACAATACCCCGTAAGATCCCGTAATTCCGTGCTGTTCCAATTGATTTCGTAAGTACTATACCCACTAGATAATGAAGATCTTACGGGAACATAAACCAAGATATGTAAATATTTAAAACGACCTTGGACAGGACGAGCTATAGCACGTACTTGAAGCGAAGAAGACATGGATTGGGCCTTGGAGAAACTATGTAAAAAAAACATGCATTGCACTCTACCTCTAGGACGGTGTCGACATGAGTGCACCGCTGCTCATTATTTCTCTAGAATTTAGCGTGAAAGCGGTTAATTGTAGGTAAAAGATGTAGAAAATTTCCTATTCTTAATTTCTTGTAATAACTGAAAACAGGTATTTGCGAAAAACTGATTTCTGTGACTTTTGATCTTGAATAACTGAAATCGCAAGCGCGATATCGTTGGGAACTTTTGAGTAGTTGCTTCTTAAGGTAAAAATAAAGGTGTACGACTTCAGCTCATTTGGAGTTTTTCGACAGGCGGATCCTAATGTGACTGGAGTATTAAGGATACAAGGACAGATGATTGTGAAATACCATACAAGGTGTATACTTTGCCTTGTGGATAATGCAGTAAATCTGAATATGAGAGGGCGAAGAGAAGAATTCAGATGGCAGGATAAGCAACTTGCCAGTTGTGTAAGATGTGGCTTGAAATAAATATCACGAGAAGCGCAAATATTGGACTTACTAACGGCTTAAATTAATGAAGTGTTGGTTTTATATAGAGAGTTATGGCCCAAAACCTGAGGCGAGTTTACACTACAGTTGGTTCTTTGCAAATTTATGGTCCACTGGTATGGGTCTCTGTTCAGTATTATTTTACTATAAAGCTTTTTTCACATTTTGTGTAATTCATTAGTGCCATTCGTTACGAGATTCCTTAGATATTTATCCACAATCAAGTAAGTATTTTCTGTAATACAGTGATATGCATTTCGGCCTTTATTTATGATGACACTGTATGTTTTTCATATTCTGATTGTGTAATTTCCAATTTTTGGTAGTTGATTCTTCTGAAAATAATCGTGCAGTTTCTCTTCATTGAATTAAATTGTCAGCACTTTGAGTGTGAACACTAGGGAATACAAGCACGAAACAAAAATTCAATCCTGGGATTGCGGGACTGAAAATAAATAATTCTCTGACACATAGACCGTTGAGAGGTTTGCTGCGAATTCCATGGATAGTCCATTGCACCAAAAGCTCGGTTATCTATTATGTACGCCACCCAAAGTAACTCCAACATCGTATTCTCTCAAATTCGTTAAATTCGTTTGCCACATCAATTGGAGAGAGAACACTATGGCTGTTAATGAACTACAAATTGTTTGCCAATGCGTTTTGAATAAGAAGATCCTGGGAATTGATCTTATTTTCCAGATTTCTTGGATTTTGGAGGAGGATAAGTACACATCACAAAAAGATAAAAGTAATTCTGGACTTGTACAATGGAAAATATTTAAATTTTCCGATTCTTTGCGTTAATGAATATGTCTCAACCTCTTTTTGCTTGCCTGATTAAATAATTATCGACATATTTATCTTTTCTTATTCTATCTCTCTCTCTCTCTCTGTCTATCTCTCTCTCGCACACTCTCTAACTCTTATTCTTTAATTATATCCGTCATTTTTTTAAGAAGCAAACCGTAGACTAACGAAATAAAACATACCTCTCCAAAATCAGTTAAATTAATCTGCGCTGCATTATTCTTTCTATCAACTTCGGCGGATTCTGCCCTGAAAAATTAACAAAAGTCAATTAATTACAGAAAATTATAAAAAACATATCATTCTCAATAACTAATTGTTCCTTAGAGAAAATTAGGGTATTCTTCATATTATATTTTTTTAAGTAAGCCTTCCTTATAAAGGTGTAGGTGTGGGTTCAAATCTAATTCTATTTTTGCATCTCGAAAGCTACAAAAGTTAAAGAAGCCAAAAATAAAAAATAAAACATGAAGAATCACCCCCCTTCCCCTTAACTTTTATTGATGAATATGTGAGTAAATTTTGTGGACATTATTCAAAAACACCCTAATGTAAATTGATCCTAATTTTTAGTGTCATTTTATAAAAAATTTTAAACACATACTCATAAATATCTTTCAGATCTTATTCAAATGAGAGTAGATTCTATAAATGCTTCATTATAGAAAATGTGCCTAAAATCTTACCATGCCAAATTACAGGTGTGCGTTAATGTTAAATATCTAACTCCAAGTTCGTAATATAACCTTAAAATAGATAATCTATTGTCTATAGAATGACCTCCCTCGACACCTATTAAGCTTGCTATTTTTTTTCTTTTAAAAGCTTCCATTATTCCTGAAAATAGTTGTTTATCAATTTAATATATTCAGCTGTAATTAATGTAAATAACAAAGAAACGTATCGCTTCCCATATAGACTCTTGAATTTTTTAAATTGCAAATTATGAAGCATCATAGTAAGTGTACACTTGTTATTACTATGGATAAGAACGAAACAGGCGTAATCTAGTTTTTCTCATAACACATATATGGGATGAATCAATAGTGCATCCGTCTTCGATATCTCTCGCTACTTCATTTATACAGATTCAAGTGACTTTTTAAGTGAATGTTACTTATTTTCTACTTATTACTCAAAATATTATAAACAAAAAAAAAAATTTTTAAAGCAAAGCTTTTATTTAAGAAAATGTACTAAAAAGTAAAAAATAATTTTTAACTTCATACATTTGGAAACTGAAAGCTTTGGGGGCGATCATATAACAGTATTGTATAGTTACTTTGTTCAATTGACCACTCCCAAAGCTTTTATATAGTTTCCAAATATATGAATTTAAAAATCGTTTTCGCTTTTTAGTAAAAGCTTTGCTTTGCATTTCAAGGGGGTTGTGAAGAAAGAGGTAATCCGCCATATTGGATTTATAATGACACTGCATGATTTATCGTATTTTACTCGTCAAACTCTTTCATTTGATCAAGGGTTCTGCAGAAAAAGATAATCCGTCATCCTGGTGCGTCCGCCATATTGGATTTAGAATGACGTTACATAGTTTATAGTATTTTACTCGTCAAAGCCTTTCATTTGATACCCATATCAAGGAGGTTGTGAAGAAAAGGTAATCCCCCGTCCTGGTGTGTCTGCCATATTGGATTTCGAAAGACCTCACATATTTTATCGTATTTCACTATTTCATTTGATACCTATTCAAGGGTGTTGTAAAGTAAAAGGTAATCCGCCATCTTGGGACGTCCGCCATATTGGCTTTAGGACGATATTAGATATGCTATATTGAATTGTCACCGGACCTACATACCTGTATAAGAATTCAAAGCTTTAGTTTAATTAGAACTAGTCGAAATTTTGATTGCAAGCTTTGACCTAAACAAACTAACACACTAACATTTCAAGTTAAATAAAAACTTTTAAAAATCAAGGACAGTTACAGATAACTGCATACAACAACTATTATAATTTTCAACTCTACATTACAAAGTCACAAAATTGTACATTTTATATTTCATGACAAACGATCTGATTGATTATTGCAATACGTGCTATTACATACAACCAGATATACTTAAGTAAAACTACGAAAAAAACACCCATTTTGAAGGTCGAATTTACTGCTACACTTTTTGCAATCTTTACAAGTTCCAGCAAAAAATTCACAGATTTCGCAACCCTTGCAACCATCGGGACATTGGAAATGATAACACCAATCATAAAAGATAAACTTACTCCGGACTCGTCTTGGCCTCGGCTACGATCCGTCCCAAAAAACATGATTTCAGGTACTTGTTACAAAAATAACTATTCGCTATTTGTCAAACTTTCTGAATCCATGGCGATTGGCGCTGACCACGACCGCATTATAACTTCATGTTCTCCGCGCATACTCATACTGGTCATACTGACTTGTTACTTGCTCAGTATTACGTCATATGATCTCGACTCTTTCATGTCGGCGGCCTTGGATAAAACTCCTTTGGCCCCAATAAGAACAAAAGAACATTAACATTTCCAATGTTAAAAAGCGGTGGGACACCGCCCACACCCCCCTTTCTTTGTCTGCGACGCTAATACTGCCTGCGGTGCTGATAATTATTAGCAATTAGATAGCAAAATAAAAATCAACCTAACTAACGTAACCACCTAATCATCCCATAAAAGATTGCAATCGTTATAGGAAAAAGAAGGTAAACATTATTTCTGCCGTCAAATCAAACCTGAAATTGTGAAAAAAATTCATGAATCATTACAAAATAAAAATAAAAATTCGGCGCGCCCAGGAGTTGACAAACAGCGCTATAGCACGGAAAAAACCGTGGAACATACAAGACGGCATTGAGAGAGCAAATTTTGTAGCATCGAGCCGACGTTACGAACATAGTGATTTTAATGATTTCAATTTAATTTTGTGCTATTCTTCGAAAAAAAATCGGGAGGCAGCTCCTGCACCCCCCTTTTCTTTGTCTGCGACGCTAATGCTGCCTGCGGCGCTAATTATTAACAATTAGATATCAGAATAAAAACCTACTAACCCAACCTAAAGAAATCACACGAAAGAATGAATTTATTTTAAGCAGAATAAAAACCTACTAACCTAACCTAAAGAAATCATAGGAAAGAATTTGTGAAAAAATATGTTAATCGTCACAAACTTAAAGAAAGAAAAAAATTAGCATGCATAAGAGTTTGAACCCGGGACCTTTCACACCGTAATCCATTTGCCATTTAAACAGAATTTATAAATAAAAATATAACGAGAACATTACCTATGCGCCAACCGTATGACTGATGATAAACACTAGAGGACAAGGAATAAATATTATGACAAATGATATCACGCTTCTTTATTCGTCCGCCAAAGCAGCACTAATGCGTCCCGGCTAGATGCTACAAGATTTGCTCTTTCCATACCGCCTCTTGTTCAACAGGCGGTACAACATCGATCGGTGCTGACTGACTCGCTTCCCACATAGTAACAGGCTTTCGCTCAGCGTCTGACCTTGATATTTTCATGTCGACGACCTTGGTAAAAACTCGTAACTTTTGTCCTATACGCGAACATTAACATTTCCAATGTTAAAATTGCTATCGTAACATTCTTTTTTAGTCATTCTTCCTAGATTTACTTCACCATATATGCACAAATAAAATATGAATGTACTTAATTAAACTTATTTTTTTGTTATTTAATAACTTACTAACTACATAATTTTAAACTTACCATCTGCAGTTGTTACGTATTCTAAATCGTTTGAGTACTTTTTTATCAATCTTTTTATTACATCAATTTGATCCAACGTTCTAGCCACCGCATTTTCCTTGTCTGTGCATATTACATAAGCTACCCAAAACTGAAAGCATACGAATTAATGTAATTTTTAACATATCCTTCTATAATATTTTCCATTGTTCGTTCAACATTAATTATTAGAAAAACAGAAAAAAAAATCGTTTTCTAAAGCTAAATGCTATTTTTCTAAAGAATTTTTTATATATAATCTATTCAATTCTATATAATTATATAGAATTGAATGATTCCTGTGATGGTACAAAGTGATTTTTATGGAACAGTGTATGAAAGTATAAATTTCTTAAGCAAGTATCTCTAAAGACAATTAACGTTTTATGGTAATTAATATATTCGAAAACTAATTATTATCTTTTATAGATAAAATGATTTATTGCCAAAACGAAATGGTTGATAAATGAATATTATGACGACTTAATAAAAATAATTTAATGTTTTTAATTCATTAATTCTCGATTTTAAAATGCTGCGAATTTAATTATGTTTTTAGTTCAATGATTTCTAGTACTCTGTGGACAGGACGTAGACAACTAAAATTTATTTTGATTTGTTCTCAAATAGTAGTAACATTTAATTTCATTTGAATTTTATTTATATAGTTTGTTTGTAATATGGTCAGTCAATCAAATGCCAAATCCCCTATGAGCCCAACAAGAAAAGACATGAAAAGAAATTACGAAAAACTAAAGAAAATAAAGGCCACAGGAAAACAATATACACCGAACATACACAAAAAGATAATAGAAGCGGGGAAAGAAAAAAGAGACGCAGAGAGGAGGCACGAACAGAAAAAATGCAGGGAATTCTTCGAAAACATAGAATCCACTCCAGCAGGACAGAGATTAAACCAAACTTTTAGACACCTTAAAACATACAGGAGAAACAACAATACGCAGCCAAGAAAATACATACCACTGCAGCATTGGGTCAGGAAACTAGAAGAAGGAAACGCGGAGAGAAGTCAAATTGAACCAATACAAGAAATGGACCACTGGCCACTGGGAAAGCCACCGTCAAAAGACGAACTACTAGAAATAATGGCCAGAGCTAAAAGAAACACGGCCCCGGGAATAGATAAAATAAATAACGAACTAGTATATTATGGACAGGACAACATAAAACAGCTAACCCTAGAAATCATCACCAACGCATGGACAGAAACCACACCCCTGCCTGAGGAGTGGAACACAACCATACAGATACCGCTCCCTAAAACCAAATCACCACAAAACGTGGACGATTACAGAAGAATAACACTCTGCAGTGTAGGGTACAAATACTACGCACAATTCCTCCTCAGAGAAATGGAAAAATACATCGGCGAACTACCAGATTATCAAACGGCATTTATCAAGGGCAGATCAACAGACGACCATATGTACACCACCAGACGGATCCTGGAAGAAAAGTGGAAAGAAGGAACAAAACTATATATAGTCTCAATTGACCTCCAAAAGGCATTTGATACCATCAGGCATGAGGCTATAGTCAACACTTTGCTCAACAGGGGAGTACCGCACTACTTAATAAACAGAATAATAAAAGCATGCCTACACGAAAACACTGCAATACAATGGTTTGGACAGACGACGGAATCAAAAATGAAGAATATAGGAGTCAAACAAGGATGTCCCCTGTCCCCCCGACTATTCACCACAGTCCTGGACCAAGTGATAGAAAGCACAATAAAGGAGAATCAGAATTTCAATGGAAACGATGGAACGATAAAGCCCCCCATCGTACTTGCATACGCCGACGATATACTCATCATCACCGAGGAAGAACAAGACATCGTTAAATTTCTAAGAAACATGACACCACATCTGGATTCCTCTGGAATGAAAATAAACTTCAAGAAGAGCCTTATAATGGTCCGAGACCCATTGACAAAAACAAGTCCAACAAGTGGGGAAGAATACAAAATAGGAGACTACACCCTGAGAACCACGAATAGAATGAAATACCTAGGAACATACCTAACGAATCAACTAAAAAGGAGGGAAACAGTAAGGGAAAGAATCAAAACAGCCTACAGAGTCACAAGAGCTCTACTACCCTTCATTGAGGACAACAAACCACCATGGTGCCTAACCAAAAAGATATACACGACCATCATAATGCCTACGATGATATATGGAGTCAAAAACGCAGCAACGACAAAGGCCAACAGAAGAAGCCTGAGAAGAGCTGAAAGGGACATTATCCAACTGCTAGCAAAAACAGGAAAACCACAAAAACGACAGAAAACGTCAACATTACTAGAGGGAAGAACAATAATCAAAAGAATAGAATCATACGCAATGAAATACTGGGGACACGTTCAAAGACGGGACTCGACACACCTACTAAAGAAAGCGCTGCGAATGAACAGCAACAAACTGAAAATAGGGAGGCCATGCTACACATGGATAACAACAATCGAGAGGATTATGAATAAGCTAGGAAAGGATTATACACACTGGGAAAAGCTGGCACAACAAAAAATGGAATACAATAAAGAAATATCAAGGATATACACACTGCCAGACTCAGAAACAGGAGAAACAGAAAACTCAGAAGTAGAATAGGAGAGAAGATGATCACAGACAGAAACTAAGAAGAGGCATATCACAAAAACCTGAAAGTAAAAAGAAGCACGAAAACCTAAAAGAAGCATCTCACAAACGCCTACACTTTCCATCCGATGAAGACAGAAGGAAAACAAGAAGAAACATCTCACAAACACCTACACGCTCCATCCTATACTCCTACCCCATGCGTCATGCGGCTCTCGCTGCTGACAACAA
Source organism: Stenurella melanura (assembly GCA_963583905.1). NCBI lineage: Eukaryota > Metazoa > Arthropoda > Insecta > Coleoptera > Cerambycidae > Stenurella > Stenurella melanura. The sequence continues at coordinate 90,410,125 of OY757310.1, forward strand.
GCATGTCCAATGTTCAATCCAGCATATGCAGCTGGTCCGGCGGTATATAAAAGCACTGGGGGTTTGTTCTGGCACACGGTGGGATGATCGGTGGGCGATCGGGCTGCGTGGTGGAACAAATCTCCCTGCACCGGAATTGGCAGCAATGCCCACCTTACGCTGGCAAATCAATCAATCAATCAATCAATATGGTCAGTCAATCAAATGCACATAAGGACTAGATTATTATTTGACATCACATCATATGTTGCACTCTATATGTATAGTGAGATGATGCGAGAGGGTACTTGTTCAAAACTTCCCTTCCCTTCGCATTAACTTTTTATTTAATTTAAATAATTGTATCTGACTAAGAATAATAAGGAACAGCACAGAAATATTTGAGGGATTTATGGCGGGCTATTAAATAAGTATAGATTCTACTCCTGACACTTTGAAAAATACGAAGCTTGGGAAATAATAATAAAGGTTGCGATCTACGATGAGGTATGCAATTTATTTTTGAGCTAAAAATTTGGAGGCAGAGATGGCATAGCGGAAAACAATTCCAATTATTGCCACTGACAACCTAAAAAAAGGCAAAAAATGTAGTCCTAAATCTAAACATGTTACTTCATCTATATAGTTATTATAAGCAACTGCTTTCCTGAAAGAAAGCATCTGCTTACACTCGGTCTAGACTATTGAGCAGACAAATTTTCAACACGTTTCTATTGTTTGAATTGATTTTTAGTTTTATAAACTTTCTTTTATTATTACATCGAGAATAAAGTAGGTATAGTGAAATTACCTGTGCTCCAACTTTTCCTTCCCTCAGTCTTGGTAAATCGGTATGGCAGCTATTGCAGTCATTGATTCCAAATATAGAATCCTTGGTTAAATTATTTTCAAATTTAAAGTTATCTAACTTGTTGTTTAGTTTTACATATAAATTATGCGGTAAATCATTATGCCTAGAAATGTTTATATATTTAGAGTACCTACTTAGAGAAAAATGTTAATTTTCATTAATGCATAATATAATAACAATTAATTAAATAAAATGCCACAATTAGTAAAACAATACAAGTAATTCTTATATTTCTAGAAATAAAATAGCACGAAAGGGAACTCTTCATTTAAGAATAAAATTGATAATCTACAGAGTGTTAGATTCTCATATTCATTAGATAGCCTATTATATATCTCAATAACTTATGAACGTTTGCGAAGTGACCAGATTTTAAAATTATTCTATTCTGCATTCAAGAATTGATATTTAAATATTATTTATAGCAAATAATTTTGGTTTAAACCAAAGTAACATAGAAATTTATTACCCATCCACTAGTGGAAAACGATCCAATGCGGTACGTCCAGGTAAATTACTGGTATTATTGGTTCCAGCACCTTAAAAATACAAAATGAACTGTAGGTTCAACAAAACAACAAAAATCTGTTTTCAAGATTTCGTTTTTTTCGAATGAAATAATACTACAAAAAATTAAAATTTGTACATAATTGCACAATTAAACAGAAATAAATGTATTTGTAAGAACTATCTATCCCTAACTTAAACAAAATATGCAATTCTATTGCTAGAATCGATAAAATAAAAGTATTTAGTGCTTTATTTATAAATAGTATAGATCTCATGCAACTCCTCACTATCATAATATGGTACGTGGATCTCAATTGACGAAGTAGCGCAAGTCGTGGACAGGGTACCTCATGACTTAATAACTTCAATTTAGAACGATAATAATTCAAGTGTTCATTATGTAAAATGCAGTATTAGCAGCATCCATGGTATAATAAATAAACAACTAAATATACCGCTATTTAAGGAATCACTACTTCCACATCCAGATTTCCCATCAAAGTGTCTTTAAACGAAAACATCTTGATATTATATTTGCACTCTAGTGTGTGGAAATAATTGCTTATAGAATTTTAATTATATAATGTTTGAAATCGTCTGACCCAAAAACCCATAATAATGTGCCACAATAATTTTTCTACTGACCGACGTTTAATGGGAGTGAGAGAAATTTCTTTTAGAACTTTTCCTCTCGTACGCACAGAGTTGGGGTGGCCATGATAGCAGATGTCATAAAAAAATTTAAGACCTTGGTTTCTGGTATATACACTAAGTGTCAAGTTTCTGGACTCTGACTAGCGTACTTTACTTATTTACCCCTATTTACCCTCCGACCCTTCAGCAGAATAAGCTCATAATTTAGTGTGTTTCATGAGGAACTGTACATACTTGCAGGGGCGGTAGAGGATCACTTGGGTATTCAGGAACTGCAATTGAAAGTTTCCTGTCGCTCTTAATTTCTGAGATACAGGGTGATAAACTGATTTTGGTCTAAATTTATTTTGGCCAGAACGTCCTTACTATTGATTGGATTTTGTTTAAATTTTAGGCACTGTATACACTTATCACAGTTGATAGATTGCTATTATAATTTTTTTAAATTCCAGTGCCGGACTTTTTTAATTCGATTTTTCCAATTCCTGTAAAGAAGATCACCCTGTAATATTTTTTTAACAGTCAGGTGCCAATTATAAAAGTCCATACGCCACTAAATATAAACATGTATTTAGATTTTTTGTCGCACCTTTGTTGATTTTACTAGCGAGTGAATATGGCAAAAAGGAGAATTCGAAGAAAAACAGATTAATTTGCTTACATTAATTGTCCAAATTGTTAAAAATTATCACATTAATTATTTACAAAAAATACGGGGTGTAATTAGTTTCATGTCATTAAAAAAACTGGTGGTAGGGAACGACAAGACAAACAAAAAAACCTTGTATAACATGGGGTGTAAAGCTCATAGTTTTGGAGAAAAAAAATAAACAAAAATTTCGCAAATTTTCAATCAAATCTTTTGAGAACTGCTGGAATATTGAGGTAGGTTAGATCATCGCGTGCGTCTTTTCCTTATACTCTCCCTTGTGCAACATTTTAGTTACTGTGGGTGTTTCGTTATGTACACACGTCCAACCCGCCGTTCGTTGTTTTTGTTATTTTTTAATTTCGCGTCATTGCGTATTTACAGTTAAGATTTATTTTATTGACTTACCGTTCAAGTTGTCAAATTGTTGATTACGTACATACACAACTTACTTGTTCGTTTTTTTATATTCCTTTTTGGCTTTTGTACCAAGTTTTATTTTATTTTTCTTTATTGACAACGTTAGTTGATAGTTTAGTGTTTAGTGTTGAACGAAGTGCGTATGTCCTTAATTCGACGTACCGAACTGTGTATTGATGCAGATGCAGAGATTTTGAATCATTTAGGTAGGTAGTAAGCTTTTAACCCAGGACACTCATTTATGTTACAAATGTTAATAAACCACATTTAAATTTTCTAAATTATATACAATCCAATATTTTGTTCCAAATTAAAAAACACACATGTAAAGAAATGCTCTGTTCAAACCTCTATGGCCATTATTTGCTTGCAATTGTGCACGAACAGAGAACGAATTGTTTACCTATTTATACTTGCCTCAGTTAAGTTGAGGCGGTCCATCAAAGGCGGTCGATGATCCTTTGACACCGCAGACGGCGCAGACGACCGCGTGTGCCGGCGAGCACTTTTTTTATGACAATTTAAAAGTTGTATAATTGGAAACTACAAGTCCATTGACCAAGAAAAGCAGTGGTTCTCAATAGTTGTCTACTATAATATTAAAAATTTTGACCTAGATCAGTTTTTTTTTTCAAAGCGCCCCTAGAGGGAAAAGTTATAAAGGTTTTTTGTTTATCTAATCGGTCCCCGTTACCAGTTTTTTTTTAATGACATGAAACTGATTATTTAGAAATATTACTAATAATTAGAGCAAATGTTCAAAATGAGAACCTCCAGCTTCCATACATTTTTGTTGGTGTTTATTTAAATTGCTAATAGATTTTCTAATTTGCGCAGGATTGTTTTTAATTTGGTCACTACAGAGAATAATTCGCTGAAGTAACTGATCTCTAGTATTTATTGGGACACTATAGACTTCAGTTTTGAAATATCCCCAAAGACAATAATCGACTGGGTTGAAATCTGGTGATCTAGCCGGCCCAGGATAAAGTCCAATCCATCTGTTTGAATACTCATTATCCAAATGCCTCCTAACGTCAATACCAAAATAACGAGAAGCTCCGTCATGCTGGAAGTATTGTCCTGTTACATTAATATATATATCTCCGATTTCTACGGCTGTCGCTGCCTTTCCTTCCCCATTTTCCAAGTCTTTTTATCATAGCACATTTCTTGTGTTCAAGCCTCTCGCATCCATGGCCTGAATGTCAGCTCTCCGACTTCTTCTTGGTCGTCCTCTCTTTCTTCTTTCCGGTGGAGTCCATTCTAATATTTTTCACGTCCATCGGCCTTCGTCCATTCTTTTTACGTCCGAACCATGCCAATTGTCTTTCCTCAACTGATTCTATTATATTGTGTGTCATTTGCATGTTTTCTCGGATTTTTCGAACAAGGTCAAGTCTGGATTTTCTGCAACTTCTCCTTAGGTAGCCCATTTTTGTCGCTGCAAGCTTTTTCTTGTTTTTCTGGCTTACACTCAAATCTCGGCGCCGTAGACAGTTGTGCTTTCCACTATACTTTGATATATTTTCTTTTTTGTTTCTCTTCTCATATCCCGATCCAACAGTACTCAATTTAGACACTTTGTAATGTTACGTCCTTTCTTAACTCTTTGGATGATTTCATCTACACTACTTCCACGCTTGCTTAATATTACACTAAGATATTTACATGATTTAACTGCCGGGATGGACTCTCCTTCTAATGGTAAATTTTCAATTTCTTCGTTTCCTACCATGAGATATTCTGATTTTTTCATATATATTGTTAACCCTGCTCATTCATAATGTTCTTGCAGTTTTCTTACCATGTAGCTTAAGTCATCTTGGTCCTTGGCGATAACCACTTGGTCGTCGGCAAACTAAAGAGTAAAGAGCTTATCGTCCTCCACTGTCAGTCCCATTGTTTTGATTGTATTTGTCTATCCTTTTAGGGCCCTGTCAAGACATATTTTGAAGAGAATGGGAGATAGACAACAACCTTGCCTCAGACCTTTAGTTGTATTAAATGCTTAGTAAGTAAACTTCGTACCGTTCTTAATTCTGGTATTATTGTCTTGATACATCTTCATAGTTGCTCGGATAAGATTTGGTTGTATATCTAGTTCCTTCAGAGTTGCGCTGTTGGGACACTATCATAAGCTTTTTCAAGATCTATCAATGCTGTGTGAGTTTCCCTATTTCGTCGGACTCTTTTACTTCCACATCCACGTAGTGGATTGGAAGTATAGTAATCGCAAAAAAAATTTCAAAAATTTTTATTCGTGAAATAGGTTTAGAATGTCATGAAACGTCGAGATTTTAAATTTGAGCGAAAAAAAATTTTATGTCTGTCTGTCGGTCTGTCGGTGTGTCTGTAACTTTTTTTGTCCGCACGCTTTCTCCGGAACGGTTTAAGATATTGACCTGAAATTTTGTACACGTATATATTATAACGAGATCTGGAACTGAATTGTTTTTTGAGGAAATCCGGTGAAGGGTTGGGGGTTAAATAGGGGTAAATAGGGGGAAATAAGTAAAGCAAGCTTGTAAGAGTACAGAAACTTGAAATTCGGTGTATGTACTAGAAGTTAAGGCCTCAGATTTTTTTATAATATTTTTCAACCCCCCACCACCCCTAGCCCATTAAAGGGGTTGATAAAATAAAGTTGAGATATTCATTTGAAATTTCGTACACGTATGTATTATAACGATGTCTAGAATTAGATTATATTTTGGGATGATTCCGTTGAAGGGTTGGGGGTTAATTTGGGGTAAATAGAGGAATATAAGTAAAACAAGTTGGTAAGAGTACAGAAACTTGAAATTCGGTGTATGTACTAGAAGCCAAAGCGTCAGATTTTTTAATAATATTTTTAAACCCCCACCACCCCTACTCCAATTTGAAAAGGGTTGATAAAATAAAATTGAGATATTCATTTGAAATTTTCTACACGTATGTATTATAACGACATCTGGAACTAGATTATATTTTGAGATAATTCCGTTGAAGGGTTGGGGGTTAAATAGGGGTAAATAGGGGAAAATAAATAAAGCAAGCTGGTAAGACTACAGAAACTTGAAATTCGGTGTATGTACTAGAAGCCAAGGTCTCAGATTATTTATAATATTTTTCAACCCCCACCACCCCTACTTCATTATTAAAAAGGTTGATAAAATAAAATCGAGATATTCATTTGAAATTTGGTACACGTATGAATTATAACGACATCTGGAACTAGATTACACTTTGAGATGATTCCGTTAAAGTGTTGGGGGTTATTTAGGGGTCAATAGGGGGAAATAAGTAAAGCAAGCTGGTAAGACTACAGAAATTTGGGATCCGGTGTATATACTAGAAACCAAGGCTCAGATTTCTTTCTAATATTTTTCAAACTATACTACGGAAGCGTAGAAGGGCCACCAAATTTTATTTTTTATTTTTCCGAATTGCAAGTCAGAAGTTCCGAGTTACAACTCAGAAAAATATAATTCGGACTTCTAACTAGAAATTTTCGAGTTCTAACTCGAAATTTCCGAGTTATAAGTCAGAAAAATATAATTCCGACTTCCAAGTCGGAATTTCCGAGTTCAAAATCGAAATTTCCGAGTTACAAGTCAGAAAAATATAATTCCGACTTCTAAGTCAGAATTTCCGAGTTGTAAGTCGGAACTTCCTACTTACAAGTCGGAAAGACGTCATTTCAGTTATAACTGGCAGTTCAGTAGTTGACACGTATTCTATTAACCAGTGTCATCGATACTTTCAAATTTCATAGTTTCCAGAGTTTTCATTGAAAAAATACCAAGAATTTTGAACCAGTATTCCTGTAAATTATTCGTGCATTAAGAGTTGCCGAATTTGAAGCTATGAACAATGGGGTGGTAGATAACGTGATTTTAAGTAGAAAATGACAAATGACTTTTTTCGAAGAACAATTCGTTTCCAAATTATTAATTATTTGATATTTACCTAATATCTTTGGATATTTTTCAAAATATTTATTTTTTATTTTAGAAAGATCAAGTAGTATTGCCAGGGAATGTTCATAAAATGCGATCATCAAGAAACAGTAACTCCCCCACTGGTAGGCCATGCATAATGTTTGAAATGCCTTCATTGTATGAAACAAGAAGTTACCTTATAGAAGTTCCAACTTATGCATTCGACGCGACGCCTTGAGTGCAAATTGTACATTTAATAAATATCCTTGTGATGATTTTTATAATTTATGTAATATGTTAATGATCGAAAACAATATTTCTCATAAAAATGATCCATAGCATGCAGTCGAGTTGTATCAAGTGCTAAGAAGGGAGATGAAACATTTATTTGCCTATAATAATTAAATAACTAAGTATACCTACCGTATAAACAAATTGCTTACTTATTTCTTACTTACTTAGACGTGGCAGCTACCTACAGTGGTATCTACTTTTCTTTTTTTTTGTGTCAGGATTTATATTAATTAATAATTAAGTGTTTGATGTTTACCTAAATATAAGTTATTTTAATTTTTCCTTAATACTACCCAAGTAAACAGTGCCGACTCTAGGATGACGAACGATTTGTAATTTTATACAAGAAGGAAATATAAAGTAATTGATTAACCGTTGAGTGACAGAATAGATAAGAGGAAACTAACTGTCAAAATTGTCGCCGAAAAATGCAGCAGCGATCAGATAGTACTAACAATGTTATTTTTATTGTTATTAATTCTCTTTGAACCACCTTTGTGTTCTTCTGTGGTAATTTTGACAGCCATTATTCCTCTTTTTTATATTTATTTACTCGGTTCAGTTGTTTAACCCTGCGTTTTTCGTATCTATCGTTTCGTATAGTAACCCTTATATACTCAATGTTCAATCTTTTGAAACGACCATTTAGTGTGGTGCTCAACGAGGTTCTATGTCGCAGGTGGTGTCACATAAGTATGCAATCTATGTAAAAGAGTCATGATACACTGGATGCCTATATGAAACACTGGAACTTGATTCTTATTGCCATGAACATAAATGTGACATTTTCTAGGGTTAGAACATCACACATTTTTTTCCTTTAACGAAATATTTCAGATTTTTCAGTTATCATTCACCATGTACAATATATATTAGAATATATATACAACACAGTACACTATACAGAACTTCGTTAATAATAATGTGTAGAAGTGACATACGGGTGTATTCGACTGAGAATACCTAGTTGATTTACATCTTGCTCGAATACGGTGAGCTTCATTTTTACTTGGCGTCACTGAGGTTAAGTGCACAGTGCACACCTTACATATTCCTTTTTTTTATTACAGAAATTTTTCTCAGTCGGCAACGCCTAAAATCATAGTATGTAAAACAACATTCTACACACAACACACATACATTTTTTATTCGATATTTGAGTTCGGCGTGTGGATGAACTTGATTTCTGTGCAAAACTTTTTTCTACTATTATTAATAATTTTGTTATATTTCATTCAATCAAAGAGGTATAATAATAAAATTACTGTTATAACGTAGTATTTACGCTACAATTGATATAGACCAAGAAAACAAAAGCCTTAACGAATATTAACACAAAGCCCCACGCAAAGGCGTAAAATTATAACGCAATATTTTCTAAAAAGGAGAGAAATAGTATAGCTCGGCTATTTTATAAAAAACTATAGGTACCTACTGAACTACTATATAACTGAAATGACATTTTTCCGACTTAGAAGTCGGAATTATATTTTTCTGACTTGTAACTCGGAAATTCCGACTTAGAAGTCGGAATTATATTTTTCTGACTTACGGCTCGAAAATTCCGACTTAGAACTCGAAAATTCCTAGTTACAAGTCCGAATTATATTTTTCTGATTTCTAACTCGGAACTTTCGACTTACAATTCGGAAAAATAAAAAATATAATTTGGTGGCCCTTCTACGCTTCCGTACTATACCACCTCCGCTTCATTATTAATGGGATTGATAACATCAAATTGAGATACTCACTTGAAAGTTAGTACACGTATGTATTGTAGTGACATCTGCTTGAGATGACTCCATTGAGGTGGTAGGTTGTAAATAGTGGAAAATAAGTACGGTAAACTAGAAACTTCATTTTTAACGTATATGGTAGAAACCACCTCCTCAAACTTTTCTATGACATCTACCCCAAATATTATTAAAATTCTATGACCAATAATTTCCACATACTAGAGTGCAAATATAGTCAAGATGTTTCCTTTAAAGTGACTTGGACGAATAATCTGGATGTGGAAGTAGTGATTCCTTAGGCAGCGGTTTTTTCTAATGCTATCTTTAGGGTAAACAAGTTGTCAATTGTAGACCGATCTGCTCGAAATCCCGCTTGTTCCTCTGATTGGATTTCCTCTTCTGTAAAATCTCTCAATATTCTAGAATATATTCTTCCAATTGTACTGATGACAGCTACATCTCGATAATTCTTGGGATCGTTCTTTGGTCCTTCCTTATGAATGGGGGTAATGTGAGACGTTAGCCATTCTTTTGGAATATTTTTACCATTTAAACATCTTTCAAACAAGCATATTAACATCTCAAATAGTTTCGGTGGCCCGAATTTTATTAATTCAGGATAAATTCCTTCTCGTCACGATGCTTTTCTGAGTTTGGTTGCTTTATTGGCATTTTCTACCATTTTCGTCTCAAAGTAAATCCTCATTTCAGACTGTATTTCTTCTTGTTCCTTAATAAATTCTGGTCTTCTTTCTTCTAATAGTTCTTTGAAGTGGTCTACCCATTGTTTATCTGATATACTGTTGATCGTGTTACCACTTTTGTCTGAACTTCTTATGCTTTTTATGACTCTCCATGCTCCTGAACTTTTTGTCCCTTCTATGTGTCGGTCTATGAATTCACATTTTCTTGTCCATGAAGAATTCTTTTTGTTTATTACATCCCTTTTCACATTCCTATTCAGTTGCTTATATTTTTCCTTAAGTTCCAGATTATCTCTGTTTCGTAAGAGCTGCAAGTAAAATTGTTTCTTTTCTTTAATCTGCTGTTCAATTTCCTTGTCCCACCATTCTGTCCTTTTTTCGCGTTTGGTTGTCCCAAAGCTTCTCGTACTGCCTCCTTGATGCATTCTTTGATATGTTCGTATTCTTCTTCAGTTGTTCTTACTTGTTGTATTAATTTTTCCTGCAATCTTTTACTATACAGGTACAGTGTACTCTCATCTTGTAAGCTGTCTAGGTTGTATTTTCCTACTTCCGGGTTGTATTGATTTTTATCTGTTATTTCATTTTTACATACCATATCCCTTGATTGTATGAAGGGAATATATATTTTAGTTAAGACCAAACAATGGTCTGATCCACACTCTGCCTCCCTACTGACTCTAACATCTTCAATTTTAATGTTAGATTGTTGTTTTGTGATAGATAGACCATAATTAATTGGCTTCAAGCCGCGAGTATGTTGATGCCATGTATTATTTGTGTAAATCTTTATGTGCAAAATAGGTATTTGAAATTTTTAATTCATATTGTTCACATACATTAATCAGTCTTCTGCCAGTTTCGTTTACTGTTTCCTCGCCATGTCTTCCTACCGCTTTACTATCTATCTGTCTTCCCAATCTAGCATTTAGATCTCCAGCTATAATGGATTTCGTGAGTATTTGGGATTTTCTCAATTTAATCTCTTAATATGTTTTCAAGACTACTTTTATTATGATCGAAGCGTCGTCGTTTGGTGCATATGTCCCGAGAACAACAATATTTCTTTCTTTTATTTGAAACGTCACTTTTATAATTCTCTCAGTTATAGGTTCCCATGATTTCATATATTTACTCCACCTCTTGCTTATCATTATAGAAACTTCCGCTTTCGCTCTTTCACTTTTTAATACTCCTATGAAGCAATGTACATACTCTTTTAGATTTTTGCAACCAGTTCCTTTTTTCTTCGTCTCCGAGAGGATTATCAGATCTAGGTATATTTCGATTCTTCATTTCCATTATAATTTTGTGTTTATTTATAATTCCCTGTACATTCCAAATTCCCAAATTCAGAGACCATTTTCGTTGCCGTTTTCGTCTTAAGGTAAAACTGTGTTGTATCCGAGGCTTGGTTTTTCTGGGTGTTTTAGCTTTCAGTCTGTTTTACAAGTGTAGCTATAGGGTTGCTAGCCGTACGACTAAACCCTCATCCTTGGAGGACCGGGCATTTCTCTTAGTCTGGCCCTTCTCCCTCGACCTGTCCGACTTGGGTGACCCTGCTGGTGGCTAAGCTACTGTCGGCATAGCTCTTGGGATCATTAGAACACGCATTAATACATTAATACCTTGCATTAAACTAGGTAAAAGTAAAGGTAAAATATTTTGTAAGAAATCTAAATCAACTTCTGTAGTTAGTCTTGTCGGAAGAACATGAGGGCCAATTAGGTTGTTGTTAATCATACCGCACCAAACATTTACCAAGAACTTATGTTGAGAATGTGCTTCTCTTATAGCATGAGTATTATTTCCGGCCCAGTTATGCGAATTTCTTGAATTAAATACGCCATCCCGTGTAAATTGGGTCTTGTCTGTGAATAAAGTTCGATATGTAGTCGGTCTGTGATCAATAATCCACACAGAAAATTCTAACCTTTTTACATTGTCACCCTGTTGAAGCCTTTGCACTTGCTGAATATGATGTGGATGTAATCTTTCTTTATTTAGAATCCTCCAAACCCGCACATGAGGAACTCCTAATTGGGCACTTATTCTTGATCCTCAACGTTTTGAACAATATTTCGTTCCACTTTTGATGATGGAAAACTACCGTGCTCCCTTGCATAGTGGAACACACTTGAAGATGTCTGATGATTTGGTGTTCTTCTGTTAGGAAGACGAATATTGTATTCCTATGCGGCTTGCCTACCATTAGCATCACAAAATCCACAAACAAAAATAATATCGGCATATTCCTCATTTGTAAATTTATAGGGCATGATTATTTGCAAGCTAAGTTAACCAAGTACACTAGTTCTACTGTTTATGACAACAAATAAGAAATGTAAAACTATCTACGCCTACTAATAATTATTAGTAGGTAATAATAAAAATAAAGCTATTTAATGATTCCTATTGTTATGAATTACACCCTCTTGAAACTGGAGACTGATACGCCCATGGCTAATAGTTACTTTCTACATTGTTCTAGAATCGCCACCGAGAAGAATTGTAGATGTATATTCTCAAAAAATGCCAATGCTAGATTTTTCTAGATGTATTCCTTTTGGATATATAAAGAGCGATTCGCGGCGGAAGAGGGGAAGTTAAAATGTTGAAAAGTGAGGTTAGAAATCGGAAGTAAATACAGTGTGAATTCGAAGTAATAAACACTAATAAAGATTGTTTTAGTGCAGTAGAAGTATACTTTAGTTAAGGAAAAGTATTGTGTAGTTCTGAGAAGTTGTTGAATTAAAGTGTTAGTGGTTACCCCTTGTTAAAATTATTTACAACCTACAGATTTTTTCCAGGGTGTTTCCTAGGGGTGAAAACACGCAACAATTGGTGTCAGAAGCGGAATTTTAACAAGAGGATTTTCGGAAGTGTTTGAGAAGACTGGGACAGTATTCTCGGAGTTAGTGTCTAACACACAGGACTGATTTACTGGACATTGTTCGAGGGTTATTTTCGAACAGGAAAATAGTTCATTTTTAAGATATTGTCGAACATTTTATTAGGGCATTAGTGATAGTAATTAAAAACTTTGAACTAAGTAGAGAATAACGTCTCTGAACAAGACTGTTCTTTTTGTTGTTAAGTGCATCTTCGTGAACTTTCTAGAACTTTCATACTTGGACATTAGTGGTTAAGTGACAAAACCTCTAGATAAGACTTCTTCATGCTGTTTTTCTGGACAGTTCCATTACCGATATTAACCTGGTTGTTAAATTTAGTTGATTTTAACGTAATTATATGCCTGTAATGACCAGAAGCATGGCATCCGGAAAACAAATGCAGGGCTTATTCGCTCAAATGCAAAAGACGATGATGGACCAAGAAAAGAAACGCTAGGAAGAGAAAGAAGGCCAAGAAAGAAAACGCTGGGAAGAGAAAGAGGAACGGCAAATAAGACGACAAGACATAGAACAAAAACTTCAGCAGGAAAAAGAAGAGGAAGAGAAACCACGTCAAGAGGAAAAACGAGAAGAGGAGAATCGGCGATAAAAAGAAAATAATTAATTAAGGAAAGCGATAGAGACACAACAGAATGCCTTGTTTACAGTCGCCGAAGAACTCAAAAATAAGATCGAAATAAAAGTGGACAAGGTCGAGGAGAAAATAAGTGGAGTCAAAGAAGAAGTGAGCGAAGTTAAAGAAAAAGTAGACAAGGTTGAAGGGAAAACAGACAAGGTAGAGGTAAAGTAAACAAGTTTGAAGAAGAATTCAAAGGAGAGATAGACCAGCTTAAAAGACAGTTGAGGGATAGAGGAAGCCAGCAAGTTATATCATCAGGCCAGCGATTAAAACCTCCCTCCTTTGACGGTCAAAGTTCCTGAATGACGTACAAGAGACAGTTTGAGGCAGCAGCGAGTGCAAACAACTGGAATGCGATACACAGTTGTAAATGTCTATAGCATTAGTGCTGGCTTTAAGAGGCCAAGCATTGGAGTTGCTCCAGACAATTCCGGTAGACCAACCACGAAACTTTAGAGTTTTAGAAGCTGCCTTAGATCTACGATATGGCGATCAACACCTTGCCCAAGTATACCAGGCCCACCTGAAATTGAACATTCAAAAAGCTGGAAGAGAGTCTGCAAGAATTTGAAACTGCGGTGGAAAGACTGGCACACTTAGCATATCCTAATGCACCAAGAGAATTTAAAGAGCAATTGGCAATGGGGGTCTTCCTAGATGGGATAAGGGACGAGGAGATCAGTCCTCAGGCCATCCTGATATAACAGTAGTAGTGAAGCCTTGGTGCATGCACTAGAAGTAGAAGCCGCCTATGGGGATATTCCAAAGTCAAGAGTGCGAGCTATGATGCTTGAAGAATCGCAGTCAGAGAAGGAGAACCAGAATCCTATGTTGGCCGATAGACATAAAATGTTCGGTCAATTACTGGCTAAATTGAATCCTCCAAAAAGGCAGGAATCAACAAAATAGAGAAAAGCCAAGTTAGGACATATGCAACGAGAACTTGGAGAGACTAGTAAATGCTGTGACTCCTGAAGAGAAACAGGAAAACTAGAGATAGCCACCACCAAGGGGGCTGTGCTGGCTAGGAAACACGGTGCCCCCAGAGAAATAAAAATTTGCCAGCTTCGAAGAATTCCAAGTAGTCTGTTGTTGCAAGGATATGTGAATGAAAAGAAACGTGTGTTTACTGTTGACACTGGTGCTACGTGCTATGTCATCAATAGTGCAGTTTTTATATCAGGCTTGCAGATTAACAAAAGACAAAATGAAGTAATTATTCGGACAGCCACGGGATACAGGGCTGCGATCCATGGAGAGGTCAACTTGGAACTGCAAGTTGGACGATTAAGGTTCAATTACTGTCATTGTGGCTGACATTACGAATGATTTCATTTTGGGAGTAGACATCATGGGAGAGCAGAGGTTTATTGTTGACGTAGGGGAGCGAATCTTAAAAATTGGAAATGAAGAATTTATTCTGGCAACTGTAGACGACCAATTCCATAAAGCAAGGCTATTGACAACACGGACGATTAAGATTCCTGCTCATTCAGAACAGATAATCGATGCTGCCTTAGAAGGAAATCCAGGACGGTAACGTGTTGACTTGGTTGAAAGTGACGAGTCGACTAAGTTCCTAACCAATATTATTGTGGCAAAAACTTTAACCCGGACTAAAGACAAAATTTCAATTAGAGTCGTTAATTTAAATTCTCATGCAGTGACAATCAAAGAAGGCAAACCGATTGGCTCCTATGAACCGGTCATATGGGTAGCAAGGTGCGAGGAACAAACGGAGGAAAATTTATCTACGAATATAGACCAGGAAGTTTTAACCTTGCTGAGTTCCCAGTTGGAGCATTTATCTGAGGATGAAAGAGGAGAGGCGATCAAGTTCCTGAAAAAGAAAAGTTCAGTATTTGCCAAAAATACACAGGCCCTTACAAAAACAGATATAGTGCAGCATCGAATAAATACTGGTGACTCACCTGCTATTCGACAACAACCTAGGATGCTTCCGCTGACAAAACAATAAGACGCCTCGGCAATAATAGATAAGATGCTACAAGATGGAGTCATTGAGGAGTAAACAAGTGCCTGGTCATCGCCAGTAGTTTTGGTTGCCAAGAAGGACAGAACGTTAATATTTTGTGTCGATTACCGCAACTTGAACGATGTTACGAAGAAAGACAGTTATCCATTACCCCGAATTGATGACACGTTAAGTACATTGGCAGGCTCATGATGGTTTTTTACGTTAGACCTTAGGAACGGATACTGGCAAGTGAAGCTTCATACCGATGATAAGGAAAAGACAGCGTTCTCAGCAGGCAGTGGTCTTTACCAATTTACTGTGATGCCTTTTGGACTTTGCAATGCCCCAGCCACGTTTTGAAAAATTGATTAAATTCGTACTACGAGGGCTAACCTAAAAGAAGTACCTGGTTTATCTTGACTACGTGCTTGTCATGGGACGAGACTTTACAGAACCTTTGAAAAATCTGCAAGAAGTATTTGGCAGAGTCACGAACGCACACCTGAAGTTGAACTTGAAGAAGTGCCTACTATTTCAGAAAGAAGTCAAATCCCTTGGTCACGTAGTGTCTTCGGAGCGAGCGTAGAGACGTTTGCAGATACTCGTATTTCGATACGCAAATGCAGCAACGTCGGGCGCGGTTAGTACTTGGATGGGTAAGCCTCTCCAGGGAAACACAGCGTTCTCGCTCCATCTTCTAACGGCTTGTATATCAGCGCATGCGTAGAAGGTATGTAACTTTAGGCGGGGGTTACATAGCGGATATACCATCCTTCGGAGGGGATGTAAAGCAGTCGGTCCCTTGTCTATTAAATGTTAGGCAAGTAAAAAATCCCTACTCTTCGATAGAGAAGAGGTTCGGCAAAATTTCCAGGTTGGGGGTAGCTCGTCTCCTGGCGTCGGTGATTGGCCTTAGTAGCGGAATAGGCCGACGTTAAATAAGTGATTAAAAAACAAAAAATACTAACAGACCCCAACAAAATTTCTGCCGTACGAGATTGGCCAAGACCATCTAACGTTCATGAAGTATGAAGCTTCCTTGGCATCTGCACACATTACAGACGTTTTGTAGAAGGGTTTGCAGAAATTGCGAAGTCATTACACCGGCTAACAGAGGAGGAAGTTCAGCACCAGTGGACATCGGAGTGTGAAACATCATGGCGAAAATTAAAGGCGGCTCTATGCTCTGGTCCTATGCTAGCATACCGACAGCGGAATGGACGTTTTATATTAAATACGGATGCCAGCAATTCTTCGGTTGGTTGTGTGCTGTCCCAAATCCAGAACGGACAAGAAAGAGTTATCGATTATTTCAGCAAGGTGTTGTTCTCCAAACTGGAAATAAATTATTGTGTAACCGGGAAAGAGTTATTGGCTATCGTCTAATCCGTGGATCATTTCCATAAATATCTTTATGGACAACATTTCAAGATCCGGACATTTTGCATTGAAATGGCTGTTGCAGTTGAAAACTCCGGAAGGTCAACTGACACGATGGATAGAACAGCTGCAACACTACGACTTCAAAATCGAACACCGACTTGGAAGATCTCATAAGAATGTAGATGCTTTATCTAGAAGACCATGCAAGGACGACTGCAAACACTGCCGCCACGTGGAGAAACAGCAAGGCATGGAAGTAGTCAACACTATTGACATAGACATTCCAGATGATGGACAACTGAAGCCCTAAGACAAGAACAACTGAATGATACAGAGACTGGGGCTATATTGAGAGCAAAGGAAAAAGGAATTCGACCAGAGTGGAAGGATGTTTCGGGCAAAGCAGTTGGATTGAAGGCTTTGTGGGCACAATGGGACTCACTTAGAGTTAAAGAGAGCATGGGAAAGCCCAGATGAGAAGCAAGTTGTTATGCGTCTAGTGATTCCCAGGTGTCGAGTACCGAAGGTAATTCAGGAAATACATAATGGAGCATCTGGTGGACACTTCGGCGTTAATAAGACCCTGAATAAAGTACGTGAACGATTTTACTGGGTAAATAGTCGTCAAGATGTGGAAGCTTGGTGTCGTAATTGTAAAATTTTTGCAGCCAGTAACGGACCACAGACTAGAAGTAGGGGTGCAATGAAGCAATATAACGTCGGAGCTCCTTTTGAGGAGATTGCGATGGATATAGCTGGACCATTCCCAGTAACCAAGAACGGTAACAAGTACACACTGGTTGCCATAGACTATTGTAGTAAATGGCCGGAAGCCTATGCGATTCCAAACCGGGAAGCGGTCACTGTCGCCAAAGTCTTGGTAGATAACTTGGTATGTCGGTTAGGTGTACCCCTGGAGGTACATTCAGATCAAGGGAGAAACTTTGAGTCGGGGGTATTTCAGCAAATCTGCAAGTTATTGGAAATGCACAAAACACGGACAACAGCTCTTCACCCACAATCAGATGAAATGGTGGAGCGATATAACAAGACTATGAGAGAACATATCTCTAAAGTGGTTCATAAGAATCAACGTGACTGGGATCTCTACATACCGTTTTTCCTCATGGCATACAGAGCTGCTACCCACGAGTCTACAAAACAAACACCTGCCCGTTAAATATCATCATACATTTTTACGGGCTCATATCGAAGTGCATATTTTTTATATACATCGGGGTGGCACTTTTCTATAAATAACTATAAATTTTAGAAAATAATGTGACCTACAATTATTATTAGTATAATTAATATGCAATATATAGGTAAGGTCGGTGATTGGATTATTTAAACATTGGAATTTATCTTTCTGTATTTCATTTCTTAATATACTGTTGAATATTGTAATTTATTATAGTTGTGTATGTTTTGTTTAGAACAATTGATCTTGTTGACTTGTCATAATTACTTTAATAAAATATATTTTGAAACCTAAAGAACTTCCCTTTAAATGCAGTTTAACTGGTTATGGACCCAGTTTATTATTAAAGTTGAAAGCAAGTGATTTATATGGTGTAGTTGCTGGAGATGCTCAGAAATCTGTATTCGAACCTGCATTAAACGGGGAAGGTGTTGCAGGAAGAAACGCCTTTAAGGAACGTTTTCGTAAATGGGAAAGAGCAGCTAATAAAGCACAGAAAGTTGTAGTGTCAACTATAGGACAACAGTCTTTATTACATATATTCGTTTGTGAAAGTGCTGCTAATATGTGGAACAAGTTACATATATGAACAAAAATCTGAATCAAGTCTTCATTTGATATAGCAAGAATTTTATAAATATGTCATGGATTCTAAAGATAATATTGCAACACATATTTCCAAATCAGAAGAGCTTGGACAACAGTTAAAACAATTAGGTCATCCAATATCAGAATCTATGGTGGTAACTAAAATATTGATAACATTACCTTCATCTTACAATCACTTTTATAGTGCATGGCAGTCCACCCAAGAAGAAAAAAGGACACTAAACAATTTTACATCACGCTTATTCGTAGAAGAAACAAGACTTGGATTCAGTTTTCGCATGATACAACGGAAGCATTGGTTGCAAAAAAAAGGAAAGAAATTTCAAAATTGGAATAAAAATTTAAAAAAACGAAAACCAGGGAAATGTTTTTACTGTCAAAAGTAAGGGCACTGGAAAAATGAATGTAAGTTCAGAAAACAGAAAACTGAAGGAAATTTAGTGTTAGCAACTAATAGTAAATTTGAGGCATTTGTTGGGCGAATCGAACTAATGGAAGAAGCTGATGAAAATGTGTGGTAATTAGATTCAGGAGCTAGTGACCACATGACAAATCAAAGTGACTGATTTATGAATTGTTCTGAATTGACAAGTCCCAAGTATGTAAAAATTGGAAATGGAACAAAACTTCCAGATTGTGGAAAAGGTGACATAAAAGTTCTAGCCTTGATTAATAGTAAATGGGAAGAAAAATATCTACATGATGTTTTGTATGATCCAGAAATTTAATTACATTTATTTCCGACTGGTACTACACTAGATAAAGGGTAAAATTTGTTTGCAGATAACAAATTATGTAAAATTCTTAAAAATGAACGAGTGGTTGCAGAAGAAGTCCGACGAAACAGATTGTATCAATTACTATTTAAGGTTGAAAAAGTAGAACACCAAACAAGCATGGCTGTGGAAAATTGTATTCAACTTTAGCATAAAAGATTAGTACATACAAATTTTAATCAAGTTAACCTTAACATTAAAAGTTTTCCGTTAATGAAAATGGTAAACAACATCGTAAACCATTTTCGTCTAGTTTAACAAAAACTGAACAGTGTGGTGAAATTATTCATGCGAATTTATGTGGACCTATGCAGACAGCTTCAATTGGAGGATCCATCTACTTATTGATCCTCAAAGATGATTTTTCTCATTTTAGAACTGTATTTTTCTGAAAAAAGTAAGTAGCGACCAGACTGCAGGAATATGTGAGAATTGTCAAAAATGTCAATGTCAAAATATTTCGTTCAGATAATGGTTCAGAGTTTACGAATTTTGCAGTTCAAAAATTCTTAAACGAATTTGGAATCCATCATCAGAAGTCAGTACCATATACTCCTGAAAAGAATGGGGCTGCTGAAAGGGAAATAAGAACAATTGATGAACATTAATTCATGCTAAAAAGCTTCCGTTAAAACTTTGGACAGAAGCTGTTAATACAATGGTTTATGTTCTAAATCGAAGTGGTACTAGTTCAATCAAAAATGAAACATCATTTCAATTGTGGTATGGTAAAGAAGCAAAAATTAGCTACTTGGGAGTCTTTGGAACAGAGGTCTTTGTACATATACCTAAACAAAATACAAGGAAATGGGATGAGCAAAAGAGGAATTTTTATAAGGTATTTAGAGAATGTTAAAGGTATAGGATTTGGTATCCAAATGAAAATAAAGTAGAAATGAGTAGAGATATAGTTTTTAATAAAGAACTTATAGAAACAGTAAATATGGAACATCACTGTCAAAAAGAGGAACAAAAAGAAGAAGAATTTTTATTTGTTAATAGTGAACAGGTACAAGATAATTTTATTGCAGTAGTACTGTTAAGAAAATACAAGATGAATCTGAAAATATTATTGTGAGTCAGAAAGTAATAAGAAAGAGAGTAAAGAACATCTGGAAAATAATCAGTTTGATATACAAAAAGGTAGAGACAATCTCGAGAATAATACGGAGAATTATAGAGAAAATTGCAGATACAATTTAAGAGATAGACGTTTGATACAAATAAAAGATTATTTTGGAGATTTAGCTGAATCAGTTGCACTTTCAGCTGAAAACTGTGAACTTATTACGTATGAAGAAGCAATTTCGAGCACAAATGCGAAATACTGGAAAGAAGCTATAGATGATGAAATCAATTCACTTCATGAAATTAAAACGTGGTTTTTGACAAAATTGCCATCAGACAAACAAGCAATACCAAATCGATGGGTGTTCAATATAAGAAAGAAAATAAATGGAGACATCAATAGATTTAAGGCCAGATTAGTTGTAAAAGGATATCGTCAAAAGTACAATATTGATTATCGTGAGATATTTAGTCCAGTTGTAAGATCTGAGCAATACTATCAGTTGTTGCAAAAGAAAAACTCAGTCTTGTACAATTTGACGTAAAGACTGCATTTCTGTATGGATATTTACAGGAAGATATTTATATGAATTTGGCTATGAAGATGGCTCTGACAAAGTAAATTGAACAAAAGTTTATATGGTCTAAAACAAGCACCGCGTTGCTGGAATGAAAAATGTTTTAAAAGGGTTTAATTTGAAAATGAGCAAAACCGATGATTGTGTGTTCTTTAGTAGGTAATAAAGAAAATCGCAAATTAATCCTAGCTATATATGTTGACGATGGTCTGGTTGCTGCAAGTTGTCAAAATCACATTGATGATTTGTTAAATCATTTAAAAACAGAATGTGCTATTAAAAGCGGAGTGTTAAGTAATTATCTTGGTTTAGAAGTTTGTCTTGGTAACTAAAACATGATAATTTTGCACCAAACTGATTATATTACGAATATACTGGACAAATTTCATATGTCAGATTCGAAATCGGTGTCAACTCCCATATATAGGAGAAGGAACTGTTAAAGGAATTCCAGGTAATACATAATCAGTGGGAGATGATCCATATAGAGAAGCAATTGGAAGTCTGATGTATCTTTCAGTAGGGACTAGGCCAGATATAACTTTTGCTGTGAATTTTTTGAGTCAATATTTAGAAGGTTAGGTTCATTGAAACGCTGTAAAAAGGATTTTTAGATATTTAAAAGCAACTGTAAACTATGGTCTTGTATTTCAAGGGATTGGTTATCACTTACAAGGTTTCAGTGATGCAGATTTTGCAAGTGATTACAAAGACAGAAAGTCGTACACAGGATACGTTTCAAGTTTTGGTCAGATACAATTACGTGAAGTTCCAGAAAACAAAAATCAGTAAGTCTATCAACAACTGAAGCGGAATATGTTGCTGCTAGCATGGCAGTTACAGAATTAGTATAGGCATTGCGATTATTAACAGAACTGTCACCTGACATTAGAGTAGAAATACCAACTTTGTAGATAATCAAAGTGCAATACGCCTAATAAAACATTTAGAATTTCATAAAAGGACGAAACACATCGATGTTAAATATGACTATATAAGACAAAAATATCAAGAACGTCTGATAAATATAGAGGATCAAATTGCAGATAACTAAACTTTTAGGATCGGAAAAGTTTAGAAAATTTAGAAATCTACTTGGAGTACAGGACTATGAACAAATTAATGGGAGTGTTGAATATTGTAATTTGTTACAGTTGTGTATGTTTTTGTTTAGAATTGATCTTTAACAAATAAAATTGATTTCTTAATTTTCATATAATTATGATAATTCGGCATTTTAGAACAGAATACTAAAAAAGCTTTGATTATAAGTAAATAATAATACTTACATGTTCCACTTTCAAATGAAGTAGCCACTGTAATAAATATCAGAGTTATTTTGTACATGTTTGAAAATTTACTGATTCATATTAAGAAAAATAGCCAGCAAATTGAACATTTATCTTCCACTTATCTTCTATTTAAATTATTAGATGGTATTATTGCTTAAACAACAGGCATATGTAGCGAATATTGATCTAGAAATTCAGTTGATAAATTTTGTTAAAGGAATGATTGAACATCAATTATGTCTACTATTTCGACTCTGTTATTTTTCTATTGATTTTTTTTAACTGTTTCCTCAACTAATCATTAAATATTTTATTTTAGAGCAGGCGATATGGGCGCGTGAGTTTTGAATACATTTCGGATGCAATTTTTTTGGGAGGAATCAATTCAGTATTATGAAACCCATGTTAGGGGCCGGAATGATATCGCCCATCGTTTACCAATTTCTTATTGCTTGCCGCTCCCCTTCACGATCGCTCGATCGCACTCCCACCCTTGTCTGTCACGTCACACTAACTTTTACGTAAATTAATAATATGAAGAATGCTGATAATAAATAATCAAAATAAAAATTATTTTCTTGTATTGTGACATCACAATTGCTTGAGCCCCCCCAATGTAACAAGTGCCAAAAGTTTCAGACCCCCCCCCCCCCCCTTAAGGCATGATCAAATTTATGGAGTGTCGGTTACCAGACGGTAACTTGGTCTGATATTATTTGAAACAATTTTGTTAATAACAAAAGGAAATCTACATTTTTTCAATGAAACAATTCTTTAAAATATTTTTTGACCTATTTCCAACAAGACATGTTCAATTACTTTTTTTCATAAAGTTGATATTTTCAATATAATTAATTTTCAAAAATAGAAAATTCGCCAATTTCTCGTTTGTTGGCGCTCTAACAGTATAATGAAAAAATAATTGCATATGATCTTCCCAAAAAGGGAATTGACGATTTTTTATTTTATGCCTCATAGCGATCACTTTTCTTCGCCGGTTTTTGAAAAATTCATGTCGAAGGAAAGTTGTCATGTGTCAAACATATAGGGGTATAAAGTGGAATCTAGTTCTACAGGACAAGGGAAGACAACTGCCCACCCAATATTTTGAAAGAACATTAAATTGTCTAAGGCAAATTTGGCGAATTCCGAAATTCTTCCGGAAAAAATAATCAGTATGACAATTACGCCAATCAAGTCAAAGGTTTTCAATACAATTTGGAAGGGGAGGATTAAAACTTTATGGGGTCTCAGGCTAAATTTTGAGCTGGGCCTTTTTGCCATTCTTGTAAAATCACAGACAGGCAAGTTAAACGCCAGATGCCCGGGGGAAAGCGAGATCAACACTCGTAAACCGCAGACAGGCGACTTAAACCGCAGATGCCGGGTGGATAACGAGTTCGATACTCGTAAAATCATAGACAAGTGAGTTAAATCCCAAATGGCAGAAAGTGACCGTGGAGGAACATCCCGAGGCGGTACTGACGGTCATGAACAGGGCACTTACGCGAGGAGGCACTTCCCAGGAAAGTGGAAGCGAGCCAGGCTGGTGCAGTTGTTGAAGGGGGACAAAACCGAACGAGGAACCTACCTCTTATAGACCGGTCTGTCTCCTGGACGCCATGGGCAAGCTCCTGGAGTACCTGATCCTGGGGAGATTGAGGTAGAGCTGGAGGAGAAAATGGAGTGGCCGAAACCCAGCTTGGGTTTAGGAGGGGTAAATCCACAGTGGACGCGGCAAAAAGAGTGGTAGTAGAGCGGTAGTGACTCTTAACGTAAGAAATGCCTTCAATTCGGCAGGATGAAGGGAAATAATGGGGGCTCTGAAGAAACTTGGCATTACGCCGTACCTGCTCAGGATAATTAAGAGCTACATTCACGACAGGGTGATATGAATGGAAGTGAAAGAGGGCATGGAATGGAACAGGGTGACCTGCGAGTGGCCAGAGCCATCACGTCGATGTTGTACCTCTCCAAGATTTCTTCTATTTCTAGCTTCCTCCCTCGGAGGCCGTTGACGTTCCATGAGGCGATCTGCAAAAATTTAGGCTTCACCAGCATAGTAGCCATTTACTCTTTCACCATGTTTGGCATTTGGGCGAAGAGTGCACTCATGGCTGAGCACATCTGCTGCATTTGTTCCAGCGCAGCTGTGAAATTATTGGCCACAGCAGAATTCGGGGAGTTTGACCCTCTTCTTCGGCGATTTCTTGGCCTTGTTTACAGGTGCGGCTTTGCCCTTGGCGTTTGCCGCATCTGCGTAGCTTCTTCCAGCAGTGACCTTTCTGGTCTCTGCAGTGACCATCTTCTCCTTGGGTACCTAATTTGTGGACTTCTGGTGATCTGGGTAGTGACTCTTGACGTAAGAAATGCCTTCAATTCGGCAGGATGGAGGGAAATAGTGGGGGCTCTGGGGAAACTTGACATTACGCCGTACCTGCTCAAAATAATTAAGAGCTACCTTCACGACAGGGTGATAGGAATGGAAGTGGAGGAGGGCATGGAATGGAACAGGGTGACCTGCGGCGTTCTAAAGGGATCGATGTTGTGGCCTACCCTGGGAACGTAATGTTCAATGGCATCCTCCTACTCCCCACGACGGGGTATCCTGACGATCTGGCCCTGGCGGCTACAGGAGGATGGCGCCCTGGCCAGACTTATGCGAAACGTGGAAGGGCCGAGGGCCAGTAAGAAGAGGAAGATGTGCAGTGTCGTGGACTCGACACTGGTGTACACGACCCCAGTCTGGGGAGGTACGATGGCGGTATAGAGAATCAGAACAAAGATGGAAGGGGTGCAGCGAAATCACACGTATGCTCTGCCAGAAGAGACGTTCCTTAGGGTGGGTGGTAAGAGGTATCCTGACTGGTGTCACCAATGAAAACGTAAAGGAGGACCTTAAAACGCAAGAACTAGCCCCAGCGTCAGTCCAAAGGATGATTTCAAAGAGAACGAAAAGGGAGATGCCCCTAATCCTAGTTCAAGTCCCCCTAGACCAGAAGAATATCCTTGAAGTCACCCGTTGCTGTTCCCTGGTAGTCACAGCCAAAGTGCGTGAAATGCGGACTGGACCACCATTTGGCTGAGTGCCAGAAAAAGGACAGCCACGCCAAGTGCGCAAATTGCCAGGGGGGCCACCCAGCCAGCTATAGAGGATGCCCGATGTTCCCAAAGAAACCAGCAGGTCCCCAGAAGTCCACAAATTAGGGACCCAAGGCAAAGATGATCACAGCAGAGACCAGAAAGGTCACTGCTGGAAGAAGCTACGCAGGTGCGGCAAACGCCAAGGGCAAAGCCGCACCTGTGAACAAGGCCAAGACATCGCCGAAGAAGAAGGTCAAACCCCCCGAATTCTGCTGTGGCCAATAATTTCACAGCTGCGGTGGAACAGATGCAGCAGACGTGCTCAGCCATGAGTGCATTCTTCGCCCAAATGCCAAACATGCTAAAAGAGTAAATGGCTACTATGCTGGTGAAGCCTAAAATCTTGCAGATCGCCTCATGGAACGTCAACGGCCTCCGAGGGAGGAAGCTAGAAATAGAAGAAATCTTGGAGAGGTACAACATCGACGTGATGGCTCTGCAGGAAAGTAAACTTCACAAGGATAATACGGAACTTCGAATCCCAGGCTGCGAAGTCTATAGAGAACAACGAAGGGCAAACGCAGGAGGAGTTGCTCTACTCGTCAAGAGGACTATAGACCATCACCTCATCGACACGCCGGAACTAGAAAACTTGCAAGCCATCGCCATAGTAGTTTCAACGGAACGAAACGACTCACTCAAAATAGTTTCATGTTACCAGACAACTCAACGTCCGCTCCTAAACCATGATCTGGAAGGCCTCATAACACGGGGTGTACAGACGGTGGCTATAGGGCACTTCAACTCCAAATCGTCAGTGTGGAATAGCAGACTCACCAACACCCGTGGACCGGTGATGCTGCGATTCCTAGAAGACTTCGAGGGAGAAGTGCAGGCGTTAGGTCCGGAAGAACATAGGCCCGACGTGCTGGATATTGCCCTGCTCAACGAGATGACTTTCACCACCGACCTTCCAAGCCAAGCAAAAGGCTCCTCGGATCACAACCCCATTTTCCTAAAACTAGGAGATGGTCTCCCTGAGGAGGAATCCTTCACTAAGAGAAGAACGAACTGGGAACAGTTCCGCGCAATTTTGCAAAGGAACATTGCATACATCCCCAGAATTGATAGTGCAGAAGACATAGAAGAGGCTAGCATCTCCCTGGAAAATCATATCCAGGCAGCGCTAACGGAAAGCACGACGGAAACTTTAACAAGTAGAGTTGTAGTGCCGATGGGAGAACTCCCTGAAGATACCATGCAGCTTATTAGAGACAGAAGGAGGGTTAAGAAACTGGTACAGAGGACAAGACTCCCAGAAAACCGAAGGGAATACAACCAGCTAACTCGAAGAGTTAAAGAAGCACTGCAAGAACACAGGCAGAACAGAGGGCAACGTCACCTGGAATCGCTGGACCCTCAGGACAGAAGCATGTGGACCACCCAGAAGGCTCTGCGTGCCAATCGAAAACCAGTCCCGCCCATCCACGGAGAGAACGGTATTGTCTACACTCATCAGGAAAAAGCGTAGGCTGTTGCCGACAGCTTGCAACTGCAGTGTAGAGGAAAGCAGATCGACGACGAGGACGATGACTGGCTGGACGACGTAACACGCCGAGTCAGAAGGCTGCGACGCATGCCGGATTAAGAAATAATCCCAGAAGTTAGAGAAATCCTGAGAAGCCTCAAGCCCCGAAAAGCTCCAGGGTGCGACGGAATAGGAGATATTGTATTCAAGAAACTACCCCTCAAAGGAGTAGCAGCAATGGTGAACATCATCAATGCCATCCTGAGACTAGTTATTTTCCCACCCAGCTAGATACCCTTACCCTAGCCCGTACCGGCTTCTGACGCTAAAATAAGCGTCCTTGGCTGAACACAATCCTTGAGCTACACAGTCCAAAAATTCCTTCCGGCGGAATCGGAGCACATAATGCCAATTGGCACCCTGCGCTCCGATAAGTCACACAACCCCAAACCCTTCCAAACTCCGAGAGGGTCCGGCAACAGCCGTTCCCTCTCACGACAGACGTAAGACGCTCCCAGGAGCCGACATGCCAGCGAAGAAAGAAACCCAGGACAGAAAAGCACCAGAAGAAACGACCCAGTTGGCAGGGTCCAATAGCCAGTACCAGGGAAGGTCTGCTAACTTCGCCTGCACCATCTGCATTTGCAGGGGGGCAGTCGTAAAATGCAGGTCCACCCCTGACGAGGTCGGTCCAGGTCTACAGCGATGATTGGGGCAAAGAGCTCAAGCTCGACCCCTAATCATCCGAGACCGTCATCACAGTCAAGAATATTGGCGCGGTGCAGCGAGATGCAGCATTGAGAATATCCAGCTCGTACCGCACGGTATCATACAAGGCGGTGATGGTGATAGCGGGAGCACCCTCCTAGACTTAATGGTCATGGAGAGAGAAGAAGTGTATGCGGGGCTAGACAGAAAGGAAGCAAGGCGGCTGCTATATCAGAGATGGAGGGATAGATGGGAGGGGACGACGAAGGGGAGGTAGACCAGGCGCCTTATCCCAGATCTGAGGGTATGGGTAGAGAGGAGGCATGGGAGATGGATTACTACCTCACCCAGGCTCTGACTGGGCACGGCAGCTTCGCTGAACATCTGCTGGATATACGGAAAACGACGTTCCGGGATTGTGTCCGGGACGACTGGATACATTGAGCAGGGGGAGGGGGGGTTAGTCGGTAGGAGTCCGACATTAACCAGCGCGATTGATGCTCAGAGCTGGGTGTCCATGAAGGATTCCACTCCACTCCCAAAAAAAAATATGAGAGAAAGTGAAATTTTTGGTTAGCGCGCTGTGAGCGAAAATGACAATTTCGGCCAGAGTATCCGAAAAAGAAAATGTTCTTTCAATTAAAAATCTTTTAATGCAACTCATAATTTTAGGTAGTAAGAATATACAATATTAAAAACCTGGAAACTTTTTATTAATATACTGTTGAGCTATTTCTTCGCTTGAATATTTACCCACAGTTGAAAAATAATAAATTGTACAATAAAATAGACTGCAAACATAATTTATTTTATTAAACATTATTTCACCATAAATATTTATATATTTAATAAAATTATAATTAAACATTTTATTCCATCTTCTGAATATTTTATAATGTTTTTTATGTAAAATGCATCTTTCTGTTTTTCTTTAAATTAAAGCTGTCTATCACATTTTCAAAGTTGATTTCAATATCTCTATCAATTACCAGCAGAGCTAGTGAAGTTAACCTATTATATCCATGTCGGAAAGAGTTATTGTTGTTCTTAACGTTTAAACATTGAAAAAATACGATTTTTACTCTTTTCACCTTTAATAATTTTTGAATGGAAAGAAATTTTTATATTCTGCAAAAATAATCGGAAACTTCAACTTCAAAATGCCGAAAGATTTATAAAAATTACATCAATAGTGCCTATGATTAGTATACTTAGGTTGCCTGCTGTCAGAGACATGGTCTGTTTTGAAATCGGTATAACTTTTATATTGATGCAGAATCTAAAAATCTCTTTCTATTCCAAAGTTATTGTCGCGTATTTTCACACCTGAAGGCACCCTTCGGGATCCGTGGGTTCCAAAATTTTTACAAGAAATAAACAGTAACACTTTAGTTAATAATAATAATTTAGTGATTACACAATACTTCTAAAATAACCTTTATAATGTTTATTACTTCGGATTTCTAAACTCGTTTTTCGCTACCAAATTTCACTTTTATAATATTTCTCCCTCTTCCGCCGTGAATCGCGCCATATATACTCCAAAAACGTCTCTAGAGCCATCTAGAAATCTTGTATACCCTTCTCGGCGGCGATCCAGACCAATTAGTAACTCGCTCTTATTCTGTACATTTCTAGAACCATACTTCTACCCATCGCGTATCAGCCTCCCTTTCGAAGGGGGCGTAACGCGTAAAATTATTAAAGGAAAGGAGAAGACGAATTTTCTCAATGTCATACGTTAACAACTTTTTAAACTTAAACCTTTTCGACATAACATGCATGACTTTTTTTGTTTCGACTCGTACTTTACGAGTATATAGTTTGGAATCGAAAATCCTATTATTTACAATTTGTTTATAAAATTGTGAATGCTTGCGGAGTTGAAAATTCAAATTGTACACATCAGCGAGCGCTCGCCAACATATCAGCGAACGTATACGAACGACAATTATCTGGGGAACGTTCGCACAACCGTTCGGTGAACGATCGCCAAGTCTTTCTATTTTTGCACGAGCCTTATTTGAGTTTAATATTAACTGTGAAGTGATAAACTCGCTTTCCTTTGGTCATTTGGGTTTAGGGTTTCCTGTCTATGGTTTAACTTTTTGCAGCACTTGCTTTCCCTCAGTCATTTGGGTTTATAGGATTATCATTTAAAAATTACTTTCCTTTGGTCATTTGGGTTTATAGGGTTTTATCGTTTAAGAATTACAGGGTTCGCTTTGCCTCCTTGCCTCTATTGAGTTATCTCTGAAAAATCTCTGCCTACCCAATAAAAATGCTGAAATTACGCCGGTGCTACATGATGTTTTCCACGATTATTCAGATTATTATATGTATTTTTAAATTGCCATAATTTAAATTTTTCGAATGGAACACTCTGTTTTGACTTAAAATGTTTCATGAATCAATTACCTTCACGCTGAAATCCAAGACAATTTTTCGAAAACTGCTCAAGAAAAATGGGGGCTATGAGGTATAAAATTAAAAATCGTCAATTCCACTTTTTGGAAGTTCATATGCTACATCTAAAGATATTATAAAAAAAATTGTACTGTAAAGAAACATTTTTTTATTATGCTTTTAAAGCGTCAAAAGGCGCGAAATTGGCGATTTTTTTATTTTTAAAAATTAATAACTTTGAAAATATCAGCATTACGAAAAAAGTTATCGAACATTTCTTGTTCGAAATCAGTCAAAAATATTTAAAAAATGTGTATGATTGAAAAAATTTAATATTTCCTTTTGTTATAAACAAAATTGTTTTTAACAATATCGGATCACGTTACCGTCAGGTAACATGGATTTTCATAATCGGCAGTGTCTCCTGAACTGATTCCAGCAAAAAAACTGCGTCCGAAGTGTATTCGAAACTCATGCGCCCATATCGTCTGCTCTATTTAGTTTCTTTTTCCAAAATCAACAACTATTTATATAATACATAAACAAGTAATTTGTATAATTATCAGTAGACAGATTAACATTATCTGCTATTAATGTCTGCTACATTATGTCCATTATGTTAAATACTAAATAAAGCACATTACTAACCGAACAACAATAATTTATTAAGAAGAGAAATTTAAATTACATAAGTACCAAAATATTACGTTAATTTTAATTAATTGATTGATTTGCCAGAGTAAGGTAGGAATATAGAATATAGAAATCTCCTTATTTATTTTTCGTCTAAGTTTCCTGTTTCTTCTGTTTCTGAAACTTGCAGTGTACACCTCCTCCGGCCCGCTTACGTCCATATATGTTTTCATGTTTCCCCGAAATCTGTGTTTTCGTTTCAACGTCCTACATCAGTGCATCCCCTTCGTTTGTCTGCCAGGACATACATACTTTATTATTTATATTATCATACTTTATTTATTAACCGTTCCACATGTAAATATCCATTTACGGTGGAACTACTAGGAACGGCCCTATCTCGCGGTAAAAAGAAGCTTTTTATAGCGGGTTATGAGAAAAAGGTCCGAGGGAAGATTTTGTACATCCTGTATATTGATTGAAGCAATCAGCTTTAATTTCCGTTTTCTAATTCCTGGTAATTCTTTTATTTCATTACCTACAGATTACAGATTACAGTTGGGTTGTTCAGGCGTTTGACCTCTCCTCACCTCGACCTATAGAGATCTTTTGTGATTACCCCATATCTATATGTTCCCATCCAATCCTAGGCTTCTAAAGAATCCTAGAATTTTCCTGGGGGCTAACTTTGACACTTCTGCAGGTGTCAAAATCACCTGTTCCAAGTGTTGTAGCCTTTGCCGGACTAGTACTTCGCATGTGCAAAGTATGTGGTCCGACGTTTCGGTTGTCTTTGTACAGAATCGACAACTTTCGTCCTCAGCCTTGCCCATTTTTTTAAGATGGTATTTTAATGGGCAGTGACCCGTGAAAAGACCTGTTAGTAGTCTTAATTCCTTTTTGCTGAGTTCAAGTAGCTCTTTAGCTCTCTTTTGCGAATAAGTAATGAACTTTTTCGCTTGTTTTTGTCCTGGAGTTGAGTTCCAGTAGGAGGATTTTTGTTCATCCTCCCATGTTCTTACCTCCTCCGTCGTGTTACTTCTTGCTATCCCACAAAACGGTTCTGGTCCGATCAATGACGATTTGGCACCCTGTCTTGCAAGGTCGTCCGCAATCTCATTCCCTTCTATTCCTCCATGCCCTGGCACCCACATCAAGTTGACCTTGTTGTTTCTTGCCAGTTGCTTTATTGTTTGTAGACATTCCCAGGCAATTTGTGACTCAAAGGTGAATGAACTCAGAGCTTTGAGTGCTGCCTGGCTGTCTGAGACTATATAGATTCTTGATCCCCGTGTACCTTTATTTATGCACTGTCGAGCACAAAGATCTATGGCATATATTTCTGCCTGAAAGATGGTGGGAGTGTGACCCAAGGCTATTGTCAGCTTGCAGTTTGGGCCGTATACACCGGCGCCTACTCTCTCATCCGTTTTGGATCCATCCGTGTACCAGATGAGTAATCCTTTTTCCCATTGTGGACCTCCTGAGCTCCATATCTGGCGGCTAGGAATTACCACTTCAAAGGTTCTCTCAAAGTCGAACCTTTTTGGTGTGGAGTCTGTGGGCTTGGTCATTGAGTCTAACTGGACTTCGTTTAGGACAGTCAGATGACCAACCAGATCCCCTGGTTTGATTCACTACCTATGTTTAATACCTTTTCGATTCCAATTTTATTTTTTTTTACAATTCTAATAAAGAAATAAACTGATGCACTATAATAATAAACTAATGCTATAAATTAAGAAAACTTATCTTTTCGTCTACAGCTGGCTGTCTATAATAATATATTGCTCTCATCCGCTTGAAAAAGGGACCCGGGTATAAATTTTACGACGTGCCCCAGCTAGGCACTGCACTAATATAGACACTTGTAATCTACCGATGACTTAAATTTCATCGATTTTTATGGAGTTTTAATCGGTTCTTTTCGCGTTTTCTTTAGGAGCGTCACACTTCACATCTACCCTCGACCAGCATCAAGCCAAAACTCAAAAAAAAATTACGTTAATTTTAATAGCAGAAAAACAAAAATTACTGTGAGTCGGAGCTGCCCCAAAGCACAGTGCTTAGGGTTCGTATAAGTGCTCGAAACACTTCAGTGCTCGGGAGTATTGTGCTTACGAGCATTTTTTAAAATCAGTGAATAATGCTTCGAGCACTTCACCAAAAGGCTTAGTGCTTAGTAATCTCAAAAAATGTTTACAAGCACTTTAAGCATTCTAAGGAATTCTTAAGAATTTTTTTCTATATAAAAAACAATTTTTCTACGTAGTTTCTTCCTACATTGTAACTATTTGTATTTATTTGCATGATTATTTATTCTACTTTAGTGCTTTAGGGCCGGTTTTTCAATGTCCAGTTAAATATATTTAACTGGACATTGAAAAACCGGCTATAGCTTAACTGCCAGATAAAATTTATGTGGCAGATAAACTGTTTTTCAATGTGCAGGTAAAATTTACCGGAAGGTTAAACTTTAAACTCACTATCTGAAAGTAAATTTAGCAGAGAGTTGAAAGCATCATGAAAGCATTGAGTTAGGCCTCGGCTACGATACGAGCGGTGCGCGGTAAGCGGCAAAGCGGTAAAAATACAGAGGGGCAATGGGGTAAGCGGTGCCGGCTACAATACGAGTTGCGATACACCTCTGCGGCAGTCTCGATCAATCCGAGCAACTTGTGCAGCTGTTGTTCTATCAGAAAGTAAATCATTATAGGCATCAATTGCACATACACTGCCTTCACTGCTCTTCCGATATCAGTTTGGTTTCACCATTATTTAGCTTACGTGTTATTTCACTTTTCTATTTTCGTTTTTTAGACACCGTTCACCTTCAACTTGGATTTTATCATGTACAATAACTTCATCCTAACTTCCCTTGCAAGATTTTCGTTTCAGGGAAGACTCAATGCTTGTGGACAACATATCGCACTGTATTACGGCGAGCGGCAACCTCCTAATTTAATGTTTGGACCCTGCGGCGGGCGGTACTAGGTACGCGGCGAGCGACGCCGCCCTGCCGCTCCACGTTATCCTAGCCGGATGGAAGTGCTTTCTACACAAAATCATTCAACTAAAAACTTTAGCGGCGCCGCCGAGCCGCTCAGATAATTGCCGCTTACCGCTCACCGCTCGTATCGTAACCGAGGCCTTAGAATGGTCTAGGTACACGGTAGAGATGTGTAACACTGTGTTGAATGGCGCTTTTGTGCTGACGCCTATTGGTGTGTCACATGTATTGAAACACCTTATAAGACGAAGTGACACTTTTATAACACTCAAGATGGCCGGAGCTGGAGGGTTCATGTGGGGTATCACAGATCACGCAGACGCACCCTCAAGCTTCTACGCAGTTTAGTAGGTAAATGGAACAAAGCAATCACAAACATAAAAAAATCGGTAAAGGTCTTTACACAGAACTTCCCTCGTTATTTGTGCATGGCGGTCACTCTAAAAAATTAATAATTACGAAATGACATTGAGAATAATAATCGGAATATAGTTATTGCTATTATTACAAAGAAAACTTGATAAGTTTTGGTCAAAAAAATATACAGATTGCTCATCCAACAGCAAAAGCTCAATACTAAATAACAGGTGCCACATATGGCAGGCTTGCGCACATACCTTTACAAATGTCCACCATGACTGAATTATTTCTTGGGATGACCACCCTGTACATTTTTCAATAAAAGTATAATAGATGTATATGTCAGATATTATTGCCATCCGTCACATCAATCCAACATTCGCGTAATGGAGTGGAAGTATAGTGGTGGTTAAAAAATTTCATTTTTATTTCAATTTTTCAAAAATGTTTAAAAAAAAATTAAAAAATTTTTCTTCTGAAATAGGTTTAAAATGTCAAACGTAGAAATTTTAAATTTGAGCTAAAAGGAAAGTTTCCGTCTATTCTATAATAGTGGTAAAAGAAGTTTAAGATTTAAAAATTACATATTTTTTTTAAATAGGTTTAGAATGTCATGAAACGTGAAACTTTTAAATTTGAGTAAAAAAAGTTTCCATCTATTCTAGTGTTAATTTTTTTTCCAAACTGGCAACAAAATGTTGCAAAAATTTTTTTTCCGAAATTGGTTTGGAATGTCATGAAACGTGGAAATTTTAAATTTGAGCAAACCAAATTTTTCGTCTATTCTATAGTAGTGATAAATAGATTAAAAATGTTTTCAAATTTTTTTTAAAATTTTTCAGAAACATTTTTAAATTTGTTTGAATAGTTTTAGAATGCCATGGAAACGTGGATAGTTTAAATCTGAACAAAGAAAAAAAATTCTATCCTAGTGGTAAAATTTTTTAAAAATTGTAAACAAAATTTCTAATTTTTCTTTTAAATAGATTTAGAACGCTATGAAACGTGGACATTTTAAATTTGAAGAAATAAAAAAAAATCCATCAATTTTAGTGGTAAAAAAAATTTCAAAAATGTTGGTGAGAAAAATTTCAAAAAATTTAGTAGAAAAAATTTTTTCAAAAATGTTGGTAAAAAAAATTTAATTTTTTTTTTTAATAGTTTTAGAATGCCATGAAACGTAGAAATTTTAAATTTGAGCAAAAAAAAATTTTTTCATCTTGGTACAAAATTTTTCAAAAATGGTGAAAAAAATTTTCAATTCTTTTTTTTTTTCAGAAATAGGTTTAGCGTGTCATGAAACGTGGAAATTTTAAATTTGAACAAAGAAAAATTTTTTTTATCTTGGTAAACATTTTTCAAAAATGTTGGTGAAAAAAATTTTCAACAAATTTTTTTCCCGAAATAGGATTAGCGCGTCATGAAACGTGGAAATTTTAAATTTGAGCGAAAAAAAATTTTTTTCACTATTTATTCCGTTTAGACGGTCCACCCTGTATATTTTCCAGTGAAATTTCTACCATTTCTGCGCTGACAGTAGCGTCAACTACCTGCCAAATTTGACTGCTCTCCGTCAAGTAGTTTTTTAGTAAATGCACCAACAGACAGACAGACAGACAGACAGACCGACAGACAGACTGACGGAATTGAAAAACCTAGATTTTCGTAATCTCCGTGATCTGAAACGTCAGAATCCGAAAAAATCTCGGAGGGTGATTTTTTCTCGAATACAATACTTCCCTTCGGTATGCGAGGGAAGTAAAATGTATTCAAAATAGAACTATTTCTTTCATCCATTTTGGATATAACAAGACTAGAAATTTGCATCAAGCTACACCAAAAAAGAAACCGGACTAATCCTTATTGTTTAAATTGAGATTTATAAAAACCCCTTGAAATGTTTTATTTGTTTTTTGTCTCATGTTTTTCATTAACTATCAATAGGTAACTATAATTTTTATTTCGCAAGCACACTTGTAGACAACAATCTCTAGACGGCAAACCATTATGAAGCATTTTTTGTGTGGCTGTTAGTAGCTCCCCACACAGCACATGAGATCCCTAGGATATCCTCATTTGGTCCCGTATATCCCAATCGAGGACAACATTCTTCAGGATATCCTTAGGATATCCCAATAAGATATATACAACCTGAGAATATCCCAAATGGGGATATCCTAGACAAATCCTGGCAGGATGTCCTAGTAATATCCTGCAAAGATATTAAAAGTCTAACAAAATATCCACTGTGGGAATATCCTGGGTATGTCCTAGAGTCATCCTATTATAGGTATTGTTATTTAGGGGATTTCAGCAACAAAAATAATGAAAAGTATATACATTATTTTGAGGCTATTTATTTTATTGGTTTGTACAATTTGCTTCTAAAAACTTCCTTGATTATTCTATTTGATACTCCCCTCCAGTACAAATAATTCATTAAAAATGTATATCTTATTTATATAGCAATTATTTATAATTTGGTTTTAGTACATTTACTGTGTTTTGAATTAGCCGCCTTTTTGTGACAAGTCGAAAGTCCGCCGGGCGTCGATGTCTTTTCCACGTTTATTTTAAAGTTCTTCCGACAAATAAGATTACGTTAAATATTTCATAAATATAATGCTGCTATGTTGTAGCTTTGTATTTATTATATTATCTAAAAGGGGAAAATGTGATTGGTTAATTTGGATAATATCATGATGCCGAGCGAAGTACTTGGAACGTCCGTGCTACTTTTATTTATGATTTCACATTGTGACTTCAAACAAAATATTATTTGTAATTTCACAATGTGCTTGCGAGGATTTTGTTTAGCTGGGTTGTTCACAGATGTTATTGCCAGATACGAAATCCTTTATATTGTGAACAGATTTTTTTTTTAATTTATTGTAACTTTTCAGCACGCTATGATTTTTTAAAGTTGTACATATTATCCCTTATAACTTCTAACCACCCAAAACTCTGTTGATTTTAATAATCCCAAAAAAGGCAACAGATAATTTTTATATAATATTTCATGCTTTTACAATTTTTATTTGAAATTTTTTTTACTATCTTTTACACATTTTGAGTAATTTTGAATAAACTCCTTGTTATATTTTTTTTCATCCCTTCTCTTAAAAAAAAATCTTTCATTAATCGTGTTCAAATACTTCAAAGTAACATATCAAAAATTCAAATATTTACCTTAAAATTTTGATTTGTCGACCTATTTCATTGGACTACCTATATATAATCTCTATAAGTTTGATAGATTTGTTTTTAAAGCAATATAATCCAATTGATAGATACAAATATGTGCATGGAGTTGTAATGTGATACATATATATGTATCACATTTTTATTAGTCATTTTACCTCTGCCATTATATAAACTTGCATTCCTTTGTCTTCGCTTATTGGCTCAGTTTAAAAGTAATAATGATCTTATAAAATAACATGTATTTTTTGCTGTCTTTAGAAATATCCAATAAACCCTAAAAGAACTGGGGATGTCCTATATAAAGTCCAATCAATGTTCTCAGGTTGTTCATAGTAAAGCCCAGACATAACCTATATAAGAGCTGATGATGCCCTGTACACACCCGTACTGATGTCATGAGGACGTCATCAGCAAGGCCCGAACTGTCCCATTTGGATATCCTACGGACATCCTAAGGTGATAGTGGGATCTTCCCAGGATATCCCATATGTCCTTAAAAGTTGTCCCCAGTATGTTCTGAGGATGTCCTTGTGCTGTATGGATCTCTGGGAATCCGCGAATCCCACATCGTATTATTAAACAGTGCTGCTGTGTTGCATTTTCTACACTGATACTGTGATACTGATAGATACTTTAGCACCAATGACGTACGGTACTTGAAACCATTTTGCTGTATTATGACACAATTGTGCTGATACTTTGTGTTGACACTTCAAGCAGTGTCAGTGTTATTGTTTCAACCCAAGAAAATTTAGAGTTTACCCATGACTAGCACACGAGGCCTCGAGCTTCGAGCATGCGCATTACCTTTAATAAATTCCGTAAGTCAAGAACCAAGAAATTGAAATATTTCGTGTTATTTTGTGAAACCCCCTTTCATTTGTCTGCAACGCTTATACTGCCTACGTCGCTAATAATTATTAACAATTAGGTATCAGAATAAAAACCTACTAACCTAACCTAAAGATATCACACGAAAGAATGAAATTATTTTAAGGAGAAAAAAAACCTTCCAACCTAACCTAAAGAAATTATAGAAAATAATTTGCAAAAAAATATATTAATCCTTACAAAATTAAAGAAAAAAAAAACTCAGCGGGCGCAGGATATCACGTTTTGCGCATGGTCGAAGTTCCGGGTGTTCGGTGTACCTAGAGTATATGTTCTGTGGTACCTAGACGCTTCTCTAAGTAATCACCATGATTTTAATTTAATATCACCATCACAATTGCTATCGGTAATTTCATAATCACGGTGATTTAGCTACCGGCAGTGAAATAGTCTGTGACTCGTGCCTGTCACCACAGATCACAGATCTGTGCCAGAGAACATGGTGTATGTTCTCTGTCTGTGCCACTGAACTGTACCATATAAATGGAATGCCAATGTCTATTCCTATTTGTATGTAAAATTGAATCTCGCGCAAGTATGGCGACGGGAGGTCTCGGCGCAATCGCATTGTGTAACCCGCCAGGGCCGGCTCTATTTCTATTGAAAGTGTTTTTAATATGTCTTTTTTTCAGAAATCATCAAAAATACGCGTGTATAAATTGGCATTTCTTATATAGTTAACCTTTGTCTTAATTTTTATTAAAGAACAAAAAAAGTTGCCATTCCCAAAACATAATTATTTAATTCTTTCTAGTAAACGTTCGTGATAATGCACGATCATATTGATGAGAGTTGAATATAGAGTCCACCAAAAAATGAAGTCATATTTTCTACCTCAGAGATCAAAATATAATTTAGAATAGAATAGAATAAAAATGTATTGTGTTACAAAATTACACAAAAGATATGAGGGTTCAACATGCTTAGTTGATTTTCAACACTACCCGCATGTAATAAAAGATTACAGAAAAGCTATTATGATGATAAATGTTTTTTCTAATTATTATTATGAAATAATAAGTAATTAATTGTAACATAAATAATATTAATATACAAAATAATTATTAATATATATGATGATAATATAAATACAAAATACACATAAGTACAAAAAATAAGATTGCGTAATGAAAATAATACTAATAATGCAATAAGAAAATTACTGAGCAACAAGGGCACAGTGTAGGTATAATTGCATATATTAAACATAACCTCTTATTTTGTTTTGAAATTGAAATTAGAATAGATCAAGTCAATATCAGTAATGCAAATAATGTTGGATTGTTTAAAATTATTTAGGTAGATTCACAAATAGCAATGAACTTTAAAATTTGCAACGGAAATTATGGAAAATAGGTGCGAGGTTAGCGAATTTTGTAAGTATCCTAAATTTCCACTGAATTCTATATATTTATCATGTAGAGTTAAGTATATATCTCGGAAAGTACAGCCTATCGAAAAATTTTCAGGCAAAATCACCCACGTTAAAAGAAAAGATCCCAAAACTCGGAGTTGTCGCCGATATTTAGATAGCTGTATATTTTATATAATAGGCAAGAACAAGGTACTTACTTAAAATATAACAAACCTTTGGCCTGATTCTTTCAAAACAGTATCTACAATACAATTCCGGACCATATTGTTTGATTAACTTATCACGAACTGTAAATACCTGCTAAATAAAACAATCGATAAAAACGAGAGAATTGTTTGACGACGGCTCTGAAATTCTGTACTAATCCAAGACCTTCCGCTATGGGAGACAAATCAAACAATAATGGCGTCGGCGCATAATGTCTTCAAGACGTATTCTGACTCAAGCACCAACATACTTTTAATATTAGATTTCGACTGCGGCGACGCATATGCCGCCGACCTTCAATCGCATGTAGGCCGTATTTTGTTCACGCGCATATATCTGTATTGGTCTTCCATTTATTATGTAGAGTTCAGTGGTCTGTGCCTGTCACCTGTCACCATGATTCAATCGCATGGACCTACTACGTCGATGTTCAATCGATTCTGTCATTTGTCAAAGTTTGATAAATAAACACAAAACTAAAGAAATTAAAGAATATTTATAACAAATATAAAACGGGACAGTGTTTACATGAATTTGTCTAGTTAAGGTAGGAAACCTGGACACTAGGAGAAAACATTTTAAAATGTAATTTGATTGAATTATATAGGTTTAGGATCTAAATTATACAAATATAAATAGAAAGGAAATTAAATAAGTACCTACTTACCTAAAAGAAACAGAATATACGTTAATTATTTTTTCACCTCGCATATGTGAAAATGAATCATATTAACCCTAAAAATATGACAAGGTAATGTTTATCGTCCCTTGGACCGATAAACTCATAACAGGATTTTGTGGATTTTTCACAATCCAAACACCTTTGATTGTCATATGCATACTTTGACGTTTCACATAATTTTTCAAAATATCGAATCAAAACAAACAACAAAGGTGTAAAATAACAAATTGTGATTTTTGTTATATTTTCCATTTTTTGGGTTTTGTTTAATACTAGGCGAAAAACAGTTGTGTGTCACAAGCGGAAAACGCATTAGCAACCCTTAGCTATCAGCTAATATTCGCAGGCTGCTCACTTTGTGTCCTTGTGACACAATATACTATATCTGTTAAAAAATTTGTATCCATTTTCCATACCAATTTTTGTTGATAATCATCCAGTTAATAATGTAGGTACTTCTCATAGACATTTTCTAGCATTACATTGTTTTTTATGGTGTTCATCATTCACAATTAATGCCCATCTAAGAACGTATTATCTTCCTCCTTTGGTTCAGCCAGTACTAATCTATGATACAGCAACTATTTGGTCTCTCGATTTTAATAGTTTACCAAAACATCTCTATTTGTTAATTTCCACCCAGCCTTCACTGCTAGATAAAAAGATGTTTTTTTCAAATGTATCTAACTGACGTGTTTAAAATTTGCAAAAGTCAGTGGAACACTAATTTAACAGATTTTAATACAAAATCTCCCGTAGTAATAGTTAATGTGCATATCGTTGATATTATTTATATTTATATTCTAACTAAAATGGCATATATATATAGTGCCTTTGAAAATTCACGCTCTCTTGCAAAATCAACAGAATATAAGTGGGCTCGAACATAGTTTTTACAGCACAAATAAATGTTCATTGTTATTTTTTGAATAATGTAGAGCTTGAATCTGCCAAGAGAGTTTTTATAAACCATTAATGAATCAATGCAGTGTAACGATACATTTACTCGCTCATTTGTCAATTTTCACCTTTTTTTTACATATACTTCTGAAATAATCTATATGTTCTTTCAGACAAAAATTGAATATTGATTGAAGTAATTATCGAAGATATTCGAGTTGCCTCACTCACTCTGCACTTCACAATTGTCTTATTCCTAATGCTGTAGGAATACCATTTACTATATATCTATTTATTTTTTTTTAGAAAATGAAGAGTAATGTAGAAATCCTGGAAGAAAATAATGCAGAATTTACGCAAACAAAATTCACTGTGCATAACTTTACGGAGGAAATTACAGAAAGAAAAATAATTTTTCAAATAATTAAAATGTCAGAATCACTATTCATCTACATTTTTGATAAAGACCAGATTTGCTTTAATGATCTGTCATTAGCTATGAAGAGTCGATACGATAATTCTCCAATTGGAACCCGACTATTAGGAAATTTTACAGAGGATATTTCTAAAATGATTGCTTGTCGTATATCAAAAAAAGTTAATAAGTCAGTTTATTTAAGTTGTAATATTGAACAAGATAGATTATTAATTCCTCTTATAGAAAAAAGATTGTATGAAGAAGTGAAAACTAATCCGGATAAGTTTTAATTATTTTATAGTATTATCTAATGTAATATAAATAGTTTGTATATTTGACTTTAGATTTATTATTCATTCTTATTACAGCCAGATGTGGTTTCATTTTGGTGTATAAAAGTACATCTGTAAGTTCAGAAGCTAATATTTACTAGTCCAAGCTCCCATAACACAAATTTGTACCTAATAAAACAAAAAATTAAACATCTTGAGTTCAGATAGGCGAAAATTTACTTTTTTTAATTAAAGTTCTCATTTAAAAAAAAATATGTCTATTTTTTCCAGCCTTCACTGAATGTATGCTGCTCTTACGTAACTACAAGTGTCTCTTACGCAGTTGAATTGAAAAGTACACCTACTGAGTGATAGTCAACTTACAAAACTTCACCTTCAAGCGGCTGAGAGATCTCTACATTCTTCTGAATTTACTTTATTCATAGTAGTGTAGTGATAGTAAGCAAAAAAATGTCCAAACTGGACATTCAAAACAACAAAGGTATGATTGTCCCACGATGCTTGTTACCCTCCCCTCTGTATGCCCTGAGAAGTCTAAGAGGTTACAGCCAGAGTTATAACTTTTTTCAACTTTTTTC
This sequence comes from Stenurella melanura, assembly GCA_963583905.1. Lineage (NCBI taxonomy): Eukaryota > Metazoa > Arthropoda > Insecta > Coleoptera > Cerambycidae > Stenurella > Stenurella melanura. The sequence continues at coordinate 90,452,561 of OY757310.1, forward strand.
GCCCATAGACAACTATATTATAGCCCCCCCCCCCCTACTACAGTTAAAGTTTTTATTTATAAAATAATATAATATAAAAAAACAATATACACTCAATACAAACCAAAAAAAAAAAACAGTAAATGGAAAAAGTTAAAGGAAAATGATATTTAATTTTGTAAGTGGGAATTAAGCAATGAAAATAAATATTTTGTAAATGAAACATCATTTTTACCACTTGTGTCATAAATAACTATTATGTACGTTTTCTGGATTTCTTACTGGCGAAACTATTTATAACCGGAAAGAAAAAAGTTGCAGACAGATATATTTTTTTTTTTCGCTCATATTTAAAACCTCTCCGTTTCATGACATTCTAAACCTATTTTAATAAGAAAAATTTTTGATTTTTTTTTACGATTACTATACTTCCATACTTTCACTGCACTATGTGGATGTGGAAGTAATTAAATGCACTAGTTAAGTCATGATTGAAGTGCCGCGTGTAATAACTTGCTGAGTGCGCAGATCCTAGGGAAATCTTGAGAAATCACAGAAAAATATTTCGGAAGAAAATTTTCATCAAATTAAGAAATAAAAAATATGAGCGTATAGCCAATTATTTGATTTCGAGATAAAAAATAAAAACCAAAAAAATTTCACTCTCGAAATCAATAAAAATCAATCGTTTTTGTTTACATAAATAGCCATTTCTCGGCCGGATGTGAACAAAAACGATCGATTTTGGGCTTAAACGATTCCCATTCAACATAAATTGGGAGATTTGAAGAGTGCCCTTCTTCCAGTGTACGCCTTCACTGGATGCGATTCTACCTCATTCATTTTTCGGAAGGGTAAAAATCTTGCTTTGTCAAAAATCAGGTGTGATAGAAACCTCAAAGAAATAATTGAAAGTTTCAACAATGTTGATGCCTCACCAGATTCAGTACTGAAGCAGGTGAAGCTTTGTTCTGTGCTCTGTATGGTTCTACAGAGAAAAACTTGGATTCACTTTGCCACAACTTGTACACAAAACCAATTGCAAAGCAGCCAGTTCATGCGCAATTTAATTTGGCTGCACTCCCTTCTACATCAGGGGCAGCTCGTCAACACTCTCTCTGAGTGTTCCACCAAATTTAAGAGTGCCATGGAATTGACATGGACCCATTACAATGGGTCTGGAAGATCATCAGTGGAAATTTACATCCAGTCACCACTCTCAAGACAGCTGCACCTGATGACCGCTTGAACCTAATCAGCTGCAGTTGCAGAGTTGATTGCACAACCAAGTGTGAGTGTTTTAAAAATGCACTGAGGTGCTCAACCATATGCACCAATTGTGCAGGCCATGGTTGTTGCAACAGAGGCATAGCTGATGAAATAGTACCTGAAGATAACTTCTTTGTTACGTGTCAGGATACTGAAATTGAGCAGGAAATCGACCAAGAGTAAGTTGACTCAAATACTGAGCAAGAGGATGTTTACCCACAAATGGACTTCTAGAGATTGTGCTACCATATTTATACTAAGCTGCTTGTATTCCATTAATATTAATAAATAAAATTGGTTGTTTGATTTTTAAATTCATAAAATAAAATCATGTTTTATATAAACATGGCCACTCTCTTGTTCCTGTTCAATCATTCACCCTCCTCCCCCCTCACATATATCGCAATTACACCAAAAATGTAATTGTACACTGATAATGTAGTAACCAATCAACCAATAGGCCAAGAACAATAATTAAAGAAAGAAACTATTTCAAAAAATGTTACCTACGATTTTCGCAAAAATTGATCTCGTATTCAATTTTTCGCTCCCTATATCTCAGAAACGGATAGGGTTACAAAAAAAATGAAATGGACCTTTCTTATAGGAAATTTAATGTACTTTGATTTTGTACAGGAACATCTTTGCTCTGAATCTCATACTTTTTGAGATATTTGAGAGAAAGAACAATAAACACATGCCGACCCTTCCCACCCAAAACCCAACGCTGTAACCTATTGGACTTTTCAGGGCGTACAGAGGCGAGGGTAACAAGGATCGTGGGATAATTAGACCTTTGTTGTTTTCAATGTCCAGGTAAAAGGCTAATGTTACTAGACTATAGGCAACAGCTTTCAGGATCCATTTTGTCGCCGACAAATATTCAAATTATTGCATATTACACTACTGATCAGTGGTCTTTGATTAAATACGATTATTTTGGTTCACAGAAAAAAAGTGGCATCTGCTTCAAGAACCCAGTCAGCATAGCTTACGATTTGCTCCAGACATCCATGAAAAATCCAAGTGGCACTGTAGGCCGGTCGTCGTAGAGTCAAAATCATCGATTTTGGTCAGAAATTTAAAACGGCAATTTTATTGACTGTTCTTATAGGAAAAATTGCGCTGAACAGGATGGTGACATTAAAAAAATTATAAAACTCAAGCTTCATTGTTAAAAACCATGGTTTTTAGCGAAAACTCTTCTTTTTTTGTTTTTTGACTGTTTGACGAAAACGTGCATCAGATAAAAAGAGTTCAGAAGAAAATTAATATTTTATCAATACGCGTCGTAGCAACCTTTTATCTTTGACCATTCAATTGTTAAAAACAAATTAAGGGACCTAAATTAACAATTTTTTTCCTTTTCAACGAAAGGGTATACAGATATCACAGGCCTGCGAAAAAATATTTATGTTCCGCGGTTTTAAGTTTGTAAGGTAATTTTTACTAACCTTCAAATGCTAAATCTAAATCTTCTGTGCAATTTCTGGTATCACGTAAGAATCTCGAACCAATGATGACACAAGTTAAATTTTAAATATATGTATTTATTGTTACAAAAGCTACATGAATAAATTTATGGGAATTAAAATATAAAAAGTATGCCGTAACTGTAATGAAATGTCTAATTCAAAACGATAAATAGAAAACCAAAGAATATACAAACATACAGCGGGATCAGGTTGAGGATTAACACGTTTCCTCTTTGTTTTAAATGTGCGTGTAGTTGATTTACGTTTATGTTGATCTTGAAGAGTTTCTCTTTTTAGAGACTAACAGAGTAATCGGCCAACATGTTTACATCCCATTGTCCTTGATAACATCTCTCCATTTCTTTTATGTCTTGTTGAAACCTTTCACCCTGTTCTTCACTGTAGTCGCCTAAGTTCTCTGGAAAATAGTCCAGATGAGAGAATAGAAAATGTAATTTTATGCTCATGTTGCATCCAAGTATCCGCAGCTTTTCCAACATATTTTCTACAATTGTTTTATATGTAGGATCTCTAAAATTTCCAAGGAACTTTAACTTTGTTGCAACTTCTTTAAATAAATTCCATGCCTGCAACTCCGAGACATTCATGGTATCACTGAATTCTGTATCCTTCATCAGTTTCCATATTTGTGGCCCATCAAATATGCCTTCTTTTATTTTTGCAATAGATAAAGCTGGAAATTTACTGAAGAGATATTTAAAACAAGGACCACCACTCTTAGAAAGCGCTTTTACAAATTGTTTCATAATTCCAAGTTTTATATGCAAAGGTGGAAGTAAAATTTTCCGAGGGTCAACTAAGCTAATATATACTATATTTTTGGCTCATGTCTTTTCTCGAAGGCCAATGTTCATCACGAGCTCTACTATCCCATTCACACAAAAAACATGGAAATTTGGTAAAACCTCCTTGTTGGCCCAATAACATCCCAGATACTTTAATGTTGTTCATTATATTTAATTTTTTCCAAGACTGTTCGCAAATTTTCATAACTTTCTTTTAAATATACTGAATGTGCAACTGGAATGGGGTCGTTGCACTATATCGAAATTGATACTTATTTTGTATGGAAAATGTAACTGGGTTTGTTAATGACTTGTGTTACATGAATTGACCAAACTATTGCCTAAAATTTAAACTACACCACTTTAACATAAAGCGCGCCGTCAGCAGAATTCCTTTGCCCCTGATACGTTATAAATTGAAAATGCTGTTGCGCTAGCGCCGGATTATTGATCGACACGTAGCCCTAGGTCATGGTCCACGTTCGGCCGCCAGGTTTTTGAATGACAGGGACGGGCACGGATAGATCGGTAAGTTCCGACTATTCTCAGAGGCATTTGGCGTTGCCCGCTCTACGTCATCATTTAAAGGGTTTAAAGAGCCACAGATCGAACTTCCATGCTAATTTACACCCTTAAAACGCATGCAACAAAAAAAAGAAAAAAACAGGGGTCTAATATTTTTCATTATATTTTCAGAATATTCAACAAAAAAAATACGTGCAACGACCCCATTGAAGCATTATGCAATAACACACTTTTCAAGCTTCTTTTCGAAAAATCGATAAATAAACGCCAGTCAGGGTTATAAAGCTTCTCTCCTAACTGCCTAACAACGTCAGTGATGCTCACACAATATACAAGTTGATCTTGCTTTGTAAAGAAGGGCTGAAATTTCGGTAACAATAAAATGTAGTACCAGGTGCTAACAAATTTTTTTCTTTTAACCTCGACTCCAATTCTCTTTACTTAGACCTAAGTCACGTATTAAATCATTTAATTCAGTTTGATGAAAAAGTTGAGGGACAGTGTCTTTGTCGTCTGATAAAAAATCCACATCTTCATTTGCAGCTGCATCTGATGACGTACTACTGACTGAAGATTCAACATTCTCCAACACAACTGGTGGTATTGGATATTGGAATGGAAATATCTGGTCCATGAGGAACTGGCCTTATAGCTGATGGTAAATTTGAGTAATTTATATCTGTCTTATTCTTTCTGTTGTAACCCACTACTGCATAAACAGAAATAACAGTCATCGTAGTGATTTTTTGGCTCACGCCAAACCATTGGGATGCCAAATGGCATAGCTGAGCGTTTACTTTGTTGCCAGTATCGTAATCCCTCCAAGCACATCTTGCATACAGTATGTGCAGCCCATGAACGGTCCTGATCGCCTAATTTTACTTTAAAATATGAGTAGTAAACATTTTTCACAAACAAAGTAATATTGCGTCTCTGATTTTTTATCGTGTAATTGCCACAGATGTAACAAAAGAAATCAGGACTATTTATGCAAGTTCTTCTAGATGATTCTGGTTTATTTGCAATTTTTAAAATAAGTAAATAAACCAACACAGATTTAATGGTTTACACACTTTAGAACATTCACAATACTGTCCACTATCAAACTAACAGTTTAGTCGTCCCAGTGTTTATACCTGCTGTTGGTTACAGTGGCAATAAAACAAAAACTATTCAGATAAAAAACGATATGAAATGATATACCTACATTTGACAATTGTAAGAAATATAATCCCAATGTATAAGAGACGCCTCGGCGTTATACCTAGTATAATATTAATATAATTTATGACTGTTAATTTTTTATACTTTTTGACGGCTGAGTCCGTGACCAAGAATTTAGACAAGCATAGACGTTTTCTTATACAAAGAACCATTCAGATTGAGAATCTTGTAAAGATATGTTGTAACAAGTGCTAGAGGTGTTTTAAAATCTCATGAGCTGTGACCTTCATATGCGCAGAGACATAATCCGTCCTGTTGACTCAGTTACACTTCTTAAAAATATTATATTTATTGTTTACAATTTATCCCGAGCTCTTGTTTATGTATACAGTAAGGCAACCTCCAGTATCTTCAAAAACATACTTATAACTCAGATTAAACTTTGCCTTTTGCGCATTTCGCGGCTCATGAGATTCTGAAACACCTCTAATTTGTTCTTTTGCGATAATATTAATTATTTCTCACCCTTACACAATACGCCACTAAAATGGATTTAAGGAAAATCTGTACGTGATACATAAAAACTGGTGTCATTTTTCACTTTAATGCATCTAATATGTGACAAAAATTACAAATTTTCACATAAACCGCCAAAACTTCGCTATCCTGTGTATTTTATTGTAGTCAAAATGTTGCATTTTGTTCATAGAATTTATAGTTTTTTTGTGTGTCGATATCTCGCGCATTTTGTAATTGTTTAAACAAATAAGCTAATTTGTTTATTAAGGATTTGCGACTTTCCATGGCATTTTTTGCTCTCTCCACCTCCAGCAATCGATAAATATTGATAAAAATACTATTTCTGTGTGGTCCTGCCAACGTTTTTAAAAAAATTACTTAGTAAACAAATGAAATATCTTGGCTCAGGAACGTCGTATTGAAGGGCAATTTTCGGAAAATGAAAGATAATAAAAAAGGAAAATTTTGAGCCTAGATAGACCTGGATACGTTAACTAGAACCGGAGATTTTGGGTTTACGACTGTCAATTGTTTATTAATTAATTTTTGTGACAACAGAAAGTTAATATATTAAACTAACTAGTATGCAATTGTCACACAAATCCATTGATTTTTCATACATTTTATGCTTTTATAACAATTAATTTATGAATGCCGTACAACGTTTTTAAGTGTGTGCCTGTGTAGTTAGTTTCAATTTAAATTTAATTGTTTCAATCAAGAACTATGCGTCTGAAAAGAAAAATGCAAGAGACCGTTTTCATGTAGAAATGATCAGGCTAATCAGGAAAAATATCCACATGAAAAAATGTCAGTGGCGTACCACTTTTTTAGTAAAAAATATCCGAGGACATGTCCGCAGGAATGCCACTGGTGGAGAGATAAAATAATTTTTCTAATTAAAATATGTGGTTTTATATCCTATTAACACAGCAAAATTGAAAATAATATCTAAAGAACTTTCTGAGATATTAAAAAATAATGATTAAAAAGAAAAATTTTCAACATCCAATAGCAAAAAATTTAGGCAGTTGTGGACATATGTTCATATGAACTTTTCTTCATAAAATGACGTAAGGAATCACACCCTGAAATATTAGCATGTCATTAAGGAACACCCTATACAAGAAAATAATAAACTAAAAAAATTAAAAAATAAGATGAAAATACCTTTCAAAAAAACAAAGAAAAAAGGGGCAAGACCACACAGAAATGATAGTTTTTATCAATATTTATTGATTGCCGGGGGTGGAGAGTGCAAAAAATGTCAGAGAATAAACAAATTAGCTTATTTGTTTAAACAATTACAAAATGCGCGAAATATCGACACACAAAAAAATATATATATAAATTCTATGAAGAAAATGCAATATTTTGACTACAATAAAATATCCGTATGACCTGTCATTGAACAGGACAAAAATTAGGACCCTTAATTTGTTTATAACAATTGAACGGTCAAAGATGAAAGGTTACTATAAGTCTCAAACGGCATGTATTAATAATAATAATAATAACTTTATTTCATATATGCCTTACAAGGGTATGAAACGTCAAAGCAGTTACAAAAATTCTTAAATACTTTGTGTAGTAATACCTATAACTATTTAAAATTGTATATAAAAGAAGAAGAAAAACACATAATTATATAAAAGGGACAATTACATATAGATGGACTACAAATATTTAAAAACAACAAAAGTTAATTCTTCTGCAGATCTTAAGTGATATCATATTCATAAAATTCTTTTAGGGAGTAAAAACATTGTGTGCTTAGGAAAGAATGTAATTTCTTTTTGAATTTCATTACGCTATTGGTAACTTTTAGGAATTCTGGCAGTTTGTGGTATATTGTACTACAAGTGTATAGCGCACTCTTCTTATATTGGGATAATCGAAAATTATTTATATATATGTTGGCGAATCTTGTGTCGTGATTATGAATACTATTGTGCTGGTGAAATAATTCCAAATTGTTTTTCACAAATAAGCTTGCTTCATAAATAAGAATGGAAGTGACCGTTAGAATATTATTTGTTTTGAATATAGTTCTGCAGGATTCCAGCGGAGCGTATGAGTATATAAGTCTTAATATTCTTTTTTGTTGAACAAAAACCCTGTTTAAGTCTGTTGCTTGACCCCAATACAAAATAAGATGTGTAATTTGTGAGTATGCTAGTGAGTAATAAATATTTAAGAGATATTCAACATCCATTATAGACTTAAGATTGCGAATTACATAATACGTAGAATTTAATTTCGCTATTACATGGTTAATGTGTATTCTCCAGGACAGGTTTTCATCTATGTGGAGCCCTAAAAATGTAGTATTAGTGACCTTTTCTATGGTAGAATTATTAAGCTGAAGAGTAATGTTTTGTAGTTCTGCAGTTCTATTATGAAATATTATATATTTAGTTTCTGAAGTATTGATAACTAATTTGTTTGAAGAGCACCAGTCATAAAAGCGAGCCAGTAAATTGTTAGTGATGTTTTCAAGCATCTCGACGGATTCTGCGGTGATACAAATAGTGGTATCGCGAATATTGTTAAATATAGATTTGATTTATTTAAAATATAAGATTCCAGGTTATTGATAAATAATATAAAAAGCAAAGGAGAGAGTACACTCCCTTGAGGAACTCCAAGATTAAGGTTGCAGGTATTAGATATGGTGTCACCTAATTTTACAGACATTTTTCGGTTCGACAAGAATGAGATAATCCACTTATTTAATGATCCTCTAATACCTAATGCATGTATTTTTTTGACATAAATTTGGCTAGAACACAGTCGAAGGCACGGATTAGATTGAAGAATAAAGCAAGGACTAACTTTTTTTTGTCAATTGCATTATATATAAAGTTTGTAAACTCAAAAGTAGCTGTATTCGTAGAGTGTTCGGGTCTAAAACCATGTTGTCATTCTGATAGTAGCCTATAACTGTTTACAAAATTCATAAATCTATTATGGACAATTTTCTCGAATAATTTGGAAAAGCTGCAGCATAACAATGTTATTGGTCTGTAATTTTCTAACAGTGCAGTATCACCTTTTTTATGAATTGGTACTATTAAAGCATATTTCAGTTTATTAGGGAATATTCCTAGTTTAATAGATAAATTAAAAATGAAGCATAAATAATGAATCTGGATATATATTTAAGTACCATTATGGAGATATTATCAAAACCTGTGCTTTTTTATTTTGCATATTGTTTAAAACATTTGATATTTCTTCCTGCGTAATATCATAAAAAAACAAAGAAGAGTTGCACGTTACACCAACAGTACAACAGTGGCGGCTCGTGATATTGTCTGCAGAGGAGGCTTGATATTCTGAAAGACAACTGATGTGCAATATGACTACAATTTGTACATTTCCCCACCACCCCTGAGGTATTACAACGGCGCTTTACATTTTTTTGCCGTGGGTTGTTCGCCAGGATACCGATTCACGACTTGAGAGAATAGAACTAATAAGAATAGAATGAAAAGGAAATAGAAAATATGATGAGATGAAAAAATCATTCTCATGAAATTTTCGTTCCTACGACTCGAGTATCGGTATCCAAAGGAGTCCTGCTATCCCACTTGTAATTAAATTATATAACTTTTAATAAAAATAAAAATAGTTTTGGTAAAAAAATTAAAGTGTTTTTCTACAAACAAAAAATTGTATTCATTATCACTGCCAGGCGTGTAAAATTATAAGTTTTAATAGAAATTAAAATAGTTTTGAGAAAGAAGTTATATAAAAAAAATATAACCGCGGAACTCTATATTATGGAGAATTATAAAAAATATTTCCTAAAAAATAAATAACACAAATAAATATTTTTTCTAAAATAGCAACTACCTATATTAATCTCTGCTTTAAAGCCTGAATATTTTTATAAATGAGTGGTAATCTGCGATTTTTGGAACTAGCAAAATGGTTGATTATTTCATCATAAAATGAATCGTGTTTCCTCAATTCTGACAAAAGACGTTTTTCTATTGAAATAAGCGATACATTTGAAAGGCGGTCTTGACTCATTTTGTTTCTAGTAAAAATGTTTTTATGCGTTTAAGTGCTGAAAATGATCATTCTACAGAAGCTTACCGGAATTGTCTCAAAAAATAGTGGTGTTGTTCAAAAAGTTCTCTAATTTTGGGTCATAAGTTTTTAAAAAATCTACCAGCTCTTTGAAATTTCCTTTATTGCACGATTCTCGTCTTTCGTCATGTCCTCGGAAAGAATTTTCTTGTGAAGATAACTATATAACGGCATCTATTAACCTCTTTAATATTTCCCTATTCTCACGGACCTTTTCGTTAACATTTTCTATTTCTCTCTTATGTGCAGAATCCAAGAAATTTACAATATTTTGTTTACCAAACATTTCGAATTTAATGCAAGATGAAATGTGCTCCTGGGATTTTTCCTGCCTTTTTAAACCTCGCGACAAATTTTGCAAATTATTAAACCCGTCCCTGCCCCAAATTGAGGATTGAGCATTAGTAAATAATAAACATCTCCAACAATATAATTTGTTTCTAACTGTTGATGCCGTTAACCACTCGACTTTTTTATAATTGTTATCACAAAACCCTCTGTTTTGTTTACCACTTTTAAAAACTAACGAAAGCATTGCTGGTGTAGGCCTGGCATTTCTTTTAATTCTTACCTTTTCGTCATAAATAAGAGTAGTAAATCCATTTAATAACAAATAATCCACCACGTCTGGACAACAAGACATGTTGTTGGGAATATTTTCACCTAAAGCACTTATTTCTAGCCCGCCTATCAAATGTTTTATGTATTTATACGTCAAGTTGTTCTTAACCGGTTAAACGCAACTGTCAGACGTCAGTTCGTTTTCATTGTGAATCACTTGACTCTTGAATGACCTGTGCACATGCGCTATAAAAACTATGATCTGAGGCTAGCCTCATACTTGACTATTCCAAGTATTGCTATTTTACACAGCGCAAAGAAATTCAAGGTCATTCATGTTATAAGTAAATGCGGTAAAGTTGGAAGCTATTTCGTATTAGCCTCCAGCGAACCGCAGTGTTCATTCAGTAAAAGACCGGCCGACCGGGAAATATGCATACAAAGACTATCCGGACTGTAACTTTATAGGTATGTTTGTGGAAAGGAAATGCAAAAATGTTATATATAAACTGAAAATTAATTAATGAATAATAAACAATAAAAAATATTGAAAATTGAGATATACCTAATAGAAATTTCTTAAGATATTACTTTTGAAGATATGGTGGTTCTTCCAAGGGAAGGCTCAGCCTCCCCTGCCTCCCCTGACGAGCCGCCACTGCAGTACAATCTCCAGAGAGGTTACCATAAGTATCAGTTAATAATTTTTCAATATTTTCGGTGTAGTATTTACAAAAGGAATTGGAAATTTCGAGTTTATCCGAGATAACTTTTTTGTTGTGATTTATACAACCAATCTCAACTGATTTCTTTATTCTACCAGTATTGGTATTAATAATATTCCAAATTTCTTTCGAAACATTTGAGGAGTCCTTTATTTTGCCTTGATTGATAAAATCTTAATTTTTTTTATATCTGAACTTTTTTGTCCGACGCACCATTTTCGTTAAAAAGTCAAAAAACATCAAAAAAATGAGAATTTTCGCTAAAAACAATTGTTTTTAACAAAGCCTGTGTTTTATAATTTTTTTTAATAACACCATCGTGTTCAGAGCAATTTTTCTATAACAATACTCAATAAAATTGCTGTTTTAAATTTTTGACCAAATAAAAGTTACGACAACCGGCCTACTGTTGCAGATCTGAGGACAACCTAAATTTTTTTTAGTCCGAAGGAGCTGGCGATTGGCCTTGCCCACTGTGACATCTATAGGTCAATTATAATACTCTTTTTTTTGTACCTTAGGGCTCCTTATCCAGACATACTCCTTCCTAGACTTCGAGTCTGTTGATGAGGGGTCCCTGGATATAGTTATCAGCCCTTGGTTTCTTTCTCGCCCAGCCATCTCAGTCAGGCTTTTACAGCTCATAACATAGGCTGAGGTTTCCGACGAGAATTTGGGTTACCCATCCATGTACCGGACCCAACCGACAGTGCTTAACTTCGCTGATTGAGTGCTGTCACCTAAACTGGTGACCATACAAGGAGCTGCGAGGACAACCTAAGATGACAATTTTATAGACCTGTAGGGTATCTTTAAGCAACGTCTAGGCTTTTTGCGTAAAGACAATCTAAGGATAATTAAGAGGCATCTTCAGGATAACTTATGAGTTGCTCACACTGTCCAAGCGTCACTGAGGACAGTCTGCAGAAGCACTCTCAGATATCTTAGGGAATACCAAGCTTAGCAAAAATAGGTTGTCCCAGCTCTATATAGCGATTACCTCAATAACTATTAAATCTTGGCTTACAGCACTTTCCTAAAATTGTCTTTACATATATGTATTGGTACATTCAAGAAAATTTAAAGAACTCTGGAAAGTGGCCTTAGGTTTAATAATATTTATATTTAAAATTGTTAACATAGAAAGTTCATGGATCCCTGAAGTTCTTTTTATAAAATTTATGTTAAATGTTTTTATGCCTTCTTGTTCCGTAAGGTGTGTTGAATTGAAATTCTGTATCTTCGTATATTGTCAGGCATAGCAGAGCTAAATTTTGTCTGGCTATAAAGGCTTTTTGCTATAAGTTTTGAAACCAAAGTATTTTATTCAATGTATTGATGTTTGGGTGCAAGATACTTTGGAAAAATCAATAAAAATATTACATATACGATTTATTTTCTAATATGTTTTTTTAATGTCTATTAAATTGAGCAAGAAATAAATCACTTACCTCAACATTGTATTTTTAAATTTGCTAATAAGCATTTGCTGGGTAGTAAGCGGGCACTAATCTAACTGTTTAAAAAAGAAACAAACAAATGTTACGGTCACACTTTTATTTTTCAAGTACTAATAAAAAATTAGTATAATATAATTTATGTAGATATATAATGAATATATAACAAATATCTTTTATATAACTATAACTTTAAATTACGCCTTAATGCTGCTTTATCCGCATATTATGTTTCTCCATTAGAGTTTGGCAGTAGTAGACATATGTTTTGTATGTTTTCACTCATTGCAATTTAATAAATAAACAAACTTCATTCTTCCATTTAGATGATGTAATAAAAAAAAATACTTTAATTTATTGTTCATATTTAGAAATAATATAATCATGTTAAATAAAATAAATGTTACAAATTTCAAAAAGAAGGGAATATGTAATCGTGTTAAGAACATCTACAACAAAATAAAATGGTGGCGAACAGAAGAAGCATATGGTCACCTACATTACAATGCCAGTCTATCTAAAAATAGCACATTGTTCAGTAAATATTATGAATACAGTGTGGTCTAGCAAAACCTTTGAAAACTGTTTAGAGGCCTCGGCTGAAGAACTTATCTTCCGACTAATAGATAAACTTATGTCTCGGAAAAATTCTCCATGTGAATTTTTTTTTCATTTAGTTGATGTAATAAAAAAAAACTTTAATTTATTGTTCATATTTAGAAATAATATAATCATGTTAAATAAAATAAATGTTACAAATTTCAAAAAGAAGGGAATATGTAATCGTGTTAAGAACATCTACAACAAAATAAAATGGTGGCGAGCAGAAGAAGCATATGGTCACCTACATTACAATGCCAGTCTATCTAAAAATAGCACATTGTTCAGTAAATATTATGAATGCAGTGTGGTCTAGCAAAACCTTTGAAAACTGTTTAGAGGCCTCGGCTGAAGAACTTATCGTCCGACTAATATATGAAACTATGCCTCAGAAAAATTCTCCATGTGCAATTTCAAAATGAAACATCAAAATTTTGATGCAATTTAACGTGACCATAGAAAAAATTGTAATGGTACAGTGGTCAGCACATGCCTGCAGGGGCTGTTAAAAAACAAATACAAAAGCAAAGATTGAATCAAGTATAAAAATAAGTTAACATGATTTACATATTTCTTTAAATATATAATAAATTATTGTTTTCAATACTATATGTTCATTTTTATTTAATTAAACGATTTATGAATGAAAATTATTCGGTATTGGCCATACATACAATTAACTGTTTAACTAGAAGAAACCTATAAGCTAAAATTGTATGGGATCTTAAAGTTTATGTCTAGTTATGACACAGTACATAACATGGTAATTTACCTAATCAAATGGTTATTATTCAAGTGACTGAAAATCTACTTAAGTTGGAAACATGAGTACATCTAAATATGTGTGTGACATCTGGATGACATCATTCGCCACTTTGCTAATACTAACCTTCCCTGTATGCCAAATATGTTGAATGAAATAACACATGTCATTACACATTCTTAGGATTTTCAAGCATCCTGTCGCTATTATTCAAATTTCTGCTTAGTTCTCGTACTTTCAACTAAGATTTTCATAATAATTTTTCATTTTTATTATCAACAATACTGAAAAATTCTTTGAGTAAATTCGTAAGTGCGGATACATAAATTAAAAATGTGGATAAACTTACGAAAACCTAAAATTTGGGATTATGTTTGTTATATGATGTACATACCAGAGACTTTTAAAGTCAGGATGGATGGTTAGTTAAGTTTACTTTCTTAGGGAAACAATCCTTTTTAATGATATAATAGATACAAACAAACTTAGATTGAAAAAAATGTATTTAAATAACTAAATAACTTGTGGATTTTAAATCAAATTCTTATTTTCATAGATATGAAATGAGTCATATATAATCCAATTTTTCTTCACGGGACCACGAGACAAGAAAAAAAAAGAAATTAAAATATTTGGCATGTGCCGCATTTCATTAACACCCCAAAATTTCAGTAATTAGTTCTGATTTCAACAATTGAAGAATGACTTTTGATGTGATAATATCAGTTAATATAAAAAAATGTTGAAAGGCATGCTTATTCATTATGAGAAAAATAAATAGATTTTTCAGGGATCACATTTTTAAGTAATTCAATATTACTGATCAACATATCAACAAGTTTGAAATCTTCAAAAGCAGACTAAATAAAAATGAATGTTTTCCATCACAATATAGTAAATTATGGGCGGTGAATCGTGTGTGTTAGCTTTCTATAAAAATACCTTATTTGGATTATTTAGAAACTATAAATAGCATTACATGCAGTAAGAAAACGTCAGTCATTGATGTTTTACAGTGGAGACACACTATTGCCATAAATAGAACCACCACAAACATGCAATTAAAAAATACCTGTCTTAACTCCTAGTGCCTCAAAAGCTCAATTTAAGGTTTATGTATTATGTTTAGAAATCTCTTATAATGTTATAATACTTATTTTTAATCTAACCAATTACTTAGGTGTTTTCACAAATTTTAAATTCACTTTTACTGTGAATATAATATGCTTTATATTATAGTTAAAAACACTTGAATTTTGAGAAACAGTCGAATAATACCTTACAATAAGCCATTTTCATTTTGTATTGAAATTTTTTCCCCAAAAACACTACATCAATTCACTACGCATTCATGACGCCATCAGTTATATTGTCAGTGTCATTTTGTGTTATAAACACGTTATTTTGCAGATAAATTTCCTAAAGTAGCTTTAACAAATCCCGTATTAGGTAGGCGTTACTTATTTAATCACATGTAAAACGTAAATAAAGTGAATAAAATATTGTGTGTAACAATTTTTAAACGCAATTTAAGAAACTAATATAACCGATGACATCACTGCGTTTTGCGTACTCATTCAATTACTAAAACTTTATGTTATTTATTTGTTGACATTTTAATTCGATGAACGATGGAATGCTGTTTAAATATCAATGAGTGCTTTAGTATAACGAGTACTTCATTTTAATGAAACCAAAGGAGCAAATTTGCACATAGTGAAAATACCTAATTATAAGAGTGTTACTATTTTTCAAAAAACTATGAACTGAAATTTTGATCATATGAAGTCACTGGGTTCACATTATTTCGGATATTTCAAAATTCTACACTGTAATTGCCTCTGCAAATGCAACTGATGTAGAGTATTCATTATGGTTGAAGTTGCAGATCCACATTTCAAACAAAAGGACTTCAAAATGTGAATTGGGAAAGTGATTTTTAAAGACAAATATTAAATAGATGTTTCCGTGGGTTTTTGAGGTAAAGACTTTCACTTAATGTTGGTGCCGTAAGCATAAAACTTTGTTTTTAATGAGTTAAAACAGAATATGTTTTAGGCAAAGTACACATAACCTTACTTTATGGTGGAGTATGTCATATTCTTGTATTAGCCAATGAAAATATTCGTATATTTAAACATTTAAAATATCTTATATAAAATCATATATAGAACTTACTTTGTTTGGAATGCAGACTTTTGTCAACATCAACCAAAGCCAATGTCATGCAAAAAGGTAGTCATGATGACAGCAGTTGCCAAGTCAATCAATAACTTGGAAATAGTTTGACTTTTGAATGACTCATTTCCATTTTCTATTTGGACAGACTTTGTTTCTATTAGCTTATGAAATTGAGTTAGTTCTGTAGAAAACGCTTATTTGTTTAGAAGCGAAAGTGAAAACATAAAAAATTCGATCTTCCGGGTGTTAATTTGTGAAATTTCAAAATTCGAATTTTGTCTTGAAACTCGTTAACCAAGGTTAGAATAATATTCTGAACAACTTTTTCTGGTAATTTTTTTCGATATCTCCAACACTACGCAAAATATTGAGAATCTGTCCAATTCATGAGGTCACAGAGTAGGCTGGGTTTACACCTGACATTTATGAGTTATGTACTCTAAGAAATTCAGCTCGTGAAGTATTTCTGTACCAAAATTAAAATCTCTATTTCTGAAAATAAATTTAATACATCTACATCATCTTAAGTGTGTCACACACTGTATATTACATTACATTGGTGAGTTGTGGGTCTAGGGAAAGTTTGTTCGAAATACTCGTACTGTGACATTTCTGCCTGCTTCGGTTCAATCTCTTCCAGATCACTGCCACTGTGATCTTTCAGTCGATCTCTCTCGTAACCAGTTATCATTTGCAAATTCAAACATCATAACCGGGGTTCTTGGTTGTTTAATAAAATTATTAATTATTATTACTATTATTATGGAAATATTTAGACAAATTAAACAACAGACATTTACTTCATATGAAACTATTAACAATAAGATTAAGAACATAGAACCAAGTGGATAAATAATTTAACAATTTATTTTTCAGTACAAATACATTTCAGGCCTTGTTCTCCATAATTATTACAGTTTACATTGTAGTACCACTACTTTGCCCTAGATGTCACTTTGTGGATGACATCTAACGGAAAGTAGTAGTACTACAACGTAAATTGTAATTACGTTGAACAAGGCCCTCATATAATTACTATCAAACTTCATTAAGGTAAGTTTTTTTAATCGTACAATTTTCATAATTTTGAAAAGAAACAATACTACACCCACGTCTTTACGTGATTTATTACTATCTGTATTTTCATTTAATGACTGGTACTTGTACCTTCACAAAAAAACGATGTAATTTTTGTTTTGAACGAGATACTTTGAGATACGTAAAATAAGCGACAATATAAAAGACAATTGGCCCTCAAATTAATTAATATAAGGGATAAAAAATATATTTTTTTGAAATTTCACTAGATCATCTTTACAATTATTTTGGAAAACTTGATCATATAATAGGTATTATCATGTTTGTTATAAATTTGTATTTATATCTCATCTAAAATAATTGAAATTAATAAATAATATTTATTTATGCATCTTTCTACTCTATGGAGAAATCATAACATACATATAAAGTTGTAATGCTCACTATTACTGGTAGCCTAAACCTAAATAAAAACAAATTGACGATTCAAAAACCTAAAGTAATGAAAACAAGCGATAACAAATTTTACTAATCTCTTTTTTATTAATAACATAATATACCTACCAGTAATGTCAATAAAAAATGATTACTTTAAAAATATAATATATACAACTATGTACAAATTTAATGGCAGTTATGAGCTATTCTTCTAAAAATGCGAATGAAAATAAAACAGAAAAAATACATTATCTTCCATACTATATTACTTAAAAATATAAAATTGTACATTTTATACACTAAAGTTAGATAATTATGGGTGCTATGCTACTAAATTTATAATAGAAGATGAATATTGCACAATTAGGTTTTCTTTTCAAGTATAGATTTGTTTTTGACCATTGATGTCAAATCAACTTGATGTGTATCCTGGAATATTCGGGTCAATTAAATAAAAAATTATTTTTTTATTATTTTGATTTCTTAACCATCGTCAGAGAAAATTACTACTATTAAACTTGTCTACATTAGTTTAATATTTTAGGTCTATTTTAGTTGAGTGTTTTGACACAACTATCCAAGTTGCTTGAACAATTAGTTAATTAACTTGATTTAATCTGGAATTGTTCAAGCATGTACTTATTGAAATTTGAATGTAAGTACATAACAATATAAATACAGGTTAACAGACCAAGAAATGTGTCATACCATTAGCAATCAATTTATAATTTGTAAGACAGACAAGTTTCCGAACAAATCAAGTATCACAAAGACAGCTGATAGCTTTCTTTTTTTTTTGGAACTCACTGAAACAAAATATAAAATAACGCTCATAAATTTTAATTTATAGTTAATCACACATAGTCCTTCTCTACATTACTATTGTTAAGAAATTCATCATCGTTACTGAAAGAAACATTCATTTATAGTTCAACTACTGAGGATCGTTAAGATA
Organism: Stenurella melanura; assembly: GCA_963583905.1. Taxonomy (NCBI): domain Eukaryota; kingdom Metazoa; phylum Arthropoda; class Insecta; order Coleoptera; family Cerambycidae; genus Stenurella; species Stenurella melanura. Next base: position 90,471,114 of record OY757310.1, read on the forward strand.
GTGCTAATATATTTCAATTTTACTTTGCATAGAGCGCATGCATTGTATGACTAACATAACCTCAAATATAACATTTTTGTAAGCTTATACTCATTTTAAATGTTTTTAGGCAGATGCTAATGAACCGTCGCGACGGATCTCTTTCACGACTTATTGAGCCGCCGCGCACATCTGTGCATGATTGCATCGAATATTTTGTGTTATTTTGTGGAAATGCCGTCAAAGCAAACCTGAATGTGTGAAAAAATACATTAATCTTTACAAAATAAAAAAGAAAGTTCGTTGTCTCCACAAATTGAACCCATGCAGGACCTCTCGCACCCTAAGCGAGAACATTACCCATATGCCAACCATCCACCTGACAATCAGTGCTATAACAAGGAATAAATAGTTGTCATGGTGGTACAATAACAAAGCATTATTCGTCCGGCACGGCGGTTCATTACTGATTCACAAATTAACCGGCGCGGCGGTTCAATAGTCACTTACATGTATTTATTCGCATTTCTAGGTTGGTACCTGTGTAACATTAATGAACTCTCTCAGATAGGATGCATATAATTTCTATAAATTATTGATTTTTAATATTCAACGGTTTAAAAAAATTATATGCATTTTATCCAAGAGAGTTCATTAATGTTACACAGGTACCAATCTAGAAATGTGAATAAGAACAGAAAAAATGAGTATAAACTTACAAAGATGTAATATGTGAGGTTATGTTAGTCATACAATGCACACGCCCTATTCCTAAATTAGTTACAATTTTTGCATTTTTAGAAAATATCATATTTTGCATTTATGAATATGATAGGTTCCAGTTAATACTGTTAATCCTGACACTGTAATTCATGTTCGACTATTTTTATTCATAATCTAGAATGGCGAAAATGGCTACTATTGACATTAAGATTAAGACGGTGTTAATTGTCTTGACATCACAACAAGAAGTGCAAAATCTCAAAAGATGATAGAAAACATTCCTTGCAATGAACAGAATGGAAAAAGATAAAAATAGTTATATCTTGCCGGAGAGCTTAGTGATGATATGTTTAATAAGTTGTCATTATAAAATGGCTCTGCAAAAGTACATATGTTGATCTTCATGCTCTGTATTTCATAACGATATTAAGCCTGGGAATGACCTTGATTAATGTATTATAAATCAGTCATAGATGTTTAAAGTATATCTGTATCCCATATAAATTTTGTGGAATAAAAATGGAAATGAATGTCAATAGAATGAATGAAATAAACAACCATGACCAGGATAATGGGGCAATACTTTGAGGTTAAATCTTCAAGATTTTTCGCTGATAGCTTCCAAACTTGGATGAATTGCAATGAAATTAGGAAAGTATACTTAGTAAGTACCTCTAACACAAAAATATGACAACTTTCGTATCTTTCCTGGGAAGTCACCCTAATGCTTTTTACCCCTAAATTATGACATTAATAAATATTTTAAACTGTTTAAACTAGGTATCTTAGTACACGTAGTACACAACCAAAAGTTAGCTTTGTAGTAACGCGGCAGACACTATCGATATGGTGCAAGTTTTTAGTTTTGGCTGTACTCGTTGCCAACCAAATTCCAATCCTAATATTGCAGTGTATTGCTTAGCGATCATGCCAACACCGCATATATTACCAGGTTGACTCCACTACCAAGATAGAAGCAAAATCAATTTGGCGAAATGTTAAAAAGTCATTTTCGATACATTCATGCCGAGTTGAATTTTCGACTTCGCCAGTGCAATTTACGATGCCAACAAAATGGCAATTTTCCTTTTTCCATAGATGCATCATACGATCTTCTACTCAATGTATTTACTTAGTTATGATCGTTTCAAAAGTTGATATTCTTGACGTTTTACCTTTTCCGACAAGGTTATATTCAACGACTATCCAAGCGGACTTCCGTCTTCGAATTCTATATTGGACTATTTTTTAAAAGCTTCTTAGCAGATATCTTTGCCTTTCGCTCATTTCTATGCAACTAAGAATTAGTGTTGATATAGGTGAGAACTTTATGTGAGTGAGGAGAATTTAAAAAATCTCTCGCCTGAAAGTCGACAACCGACAATTGGCGGTATTACTGGATCGCATTGTATTTATGGCCAAAGTCACAATTTCATTATTTTGCAAGTTATATCTCCAAAATCAGCTGGTAGAAGTTTTCGCCAATTATTCAGAATAAATACTCATGTATCATTCCATTTTATACTCGTTTTTTGAGAAAACAGTAAGACCCATTTACGAGAAATATGTGGCTGTTTTTACCCAACATAGGTATCCAATGCTGAAGAACCATATTTCAACAACAAATATCTCCCATGCTGTGCGGTAAAAAAAATCTGAAATATCATCACTCCCTCCCTAGAATATATAAGAATACACGTGGATTTCCCAAGAAGCATGACCTTAAACAATTTTCTAAAAAAGATACTCATGTTTGACACTAATAAAGTGACCCTTTTTCAATCAAAATTGATTTTACTGATAAGGAACCAAGAAATGCTAGTAATAAATGCACACGATGTACAACTGTATGAAACTTGTGGGAAACCAATTGAATAAATATAAATGTCAAATTTGGTAAATATTAAATAATTAAAATTACAAAGATTCAACACCCTCACAATCCTTTACACAACCCTAATACACTTTTGTATGAGTTGGTGCAAACACTTCCTATCGAGGATAGAATACGACTTCTCAATGAAAAATTTGCCCCGATCTATGTATGGGGAGGTACTAACTTCTGAGGATAAGATTAAAAAGTAATTGTCAGGCATTAATTTCAATGCTTAAAAGCAGAGTAAAACAGTAATCTACCTTTTGTTTCCTTCCACATTTTCAATACCAAATGTGAAGTATGATATTATTATCCCCTTGGTTGAAGGACCTAGGTCAATGGCCTTTGGATTGTATTATATCACGTTGTATACTAATGCGATCAATAAAGAACTTTTATTAGTATTATTAAATAACCAAATCATAAATGAACATTACTTCTTAAGAAAATATTTAAAAATATTAATTTAAAAGAATACTCTGCAGAATTGAGTTGTAAGTAGTAGTTTGTAATAGTGGTTACCGTCATGTCAAATTTTTTATCTGGTGAATAATAATAATAATAATAATAATAATGCCTTATCAGAACACTTTTCTAATAGTATTCTTCCAAGTAAGATCCTTATCAGCAATTTTTTTTCAATCAATTTATTCATGTCAAAATTTAAGAGTAAAAAGCATCAGAGGTGGTTCAACCTTGACATACTAGACAAGATAAGAAAGTCGTCATATTTCTAATCGAAGATACCTACTTAAAATTTATACTGTCCAAATTCTATTACACTCAATGAAACGGTTTGAAAGCTATCAGAAAAAGCTTTCTTGACGATTTCACTTTAAGGATGAATGAATGTGATAGAAGACATCCTAGGAGAAAATTGCCAGCTATGTTTAGTGTTATTTTGACCCAAACTATGTGCTCCTGAAGTATTGCCCCATACTCCTGGGACGCCTGGTATTTACAAGTAGGATATAAACGATTTTACTGGGAAAGTATTAAATTCTAATTATTGCATGTAGACTCTGTATATGTTTGTCAGTACTAAATATTTAATAAAATTTATACCCATAAGAGAACAGAGCACATTATAATAATTTATGACAACTATTGACAAAACCTGTCATTGTCAGCACACATATTTGTGTTAATACTTTTTGCCAATGTTTTTCATGGTGAACAACTTAAGGTTCATTTAACCATTTTTTGGTGGTTCCTACTGTACATCTTGACTCAACCCACAATGAACTTTTAAATTTACTTCCCCCCCAAAGGGGTGTAGTATTTAGTTTTGAAATAAACTAAATAAGTATCATTTAAATTCGCTTAGAATGTTTGCATATATTCTTAAAAATACAGATCTATGCTTACATCTGTAAATAAAATAATATAAATAATTATATTCGTCGTAACTATAATGAATTGGTAATGAATATTAGTCAATAGCAGTGACAGCCGGTGAAATTTATGTCAAAAATTATATTTTGAAGCATATGGGACCCTGGCTGTGCTATGAGGCATGCTGCTCAAAATTAAATGAAGAAAAGTTTTATATAATAAAAATTGCGATTGCATGTAGAAAAAATATGAAAAACGCATTTTACTTCATAACAAATTTTTTTAATGAAATTTAACATCTGTTATCAATTATCTTCCTATTATGGAATATGTTTTGCAAGTATTGAAGTGTCAACCACCTGTAAAAAGTTGTACACACACTGCCGTGACTATCGAAGAGACTGCCTCGATTACCGATTTCACTGCCATGCCTGCACGACAGTCGGCGACTGCCGACTAGACTGTTTAAAATTTGTACAGCAATGGTGGTTTACCCCTTGGCAAATTTATTACAAATATTCACAGAAAACATGACATTTTTTTTCAAACATCGATGGCAATTTTTATTTCGCAAAACTTCCACATTCAGTCTTGGTAGTCATGCTTGAAAATGTGGTTGGCAACTCATGTTGCAATGTTGAGTTAACCTAAATATTACTGATTACCACTGCCAGCCATTGAATAAAAGTGATGACTATATTTCACCCCATTCACTAATGTCTTAATAGAAAGAACAATTATTCAAGTTGTATCGAAAAAACATTATTTTTAAACTAATGATACTATCAAGAGTTCAAAGCACTTCACAACATTAATTGATCTTATTTAAACTTCAGTCACTGACACAAAAAAATTTATATTAAGAAACACAAAAAAATTTATATTAAGAAGTACAAGAAAGGATTTCTTGATGTTTCAGTGGATCTCCATTTTTTAATGTTAATTTATTTCAATTATTCAGCACAGTTTTTCGAATTAAATAAATTATTTTGTAAATCCAGAATATTAAGTTTGTGAATACATATTTTGTATTATGTCAAATAAATCTATTAAATTAATATTAGTCTTTACTGAACATCCTCATATTTTTTAAATAAACTTCAATAAAAAAAGATGGGGTACCATCATTAGTATACTTAAATAGTAAGCAATATAGAAGACATTTTCATACAAATAACCATATTGGTTTATTACATGTTGCATGCAACTATAATTAGTTTTACTCTTCTTTTTGATGATTTACTACATTTAAATATGTGTGAAATTATTAAAATTTTATAAATAGTACATTATAGGTACCATATATTATAGTAGTATAACACCCAGTAATTTCTAAATTCCCTGCTACTAAGAAAATGTATTATTTCTGTAGGAAACAACTAAGTAACAGACGGCAAATGTGATTATAAATATTCGTGGACGAAGGTATTTCTTGACTTATGTTGACTTCTAGTTACTTCCTTGGTGAAAACCTGGGATTAGTAGGCATGTGGGTGAAACTACGTAATTCATAACTCATATCTATTCCATGTGCTGTTGCAGTGTCCATATCACATTTGCGAAAAATAATCATTCTTATATCACTATGAAGATATATCTTACCAGATTTTGAACTCATAAATCTGAAAGATTGATTTTATTATTATAATAGATATACAACATGGCCCAGTTTGAATGGAAACACCCCTGTAATAAAGTGTTTATTATCTAATTTTAATGGGATTTCGTTAAATATAGACAATCAAAATAACCTTTACTTTGTAATCAAAATTTACAGATTAATTTCTGATGACTATATTCAATGTCAAATGGGTAAATACCAAGTTCCTCTAGAACACATTGAACAATAACAGATTTATGACAAAATTAATGTTGACAGTATTTTATAATTAATTACTTTTACATTAATTTTTTTTTCTAAAAACTAGAAGCAAGCCACGATAAATAAATTATATAAAAAAGGATAAATTACCCGGACAGTTTTACTAACTAATGTTATTAACGGCCTTTTGCACCATATTGTATAACATAAAATTAAGAGTTCAAAGTGGGTCGGCTTAGTAGGTAGACGCGTTATTTGGGAGCTCCACAAAATCTCGATTATAACCTGGTAAGACAGTGAGAAATCGTGCAAAACAGTGTTAGATTAAACCGTGGATAATTCTATATCGATTGATATAAATTAGCATGAGTATGGATATTTCATATAGTTGATATTTGATAAAATTGTATAAACTTTTGTGACGCTATGTTCAGCGACAAATTTGATTAGCAATTTTTTTAGTGAAAATCTAACTTTTCAATAAAAAAATTGCTAACCAAATTTGTCCATTTTGACATAATAGGTCATAATAGTCTTGGAGAACTGGAACTAATCTTTTTAATTTTTTTTTGGTAGTCTATTGTTTTCAAATTTCGTTAAAATTGAGTAATAAACACATTTTTTTACAGGGCTGTTTCCATTCAAAGTGGGTCACACTGTATATTAGATTAGATTAGGAAGGAGGAGCTGGCTGATTGGCCTTGACCACCGCGACCCACACTGTATATAGATATATGTTTATCAATAAAAAAACAAAAATTAGGCTGTTACTAAAAGTGCAAATTTCTAAACATAATAATTTACTATTTTAGCAAGATAAGAAAAATGTAAGAGTTGTGAAAAACTTTATAATTTTGAGCGGTGCAGACATTATTGTTTTATAACTTTAGAAACAAAGAATCAGAAAACAGAAAATGGTTCATTATAACAATAATTAATAACAATAATGGCAATCATAATAATATTTATTATTCCAAAAAGAGTACACAATACAAATGTAAAGTATAAATGAATTTAAGAGCCGTAATTAGCATATGACTTTAAAATTAGCAGAAAAATTCCTAAATAGTAAAAAAATCAAACTTATATCTACATTACCTTAAATGTATGAGATATCTCAGCCACTTTGGTCCCCATTCCAAATTAGCATCCTTACAATTTGTCGGCATATACAGTGTGCGTTGACGAATGAAGGTTTGAGAATTTGGTGGCATATCAGAAAGATCATACATGATAACGAACATCTTCACAACAGTTCCCAAAGGGTTAAATAGAGTTACTTGAACAGTTCCTGATTTCGGAATATTATAACCTTTTTTGCCAAGGTTAATGTGTCCCTATAAAATGAAAATATAAATAAGTGACGCTTAATTGTTACGAGAATAAATTAATAGAAATATACATCTGATTTATGCCTCGAAAACAGTTTGCACCCGATCAAAGAACTTAACCCTAGTTACATAATGTTGTTTATTAGTCTGTTTGTCGCTCTGATAATCACCGTCTGAGGCACTTCAGTTGTAAACATTCCCAAAGTTTCTGATTGGTCGATCTATTCGCGGCTTTATTGTAAAAAATCCGTAACGTTTTGAAAATGATCGGTGCGGGTTTGTTTACCGTAATGATGAATATCTCTATTTACGTGTCTGCCATTAACGATAACAGGTGTTCTTAAGATTCCAGAGAGATTCAGTGGTGAAGAAGTGATATTTTATACAGTTTAGTCACAATAGAGTTATTATAAAATGATGCAGTACTATTTCGTTTGTAGAAAACAATTTAGAAAAGATGTATATCGATCGTTTCACAAGTAAAGTATAAACTTCATAGTCGTAACATGATGGGATTCTGTTTTCAGTTGAAATAAGGTGAAATAGCAATTGAATTTTAATATCCTTTCAATACATAGTTCCCTTAGAATAAAACATGTACACTCTACCAATTAATTTTGTTAAATCCGTGGTTATGTAGGTAGGTACCTAGAAATTTATGAAAATTTAACCAACAAATATTACTTAAAATAGGTACATTATTGTCATTATTTTTATAAACACATATTTATTTTCTTTGATAAACTTCAGTGCATGGAAATTACACAAAAACAAATATGTGTTTATCACACAACATGGGATGTATGCACTATGTTAATTTCATTACTATTATTTAAGATCCTGGGCAGTAAAACAAATAATTTATGTTTTTACTGCGCTAATATATAAACAGAACACAATAATTAATAGTAATAATAAAATTATTTTATTGGGAATAAAGGTTTACAATGATTATTCCTAATATTTAGGAAAGTTTAGCTGAAAGCTACTTCCCTTAACATTACTTTGTAGGTTCCCAAAGGATGCTAATATAATATAACTATGGTATTCTATTTTGGGAAGAGAAAATATTAACATCACCAACAACAGCTCGATAAGCTCATCAGATCTCCAAGTGATTTTATAATAAAGCCGAGTGACAAAATATTTGAAGAATACTGACCCATTACAATATCATCCGATGAAAATTATAAAATTAATACTTAGCAAATATTTTAGGATCAGAATTCATTATGAAACCAGAAAATTAAAAGATGTAGGAGGAACCAGAATAAAAAGTATTTTGACAAAAACTATACTGATTAAAAATCAATGATTTTTTGTTTTGGTGTATGTAAATAAAGATGCAATTTTTTTTTCTCTCTATAGTTTCCTATACATCTGGTGGTTGTGAATATTTGACTTGACAGACTTGGTAACTCGGTGAGCTAAAGGGTGTTGTAGATAGCATATCTGAGCCCATTGTCTAACAATAACTGAATTCAATTTCCAACTTCTACATGGTAATGTTTGGCTACTAACGAATGGATGTCTGTATTATTTGAAATATATAACTCCCTCCTAGACAACCTTGACATTGAATTTGAGACTTGCCTAATTTGTGATGTGTTTATTAGATATGCCATTCAATAGTGCAGGAATAAAATAAATTATAATGACCAACATTCAATATTAACGATTTAGCCATGTGAATATGTATAATTTACCCTCTTATTATATTATGTAAACTTTCAGAAAGACAAGAGAAATGTAATTTTTATGAATGATGAGACATTTTATACATTTGTGACAATAGATATATTTAAAAGTTTAGGCTAATTAATTTTGAAATATATCAAGCATTATCTTACTGTAATTTTACGTGCCTATACATCACATTGTTGTATAAAGAGTAGGTAATGCAGGAATTACAATAATTTATTTTGATGAAAATATTTACCCTTCTACAGATATCCGCCATTGCCTTGGGAATGTTATATGATTATGTTGGGAGCAAACAAAGTATGTATTGGAGAGATGCCTGTTATGTATCTAGACTTGTTCTTTGATCGGAGGTTTGCACAAACACCTTAAACAGTTTAATCATCCATTCTATAAATGATACCAATATGGTTGGCGAAACACGTGTCGATTAATAATATCCGAGTGTAGTAGCCCCCTCGAATAATTTTATTTATCATTGCAGCATGAATATCGGATGGCATGGTTGCAGCTGATAATTTAATAAAATAACCTTAAGCTAATTAATTAAATCTGTAAGTAGAACTCTACTCTGTAACGAGAGTATTATGTATTTTAACTCAAAAATTTCAGTCATTTGTAACATTAGGGAATTTAAAAATATCCTGGAGAAGGCTGGAACCTTCGGTGTGACACTCTCTCTGAAGATGTAGTTTCCACGAACACCGGAACTCTTGAACACCACACTTAACGCATGTTTCACTAAATTTGTTATTTTGTTAACATCATTGAAGAATGATTAAAACAACTAACACAGTTTTAATCATCTCCTTCGGTATATATATCTGGTGACATTATGACACCTTGCGTATAATTCATTATTATTAAAAAAGGTATTTACGATTTAATAAATTTCTTATGAATATTATCAATGAAAAAAATTTAAAACTTACAAGATATGGTGATGAGACTTTGTCGTTATCACCTAATGTGTAGAAGAATACTGTGACTGGAACAACGAGATGTTTAGGAACAAAGGATCCACTTGCCCCCAACTCTGCTGTAAATCCATGTACTGTTGAGACTGGCTCCAACCGACCATTTAAAACAGATTCTTCAAAACTGCCTATTTAAAATAATCAGAATATCAGAATTAGTAAATAAAATGAATAAATGTATTTAAGTTAACATGAACGTATTGTTTTCTATTTATATTTTTGTGACCAAATCATTTGCAATACTTTAAAATATATGCAGAATAAAACTGTTTAAGGATTATTTAAAATCTATAGGTAGTTTTATTTGAGGTAAAAAATATTTTATTTATTTATTTATTTTAAATAAATTTCACAAAGATTAGTTTGTACAAAAAATTTACAAATAATTTAGCCATAATGGGCTATTCAAATCAAATTTTACAACTATCGGGAAACAATAGTTTCCATTTACATTGTCATAACATGAACATATATTTTTTAAAGCGAATTATTTCTTGTTTGCTTATAGTTCTAATAGTAAAAAATATTCTTTGTAGCATTTTGCAAACATCAGAAAAAGTAATTTGTGAAAAATAAAAAAGTATAGGTATATATAGATACATATTTTTTTAAATGTTAATTTCCAATCTTTGCATTATTTTCCTATTATTTTAATATTATTTTGACATTTTATAGTCTGTTTTTAAACCAGGAGGAGCGTTTTAAATTTAACGCGCTAAATCATACATCTGTGATTGGACAGGACCTCGCCAGTTTTACACAAGGCAATAGTCGTAAATTTTGACATTATAAAAAGTTTAATTTTATGTCATAAATTATTTGGTGATAATTTCTATTTTATCGTTTGCACATTATATATCAGTTTTTAATACCTTTTGTATAAATCTGAAGGTAAAAGTGGCTAATTACTTGGTGCCTTTGTATTGCGTAAATTGTGTGGATGCTATATAAAATATCTAGAGGTCAAATAGAGGTCGATACATTATATAATGTAATAAAATACACACAAAAACACTGTAGTCGTGTATTGTTGGTTGCCCAAAATGCCAAAAAGGTTTTAGTGTATTTTCTAGTTACTTTTATGGTGTGAATGGAACTTTCATGTTTACTCCTCCTGCTTTAAAAACAGACTATAGTTATACTAGAAGTTTAAAAACTCTAAAGTAAATGTATTTACAAAACTCTCATTCTCTAGTATTAGAAATTAGCCAAAAAAAGGAGGAAACCTGGACAAAATTAGTAAAAATATGAATTTTTGGACAGACCAAACCCAATTCCACAAATATCACAAAAATCCCAACATGGCTACCCAAGATATTGAAGGTCAAAGTTTTTTGCAAATATCTTGCGTCCTATATGCATCGGATGCCTATTAGGTCAATGTAAAAGTTGTAGAGAATTCAATTATCTACAAGTTGTCTTTTTCTTTTGTACCAACCCCACCCCTCCATTTTCGAGATATTCAAAGTCAACATTTCAAAAACATTATTTTTCGCGAATGACTCGCACGAATAATATCAGACAGCAATATAGTTAACACGAAAGTTGTAGAGAATTCAATTATCTACATGATTGGTATTTTGCATTTTTTCCCAAAACCTCGCCCTTTTCGAGATATTCAAGGTTGAAGTTTAAAAAAACGGTTTTCCACGAACATCGTATAGAAAACGAGATATTTGCAAAAAACAGTTTCTTTAAACTTCATCCTTGAACTCGAAAAGGGCGAGATTTTGGGAAAAAATGCAAAATACCAATCTTGTAAATAATTGAATTCTCTACAAGTTTCATGTTAACTTTATTGCTGTCTGATTATTTTTGCGCGAGATATTCGCGGTAAAAAATAAAAAGGGCAACTTGTAGATAATTTCATTCTCTACAACTTTCACTGACCTCATGGGCATACAATACATAGGACGCTAGATATTTGTAAAAAAAATTTGACATTTAATATCTTGGGTAGCCATGTTGGGATTTTTGTGGATTTAGATTTGGGACACTTCAAAGAACGTCTGTGCAAAAATTCAGATTTCTACTAATTTTGTTTAGGCCAAATGCTAATTTCCGTGGACTAGCGCAACCAGATGGGGATCATCAGAGAATTGCAAAGATTTAAAATCGATACATTAATTAGATTTTCATTGTTGATTGGATGGATAGGTTGTTTTGTAAACTTAGAATTTTTTTATTTCTTATTTAACCAGATTTTCTTTTCTAATGTTTGCAAAATTCTATAAAAAAAGCATTTTTTATTACAAGAGGGTTTTAAGCATGAATATTTGTTGTTCTATGGTATATTTTCTATGTCTTTTGTGTTATTTAAATGAAATTACATTGTAATTAAAACGTTAACACTATTAAAACTTTCCAAAGTCGAAAGTGCAAATAATGAGCTATATCATATAAAGATATGATATCAACATTTGAGTGCAATACAATCTCCGTTCAGCTCCTGGGCACTATTATACTATAAATATGATCTAATCAAAGTTGTTAGTTGTGCTCTGTAGATTATGAATCTATCCACCATAAAAAAAATCATCAGATTTATTAAAGGTGAAATAAACATTTTCAAACCAACTGGACCAACTATAGTAGTATTATCTTAAGATGGCGAACTCAACAATAAAACAGATGAAAACAAATGTTCACTCTCTTCCACACATATGTAATGAAAGAAATGTACTAAGGCCCACCTCTAAAACAACTGAAGTGCAATGTATAAATCTATCACATGTGTTTTTAAACAGTTACACAAAGAAATTAAATATTGAGTGTTTCGATAACTATACTATTCTAAGGTCCGCAGCACTGAAACGAAGTAAAACATATTTTCAAATAGGTTCAATACAAGCTGAGTTACAACGTATTTTTTTTGCGAATTTATTTATTTATTTATTTAGGTACGATATCCAACGGGATAAACCCAATTACAGGATAAGGTTACAAAGTTATCAGCATTAAAAAAGAATAATGCTGATAGCAATACAATTAGAATACAATTAAGCATAAACTAAAATAAATCACAAAGAAAATATAAAATGAAAAAAGAGAAAAAGAGAGAAAAGTGAACAATAATAAAAATAATACTACGTATTAAATGCAAAATCAATGATTTGTACAAGACTAGACAATTTCAAGAAAGATTAACAAGGATTAGAGTATTCATACAGGCGTTTGATGCTACTAGCATTACAGAATAAAATATCTAAATTTGTTTCAACTTTTGAATAACTGACAAACATGTGATATATAGGGGACCTTTTATATACATTAGTATGATGATTTCTCGTACAAAATAGCTGTTTCTGGCGAGAATTAATTCTGGGTGCATGAAACACTAACATGTCTAGTAATGCTACACAGTTAGTTATGTTGTTGACTATTTTGTACAAGAAAACAACGGCGTGCATGTTGCGGCGTTGTAACAAGCTGTTCATTTCAAATCTGGCATAGAAAATTTCCTGTGGGGTGCCTCTTGGGGATATTGATTATTATCTAACTGATACATTCCTAGCTTAAAGAATTTTCGCTGAACTCGCTCAATATTAATAATGTGGGTGTTATATATGGGATTCCAAACCAGTGACCCATATTCTAGCTGTGATCTTACGAAACTAATGAAAAGTAACTTCAGGGTATTAATGTTGTTAAAGTCCTTCGTATTACGCACGATAAAACCGAGTTTCTTATAAGCTTTAGATATTATTGAATTAATATGAGGGACAAAGGTAAACTTATGGTCAAATATTATACCTAGATCTTTAATGGTATTCGGACGTGGAAGGATTGTGGTATCGATGTTACATTCGTATGATATTACATTATGTTCGTCCTTCCGGCAGTATGACAAAACATTGCATTTAGCTGCATTAAGGTACAGTTTGTTTTCTTTGTAACAAGAGTTTAATGTGTTTAAATTGTTCTGTAGTGTGACGCAGTCCATTTTGGTTTCAGTTCTTGAAAAAAGTTTTAAATCATCTGCATATACTAAGTAGTTTACGTTCAAGCCGGTCGCAATATCATTAATAAAGATTATGAACAAAAGGGGCCCTAAATCAGAGCCTTGTGGAACACCAGAAGACATGAGTGAAAGTAGAAGATTTGTATCTTAGACAGTGGACATACTGGGTAAGTTGATATAGGTATGATTGGAAAAGCATCAACAGATTATAACTCAGACCTATCTTATTTAACTTCATAAGTAATAGACCATGATCCAGACTGTCGAGTGCCTTGGAGAAGTCAGTGTAGATGACATCTACCTGACTTCTCTCATCAAGGGCTTCACAAATGAATTGAGACTTGCAGACTAAATTAGTAATTGTTGGTCATCCTTCAATGAAACCGTGCTGCTCGGGTATAATATTGCTTCTGACATGAAATGAGAGGTAACCAGATAGAAGAATTTCAAGTGCCTTACTGAAATTACATATTATTGTTATTGACCTATAATTTGTGATGTCCATGTTATTATCGTTTTTATATATGGGACATACTCTGGAAATTTTCCAGAAATATTTGTGTCTTAAAAATTAAGTTGAATATAATTTGCAACAGCTTAGAAAGTACAACAGCGCAGCGCAATCATTTAACAGGAATGCTGGGATTGGGTCTGGACCTGAAGTCAGTTTGGGTTTGACTTGTTTTAATGCCTGTATGACTTCTTCCTCACTTACTGAGGTTATTTGAAAACTCATTACTTCTCAAGGCTTTCTCCAAAGTTTTTGATCTTTAATAAATCCAAATAATGAAATTCTAACCAAAATTGCTCTACTGGTATTTTATGAACTCATAATTCATATAATAATAAAATAATAAAAAAAAATCAGGTTAAAAACTGTAATTCTGTGATTTCGCAAATTACATATGGCATCATACATATGGCATCATCCACATGGTGCATATCAACAAATTTATGAGTGGGTCTGAAGTTTTCATTTGATTCCATACGTGTGGTAGAAAGTGAGATATGCATTTCTCTCTATATCTGACGCTTTATTACCAGAATTTGGATAACAGTGCTCCATTTCATAATTTATCAGGGAAGGATTCTGATGCTTTGATAACAGTTTTACTTGGTACATATTTCATATGCAAAACTGATACAGCAATCGCCAATTATGTTGAGGTTATGCAGTAGACAAGTTTGGCCTCGCTCCGTCCAGACAGGAAAATAATCGATCATGTAGTAGCGTGACGTGTTGGACTACACAGTGTATTTCATTTGTCGTTTGCATTATAATTTAGTATTGAAAAATGTCGTCACCTTTATGTAGTAATTTGTGCACAATTTAAACAATTTCTTTATGAAAAGTGGATTCGATTTCTACATGACACAAGTAAAAACAACTTTGGTCACACTTTTTAATACAAAATAAGTACCCACAAGATAAAAATTAAGAAAGTTTTCCATAAACATTATACTATTATATAATAAGAACAATATGCGAAGACTACTCTTGTATTGTTAGTTTGAATTGCCCATAGATTAAAAATATTGGAATTTTCAGATTTTCTAATAATATAATTCATTTCGTTTGGGGTATCCACACAGTTAAAAAACTAGAAACTGACTAAAATTATTTGTGACCATACAGGGTAGGCTTTAGTTTTGTATTATGCATATAACTTACAGAACATTACAAATTACTTCACCTTAGCTGTCTACAAAAACGACAGTATTGATGGTGGAGGTGTTGGTCTCGCTTGAGTCTGGAGGAAAATATATGTTGCATAATTTCATCCAGCTATATATAGACCCGATCTGTTTAATTCAATTCCCGCTGTGGTACTGTCCCTAATACAATCACGTTTTTACTATTCGTGCTGCCGCATCATGGTTACTCATTCTAACATTTCTCACTGAAATTTTCAAAAAAAACGTTAAGAGGTTGTTCAACGTGTTAACGATTTTTCTGTAAAGAATCTGCAAAAAAGTTTTACACACAAATTTTTTAATTTTAAAACACGCAAATTTCTCATGTATGTTCCTAGCAGACTGATTAGTTTAAAACAATAAAAAATGTGTTTAATGGAAATAAATTATTTTTATTTCATATTAACTTCGTTCTGTCTACGTCAGCATTAACCTAATAGAATTTTTATCAGATGTTCATCTTACATTTTTGCCTTAAGTTGATTTTTCTATGTGCATAATAGATTTAAAACCCCTATAAACATTTACTCATTTAAGTTTTTCTCAAAATGTTATTGCTATTGTTCCATAGTAAAGAAGGATACGCATTTGTGACTTGCGATTCCAACACATATCGGTCTATCATAGAGTAAAATTTTAAATTAATATTTCTAAAGTCCGAAATGTAAGTGTATTATCAATTTTTGATATGTCTATGCTTTTGATGTTTACTAATGGCATAGTTGTCTCCATATATGCACTGCACATAAAAAACCTTTAATAACTTTTATTTATTGATCGATCAATACAAATGGACTTTTCGTTCTTAAGTTATCATGCTTACAAGGAACATGACGGTCGGACAGACAGACAGACGGACTGACATTTTGAAACTTGTTCAGAATTCGATCACCAACACAGATATATGAAAAGTTTTTCTCTGCGAGCAATATTACCGGCTTTAGAAATGTGCCAAGCAAATGCAATATACTCTTCGTTTTATATTTACGAAGAGTATAATAATCGAAAACGAGCCTCTTTTAATTAAAATTTCTTAACTCTTGAAATATAGTTGCACAAATTATCCCTAACTTGAATGTCATACCAGGGAACAGATAATCAGAGCCGTACTTTGAATTTACCCATCAATTTCGCGAAGGAATGGCAATACGTCCACCAGTGCGTAAGATATCCAGTCTTGATGCAAAACAGAGTAAGATTTTCTAATTTACCAGACACATCAATAATTTCTGTCCAAAACACGATTTTTGATTCTCTAGTATTTATTTTGTTTATTCTAATACTCAAAAATTTGAAGTACGGCTCTGTAGGACCGTCTCGGCAGGTAAAAATACCGACTTCGATATTTTAATGGCCTGTTTTTATAGTCTTTTTTATTTGCACTAAATAATAATAATAATAATACCACTTTATTGTATACAACAAACAATACAAAAGGATAAAAGACACAGACAGTGATTCCCACTCTACCCTTACACATTTTAAAATAATTCAGGTACCTACAATTCAGTATCCAATGGTTTAAAGGTAAAAAAATTACTTACTGACTAATAAAACTATACATGCATAGGGACTAAGATATCATGTAATGAATAGATTCATATTTATACAACATTTTAGTAGTACACTAAAATGTTTGTAAATTAATATTTTCCAACAAACCTGTAAGTAGACAGTGTTTTAATTTTTGTTTAAAACATGACTCGTTTAACTGAAACATATCAGGAGTGAGGAGGTTGTAGATATATGATACTATGTAAGTAAAAGATGCTTAAATGGCAGTGAAACCATGCGCTGGTATGGTAACTTTGTTGTTCCTTAGATCTCTGTTATGGCTATTGTTTCTGAATTCAATTTTATTGTAAAGATATTGTGGTGTCTGAGTACTGATAATTTTTCGTATGAGGCAAGCATAATGTACAAATCTCCGCTTATCGAGTTTTAGCATATTTAACTCTCTCAAGTATGGTGAGATATGTGTGTGTGTCTAGGTGTATTACATATATACCTTACACAACAATTTTGTATTTTCTGGAGGCGATACTGTGAGGTTGGGCATATAGATTGGGTCTCCATAGGTGAATAAAGATAATATACTAATGCTTCTACTAGAAGCAGTTTAGTTTTAATGGGAAATAGGTCTCTGAACTGGTACAAATGCTTGTCTAAGAAACAAGATTTGACATAGTTTAGCTATATGATCTGTAAAGGTTAAGTGTGGATCGAAAAGAATTCCTATGTTTCGAGCAGATTCTACTAGCTCTAATGTGGAAGATCCTAGGCGTACTGTCAGGATGAAATATCTTATTAAGTTTACTTTATATGGCGAACCAATGAGCATTAGCCGAGTTTTATTTGGATTAATTGAGTCTATTGTTTTGGGCCCACTTCAGAATTTTTCCTAGATCATCTTCTAATTTATTTATTTTTTCATCAAAATCCGATGGGTGTACTGTTAAGTATAAATAACTCTTGAACCAGGAAAGTAAGTTTGAATCAAAGTTATATCTTTCTAGTTTATTCATAAAGATATCAAAGTTGACGTTATCGAAAGCCTTGGATATGTCTATTAATATTAGTAGTGTGGCTTCACCTTTATCTTGATATTAAGATATCATCAGTAACAGAGAGAAGAGTAGTTGTAGTACTATAGTTTTTAGAAAAACCCGATTGATTGAGAGGTAAAATGCTATTTACATCAAGATATTCCATAAGTTGAGATGATAATGCTGCTTCAGCTAATTTTAGACAGGTATTGTTTATAACTTCTGAGTCTGCGAGGGAAATGTGGATCAAGTTGCATGCTGTTTCTGAACTACTGACAAAGCAAGCAGCTCACACTATTCAACCTGAATTTTTCTTAACAGCGAACTTCTAGATATTCCAATTCTTGGCACCATGCAGTTTCTCTATTCCATGATGTTCCATTGCTAATTCTGCTGACTACATATTTCCAAATATAACTAAGATAACTTTGCACTACTTAGCGACTCGTTGCCAATATTTATATACCCGATTTAAAGCAAGCAACCATAGTCACAAAGAGAAACTGAGCGAAAATTTCCAGTATTTTTATTGAGCACTGCCCAGGCGGATTTTTTTGTTTTACCACGAATCCAGCCAATGAAATGGTAACGCACATCACTAAATTTGAAGGATTGAAATTGTTAAATACTTTATTGGATGATTATAGAGTTCTTCGACAGGCATGGTGGGCGAGGCCTGAAAACCAACAGACATTTGCTAATTTAATATAAGTGCTAACATCGGGCGAAAAACATTATTATCAACAAGCTCTGAAACAAGACGAGCTGGTAGCACCTGTGGCAGCTAAGAGTAAAACTCAATGGAAGAGTGAAGCTGGCAGCAGCATAAATCAGCAGTCGAAGAAATCTAGATTTACAGTCGATAGAGAAAAGGAAAAGAAGCCCAACTTCAAATGTTAAGGTTGCGGAGGAAAAGGTCATTATTGACAAAATAACGATATTGTCCGTGATATTGATGTCCACTGTCTACTCTATGCAGATGATATGAAACTATTTAACAGCATCAGGGATAGACAAGACTGTATTAATCTGCAACAGTCGCTAAATAAAATTCAGTCGTGGTGTACATTAAATAAAATACCTTTAAACATATCCAAGTGTAATATTATGACCAACACTATTAAAAAGATTGCAATTATGTTTGACTACTCTCTAAGTAATATAAATCTTCAGAGACCTACAACCTTCTGTGACCTAGGAGTTACATTTGGCAGCAAGTTGTCTTTTACAGATAATATGAACACAATAGTAAGCAGTAGTTTCTGCTCTCTGGGTTTTGTCATAAGAAACTCTAGGGACTTTGGAAATACGGACACAATTAAATTATTGTACAATGTGTTTGTCAGATCTAGACTGGAATATGTAGCTATTATTTGGAGTCCCTATTACAATAATCACATTAACAACATTGAAATAGTCCAACGACGTTTTTTAAAGTATCTCAGCTTCAGAGATGCCGGAATTTACCCTGATATTGGTTTTCCACATTCTGACTTCACTAAAAGCGCATCTGATACACTTAGCTGTAGACGTATAGAGTCACAACTAATTTTTTTGTACAAAATAGTAAACGCTCAAATAGACTGCACATATACTAAGCCAGTTAAATTTCCACATCCCTCGACAATCTGCTAGACAAAATATATTTTTTTACCCGTTCCTCGCACTAATATTCAGAAGCATTCTCCATTGTACCAGATGTGCGATAATTATAACTCGTTGGTTAACAGATTTGATTTATTCAACTACAATGTAGCCTCCATCAAGAAACTTAAACTTGAAGAATAATTATTATATTTCATTCGGTTGTTGTTATTAAGTGTATACTGTATTTTATATTTATAACTGTTGTTTGTATTATTTGTATTATGTATATATACAGTTTTAGGTTTAGATTTATATATAGTGGTAGAATTGTCCCATTCTGTAATTGGAACTGGATTTCTGTAGAATGGTGTATTAAATAAATAAATAAACAAATAAAATAAATAAATAAATAAAATTGTCCGAATCCAAAACAAAAGAAGGGACCAGATAATGTAAGTATTTCAAATACTGATAGAAGTGATCAAGCTTTCGCAGGGGAAGTCATGAATGCGGAACTTCATAGTGATATGTGGATTGTATGTAGACTCTTGCGCAACTGATCATATGACGCATCCCCATGAATGGTTCTCGTCATTTGATAACTTTGCCACGCCGGTTCAATTAAAAATCGGTCATAAACCCAAAATGAAAGCACTTGGCAAAGGTACAGATAAGTTTGAAGTCACTGTGTTAAATTAGTCAGATCTGCTAATGATAAGACAATTAGTGTCTATTTTACTGATAAGTTTGAGTGTTTAGATAAATTACTGAATGTATTGAAACATTTTAAATAGTATTTTATCGAACCAGATTATTTCAATGAAAAATGAAAAAATAGTTTAAATAGTGTTTCTGATAAAATTTCTTTGGCACATATCTGTGTATTAAAAATTTCATATTTGTGAATATCTAAAATCATGCATTTGACAACAAGATTATCTACTAGCCAGTTGTTGTGTCAATACTATAATGTTTGATGCAATTCAAATTGTCTAAGCAGTTGTATTGTAAAAAAATATTCTTTCACCGCCTTTGGAACTCTTGAAATTTCTATATACTTAAAAAAAACTGTTATGGTAAGTAAATTTGACTACTACAGAAATTTAGCCTGAAGGCTGAGATATAATGATTATCTAAAATAACTAACAAATACAAAATTCAAGGTGTATAAGTAACAAACTACATACATCCAGATTTATAGGTACACTTAACAACATACGGAAAAAATGTGTTAGTATGTAACTCTTCTGTAAAAATTAATATGATATGTGAATAAAGTAAAATATGGGAATATTTATCTAAACTGATTAGTTTGAACTGTTTAAAGCATAATGCTTTATTTATATATTTATATTTTTTTAAATAAATTCTCTAATAACGTGAGGTTACTGTCTTTGTTTTGAAATACATTTAAATTTTCTACAAAAATATTTTCACAAACCCTATATTTGTCTGAAATAATTCTCTTAACTAATTCAATCATTCATGATTGTGAGCTCGGATAAAGAGTTTGTAAACTATTTAATACCACAAACCTTGTATTCTAAATCTAAAATACCATTTGTTATTAAAAAATAACATAAGTACGTACATCGATATTATCCAGACAACACGTAAGCTAGCATAGTAGGTTCCCGAACAATCCCTAAGACCCGAATATGAATTACCAACCTAATAAGTTAGCAGCGTGTCCTTTCCTGCGATATTTGACAGGGGACACTTCCGTCTTTGAAACAACGTAAATTTCTGGACTGCAAGGAGAAACTATACTCCCTTCACTCTCACTTTCATCATCTGTTGAGAAACTGCTTGAGAATAAAGCACTGAAAAATATAAATACATGTCAGTATAAAAAATAATGTATTCTTTCTGTAAAAAAATGTATACGCAGGACTAAAATTCACAGGGTTTGCATGTCAGTGATGTTGCACAATTTAAGAGTGGCATACTCAGTCGTAGCACTTTTACAAAGCAGTCGCGCTTGTAATTCTGAATGAGTGGAACCACTTTTCCTATCTCTACCTCTGAATGAGCGCTATTCAAATTTTATGCATACCCACAAGTAATCGTTTGTGTTGTAACATACACAGTGGTCAGTGGCAAGGCAAACGCGACCTCACTTGCATGATATCTATGACTTACACGATACAATTTACTAAAGGGAAATGTTTATTAAAGCACTTGCTGAGATGCAGGTTCTACATAATATCGGGAAGATTTAGGGAAACAGCAAGACTATCGACAAATTAGTATATTTTAAAGTATAAAGAGCATAGCCGGATAAGCATAGGTTAGCTGCCCCGGCTTGGATTTGGTTCATATTTGGAAGGTAGGTTCCTACCATTATAAGAATGATTTACCCCAAAATGCCAGCTTGAAAAAAAGTTTTTTCAAAAGTTATGAAAGAATCTTGAAAAATAAAAAAATTTCATTTTCTCAAATAATGTGAATGAGCCGAATGCAAGAGCTGCAATATATGTAGTCCAGGGCGTTATGTCGATTATAAAAAAAATTGGTACTCAATAAATGAAACGAATAGGGAGTAAAAAAATAAAATTAATTTTGCAACAATTTTCTCTTTATGAACTATTTGATGGAACACCACTATTTTTTTTTCTGTGATATGCTCATATACTAAGTAACAACATATATTTTTTGGAATAAGATGGAGGATTACTTCATAGTGTAAAGAAAAAAGAAATAAATTTTGGCCCCCTAATATATATGTAATTCTATGGGAATCAGAAACCAACATTAATTTGCAGCTTGTGATTTAATAAAATGAGTATCATTTGAATAATACACTCTCTAATGTGCAAAACACGTCATTTTTATCACTGTCTTCCTCAATCACGGGATTCATTTTGCATTCTGTAAACAATTTACTGAATATTTCAGCAGGTCTTACAATTTTTGACAATTATTGTGCATGAGAAAAGTAATAAATAATAGCAGCTATATGGGAACAACAGTCAACTGTTCTTCTATCATTGGCGCATTCACAACAATAACTTTTGATTTCTGCAACACCCTCATTGTTCAGTCTATAATAATCATATATACTATATACTTTCCGACGAATGTGTCTTGACTGTAACTGGGCCTTTAGAATATTTGCCTGCTCTCTTACATTTTGTAAATTGATAGACCCATTATTGTCCATCGTTCCAGCCAAGTATAAAATTGCTTGACTATTGATAGGAACCCTTAAATAAGATATTTTGATCTTTTTATGTCAGCTCTGGAAAATCTAAGGTCTTTGGAAAAGATAATTCGAAACATAAGCTATTTACTATATCAATTTCCTCAGCTTTGTTAGCCAAAGGATTTTCAACATCTAACGCATGCTTCATTCAAATCAAGACACATTTCTCGAAAAGCACATAGATGTTTCATTGACCAGAGCCGGACTAGGACGCCGGGCGATCGAGTGCTAGCAGCCGTATCTGTCAGGTAGTCTAATTTAAGAATGAATATTTGGATATTTGCATCA
Source organism: Stenurella melanura (assembly GCA_963583905.1). Classification (NCBI taxonomy): domain Eukaryota; kingdom Metazoa; phylum Arthropoda; class Insecta; order Coleoptera; family Cerambycidae; genus Stenurella; species Stenurella melanura. Next base: position 90,494,140 of record OY757310.1, read on the forward strand.
GCTAGTAGTTTTGTAAATGTTGTCGGAAAGACCAGATGGTGGGCCAAAGACAAGGCATTATTAAAATGTTTGGCAGCAAAAAGGGTATTTTTGTAGAGTTATATCAAATATTATATGAAATATCAGAATCCCAGAACTGTTATGCAGAGGTACGATACACAGCAGAGTCTTCTTGGAGGTTTTTTGAAGTATGAGACAATTATTACTGTTCAGAAGAATTTTTATGCTCATTTCCCCTATCTTAAAGTATCTCAAACATCAGGTATGGATTTGTTGCAAGGATACCGCATGGTGGAGAACACCTTAAAGTCCCTGAAGACATTTTCTCGAAAATTTCATACAATAGTCGAAGAGACTGAAGAATGTGTACATAAAGGAGGTAAATGAGTAATTTATTTAAAAAGACATCCAGCTACAAGTTGAGAATGTGATGCGTCTCCAAAGGCAGCGAAAGCGGAAAAGATTTCACGGCGAGAATGGCGAAGACGAAGCACTACAAAATCCAAATGACAAATTTAGAATTGATGTTTTTAATGTAACCATGGACACAGTTGTCAGTGTTTTAAAATTCAGATTCGCAAATCACATGGAGTTGTACCAGGTTTTTGGTTTCGCGCTTTCATGCCTTCACCCATCATGTTTCCCTCATCTCCTTCCAGACTTATCGGAAAATACACCACATAAAGTATGCGAAACATTGACAAAATTTTATCCTGAAGTGACTCAGGATAATCTGCAAACGGAACTTTTGGATTTTGGTTCCAAGTGGAATAATTTGTCATCATTACCAGACGAGTACACCGAGGAAGTTTGTTTTTAAACAGGATGATGTTACCAGTGTTGCCAATGTTGGGTATTTTAGACCATCCGGTGGGTAAAATGACTGAGAGGGTAAAATTGGGGATTTTGGAAAAATGCCTATGCTAAATTTGCAAATTTATTTTGATGACGTTGCCAACATAGCAATCAGTTGCTGCCGATTGGCGGCTAATGATCTGATTTGTCGATAATATAGGTAGGCGGAGGCTATTTTGTGAAGCACCGCAGTGTGGCCGACTGGATTTGGCTTGTGTAACAGTGAAAGTGAATAATTGTCGAAAATCCCCCCGCTCTTCAAAATTTCGAGAGAGGGAAAGAAATGCGTAGAGAAATTGCGAGGGAAAAAAATGGGCACCTGAGAAATCTCCCCCTCCCCTGCCCTCCAAAAATTTCGAGCGAGGGTAAAAAAAGTACATACCAGAGAAATCTCCCCCCCCCCTCCGCTCTTCAAAATTTGCAAGGAAGAGACTAAAATAATGTTTTGACTTCTTAGTAACTCAATCCTTTTAAGTCATGTATAAAATTATGGGGCGTTTCATTATGAGATGCGGGTAAGAGCGGGTATTTTGTCAGGTTGGTAGGAGTATTGACATAAACCTGGCAACCCTGGATGTTACTGATGTTGAAGCAGAAGCAGATGTAGAAAACAGTGTTGTTACTGCTGTTGTCATTCATCACAAATTGAAATTCTGCAGAACATTCGGGAGCTTTCATGTTAATGTCTTCCGAAAAAGACATTCTAATGTCAGTTGAAAACGATGATATTTTACATCAGCTGGCAGATAATTCAAAAAGCATGAGAGACCTGCTAACTTGAGATTTATTTAGCTTAGTTTTTGTTTTTATTGTTCCTTTTGTAATTGTTGTTCCTGTTTCAGTTGGTATCTAGTTATATCTATGTGCAATATGAACTTGCTATAAGTTTTCTGCTTTATATTTTTTTTATATATATTATTTTCTTAAATGACAATACGAATTTGTTATTCGGTTTATGTTTTTTATATATTTGTTGTATTCTGTCATTTTATTAAAAAAAGTACATTTATTTAGTTTTTGTTTTACTTTAACAAAATCCTGTTATTGATCTGAAAAATTAAAACAATTTTGACACAACAGTTTCCGATTTTTGCCTGTGATGCTTTTTGGCTTTGGAGAGGTACTGCTCGGTGGCCCGCATAGGGTTATTTGCCCGGCCTGGTTGGAAGACCCAGTCCGGCTCTGTCATTGACTATAGACCAAACAATGAGGGTGTTGCAGAAATTAAAAGATATTGTTGTGAATGTATTGTTCCTAGATAGCTGCTATTATTTATTACGTATCACATGCACGATACTTTTCAAAAATTGTAAGACCTGCTGAAATTCTCAGTAAATTGTTTACAGAATGCAATATGAATCCCATGATTGAGGAAGACAGTGATAAAGATTAAGTGTCCTTCAGATTAGCGTAGGGTATATTGTTCAAATAATAACCATTTTATTGAGTCAGCAGCTGAAAATTAATGTTGGTTCCTGATTCCCATGAAATTACATAAACATATTAGGGGCCAAAATTTACTTATCATTTTTTTTACTATGAAGCAATCCTCCAATCTTATTCCAAAAAATATATGTTGTTACTTAGGATATAAGTATATCACAGAAAAAAATAGTGGTGTCCCTTCAAATAGTTCATAAAAAAAAATTGTTGCAAAATTAAAATAATTTTTTTCCCCTATTCGTTTAATTTTTTGCCCTAGATCACCACATATATTTTAGTTCCCGAATTCGGTACATTCACAATTGAGAAAATCAATTTTTTTATTTTTCAAGATTCTTTCATAACTTTTGTAAAAAAAAAAAAAAAATTCAAGCTGGCATTTGGTGTAAATCATTCTCGTAATGGTCGGAACTTACCTCCAAAATATGAACCAAATCCAAGCTGGGGCAGCTAATTCATGCTTATCCAGCCCTGCTCTTTGTAATTCATTTTATTTAAAAAATCATATAACAAAACAAGTTATTTTAGATGTGCTCAAAGTGAACTAGAGGCAACATTTAATATAGATTTAGTGAATGTGATAGTTGGGTATATTCTGTGAAATAAAGTGAACGAGAGAATTTGTGCAAAATTGCATGTGAGGGAAGCATGAAATTGTTAGCGTTCCTAAAGATTTGACGGGAAGGATAAACTACATCATAGTTGTATGCAATGGTGTATTCGACATTAACAGTGTCTCTGATTTATTAACTTTTATAATTGTGTCACCAGAAATGAATCGTTTTGGTGACCTAAGTGTTGTATTGTGTATATTCCACCATCATTACTTTGATTTTATGTTAGCATGAAATACAAAAGAGTGAAAACATTCTTACAATTATTACGTCTGAGTATGTCCCTTATAAATTGTAAAATGGTACTCCGACATCTGAACCCTGGGATCATAGGAAATAGAAGTAAAAAAAACATATAATAGTAATAGTAATACATAAGCACATAGTAGCAGTATACATATACATGATGTACTTTTGGTCCTATGCTACTCAATACCCATTAATTCAGTGGATGTGACAAAATTATTAGACACTCTTTAAATACAAATGTGAACGTAGACTTTCATTACAATTCCAATAACAATTACTTTTTCCAATGGGCAATTATATAAATACATAAGATGTCATGCCACCTTTATACAACTTAAAATGCCTAAAAATGTAGGTACATAAGAACAACTCGGAAATTATGAACAATAAAATAATTAGTTGTTTTATATTGACACAAAAAGTTTGAAGCAAATTAATGTCCTAAGTTTCAATTCACTATTTAAAGAACTCAATTTCCATAACTCGTAAAGGCAGTGACAGCTTGTGATTAAAATTACATGGGACACAGCCACAAATCACATTTTCATTTCAAATCATTGAGAAGGGCGAACACAAACCCAAATACTACAAATTTACTGATTACTGGCACAACAGACAAGTTAGTGAGAAAACCTTTAAAAGCCTAAGCAAAACAGAGTTAAATATTTAAGAGTTTAAGTATTTTAAGGACCTGACGCTATATGTATATACATAATTCGATATTGATCAATGGATTTGTCTAAATGATAATTCATTACACTTGAAAATTAACATTTAAAACAGTAATTGAATTTTAGATACATTTTTTATATTTCTGTTTTATTTATAAATCTAAAACTATAAAAAAATATTAGAATTTAATTAAAAAATTAAATAACCAGAATGTTATTAAACACTTTTCTGCAAAATGAAGTTTGGTTTGACCAAATACCATAAATTTAAGTTTCGTATCAATTCTGTTATGACTTACCTTTTTATTGCTGATACCGAGTTGAGTGAAGAATCAAAATCAAAACAGGACTTCCCCCTTCTCACTGGCGCTGGACTGCTGGTAAGCGGTAAACCTGTCCTAGAATGGAAAACCATGGAAGCTGCATTATCAAGATTTTTTCGAAACTTTGCTTGTTCCGATGGACTAGGAACATCCACAATAACATTGCTTTCCTTTGATTTCTTTTCACGTAAACTCAACGTTTTATCACAAATGATATTAGAATTTTGAGATGATAATGATTGTTCCATATCATCAAAATCAATTTTTTGTCTGGCACTTACTTTTCTTGCAAGTTTTAATTTTGAGACGTCAACGTTTGAAATATCTTTGATTTTCTTCTGACTTATTGGAATAGGACTATCACAATATTTATCTACATATATATTAAATTTATTTTTTTCTTTAATACTAAAAATATCACTTTCGCTCATATCACAATTAGCATTATCACTTTCACTCATTTTTGCACATTTCTTATGTTTTTGAACACATTTGCCCATGTTCTTATCACTATCTTCCGTTCGCATTTCATTTGTACTCTTTTGTCCACTACGTTCTATTGCATCTAATAGTAATTGGCCTTTATCTTGTATCTTATTGAGATCATTCTTATTATGGCAGTTTTCAAAAGCTTCTTGCCACACATCCAACTTTGGACTCTTCATCTTTTGCTCTAGATTTGGACTAATGTTTCTTTTCTCATTTTTTAGATCACATTTGTGCATATTTGCATAATTTATTGAATATAAATTACATTTTTCTATATTGACTTTGAGTTTTGGTTTCGATATATTATTTGATGTTGATGGTTCGCAGGAATAATTTATACTTTTCTTACTATGGCATATTCTTTTTATACTTGCCAATTTATTTTTAATTTTGACATCATGATCTTCAAAATCTTCACAACGATGTTTACCTTTCATTGTACACGAAGTGTGCATTCTGTCATCCACTAGTCCATTCTTTAAATCCATTTGATCCTGCACCTTTGTATACATAATTTCTTCCTTTGATAAACAATTAGAACAAATTATAGTAGGAATGTTAGACGTTCGAGGTAAACTAAAGAAGGAAACGTTTAAAGTAAGACCATTACCAATATCTGTTAAAGGAAATTCGTGTTTCGTAGCTGATACATGAAACTTCGGTGTTGTAAATGTTTTTCCAGGTACTGTTAAATGATAACGAAAATTCTCTTCAGTAATATTTAGAGTGGAATTATTGTCCTGGGTCGAAAGCCACGCCGTTATTTGGGAGAAATATAACTGAGAACGAATTGCACTCACTAACTGATTCAGATTGAAAAATAGTGGTTCAAGACTTCTGAAAAGAAAAATACTAATCAGTGTACGTAGTATTGGCTAAATTAAATGTCTTTAGAATAAAAGCAATACATATGCATCATTTTTCATCAATTTAATTTTGTAAATTTACTTGCTACTTAGTTACTATTGTGAGAAAAAAAAATATATCCTGCGGTCAAAATAAAATCAATAAAATTTCATTATTCCAAATTGCTACGGAAAAACATTGACCTCAACTAAAGAGCTGCCATGATTTTGACGTCATTCAAATTTGTTTTGATGTTGTGCTGCTGTGCTGCATTAAGATCTGCATTAGTAAAACTGTTTAAAATTGTCAAAATAGCATTTATTTCGGTGTTTTACAAAGGAGAAAAAGATATTAAGTATTCAAGATACTGTTTAGGAAGGGACGGGCGCAGCTAGTATTTGGATGGGGGACCTCTCATACAAGAACAGCAACATCGCCTCACCTTCTAATGAAATGTATATCAGTTTAAATCTAGAAGCTATGCAACAACATTAAGTGGGGATTGTGTAGCACATATATGATCCTTCGGAAGGGCTGTAAATAAGTCAGACCCTTGTCTATTAAATATTAGGCAACTAAAAAAAAACCCTTGACAGAGAAGAGATGTTTAAAAAATCGTATTAATTACATTTCTGCTTCGATGCCTGTCATTCCGGCGGCGTTAAAATATTCATTCATCCTTATATACTCTATGTCAGCATAAATGCATCAATGGTTGGTAGGTTATCGCTCTGGGATTTTATAATATCTTTCCCGTACATTTTTCCGTCAGAAATAAGGATTTCAAATAATATTATACTGCTTGTGAAATCTTATGCATAAACGATGTCCTAATTTATACCTACACCTTATACTATTTTATCTCTGACATAAATAGAGCACATCGGCAAATAGAATGACGTTACAGAGTGATTCGTCAGTTGACGTTCGCGCTCGGTCAGCGATCGACAATTGGAAAATAACTTATTCAATGATAAATACAAAAATATACATATACAAGGTGATGTTGAAGTTTTACCGAAAATCAACTATAGCATTTTAATTACTCTTTATGATCAATATAAAAATTACACAAACGTGTACTTAATTAAAGTTTATAATTAATTTAAACGATTAGTGCATATAGCCCAGTTGTCAGAGACAGAAATTGATAAAAACTGGTCTCTAAATGTTATATGGCTGGATTTTTCAGAATAAGTAGTTTTATTGGTGTAGAACACGATAAAAAATGGTAGAAATGGTAGAGCTTTTACCGATTTCATCGAAATTCTCTATATGTTCCGACTTCATATATGCACTATTCCTACATACATTCATTTTTATATTTGAAAATATGATTATCCAATAGCCCCATGTTTCTCGTTTCATTTAAGCTTTGTTGAGCTCAATTTCATTAATTAGTTCAAAAGTTACAACAAATTTAGAGTACCGCGTCCGTGATCACGCACGCTTCGCGAGCCGTACTTATGTGCACGTTCCATTCTCGTGCGTTAAAAAAAAATCTGGAGCCTACAATTTTTGATCGTACAAACAAATTTCAAATATGTTTTTGATGTGAAATTTCCCCCTCTATCGCCTAGTGCTATTAGTTTTTTGATACATATTTTTTCATTTTTCAAGTTATTGACCAAGAACCGAATTACGGCCAATATATTCGATTTTTTCAGGGGTCGCCGGCACCTTACAGCTGTAAACTTTTTTTTATTGTATTCTACACCAACAAAACTACTTATTCTGAAAACTTCAGCCATATAACATTTAGTGACACCTTAAAACCCCTAAAGACTGGGCTAATATATTCATTCATTTTTGGAAATAACAAAGCGAAAACCTAACGAGAGAAAATCTTTAATAACAGGATAATACTAGTATTAAATACAGTGTAATGAGTTAAACTACAAGTAATAATAAGGAAATAAATGTATTTAATAATTAATTCTAAACATTATCTAACCCTATTGCAATAAATATATTTGGAACATATAGGTACCGCAGTACTAGTTTTATATTTATAAACAGAGGTACAAATAGGTCATGAAGAGTTTGTACCTTCATTGAAACTGAAACATTTGATATAAATTCACATACTGTTACATTGGGAGTGCCCTTCACTTACCTATGGGTATTGGGTATTCATTTCATTCGCCGTTGCTATATACTTTTAAAATATACCTAAACTACTTTATATATCAATTTTCAGAATAGTATTTAATTCTATATTGTTTAAGAAGTAATTACACAATTAAATGAAGTACAAACAAGTCAACTATGTTACCTTTTAATATTTATGCTGAAATGCCATTGTTCTAGGACAAAAATATCATCCAATGTATCAGTTATGCCATCGATTTCTTTGCAGGAACACGTTAAAAGGACCTCGATGCACAATGGTAAGCTCTTCTGACATAAGTTTAAGACAGTATCACGGTCATTTTCAAATTTTAAACACTAAAAAAAAAAAAAAAGAAATGTGCAAAAGTGATTTGCATAACAATATTTTAATATAAAAATAGAAGTAGATTTAATCAAGTCAATAAATGGTAAGAGCAGGTTTCGCAAAAAATCATGTTTAAAAAAAAATCATGTTTAAAAAAAAATCAAAAATCAACGATTTTCATTACAAAAATTTTAAAAATCGTGATTTTTTAATTTTTTTAATTGTGAATATTGTGGTATGGTCTATTTTTACGTGCAAACAATAAAAAAATAGTATTTTCTTGTTTTGAGTTTTGACAGTCTCGTGTTGATTTATTTAATCAGACCTGTCTGAGAATTTCAGTTCCCCACAATCAGTATCAATATTACTTACATGTTAGGACTAAATTTATTTTCAACTTGTTATAATTCGAACGTGAAATTTTAAATGACAGAATCTTAATACAATTTAATGTTAATGTCATCAAAATTATTTTGTATCATACAATACACTTATTTAATTTAAAATATGAAATATATGAATGTCTATATTTGGCTACTCTAGAAAATACCAAAATTTCATTTCATTATTATCAACCGTATATTTCTGGTTCTTAGTTTCTTATTCTTAGTATAATCGTTCGTGTTATTGCGCGAATTTTCTTGTTAAATCCTGTAGAAAATTGTGTGCACAATATAATATAAAAGGGTGGTCAAATCGTAAGCTGCTTCATTTGACAAATTATTATTAAAAATGAGTGGAATGAAAAAAGACACAATTTGGAATTATTCTATGAACAAAAAAATAGAAAAGGGAAAGACTGGTAGCAGAGCGATTTGTAAAACTTGCAGAAAAGAAATGCTAGGACTGGTTCAAAGATTAAAAAACCATCATGAAAAGTGTAAAACAATATACGTACATCAAGATACTGCTGGACCAAGTAATGAAGAAGTTGATTTAACAACAGGTGAATCACACTACATATAGTAATAATAATAATAAATAGAATAATAGAAACAGAGGGATTTATAGCGGCAATCCAGGACCAGGTAATTCCAACGAAAGTTTATAGGAAGCGAATCCTAGGCGAAGACGTCGAAAACGTCAAATGTCGGATGTGTGACGCAAAGGAGGAATACCTGGACCACATTGTAGCAGGATGTTCAACACTAGCCCCAAAAGCCTACCTGGATAGGCATAATAGAGTTGGGAAGATCGTCCATCAGAAGCTACGGGAGAAATATATGGGACTCACAGATACTGTCCCCTATTACCAGTACGAACCACCAGCCGTGTGCGAAACTGAAGAAGTTCGCTTGTACTGGAATAGGAAAATACAAACTGACAGACCAATCCCAAACAACATTCCTGATCTCGTGTTAACTCTCAAAAATGAAAAAAAGACCCTTATAGTGGACTTTGCAGTGCCGCTTCCAACTAACATTAGTAAAACGTACATAGAAAAAATAAGCAAATATCAACCGCTACGTGATGAAATTCTGTAGATGTGGCATATGGATGCAGTGACAATCGTTCCTATTGTAATCGGAACTACAGGCGAAATACCTAAAAAGTTGAAAAACAGCCTGAATCAGTTAGGTCTGGAGCATGAACTGTACCTACCAAGACAGAAGTCCGTTCTACTGGACACATGTAGTATTGTACGAAGGGTAATTGGCGATAACCATAAATATTTTTAATACATCTACCAAGCAGACCATCTTGTCCCAGGACCGATGAGTCATAGCTTTTAATAACCACTCCCTGGCGAGGAAGTGTGATACAAGAGGGAATAATAATAATAATAATTTAGTTTCGTTTAGAGATACCTATTTAATCTTAATATTTTATTAATAAATATAATGGCGTCAATATTTCGGAATAATTTTGGTAGGCGTAACTTTTCAAATACATCTCTGAACATGTCAGGAACAACTAAAAGTTACCATTACCAACAATACTCCTTGAGAGTCATTTGTTATTAATCAAATTAGCAAAACTAATTATGTCAATGTTTAACTTCTATTGACTCCTCTAATATTTTATCTTATGATTTATCAACTTAAATATTTTCTCCTTTTCTTTTACAGAAAATAAAGAATCAGATAATGCAACCATTGCAAGCAGGATTTCAACGTCTTCGACCTCAACCATCAGTTTTCAAGGATGACTGCCAAACTCAGCTTCATCAACGTTAGGTTTCTTTGGTTTTGATTTGTCAATGCCATCAACATCATCGTTACCATTTACTACTACTACTGATTCAGTCTGTAAAAAAGAAAAACAGATGCTCCTGCTAATCTGATGAACTTTGTTGTCGAACATCTGCAGATAAAAAACAAGATATGGATAAACAAATCGCAAAAACTGCATTTGCAACTAATACTAGCTTCAGGTGTTTAGACAATCCGCATGTGATAAAGGCTATCGATATGTTAAGATCTGGTTATAAGCCCCCTTCAGGAAATACCATTTCCACGACCTTTTTAGAACAAATATCTAAGGAGGAAAAATCAAAATGTTTTGGAAGCCTTTCTGGACAAAGTGTAAACATGTCTATTGATAGTCTAATGTCCACAATAAGCCTGTTGTTTGTGATACTATAACCACTGAAAATGGACAATCTTTTTTATTTGAAATAGATATGTCTGGAAATCCCCACACAGGCGATTATTTCACTGAAATTACTTGCAGTTTAATTATATCTTGTAAATCTAAATACAACTGTGACGTGAAATCTTTTGTAACGGATAATGCCATCATGGCACTTATGAGAAAAACTATAACAGAAAAACTAGACACTATAATCATAACTTATAGATGCTCAGTTCATCTTTTAACTTACTCTGCAAATATTTAGAAATGAAAGATATCAAACAGCATGTTTTGCAAATTGTTAAATACTTCAGAAATAATCATCTGGCTAGGGCAAAATACGTGCAGGCTGGTGGAAAACCATTAGTGCTTCCGAGTGACGTAAGATGGAATAGTATGTCAGAGGTATATGTAAGCCAATGGGAGAAACTATTAAAAGTATGTGAGGAGAATAAAAAAGAAGTTGATTCAACCATATATCAAAAAGTTTCAAACATTGGTTTTAAACGATCAGCTGAAGAATACCTAAAAATCTTAAAGCCTCTAGCTGTGAGACTTGATAAATTACAGAAAAAAAAATGCTTCTCTATCTGATGCAGTAGAAGTATGGAAGAAATTAGAAAGAATATTCCAGGAAGAATTAAACTTTTCGTTGTCTCAAATATAAATTTTGAAAAATGACATAAACAAGCACTTACGCCCTTTCATTTTGTGGCTTATATTTTGGATACAACCAAAACCAAATTTAAATTGTCTAGTGCAGAAAAAGATCAAGCATTAAATACCGTACAAGAAATGTATGGAAATATTGAAAATAGTGAATTAGGATTACTACCACTCATTATAAAACTTGAAGCCAAAATGGAACCATTTTCAGTAGTTATGTTTTCAGAACAGGTAATAAGCAACGTTAGTGCCTTACAGTGGTGGGTTTCACAAAAAAACATACCTGATATTGTTAGACTTATTCCTTTCGTGAAGCAATTTTTATGTGCTGTTTCTTCGTCAGCTTCAGTAGAAAGAGTATTTTCTACATTTGGACTTGTTCACTCCAATTTAAAAAATACAGTGTGTTTCACTTCTCGTGAAGACACCCCTGTATCTTCTTTATTTGTGGCCTAATTAATTTCAAATTTTTATGAGGTTTACAACTCTGTAAGGCGACTTTAATCAACACATAAATGTCGTTTAGATATAAAACCTCGGCTTACTGCGATAAAAAGAAAATCGAGATTTTCGAGAAATCATAGTAGGCTTAGATATAGATGAAAATTTTATTAATAAAAGTTGTTCAGAATCACTAGATATGCCCCCCTATAAAATTTGGTGAAAATCGGAATACTTTGAAAAAAAAATTTTTGTTTCACTTCTCGTGAAGACACCCCTGTATCTTCTTTATTTGTGGCCGAATTAATTTCAAATTTTTATGAGGTATACAACTCTGTAAGGCGACTTTAATCAACACATGAATGTCGTTTAGATATAAAACCTCGGCTTACTGCGATAAAAAGAAAATCGAGATTTTCGAGAAATCATAGTAGGCTTAGATATAGATGAAAATTTTATTAATAAAAGTTGTTCAGAATCACTAGATATGCCCCCCTATAAAATTTGGTGAAAATCGGAATACTTTGAAAAAAAAATTTTTGTTTCACTTCTCGTGAAGACACCCCTGTATCTTCTTTATTTGTGGCCGAATTAATTTCAAATTTTTATGAGGTATACAACTCTGTAAGGCGACTTTAATCAACACATGAATGTCGTTTAGATATAAAACCTCGACTTACTGCGATAAAAAGAAAATCGAGATTTTCGAGAAATCATAGTAGGCTTAGATATAGATAAAAATTTTATTAATAAAAGTTGTTCAGAATCACTAGATATGCCCCCCTATAAAATTTGGTGAAAATCGGAATACTTTGAAAAAAAAATTTTTGTTTCACTTCTCGTGAAGACACCCCTGTATCTTCTTTATTTGTGGCCGAATTAATTTCAAATTTTTATGAGGTATACAACTCTGTAAGGCGACGTTAATCAACACATGAATGTCGTTTAGATATAAAACCTCGACTTACTGCGATAAAAAGAAAATCGCAATTTTCGAGAAATCATAGTAGGCTTAGATATAGACGAAAATTTTGTTAATAATAGTTGTTCAGAATCACTAGATATGCCCCCCTATAAAATTTGGTGAAAATCGGAAAACTTTGAAAAAAAATTTTTTTTTCATCTCGTGAAGACACCCCATCTTTTTTTTATTTGTGATCGAATTTTAAGACTAATTTATTTTAAAAAATGTATCAATTATACAACTCTATAAAATGACTTTATCCAACCCACAGAGAGAACTTTTTCCAACAAACGAAAGTCGTGAACAAAAATCATGATTCAATAAAACGCTAAAAGGGCCACTTTTTATTACATATCAAGTTGTAACACTGTTCCTTTTTTTTTGTTTTTTTCGTTGTCAATGTTCTTGAGGAGTAACTTTCCATCATATCCTTCTTATCGACTCAGAATTTTAGGAACATTAGGGGTTTTTTGATTTTTTGTTTTAAATGTTAAGAGTGCCGTGAAATTAACTGTCAATAACTATTTTGTTTATTTCTCCATTCTTACTTTTATGACAGAAGTGATTATTGTTATTTATTGTTCAGTTCGTAAGTTTAATTATTTAATTTTTTTAATCATAATGGTTAGAATTCTTTTAACCACTGATGAAAAAGTAGAAATAATAAAGATAGTCGGTGAAAATGTACGGTCTTCAAGAGAAGCTGCAGAAGAATTTAATATAAGACATCCTCTAAGACGACCAATACACCATGGTACCGTTGCAAGAATATGTCACTTGTTCAATACAACTGGTAATGTGCTTAAACCGAGAGTACATCTCAGTCGAAGACATGGAGAGGATGACGTTATATTAGCGGCGTTTAACGCCAATCCCACTACCAGCCTTAGAAATATGGCTCGTGACCTCAATTTGTCGGCGTCAAAAATTTGGAGATGTTTAAAACGCCATAAGTTACAACCGTTTAAACCAAAATTTGTACATACCTTGGAGGAAGGTGATGAAGAGAGAAGACTAGAATATTGTTTATGGATCCAAGGTAATTATTTAAATAATAGAGACTTCTTGAAGAAAGTAATTTTCACGGACGAAGCAACTTTCTCCACCAACGGGGTAGTATCATCACAAAATTCTAGATACTGGGCAGTAGAAAATCCTGATTGGATAATAAATTGTAAAAGGCAATATTCCCAGAAGGTAAATGTGTGGTGTGGAATTTTTAATGAAACAATAATAGGGCCGTTCTTCTTTTTTCAAAATATAAATGCGTTACATATGCTACAATTTTTAAATAATGATCTGTGGAATGCAATAGTCGATTTTCCTTTGGAACAATTGTATTTCCAACTCGACGGAGCATCTATCCATAATTCCGTAGTAGTAAGAGCATGGATGAACGAACATTTTCCCCAAAGATGGATAGGACGAAATAGCCCTCTAATACATTGGCCACCCAGATCTCCTGATCTCACTCCCATGGATTTTTATTTTTGGGGTCATATTAAAAATAAAGTTTATAAGACCAGACCTCAAAATGTGGAGCAGCTTTGTGTGAGGATAAGGCACGCGTGTTTAGAAGTTACGGCTCAAGAACTGCGAAGAGTTGTAATAAATAACAGAAAGCGGATTGAGAAGTGTATTACACTTGAGGGTGGGTTAGTAGAAAGGGGCCGAATATAATAGTATAATAAGTGGCATTTTAGTCATTCACTGTAGATACTGTTTCATTACCTTTTATTTAATAAATAATTTTAATAATAATTGTGCACGACTCATTTGTTGGAAAAAGTTCTCTCCGTATGTTTGGACAATATCGCTGTGTAACTGATAATTTTTTTAAAATAAATTAGTCTTGAAATTCTGTAACAAATAAAAAAGATACGTGTTTTCACGAGAAGTGAAACAAAAATTTTTTGTTCAACATATTCCAATTTTCACCAAATTTTATAGGGTGGCATATCTAGTGATTCTGAACAACTATTATTAACAAAATTTTCGTCTATATCTAAGCCTACTATGATTTCTGGAAAATTGCGATTTTCTTTTTATCGCAGTAAGCCGAGGTTTTATATCTAAACGACATTTATGTGTTGATTAAAGTGGCATTATAGAGTTGTATACCTCATAAAAATTTGAAATTAATTCGGCTATAAATAAAGAAGATACAGGGGTGTCTTCACGAGAAGTGAAACAAAAAAATTTTTTTTCAACGTATTCCAATTTTCACCAAATTTTATAGGGTGGCATATCTAGTGATTCTGGACAACTTTTATTAACAAAATTTTCGTCTATATCTAAGCCTACTATGATTTCTCGAAAATTGCGATTTTCTTTTTATCGCAGTAAGCCGAGGTTTTATATCTAAACGACATTTATGTGTTGATTAAAGTCGCCTTACAGAGTTGTATACCTCATAAAATTTTGAAATTAATTCGGCCACAAATAAAGAAGATACAGGGGTGTCTTCACGAGAAGTGAAACACACTGTAGATTAGGATTGGAAAAGGCAGGAAAATTAGTATTCCTGTACAAATAATATAACGAGATAATTGAAAACCGCAGTAATATAAATGGTTAATGTAATAATAATACTGGTAGTGTGGTAGTGTAAGTGTAGTTAGGTAGTTATGTATTGTTAGTGTTACATAATTTAAATTTTTTTAAACTTTTCTGTTTCTTTGTTAAGTGTTTATTATCTGTCATTATTTATTAAGAACATATTTTTTTTGCATTTTGACTATTATACAATAAAATAAATAAATGGTATTTTTTTAAATTTTAATCATTGATTAATTTAAAGAAATCGCTTGATTAAAATCGTTGATTTAAATCATGATTTAAATCGGGCCAACCCTGTAAGAAAGCAAATTTTTCTTACTCCAGTTAAGCTCAAAAGCAAAGGAGGGAAGGAGCATCTCTAGCGAGCCCACAACTTCAAAATTCATCATTACACTTATTTGAGGAAAGCGGAAGGGGCCCAATGCTGTGCACAGATTTCAAATTCAAAAACAGCACAGTACTTTCTATATAAAAAATTGACATTGCTAGTATAATTTGGAATTAAATATTGTTTACCAAACTAAAATTTGTTGACATCTGATTGAGATGATTCCATTGAAGGGGTGGGAGGTTGCGAAAAAGGAAAATAAGTAGAGCATGCTAATAAGAGTCTATATGGTATGATACTAGAGTGCAAATATAGTAGAGATGTTTCCTTTAAAGTGACTTGGATGAAAAATTTGGATATGATGTGGTTTCTTAGGCAGCGGTTTTTTAATATTGCGTTTTAAAAATTTGTCGACTCATACATTTGGTGAATATTATTTTGCTTACACATTATAGAAAAGACTAACAAGAAGTCAATATCTAGTCATTGATTTGAAATTAGAAATGGTTTATTTGGTGTGCATTTGATGTTCCTGGGAAATAAAGTGTTTCTTATTGGCACATGATATAAGAAAAAAATGAGAAATAAATAATTATCTCATTATTATTACTTCAGGATTGTATGTAAAATGTAAAATTTGGTGAATATTTAGCATTTTTGGGAAACGCAAAGTAGTTTCTAGTGACAAATAATATATAAGAGAGTAAGAAACAGTCAATATCTGGTTTTCACTTTGAGATTCTATATGGTCTAAAATTTGGTGAACATTTATTTGGTATTTTCGGACAACAAATATATTCTTTTGTACACATATTTTCATTAAATTTGGTAAGCAGTTAAATACAAGCTGTATAATTTATCTTGGAAATATTTACAAGAAACCTCATGCGTCAAAAATACTTTTCAACAAAAAAATGTACATGTCGTTTTAGGACACATGTTGTTAAGAGCGAGCAAGGCCTAAGATCGGGAGAGAAAGGGAGTTAAGGCACCAGTGAAGAGAAATCTCCCTAATAGGCAAATTTTAGCCAAATATATTCTTTAACAGTCCTGTAGTATTTATTTATGTACAACTTACACTTACAGTTAAATAACATCACCCCATTTGCCAACAACAGCTTATTGTTAATCATAATTTTAGTACAATGCTGTTTTAGTAGATGGAACCACTTTGATACAACTTGAAATTTAAGATGAGGCCGTTCAAGTACTACTTCATTCGCACTATCCTTATATTATATGAGTAATAACATAAAACAAAGTTTGATATTTTACACTTATTAAATATACTTATAAGACTAGATAAACATACTAGTCACTAGTGCCATCTAGGCGCAGAATTTTGGATTCATCTTGTCACCTTGCTCTCTTAATAGTGTAGGCAAGCTAGCTCTTCAGGGACCCAGATCTCAGATAAACTGCAACCTCAGCAAAGAAAATACTCACATGTAGTTTGCAATGTCTGGAAGAAAATGATATTATTTTGGAAAAAGAATCTTTGATGGAATTTGAAAAAAAAAATTGTGAAAGGTCGCGAAAAATGGTTTTTCGCGCTTTAAAGAAAAAGTTGAACTTATACGGAAAAAACGTGTTCAGGTAAAAAATATGCGCGATAAATAAACGAACAAAATGAGCTCTGGTGAAACTCAACTGGCCCAGTGGTTCCCTCGCAAATTGCAAAAAAACACTAAAGTACGTTTTTTCAAAAATTCATAACTAGGTTCAAATACACATTAAAAGATGAAATATGCACACGTTGGAGTTTTAGTAGTAACCTACTCAAAATTTCAATCAAAAATAGATTTTGCAAACCGTTGCGTTTTGCAAAAAAGGCACTTTTTTTACAACGCCACGAAGAGTGGGTGTAGCGAGAGTGAAGGGGAACTCGGCTACTTCCTCTCCCCGCAGCTGCCACAGCGCTGAAATCAACGGTTTTCGATCGCGTCTTTTGCATGCAAAAAGAAACACGTTGTAGAGTAAATCTCAAAGAATGCAACCGCGTTGGTTAAATATCAGTCCGACCACCACAGGGCTTTCTCGGCGTTGTGAAAAAAGTGCCTTTTTGCAAAAAGCAGCAGTTTGCAAAATCTATTTTTAATTGAAATTTTGAGGATACGTTAAAGACTACTAAAACTCCAATGTGTGCAAATTTCAGCCTTTAATATGTATTTGAACCGGAGTTAGGAATTTCTTAAAAAACGTACAATTTTAGTGGTTTTTTGGAATTTACGAGGGAGCCACTGAGCCAATTGAGTTCCACCGGGGCGGGGCTCATTATGTTCATTTTTTTATTACCTAGGCACATTTTTTACCTGAACACGTTTTTTCGTGTAAATTCAACTTTTCCTTTAAAACGCGAAATACCGTCATTTGCGACCTTTCGCAATGTTTTTTGCCGATTCCACCAAAAGATTCTTTTTCCAAAATAATATCTTCTTCCAGACAGCGCAAACTACATGTATTTTTTTTTGCTGAGGTTGGAGTTAATCTGAGCGTAAAATCAAACTCGCCTACTAGTGGGGCAGATCTGGGTTTGGAAAAGTGACTGCTCCGAATGGAGACATTTTTACGAGCTTGCGTGTTTTGTCAAGCTCTCCATTTTTGGGAAGAATTATTTTTTTGTGGAACCAACACCTGCGGAGATATGTCGGAAAAACTGTTTTCCCATACCTTTAATGGGCCGTTTTCCCCACCCCCCGCCGACTCCCCCTTGTAAAATTTTGTCGGAATGATGGAGGGGACCTAACTTTATAAAACGGCAAAAAGAATTTTTCAATTTTCGACCCTGTTTTTTCTCCAGATCTGCCCAACTATACACTATACAGAAATCTTACAACATTTTAACAAAAAACTGACAGAACTTTTAACAATTATCTACAACCTCCGAAATATGGCATTGATTCGCGTAAAATTATACAGTTTTTAGCTTTAGTCCATTGAAATGTTACAAAATTTAGGCAGAACCTTGCATTTTGGACAGGACAAGACTTTATTTTCTTGATGTGTCCCCGGGGTCCTATGTACGTATAAAACTCGGATTTCGGGGTTGAAAGCCCCCATTTGGCCGCCATTTTGAAAAAAGGGCATAAACAGTTTTCCCACAAAATTTTGAGAACCGTAAGACTCATAAAAAAATATCTTAGACTTATTTTGTAGATAATTGAATTTTTTACAATCTTGGTCATGATACTTCTTACCGTAAAATTGAAAACGAAAAAGTTATAATTAACAATAGACTTAAATTTTCAAGAAAAATATCATTTAAGAGGGAACAGCATGTAAGGCTAGTGGGGAGGGGGATAAAGGGCCAAATGAGGAGATATCTCCCTAATAATCAAATTTTAGCCAAAAATAGTCTTCAACAATTCTGCAATATTTAATTATGTACAACTTACACTTCTTTTTAGTTAAATAACATCACCTAATTTGCAAAAAACAGCTTATTGCGAATCATAATTATAATGATTAACAATAAGCTGTTTTTGCAAATTGGGTGATGTTATTTAACTGCAAATCAATGTCAGTTGTACATAAATAAATACTACAGGATTGTTGAAGGCTATTTTTGGCTAAAATTTGATTATTAGGGAGATATCTCCTCATTTGGAGCTTTATCCCCCTCCCCACTAGCCTTACGTAGTGTTCACTCTTAAGGGTTATAACGTTTTTCTATTGATTTTATTGAAAAAAACACAGTTGTTTTTTGTAGATCATTTTATTGCGAACAATTTTCTCTACTCATTTTTTAAATTTCTTTTCTTTGGAGAGGCCTTAGGACGCTGCAAAGGGATCAAACCAATATTTCATTCAAAACACGCGAAAGAGGGCCGGTGCACGAAAGAGCACCGGTCTGAAACTACTTTGACTATGCGTTTTTGGGTCGCTGTTTACGAAAATCGGGGTCCTAAAGGTTGAGCAACATCCCTAAAAACGCAAAAAACACCCATTTTAGGGTTTTTTTTGCGATAATTTTAATAAAAATCAAAAAGGATCCTATGAAATCCCCTTTCTTAATATTAACTACTTTTGATTTTCACACTGACGTATCTCACACCATGTTACTGTATGGTCTTTTGAACAATAAAGTTTATTATTATTATTATTATTTTTATTATTAGTTTGCAGGGGTGGTTGATTTATACCAAATATACCCAAATTATATGATTTGGAATAGTCAGAGAGGGTTAAAACCATCCCACCTATATCGATTAAAAAAAATTGGTAGAATTTTTTTTTTACTTTTTTGCTTCAAATTCGGTTGAATGGGCATTGCCGGGCAAGTAAATTATTCTCAACCCTTAAATTGAAGCAAGTTTTGAAAACTAGTTACTTTTTCTGCATTTTCATGGTTTAACCCTCCAAACGGGTAAAAGAATAAATTTCAAAACTTTTTTATTAATATTTCACGAGAAATAAAATGAAAATGCAAAAAAAAACTCGTTTTTCAAAGCCTGCTTCAATTTAGGGGTAGGAGGGGGTAGTTTTTACCCCCTTAAGGGGTGAGAATAATTTACTTTTGCCCGGCAGTGCCCACTCAATTAAACAAAAGAAGAAAAAAATATTAAAATTTTTTTTTAAAGTGGTTTTAGCCCTCTCTGATTATCCCAAATCATATAATTTGGCTATATTTGGTATAAATCAATCACCCTTGTAAATTAATATTAAAAAAAGGGGATTTCGTAGGTTAATTTTTGATTTTTATTAAAATTATCGCGAAAAGCCCTCTAAAAGGGGTGTTTCTTGCGTTTTTAGGGGTGTTCCCCAACTTTTAGAATAGCGGGATCCCGATTTTCGTAATCAGATTAATCAGATACCCGAAAACGTACAGTCAAAGTAGTTTCAGACCGGTGTTATTTCTTGCACCCTTTCGCGCATTTTGAATGAAGTATGGTTTGATCCCTTTGCAGCATCCTAACACCTTTCCAAAGAACCGAAATTTAAAAAATGAGAGAGAAAATTGTTCGCAATAAAAAAACATCCGATATGTTTTTTCAATAAAATCAATAGAAAAAAAGTTATAACCCTTAAATTATATTTCTCTTGAAAATTTTAGCCTATGTTTAATTACAACTTTTTCATTTTCAATTTTACGCTAAGAAGTATCTAGACCAAGATTGTAGAGAATTCGTGAGCCTTACGGTTCTCAAGATATCGCGGAAAAACTCTTCACATCCCCTTTAACCAACTTTTATATTCACACTGGACCCCCTAGACATCAAAAAAATAAAATCTTGTCCTGTCTAAGATGCAAGGTCAATGTAATATTTCAAAACTTTTAGTTTTAAGTATATGAATATAGAAATCATTTTGAGAAAGTTCCTGAGAGAGAAGAAGATTAAATGGTCTTGGCATGCCTAGGACACTTATAACAAAGTACTAGAAAATACCTTTCAATAATAATACAACATTCACAATATTAAAAAAAAAAAAAAAACAGCGTCTATGTAAGGTACCCACTACACCGTCTAATATGCACAATACTCAATACTATATTTCTACAATTATTAAATATCGAAATTCTATTCTCAACTGCACTTTCAGAAATCACTGTTTCTCTGTACTCTTTATTTAATAAGTTATTTAGTTTATACATCATTTAGATGTGGAAGTTTGATAGGCAGGAGATAATTTATGGCTATTTCTAAATTACCGGTTGTGATTTTGTTAATGAAATTTCCGGTAAAACATCTGAAGAAATATATTTGTATAATTAGGCATCAGATTCATATTTTTATTAGCTCCTATGGTAAGTAAATATTCTTTTGCTAATAGCACAGGCACAGAGAATAAAAAAAGTCGAGTGCGAGAAGGCAGACCTATGTATTCCCATGCATCTTGACCTGCTGAACACGAATCCGATGTCCGTTTTGCCGGATTGGCGCTTGCATTTTTCCTAACCTCAAAAAACACCGTCAGATTGCCCGAAGACTCTCAAACAAAAACAAGTAAATAAATACAGTCCATTGAAATGTTACATTGACCTTGCATTTTGGGTAGGACAAGATTGTTTTCTTTTGATGTTTAAGGGGAGTCAGTGTGAGTATAAAACTCGATTTTCGGGGTTGAAAGCCCCCCATTTGGCCGCCATCTTGAAAAAGGGGGCGTAAAGAGTTATTTCGCGATATCTTAAGAACTGTAAGTCTCACAAAAAAAATCTAAGGGACTTTTTTTGTAGAGAATTGAATTCTCTACAAACTTGGTCCAGATACTTCTTACCGTAAAATTGAAAATTAAAAACTTATAATTCAAAATAGACTAAAATTTTTAAGAGAAATATCATTTAAGGGCTATAACCTCTTTCTATTGATTTTATTGATAATACACATCAGATATTTCTTGTACATCATTTTATTGCGGACAACTTTCTCTACTCATTTCTTAGATTTCTCTTCTTTGGAGAGATGTTAGCATGTTGCAAATGGATCAAGTGCATCAAAAGGGCCATTGGATATTTCTGAAAATTTGAGAACACTCCCGGGATGATACTAAACTCTTTTTGTCTCTTGCAATTTTTGTCCAAACCTCTTCTCTTTCGAGTAAAAAAATTGCAAAGTTCTAGAATTTTGATTTTTCCTCGCCAGATAACTTAAAAAAAATAACAATTCAAAAAAATATTTCGAACAAAAGTAGTCTATTTTTAGTCAGACAATCCGAATTTGTAATAAAATATAGAGGTTCTCAATTAAAAAATCGTGTTTGACCTTGAATGATCTTAACTCTTCCAACCCAAAGTCAATGTGACATATACCACCGAACTGTCCCTAATCAACTTTTGTTTAAAACATGTTTTCGTGGAGTGCTTATTACTCGAGATATTTGAAAGTTTCAGGTTAAAAAAATAACCCAGGTGATTAAACTTTCAAATATCTCGAGTAATAAGCACCCTACCAAAAAATGTTTCAAACAAAAGTTGTAGAATTGGAGGGGGCAATACGACGGTATACGTCACTTTAACTTTTGGTGGAAGGGCTAAGGTTACTCAAGGCCAAATTCGATTTTTTCATCGGTAACCCCTATATTTTATTGCAGATTCGGATTGTCTGACTAAAAATAGGCTACTTTTGTTCGAAATATTTTTTCTGAAATTGTCATTGTTTTAAGTTATCTGGTGAGGAAAAATTAAAATTTTAGAACTTTGAGATTTTTTTGCTCGAAAAGGAATAAGTTTGGACAAAACTTGTAAGAGACAAAAACAGTTTGGAATCATCCCAGGAATATTCTCAAATTTTTTCAGAATTGTCCAATGCAGTTTTTCATGCAGTTGATCAATTTGCAGCGTCCTAACACCTCTTCAAAGAAGAAAAATTTAAAAAGTGGGTTGAGAAAATTGTTCGCAATAAAATGATGAACAAGAAACTAATTTCAAAAATGGAGGAACTATCTGCACAAAACCGCCAAAATCATAACCCTTCCTTTTCGTAGTTATTTAAAAAATAACGATATTCTTTCAAGTATTGGCAAAGCTATGAAAGAGAGTCATATAAAATATTATATAGACAGTTGTAAGTGAAAAAATTATATAGATATGGCGTTGAAAGCTCCGTTTCAAAATGGATAGAAGACTATTTGTGTGACAGGTATCACAGGACGAGAATTAGAAACAAAATGTCAAGTACGATTGAGAGTCCGTACGGCGTTCCCCAAGGAAGTGTCCTGGGGCCTCTTCTATTTATTATCTATGTCAATGATATACACTGTGTTTTGAAAAATTCATGCATAAATTTGTTTGCTGATGATACTGTAATCACCGTGACTGGTAAAGATTTCGATAGTATAACAAACACTCTTAATAACGAACTTAAAAGTAAATTCTGATAAAACCTTATGGTTATAGGCTCAAAATCTTTGTGCAATAAATTCCTAGGTAGCGATTATATAATTGAAATAAATGAGTGTTATAGAAAAAGTGGACCAAATTAAGTATTTATGTGTTATGTTGGACCCACAACTTAGATTTAGTAATCAAGTGTAATATGTGTAAGAAAAGTTATAACCCTTGAATGATATGGCGGCTCTGGGATCTCACTCTAATAGGTCTGCCTTTTCGCACTCGACTTATTCTTTTGTGTGCATGTGTAGTTATTGTTATCAATACACAGACAGATAGCTCTCTGTATTTGCAAACCGTTCTAAGTTTAAAGTGATGTGTATAATAATTCTATTCACCGTAATACGCCAGAAGGAAGAAACAGAGTTAGGAAGAGAGAAACATTTTTTAACTTAGCTGAAATTTAGTCATTTATTCATTCATTTATTCGAATTAGTGCTAATTTTGGAAGCTGAATCCACTTATTCAAAGGGGAAAAATATAAACATACAAGGTGGTCCATTATTTTTAATACCAACAATATTTCGATAAACAAAAACATATTCTCTCATTGAAAATACACCTCAAAAAAATTGCGGTTACTAGAAGCGGCTGGGACTAATGAGGATGCCTGATATAACGTAATTTTTTGAGGGTGGATGGAGTTCAAAAATATGGAAAAATTATGTTACATAATTTATAGCCCCACTAGCAGATATTGATCATCTGATTTACAACATGCTTAATATTACATGGTGGACTAAAATTTATAGAGGACTATCTTACTATAGCAATTTTTTCCGAAACTTGTAAACATTGCTAAAAGTGCAGTACAAGTTTTGGATTAACTTCCGCGTGATGGAAGTTTGTATTCAAACAAAAGTAAGCTCAAAATTGTGCTTTTCGCAGTTCGACTTAAATATCTCTGGCTATACAATTCCTAACACAATGGGAGGTAAACGAATTTTTCACAACGAAATTGCCGAAGAAAATTAGATCTGTCTGATCCTTTTTAGCCCATTTGTCAAATTGTAAAACATTTGAGAGAGGCTGTTTCTAAACAACTGACGCTTTATAGTGAGCTAAATCACCAAACCACGTTTCAAACTGAAATGCTTACAATAACGCCTAAGAAACAATTGCACACTTTTCGGTGATATTAACAGAAACAAATTTTAGATTTTTTAAAACCAGATTTTTTTAAAGTTTTACATTTTTTTTAAAGGCCATTTTTATTTCAGTTGCTAAAATAACGGTTAGGAAAAAATGGAAATATTTGAACTTGAAACTTGGCTTGATGGTTTAGCTCGACAAGGGGCAAATTCCCCTGAAGTGTTAAAATATGTGCATTATTGTTCAAGTTATCATCAACTGTGTCGAAAAGGCTTCTCTCAAATGTTAAGCAACTTGACAAATTGAGCAAAAAGTCTCTGATAGACCTAGTTTTCTTTGCAAATCCATAATGAATAATTCTTTTCCCCTCATTATAATACGAATTATATGCCCAAAGAATTTAAAAAACGCATATTTGAACATTCATTTATTTAAACAAAAGCTTTTCACCGCACGGATTCAATCCCAAACTTATTATTACATTTCTAGTAATGTTTACAAGTTCTAGCAAAAAACTGCTATAGTAAGACATTCCATTAATGAGCGGATTTAAAACCAGGGTGAACCCACCTACACCTACCATTAAAGAACCTTTTTCTTCCACAATTTAAAATGCTGAAATTTACTCATTTCACTTAATACGTTGACATACAGATTCAGAAAGTGTTCATTTTGGTATGGCAATAATTAGCAACAAGTGCAATCGAGAGCGAAGCAACTAGACTATTCTTTTCTATTGTAGTATAACTCATCGTACACAGTGCCACCTGCTATCCCCACCACATGTGCGTGGGCAGCTCTGTATGTGGAGTTTCAATTTGTTTCCATCTTGCACCCTTCAATTCTCGTTTGGCCTTATATGAAGAAAAGAATAACCTAGTTGCTTCCCTCTCGCTTGCTCTTATTGCCATTCCAAAACACTTTCTTCATTTTGGTATGGCAATCTGTATAAGTATTTGGAGACAGTTTCAATAGAACTGCTCAACAAAAACATGCATTTTTCATTCAAGTCAGTTAAAGAGTGTACATGAACTAAATACATATGTTGTAGAATAACTCTTACCAGAGAATCATTTAAGTCACATTTATGGCCTTTGTTTGCTCCTTTGATGAGAGTGCAGTGTGGACCTTCGTAAAACTTCTTGGATTTGGTGTTAAGCCCACCAGGTATACGACCTTCTGTAACCAGAGTTGCTATAGACACCAACACGTCACCCCCATCTATATTATTTGCTTTTGTGTTGAAACTTGAACTATGCATCTGAAAACAAAGATACATTATGGTTAAAAGGATGAATGAAAAAAAAACGTTATAAAATACATAATATGTTGCTATTTTTATACTATAACCAAAGATTAGGGAATTAACAAGATAGGACAGCCGACGGAAAACCCTTTATCTTTTAGCAATGGCGCAATTGACCTCGACATTTAAATTGGAATTCTCGCGCAGTTACCATCAGACGGAAAAGGTAACATTAGAAAGAGGCCAATTGTGAAAAATGGACAACACTGTCCTGATAGAACGACCGAACTCTGCTCACTGTCAGTAGCCAAGATCACTAAAAAACAGGTTGCTTTGTAATATATGTCACATGAAGTATTTCTATGTTTATATGTAAGGTATCTATTTGGCTAGGATAGAATTGTACATTGAAAGATAATTTTGAACCTTTTTTCTATAAAATGAGGAAAAAACAGCCACACTAGGCCGGTCCAGGTCTACAGCGATGATTGGGGCAAATAGCTCAAGCTCGACCCTTAATCATCCGAGACCGTCATCTTTAGTCAAGAATATTGGCGCGCGCAGCTGTCATCGAGGTCTATACGTGACGTAGCACTTGTCGATTTTAATGAGCCAACCTATCTTTTAGTAAGCTTGGTCAAATTCGTTAAATGCATAACCGACAAATCCCGAAACCGTTTCCGCTGGATGGTGTGTCCCTTTAAATTGGAGTACACAACTGTCTTCGTCTATTTCATCTTCTCCGTCTTACTGTCCTATCTTGTTAATTCTCTAATCTAATACCTACATTCCATAAGTTATCTTTTTTTTTAAGGCAAAAATCATGCCGCATGTGTCATTTTAGATCTGTTTGAATTGATTATGTTGTACCAATATAACACCTAGGAATAAAATGATTTTCACCTTTTTCATGGATGCTATTCGAGTCATTTTCCGCTGGAGCAAGTACTAGGAGACAAGTGGTTTAAGGAGGCCATATTCAAGAGAGAAGGAGAGAGAGGAGGGGAGAGAGAGAGAGGTCCGATAAAAATATTTGTTACTTTTGATCATAACTCTCTTAAATACATTGTGAAAAAACTATAAAATTTCGTCAGTAGAATTGTAATGGGAGTATGTTAGCAAATTTTCAATCGTATGCCATTTATTCAGTGCTATTTAATTCAACCCTTTTATTTTAGCTGTAACAACTTCTTCTGGCAATTCCTCACGGTTTCGTCGTAATGTTCCTACAAAGTGTGTCTTTCGGTCTCTTGCCAATTCCACACTTGTATTCCAATTATCTGTATACAGAGTAGTTTTCTCGTCTAATACCCAGCTAGCACAAAACATCCGTGGGATGTCCATGTGGGATGATCGTGGTGAAATATCTCTCGGACGTCTCAGGGACTGATTGATCGCACAGAAACGTCTCTAAAACTTTCGATAGAGGACGTCCCTGCACAGTATTGTTAAAACCCTGGGACGTCCCGAATACTGAAACAGCCTTAGATTAAGTCCAGCGGCGCTGATAATTGTTAACAATTAGATAGCAAAATAAAAATCAACCTAACCTAACCTAAAAAAATCACGTGAAAGAATGAAATTATTATAGGAAAAAAAAACGAAAACATTATATCTGCCGTCAAATCAAATCCGAATTTGTGAAAAAATACATGAACCGTTACAAATTTTAAAAAAAAAGTTCAGTGGGTCTCGGGAGTTGAACCCGGGACCTTCCGCACTTTAAGCGAAACATTACGTATTTGCCAACCATCCAGCTGACAATTAGGCGGATGGCGCGATTGACAAGGCGGTACAATAACAAACCGTTATTCGTGCGGCGCGGCAATTCATTACTGATTCATAAATTTTCCGCCGCGGGGGTTCAGCAGTCACTTCCAAATACTGAAAACTATTTTTATTATTAATTTCCTATAAATATTAATATACATCTTTATCGCAACTTTATTGGAAATAGGCTTAACAATCGGTAATTGACCGCTGACCTATATTTCCCTTAACCTTTAACATGCCTAATTTGTATATTTATGTATATTTCATAGCGCAGAATTAAACAAAAAACGATTATTAAAATGGCATTTTACCACCACTATAGAAAACATCAGAAAATTCTCTAATCTTTAACTATAATGCAAGTAGGAATGCCACTGTCTATATACATTAAATGAATACTCAATTTTTTCTAAATTTAATTTTAAAACATCCAATTCTCTTTCATGAAAGAATATTTTTATTTTTAACACCCATATAAACATAACATCCAGCTTGAACAAGGTTCACTTTCCGCACCATTAGTATTGTATAGAAAGCTATTGCACTAGATTTTAGTAATGCACAAATTGTGCGGTTAAGGCTAAAAGGGAATATTATTCTTAAATCGGATACTCAACTGCAAATATTGAATATGCTTTAAAGCAAAATTCACATGAAGGACAATAGCCCAGAGGAAGCGAGCTGTACTACAAAGCGTAAGGTCCACGGTTCAAATCCCACAGCTGGTAAGTGTTTCAAATTCTGTTATAGTGTTATTTATATGTATTCTTAATTAATAGAGATGTAAAATGAATAAAAACCGAAATATTAAATAATATCCTCAAGTGAATTTTTTTTTAAAGTAACGATTAAAACATGTCCTTGTTAGGTCCTAACATGGTCCCAAACGTGACCTAAAAGGACGTTGTTGCGACGTGACATAGCTTGATATTTTTGGGTCGTCCCAGAACAGCCTTGTGTTTACTGGGTATAGACGATCCATTAGATCTTAAACAGCTATGGCTGCGACAGACATACTTTCTCGCCACCACTGAAAACTTTTATATGGTAAGTATAACCTCCAGGCAGGCACAGTTAACGCCAAATTTATGCCAAACGCCGTTTTCTCTTTTGGCGAAAACTTAGCCTACCGTGAAAAGGTACCACAGTTTCATCTATGCATCCATTTTCTGATGGAACAATATGGCACTTTGAAATTTAGTACTTATCTTATCAGGCAATGGCTGTATTTTGAAAAGTCTGTCACCTGGGGGGCACAACTCAGTATTTGAAAAATGCCAGAGTCTTATGATTGTCTGATACAAGTCTATACAAAAATAATCCTGTATGTGCGTGTATTGAAACAAATACACATGGTGACATGGAAAATATTCCTGATTGTAGCCATATGTATCTTTTTGCAACACGGCCGTATAGTTCATCTAAAGCCAGTTTGAAAATACGAGCGGTGTCATGAACGTCGACCGACAATTTTTAGAATCACTTTTTAATTATTGTAAATATTGTTTTACTACTGTATATTAATTGATATACATGATGTAAATGATTCATTTATAATATATTATTTATTTATAATAAATAATGTTAGTTTAATGAACAACTCTATAAATATTTGAAAATGATTTATTATTTGTTTGCTTATAATTGTATTGAAACATATTCTTTATAGGATTTTGCAAACAGCAGAAAAATAACTATAACTAAAGGAAAAACTATGTGTAAAAATATTAATGAAATCTTTGCATTCTTTCGATAACCTGAATTCTGGTAATGCTAGCAAATTAAAATCCTGAAACGAATTCCTGAAGATTCATTTAAAAATGAGAACAAAGGTCTAAAATGAATTTATTTATCTACCTTGTCTTAAAAAAATTTCATTCTAATGGATTACATTTTCATGAAATCTATTCTTCTGTTTCTTGGAAATGCTCAGCCTTTGAAACGTTTTTCGCCCTTATTCTGGAGCTCATCAGAAAGACATAAAGCCACTCCTAAAGATGTTTCATGCAAAACCAAGACAATTTCTATGAATAAGTGTGAAATAATTATATGTGACATTGATTGATAAAAAACAACAGATCTTCACCTATCTATTAGCTACCTATCTTTAGATAGTTATAAATATTACACATAGTTTACTATGTGTAAAAATATTAATGAAATCTTTGCATTCTTTCGATAACCTGAATTCTGGTTATGTTAGCAATGATTTGATAATGATTTTATTTCCAAGAAACAGAATGATAGATTTCATGAAAATGTAATCCATTAGAATGAAAATTTTTTAAGACAAGGTAGATAAATAAATTCATTTTGGGCCTTTGTTCTCATTTTTAACTGAATCTTCATAATCGTAGGGGGTTATGTAGATACTAGTTTAATCTGCATGTCAGTATGGGGACTGTGTGGATGCTAGTGTTAGAATGAGAATTGTCAAATAAGAAATTAGACATATTCATTTTAGGATTTTAATTTGCTAGCATAACCAAAATTCAGGTTATCGAAAGAATGCAAAGATTTCATTAATATTTTTACACATAGTTTTTCTTTTAGTTATAGATAGTTATTTTTTCTGCTATTTGCAAAATCCTTCAAGCGGTCTCGGGTCTTATTCTATCATATCAGGTTTTGTAATGATGTATCCTGGTAGCAATGCTTTAGAGTGAATTTTCAAACTGACAATAGAAATACTATAAAACAAAACAAATACAACACTACATACATAACAATGTTTTTTTCTATAAATACTTATCAATTCTGACTCTCTAAAATATAAAAAATACTCATGGCCTTTACGACCTAACTACTGTGTTAAAAACCAAAAAGACGTGTATTAGTAGGATATAACTTAATGTGCCAATACCCACAAATAAAATTCGTTTTTTGTATAACCCCATATTGTAATGCATTTTTGAAAATAGAATTTAAAGTAGTATCGAATATACAAAAAATCCAGTACTTAAGCATCCATAGAGAAAATAAGAATTGTAGTAAATATAGTACCGGAAATGTATGCAAAGTGCCGAAAAATCGGAAATAGCTACAAAATTACCTACACGATAGTACCCCTCATTTTGCCGATTAAGGGGGGAACCACCTCTAATTGGCCAAAAAACCCGACTCCGAACAGACTTTCCCCGAAAAACTCCAAAAAGGAGGTTGATTGACCAGTTAATGGTGGCTACCGGCAAAATGAAGGGTGCCATAGTGTTCAGCACACTCGAAAATGAGGAGGGAGATAACTTCATAGCTATTTTTTCAAAATTAACATTGTAGCTGCATAGTTTTCCAGTACTTACTAAATATTTCAAAAACAAAAAACAATATTTTTTTCCTTTATCCCTACTATAAAATGTTAGAAAAATGTCTGTATAATGTGTACATTAAAATTGCACTGCCTCTGGAAAAGTAATTTCCAGAAACATCAAAACTCTTGAACACGGCACTCGACGCGCGTTTCGTTAATCACCTTAGCATCATCGGGTGATAATTAACAGTGAGTTTTAGGCGTTAGCATCACACCAAAGGTTCCAGCCCCCTCCAAGATTAAAATAAGTTAATTATTTAAATCAACGAAATATGCGGTGTTTTAAACCACGATTGTTTTTTCTCTATTATAAAAGTTAGGTCAAATCTAAAGCCGCCACTAAAATAACAACAAAAAAAAACTTGCAACCACAACTTCTCAGCTGGCTGCTGAGGAAGCTATGAAAGCGTAGCAACCAGTTAGCTCAGGGCTGGTCGAGGGTCACTAGGTGGCGAGAAGAGTTATATATTTTTGTTTCTTAACAATTATTTGCTTGTCAAATTTACCAAACAAAACTTTAATAAACTATACAAATTTGGACGCCAGCGTATTCAGTAAATAACACTCTTGCAAACTTTATCAGGGGGAGAAAACAATCAAAATCAAATATAAAACAAATAATATATTAACATTTTACAATTTAGTAGAAATATTATTAATAGAAAAAATTATTTTTTCGTTACAAACTAAAGCTTTCACCATTTAACCAAATTTTTATTTTTTGTAATAATGGAGATAGCAATACATACAGCCCGTATTTGGGCCATACCGTGTACTTGTATGCTGTGCTTGTCTAAGAAATATATACGTTTTTATTTAATAAAGCTCAAAATTAATATTTTCTTACGTAGTTCTGCATCGTGGTCAATTTCGGGACTCGGGATTATCTATATTCAATACCGAAATCCCGAGATTAGAGTCCCTGGGTTGTATTCCCTAGAGTGCACATACATAAAAAAACATTTGGGTCGAACTGAGAACATCCTTTTTAAATACCTTTAAAGTCGGTTAAAAAACCGATTAAATACATGGGTAGTGTCATGCGCTATGCACCAGCATGTAATTTTCGGCATGTTTTCATCAGGAAATATTTATATTTTTATTAGATAACATCTGAGGAGACATTTGCTCAAATTTCAAACAGTTGAGGAGATACTGATCATCCACGCACTACTGACCCTGTATATTATTCAAAAATGTCTTACCTTGTTTAGATGTGGCATACTAGTTACATTTTAATTTTAAACCACATTCAGTCATAACCAGTCATTTTATAACACGTATTTGTTAGGTAAATTTACAATCTACTAAACAACATACCATTTACACCAGTTTTACTTGAGTATCATTAATAAGTATAGTACGAAATTAAAAAAGGCATACTTCTAAAAAGTTACCTCAGTTATCTGTAGAACAGATAAATTCATGTATTGACACACTGGCACTTGCGCTGATAATACTAGTTACTACTTAAACATAAATTTACGAAAGTACCCTGTCATAAATTAGTAGGCAGCATTATTAGAATTTTAATGGATATATAATCTCTTTTGCCAAGCGAGAAAATCGTTTGAAAGGGAAATTAGCAGGTGAGTACCTAACTACACTACCTGTACGCTGTACCCACCTTAGTATCTGTACGCCCTTAAATTTTGGTTTTAACAATACAGTACGAAACGCTGCACATTTGTTTGGAACCCAATTATAAAAAAAACCTCTGTCAAGGGGTTCTGTACGTGAAAAAGCAGATATACATGGAATTATTAATAAGAGAGTTATAAGAAAAACTAGGTCTGAGATGTTATAGAAACGAGAAAATCTAACTTTTCCTTCTCTTTTCATTTTCGTAGAGTAAAACTTTATGGATCTAATTGGACGTCACAGCAACTTTTTCTTATTTTGATGCAAGGAATATGTTCCTGAATGTGTGCCGTGCATTTTTTAAGCACTCTGTATATGACTTTATTTAGTTATGTACTACCTGCTTATTCTGCAATCTGCAGTCTACGCCCGCATAGATTCCGCACCCTTTCCGAGCGTTTGCCATACTACTGTACTACCTCCTGCTCTCCCAACAGTTTACCACTTTCTCCACCTTTCAATATACGGCCGATTGCACACAAAAGGGAAAAATGATGTCCCCGTAAGATACAAAATGCACACTATTGAATAATATTAAATAAAATATGTTATGGAAGGCATGTATGTGTTGTTTACTTTCAGGTCCCTAATTTCCATTTTTTAAATATTGTATTTTTTTTTTTAATCTAATTTTTTGGCCTTACGAACTTTGCGTTTTGGCCACGAAAATATAATATCGTAAATTACATTAAAATAAAAAATATTAATAATTAAAATGTCATTACCCTGACCTTTCTCTATCCTGTTTTCCAAATATATTGACTGTTAAATTGCAATGAGTAAAATATTCTCTCTAACTCTGTTAATATAAAGACGAACTGAACATACAGGGTGCAATTAGTTTCATGTCATTAAAAAAACTGGTGGTAGGAAACGACAATACAAACAAAAAAACCTTATATAACATGGGGTCTAAAGCTCATAGCTGGAGAAAAAAAAATAAACAAAAATTTACAAAATACTTAATAACATAGTTTTAGAACTGCTGGCATATTGAGGTAGGTTTTATTGCCTGGCGTCTTATCGCACATGATACTCTGACATTCCTGCAAATAAGTATGCCGACAAAGCAGTTAAAACCGACCGACAGAGGACACCGCCATGTTTTTTGCTTCTTCGCGGCCAAATTATTTCATTACACGTGCTATACTACCTTGTAATATTCTCAAGTAATAATTTCAGTTTGTGTCCTTACTTGGTAAACAACGTACACACGACGCGACCTACCCGTTACTTGGTTTCGTCTGTTGCTTTTGTTTTTATTTTGAATTTTGTGCCACTTATGTTAAGATTTCTTTTATTGACTTATTGTTCAAGTCGTTAGTACTTGGTTACGTAAGACACTACTTCTCGTTCGTGCTTTTTGTGTTACTTTTTGGATTTTGGACCAAGTTTTTCTTTTTGTTTTCTTTATTGATAACGTTAATTTACAGTTTAGTGTGGTGTTTTAAAACGCAGATTTTGGGCATTATGGGAGATTACACTTATCCAGAGGTATACACTTGGTGTATGGAGAAAGTGGTGGAAATGCAGCTGGTGAGGAAGAGCTTTACAACAATTGCAACAACGTATTTTAATGTGCATAGAAACCATACAAAATGATCCTAATTTACCAAATGTGTTGAACGGAGTGCGTATATCCTTAGTTCGATATGCCGAAATGTGAATACGTGGAGATGGAGGTCATTTCGAACAATTTCTGTGAAAAATTCAAAAGAATCGTTCAGTTATTGGGTGTTACCTATTGGGCATTAAAGGTATGATTATTATTATTATTATGATTATTATTATTATTAGTATTCGCTGTCTTGTTTTGATCTGTTTATTATTGTTTACATTGATTTTTATAGAGACCAAACACTCGATTTTTAATTTTCGGTACCTGACTGGGAGTATGCGCTCAATTCGTTAAAAAAATCAAAAATTTTTTTAATTAAAATACACAACTGTTTTCTGTTATCGTATCTCGGACGTCTAACTGTTCGTTTTCCAATTTCATAAAATAATTACTAATTTATTAAGCTTTTAACACAATGTTACAAATGTTAATAAACAAACTACTTGTAAATTTTATAAATTTTTATAAACGACAATAAAAGCTAGAATTACTTTATTCCAAATTAAAAAACACATGTAAATAAATCCTATTTAAACCCCTGCGGTCATGCTATTCTTGCGTTGTGCCGAAAGAGAAGGAATTATTTACATTTTCATAATTAGTGGTATAAAAAGTTCGGTACAAGTAATCCCATCGAAGTGCCGCACTTCTTCCGGAGGGAAGTCGGGTATTACAGCTTTTTATTATTTCTAATATTCGGAACTATAACATCAATTGACCCTGAAAAACAGTGGTTCTCAAATGTTTCCTATCTTAACATTAAAATGTTAAACTAGGTCAGTTTTTTTTCAAAGTGCCCCTAGAGAAAAAAGTCATGTAGGTTTTTTGTTTGTCTAGTCGGTCCCCATTAGCAGTTTTTTTTTAATGACATGAAACTAATTACACCCTGTATTAGGAGTTGCTTTATATTTAATGAAAACACTTTAAGTTGTTTTTTATATTTTATACTGATTTAAAGTGTGCCTCTAGCGTCAAGCTGTCATTCCCCTAGAAAAATTAGAAATTCAATAATAATAATAATAATAATATTTATTTCAATTAAAAATTTAAATACATTTTAAAGCACTCTTGCAATTGCAATTATTATTACTGTATAATAATATAATAATAAAATAAACCCTGCAACAATAAATTTGTAAGCAGGGTATTAAAACAATCGTTATTCTCACAGACGTTCTTCCTACTGATACTGATTATACAGGGTGTAATTTGTTTCATGCCATTAAAAAAAACTGATAATGGGGATCGACTAGACAAA
This sequence comes from Stenurella melanura, assembly GCA_963583905.1. NCBI lineage: Eukaryota > Metazoa > Arthropoda > Insecta > Coleoptera > Cerambycidae > Stenurella > Stenurella melanura. Next base: position 90,529,362 of record OY757310.1, read on the forward strand.
TAAGAAACCTACATGATTTATTTCTCTAGAGGTCCTTTGAAAAACACTGACCTAGGTTGAAAATGTCAATGTTAAGGCAGGAGACACTTGACAACCACTGCTTCTCTGGGTCAATTCACGTATAGTTCCGAATCATATAGAAGCCACAAAAAAATGTAAAGGTTGCCTACCGACTTGTGTCCTCGCCGCCGCGCGGTCTCAAAGCAAGAAGCTGGGGTCTTTGATGTGACTACTAGTACCAAATTTTTTATACCAATTATAAAAATGTACAACGCAAGCTCAGGATGGCCGCAGGGGTTTAGACAGAGGATATGTTTACGTATGGGTTTTTCAATTTGAAACAAAATTATAGGAGCTTTTAATTTATAATATATAAATGTGATTTATTAGCATCTGTAACATAAAATAAGTGTTCTGTGTTAATAGCTTAAAAAATAGGTAATTATGACGAATTTGGAAAACGAACAGTTAGAAGTCCGAGATACGATAACAGACAATAGTTATGCGGATTTCAAGTTATGAAAATCTGATTTTCTAACGAATTGCGCGCATAATATTTTCCACTCAGGTACCGAAAACTAAAAATCGATTCTATGGTCTCCATGGAAATCAGTGTAAACAATAATAAACAGATCAGAACAAAACAGCGAATGAGAATAATAATAATAACAATAATACCTTTATTGCCCAACAGGGAACACCCAATAACAGAACAATCTTTTAATCTAAATTGTTCGAAATGATCTCCATCTCCATTAATACACATTTCGACACGTCGAACTTAGGATATACGCACTCCGTTCGACACAATTGGTAAATTACCACATTAAACTATCAATTAACGTTGTCAATAAAGAAAAAAAAAAAGAAAAACTTGGTCCAAAATCCAAAACGCAACACAAAAAGAACGAACAACTAAGTAATATCCCAAGTGTTTGTACGTAACCAAGTACTTAACGACTTGAACGGAAAGTCAATAAAATAAATCTTAAGTGGCACAAAATTCAAGAACAAAGGCAACATATACAAAAACAACGAACGGGTAGGTCGTGTGTACGTTCTTAGCCTGGTAACGATATAAACTAAAATATTGCTTGAAAATATCACAAGACTGGATGACAATGCAGCCTACCCAATATACCAGCAGTTCTCAAACAATATTATTAAAAATTTTAAATTAAAAAAGAAATCTTCTCCAAACCTATGGGCTTTAGATTAGATTAGATTTATTTGATCAAGTTACAAAGTTGTTTTTGACAAGTCAAAGCACAATAGAGAAAGTATTACAAGGTAATATATAAAACGAGAGATAAAAGGATTGACCAACAATTAAAAATATATACGTATACAAAAATATATACAATATGTCTCACTTTTCATGGCCATATCACAGCTCCTTTATTAACGATGAGATTTTTTTTTAATTAGGAGATTGTGTCACGGTAAAATATTGAAAAATCCACCATCGGCGTTGGTCGTTATGAAGAAAAATCAAACTAATTTTTCAAGAAAAAATATTAGGCAATGTCTTAACTGTAAAACAATCTCATAATCTTATTCGTTGTCAAAAAGTAACTAATACCGAATTTCAATAAGGTGAGAAAATACAATTTTTCTTTTTAAATTACGAATTATTATGAAACATATTCTTTAAAGAATTTGGCAAACAGCAGAAAAACTATCTATGAGAACTAAAAAGAAAAATTATCTGTAAAAAAATATTAATGAAATATTTGCAATTTTCCGATAACCTGAATTCTGAATATGCTAGCAATTAAAATCCTAAAATGAATTTGGCTCTTTTTTTTTATTCCACAATTCTCATTGTAACACAAGTATCCATATAGTCCCATGCATAGAGTATATAGGCTCCAATACTAGTTAAGAAAAAATAGTAGGCGAAGATCTGTTGCTTTTATCAGTCAATGTCAAATATAATGTCTAAATATTTCATATTTATAGAAGTTGTCTTGGTCTTTTGCATGAAACATCTTTGGCTTTTGTCTCTCTGATGAGCTCCAGAATAAGGGCGAAAAATATTTCAAAGGCTAATTTTTTTTTAAGACAAGGTAGGTAAATTCAGTTTAGGCATTTGTTCTCATTTATAATTGAATCTTCATGACCGTAGGGGGTTATGTAGATACTAGTTTAATCTGCATAGCTGTAGGGGACTATGTGGATACCAGTGTTACAATGAGAATTGTGGAATAAAACAAAAGCCACATTCATTTTAGGATTTTAATTGCTAGCATAACCAGAATTCAGGTTATCGAAAGATTGCAAATATTTCATGAATATTTTTTTACAGATAGTGTTTCTTTTTATTTCTCATATATATTTTTTCTGCTGTTTGCAAAATCCTATAAAGAATATGTTTCATTACAATTACAAGCAAACAAATAATAATTCACTTTAAAAATACCAATTTCTAGCCATAATTTTATTTTCGGACGTAATTAAGATATAATTAAGCTGAAGGAAGACAATTGTTCCATTTAGAATTAATCATGTGATATGTTTAGTAAACTGTGATTTAGTGATCTATGTAAATTTGATATTTATTGAATTTTATTATTTATTGAATTGCTCATGAATCAAATTAGGCTAAAATTGATTGATTTTGACTGTTAAGTAAACTGACTGACATCACGTGATCAATTCTAAATGGTAATAAGCCTGTCTTCCTCCAGCTTAATTAACTCCTAATTACGTCCGAAAAATAAAGATATGACCTCTGATTTTATACTACTTAAAATCAAAGACATGACTAAGAATTGGTACTTTAAAAAGGGAAGCTTTATTTTCCTATTACATGAACACCAAGTACACTATCTTATTAAAATTCGGTTTTAGAGAGTTTTTGATAACAAATGAATAAGGTTATGATAACGACGGACGCCACTGCTGGATTTTGAAATATTTTATCGTGATACAATCTCCTGATGGGACCTTCCACCCATATTTTTACAGAATCGCATTGTTAATAAGAGAGCTGTGATATGAAAGTCATGAAAGGTGAAACGTACTGCATAAATATGTACGTCACAAACAAAACAAAAAAAAAACAAAAAATACTATAAAAAAGACGGGGTAGCGTCGGTGATTGACCTGAGTAGAGAAAATAGACCAGTAGTAACCTGCTGCTGGTCAGTGGGCTAAATATGACTCTGAGTCTGAACAGTTTGCCGCAAAGCAATAAGTTTGTCGTTAAAGTTAACAAATGAAAATTTATACATATGTATAGGTTGTGCACTGGATATGTCATTCAAATGAACGACTCCTCTGAGTAAGCTGTACGAAATGAGCTGGCTCAGTATAAATATCATCAATACTCAGATTTTTGTTTTCTTAAATTTAATCCGTTATTCTTGCCTAATAAATTCTGTTAAGCACGCCTGTGTACATTTGGGTTACTTCGGTAAATCGGTTCCTATCCTTTAGCTGCTAACTTCACGTCGCGCATCGCTTAGGAAAATAGTTCAAGTGAGCGCATTTAATAACAAAAACAACCACAAACTATGTTAAAATTAATACAAACTCCCCACGATCTAGAAACAGAATAAATTTCGAATATTTCGAAGTACCGTCATGATCGATTAACTTCTGTCTCTGTACAGGTATGTAGCCAGAAAGAAATTGTAGGAAGCGCTCATGGGATTTCAGGGGAGGTCAATACATTTTTTAGATCAGAAACTCAAATAGAGCATTTAGTATATCAAGAACATTAAATAAGAACGAAAAATAAAGATAAACGAATATTTTAAATAAACCTAATAAGACAAAAACAAAAGTTACATTTGCTTGTTACGTTTATTATCGAAGCAGACGATTGTTTGTCCCCGTCTTTTCTCCTAATACGCTCCTGCGCTAATAACGGCCGTATGCCTCCTTATGTCATTCTCGTTCTCATTGGTCTTTGCCGATTCGTCTAACTTCATATGACGCATTCATTAAATTCGTCAATAAATTCCCTCATCTCGTCAAGAATGTCAACAGGCCAACAGCTGAATAAACATATGTTTAAAGGTTAAAATATCTAACTACTCCGCGATAAAACGGATACTTCGCATTCACTTGTATGTATTAAAGAAATATTTGTTACAAACAAAACGCAACATATTTTTTTTTAAAGTTTTATAATGTTTTTTGGCTCAATTTATTATCTACTTTTGCTTTGGTAAAATTATAACATCTTTTCATATTATGTTTAGCAGTTATTATTTTATTAAACTTAATTAAGTTATTTTAGTTTTAGTGATAATTTTATTATACGTGTCTTGGCCTAGATCAGCATATGGTGCTTATGTACTGCTTTTAGAAAAACAAGAAGTTCAAAAATATCCCTAAATTTTACGACAGTTTGCATAACATTGCCATTTTCATATAAAACTAGCGATATCCCCAAGAAACGTTACAAATGTAAGAATTTGATCTTTCCTTGTTCTGCAGTAATAACAAAAATAAATGATATCAAAAACAACCGAGTGTAACAACAAATAAACACTGAATAAACAATATACAGATTTAGTAATAAAAAAAATCGTGTCATTTAAATTAATTAATGACAAGCCTACTTCGAAAAATCATTATGAACACTACCAAACAATTCGTCAATATTTCGTTTAAACCGCCTTCCTCGAAAACGGTTTGTCGTAGTACTAATATTGTCAAGAGGGCTTTCTTAAAGTAATATTAACAAAGGGTAATATCCCTCGTTTATCAGTCTACGAATAAAATTTTCGTTAGCACCACAGATTTTTGTGAATTTTTTCAGGCGTCTGGTACAGAGCCAATTTGAACGAAGCAGCGAAAATAATCCTGCCGAGCGCCCCTGGCATCCCCCGGGGCTACAGATCTGCCTCAGTAAACCCCCTTCTAACATACGTTGCTCTATGCCACTGTATGTCAAAGGTAATTATTGTTATAGGCACGAACTCCCTCAAAATTTACACCCCTTTAATAAAGGCAATATTTGATTAGCAGACGTAGGTATAATTTCAACATCATTTAATAAAATATTATTTTGTTTGTTAAAGTTTATCAATGCCAATTTTATTTTTATAGATAAGCATGCAACATATAGAATAGACATATTAAAGCTAAATTTAAATGTAGAAACAAGTTGTTTATTTTTTTCAACTTTCAATTAAAATAAACACAATCAGTTAATTAATGACGAGGTTAATAGGTATAGTAATTTGAATAGCAATACAACTGGTAGAATCGGATTTCTGCAAACACAGATAGGTAGGTCCCATTTTTTATTTATTAATTTTTCAAACGCCACATAGAGAAGGGCTTGTTTATTAAGTTCAAGGTTTTCAGTATTTATCTATGACTCAACGTATCAAGGGTTTCAATTACACACAATTGATCCAGCGCCCAGTTGATGTTGCGTGTGTCAAGTCGAAACAGCAAAACAGCTGATTATTATCCCTTCTCAAGGATAATCTTCTGACGTCAATACATTGTCAGCTCAGGATTGGGTTAGATATTCTTCCTGTTTATAAATGTACGTTGGCAGTTGCCACTTCACAGCTGATCATGAGCAGAAGCAAGACAGCTGGGCGTGCTACGCTTCACCACGTTGCCAGATGTAAATATTTGAGTTGAACTTGAAGGCACAGAAAAGTTCCCTCTTCTGCGTTGAAAGTAATAAATAGCCAATACTTTTCGCGGTTCGCACTATATCAGGGTCCAAATTAAATCTTTTTAAAATTTAATTCCACACCTACCTATCTTCTGTTATAAATATATATATTTCGCGACCCAACAGGAAAAGTAATTCCTTAAAATTAATAGAAACCCCCCAAATATTTCAAAATTCGTTTATTTATTTGTAACTTAGGTATACCAATCTCTTCAAACTACAAAACAAATTTAATTTCCATATACATAATGTATGTAAGTATATGTAATTGCATTAATAACAGTAACATATTTCCATAATTTATTATTAGACAATTATTTTAGCATTAGCTAAATAGGTTTGGTCAGAAATAACTTAACATGGGTTCATGTGCAAATGTAAGAAAACCAGAAATAATAATGACTTTTCGTGTTAACCTATTAACATAAAAATATTTAGAAAACTTAAAAATATTAACACATATCTAATTTTATCTGACTACCTACCTAGGCACATTTTATTTTTATGTACAAATAGGTACATGTTAGCTTTAAATCTTTGATATAAATACATGTTAGCTTTAAATCTTTGATATCAGCGCAAAGTAGTGTAAAACTATTGGATAAACTTTTAATACAGGAGCTGGGTGACTCTTTCGGCAAATCATGGTTTTATGTTGCCAGATATATATATCGTTTTATGAATGATAACGATTCACAAAATTGACTTCGGGCGATACACCTCTCGTCACTGAGTCGAGTTTCTACCACATCTCGGATGTATTGTATCAATATAAAACGTCATTCTTATTTTTAATAATTTGTTATAAGTTTTCTGAATAAAAAATTAAGCATCCCAATACTAAATTCCAATTAGAATAATTTCTGCACATATCTGAAAACGAGAAAATGTACGATTTTACGTGAAAAAAACATCGCATATCTTGGAACTAGGTCCAAACCGACGGGCTGACATATAGCCCAATCAACCTGTCACTGCCTATTGTAAAATTGGCCAAAATTCATAGCCGGAAACAAAAAATACGGTTGTATAGAAAAAAATTCTAAGAACGGTTGGTGATTCGGTAGACGCGACCTGAAGTGCCGAACTTAACCTAAAAAATTTGAAAATAAAAAAAGCAGTTTTTGGTAAATAAAAAGAAACTGTGACTCTAATCGAAAAAAGTTGAATTAGAAAGTTGTAGGTGCTAAAAAGATTTTTCGACTGCAATTTTTTTAAGTATCAGTTGCGATGACACTTTTCGAGACATATCGAAAAAACCGTCAGAAATCGGCTCTTGTTTTTGTTGTATCTTTTTCAAATATACGTTTAAATACTTACTATCAACCGTGGGCATAGCTCACGCCAAGCTGAAAATCGGATAGACCTGCTCCACGGAGGGTTCTACAATAACAATCTTGGGCTCATTTTCCTTACAAAGAGTTGTACTATCATGCTGTGAAAGAATTGTAACGGTTTTGTTAATTTTAAGGGTATATAAATGGGTTTAAAATAATTGCATTTTTTTAGGTTAGTTTTTTTTAAATAATTTTACCAATTTCAGTTTTACAGAAATGACTCATACGGGAATTGATTACTGACATTTTTAAACGAATTTACAAAAATAAAATATTTTGTCTTACAACTTTCTGGAACCCAGAAATTGGCAAAATTATTAAAAGAAAAACCAAACCTAATAAAATGCTATTATTTTAAAGTCATTTATTTACCTTTAAAATTAATAAAACCGTTACAATTCTTTCACAGCATCATGATAGTACAACTCTTTATAAGGAAAATGGGCGCAATATCGTTACTGTAGAACCCTCCGTGGAGCAAATCTATCCGATTTTCAAGAACGTCTTTTTTTCGTAAAATCGATATATCTCGAAAAATAAAAGACATTTTTAAATTTTTCAAAAACGTACTTTTTCGTCTTGCTATGAGCTATACTTACGGTTGACAGTAAGTATGTAAATGTATATTTAAAAAAGATACAGCGAAAACAAGATTTTCGACGATTTTTTTAATACATCTCGAAAAGCGTTATCTCAACTGATACTTAAAAACATAGCAATACAAAGCTCTTTTTAGCACCTATAACTTTCTCATTAAACTTTTTTCGATTAGTCACAGTTTTTTTTTAATTTACGAAAAACTGTTTTTTTCCACTTTTCAAATTTATTAGGTTGTTCGTCACTTCAGATCGCGTCCATCGAATCACAAATCTTTCTTAGATTTTTTTTCTATATAACCGTATTTTTTGTTTCCGGGAATAAATAATGATATACCCTTCTACCTATTGATTGGGCTAATATGCTAGGGACCTAATTCTTGAAATCGTAGGAAAGAATTCTCTAAATTGATGTCATTTTCGGTATCAGCTTTTTGTGTTACTTGTATATATCTTGAAAAATATCATAGGAAATATTAATGTGGATAATGTCGGAAAAAATTATCAACGGTATTTGATATTTGATGGGGGGGGATTCGAAAATTCTCTTAGGAATTTTACTTGTAGGTTATGCCTGATACAAGGTACAAAAGTACAAAAACACATTACTAACCTACGTTAAAGTATTTTAAAAACCAATATTCATTATCGCCAGACACTTTCCGTGGGCCCTAGCTTCCGCCAGACGCTTTAAAGATCTAAAAAAATCCAACCTAACCTAACATAACACATTTTTTGTTTTGTTTCGTTTTTACAAAGTTGGTAGCAGATAGGGTTCCACAGTCATGTTGGTTTTTAACAGTACAACCTAACCTAACATAACACATTTTCTGTTTTGTTTCGTTTTTACAAAGTTGGTAGCAGATAGGGTTCCACAGTTATGTTGGTTTTTAACAGTATTCTATCAAACACATATGAAAACCAGCTATCATACTGTAACGTTGGTTAGTAAGGTTTTTATGTACCTTTTGTAGCTGTTATCTGTAAAAGGGCCCAGCTTTCAAGCTAGCAAATATGCATACGTTGTTAACTACACTGCCAAAATATTATCTTTGCTAAAATGAAGTAGGTCTGGCGGCTCTGGGATCTTACTCTATTAGTGATGCATCTAATAGATATCCTGGGACAAATTTTTTACCGCACCTATACTGGAATATATGCTTTTGCAAAACTAAGGTGGTAGTAGCATTAAATTTTTTTTTACAGATGGTAGTTACCAAACTTCTGTTGGGAGCAACGTTCGTTACTCGTCAGATACGTGATATTTACGAAATAAACAACTGCCATCAATGTCATCAGTGTTTAGTGTCGCTAAGAATCGAGATAAGACTATTAAACCCAACCTGCTCATTGGCTGTTGCAAATACTTGTACGATCTTAAAACTCAACGTACGTTCCATTGCCATTCTCATCGGAATTTGATTTCCACGAGGTTCAAGAATGGCAATTCTCTAGAGTCCAGATTACTGATTCTCATGAGAATTTCAGCACGAGAAAATTTTCTCAAGATAATTAATTTCTACGATTTCTATTTTGTCATGATTTATGTTCGATAGAGTTGATTAACTCACGCTTATGTAACGATGAGTTTCCAAAAAGGCCTCCTAGCTTCCTATTAATTATATAACACACAGGATAAGTCGCCTAAGGTCTCGAAAAACATATTTTAGTCGACATTTCCAGAAGTTCCCCATCCATACGATTTCAATCCCACACTTGCCTTGTCTGTGTTGCTGTTTTAACACTATCTTTCCTTTTTGCGAGATATTTGAACTTCAATATAATCTTTTTAAGTAACAAAAATGTTTTATTAACTTTACTGTTATTAATTGTAGGCATTTTAAAATGGTCAATAATAATTTCTCAAATTTTTCATGAAAATACCCCACTCAAGAATAAATAATAATGTAATTCCGATCAAATCAGAAGTAAATTGATTGATTGATTTTCCAACGTAAGGTGGGCATTGCTGCCGATTCCGGGCATCCATGGAGGACGGCCAAACCGCGTGCCGGAATCAAATATCGGATGTTTTATATACCGCCGGACCGGCTACATACGCCGGGTTGGACATTGGACATGCTTGTTGTCAGCAGCGAGAGCAGCATGACGCATGGGGTGGGAATATAGGATGGGAAGTGTAGGTGTGTTTGTGACATGCTTCTTTTAAGTTTCCATGCTTCTATTAAGTTTCCATCTGTCATCATTGGTTGGGGTGTGCAGGTGTTTGCGAGATGGTTCTTTTCAGTTTAGATGCTTCTTTAAGGTTTCCATCTATCGTCATCTCCTTATTTTTCTTCTTCTAAGTTTTCTGTTTCTGAATCTGGCAGCTTTCATTTTTTTGTTTTGTTTTTATTTATTAACCGTTTCACAGGTAAATATCCATTTACAGTTGCTGGAAAGGGCCCTATCTCGTGGTAACAATATTTCTTTTTTGCGTTATGAGAAAAGAGGTACGAAGGGATAGTTTGCTCATCCTGTATGTCGTTTCTTTGACACAATCGGTTTCAATTTACGCCTTCCAAATTAATAATTAAATATTATGATTTGAATCAATAAATCGAGCTGATAAAAATTAAGATGGTAAAGATCAAACAGAAAGATAGAATACAGATTAATATCAATTAAATCAGATAAAATAAAATAAATTAATTTATTGCTTATCTGCCTGTCTGCAGCGTCTTGTGATTGTTTTATTTTATTTCCTTTCCTTTTCTTTCTTGGGTTGAATTGATTTTGTCGATTTAAAAACTGTCCACTGTAGCTATACAATTACTTTAGGTCACAGCACAGCTATATTGCTTTGTAAACATATGTGCCTCGTTTTGACCCTGACTATGCTATTATTTATTGCCCATGAACCACTTAAAAAGTATCTTGTTGGGTCGTCTAGGGTGTACATAGGGATACTGCACTTCACTTGAGCTTGTTTGCTTTATTTGATTTAATATCATTAGAAAATCTTGTAATTTTTAATTCCATATGAACTCTGTTTTTCTATTGAGGCGCTTCATTTCACGCAGAATTTCTTAATCTACCGGTGGCTGAAATTTTCTCCAGTTTAACGGGGTTTTTACCGCTTTTTAGAGAGCATCTTAAAGACACGTCTATTCACGACGACACTTAACTCACTCTCTCCGATCAAATCAGAAGTTGAAATAAAAATTGATTTTGATCTAAACCATTCTCTTTTACTAGTAACATTGTCCCACATGACTTATATGACCTATTATTTTAGGAAAATTATGGCATTTTTGTTAATTAAAAAGAATATATTGAAGTTCAAATATTGCGAAAACCAGTGATTTTCGTATTACAAAATTCGCTTAGAATGCAATGTTTCATCACATGCACCTCTTTTCAAGGTTCCTGTTATTGAAAAATTTATTTGCAACTCCATCTATACCTCAATTTGTAAAAAGATCGTTTACTCAAAAGTCTTTTATATATCCTAGTGAATACCTTTAACAGAATTTAAGTGTCTCTTTCACTTATCGAGAAAATGACTCCGGAAGTTTTAAGTGGGACACCCTGTATACTATTAACATTTTAATGAGGCTATACACCGTCGAGTGTGGGTTGGAACTTTTGATATGACACTGATGGTGAAGTAGCTTCCACAAACACCAAAACACTGAAACACTATGCTAAAATTTTAATCATCTCCAGATGATGCCAACACTGTTGTCGAAACGCTCGAATAGTATAATCAACGTGTGTTTCGCCAACCCTGTTGACATCATCTGTAGATAATTAAAATTAGTTTTAATCGTCGAGTATAGTTTTCAAGTGCGGTATTCAAGTGTTTTGATGTTTGTGGAACTACTTAATCCTCAAGCTATATCATATTTATTGTATCATATCGTATAAAATAGTTTCATAACTAAGCAGATAATTAAAACAATTATGTTAAATTTAAATTGCGAAGTTTGGCATCATTGCGTTTACTGTTTAAATATAAAGGTTACCTTCGCACGTGCTGCGTTTTGCTACAATTTCTAATATGAAAATCTCTTGCCAAGGAAAACTTGCGGAGTAGAGACTGGCGTAAACTGATTACTTATTTGACCTTTCTTTTTCACTGTTTTTACCCTATCCAAAAAGCGAGTTCATTGCAGTTCAAAAATCAATTTTTATTTATGTCCTGCAATATACTCTGCTACGAACGAATCAATTTCATAAACCCAAACTGAATATTATTATTTTCTGACCTATTTTGATTTGAAAATTATAAGAAATACACAATAGGAACTTTATTGTGTAACTTCCCACAACACTTTTAATTAGGTATTTAGTAAATTATTACTAAACATATTAAAATGTTGCTTGTTTGTTCGTTTATATTTATTACGATTTCCTAATTAAATTACTACTATTACTCCAATAATACACAATTTATAAAATGTCTAATTCGAAACCAGATTTGTTGAAAATTTAAAATAAATTACTTATAACCTTAAACTAGAAAACCTTCAGAAGGCAAGGTTACACTGATAATGTTTAGCTTAGACTATTTGCAATTTTTTAAAATTATTTCAACATAAGGTTCCTCGTAAAGTTCAGTGTCAATGCTTCAACACAAGTGACAGCACACGAGCTTAAATTAAAGCACGTAATATAAAATGTATACCTACTTATGATTTGCAAATAAAATATTTAGAGGTAAAATTAAATAGGCTTTGGAAGTAGTGTAGGTAGGTATATCATTATTTTTTTAAATAAAAACATGCAGGGCTTTATTGGGGGCATTTTTATACCTATTTCTGTCGCAGTGGCAAGAAATAACGCCCCCGTTGCGGGGGGCGCACCAAAGCCAGGGGCGTCATTTTTACCCCAGCGAGTACGACTTCAATGTCTGTTTTAATCAATTTTTTTTTAAAGCAGTGCATTAAGTTGAAATTTCATCATTTTTACAACAAGAAAAATACTTTATACAATATTTAATGAACGTTTCAATTAAAAGGCGCTTACGAGTGGAATTTTTTACCAAAGCGTAAATACGAAGGATCGAGAGGGGTGCAAAATAGCACAGCGCTTTCAGAAATCTACGGGGGGGGGGGGGGGGCGCACATACTCTTAGTTGCGCTACTCCTCTCTCGTTTTTACTCTTGCCATGAGTGTACTTTTTGTGCACTGAAATTAGGCCAGTCCAATGAATGGGGAGTGGAGGACATGGTCGGGAACAGAATTTACGACTTCAAAGCTATGTTTGAAGTAGTTAGAACGTAAACATTCTAAAAGTCCCCGGATCTGAGAGGGGTACAAGGGGGTATATAGAAGGTCACTTTTTTGGTTTTTCTCTTATATTTCGAAAATAGGGTATCCCAGCGAAAACATTATTCTATTGTAAATGGAAGCTGATAAATTTTCCTACAAGATTGTTACTATTAATTTTTTCCAATTCCCAATAGCTTTCGAGATATCCGCTATTAAAAACTGCAAATTTTCGAAAAACGCTGTTTTTATCTTAGCTCTTAATTTTACAGCAAAAGTTGTAGAGCTTAATGATTGTCCCTTTAAAATGAGTTATTATCTGTTGGTGTATCTTCGCATGATCAAAAGTTAATTATAGCAATTTGAAACTTTCGGGAAAATTTCGAGATTCCAAATGATCTGCGCAGGCGTAAACATCATTCTCTACATCTTTCCGCTTAGCAGAATTTGACCCTGATACCAGCACTGAATGGCTGAATGACTGGAAGACGCCACATAGTTAAAAGCTGAGCTAAGAATTAGCGACATTGTGATGATCCTAACGTACTCTAATACTGACTAAATCCGTAAGAAAAACCGAGTCAACGCCACCCTCTTATACTCATTAAGCAAATTGGACATACAGGAAATTATTGTTGGTATAAAAACAAAACAAAATACATCAAGGACGCGACCTAGCACGTCACCCATAGCTACTTTGTTGAGCAAGAATCAAACCATTTCATTAACATATTCCATCGATGGTGGAGCTGACTTATCAACCCAAGCAACACCGCTGTCGAGAGATTCCATGTAGTGACCAAACCCGGGGCACGCCATTTATTGGAATTTGAATCGACTGTTTTGACTATTGGCACAGAAATTTAATAACTGTTTATGACCTATCCAATATTTTAAAGCTGCTGACATTAATAAATAACGACAACCTAGAAATGAATCTGTCAGGACTGGACGAGCTTTTAATTAGACAATTACGACAGTTGTTGGTTTCAAACCTAAAGAAAACACCGACTGATCACTCTAAATGAAACACAGGTGCTAGAGGTGTTTCAAAATCTCATGAGCTTTGACCTTGGTATGCGCAGAGACATAATTTCGGCGAACGTCACAATTACACAACTTCCTAAAAACATCAGATTTAGGATTTGTACTTTATCCCGAGCTGTCGTTGTTTACAGACCTCCCTTCCAATGGCCCTTAGAAATTAATTTAGTAACTAGCGAATTTTGCGCGGGGTTATTCATCTAATACCAACAATATGTAAATAAATCATTCTATTAAATTTCTGTGATAGCCGAGTCAATGTTTTCAAAATGCACTTATGCGGAATAAACTCCGCCTTTTGCGCATCTCGAGGTTCATAAGGTTCTGAAAGTACTCTACTAAGTAAGCTCAATAGCAAGATGTACAAATTCTGGTTGCTGCTGGCATGCCACGCGTCAATGCTCCAGTTAAGTGCGTAATGCGTATTGTATTTAATTTACTGCTAGCAACCCTCACAGCTGAAAACAAAAAAGACATGGTAGAGGTGTTTCAAAATCTCACGAGCTGTGACCTTCATATGCGCAGAGACAAAATCCCTCTCGTGGACTCAGTTACGCTTCTTAAAAATATTAGATTTATTGTTTACAATTTATCCCGAGCTCCTGTTTATGTATACAGCAAGGTAGCTGTCAGTTTTTTCAAAATACACTTGTAAACCCAGAACAAACTTTGTCTTTTGCGCATGTCGCGGTTCATAAGATTCTGAAATACCTTTAAAAGTATTATCCGAAACTGAAAACTTTAACACCACAGTGCATTCATTGACTGGTTTGGCGCCCTGTGTTACAGTTTGGGATAAATCCGAGATTATTAGCTACCTACTCAGCAGTTTTTAACAGACATACCGATGATTAACTCTCTTGACCCTGACGAGGCCGTCGTTCAAGCACAAATAGGGATAGCATATATCGAAAACAAGCGAGCTAGCAATTCGATATGTCTTGTTACGCATCAAAATTGTTTTCAATTGGCGATATAGTTGACGTATGAAATTTACAAGAAAAATTAAATAGATATAAAGGGCCATACACTGTTTTAAAGATCCTTACGAAATGAATGCAGTCTCCTTGGAGAAAGATAAGTGCAGCAGCGTGGCAGGCGGCAGCACACGAACAGCTGCCTTGGTCCATAGATACAACATAAATCATGCTACTGTAAATACTATAATAATAAACTTAGCCTTCTAACTTTATCATAATGTGTAATAGTTGCATTTTTCTTACACTCTATTACTTGATGATGATTATAATAATAATGATAATAATGCACTGTAGTATAAACCAATATAAAATAGCACATACGATATTATAATTTATAATAATGAGATATAGTAAATAATGCAATGGATTAGTTTTGTTGTTATATTTTTGTAATCATTTATAGTTGTTGCATGTGCATGAGAGATGTAAAAATAAAGACGTGACAGCCCCACGCAATGTAAATGAAGACGTGGCAACCTCGCGGTAAAAACAAAGACGTGGCAACCCCACACAATGTAAGTAAAGACGTGGCAACCTCACGGTAAAAACAAAGATGTGGCAACCCCACGCAATGTAAGTAAAGAGGTGGCAACCTCACGGTAAAATCAAAGACGTGGCAACCCCACGCAATGTAAGTAAAAAGTTGGCAACCCTACGGTAAAAACAAAGACATGTCAACTCCACGGAAAAACATCGATAATTGAAATAAGATAACAATTAGCCATTGCAGAAATTCTGTTTCCTTATTTTATTGTTCCAGATAGACAACAATAACATAAACAGAGCGAGGACGTTCAGATCACAAGATGGCCGTGTTTAGCAATACATCCCTCTACCGTTCAAGTGCCTCTTTCTTATTGACATCACTTACCTGTTGAAAATAGATTCTTTAATCGAAATATTCTATTCTATTTAATGATAAATCGACATTCTCAACTAATGAGGTGGTTTCCTCATAAAATTGCAGATACTGGGCTAAAGAGAATACAAAGGGCCCCTCACCATTCTTATGGAAAATGGCTCCCAGCTAAATCGGCTGAAATCGCAGTATATTGTAGATAAACGGGGGTGCAAATGGTGTGTTCGTTTCTTATGGGAAGTAGCCTTGGTGAAATTCGCTGGAATCGATATATGTTATTCCTCTCAAGATCGTGATCAAAAGTTCTCATGGGCACAATGTCGGAAAATGGACAGACTTCCAGATATCAGGGGTGCAAAGTTGATTCTCCGGGATCCTGTCGATAACAGTGTATCGCCGTAGGTAATGAACTTTTGAGCAAAGCATAATACCCCCCCCCGTGTTTTGAGCCGCTGAATCCGATACCGTCGTCAGAATTACTCCATCACGTCAGGATTTTTCCTATTCCCCTCCTAATTAAGATTATCATTGATTATTAGCAATTTTTTGAGGTCAGGGAAAATCCTGATGTGGTGGAGCAATTCTGATGGCGGCATCGGATTCAGCGGCTCAAAATACAGGGGGTATCATACTCTGCTCAAAAGTAGACGAACTTTTTTTGTGTCTAAGTAATTTTTATTTTCATAAAATAAATTGTTATAAAATCGTGGCGTCTATTTTCGGTGAAAGGTGATTATTGCCCTTTTTGACTAACCCCCGTATTTAAGCACTCCTTGAGTTTTTAAACAATTATGTTAAAAAAGGACTTTCTTGCTTAATACAAATTTTACATTTGAACACCCTGTATATTTTAACACAAATCTAACCCTGCTTACGATTTCCCAGGATAAACATTTTTTTTAAGACTATTTATTTTCTCAAAAAACAACAATAAGAAAGTTTTGAAAAGTGCAGTACCCCATCCGGGGACACACTAGATATTGGAACAAGTAGCATTCAGCAGATTATGCCGCCCTGATCAAAAGTTCTCTTAGGCGTGAAGTCAGCTTTTCAATATTTTCGGACCTACAAAGCGAAGAATTGGCTAATTTTCAGTATTCAATAATAGGTCTTCTACGTAACTCCGAAAATATTGAATAACAGGCCTCGCGCCCTTAAAGACTTTTAATTAAAGAGCCATAATCTGTCAAATACCACTTCTTCTAGTATACATTTAAAAGGGTGCTTTTAAAATATTATTATTGAACACTGAAAATTTGCCGCTTCAACGCTCTGTAGTCCCGAAAATATTGCATAACGGACTTCGCTCCCATAAGGACTTTTAATCAGGGGTCGAATGCAACTTGTGCCATCAAAATCCATTGAAACCCAAAATCCCACGAATTTGGTATGGGGTTCCTTGTTTTTTTGCGAAACCTTTGTAACAAAAAGTGAGTTGATCGATTACACTGACTCGCAAGCTTTCTTTTTCTTAACCCAAATAAGTGATTTCGAAGGTCTTTGACAAGCTGAACACGATGCCGTTGGCTGTTTTGCGCCATAACGTCACAATTTTGAGAAAATCTAACCTAGAAGTGCTAATAGGCCATTTCTGCCTATATTCGTGCCCTAATAACTGGATTACGATACGAGATTGAGTAAATCGGACCAGACCATCTTATTCAGCTGTCCAAGATCTTTAAAAACCAATAGTAACCAAAAAAAAAAAAAACACATTTATAGATTACGCAAACATTATTTTATTTCTGTTTAGCAAGGAATAGTAGAATTTTTGTGGTGAGTATATAATATGCAAGTAAATCGGACCTAAATTGGTAATTCCATAGGACATTAACGCACTAAACACAATGCCGTTACCCGCCTTGCTATATAAGGTCAGCATTTTGAGAAAACATAACTTCAAACTGGATAAAATAATATTTTCTTCAATATTAGAAAAATATTATTTTATCCATTTTGAGGTTATGTTTTCTTAAATTCCTAACTTCATAGAGCAAAATGGGTAACGACATTGTGTTCAGCTCGTCAAAATACTATGGAATTAGCTATTTAGGCCCGATTTACTTGTACATATACTCACCACTAAAATTCTAGTATTCCTTGCTAAACTTAGAAATAAAATAATGTTTGCACCAGCTACAGCTGGGTTTTTTTAATTGTTACTATTGGTCTTTGAAGATTTTGTAAAGCTGAATAAGATTGTCTGGTCCGTTTTACCCAATCTCGTGCCGATGTCCAGTTAATAGGTTAATAGTCAGAGATGACCATTTTAGCACTTTTATGCCAACTCTTCTCAAAATTATGGCGTGATAGCACAAAACGGCCAACAGTATCGTGTTCAGCACTCCAAAAAACCTTCGGAATCACCTATTTGGGTTAAAAAAAGTGTCTTTTTGCAGGTCTGTGTTATTCTACCAAAGAGTAGTGTTCTACCTTATCTCCACCCGTACAACGCAATAAAAAGTGCTCTCCTGGCGAAGTAACAAACCTCACGTCGAGTTTTTCCCGCTGAAACAGTTCCACTGCGAATACCAGCTCCAGATACTTTTCCAGAGTTGCAATACCTGCCTCTGCAGTCCTGTAAATCCATAATTACCGAAATTAGAAGCAGAAAGTTGTTGCTTAATATATGCCCTATAAAAAAAGGATAAGATGGAGCGATCGAGAGACTAGCGCCGAGGGTGGATGTGCCGTGGGGCGCTCCCGAGGAAAACGCAAAAAGAATCGATTAAAACTCCGTTAAACTCGAGAAAATTTGAGTCACTGGTAGGTCAAAAAATTCTGCGTAAAGTGAAGTGTACCAAAAATAAAGTAAACATGTGCCTAGTGCGGTGACTAGTTGGGTCGACAGAAACAGACCGATTTATAAATTTTATCTGAGACACTTTCAAGTGGATGGTTATTAGTAAAGAAGGCTGAATTCCAGAAGCAATATAGACATACTAGTTGTGTTGTGACTTAAAAGTAATAAAACTCCAACTAGAGCTGTTCTTCGAAAGTGGAGTATGGGAATCCTACAGAACAAAGAGGGAAGATACCAATATACACACGGACGAAAAAGTTCTAATTAGTAGTATGGGTGTATTAGTTTATTAACCCTTATTCATTGTTGAACCTAATTGAATTTCTTAAAATTGAAAATGTATTAAACACAGGGCAGGTCCCACAATAGGAGGATTTCGACTGGCAGCTGCCAGGGGGTCCATGTATTCGGCTTATTTGCGAATGGAAAAATATTTCTCAGCTCAAAGTAGTTGGGAGTAGAGGACTTTAGCCGAAGTTGGGTCTCCCCCCACCACTTTTTGTGACCTTGACCTTGACCGTGAACGTGTATGCCGCCGTAGCGTGACCTTGTGCTATAGAGAGTGCCTACTCTTGAATTCGGTTTGCACTTGACCTTGAAACGTACGTTTATTAGTCAAGAGTAGAATATTTTTTTGCCCTTGTCGATAGCAAGCACGCCTCGACCGGGGTAGTATTATGTAACCTTGAGCTGCATGCATGCTCTGCCTTTACTAGAGACCAGATTGCATCCGAGGTTAGATGTTTCGTGACGTAGCAGACCGTTACGTTAAAACAGCGAGAGAAGTTAAAATTTCATCATTCCTAATGTTACTCTCGTAGAGTAAACTAGCGCGCCAACTCAATATGTCTTTTGAAGTTGGTGCGCCGGATGGGGTCGAGCTGACGCCCCCTACCTCAAATGCATCGCTGTAGGCCTGGCCATCGCCGTGGCGTGACCTTCAGCTGTAGACAGCGCCTACTGTTGAATTCAGTTTGCACTTGCCTTGAAACGTACGTTTATTAGTCAAGAGTAGAATGTTTTTGTGCCCTTGTCGATAGCAAGCATGCCTCGACCGGGGTAGTATTATGTAACCTTGAGCTGCAGGCTTTGCCTTTACTTTGAGTCCAGATTGCAATCCGAGGTTAGATGTTTCGTGACGTAGCAGACAGCGAGAGAAGTTAAAATTTCATCATTCCTAACGTTACCCTCGTAGAGTAAACTAGCGCGCCAATTCATTATGTCTTTTGAAGTTGGTGCCGGATGGGGTCGAGCTGACGCTCCCTACCCTAAATGCATCGCTGTAGGCCTGGTCCGGCGTTAAAATGTATACGTGTACTTTAAGTGAGATGACAATATGCAGCATCATTCAACGAAGACGTTTGCCAGGTACCTATATATTGCCAACTCAAGAAACAGTCCTCTAGCGCCTCTGCCTCGGTTGCGTCCGGGATATCAACGAACGGTTACGTGATCTTATTAAGAAAGAGGGCTCTCGAAGGGTAGAAGACAGTGGAGGGATGCATTGCTAACACGGCCGTACTGTGGCTAAGACCTGAGCGTCGTCATCGCTCTGTTATTGTTATTGTTATCTAGGTATCTGAAATGGTATAAAGTACGGAAACATAACTTCAAATAAATTGTGGCTAATTCTTTGTTCTTGTGCATTGCTTACATATATTTAGTCAGTTATAAGAGAGTGAGATCTGAGTGGAAATAAGAGTACTAATGTCCTAGAAATGTAATTGCATAGGTACGTAAAGTAAAAAAATAGAGAGGAAATAATCAACAAAATTAGATTTTATAACAATGTTACGTATAATTCTAATAATTATTTTGATCTTTTACATACTTCGCAATTAATTGCAAGTGTCATTTTGTATAATTTACTCATTCGTTTTGTATACCTACGCCAATAGACCTCGAAAAATGTTTGCTTGCGCGCATTACAAGAAGCCCTTTACAAACAAGAAGGTCACAAAATCGAGATATTAGGTGGATACAGATTTTGGCAATGGAAAAATTTCCTTATTTTTATTAAATAACTTAATATGCTTATTCTAAATGAAGAGCACTACTTATATAATTAGACACAATTATGCTTTATGAGTTATGCGATATTTTTAGGGGTTTCCACTGACTACGCTTGTAAATGTCTGCTTATTCTCATCTTGTTTTAATGATTTATAACTTTCAGATAGTTAATTTCTAATTTCTTCGGCAAAAAGTAATTTTTTAACAATTTTATCACATGTTTAGAAGTTTTATCATTTCTTTTGCATACTTTAGTCGGATCTTAGAAAATATATTGTTTAGTTGAGTTCTATTTCTACTTCACCTTTGGCGTGACCTTGAGCCGTAGCCGGTGCGTACCCTTGAAGCCGGGTTGCATTTGACCTTGAAAAGTCGTCATGACCTTGGCCGTGAACGTGGAGGCCGCTCCGTGGCCTTGAGCTGTAGCCGGTGCGTGTCCTTGAAGTCGAGTTGCATTTTACCTTGAAAAGTACTGTTGTAAAGCTTAACCTTGAAAGGTCGTTGGCAGTTGTTGAGTTCGACTTGCACCACTCCATTTGACCTCGAAAAGTATGTTTGTAATTGAAGAGGGGGAAGGCTTTGTGGCTATAAAAGAGCAAGAGGAGTCTCTGTATTATCATTCTTAAAGTTAGATTCCTTCAGTAAAGTATCCAAGATGTATACGTGTACTTGCGGTGCTAGTTTTACTCGAGGTGATAATATGCGACGTCATCAGAGACAGTCATGTAAAAATATAAATGATAATGGGCCTGGGGCAAAACAACCAAAATTAGATTCAACTCCTTCGACATCTACAAATCAGCAAACGTGTTACAGCTGTAATGTGACTCTAACAGCTAGACAGATGAAATCTCATAAGAGGACATTGCAGCATAGAACAAATTCGTGTGTACCTTTGATGAATGGCGTAGAAATTGTCCGAAGTGCTTTCCAATATAGAATAATAAGTTACCGAGTGCATAGTGAAAATGAAAAATTGGACTATATAATGTTTTTCAACGAAATTAGATATAAAGTATTGGATTTATTGCATGAAGTCCTGATGCTTCACAAAATAGTGAAGATAAACATGGAGACATTTGCCAGATACATATTGCAAACTCAAGAAGTGTCTGAAATGAAATCATTTAACACCTGCAATAAAATTTTGGATCAAGGTATGGATTTAGGCAGCTTTCTCGATACTTTTGTGGATATGATGGTTGCCCAAACTACAGAGTTCCAAGAACGCGATTCCGGTACGTAAATATTTATCGAAGTGTAGAATAATGATTAATAACTGCATATTATTTTTAGGATGGGCCCTTGAGGAAATAAAATTTGTGGAAATAAATGTGAATAAGTACAGTCCACTACGTGGTTCATCATATATTAAACTACCAAAGTACATAGAAAACAAAAAGGCCGTAGTGAATATAGAAAACCAGGATCAATGCTGCTTTGCTTGGGCTGTAACTTCAGCACTGTATCCTGCAAATGGTCAAACATCTGACATGTCATCTTATCCGCATTATTCAAGAGTTTTAAACTTGACAGGTATGGATTTTCCAGTTAAATTGCGCGATATTTCTAAATTTGAAGAATTGAATAATATATCGATTAACGTATATGGTTTAGAAAAGAAATTTGAGAATAATAGAATAAAGTATGATGTTGTCGGACCTTTGCGTTACTCTGAGAAAAAATTACGTATGCATGTTAATTTGTTATTAATTTCCTCGGAATGTGATGAAGATCACCATTGTTCAATAGACTGTGCCAAAACTCACTATTGTTGGATAAAGAATTTATCTGGGTTAGTTTCACATCAAATTTCTGCTCACGGACATAAAAAATATTTCTGTGACGGATGTTTGCTGTATTTTAGCAATGAGCGCCAGTTAATGCTTCATCAGAAAAATGATTGTAATCATATTTATACAACAACACCATCGACACAATTTCGGCTTGATAAATATGGAAAACAGGTACCGGAAAATATATTAAAATTTGAAAATTTTGAAAAGCAAATGCAAGTACCATTCGTAGTATATGCTGATTTTGAATCAATTCTTAAACCAATAAATACGTGTGAGCCAAATCCTCAGTGCTCTTACACTAACAAAACCTTCATTCATGAGCCGTATTCTTTCGCATATTTCATAAAATGTTCTTTTGATAATTCCCTTTCCAAGTTTGAGCTATATAGAGGATCTGATGCTGCTAAGGTTTTTGTATCACGTATAGAATGTGATGTAAGAGAAATTTATAATACATATTTGAAAGATGTAACACCGATGGCTCCTCTAACACCATCGGAGATAGAAAATTTTAACAATGCAACCGTTTGCGGTATATGTGAGAAACCCTTTAAAGAAGGTGACGTAAAAGTGAAAGATCATTGCCACATAACTGGTAAAATAAGATTCGGTGCTGCTCATTCTATCTGTAATTTAAATTATAAAATTCCAAATTTTATCCCTGTTATATTTCACAATATGAGTGGATATGACATACATCTATTTGTCAAAGAGTTGTGTGCACATAAAGATAAAATTGAAGTAATACCACAAAACAAGGAGAAATATATATCTTTCACAAAACACCTTTATATGCATGATTATGTTAACAGCAAGGGAGAAAATAAAAATAAATTTTTAAAATTACGATTCATTGATAGTTTCAAATTTATGTCAGCATCACTACAGCATTTAGGAGAAAATTTATCAGACGATCAAATGGCTATGACTAGAAACTTTTGTGGTGATGACGTAAAATTTAATTTAATGCGTCGGAAAGGTGTATTTCCATATAGCTTTGTAGATAGTTTAGAGAAGCTAAATAATCAAAATTTGCCTTCGAAAGAAGAATTTTATGATAACCTAAATGAAACACACATATCAGACGAAGATTACGAAAGAGCTCAAAATGTGTGGAGGTTGTTTGAGTGTAACAGTTTGGGATCTTATTCAGATATTTATTTAACCACAGACGTGCTACTTTTATGTGACGTATTTGAAAATTTTCGTGAAATTTGCCTGAACAAGTATAAATTGGACGCGGCACATTACTTCACTAGTCCTGGTTTATCATGGGATGCTATGTTAAAATTAACACAAGTAGAACTTGAGCTATTAACAGACATTGACATGATTCACTTTTTTAAAAGGGGTATACGTGGCGGGATAAGTCAGTGCTCAGAAAGGAAGCATATTGCAAACAATAAATTCCTACCTAATTATGACTGTACAGAACCTTCCTCATTTATTACATATCTCGACAGCACGAATTTATATGGCCATAGTATGTGTCAGATGCTGCCATCTAGCGGATTTGAGTGGATGTCTGAAAGAGAAATTCTCGATTTAGATATTACCAACATTTCAGATCAAAGCGCCATCGGGTATGTTTTTGAAGTAGACATACATTACCCGGAAGAATTACATGATTTGCACTCAGATCTCCCTTTTTTGGTAGAAAGCATTATACCACCGGAGTCAAAATCAAAATCCTCGAAATTAATTCCAAATTTGAATGACAAAAAGAGATATGTTGTACATTACAGAAACCTGAAACAAGCCATTAAACATGGTTTAATGGTGTTAAAAACACATAGAGTGCTTAAATTCAATCAGTCGGCGTGGTTAAAAAAATACATCGATTTGAATACAGAAATGCGAAACAATGCAACCAATAAGTTTGAAAGAGACCAGTATAAGTTGATGAACAACTCAATTTTTGGAAAAACAATGGAAAATGTAGATAATAGAAAAGATATAAAGTTAGTGACTCACTGGGAAAGTATCAAAAAAACTGTAGGTGCAAATGCACTAATAGCTCGGCCAAATTTTAAGTCATGCACAATTTTCTCAGAGGATTTTGTGGCCATTGAAATGGGTAAATTGAGGGTCTTATATAACAAGGCGATTTTTGTTGGCTTTTGCGTGCTTGAATTGTCAAAGACTGTATTGTATGAGTTCTTTTACGAAGTTATTAAAAGTAAATTTGGCAATGATGCTTCCTTGCTGTACACTGACACTGATTCATTAATAATCAAAATTTTTACTGACAATTTTTACGACTTTATCATACAAAATCCCGAAAAATTTGATACGTCCAATTACACTGTAGGAAACAAATTTAATATTCCAAAAAATCCATCGGTGCTCGGAAATATGAAAGATGAGTTTCCTGGGGATCCTATAATTAGCTTTTATGGTACGGGAGCCAAAGCCTATTACGTGCAATCCGTCAATAACGAATTAAAAAAAGCAAAAGGTGTCAAGAAGTCGGTTATTAAAAAAGAATTGACATTAGACGACTACAGGAAAGTTGTGGAACAAGGGGGTTTAATATTTAGAAAAATGAACACGTTTAGAAGTCATTTACATGATATATATACGGAGATGCGTAATAAAGTAGCACTTTCTCATCACGACGATAAGCGTTTTGTTATTCCAAATACCACAAAAACTTTGCCTTGGGGACACTCTGATATAAGATTCTTTCAAAGTGAACCAAAGCAAAACGTCGAGATGCTAATATCAGCCGTAAATAGTCTCGAACGAGGTGTTGAAAAAAATAATGATAATTTAGATGCTTTACTTGCCGCAATAGCCGAGTTAAACAATGAATATGTGTAACATATAATGCTTTTAATACTAACGCAAAGATCGGCGAACGTCCTACTAAACTGGAAAATTCATCCCTAATATTTCACTTAATCAATTTAAAACAGTATTTAGTCAGTTGTAGCAAATGTATGACATGTGTTCTCTTATTGGTTGTTAATAAAATTTATACATGAATTGTTGTGTTTCTTTTCTCTCAAAATAAATTGTAATCAAATAATGTAAAGTGTATACTATTAACGCTTTCAGCTATTACACCACTTTATTACTGAGAGTGTGCATAGTCGAAGTTTGGTATAGTTCTCTTCATATACTTAAGGCACATAAAAAGTGTAGGCGCCTTTGACTTTAGGGTAAAGATCAAATACCCTGACATTTTGTTATTTGCTTTAAATATATGAAGAGAACTATATCGATGTGGGGACTTGAAATGTGCAGATACATTAACGATGGGGGTGAATTTAAACCAATCAGAAAAATGGGTGGGGAGGAGTAGTGGGGGTGAACTCCTCTACATAAGCGCCAGCAATGCTAACAAGATTCATTTCGTCTTCAGCTATCCTTAAGTGCTGACGGGTCGTTAAAAGACTTAAACGCTTTTTGCTTTGTGTTAGTTGTTGTTAGTGACTTAAAAAAAAAAAAAATGGAAGGAAGTAGCTATTCGCAGATGGCTGGTGGTAGCAGGAAGAGAGCTGCTTCTCCAATATTGGATGTTTTGACGGCGATGGCCTTTGTGTCGAATTTTAGACCATCACAGGAGGACGCCGTGCGTACAAACAGTGGTGGTGGTGGCGGTAGCAATAACTTCAACGACATCAATGTGGGTGCTACTGATTTTAACGACATCGACGTGGATTACCACCTCTCCCAGGATGTGATTGAAGAATACAATCCGGAGTTATATCGTATCCTGGATGAGGTGGAGCGTAATGTGGTAGAAGAAGCTGCTGTGCCACTTCAGGACGCGGGTCCCAATGTCGGTGGCGTCAAAGACCAAGGCAAGTTCAAAGAGCCGATTGATTTGCCCCTTCCTGCATTCGCCAGAAAGAATAATGCTGACGTTGTCGAAGATTCCGGGGATGAATTTCAACCACCCAAGAAGTCTAAGAATTCACCAGGTCCTTCTAGGATTTCTAGACCGGCTCCTAGGAATAATCGTTCTTCAAAAAAGGGTAAGGCGGCCAAATCCAAGAAGGGTGATCATCGTAGCATCCTTAGAAACATTTTGGAAGAACCAGCTCCTCTTACTCCTAGTGTGCAGAAAAAATCCAAAAAAGGTAAGGAGCCTGTCGTGAAATCGAGACCACAGGACAGCATTCATCGTTCCTCGCCTGTTAATTTAAGCGACTCTTCCGATGAAGAACAAGAGATTTTTTCTCAGATCGGTGACAGGGATATCTTCAGCAACTTCGGCAAATTACTGGAAAAAGTGAAGCGTGAAACAGCAGAGAAAACGTCCGCCCGCGCTGGTGATGACAAATTACGGGATACCGCCAGGCGAGCCATTCTCTTAGCAAAACAAAACATCGAAGCCTCACAAAAGAAAATACAGGAAGAAAATGAAAAAATCAAAGCCGAAGAACAAACTATTTCGCATTACACCGATCTATTAACAGGTGCAGACGAACGAGAGGTCGCTGAAGCAAAGGCTGAAAAAAAGTTGAAGGTCGTGAAAAAACAATGTAAGGTCATTGAAAAAATATTGGTAATGTGAAAGTTGTGTTAAAAAATGTTAGAAATAGTTATAATTCGTTCTCTGTAGGTTAGGTTGTAACGTAAATAAATGGTATGTTAAAAAGAGTATTTCCTTTCATTTCTTGTAACAGCGTAAACATATATTTGGAAATAAAATAAAATATAATATAATAATTTATAATAAAATAAAAAACATGTAACGCCACTGTCACTGTGTATATTGAATTTGAATTTATACAGTACGCGGGTATTGGCAGGATACAACGGTATGCAACCAACAACACTACTATGTGTATATGGAGTTGGGCAAAACACACCTCATACGTCTTACTTAGTGAGACATCTAGCGGTCGCTAGAATAATAACTGTATTCCTGTATAGAGTTGCCTATGGTACGTACAAAAATAACTTACTTCGTTGGGTGACATTTAGAGGTCGGTAGAATAATAACAATAATGCAATCGGTCAGTGGCGCACTGTATGCTACATATTTTTATATTTAATTACTGTATTTATTTTTGATTACATTATTCTCAACTCAAAATTATAATGGTATAATTTGGTAATTTAAGCAAATATTTGTTAATAAAAAAATACTTTTTCTGTGCTGATATTTTATTATATAACTCATAAAAAAAAAATAGAAAGATTACAAATTTATTTATTTTTATTACATAACATAAAAAGTTATACATCTATTTCTTCTTCTTCTTCGTCTTCTGACCCACTGTTCAGTGACCATTCACTCGGTGAACTAGATCTGCTAGGCGGCTCTACCTCTATAGATGAGCTAGGACTACTGGGTGGCTCAACTCCCAATGGTCTCCACCATTCTGAACCATCAGGACCATCCTGGTTTAGATCATCCAAGTAGCGTACTAACGGCACAGACCAAGTACTACTGTCTGGCATGTTACCATTATCTCTGTACTCCATGGCCATTCTGTATTCGTATTCCCAGAATGGCATTGTCGACTCTGCGCAGTCGCTGGAACTTATTGTATTGTCTTGAGCAGCCATTTCTTGCAACTTTGCAGTTTAACTGAGAAACATGATGAGGGGAGTTTCTTATATAAATGGACCCCCACTCTATATTATAACCAACATTTGCAAGAATTGTGGGTACTAGGTTCATCATATACGGATTTTTCTCATGGTAACATTGCCGTCGCCACCACTATCGTAAACGTGGGAGAGAAAGTGGGGGTAAACTGACATACTTAAAACTGAGAGAATTCTCTATTCTTTATCAGTTCTGTATTAGAGAGCTCTCACTATGAATACTGAGATTCAAGATCATACCGTGTCGTCCAGCAGTGATCCGATACTTAGTGGACCAGATTATTGGGCAGAGTCCCTTCTACGATTGTTATCACAGCTACCACCTTTGGAAGATATTGAGGACACCCCACCGGTGCCTGATAGTACGACCGAGGACTGTGGAGACAGTAGAGTAGAGCCCATGGGGTCGATGGATCGGTCACCGTCACTCTGGAGTCTGGAGACCATTCCAAATGAGGACGACTATGATAGTGACGAGGTATCCGATGAAGAATATATGGATGATGAAGATATTTAATTTTTGTAATTAATAATTTATACAAATGTTTTTTTTTATGTAAATAAATATATCGATTCTAAGAAATTATTTGTTTATTATTCTCTATTTTAAGTGCAAAATAAAGTGGGGTAAATTGACTTACATAATAAGAAATTAGTACATTTGTCTTCACTTGAGTAGCATAATATCGCTTTACTATAGCAGTCTAGCCTATACCAACCCCATATTCATTTTATACTAGTGCCATTCAACCACCACAACGTACATTAAGAGTGAGGTGGTAGACTGTTTCTTATACACAGATTATTTTTTTCATAGCAGCATTTCCACCACATAGACAGATATTTTAAATTATATCTTATTTTTTTTAGACTTTACAAGATGTAAAAAAAACACATTTTCATATTACAGAAATATTTATTTACAAAAAAAAAAAAAAAGAATTATATTTACAAAAAAAAAGAAGTATAAAAGGAAGTAAAAATATATATATATTTACAATAAAATACAACATAACTAAACTAACATAACTAAACTTACTTAACTAAACTAACTTAACTATTTACATATTTACAATTAGGTTTTTTTATTGTTGTTACATATATTGCAAATTTCCACAGGCCTTATTTGATGTAGTGGATTTCTACACGATTTACAGTCATCTCTCACACCATCGGCCAATCGTGTGGTACTATGTATGTCGATGTGCCGATGGAGTGACTGATCGACACGTCTCTGGTAGTCCATGTAACACATGTAGCATAATTCGTAATCTGTACCACCTCTTACATCTATAGCTACATATGCCATGGTTGTACAAAACAATGCCTCATTATCGTGCCCTCTTTGTAGATACCTGTGGGCCTGTTCTACTTCGTTCTCCTCGTCCGATACATCAGCCACGATACCATCGTCGTCCGTATCAATATCATGTCGGACGACTTCCTGTTCTTCAACAACAGCTTCTTCATCTACGCCTGCGTCTTCGAGGATATCCCCCTCGTCATCGGAGCGCAGATCTTCTTCTTCTACCTCGCCCATAACGACCTCAGGAATATCGACTTCGGCATCAGGAATTTCGACTTCGGCATCCAATTCATCACCCCATTGGTTATTAATTAAATCAACTTCCGCCAACCAGTCAAGGAATTCAAAATTGGTGTATCCCGTGGGTGCACCAACCATAAACTTTCGTAAACCAGCCATTGAAGATTTAAGAAATTAACGTCAGTGTAGAGAGACACAGATAGTGTAGTGTTGAAAATCAACTGACTTGTATCGAGTCACCTCCTCGTTTATATACAGTTGATGACGTCATGTCACCTCTGACGTCAGCGCCCTCAGCATCTACTTAAATGAGAATGAACACAATGAGGAGCACAGTTATTATTCTGCTTTCATACTGTACATATTGTAAAGTATTAAGAAGTATTAAAAATGCCTTTTCCAAAAGAGTGGCTGTCAAAACCAACCATTGCAGCATATCCTTTTAGAATGAATGACCAAATGGTGTGTCATAACTGCTACGTTTCCTGGCCGAAGGAATATTTCAATCCATGTACGGGCTTGTGTGGAATTTGTGTAAGGGAGAATCCTGTGTCAATTCAGAGGTTCCAAGGAAGAAAAGCTGGGGAACGTCAGTGTCGTAAATGTCTTCAAATGTTGGCTCGCAGCAACTTCGGAATAATGAGAGATGTTTGTGGTGTTTGCATGGTGGACCATCCATTAAGGCAGCGGTGTATGGCATGTGATAAATTCGGGAGCAATTGCTGGAATAATATATGCAGCCAGTGTAGACATAATAAACTATTGTGCGAAAATGTCGGTCACTATTATGTGGATATGTTGCATCACAATAGAAAATGCTGGTGTCCTGGAATCGAGAAATTCGAATGTTAAGGCGTGGGATTTCATGAAGAATTTTTTTTTTTACAATAATTTGTATTTTTTACATATTTTGCTTAAAATAAAATATATTTATATTAATTTGTTTTTTCTTCTCTTTAACTTAACGAAATATAAAATCTAAATACTGTTACAGTGAAATAAAGCAATTCAATAATGAATTTTATACGTTTAAATAAAACACATTAATATCGTATACATATTTTATTTCCATATTACTGATACATAAGTAAATATATAAATTGATTATGCATATTTTACATTTACACGACATCCATTTTGTCAATCCAAGAGTTGTGTTCATTGGAAAGTCCAAGCCATTTGACAAATATTTTGTTCCCTTTCTTTCTTAAAACCTTCTCCACTAGATATATGTCGGGATACTTAGTTTTTTGTAACTCCATTTCATAAAAACATCCTTTGATTGGTTGTTCATGCATGTCCTCGAGCTGGTAAGTTGTTGGGTTCGTTATGTTTATTTTCACAATTTTAAAAAGTTCAGTTGAAAAATTAATTGTATAACCTTTTTCAAATACACCTTTGTATGCACTTATTCGAACTATGTCACCAACCTTAAACTTGGGTTTTAAAGCAATCCTAATGTGATTATACACATTTAAACATGTGGTTGGTTTAACGTCAGCAGGTTTCATGCCAATAGTTCGATGTACTTTATTGTTGTACTTTTTTGTGACGTTGGATAGAATATCGAACCATTTGTATTTACCTCTGGCTGAGAATTCTTTATATAACCAATTTTTTAATGTTCGTATCACTCTCTCCACAATTGCTGCTTTTTTCGTACTATATGTAGAGTAATGATTAATGCCATACTTTTTCATTAAAGTGGAAAAGTTTTTGTTGTAGAATTCCGTACCCTGATCGCTTTGAAGATTCTTAGGTGAGTAGTTTGATTTTTGCAAAATGCTCCTCATACCCTTCGTAATTTCTATACCCGTTTTATTTCTTAGGGGTCTTGTCCACACATATTTTGAATAGCAGTCGATCACTACGAGGATATATCTATAGCCTTTATTAAGGTTCGCATATGGCTGCATTTCAGCCAAATCCATTTGCCATAAATCCGCATACCCTTTGATGATTGTTCTTCTTCTACGAAAATTTTTTCGGGGTAACCTGTGCAGTTCCTGCACAATGGCCTTCTTTGTAGCACTGATTTCCATGTTAACTTATTGGATCGAATGGGTGTGCAGAGAATACACTAAGCTGTTACATGTTTGCCGATAGACTAATTTCTAATAAGTTAATTCTTCTAATTTATTAATTTTGTCAATTATTTTCTGAAGCTCTCTAGCTTGCTGAGAAATTGAATTTTCCACTGTTTTATGTTCCTTATCAATATTCGCTCGTATTTGTTCATTAATATACTTTTTCATCTCTGCAACAACCCGTACATTTCCTTTATCAATTTTTTTCGGAATTTCCTCATTTACATAAGTTTTTGCAGTAGCAACAGCTAACAAAACTTGACCATTAACATACTTTTCCATTTGACCATTAACATACTTTTCCATTGCTGTGATAATTAAGTTAGTGGCCTCATCCATAGCCTTGCGGATGTCTGCAAAGAAGGTAGTAAGTCGCTCTTCAACATAGTTGCGTGTTACCCCATCCTGACTATCTACCGGTTCTCCAATGTTCTTTAAACGTTTATTCTGAATGTCGAAGTGATTATCTGTAGTTAGCTTAAAGCCAAGACCTGGTGGACCACGCACGACTAATGATTTATTAGCGCCGCCTCTTCTGCGTCCAAATTTATCAATTGTGTTGTGACCAGGTAGCATTTCTAATTACATCTGATCTGATTTAAGCATTTCACAGTATATTATACTTCCCCATTATAATTATGTTAATAGATTATTTTTTCTTCTCTCATTTCCTCCAACAAACTAATTATTTCATTATTAACGCCACTGTTACCTGCCATTTTTGAGCTATACAGCAGACGTAGACGATCTACCAACTCTTTTGGCTTATTCCAATAAACATAGTCGACACCTTTACTATTGTATATTTTCTGAAGTGGCATTTGCGGAAAGCCCAAACCAGTTCTGGATCTCGTCATTACTGTAGAAGATGTTAGTGGTTCTATAATGTCACTGAATTTTTTCCATTTAGTTTTATTCAAACCCTTTTTGATATCATAGTGTTTATATGCTGCTCTCGTCTTTTTTAATATTTCGCCATATATTTGATACTCCTCGTCAAAAAGAGATACTTCATCGCTGCGTAGAACTAATGGGTACTTCAAAAATATTACATCGTACAACTTAGGACTGCCAGAATACGTTCCTAGAGACTTATTACCATTCCACAACGTAATATCCCCACTAGAAAACCGCACCTCGACATTACCCATATGTAGTTTGCCTGTATGGGGGTCTAGACGAACACCATATACAGTGTCATATTTATAGTTGCCGGACTTTACATTTTCTAGATGTTGTTTGATTACAGCACATTTCTCTTCTACACTGCCAATGGATCTTTCTGAGCCTGGGGTACTCATTAACGACGATCTTGGTGGTGTTTCCATATAATATGCTGCATTATTCTCGCCATCGTCGCTACTGGTTTCAGGTGTCGCTTTAAACATACTGGTCGTAGCTTTATTACTATCTCGAGATTGTGTCGGTGTTGGTGGTGTCTGGTTATGTGATTTTATCTGTGAGGCAGATGACATAACTTTTAAAGGTTTTGTTATGGGCTCATAGATCTTCTCAAGTGCTAACTGACTCTCAACATTTCTACTCTTCAGTGAATTAAATTTTTTACGTACAGAATCAGTAGCTTCAACTAGTTGCCGTTTGAGGTTTACTTCCCTTGCCATGTCTCCATCGATATTGCTATGGTCTTTCATTTTCTTTTCCAATGTCTAGCCTCAACGAAGTAGTCCCGACGCCGTCCACAGGTCGATTGAAACTTTAATTGTTATACTTTATGGATATATGAAACTATCAAGTCCTTTCCTATATCTCCCATCATTCACATCTCTATCTTTGTCAATTACAAGAAAACCATACTTGTCTTTCCAACACTGGGCACACATTTCTTGAAATTGCTTAAAAGATACATCTGGTGAGACATGATCAGAGAAAACGTGATGCAAATTCATTTCGTCCTGTTTGAATACAGCTAAAAAATTACTATTGTCTCTTACGATTTGTTTATTTACACGAGAATATGTCTGTGCGAGATAAAAACAGTCTACATTTCTATGACGGCCCATTGAGAAAAATGCACGAATTACGTCTTGCTTTTCACATATAACGTCATCGAATATAAAAATAGAATTGAGCTTGGCATCAGACGGTTGTACTATTTCCGCATTATTACTGAATGTATAAAACCCTAATCCCTTAATCGGTGATAGTATGGTGCGTAAGAACTCATACTTGGGTTGATATAAGGACTTTGAATATAGGTATACATTTTCAAAACGTAATCCAAGGGGGTGAGTAAGCAAAGATATCATCAAGTTCGTCTTGCCACAGTTACTCGGGCCGATAAGTAGTCCACGAACAGTTGATGGAAGTAATGGCCCATGACGCGATTCAATTTGCAATCCACATCCAACTTTTTCATCTAAATTTTCTATAGAAAAATTCTGGCTCTGCTTCACAATGCGCATCGTAGCACGGTTGAAGACTATATAAATAGATGTATGCATTACAATTGTTATTTAAATGTTGTTAGTCAAGCAGCGCACAAGTAAGAACAGCCGATTTTTAAAGGTCGGTAAGGGGGTAGTTAATTCTCTAATAAATAAGTTTCCATTTGAACTACATTTACCCGGCGGTTACCAGTACTGTGGTCCAGGTACTAAATTAAGAAAAAGATTAGCACGAGGCGATCCAGGTATAAACAAACTCGATGCTGCATGCAAGCAGCACGATATTGCATACGATCAAAACTCGAACGATTTATCAGCCCGACATAGAGCAGACTATCAACTTGAACAAGCTGCGTGGAATCGAGTTAAATCCAAAGAGGCAAGTTTAAAAGAAAAGGCTGCCGCGTGGTTGGTTACGACTATAATGAAGGGAAAACAACGTCTTGGTATGGGATGTAAATCAACCACATCTCGTGCTACAAAAAGAAATAAAAAGAAGAATAAAAGCAGGAAGAATAATGTTAGAAAGGTAGCATTCGGGGCTGGAATAGTACGCAAGGTACGTGATGATCTGCGTAAAGCCGGTGGTAAGCGATCTGTAGCTAAGGATACTAGAAAAGTTATGCAAGTAGCGCTTCAAGCTGCACGACGACACATGAGATCAGCTGGAGGAAAACGCAATATCCGTACACCTCGCATAATACCGATTCCGAAAGTTGGTGGAATTCTACCCTTAATACCTATTTTTGCTGGTTTATCGGCGTTAGGTAGTTTAGCAGGCTCTGCAGTAGGCTTAGCCAAGGCTATAAATGACGTGAAAAAAGGCAGAGAGGAATTGGCAGAAACAAACCGCCATAATAGACATATGGAGGCAATTGCTGTTGGGAAAAGTGGCAAGGGACTATATTTGAAACCATATCGTAAGGGATTGGGCCTCTATCTAAAATCACAAAGTTCAAAAAACTACTAGACACACTGCCTCGAAAACCTCTCACCAACATCGATCTTAAATATTATGCTGAGAAGATGAAGGTGCCATATTTTCGGGGTATATTTATGCGCGATACTTTACCAAATTCCGGGCCAAATCGTAATGAATCCGCCATCATAAATTTGGATACTATAGATGGCCCGGGAACACATTGGGTGGCATATAAAAAACGTGGTAGTTTGGTCACATATTTCGATAGTTTTGGCGATTTACCCCCACCAAGAGAATTAATTCTGTACTTGCGCAATGGTTCAACGTTTACGGATAAAATCTACTACAATTATGAGCGTCAACAAAATTTCAACACAGTGTGGTGTGGCCATTTGTGCTTAAAGTTTCTTTCTTCGAAAGTTAAATAAAACTATCCAAATGGCATCTGTGACCCCATCGATGGATCGAGAGGCAATTAAACGGATGGGCCACTCATTGATTGCTTTCTCTAGACTACGCAGCTTGTTGAAGATGAGTAAACAGCAACTTTCAGATATGCCTAAAGAAGTAATGATTGCATGCGCCCCTTATGAAATTGCATTAGTGTGGGATAAACTACCCAAACATCTTCAGGATGACATTGATATTTTAAAATACCAGTACTGTCAAGAACATTATTCTCCTGAAGGCGAAAATAATGTTGATGTTAACGATGGTCCGTCCCCTCGAAAAATATTTTGCTGCTACTGTAAAGTGGATGGGGTGAACGTGGCGTCAAATAATGATATGAATCTATCTCCATCACCGCCCAAAAAAAGAAGATTAATACACAACTACTGCTGCAAATCGCAATAAAGGCACACACAATCTCCAAAAACATCAGTCATGTCACGCACTTTCACTTTATCAAGCCGCTCAAGCGTGCTCAGTGCAGAGTTTTATCCCCCGATTGAACTAGATATGAGCTGTCGATATGGTCTGGGATTAACCGGATTTTATTCATACAATTCTATATTTAATATAGATGAGACAAACAATGGTTTTTGCTATAGGACTTCACCGAAAGTAGCTCCCACATTTATCCACATACCGTACGGAGTCTATGAAATTGATGAAATATATAATGCAATACTGAAAGTTATGCCAACTAACAAAAATGAAGAAAAAGAAAAATTATTTCAACTGCGAGCAAACAACAATACAATGAAATGTGAGATTCGGTCAAAATACGGAATTGACT
The DNA here is from genome assembly GCA_963583905.1 of Stenurella melanura. Lineage (NCBI taxonomy): Eukaryota > Metazoa > Arthropoda > Insecta > Coleoptera > Cerambycidae > Stenurella > Stenurella melanura. Next base: position 90,565,425 of record OY757310.1, read on the forward strand.
TTACACAAGCAAACTCTATTGGTAGTCTGTTGGGATTTGAACCGACATATTTAGCACCAAACAAGACTCACGAATCGACACTCCCCATTGATATAATGAAAGTAAGAATGATACGTGTAGATTGCAACATCATTTCCGGAGCGTATCTGAATGCTCTTAAATCCCACACACTCTTCGAGTTTGATATTGATGTTGAACCTGGATTCAAACTTACCAGGGAGCCAGCTAACATCATATATTTGCCTGTTAAACCTGAAGGACGCCAGTTTATCGACAACATTACTGTACGCATATTGGATGACAACGGAGATTTAATTAATTTTCGAGGTGAAAAGATTTTTGTGAAGCTAGAATTAAAACAATTTTAATATTTTGAGCAAAAGAAATGGGTTTTCGATATAATCAGGAAAGATTAGCACATTACCGATATAAAGTGTTTAACGATAAAAAGAAGGGTGATTGTAGAAACCGATTCATTCAGCGTATACCTCTTAAACAGTTAAGACATAGATTGTCGGCAAAGGACCGTGCATTTCTTCAATCTATTGGATTAAAACTGAGAGAAAATTAACTAATAATGACAGTTACTACATCTAGTGAAAAACTCGAAGTGTTCGACGAACCTGTGTTTGATCAGTCACTTCTCAGTTTACACGAGCATACATACAAGCCGTACGGGTCACCATATTATAGAAACTCCGATGAAATACGTATCCCTATCAATTTTCAAGACCTTATACTCGATATTGCAGAAAGTTACATCTATATAGAAGGGAAATTTACACCCAACGATGTTACCAAGCGGTGTTATTTATCCAATAATGCTTTAGCTTTCCTCTTTGAAGAGATTAGATATGAAATGGGCGGTGAGCAAGTGGCCGTCGTTAGGAAGCCTGGCATCACTACCACAATGAAGACTATGGTATCATATGGGCAAACACATCTGCGATCACTATTAACTACTGGTTGGGGCCTCAGCGAACAGAAACAAGATATTTTAGATAGTACTAGCCATGTGTTTAGTGGTAGACTACCCCTTAAATACCTTATGGGTTTTGCAGAAGACTACACCAAAGGTATTTTAAATGTGAAGCAGGAATTAATTTTAATAATAGCTCGTTCCTTCAAAGATTCCTACATTGGGGAAGTTGATGCAGATTTAGAAATTAACAAAATTGAATGGAAGATTAGGCATATTGTGCCTGAGGATAGACAAAAGCTTAAATTATTAAACAGAATTAATAAAAGTAGTAATAATGCTAGAGTTAAGATGGCTTACCGTATGTGGGATCTCTATGAGCTACCTACTCTGCGCGATACTGCTTCAGATGTCTGGGCCGTTAAAACCACTAACAGTCTTGAGAGACCTCGATACATAATTATTGGATTTCAAAACAATAGTCATTCCGATGATAGAAGCAAAGATGTGACAAAATTTATACATGCGGATATTAATAATATTCGACTATATCTAAATGCGGAAGTATTTCCTTATGAGCGTTGGAACTTAAATTTCGATAAGAAACTTGACTCTGCAGCTTACTACGCATATGAAAACTTCCAGCGTAGTTACTATGATAAAGATATGGGTGAACCTATGATGGATCTTGCAGAATTCAGAAAATCTCCACTGTTTGTCATAGATTGTTCTCACCAACCAGATGCAACGAAATCGTCTACTGTCGATATAAAGATAGAATTTGAAACCCGAAAGACGAAGTTCCCCGAACAAACTCGTGTATATGCACTTATACTTCACGATACATATTTAAGCTATAGTGCATTGGATGGTTCAGTTCAGTCTGGAATTGCCGGCGCTAAATAAAAATCTACTATTATAATGGCGTCATCAAGTAACGAATTCCCTACTTTGATTGTTGACTTACAAGGGTTTCAATATAAAGAAAATATGTTTACAGTGAAAGAGTTGGCTGTGCTGTGCTGTAACACTAATCAGCAAGCACATTACCTTTTCAAGCCTCCATATCCTTTTTCATCGCTAACCCGAGGGGAACAGAATCAGTATCGATGGCTACAGAACAACTATCACGGTGGCGTAAAATGGAGTGATGGATATATTCAACTGTCAGAATTCCCGACGATACTTCTACGGCTTTGTCAAAATATAGCCAATAATTATGAACGTCATATATCACCACAGGATGTTATAATTTTATGCAAAGGCAGACTAAAGAAAAACATTCTATTGGAACATCTAAGATGGAATCGAATCATAGACCTAGATGACAGCTCCCCCTGCATACCTAGTCTAAAATCATTGACTGTACCAAGATGTATGGAACATATTCAACCCAATTATAGTCATTGTGCTCTTGCAAACGTTCATTATCTTAATAAATGTATTGTAGATTTAGATATAAAATTTCAATAAATATCTTTTAGTATTAATAACATTTTTTTTTTATACATGTATCAGAGGAATAGGAAAATAAAAGTATGATCAAGTAATGTGTTTCATTTATTTCATTTTATCCTTACAATAAAATAGATATAGTTCATTAATACATTTTAATATACATATTTATTATTATAAATATTTCGATACAAAATGAAAAAACAATATGTGGTTAACTACTAATTGAGTTGTCTACAGTTTCTTCATCAAATTGCTCGAGTTGGCATTTTAAAATTACTTTTTTAGGTAGATATTTTTCTATATCATATAAAAAACATTTTAAATCTATTTGTACCATTTGTTCGCAAAATTCTTCTAAATTTAAGAGACCACATGAAAATTTGCCACACAGGTTAACACCGGCATTATACCTTTCAGAATCTTCCTTAAGACGTTCAACTAGTTCAGGATCGAAGTTGACACTTAGATCATAGTTCATAGAATGTAGAGAATGCAAACTTAGGTCACTCAGTTTACAAGACAGTCTATCAATGGCCGAATTAATATCTTCCTCCTTTGTCCACCTTTGTGCCGAATATTGCATCCACATATTTGTTGGTTGTAGTAAAGCTGGAAATTACATAAATAAATTTAGAAATATATATATTTTTTAATTATAAAATTACTTACATGGATGCTATTGATGGAAAGTAAATAAATTGAATCGAAGTACTTGTGGTACAAGTCTTTGATGACAAGACCCTACTAGAACTAAGCCTGATTTGATGTGAGATAATGAGTAATCTAAAAAAGATTATATTTTGTAATATTTCTACCACAGCCATTCTTTTACTATATTCTATTTACTAACTAGATAATGTTTTGAAACTTCGATAACATATTTAAAAAATAAGTTCGAATTTTAGTAGTGTTCTCGATTTGGCACCGATATATATGGGAGAACTCTGACCTAAATAAATCAACGCGTATTTACCATCAACTGAATTTATTTCATCTATAATAGGTACACTTAAAAGTTCTACAATACGTTTAGGTAAAAATGATTTGAAGGTATTATTTGAACCTTCATCAAACAAATGTACTAAAATCGATTTACCAAACCGTGTATTAACCACCATCATTTTCTTTATGACGTAAATCTTATTTAAAGTTAATGATGAAATGGGTTTTTGTTCTAGAACCTCTACGTCTTCAATTATACGTTCATTAAGGGCTGATAAATTGATATTGGTATTCATATTTGAACGGTTATGTATAGTGAAAGAATGACAAATAATTATATTACAGAATTTAACTCACTTGGAATACTCAAGATCACAGCACTACTCACTTATTAACTGTAGCCGAATCAGACTAAGTATGATACTTGCCCTGATAGCCTATTCTCTTTTATAGAGAAGAGTTGTTACGTCACAAAACGGAAAGAGTCACCCCACTTTACCGTTTATTTAAAGAACGAATGTACTTTTCAAGGTCAAATGCAACTCGACTTCAAGGACACGCACCGGCTACGGCTCAAGGCCACGGAGCGGCCTCCACGTTCACGGCCAAGGTCATGACGACTTTTCAAGGTCAAATGCAACCCGGCTTCAAGGGTACGCACCGGCTACGGCTCAAGGTCACGCCATAGCGGCATACACGTTCACGGTCAAGGTCAAGGTCACAAAAAGTGGTGGGGGGAGACCCAACTTCGGCTAAAGTCCTCTACTGTTGGGGGTCTACTTGACATACAGGACGTCCCAAATGTTCTCCTAGATCTCTTTCTTACTTTTTGAAGAGTTTATTTTGCTTTAGCTCGGCAGATCGGTACACAAGGTGTCTCAAAGATTCTCTCGGGGCTCTTCCTTGCATTTCTACTATTAATAGCTATTTACCTGTAGAACGGTTAATAATTGGGAGCTTCTTACAGCGAACTAATGTATCTCTTGGCAAACAAATAAAATGAACGCACTGATGCGTAACGTTGAAGCGAAAATACAGGTTTCAGGGAAGCATGAAACCATATTTGGACGCAAGCGGGCGGGAGGGAATGCACACCGCTAGATGCAGAAACAGCGGACTCAGAACGAGAATTAAAAGAAGCATGGAAACTTAAAAGAAGCATCTCACAAACATCTACACTTCCCATCTATATTCCTACGCCATGCGTCATGTGGCATGTGGCTCTCACTGCTGGCAACAAGCATGCCCCATATCCAATCCGGTGGGATATAAAAATATCCAGATTGGATATCCCGGAAGTGGCAGCAATGCCTATCATACGCTGGCTAATCAATCAATCAATCAATCAAAAAGTTTTTCCATCTTATGATTGACCACAAACAAGCTATTGGTTTAATAACTTTTCATTTTCTTATTTTTTAAATTTGACGGGTCATAACTTTATTAATATTGATTACAAAACACTTCACTTTCATTGTTGATCTCGAAAAGATTACAACATTTGATCCAGTGGAACACGGCAACATGATATAAATAGCAATATTTTGTGGTTCATCTTTGAACGTCAAGGGGAACGTCAAGTTTATAAATTGAGTGTTAACAAAGAACATATATAACTCTTTAATCTATGCAAAGAACTGACCAAACGCAAATACAAAATTTACCTGTACTGAATAATTTTGATTTATTACCAGGGAGGTGCTCATCGGATTTCAGGTGGTACTAATACATACATAATTTATAAAAGCATGCAAAATAATTCCGCACAGGTAATGTTGGAATTTCTTCAGGGGGTGTTCAAACATTCCCAGGGGGAGACCGGCACCCCCCTAGATACAGGCCTGGCCTTGGACCGTACAACCAAAGGTTACTAAAAGTTTGACAAACTATAAAGTTTAAGTAAAAACGTCAGTTTAACAACAGCATATGAAAAAAGGCCACTATTTTATAACATTAGTCTAAAAAGTAAACTGCTTGAATTTGGTTGGTTTATTGCCATATTTTTTTAACATAATAATGTGAAAAAAATATATTTGTTTTAAACTGTTGATACCTATCATCACAGATCTATATTACAAAATGCAAGATTTCGTTAAACAAGTTAAACTAATTATTTCATATGAAAAACATCATAAGTCAATCACGGGATTAAAAATTTTCAAAAATATTATTTTGCCAAAGGGCGTTAAAATCAGACTTTGACTGAGCTTAAAACGACCCTGTTTATGGTATCATATTACCCATCGTCTAAAAACAGTTTAATGACCCGATGTTCTTTCTAAATTTGACAAATAAAAACAATACATTTTCAAACTGATTTGAAATTATTTATGTAAACAGTTTACAATCAATTCATCAATATTTACAGTACGATACCGGAAATCACTATCAAATGTTGTTTTCGATTTCTTATTTTGTCTTGTTTTGCACTACCTTAGTCAGTCAAATTGTGATATTGTTTTGTTGTTTGGTACTTGGGTTGGTAGTAAAATGACCATCACAAATGGACCTAGTTATTGCTCTCGTTAAAACGCATAAGGAATGGGTTCATTACTTCTAAATGGTAATTTAATATAAAAAAATGTTATAAAGGGAATAAAGAATATGATGGATGCAAATTTCTCTTTACTTAGTAGAAGAATGAAAAATGAACCAGACATTATTTATGAGACATTGGAAGATATTAAGGACGGTTGTCCATAATATATAAAATTTTCCCTAAAAATCACGAAATATTTAATTATGGCATAGAACCATGCCTAATACTTTTTTCTACCCTTATTTCAATGAGACATTTTTTAGGCCGCGGCCGTGCGGAATATTTTCCATTTCCAAAAAATTGTCCCTTATAAACGATGTGCCGTGGCTGTTTGATATTTGAAATTTTGTGCCCTCTTTCACCAATTTAAAAAAAAAAAAAATTATGATGCATTAGTTAAATGAAAATCACAATTCGATTTTACATAGGTGACAAAAAAGGTTTTCGTATTATGACGTTCAATTTCAATTATGTAAATCTATTTAAAAACTCGGTTTCGATTTGGTTTCTTTCCGATGTTGTTGCCAATTGTAACTATAATCCAGTCATTCATCTAGAATGTATGCGATTGTCTGTATTGTTGTAGATATATCTCTGTTTAGTTAGTATAAATAGTATTTGGAAAATTTCATCAAGAGAGGGTGCTAGATAAATATTTTACAGCACGTGGAATAGACGAAAAATCTGTAAATAACTCGATTGATTCTATGAAAAAACGCGCCTATATACTTGATCGTACATAAACTCGAAGAAACCTAACGATTAACAATAAAAATAATGTGTTGAAAGATTGAATGACTGGGAATTCTCTAGTATTTATAATAAATAACTAAATAGACATTTACAAAAATATAGGCAAGTAAGCCTATTTTGGAGAATGTGGACACCACTAACTTCGACTTTACTAAGATAAGATTCTAAAAGATTTTTCAAATAATACCTTGATTGCAACAAGCGACGATGAGTGCATACAGCTACTAGGCAACCTGCAAACAATAAGCTCTGATTACAGCTTAAGTGTAAATTAAAAATAGGAGGTAGAATTAATTTGTTCTCCTAGGGTGTGAGGAACGAAAGAACAAAAGGGAGACGCTATACTCTGCTAAAAAGAGTCCTGATTTTAAGAACAATAGGACTATAATAATAATCCCTACATGAAATTCCACTGGACGAAACGAAGTAAAATATTTTCGGAAAAAAATTCAACAAATTAAGAAAAAATCTAAAAACATTTACACAAAACTTCCTCTCTACTTCGCACTACTTATTTATTATTTTTTCTTGTGGAAGACCATCCTGCGTTATTTTTTTCACTAAAAATGTATCGGAATCTTTTCCTTATTGGCAACAGTATCACCACATATCAAATATTTTTCCTCAGTCGTCTCTTAATTCATTTTATTTTATTTTTCACTAAAAGCCTTCTTTGGTAATTCTGTTCTACATGTAAAATAATATCGTCATCTATCTCATCGTTTCTTTAATTTTTTTTAGGCTATCCTGTATATTCTTCACTAAAAGTATATTCCTTGAAAACGGCGTCAACTACCTGCCAAATTTTACTTTTCTCCCGCAAAGAGTTTTGGTTATAGCTAGGACAGAGGACAGCCAAACAGATTGACGAAATTGCAAGGTCGCAATTTTCGTAATCTACATGATTTGAAATGTGAAAATCCGAGAAAATCTCAGGTGGAGATTTTAGTAAGTATACAATACTTACTTCCCTTAGCAGAAAGCGAGGAAGTAAAAATTCTAAAAAGCTACACCTTTCGGGGCAAAGCGGCAAAATGATATTACCTTACTACAATCGAGTATTTCAAAGTCGGCATAATCAAACTTAATCTCGAAACAGGAAATATTTGCGGAGATTTCAAATTGCTAGTAATTGATTGATATCCCTTTGTCGTTTTATACTGAAAGGTATACGGTCTTTAGAAAGCTTCATTTCATATAATAACGTTCAAATATTTCTTGAAGATAGTCAATTACACAGCCCCACAAAAAAAAGTTCCGTACGTGAGTACATAGATCTTGCGTATTTTTATGCTGAATACGAATCCGCAGCACAAAAACCGATTTACCAGGGAATTTTTTAATAAAACGCAAAAACATCCCCGAAAATAGTGGGAAATAGTGAGGATAAGGTACAAATCCACAGGCGATGTCATTGCGTTAGTAAAAAAAATATCTGGTAAATCGAATTTTGGGCTGCGGATTCGGATTTAGCATAAAAAAATACACAAAATCTATGTATTCATGTCTCTGGTACATAACTTTTTTTTAAACCCCTCGTCGGGGTGGCTATGGATTTAATTTTGCATACCGGGTGGCCACGAGTCAATGTACGCCCCCAATGTTTTGGTTGTTTTTGTATTTAAAAATTTGGTTTTTTGTACAAATAAATTAGAAAATAATAGGCTACTTTTAGACTAACAGGAATGAAAATATCACTTCCGGTTGAACCGGAAATGACATCAACTTTTTTTCTTAAATGGAATGACTATATTTTTTTGATGCTTTCTCATTAAGCATAAATTTCTAAGTGCAACAGTTTTTCAGATGTAAAAAATTCCAAAAAATAAGTGGGATACGAACAATTTCTTAATTTTTTCAAAATGGCCGCGTCAGATGAATGCAATGTAAGAAAATTACTAAGTAGGCTATGGAAATTATTAGTAAGGTTGTAGACTTGTCTGTAAAGCAGAAAATAGTTGTTTGAATTATTGATAGGTACAGTATTTTTAGTTTTTTTTTTCCATGGACCATGGGTCCCCATCGAACGACCTGGAAATAATTGATTTAAGTAATCCCTAACGATAATAGCATTGTGTGGTCCAGCCCCGTCTTGTTGGAAGTAAACATCGTCAATATTGGTATTGGGAATTTGATTAATCTGTGGAACTATTATATTTTGGAGAAATTCTAGATATCTTGGTCCAGTTAGAGTTTCGTTAAAAATTACTGGACCTATGATATGGTCGCCCAGTACGCCTAACCAAATATTGAAGCCAAACTGCTCCTGAAATGTTTTTGATAAAATTCTCATTTCTTAATTGGCGTAACTGTAACCAATTACAAAAGGTTATTCTTCGTTGATAATCATTCTCATACAAAAATTGATGCAATTGATATTTATAAGAACGATAGCCGTGTTTCTTTAAAATTTTTCCGTTTCTTCATCCACAATAAATCTTTCTTCAATTTCTACATTAGGTTCAGTTCTAAATTGTTGCCCCAAACGGGTGAAACAGTTTCTCGGAGGTTGTCTTCTTTCTGGATATCTCCGTCCATACAGACTTTGTGCTCTAGTTGCATTACGTCGAGTCTCTCCATAAATAATGATCGTGTCAACTTTTTCATCTCTTGAATAATTTTCAGCCATTTTATATTAATTTTCTTGTTTATAACAACTTTAATACACTTGCTTCAGAAAATTTGTGAGTAAGTCAAGACTAATTCATTGTTGCGGATGTCTGTCATTTTCATGGCTATCTGCAATTTTGGATTTAAATTGATTTTTTGGAGCTTACTTTTTAAAAATACTTCTATTATTACGAAGGATATCGTTAAGAAATGATTAATGGCGAAAAAATTATAGTTTATGAATCATTATTTCTGATTAATAAAAAAAACAGCACAGTTCCATTAAAAAAAATTTCATAGGACCCCTACGGAAATGAAAATAAAATTCCGTTTTATTGAAAAAAAACTGAAAATACTCGTACCTATCAGCAATTCAAACAACTATTTTCTGCTTTACAGACAAGTCTACAACCTAATAATTTCCATAGCCTACTTAGTAATTTTCTTACATCGCATTCATCTGACGCGGCCATTTTGAAAAAATTAAAAAATTGTTCGTATCTCACTTATTTTTTGGAATTTTTTACATCGGAAAAAACTGTTGCACTTAGAAATTTATGCTTAACGAGAAACCATTAAAAATATAGTCATTCCATTTAATAAAAAAAAGTTCATGTCACTTCCGGTTCAACCGGAAGTGATATTTTCATTCCTGTTATTCTAAAAGTAGCTTATTATTGTCTAATTTATTTGCACAAAAAACCAAATTTTTAAATACAAAAACAACCAAAATATTGGGGGCGTACAATGACTCGTGGACCCGGTATACTTCTTTCTAATGCTCAAAATGTTATTTTAAAATGATTTCTCAAAATATTTACAGACTGTTACATTTCATTATAACGCTTTACCTTATCCTCACTATTTCACCCTATTTTAGGGGATGCTTTTGCGTTTTAGTAAAAAATCCCTGGTAAATCAGTTTTAGGGCTGCGGATTCGGATTTGTAGAATTGGTAGAAGTAAACTACACAAAGGTGTTAAATACTCAATTGGAACAAGTGGTGTCCGGGATAATAAAATTCTTCTTTACGTCGAATCTGAACATTATTTTTTGTTGTGTCATATAATTGAAAAAATAGTAAGCGGGGGGAGGAGGAGCGGAGTAGGGTAGACTTCCCCCAAAACTGTAATTTTTGGTTAATTCGTCCAAGCTGATATTTTGACATATCTTCAAAAACCGTTCCAGAGAAAACGTGAACACAAAAAAAGTTAGAAACAGACAGACAGAAATTTTTTCGCTCAAATTTAAAATCTCGACGTTTCACTCTAAACCCATTTCAAGAAAGAAAATGTTTGAAATTTTTTTTACGATTACTATACTTCCAGTCCACTATGTGGATGTGGAAGGAAAATAAGCGGTGTAGTCTAGGAAATGGCGTGCAAAATCGACAACGAAAAGTTACCGTCTACCACTCAGTGATCGAAGAGATCATATAACTACGATTTTTTTTTTCTCTGAAAATTGAAGGGGGGACATTTTTTTTAAAACGATTGATTTATCGATATCTGTTCGTATAGGTAGTTAGTATATGTACTTCGCATACCCCAATTAAATTGGTAAACGAATTTTAAAGATTTTTTTTTTAATTCGCTCTACCGCGCACCGAGCGGATTTTCGTTTGCCAATTTAATCGGAGTATGCGAAGAACATATACGATACTTCTTCCCCCTCTCCCGTTATTCATTTATTGATCATAAATATATAACTAATGTAGACCTTATTGGCAGGTGCAGATTCTGGAAATTAACATTATTTAAATTGCAAACTTGTAGGTTTAACGAATTGGTAAATACTCCTACCTCAGAAACAAAAAACGATATAATGATACAACATATTATTATAACTAACCACCTAAATTAGTGGTTAGTTATAAAGAAAGATGTATATAAAATTGCGCTGTATTATAACATATTAAAATATTAAAGTCAGAGACGGACTATTAAGAGGCGACACCTCGGGCGTCTTCTCTAGAAATATCTCATACGTCTTGTCCTCCTATGTAGACGAATTTATTGAATCATATTTCTTCAAATTTTCACGTTTCACACCATGTAGATTACGAAAATGAAGGTCTTTAATTCCGTCAGTCCGTCTATATGTTGACGCTATATTTAAAATACTATTTGACAGTCAAATTTGGTAGGTAGGTGATGCTACGTCGAAACGGCCACTTGGTTAACGGGAGCTCTTGTGCTAGTCGTGTCGGGCCCGCCTTGCACTGATGAGCGCCAGGAAGCGCGAAACTGCAGTATGCAAGTTCGCCTGAGACGGTTGGCACGAGAGTGTCCTTTAATTAGGAATCAATCTTTCGGCTGGTGCTTGTTTCAATCAAAACCAAGCGTTTTGTTGTAGAATGTGATTTATATACTTGACGCGGCCAGGCTCGCAATTATTTGCAGTTTGGTTTTAGTATCCTTATGAAAATAAGGATTCACAGAGGTGATTGACAGAAATATTGTATTTTAATATAAAAGACAATAGTGTCATGTGCTAAGAGAAGTTTCCTCTTCTAAAGATCGTGTTAATAAGAAGAAATTTACGCTAATAACATTTCATAGGTAAATGTAAACAACAAACAGAGCTGAATTAAAGAAAATAATCTTATTAAATGATAGAATTGTATTATGTTTTAGAGGTCAATAAAGTCCGGATCTGACAATACTACCATGTTGTTCATACTTTTAGCCACATCTACCAGTGCCGTTTCTGCATAGAAAATTTGTACTACATGACGTCTCCTTACCTTCTAACTGGATGGTCCTGATGGGGAAATAGCTAATGCTAAACTTCGCCCGGGTGTTAGATACGACAAAAAACAAATTTAAACCATACCTGATCGAGTCTCCGGTAGGCAACATATTATTTTTAGCTCCGACCCATCCAGTCTCTCAATTCCAGGGCGCTCTGTGTCGTGGATGTCTGTATTGCTCCGGGCATGAGTTTCAGAAAAACTATTTTATATGTAACTTTGAATCAAAGATTTTTTAATTAAATTGCCCTACAACATGCTCTTTTATAATAAATACTTAATCTTAAACTCCTTAAAGAAAGTGAATTTGAAACATTTTCCATACGCATACGTCACGGAATCATTTGAGCATATTCGTATTCGACACAACTTTCAACACACTGCACTAGTACCAAGTGTCAAATACAATGCCACTATACGCAAATATTTATTAAGGTAGACATCGCTTAACATTCTCTAACCTAAAATTAACTTTGCAAATATTTTTGTTGATATTAACATCCAAGTAAATATATTTAACCTTGATTTTTGTTATAGTTTCATGTAATAATTATCAATATTGTCAGATAAACAATATGCACTTAAATAGTAATAAATACATATTTACACGCTACAGAGGTTACTAAAATAAAAATTTTAATTGTTTAAATAGCAGATGTGAAATATTTTACCATACGAACTAAATCGTTCTAGTTTTGTATTTTGTAAAGTCAAAAATTTTCTTTTTTTCAAATTAAGAATTATTACACATTGTGTTAGTCGTTAATTAAAAATCAAATAAGCAGGTGCCTATAAAATCTTTGTTTTGGAGGCACGGGAAGTTGAAATGTCCGAAAAAATAATGAACACTGTACAATTAACCAGTGGCGACATGGGTAATCAATTCCATAAAAGTAGTATCACCCTGTAGAACATTAAATGCGACCACGCTTTCGAATAAGTAATGTTATATATTGGTAGAAAAATTGTATCCCCAATTTGTCATCTGTCAATTTTACGTCATTTTTTTACAGTTTATTCCACCGTCGAAAGTCGATTTCGCGCAATTCAGTTTATAAAGAAAAGTCTTGTAACATTTAAATAAAACATCTTACGAAAATATTCAGAAAAGTGATAATAAGTAATTTAGCCGCATTGTATTATTACATGTTACATTATTAATTGTATACTAATAAAGGAAGTATTTGCTATTTGGAACAGAGATAATAAGAATATGTAAGAGGAAATTTTCCTACTGGAATTTTCATCAAAAAGTTAATCACTATTTCCTTTTCTAGGTCTTAAATATAGTAGTGATTTTTGTTACAGGGTGGTCAATAATACAGAAAATGTAAACATTGACCAGGTGTAAGTATCTTTCTATTCGCAGATTGAAAACCGTTGCCTAAGAAATCACGGCTTTCACATTCTGATTTTCCACTCAAGTCTCTTTAAACAAAAACATTTTGATACTATATTTGCACTCCACTATGTGGAAACACTTCCTCACAGAGCTTAATATTATATTTGAAATGATCTGCCCCAAAAACCCACAAAACCATACGCCATTTCAATACCTTTTCGACCGACAGACTGACCAACGATTAATGGGGATGATGTAGTGTAGTATTGGAGCCTATATATACTGTAATACTAGTTAGTAAATAGATAGGTGAAGATGTGTTGTTTTTATCAGTCAATGTTAAATATAACGAAACATATTCTTTTTATAGGATTTTGCAAACAGCAGAAGAAACAAAGAGTTTAACAAATAGAGGAGACAAGCTCCATAAGCGTAATGTATAAGCAGCGGGAGGCTGTAGGCTTCTCATCCCTCTCACACAGTTCGTTTTCTCTTTGTCGCATAGTACATGAGGGGTGGTGACGATTGACGACATTTGATGTTATTTGTTGGAAATCAAAGAGCGGCGGGTAAGGCTGTGTTGCTTTGTAAAACAGTGGAGAAAGAGGGTACGAGGTGTGCCGGGTGTGCGACAAGGACGAAGAGCCTACCGTCTCCAAGGCAACCAAACCGCGACTCCCGGCAAATCGCCAGCTTGTCTCCTCTAGTTATTAAACTCTTTGAGAAGAAAACTATCTATGAAAACTAAAAGTAAAACTATATGTAAAAATATTAATGAAATCTTTGCATTCTTTCGATAACCTGACTTCTGGTTATGCTAGCAAATCCAAATTCTAAAATAAATTTGTCCAATTTCTTATTTGACATTGTCATTTTAACACTAGCATCCAATGGCTAAGCAGATTAAACTAATATCTACATGACCCCCTACGGTATGAAGATTCAGTTAAAAAATAAGAAATTGGACAAATTTATTTTAGAATTTGGATTTGCTAGCATAACCAGAAGTCCGGTTATCGAAAGAATGCAAAGATTTCATTAATATTTTTATTTATAGTTTTTCTTTTAGTTCTCATAGATAGTTTTTTTCCGCTGTGTGCAAAATCCTATAAAGAATATGTTTCATTACTATAAACAAACAAATAAATAATTCACTTTTAAACAGTCAACATGTTTCTTATTTATGGAAGTTGTCTTGGTTTTTTGCATGAAACATCTTTGAGTGGCTTTATGTCTTTTTGATGAGCTCCAGAACAAGGGCGAAAAACATTTCAAAGACCAAGTATTTCCAAGAAACGGAATGATAGATAACATCTTAAAAATGTATCCATTTGAATGAAACGTTTTTAAGACAAGGTAGGTAAATAAATTCAATTTAGGCCTTTGTTCTCATTTTTAACTGAATCTTGATGGCCGTAGGGGGTTATGTAGATACTAGTTTAATCTGCATAGCTGTAGGGGACTATGTGGATACTAGTGTTATAGATCTCTACATATATTGAAGGCAAATAAAAAATGTCGGAGTCTTTGATGTTTACCGCAAAGTCAAAGACGCCGACACATTTTATGTGCCTTAAATATAATAATATGTAGTGAACCATACAATGAAAATTGTCAACTAAAAAAGCAGACAAATTAGGATTTTAATTACTAGCATAACCAGAAGTCAGGTTATCTTTTTAGTTCTCATAGATAGTTTTTTCTGTTGTTTGCGAAATCCTATAAAGAATATGTTTCATCACTTTTTAATTATTGTAAATATGGTTTTACTACATTATATTAATTAATAGGTATGATGTAAATTATTTAAGTATTTATAACATATTATTTATTTATAATAAATAATGTTAGTTTAATGAACAACTCCATAAATGATTCAATAAAAATAATAAATAAATAAATATCATTTAACCTACGGATGTGCTACCGGCAATCTTAAGAATGAATCAAGAGCTTATAAGTTGTAACAAGGGACTTGTAATGGTGAGCCAGATAAACAACCGACTACTTTCGGTTGAGGTAAGCGCATAACATATCTGGTTAACTATATTATCGTTTGCAAGTACGCGCTCTCAGGTATTATTCTATCACAAACAGGCTTTGTAATGTCTTATCTTGGTAGCAACGCTTTAGACTGAACTTTCACATTAACAATAGAAATACTATACTCACAAATACCATACCCATCGATCTGAATCGAAGTTACCGAGAAACTAACGCAAGTGATTTTACCAATCGCACTGCACTAATGTGACATGGTTATTCTACGATTTTAATATGCCCTAGTGCATTACAAATGAAGATTTGTAACCGATAATTTGTAAAAGCGAAAAAGCGTAATATGCATAAACAGAGAGGTACTCAGCTGATTTTTGATGAACGCCATAGTTTCTAGTAGATACACGTGCATAAAATAAATAATAACACATTCTCTTTTTGCAAAACCTGCTACATATATCAATAAAAAAAGTCACCTTTAAACGTATTATTCCACCGGATGGATGTTGAAATTTTAGGAGAGCCGCTCTTAGCACTGATCCAAGTACTCTCCGCGAGGAGCGACTGAAATCTGAGGAATCAAAACATGTATGTATATCGAGTGACACGTGCAACTTGTTAACACCGCATGTGTAGTGAATTCTAAATGCACCTGCGCGGTCCGAAGCCGGCCTCGGCCATACCGCATTACGCGCATCAATCGCGCATATTTCATCCAAATATTAAGGGATGTTTGTTCCTTTTCACTTTGAATTTTACTGCCTGAAGCGCGCACGCCTTGCAAGGTTTTCATTTAAATCAGACGAGTGATGAATAGAATGCGTGATTAAATAAAAACATTTCACAGGGGCAGACCAGCTCCTCTCCTTCATTCAAGGGAAGGTCAGACAATATCATTTTACAAGCGTAAAATCGCAGAAGAGTTAAATATTCAGCAATATAATCAGACAATCCATCATCGATAAAAGTCACATAGCTCGGTTAAAAAGCACTGCAAACTGACTGTCATTGTCATGCGTTAGGAAGGTATTCAATGTATTCTGATAATGGATATAAGGCCAATAGTCAGTGAAATAGCGTACCAAACTTCTTTCTCTTTGGATATTTTTGGTACGGTGGTCGGATTAAGAAGGGGGAGGGGGATTTTTTGAATCGAATGGTTACCGATATCCGCCCGCATAGGTAGTTAATACATTTACTTCACATACCCCAATTACGCTGGCAGACGAAACTTTCGGTCGGGGTGCGATATCACCGGAATTGAAAACAACATTTTTTAGTTATCGGACCAAACCTGTAGCAAAATGTTTGTTATGGCTATACAGTACCGTACTGTACTGGTAGACATTTCTATCGATTGGTTTTTTATTACTTTCAAAGTGGCGAAACACGAACCAAATTTCAAGTTTTGTGGTGGCTGTGCATGCATATATCATTTTTTGATTTATACTGCCGCGTTGCCACGTTATTCCACTTTTCCGATAAATAATGCTTTTGTGCTGTCAAGAATACAAACGTATTTTCATCAATTTGACCGTTCGTTTTATTTTGAATGTTAGTTACGGCGACGTACTATTTTCCACCCCATATATATTTTTACATAAAATGTCAGCAATCAATTGCCTTCACGCTGGAATCCATTTCTTCCGATTTGAATTTTTCAAAAAACGTCGAAATACGTGGTAAGTATGAGGTAAGTATCATTTTTGTAGATTTTATTTTTGACCGCTGCAAATGCCTTTCTTATCGGAAATAGACGAACAACGTGGCAACGCTGCAGTGTTAGTCGAAAAATGATATATGCAGGGATAGAGAATTAGAGTTTCAAGAGTTGAATATAAATATATAAAAAATGATGTGTTCCATTTAGATAATCCAAGTGTTAGCTTGCCACCACTTTTATATTCCAAAACAATTTTAAAACAGCCGTTCTTGATTGATCTCTTACGTTTTCTGAGACATTTTTCCAAATTTCAGACGGTTGCGGAGATATTGACCGTGCACACACTAATAACTCACACTGTATATGAGAGACAAATTTTAAAATAATGTATGGTGATGTACTGGCTAAGCTTTCGGTCGCGGGTTCGAAACCCCGGTCGGTTGATGTAGATCTTTCTCTTTTTACTTTATCTTATATTCATGGATATTAATCTAAAAAATAATTAAACATTTTTAATGAAAAAACCTCTGCGCCAAACGGATCAGACAGAGGTTGGTTCTTAAATACTGACTGTTTCAAAAAGTCTCACACCTAAAAATATATAAACCAGAACAATATTATAAACTAAAAAATGAAAATGAAAGCTATGGGCAGTTAACGTTTCGGAAGAAAATCTACTTCCGTTCTCAAAACTTTTTTGGTCGTCAACCATGGCAGTTCTTTGTTTATGTATTATCATAGTCATGTGAGACATTAAATTATATTTATCTTATTTTTACTTACTTCGTCTCTAAGGATGGGCAACCAACTAGTACAAAAATCTAGTGATTTTCATTTTTTAGTTCATAATATTGTTCTAGTTTAAATATTTTTAGGTATGAGTCTTTTTGAAACAGTATTCAAGAACCAACCTCTGTCTAATCCGTTTGGCACAGAGGTTTTTTCATTAAAAATTTTTAAATATTTTTCAGTGGAAAAATACCCAACAAAACGTAAGAAAATCTGAATATGCCACGAATAAACAATTATAGACAATAAATTAATCTAAGGTGCAACAAAAATAAAAATATTTAAAACTAACATTATTTACAAAAAACTGCAAAGAGTATAGGTACTATAAAATGTGCAACAATTATATGAAAAATTCAATAAACGCCGAAGAGTATAATGTTTACTTTAGCTTTGTATATTTTACACAGAATTTTATTAGATATTTTTTCTCTTTTAATGTTAGACACGATTGAACGAACAATCCACAATTTCGTAATGTGCACTAAAAAAAAATTGCATCCACGACCGAGTTACAATTCACGAACTTTTTGGACACCCTTGAACAAAAAATCTAGTCCGCAGTTATTTCCCTTGACGGCGTCTTGACTGGACTATTGGAATAAAGTAAAGAGACGCGCATGAAAGGCATAATGATATCCACAGTTAAGAAATGCAAAGACAAATTAAAGGAATATTTGGCGAACCATAAACATCCTTTCTTATATAAAAAAGAAAAATTATTCACATATTACTAAAAATAAAAATGCTACGAGCAAGAAGCAAATTACGTAAATTTGAATTTCTACATTTTTTCATATAGGTAAATTTTCATAGTTCCAATTAAAAAAAGATGCGGAAAAGACATACTAACAACGCAAAACCTGGTTGGGACAACCGACCTACTAATATACGATTCAAATGTATTGACCCCTTCACTTTAACCAGGAATATCTCAGAAATGGAGGAGTGGAAAAAAATTGAAAACATTGTTTGTTCATTATGTGTCTAGTCTAAATCATTCACAGAAATTTGAATAATGTACATTGGACAGTTTTGAAGTTCTGCTAAGTTATATTGTCCCACTTTTTAATTTTGACCATACCAGTTTTAAATTCATTATAACTTTGCAGTTATTCTCAAAAAACGTGACCTCATGTTTATTCGGTTATTTATCAATGTAGTTGATAAAATAGGTAATTATATAAAATGTAAGCATTTTCAGAAAAAATAATTGGTATATATCAAATATTAATTTAATTATTAATCGCAATAGATAATATCATTGCATGCTTGCAGATCTTCAAAACTGTCCTATGTACATTATTCAAATTTCAGAGAATGATATAGATTAGACACATAATGAACACATACTTTTTTCAATTTTTTCCGCTCCTCCGTTTCTGAGAGATTCGCGGATAAAGTGAGGGGTCAATACATTTGAATCGTATATTAGG
The DNA here is from genome assembly GCA_963583905.1 of Stenurella melanura. Lineage (NCBI taxonomy): Eukaryota > Metazoa > Arthropoda > Insecta > Coleoptera > Cerambycidae > Stenurella > Stenurella melanura. The sequence goes on from OY757310.1 coordinate 90,584,626, forward strand.
TACCTATGTTGCACAAATTAAGACATTATGAGTTTTATTGATCTAAAAAATATTTGACCAAAAGATGTTTAATTCTTATTTATTAACCCATTAACTCTAATTAGATAAAAATTTCACTTTTCATATTCATTAAAAATGACGCCCAAAATCTAGTAGTAAATTAATAAAATGAATATCATAAAAGCATACTTTAACGTTATTTATATCCATGCCCTGTAAAGTTTTACTTAGTATATCTAATTAGTGGATTAATAAATCCAGGCAAAGCTTTTAATATTAATAATTTTTAAATTGGGGTTTAAAAGAGCAATAACATCAAATAAAAAAGTAGCCGTCCCGGCGAGTACGTTACTCTATGGGATGGGTGGTACGGTATAGTAGTGAATGCCCTCCGTATTTTGACCCGAACGTCTGGTCCGTCGACCGGCGGGAGGTTCAACAAATCCCTTGCAAAGTTACAGCTAAAGTAAGCACTGCTTTCACCCAACGATAACGTTATTTTGAAAGGGGTCTTTAACTCGATTCAAAGTATAATTAGTTGACTGACATACTACTTTTATTTTCAGAGATATCAAAATTTCTTTAAATTTAAATGCTCAACTTTACATAGGCATTTAGGCTTATCAAAAATTAGTATTTTTAGTGACAAAAGCTGGGTACTATATTTCATACTTCTATAAAAATGTGGTTTTTCTATTAGTATTCAAGGTCACCGATGAATTTAAATTTGAATTCAAATTGAGCACCTGGCATTGGGTATTTAAACAGATTTTGCTTTAGATATTAAACTTAAATCTTATTATAATTTTTAACGTTTTTCTTGGCAGTTGGCTTAATGCCCACTCAAAGTTAATGAATAACTAATCAGCTCGGACACAGTATGTGTAAATATATCAATGGAAAGCTGAACAATTTATAAACAGATCTATAGGTAATATTCAAACTAAGGTGGACGATGACACAATGCATATTTTTATTGTGAATTGCGGGAACAGGGTTTGATATTATTAAAAAAATAACACCAAAATGTTTAAAAAAATATCACCATAATCTAATCGCAACAATCTAAAACAGCTGTCTAAGGAATCACTACTTCCACATCCAGATTTCCTATTCAAGTATCTTTAAACGAAAACATCTTGATACTATATTGGCACTCTAGAAAGTGGAAATAATTGCTCATAGAATTATTTTAATAAAACAACATTTGAAATGTCGGCTCTGGTGGAAGAGGTTACAAAAAATTAGAGGCTTTGGCTACTAGTATATGCACCTAATTTGAAGTTTCTCTACTCTCACTAGCTTGCTTTACTTATTTTCCACTATTTAACTCTATCTATCCCAACCCTTCAACAGAATCATCTCAAAATATAATCTACTTCCATATGTCGTTATAATACATACGTGTACCCCAGTCAATATCTCGGTTTTATTTTATTAACCCCTTTAATAATGGAGTGAGGGTGGTGGTGGGGGTGACTATTTTTATAAAAAAAATTGAGGCCCTGGTTTCTACTACAAACACCAAATCCCAAATTGATGAACTCTTACTAGCTTGCCTTGCTTAGTTTCCCCTGTTTACCCCTATTTACCTCCCAACCCTTCAACGGAACTGTCTCATAATATAATCTAGTTCCATATATCGTTATCATCCATACGTGTAGCAAATTTCAAGTGAATATCTCAATTTTATTTTACTAACCGCCTTAAGAAGGGAGTGGGCGATGAATGTTACAAAAAAAATGTGTGTGTGTGTGTGTTTCAGGTTTGTTGACTACGGTTACAAAGACCATTCGCAAAAAAAAAAAAAAAAAAAATGTAGACCTTTGTTTCGAGTACATACATCAAACTGGACTCTTACCAGCTTGCTTTACCTTTTTTCTCTATTTACCCCCCAACCCTTCACCAGAGTAAGCTCAAAATGTAATCTATTTCCAGAACTCGTTGTAATACATACGTGTACCAAATTCCAACTCAATGTATTTAACCGTTCCAGAGAAAACGTGCGTACAAAAGGAGTTACAGACCGACAGACAGACAGATCAACCGACAGACAGACAAAAATTTTTTCGCTCAAATTTAAAATCTCGACTATTGATGATATTCTAAACCTATTATTTATTACTACAAACATTTTGAATTTTTTTTATGATTACTAATACTTCCACTCCACTACGTGGAAGTAAAATGAGAAATTCAGTTAGCAAAGAACCCGGCTCCGTTTTTATGGGAAATTGGCTTTCGGTTTTATTATTTTTATCATATTGTAAGTTGTGATGTCCTGAATAAAAGTATCAATGGACACGACCTTAAATATCGAACAGTTTTTGAGATATGGATTGTCAAAACAAGTCATTTTCATTATTTTAGACATTCGAGAATTTTTCACTCTGGTTAACATTAACTTTAGGGAAAGAGTGCAGAAATCAAAAGCGTTTATTTAAATCCAAAAGAAAAATTTTCTAAACACGTTTAGTAACAATATGGCGTCTAAACGTATTTATTAATAAAAGTTGATAACAAGTTATGAGAAGATTCGTACCTATATCATTATTTGACTTAAAGAAACAATTTTTGACTTTCGCACTTTTTTCCTAAAGTTAATGTAAACCAGAGTATAAAATAGTCGAGGCAATTTGACACAAAAAGTACGTTATAATGAATGGATTTTGATGATTTTTTTTGCATTGAGTTTCTAATATTGTGTACAAAAAAGTTTATTCTTTAAAAATTGCCGCGCTTTACTTGGCGGTGGTTCCTACCCCCTCTAGAGAGATGGGCAAAAAAGTAGAATAGTAATCACCGAATCTGATATAGAATCATACTGTAAGTGAAACATTTTTCATGAAAATTTATATTTTCCAAGTTATTGGAAGATTACTATTTTAGCTTTAAAATATTGGTATCTTGAGACTGTTTTTGGTAAATAAGTCAAAAGTCTTACATTTATGGAAGAAGTGGTATGGTACAAAAAATAAGATGATGAAATTAAGTATTTATTAAAGTATTTTGTTTTTTGTTTATTTCTGTACGATGAATAGTTCTAAAAATATGATACTGTAAAAATGGTCCTCGAACGTTTATCAGTCGAATATAATGTTTAAATCTCAAAAACATCAGATACAATCAGTATGATGTTAAAAATATATATAATAGAAATTAAAGGGCTTGAAGTACTCTTTGATATGATTTTTTTTTTACCCGTACAGCTTGAAAAATAACGATGTTATGTGCAAAACACTAAGTGTTTTGCAATCTTTTTAAACAAAAAATTTAGGATTTTCCTGCTGTCATTGACCATAGAACAGAAGTTCCAAAAATTTGTACCAGTTTTTATTAAATATTACCAACATGCTCTAATTTTGGGAGCTTTAATTTATCAAAAGTTTTGAAGAAATATGAGATTAAATGTATATCTTTGCCACTTAAAGTTCAAGCCTCACATTTATATTTTAAAAAACAAATTAATATATGGCTTTATTTTTCTATATTGTCATGTTTTCGTTTAATGCAATTGTTTTGTTATTTCCAAAAAAAACGGATTTTTTTTTCAGAAAAATCGTAAAATGTTTCTCAATTTAAAGTAGGTATGTTTTGAAATTGCTTTAAAAATGTCAAAAAATTTGATGTTAGTAATGCTACATATCGATAAAAACTGGTACAGATTTTTTGAATTTTCATTATATGGCCAACGGCAGCAGGAAAATCCTAAAATGTTTCTTCAAAAAAAATTACTAAGCACTCAATGAATCATATTCATAAAAAGGATATGCTCAGAAGGAAAAGATAAGAGTAGAAGCATTTCCTTTAAGTAAAAGGAGTAAAAGCAAATCCTTGAATCCATTTTTATCATCATTACCTTATACTTCTAAGCAAATCGTTCAATTCATAAGCAAAGCCTTTTGCCTATTGTTTGGTGTTGTTGCAGCAATTTCATAACGCAAATATACAGAAGAGAGAATTATACAGAAAAATTCAAAAAGTTACGTGGTGAAATTATTTCAACAACTCAAAACATTGTCTATGAGGGCAATCATCTTATAATGATCCTTCTCTAGAAATATTACAAAATAATTTTGTTTAATGTATGTAACATATATATGACAATTTACTTTTTTTTCCACTCGCAATCATAATGTATGTGTTAACACTTAGTCAATTAAAGTTGTTTATTATCACTGCCAAATTTTCCCTCACTCTTTGTCCTTCACGTCGAAGGCGCCGTATATTCTAATCCATATCTTCCACATAAGCAGTAATGTTTTCTTCTCCATCTTCATCTGGTTTAAAGTCAGCATCTCCTATAATTTCAGCAATGTTATACAAAATGGTACATGCAACTATAATTTTAGAGACTTTTGTGAGCTTTACACGGCAGACATATTGCAATATAGAAAATCGCCCCTTGAGCTGACTAAAACAGCGTTCTACTGTAACTATTTCCTTTTCTTTTTAAACATATGTTGAACATCCTTTCATCACGAGCAGATGGGTCTAGAAATGGAGTCATCAAACAAGGTTCTATTCCATATCCATCATCAACGAGGAGAACTGTGTTCTGCGTTCTAGACATGATTGTTCTGATCTGGGAATTCTTCCAGATTCGTGATTCATGACCGGATCCGGGCCAACTAACATCTATGCTTGTAAACATTTCTCTGGCGTCAATGACTCCAATTACTGTTGGAAATCGAAATTTACTTTACCACAACTCCTTGGTCTTTATGATTTCGTTATTAGTAGAAGGAAACTTAATCCACTTGTTGGACGATCAACATCAAAATCTATAGTTCGCTTGAGTTGCTCACCAATTCCATTTTGATATCCGGGATCGACTAGATACTGCAAACATATTTCCATTCTCTGTAGGGATTAAAGCGCACCACCTCGAGATTCTACAGATTTACCCAAGAAGTTATTTGCTAACCAGTGTACATTATTCTCTTCAAAGCGAAGCAAGCATTTGAATTTATCAGTAGCTGGTGTTCTTCGAAGTTCATAGTGTTTCTCACTTCGCACATTCATCACTACAGCCATGGCAACAAAATTTAAACAATACGACCTTCTTGTCCACGCGTGAGTGTTACACTGACTAGATGCATCATTTTTGAAGGATTTGCTCCAATATTAAAGTAAAAGGTACATATTATGAATATCCATTTACTTAGATGTTGATCAAATCCTCAACTTAAGAAGGATTTGCTTTCACCTAAGAGGAAAAGATTTTGCTTCAATTTTTGTTAATACAAATAGAGGCATTCCTATTCATATTATGCAAGTAAAAGGTTTTGCTTCGCTTTATGTATTCGACTCATTGTTTTGCACATAACATTATTATCTTTCAAGCTGCACGGATAGAAAGAAAAATCCTATGAAAGAGTACTTCAAGCTCAAGCCCTTTAATTTCTATTATATGTATTTTTAACACCATACCGATTTTGAGATTTAAACATTATATCTCCAGTCGAACAATTTCTCGGTATGGCAGATAGTGACCAAACGTCTAAATCTAATAGGTCCATCCTATAACCGCTTCTGAGAAATCTATTTTCATATAAAAAAGATAGTGTCTACGCAACCGCCGCGGCGGTTGCTTTAACTATTTACGTAACCGCCGCGGCAATTGGTTTGGTTACATACTATTTATTCTGTGCTATAGCGGTGTTTTCCATATGCATCGCTGGCCTATGCGTAACGTTATCGCGTTGTTTGAAAAATTCAATTTAGACCGATAAACTTTGTAAAAATTTTAACTATTTTAAACTCAAGTTTCCTTTCCCAAAAACCAAACATTCCTAACGGCGAGCAGACTGTTGGGGTAATTTATTTAAATGGAGCTTTTCCAATTGAGTTCGTCTCCATCTCAACAACAAAATTATAAAAATTTTCCCATATAACAGATTAAAAATTTTACCCATTGTCTAGAATTAAGTTTTAATATGTTCAAATTTACCGATAATTTTAAGCCGCCACGTATTGTCTTTTTTAATCATTTTATCGAGCTGAACCGGTCACGACCCGTCCAACCGCACTAACACCACGGCGCTGCGCGACGTGGTTGTACGGTTGGCTCCGGGTCATGATCTGGGGAAGCATTATCTGTACTAAAAACAAAAAACAAAATATGTTGATGATTATCGCGTTGTGGAGCGACAGGTCCCGGGTTCAAATACTGCCCACTTGACTTTTTTTTTAAATATTTTGTAACGATTAATATCCTTTTTCACAAATTCTGGTTGGATTTGACGACAGAAATGTTCTTTTTTTTTTCATACAATAATTTATCTCTTTCATGTGATGGTAGTTGGGTTAGTTAGGTTGATTTTTATTTTGCTAAATAATTGTTAATAAATTATCAGCGCCGCAGGTAGCATTAGCGTCGCAGACAAAAAGGGGGGTGCGGGGGTATCCCCCCGCCTTGTTTTTCAGAAAATTGCATAAAATATTTCAATTTCTATGCGCGGCGGTTTAATAAGTCGTGAAAAAGATCCGCCGCGGCGGTTGCGTAGACACTCCCTATAAAAAAGCTCCATGGAAATCGGTCCATGAATTAGAAAGCTAGAGAGGAAAGTCACGTCTGGTCAGTCGCGGTCGTACGACATTCATGGTTGCTTCTCAGCTACCTGAAAAGCTAGCGTGATGATTCATAGCTAAAAATCTGCTCAACATGTTACTCTACAAGCTCCATTAAAATCGACTCGACCGTGTTTGAGTTACAAACGGAAAGACACCAAACACAAACATAGTCAGGTCAAATGCCCCTTTCTAATCGGAAGTTAAAAATACGTTCAATTATACGATGCGGACAGATACAGAATACAGAGCAAGAACAATTTTTTTCTTTTGACGCCAAACCATCACGTTTATCTAAAATATCTTTTCCCTGTTTGCCATGCAATAGAAAAATGTACGCAAAATGAAGAAGATTGTAAGAAAAATGTATAATTAGAGTAGTGAACAAAGTCACTGACTCAGCAGATATTTTTAGCACCATAGATTATAACAGCGCTAAAGTATGTACACATTATCTCTTGATGATAGTTACTTACGAAATTAAATAAAATACATAATCAACAGAACGATTAACTTTTTGTTTTGGTATCCTGATATTTCGCCTATTTTTTATCCATATCTGTTATTTAGCTAATTATTCATTTTAAATTTTATTCTTTGAATATTTACAAGTGTCATCTGTTTTCCTTTTAATTTTAGAATCAAGGTTAATTCACTTTTGTTCTGTGTATCTATTTTTGTATTTTCTATGTATTATGTATATACACGGAGTGTCATGAAGGTTTTTTGCTCAGCAAGGAAAGTTTGTGTCAAGAGGTCCGTAAGTGTTTCATTGATTATATACAGAGTGTTTCCTAAGTAATCTAAAATACTGGAAGTACTAAAAAAATTGAGTTATGGCAGTTTTAAAATGTAAAAAATTGAATCATCGCATCGTGGGGAGCTCCCTGCAAAATTAGGTTCAATATTGAGAGACCTGGAAATGAGTACATAGTGTTGCGTATTATGCACCTTTTAGGAAACACCCTGTATGAATCCGTGGGTTCTAAAATAATTTCAACAAGAGATAAACACTACTAACACTTTATTTAACAATTTACTGACTATACAATACTTCAAATTCAAAATAACCTTTACACTTTGTTTACTTAATATTTAACCTCACTTTTCACTTTTCAACTTGTTCACTTTTATAAACTGCCTTCTTAATAAACTTCTCCTTCTGCGCCGGTAATCGCACCTTATATACTCCGAAATTACCTCTAGATTGGACCAGAATCTTCTCCCACCACACTCTAGAAAAGTCCATGGCTCTTTCTACAAGTTCCACTACTAGTAGGCATAGGCGTATCAATTTCCAGTTCCAAGGGGGTGTAATTCATAACAATAGTTTTGACTAACATTGAAAGTGAAACGACGGTCAAAATAAAAATGTGTTCTTTGTAGGTTTTACTCTTGTCAGCTGCAAATGCATTTTTTATCGGGAAAAATGGAACAACGTAGCAACACCGCTGTGTAAGTCTAAAAATAATATGTGCCTGAATAGGGCATTAGATAAGAGTCAAAGTTAAATACATGAAAAAAAAGTAGGGTATTCCATTTAAAAAATATAAGTATTAGCTTACCACTACTATGTGAAGCACCCTGTAGATTTAAAAATAATTTTAAAATTTGGCGCTCTTGATCTCCTACAATTTTTATCCGAGATATTTTTTCAAGTTTCAAATGGTTTACGAGAATTTGATCGTCCAATCACCCTGTATCTAGATTAAATATTCAGGTTTATTAAAATTTTAGACAAATCTTTAATTAATTATATACAGGGTGCTCAATATTAAATGAGTTCAAATAATTTCTAAAGAAAGTATACGTAATGGAAGGGGGAAACAGAGGCGATCATAAATGTAAATTCAACAATGTATAAATAAATAACAAATTTTCAACTACCAGAATTTGTAATAAAGGTCGTAATAGAAGACACGACTATTAAAGTTATTCCAGACACCGTGTAATGGTAACCGTATTGGAATATACTACTTGTAGTAGGTAAGTGCGTTGTGGCTGGTTTCCATTTTTTGATAAATAAATAAGCAAAATAACAAATGAAATAAACAAAAAATATATTAATATTAACTAATGGAATCGAAACCCTTAGCGTAAACATTAAATCATCAAGGTAAATTCCGATATAATGAAAAACTAGTATAACAATGAAAACTGTCACTATATTTTCTAAACAAACTTTCGAAATAAAGTCAAATTTCCTAAATTAATTACGTGCCATTATACGAATTAATACAATTTTATTGTAACAGAACATGTATTTAAAAATATATATTTTTTTTTACAAATAGTGCAGTGTCCACATTACTTTAGGCATTTCTAAACCCTTTTTTAACGGCATCGAAAACACAAGAATGCATTTGTTTTCATTTTCTCTGCAATTCAGCCTTGAAGATGGTTAATTTCATGAAAATTGAATCAATTCATTCTACAGTCCAGATTTCAGCATTATATGTCTTGGCGAATACATCCAGAGCAGGCGGGCTTTGCTAAAAAAACGCGGTACTACAGAACAAGTATCGTTTTTGACAATGTGGAATGGATCTGGCAAAGGCGTCAAATTGGACTGTGTCTTATCATCAATACTCTCTTTGATTGATTGATTTGCCAGCGTAAGGTGGGCATTGCTGCCGATTCCGGGCATTCATGGAGGTTCGTTCCAATGCGCAGCTTGGTCGTCCATCGAACACGCCCAACGGACGGCCAAACCGCGTGCCGGAACCGGCTGCATACGCCGGGTTGAACATTGGACATGCTTGTTGTCAGCAGCGAGAGCCGCATGACGCATGGGGTGGGAATATAGGATGGGAACTGTAGGTGTTTGTGAGATGATTCTTTTAAGTTTCCATGCTTCTATTAAGTTTCCATCTGTCATCATCGGTTGGGGTGTGCAGGTGTTAGCGAGATGCTTTTTTTCAGTTTCCATGCTTCTTTTAAGTTTCCATCTATCGTCATCTCATTATTTTTCTTCTTCTAAGTTTTCTGTTTCTTCTGTTTTTGAATCTGGCAGTCTTCATTTTTTATTTTTGTTTGTTTTGTTTTTATTTATTAACCGTTCCACAGGTAAATATCCATTTACGGTGGAGTTGCGCTGGGAAGGGCCCTATCTTGCGGTAACAATATTTTTTTGTGCGTTACGAGAAAGAAGGTCCGAAGAAATAGTTTGCTCACCCTGTATGTCGTTTCTTTGAGACAATCGGTTTCAATTTCTGCCTTCCAAATTAATATAAATTATTATGTTTTGAATCAATAAATCGAGCTGATGAAAATTAAGATCAGATAGAAAGTAGAATAGAATAATATCAATTAAATCAGACAAAATAAAATAAATTGATTTATAGCGTATCTGTGTTTCTGCAGCGTCTTGTGATTGCTGTTTTATTTTATTTCCTTTCCTTTTCCTTCTTGGGTTGAGTTGATTTTATCCGTTTAAAAACTTTCCACTGTATACAATTACTTTCGGTCACAACATAGCTATATTGCTTTGTAAACATATGTGCCTCATTTTGACACTGACTATGCTATTATTTATTGCCCATGAACCACTTAAAAAGTATCTTGTTCGGTCGTCTAGGGTGTACGTAGGGACACTGCACTTCACATGACCTTGTTTGCTTTATTTGATTTAATATTATTAGAAAATCTTGTAATTATTAATTCCATATGAACTCTGTTTTTCTATTGAGGCGCTTCATTTCACGCAGAATTTCTTAATCTACCGGTGACTGAAATTTTTTCGAGTCTTTACCCCTTTTTTAGAGAGCATCTTAAAAACACGGGTATTCACGACGATACTTAACTCACTGTCCTCTTATTCAATACTCTCTTTAACATTTACAATGAACATATGATGTGCTGTTTGCTGGAGGACTGGCAGGGAGATCTAGCTATCTATCACTAGCCCTGCTAGTGATAGAAAGATTCAGGAATTTTATCTCGGTGCCAGAGGCGGCTCTCATATAGACAGAATATTATATTGCAAACACTCTGAAACAATCAGAAAAACGACGAAGTGATGAAATATTCATTATTGCCAGCTACAATGTGTATTTTTGGTACATACTGAAAACGGTAATGGTACTTACAAAAAACATATAATATATATCTAGCAAATAAAAAGACAATTTTGAATCAAACACATACTTTCCCGTTCTGTTTAATATGTGTGGCGTGTTTATTTTGCTTTCATATTAAATATAAAAACACAATGAACTGCTGGCAACATAAAACATTTTTCCCAATAAAACAAACCATTTTTATTTGTATAATATTAAGTCATACACAACAAACAATGTTAAGGACTAATGGCATAAAACTGACATGTACCGTGATAAAGTGAATTTTATTTCACTTTCAAATGTTACTGCATGCGAACCCGACCAAGTGTCAACATTAGATTTTAGTGTATAGCGATACTTTTATAAGTTTTTAACTAATGCGGTTTTATTATCTCCTTTAATTAGTCGACCGACGCTGCGATGTGACAAAATCCCTGGGAATTCTTGGCACTTACGTCAACATTTAATAAATGGAAAGAGTAGACCATCCGAGATCGCAGTTACGCAGTTTCGATACCTACTGAGAACGCAGTTTCATACTGTAAATCTGGCCATATGTATGTACACATGTATCTACAAACCCAGAATGAAATGATACAGAGTCGGCGGTATACAAAAATGTCTAGTGCTTCTCAGGCTGCAGTATACTTGTGGATTCGCGAGGATACACTCATACACCTGTTGAGCACGCTTTGATTAATAAGCTCTGAATACGTTTTAAGTAAAGGATATAATCCTAACTTTGCATTGACTGAAACCGTACTCAGAGCTTATTATTGTATAGGGTATATTAGGACAATATCGACAACTGCGAATATGAGATTCGACAAAGAACACAGAAAGTAAGATCCAGAATTTACCAGTTGAGCAAAATATGACATGGCAACTATCACGAAACGTTCAAAGATCAGACTAACTAACACCCTAGTTTTCTCTATCATTCATAACATCTCTAAAACATGGACCGGAAAGAGCTTAGTAAGGCCGCGCGCCTAACAATCAACTGCGACGGATGGCGTGATGCTGTCAGGGGTGCCATACAGTAAAAGGGACTCAACCAGAATAATTCATGAATCACAAAAAAATTGTCGAGGCTTTATGAATAAAAAGGAGAGGTAGTTTTCAGGCATTCTTTTTGAACTTTTTTTCTTTGAACGCAGTTTTATAATTATATCATTTCCTGCTTATGGTACAGGAGCCGTGCAATTACCTGACACATTTGTATCGCCTAGAGACAATATTATTCCGTTCTTTGGTGCATAGCAGACAACAAAAGTGGGAAATTTTCTTAGTTGTGGAAACTTCACTGAATAGCTTGAGACGTCTACACTTGGTCAATTATTTGTATCAAGCCAATATTTTTTTATCGACTATGCTTACCATGTACACATCCAGACGTTTTTCGATGTTTAAGTTCGGGTTGTTATAGAAACAGATTGGTATGCAAAATTACTTTCTATGGTTATCATTAAACATTTATTTATAGTACATCATGAAAAACGCGAATGAAAATTGTATTATTGAAAGGGGGTAAGAATAGTAATTTTACGTGTGGTGTTTCCTTTGAGGTAAAGGCAACGATCAATAGAATGATACATATACATAAGTTATACTATATGGAGAATATCGATACCTACTGAGTGCAAAGTGTACAGAAAATGCAGGGCAATATAGTTTAATTTTAAAATGAAAATTTTTGCACTTATCCAAATTATTAGAGATGAAGGTTCGTTATTAAAGCTACAATAAGTAATATGAGAAATAGTACTTATGTAAAGTTATTCTGTTATTTGGGACGAGTGGGAGTTGGCTGTCCCTAATAGAGTCGAACACAGCACAGGGGTTTAAGAATTTCGTAGGCGATTTGGGTTCCAGTAAAACAAGTATATAGATGATGGAATTATAAGTAACTAGACATAGTAAGTCTAATACGGGATAATTGTATTCTGTAATTAAATGAAAAAATTGACGAAACTGGGAATAAAGATAAATTTCTCAACACAAACATATCAATGTGTTCTGAAGAAAATGCGACCCCACTTTTCCCAAAATTCGGAGCTACAAAAATATTGTTGCAGGGCATGAAAAGACTGGGTGATTCAGCCCTAAAAAGGCAAAAACATTTTTCATTAAAATGTTTGACGTTGAAGAAAATTACAAAAAAGTTAATTTTTTATTTTTGGGACGGCATCTTATTTTTTGAGTAAAAACTAAAAAGAAATGCCCTTTGAGATTTTTTCTAAAAAGTTAACCTTTTTCAGTATCACTGGGTCAAAAAAATGTTCAATATTAAAACTTTGAGAATTTTTAACTCCAAAACAACGCACTTAATGAAAACATTTTATAGAACAAAAAATGTTTGTAAGAGGTCAAAAAATAACTGAATTTTTTCAGAATTCTTTGATCAATTTTTGTAAAATTGAATTTTTTTGATTTTTTTCTTCCATCGCAAGTATTGCTAGAAATGTCCAAAAATTGATTTATTGTTCTTTATTGACCTCTTACAAAAATGTTTTGTTCTATACAATTTTTTCATAAAGTGCGTTGTTTTGAAGTTAAAAATTCTCAAAGTGTTAATATTGAAGATATTTTGACCCAGTTTTACTGAAAAGATTAACTTCTTAGAAGAAAATCTCAGAAGAATTTTCTTTTGTTCTCACCCAAAAAACAAGATGTCGCAAAAATAAAAAATATATTTCTTACCATTTTTTTCAACGTCAAAAACGAGGTCAAAAATTTTCTTGCAACATCTTTTTTCCGTTTTAGGGCTGAATTGCCCATGAAACAAAAAAATTATAAATTGCGCCAATCCAGATTCTTTCCGATCTTTTCATGTCCTGCAACAATATTTTTGTAGCTTTGAATTTTGGAGAAAATGGGGTCGCATTTTCCCAGAGAATGTCCCCAATGTATTCGGTTGTAACACAGCACAACTCACCAAATTTAACCCCTAGCGCACTTTTAAACCAACGATAAAACAATAAAAGCATATTTATTGTTATTCCCTAATTCGATTAAAAGGTGGTGAGTTCCCAATAGCAATAGCCAATTCGTCTCCCCATCAGGATCCAACTCGTTTCCCAAAGAGTACATGTCCGTACTGGGTCTCAATTTGCCCCTCTTGGTTGTTTGAGGAATTTTGTCTAGTACACTATCTTCAATATGTCTGTGGAATCCAATTCATAAAGGTAAATGGAACACAGAGATCTTTTAGGTAATAAAACATAAATGGGTTATGTTGAAACTGCATCGGTGCAAAATATTTCTTTGATTACCTATATTAAACTTTTACATAATGTTAATAAAGGATAAAAAAGTGATATTTGCTGAAAACTTTTGAAATGAAAAAGACTGTAAGAAATAGTAAACATGAGACAAACACCCAAATTGAATCTTATATTACCTCCATTAGTGACAGTATTAGCAATAACCATAAAGAGCAGTAGTGGAGTAAATTTCGGTCCGAAATGTTCCGTTTTTATCAATAAAAAAGTTGAGTACCAGCAAAATAGCCATTTTGCATAACTTATGACATACTTAACCGAAATATTTTGGTTTAACCTGGTTCTACAGGAGCTGGGTAGCTCTTACGGCACGTCATACGCTTAAAAGTGAATTATTTATTATTTGTTTGCTTATAGTAATGAAACATTTTCTTTATAGGATTTTGCAAACATGGAAAGGAAATCTATGAGAACTAAAGGAAAAACTATATATAAAAAAATATTAATGATATCTTTGCATTTTTTCGATAACCTGACTTCTGGTTATGCTAACAAGTAAAAATTCTGATTTGCCACTCTCATTTTAACACTAGCATCCAACCTAGTCCCCTACGGCTAAGCAGGCTAAACTAGTATCTACATGATCCCATTTCTCATTTTTAACTGAATTTACATATCGTAGGGGATCATGTAGATACTAGTTTGGGACTAGGTTGGATGCTAGTGTTAAAATGAGAGTGGCAAATCAGAATTTTTACTTGTTAGCATAACCAGAAGTCAGGTTATCGAAAGAATGCAAAGATTTCATAAATATTTTTTTATATATAGTTTTTCCTTTAGTTCTCATAGATAGCTTTTCTTTCCACTGTTTGCAAAATCCTATAAAGAAAATGTTTCATTACGTCATACGCTTTAATCGTTTTACGAATGAAAACGATTCGCAAAATCGACTTCTACCGGGGCACCTCTCGTCAGGTCAAAGTTATTAAGTTATAGCACAACATGATCGTTACAAGGTTTTTTTAGATTAAGAATATTTATTTCGTTATTTTCAACATAGAAAAATATTCCCTGAAAGAAACTCCTGTCAGTTTAAATAGGCCGGAAAGAAAAATGTTTTCAAGAAGAAATTCATATTTTTATTGTATATTATATCTTGGAACTTTAAACTCATCGTTACAAGTTACAAGTTCTTTAAAACGGAAATATACGCTCACTTACGAACAAAATAACCTCCCTAGAAAGTCAGTTTTCCGCTAAATTGGGTTTCCACCGCATCTCAGAAGAATTTGTTCGAAAGACGACTTCTATACTATAGTCCAGTGTTTGACTGTTCTTCGCTCAGAATTCTTTCGGTTAACACCGACTGACGTGAAATTAGTAAATAGGGAGATGGATTCTAAGCAAAAAATGTTTTTTCGATAAATCAACATTTTTCGAGTTATTCGCGATAGAAAATGTTGATTTTTCATCTAAAAAATGCATGCCTTAGAGCGATTTTTCACAAATAACTCTAAAATCTTACGTGTTGTCAAAAATATCATCTGGAGCAAAAATGAACGGTATAAAATAGCAAATCGACTGTTTGTTCAAATTCTGTAGATGCAATACGAACCGAGTTATGCCTCGTTGAAAGTGACTGTTTGTTCGCCAAAAACTGAATTCGAACCATTCAACGTTAAAATAACGGAAAACAACGAACTTCTTGAACATATTTTTAAAATGAGCATTGGTAAAAAAAATAAAAATTTACGGAGTTATGATAGAAATAAAATGGTTGTCTCGTTTTCTCATAGGAAAAATTAACCATAAAACCAATGGCTTAACTTCCTTGAGTTTTAATACATCTAATCACTCCAAAAACCATTTTGCAGGGAATTTCAAGAACTACAATGCCTGTAACGTTGAACTTCCTTGACCCCTTCGTTTTTGAGATCTTAGGGTTTAAAGGGTTCGGAGAAGGTGGCCTTCTCATTCAAATGCAAAGTTAAAACGGTGATATCTCAATTAATTTTCATCCTAGAGAAATAAAACAAAAACAAAATTTTTTGCAAAAAAAATTGTACTCTTGCATTTTTTATCTATCTTCTTAAGTTATTGTGAAAAAAGAAACATTTTTCAAAAATTATTTCAAATCTAGGCATTCTAAACTTCTAAACTAGAACATATTGTTAGTACCTAAATAAAGTAAATTGTAAATGGATTACGTTTAATTTCAATTCTTGCGGTTGAGCCATTGGTTTCATTGCTGATTTTTCCTCCGAGAAAACGAGACAACCATTTTATTTTCATCATAACTTCGTAACCTTTTATGCTAACGACATTTACTAAAGCTCTATTTAAAGGTCTTTTCAAGTACTTTAAAAAAGATTTGACAAGTTTTCCTACAGAAATTCATCGTTTTTCCGTTATTTAACGTTGAAAGGTTCGAATTCAGTTTTCGGCGAGCAGTCACCTTCAACGAGCAATAACTCGATTCGTAACGCATACAGAAATTAAAAAAACAGTCAGTCGGTTTGCTATTTTATAAGCTTCATTTTTGCTCCTGATGATTGTTTTGATAAAACGTGAAAAATCGTTCTACAGCATCATTTTAAATGAAAAATCAAGATATTCAATCGCCAATAACTCGAAAAATATTGATTTATCGAAAAAACTAAAATAGAACAGTTTTTGCTTAGAATTCACCCCTCTATCGATTTCTGTGGTTAGTTTTTGTGTGCTAAATTCCATCCCCGAGAAGGGACGGTATCCACCCCCAGGATAAAAGCGCACATCGGCACTATATAACTTTTGTTCCCTGAGCCATTCCCTACTTACTGTCCAAATTTCACGTCAATTAGTGTTATCCGAAAGAACCCCGAGGTAATAACCTATTTTTACCGTCAAACACTGGACTACTAGTGCCTCTCCTAAACGTAAAAAAACACCAATTGTAGCAAACGTGACCCATTACGAAACCAAATTCACGCGCACATAAGGTATTGCATATCTATTTTGACCAGTAGCGCAGTGACGTACGGTTTTAGAAAGAACGGGTGGGAATTAATCTGCGCCAGGCGGCTTCTTCCTATTTGGCGACTACAGTACATCACCATTAAAAGGTCATTTTTATTTTTAATAGGTTCTTATAAGTTTCCGACATAAAAAAATGAACATCGCAACGCTAAATTCCCATCAGAATAATTTCTACACGTAGTTAAAAACGAGAAAAGGTATGATTTTACGCGAAAAAATATAATATATTGAACTATGGCCAAACTGACTGATTTATGTTCGATCGAATTAATTAATTAACTCTCACAGTGTTCATGTAACAAGGAGTCTCCAAAAAAACCATCTAGCTTTCGAACTATAAATATTGAGCTTTACATTTTAAGTTTAGTACTACAACTCTTTGTTGATAAGACGAAAACACGCGTCAGATAAATCTAAATAAATTCCGTGAAACAAAACTCCAAGCGTTTATCTCTCTTAATTTTATTTTCAATTCCGATATTTTTTTTTGTCGAGATAGGTTTAAGAGTGTCATGATCATGACTTGTTTACTATGGAATGGTTTACGATCTTCACTTGAAATTTGGTACTCGTACGTTATTATAAGAAGATCTGGAATGAGATTATAATTTGAACTTATTCTGTTGAATGATTTGATGTACATATTAGAAGTCAAGGTCTCAATTTTTGTATAATATCATACTGATCAATTTTGTTAAGAAATAACAGGGTTCTTCCTTTAGCCAACACTAACTTACCGTTCAAACTTCGATACAATCGGACTTTTCATTCTTAAGTTATCGCGTTTACAAGAAAAATGGCGGACGGACGGGCGGACGAACGAACAGACAGACAGACAGACAGACAGACAGACAGACAGACAGGCAGACAGACAGACAGACAGACAGACAGACAGACAGACAGACAGACAGACAGACAGACAGACAGACAGACAGACAGACAGACAGACAGACAGACAGACCGACAGACAGACAGACAGACAGACAGACATACAGACAGACAGACAGACAGACAGACGGGTGGATCGATGGTCGGTTTCAGAAATGTGCCGATTAAATGCAATATACTTTTCGTTTTGTATTTGCAAAGAGTATAATAACACCCAAAGCAGATTATGGGCTTTGTAAAAACGCAAGAATCTGAATGTATCAAGAGGCAATGATTTATTTGTGGCTTTTTAACGGGCCGACTGGTATAGATTTTATAGAACAATAACAAACATAATTTCTTGATTATACATCATTAAAACTTCACAAATATAGTATTCGTCTAATAATCAGTATTGAATTGTGTAACAAAGTCCTAGTAGAAAATTAGGTGTGATATAACATCAGGTGAAAGTAAATCCTCAGATGCCTCAGTATTATTTATTAAACATTGTATCATTACTATGTATGAGCATTATTTATTAATTTCGTACGTGCATTGTAAATTGACCATAAACATTAAAAAGAAAATTTTATTCCTATCTACAGGGTGGCCTCTTTTCTGGATAACCGGGAGAAGTTAGGGAATTTCATGTTGGTCAGGGAAATCAGGGAAAAGTCATGGAATTTTAACAGTCAGGGAAAAACGCATTTTTTTTTATAAATTTTTATTATTCTTTGCGGCCAAACATTTTTTATTCTATTGCGAATTTTAAGCAAGTCAGTAGAAGTTGTTTTCCCTGAAAATTACACAACTAGGACCACCTTAATGTTTATAGAATTCATATTTATTTCATTTTTTTTCAAGGTTTTATATCGAGTGTTATTTTATCTACAGAATTTATGTTTTCAATTCATTTATTTATAAATTTTCTTCACTTTACATTTAGAGGAGATAATTTATATTGTTGCGTATTTTCCAGCTTTTAGGAAACACCCTGTATGAATCCGTGGGTTCTAAATAATTTCAACAAGAGATAAACACCACTAACACTTTATTTAACAATTTACTGACTATAGAATACTTTAAATTCAAAATAACCTTTACACTTTGTTTACTAGATATTTAACCTCACTTTTCACTTTTCAACTTGTTCACTTTTATAAACTGCCTTCTTAATAAACTTCCTCTCCTCTGCGCCGGTAATCGCGCCTTATATACTCTGAAATTACCTCTAGATTAAACCGGAATCTTCTCCAACCACACTCTAGAAAAGTCCATGGCGCCTTCTAGAAGCTTCCAGTCACTATTAGTAGGCATAGGCGTATCATCTCCAGTTCCAAGGGGGTGTAATTCATAACAATATGTATTGTGTTATGTTTGTTAAACATTTTTATATGTTACTGTTATCTAATTCACTTTGTTAATTTTTATGTTCAATCACAATCCTTATTAATAAAATGTAAAGAGGAGTTGAAATTGGCTTTTGGATTACAAACAGGCAGACCCGACGAGAGGAGGAGGTAAGGGGGTCATTTCCCTCGTTTCAGGAGGCCCGGGCCCGGAATCGTTTCAGGGGTCCGGCGTATAAATTTTTTTCTAATCTTTGCGCCCTCCGCTCATTAAGTTACTTCTCCAACTCGCTCATCAAAAAAGTTTTACGACCCTGGTTATAAAAATCAGTCAGGGAAAACTAAAGTGTATCAATCAGGGAAATCAGGGAAAAGTTAAGGAATTTTAGGAGCAATTTTAAGTCGCCACCCTGTTCTACAATTTTCAGTGCGCGATCACAGTGTTAAATTCTCGATACGGCTTTTACGTACCGAAACATTATTAAACAATATAAAAACGATAAACTGATGAAATGTAAACTGTTTTGTAATGGGGTCGCCGAAACTGAATACTTCCGTGGAAATTTTGAATCATCGATTTCTTATACACGTTCTTCGCTAGCCTCTTAAGTTATTTGTTCAGAGACTCCTAATTTCTTCTTCACCTCCACACCTTGATTAATTCAATTCATAGAAGCTTGTAATATGCGCCACCTCTGAAACATTAGAGTAGTACGACTTTACTGGAAACTGGAAATTTGTACAATATGGATGGATTGCTACATTGTTCTAGATTCTGCACAAGAAGGTTATGGACATTGCTAGAATTTTCCAGATGCATTTCGTAGGGTATTTAAAGGCGACGATTCACGGCGGGAAGTAAGTTTTAACTGAATTGAGGTTACATAAATCCGAAGTGATACAAAATGAACATATCAAGTAATACACATTGTTAAAGGTTATTTTAGTTAGTAAACCTGTCTTGTAAATAATAAATGTATTATGAGATTAAGTTTTTAGTAAGTTATTCCATAAATAATTTGTTAGTGTTTATCTCTTGTTATAATTTTTCAACCCACGGATTTTAAGGGTGGTTTCCAGAGGGTGGAAACTCGTGACAATATTTTAGAATAGCATTCCGATGTCAAAAATCAACAGCCATTAAATATTTCTGTTTTAATAATCGGCTTTATGTACATATTTTTCACTAAGTTTTTAATCATCACCTGTTCTGAACCTTACGTAGAAAATGAAGAATAGTTATTATAACTTGCTACCGACAGAATTGTCGTATTCACATGAAGCTGCTAGAAGAATCTTGTAAGAACCATATCAAAATGTGCTTTAAATAACTTGCTTGGCACACAATCTTCTATTTTTAAACAAATGGATTTATTTGACTCAAGGAATGTCATATCTCGGCTCCCAATTAGAGTAAAAAACACAGTTTTTTGTTTCCTTTTTCTTTTATTTTTTCATTTTCTACTATTTTGATGGAAAAATGAGACATAATATCCAGTTTGTATGGCGTCGTTCAACAGTTTACATTTTACATTTAATCGGTTTATCGTTTTTATGAAATAACAATAATCGTTTAAGAATGTAAGGATACATAATAATAATTAAAATTAAAATAAGAAAATTATGTTTTTTAATTTTTTAAGTAGTTAGAAGTTAGAAACTTTTTAATCTCTCGAAAAAGATACCAAGTATATTGGACAGAAATAGAGTCTTAGTAGAATACTGAAAAATAGTCACTTCTACGTTCTACAGCTCCGAAAATATTGAATACCGAAGAACTTCGTGAACATAAGGACCCTTGATTAGGGGGCCATAACACTAGCCCACAGCCTACATATATCGGGAGTAAAAATAGCAAATTCTTCGTCATGCTAAATAACAATATAAAAAATAAAAGTTCAAGTTGGTTCTGGTTTTCTCAATACAGATTATATAATGTAACGTAGGTATAAACCCTAGTTTATGGACGGTCCTATCGCAAATAACAGGTAGAATTCAAATTCTACGAACAATAGACATACTATACTGACCGTGCTAACTACCTACCTTTTCATTTGTCACTAAAAATAATATTCATTCTTAGGTAGTCGTATTTGTAACTTGTGCATGAAGCGTTGATTTTCGAAAGTAAATAGTGCTATTTTGAAAATATGCCACGAGATTGTGAAAATACACCTAACAACTTTTGTTATATTTGTGGTGAAATGACTTTTGCGCGTCAAAAACGTAATTTTACTCCCAAAATTAAGAAGGCGTACCAGTTGTATTTTGGTTGTATAATTGGAGATGAAGACAAAAAATAGGCACCTCATACATGTTGCAGCAATTGTGCGAACAATCTTTGCAGTTGGCGAAGTGGAAGAGGACGTTCAATGGCTTTTGTTGTGCCCATGATCTGACGAGAATCTTAAGATCATGTTACCGATTGTTATTTTTGCGTAATACCTCCTATTAGACAAGGTACTAACAAGAAAAAAAGGATGGTAATACAATACCTCAATTTACCATGTACCATTCGCCCGGTTCCCCATAGCGATGGGGAATACAGTCTTGATTCTGACGAACAATCGGATGATAATGTAGATGACGACTTAGTCCAGCCATCAACATCACAACATCCCGATTTTTCTGCCGAAGTGTCCGGTGGTGGGTGAACCACACAAAATTAAACAACAATTAAGTGATCTTATAAGAGACCTTAATCTGCCCAAGACGAAAGCGGAGCTTTTGGCACCTCCATTACAACAATGCAATTTACTACAAGAAAATGTTAAAGTTTCCATGTATCGAAGTCGTCAAAAAGATTTCATACCTTTTTTCAAACTGGAAAATGACCTGATTGCCTGCTAAGACATTGACGGATTAATGAGTGCTTTACACATTCCCCATGATCCTAATGACTGGAGACTTTTTATTGACGCCTCGAAACTTAGTCTAAAGACTGTGCTACTCCACAATGCAAATAAATTGCCATTAATTCCAATCGCCCATGCCGTCCACATGAAGGAAAATTATAGTAACACGAATGTATTGCTACAAACTATAGAATATAACAAGTATAAGTGGCAGATTTGTGGAGACTTAAAAGTGATTGCTATCTTACTTGGTATGCAGCAAAGGTATACCAAATATTGCTGTCTTCTTTGTGAGTGGAACAGTGGAGCGCGATTACAACATTACAAAAGAAAAAATTGGCCGCCAAGACTGGGTTTTGAACCAGGAGCAATAAATGTTACTGACATTCCATTAGTTAATTCACAAAAGGTAATGCTGCCACCACTCAACATACAACTAAAAGCTACGGATAAAGAAGGACGTGCTTTCAGTTATTTAAAACAAACATTTCCCGTAGTGATGCGAAAATTAATTTTTGTGGGTCCTCACATCAAGAACCTTTTTAAAGAGGCTGAATTTGACAACATTCTAGAAGGTAATGAAATAGCTGCTTGGAATTCTATTAAAATGGTAGCAACACACTTTCTCGGTTACAAAAGAGCAGAAAACTATAGAGACCTTGTTGGGAATCTTCTTTCTTGCTACCAGAAATTAAGATGCAATATGTCATTGAAAGTCCACTTTCTACATTCACAGCTAGATTATTTCCCAGAAAACTGTGGTGCAGTAAGTGATAAGCATGGAGAGAGATTCCACCAGGATATTCAAAATATGGAAAAAAGATATCAGGGCAAATGGACTTCTGCTCCAGAAGTAACTTATAAGAGACAGGTTAAGAAGCGCAAGAAGAATAATTAATTTTCTGATTTAAGAGCTTATATTTTTATTAAATGTATATTATATAACATGTACCTAATTGAAATATATATCAAAATGACAAATATTTTTTCGCATGATGTAATTAATTGCTTATTAAAATTATACCATAATATGTGAGTTAGGCCAGTTATTACATATTTTAGAGCCAACAAATTTGTTTAGGACTATGTTTTGGTTAACGATACAAAATAAAAGTTAAAATTTGTCGGTAGGTAAGTGAATCTGGCGAATACAACTTATTCGAATACATACGAAAAAGGTGCTTTTTAAAGACCTATTATTGAATACTGCAATTTAGCCACTTCTACGCACGGTAGTTCCTAAAGTAATATATAATGGCATTCGCGCCCATGAGAGGAGTTTTGATCAGGGAGCCATAATCTGTCAAATTTCACATGTTGCATCAAAATTCACCGAAACTCATAATCTCATGTATTTGGTGAGGTATTACCCGTAAGTTCTATTATTAGTACTATTACACAGTGCAGTATTCTAAACAGTTCTCGCCCTATAATTCCGTAAGAAAATATTAGATATAACGGAATCAAAGGAATTCTTAGTTAATTCGATAACATAGACTCCATTAAAGTAGTAATCAGTATGGCAAGATTACAATGACTATTTTATAACGGATTTGCCTACTTAAATACGGTGAATATATGTATAAGAATTCCATTATCTTTAGATAGGTAACTACCAAATATTCAGTCTACAACATAATCAAAATAATACTTTATAATTAATGCTTGTGAATCATATGGAATGAATAATGGATTGTTGTTATTTAGTGTTAGTCAATATCCGATACTACAAATATATAGTGTGGTTAAACGAAGACTACCCACCCAAATGTTGGCTCTGGAATGCGTAAAAAGGAAGACATCTTTAAGCAATCCAATCCAATTTTTCAAATGGCACAATGCTATTAGTAGGAATTGGTGAACATTTAAAAATAAAATAGTTTGTGATTCATTTACAGAATTGGTTAACATCGTTTCGACCGGATGCCATTCAGCAAATTAAAAATAACAATTTGTAGGATTCCGTAGAACCCTTATAGCTTTGTCATGTCCGTCTGCCTGTCCGTCTGTATCTCACATGTGTTTTTCTTAGAAAGTATTGGGCCTACATAGCTGAAATTTTGTACAGTGATGGATTGCTATAACCGCTATACAGGCATAAAATAAAATCTTGGAAAACACATTTTTTTCACCTACGTGTTAAGTATGAAATGCTACGCTGGTTTCAAATTGATTTATTTATTAAGAACAACTTTGACATAAAAATCTGACATATGCTAACAAATTATATAAACTTTTACACTTCATAAACGTCACAATTAAGCTGACTCAATCAGTCAAAAAACGACACTAGCAAATTTGCAATGGTAAATTAGGGCACGCACCCCATTATGCAGGTGTCATTAAACAGGTCTTTGAAAATGAAATGGGGAGACAGATTTTCATTTTAAGGTTTCGTTTTTGAAACATTTGATTTCAAAGTAATTTATATGGCTTTTTTAATGGTCTTATGTATAGCCCGGAAGGCAGCGACAGATTTTTCGCGTTAATATCTATAAAGCTATATTTGTTTCCAAAGAGAGTTTAGATAATATCTACAATGAAGGTGCAATTCTACCAAACACTTAGTGGTGCATAAATGAGTAAAAAATTAAACATGTTGCAAAAAGTAGGACGAAAATTTCGTTTTTCGAATTGTCACGAATAGTCAAAAAATGACGATTCTCCTGTCGGCCCCAATTTTCGATTTTCACCTCGCGATTCAGGTTGTATGGTCACTGCTGACCTTCTTCTCGCCATCGAGACATAGAACGGGTCTCCGATCGCCGTGTTTATTCAGTTCTTAAGTTTGAAAAATTGACTTGCGGTCGTACTAATCGGCAACTATGTTTAAGTGGTTTCCCGAGTTTGAATCCCGCCCGGGGATTTTTTTTTTTCGTTTTCATTTTTTTGGCAGATATTTTTGATTCTATAATTGCTATTCGCTCCATTCTATTGCATTTCTCCGAGAAGCATTGCATTTTGCGCCGCGGAATATTAATCTGCACTATTTCGATTAAAAATCACATTATACCTTCGCTATAGGGTGGCTAAATC
This sequence comes from Stenurella melanura, assembly GCA_963583905.1. NCBI lineage: Eukaryota > Metazoa > Arthropoda > Insecta > Coleoptera > Cerambycidae > Stenurella > Stenurella melanura. The sequence goes on from OY757310.1 coordinate 90,609,612, forward strand.
TTTGGTAGACGTTGCAAAAAACGGCAATACGAAGTCAAATCACGACAATTATATTCCTCATTAGTATTAATGTGCAGACAGTATTTTTATAGATTACCTACGGTCAAAAATAAATGAAATTTATTCAGAATAATTTGTGGCTTTACAGGGCATAAGTTCGACAAAATATGTCCCATAAGCTTATACTGCTCTCGAGAAGCGGCGTTGTACCACGCACACCGATATTTCACTAAAGGATGAGAATCAATGGTGCTTCTCACGGCCTAGCTATATTAAAGGTATGTGAAGCACACGTGCTTCTCATGGTAGTCAACGTATTAATAATGGCTGCAAATAAAAAAAGTACTTTCGATTCACTCAAAATAAGACTGCATTATCTCTGACATTTCTATCCACAACGTCTATACCATCTGAAATTTTTATACATGCTTTTTACTATCGAAAATGGAAAAAAATAAGGAATTGAAATGATGGGAAGTACTTTCTATGCAATCGAAAAATAAATTTAGAACGTTGCAAATCGTTTTATTAAACATTTTTATGCTCTGTGATTTCAGCAACGTCTGCCAAAGATTTAGCCACCCTATACCAGAGGTAGAATGTGATTTTTAATCGAAATAGAGCAGATTAATATTCCGCAGCGGAAAATGCAAAACTTCTCCCAGAAATGCAATAGAACGGAGTGAATAGCAATTATAGAATATAAAATATCTGTCAAAAAATTGAAAACGAAAAAAAAAGTATCCCCGGGCGGGATTCGAACTCGGGAAACCACTTAAAAATAGTCGCCGATTAGCACGACCGCAGGTCAATGTTTCAAACGTAATAACTGAATAAATACGGCGATCGGAGACCCGTTCTATATCTCGATCTCGAGGAGAAGGTCGGCAATGACCGTACAACGTGAATCGCGAGGTGAAAATCGAAAATTGGGACCGGCAGGAGCGAAGGCGAATCATCATTTTTTAACAATTGGTGACAATTCGAAAAACGAAATTTTCGTTCATCTATTTTTTGCAACATGTTTAATTATTTACTCATGTATGCACCACTAAGGGTTTGGTAGAATTGCACCTTCAATATAGATACGATCTAAACTCTCTTTGGAAAAAATCTAGCTTTATAGAAATGATGTCACGAAGACTGTCGCTGCCTCCCGCGCTATTATATTAACTCCCTGGCGGAGTTATGTTATTGCTATTCCACCACTGAACTAGGACATGTACACATAAACACCAACACAACATTCCCTGCCATCTACCGCAGCTGAGACTTAAACTCAGGAGAGACACATTGTGCTACTCAAGAGCAGTCTAGCCCACTACTACCCTCTTGATAACACATTAAAAACGCCATTAAACATCCATACCCTGACCAGGATAGCACTGCGCCACTGAGCCCCCTTTAATTTTCCAACCGCGTGTTCTAAAAATCTAATTTTTTTTTAAGATAGTACCTTTTATCAAGCACTTTCAACGACAATTATAACAAACAATGGGACACAGGTAATTTTTGTAAAGATGAAACCCCATTTTTATTACCTGTATAGAACATGTCAACCTGAAACAAACGGCAGTTTCCATGACAAATTAAATGTGCACATTTTAATTCCGATGCGGCTACGGAACCCTATTATGCGTTCAATATTTGCGAAATCTGTCTATTTCGTTGCCCCTCCCATATAACCGCCCCTAACTCTTAAGAGAATTTCTGACCGCGAGGTGGAGTTCACAAAAAAGTATACGGATAATCCGTAATAGACAATGGATGCAATTCGGACCCATGCGATTTCGAATTCCCAATTTAATTGTAGATGTGGCATTTTTGATCATACACCAAGGTAAAAAGTTTGATGTACTTTGAGGTCTTATTTGCGTCACCTGCTAACGTGTAGACATAGTAGTAGCACCCAGAGGTTTTTAAATGTGAACGATCTAGTTAAGGATTCATTTAATATATATTTAGAACCTTTGTTAGAAAGGGTGACACGTTACATTTTTTAATAATTAACGTGTGGCTGGTTTTACCATACAATGGTCGGGACTGCTACAATGTAATAGTAAGTAGTATAAATTTGTAATGAAATGCAATTATATAGTTAGGGACTGTATGTATGTAGAAGTTTAATGCTATTTGCATATATGAAAAAGTATCACCATTATAGCGTTGATGTCCCTTAAGGTGGCCATTTCCTAGAAAGAGACATCCGATAGCGAAATATTTATTATTTTTAGTCATAACTTTTCTTTCTTAGTATGTATATTTAAAAAAACTATAAGACTACCTTAAGTAGAACCATAATAAGACTATTACTATGAATTTTCAATCAATAATTTTAGTGGTTTGCAAAAGTTTAATTTAAAACTACGAAATAGGAAGATTAGCATAGTTTTTAAATTTAAATCTAACTATTTTGCACACCACTGAAATTATTGAGTGAAAATTCATAGTAATAGGTTGTTAAGATAAGATTCTACTTAAGGCCGGTTTTTCAATGTCCAGTTAAAAGTGCCAGATAGGTAGCTGCTAGTTACGCTTAGCTGGCAGTTATATCTATGGTAGTGTTTATCAACAGTAATTTAACTGCCAGCTACGTATTCATGAGTTGAATTATTTCTTAGCTATGTTGGCACTACTGATTCTACCTGAAGATTCTTTCAATTGGTTTAATTCAAATTGCGCGCGTGTTTTAGTGACAGTTTATCTAATTTAACCTCAAAATTCATGCGTTGTCTAGCGTGTTGATTGATGTTCTGTTCTTAATTTTGTGCGTTTGTGTATCGGTAATAATTGCAATAGAGAGTGTAAAAAGGAAAAAAGGTGCTAACTACACTTTAAGTGATTGGAGAAACAGAACTATTCCTGCAACTTCCTCTATCATCTCAACGATATGTAAAATAGTTTCTTTACGCAGTCGAAATCTTATTAAAAAATCTTTATCATCATAATTCTCAAAATTATTTTCTCGTTCCCTTATGGTATAGGGTCTCCTTTCATACTTTATAAATTGTATAATATCATCGTCATCATCACTCATATCCAGAATATTATTATTATTATTCATTATTGGAAATAATATATTTAATATAAATCACAAATTAAAGACGAACATATCAATCAATCACATTGGTTTTTAGGTTAGAATGTTTTAGAATTGTCAGAAATTGAACCAAATGCGCATGTGCAAATCCACTAACAGTAGAATAAATCCTTAACTGGCACCTTCAACTCTCTGCTAAATTTACTTTCAGATAGTGAGTTTAACCCTCCGGTAAATTTTACCTGCACATTGAAAAACAGTTTATCTCCCAGATAAATTTTATCTGACAGTTAGGCTATTTAACTGGACATTGAAAAACCGGCCCTTAGGAAGTCTTACATTTTTCTTTAATATACGTACGAGGAAAAAAAGTTATGGCCAAAACTAGTAAATATTTCTCTGGATGTCTCTTTCTAGGGAATGGCCACCTTAACGGTATCACCGAAGGAATATACAGTGAATCACAAGTGCGTGAATGGTCTCGATTGTTTGAAATTTGAAAAAATGTATCAGATAAAAATTGCAGTTCAAAAGCGGCATATAAAATTATTTTAAATCTACGAGGTGTTTCACATAGTCTGGGACCAGTTGCTCAGTACTTGATTTTTTTTAAATAGAATACCCAAAAATTGTATATACTTGCATTTGAGTGTTAATTCTCTATCCAGGCATATATAATTTTTTAACTAAGGCTGCGACGTTGCCATATTATTTAACCTTCTCCGATAAAAAACACATTTTTAGCGCACAATGGTCCAGTAAAAAGTTTTTTTCGTTCAAAATTGATTTAATTACGAAAAAATCTTTCATGGCCGATTTTTGAAATATGAAAACCTATAGACGGTTAATGTGTCTAAGTGGCCACTTTTTATAAAAATCTTACAGAAACAGATTGTTTTTAACCAATTTACATAAATCTTGCTGCTTGGGAGTTTTCGAGGTCGCTGATCACGAGTCTGATATCCAAATTGTGGTGAATCAACCTGCAAGATGGTGGAATCAATATAAATAAAATATTTTCGTTAAAGTTAAGTTTCAAATATTACTGATTACTATTTTTAAATTCAAATTGTCTCAGTTTTAAGTTACAGTAAGAAATTCAAGATGGCGGATCCAAAATGGAAATAAAACAATTAATTAAATGCATAATTCTAACAGCTAGTTTTAAACATGATTATAAAATGTAAAAAGCGAACATGGTTTCTATTCATTAAGTATCGATCATTTTGTGGATTACATAACCTAATATAGGTAATATTAACATTTTTTCATCAGCTAATAATACTATAAGTATCTAACACAAAGGTTTATAGTTTTTTGTGTTAGATAGTTATTGTATGGTGAAAAAAAAAATTAATATTACCTGTATTAGGTTATGTAATGTAGAAAATTAATGGAGGACTGAATCGCATATTTATGATCGATAATACTTAATGATTAACAGCCATTTTCGCTTTTCAAATTTTTCAATCATGCTTAAAAGTAGCCTATTTAGAATAATGCATTTAAAGATTTTTTTTGATTTCTATTTTGGATCTGCCATCATGAATTTCTTACTGGAACTTAAAAGTGGGGCAATTTGAATTTAAAAATAGTAATCAGTAATATTTGAAACTTGTCAGTACTAACTTTAACGCAAATATATTTCTTATCATTTCTAAGCACTTTATATCCGCCATATTGATTTGTCATCTTGCAACGATTATTTGGATATCAGATTCGTGAACAGCGACCTCCAAAACCCCCAACTCGCAAGATTTATGTAAATTGGTTTAAAAGAACTGTTTTTATAAGATTTTTATAAAAAAAATGGCCATTTACACACATGAACCGTTTTTAGGTTTCATATTTCAAAAATCGGTCACGACAGATTTTTTCGTAATTAAATCACGAATATTAAAAAAAATCACAATCGGTTGCAAAATAAGAGCTCTAGACAATTTTGAATGAAAACACTTTTTTCTGGACCACTGTGCAGTGGTGGTAATTTCCAGGCCCCTAATAGTCGAACCTTAGTATATAGGATGTTCTCCACGATAATTCAAATTTTTGCATTTTTAAACTTATAACTTATCTTTTTCAAATGAACACCCTGTATGTTTCTATTACCTACACGCTGAGATATTCAGTGGCCACTTTTTTCGACATTAATTTTAAGTAAAAACATACAGGGTGTTCCATCTGAAAAAAAAATAGTTATGACAGTTTAAAAATATAAGGATTTTAATCATCGTGGAGAATACCCAGTAGAAAAAGGTTCGACTATGAAAGGCCTGGAAATTTGTACATGGTTTTGACTAACATTTACAGTGAAAGGACGGTCCAATCTTTTGCAATTTTTTGGAATTGGAAAAAGTACAATAAAGTGGAAACCCCACCGTGTAAGTTCAATAATGAGATATGTCTGGAAAGAGAATTAAGAGTCAAATATAAATATACAAGAAGAAAGTGGATTATAGTTAACAAAATCAAGTATAAGCTTGACACCACTATGTGAAACACCCTATTGATTTAAAAATAATTTTAGAATAAGACGTTTTTGATCTTCTACAATTTCAACCTCACACATTTAAAAAAAAATTCAATCGGTTCGGGAGATATTGACCGTCCAGGCACTAGTGACTTACCCTGTATAATAAGTTAGAAACTGTTTAAAGTACATGTTAACCTTTCAGAAATACTAATTTTTTTCAACAAGAAAATTACGATAACACTTATCAAATATTTTCAAGAAATTTTAATATATTACATGTGTTTTGCTTGCATATTAATTAAACCAGATACGTATTTCTGAGAGGTCTTTTATAAATGGATGCCTTTGAGAAGGGATAAATAAAATGACGCAACGAAATGTTAAATTTTGTGCCAAGTTACAAATGATCGGTATTATTAGAAGGAAATTGTTCATTTAGTAATTAATGTTGAACATAATAGATGTGCTGCTTTTCAGAAGGACTGGACCTACTTTGACGCATCAAAATTTTTCTAAGTAAATTGGATTTTCCATACCACAAACAGATAAATTCCATGAGACATTTTCTTAAAATAAATCCTTTGAAAGAGAGAAATATTTTCCAATATCCGTCAACTTTTTTTTTTTTCATAGACGAATAGCTAATTATTTTTTAAATATTGCGCTTACAATATTCTTCTGGATTCTCGCTGTTAAATGTCATTTGATACTTTTCAACAGCAGTTGAAAAATAATTCAGAAAGACTTTTTCTGCAAATTGTTGGTTAAAGTTAATTAAGAAACGAGTATAGTTCTCTTCATGTACTTAAGGCACATAAAAAGTGTCGGCGCCTTTGACTTTGCGATAAAGATCAAATACCCCGACATTTTTTATTTGCTTTAACTATATAAAGAGAACTATAAGGGAGTAAGGAGCCATCCATTAATTACACGCGAATTTCGTATTCTTTGACCTCCGCTCTCCCTATGTCCCAGGTATTCGAGTGAACACCTGAACCCTCCCCGTTGTGGACGTCACATCTTTTACAACAGTATATTTTGGGGTAGAATTTTATGATTTTTGTACACTTTTGTTTATTCAACTAAAACAGCACTAATTAACATACAGATTTAATTAGCGGGCGGTGACACTCACCGGGCTAGCTCCTACCACCACCAATAGTCTCGCTACGCTGTTACATTCATTAAACATTGCGCATGTTTCCAATAGTATTAATAACAATAATAATAGCCAATAATAATAATTGCTGTTAATATCATTATTATTATTATAGCAGACACGATTTAAATGAATGTAACAGCGTAACACTGCTGGTAGTAGTGGTGGGGAGTGCTAGCCGTACAGTGAGCGGACAGTCCTATTATAGTTATATTTGGAGCAAAGCACGATTAAAAAAAAGGTGTTTTTTTTGTTAGTAACTTTACTAATTATAGACGGATCTAGATGAACCAAAGATCAAATTTTTCGTATTTCCTACAATAATCACATCCAAATGACGTTTCTTAATATTTATGAAAAAAATCTGCCAGTCAAGGTTAAGGTCTTTTTAGTGCCTTGTGAACCATAAGCTGGCTGGACAGACGTTTCTTTCAATTTTAACCATTTTTCGTCACAATTTCAAATCAACAACTCTCATTTTCCGCCACTTTGATGGCAAATTGTTCAAAAACCAACTAATAGAAATGTCTGCCACTACGGTACAGTTAGTGGAGCGAGTCGGAAAAAAAAAACGAAAAACGTGACTATTGTCTGATGCAACCAAAGTAGTTCTCCCCCCGTTTTCGAGGCTGCTGAACACCGTAGTGGTGGCAGAATTTCTCTTTGGGGTGACCCACCCCCACCAACGGGCAAGAACCACCCCCAAACGGGGTCAAAAGCGTATTGATAATGTTTCACGGAATCTAACATATTGATCCCCCGTTTTCGAGCATGCCAATCATGATGAAGAACCTGAGACGCATGCCTGATACCTGCCCACCCCCTCAACGCCCAATAACCACCCTCCATAGGGGTGAGAGAGCGCTCTCTGTATACGATGAGAAAAATAGTTTCCCCCCGTTTTCGAGGATGCCGAACGGGGAGGACCATGAAAATCGTGTCTGACACCCGCCCACCCCCTCACAATGCCCACTAACCACTCTCCAGAGGGATGAGAACGCGCCTCTCATCATACCACAGGACACCCGTTCGCCCCCTCAATAGCAAAAAAATACCCCTTCTTCGCATTTTCGTAATGAGTGTAATTGCACGAGTTCAAAGAACGTAAAAAATTAATTTGAAAGAACGCGGGTTCCCAGCCCAATCGGCTGAAATCGCAGTATATTGTAGATAATTTCTTCCTGATCAAAAGTTCTCATGGGCACAAGGCCGGAAAATGGACAGTTTTTCAGATATCGGAGTGTAAACTGATTGTACATATTTTTCTCCTCGAGAAACAACTATTGCTGACAATTTTTTTAACAGAAATATTAACTTCTCTAGTTCGTTAAATTTCTCGGCAAATTTGTATATTCGCATTTAACGTGAAACGACCAGATAGACTATGTAGCGAAGAAAATTAACACTTCTCTCTATGCTATTTCTTCATTAAAACAGAATATACCCAAAGAATATTTACTTAATATTTACTATGCTATGGTATATGCGCATCTGTCTTACAATATCATGGTTGCATTTCTTATGCAAAGTGGCCCCCGCCCTGATGAAATTCGCTGGAATCGATATATGTTATTCCTGTCGAGTTCCTGATCAAAAGTTCTCATGGACACAAGATCTGATGATGCACAATGTTATTCATCTCGAGCTCCTGATAAAAAGTTCTCATGTGCACAAGGTCGGAAAATGGACAGTTTTCCGGATATCGCAAAGTCAACTTTGCAACCCCAGATATCTGTAAAACTGTCCACTTTCCGACCTTGGGCCCATGAGAACTTTTGATCAGGAAGAAATTATCTACAATATAGTGGGAGTGAAGAGTATATATCAAGCCGCGCAGCTTCTCAATATATGTAGTAATTGTGTGCGTCAATAAATATATTTTATATACCTACTTAATATGTTATTAAAATTAAATAAATCAGATGTTTCAATTACTATATAAACCTTTTCCAAAAAAATATGTACAAAAAATATAGGTACATTGATCATTTTGCAGCTCCACAGTAAATGAATGACTACTTTGTTGATGAGATTGAGATGACATCTTAATGTTTGTTTTTCCTGTGTAGCATCCTTAAAAACGGGGGGACGAGAGCTTTGTCCAGGGGTATGCAGAGAACGCACTCTCACCCCTTTGGAGGGTTGCTATTGGCCATTTACGGGGGTGGGTCACCCCGGGAGGAATTCCCCCATAACCATGGTGTTCAGCATCATCGAAAACGGGGTATCACTAAGTAACAGTCCCTATTATAATTGATAATACGCGTTAACCTCCGTTAGGGTATGGTTTTTGGCAGTTTGCGGGGGTGGGTCACCCCACCGAGAAATTCTGCCACCACCACGGTTGTTCAGCATCCTCGAAAACGGTGGGTAGAACTAATCTGGTTGCATCAGACAATAGACGGGTTGTCGTCCAACTCACACAATCCATTAACACTGTACACGCCAAAACAAACATTTTGCGGTAGGATTGGTCCGGTAATTTTTTTTTTTTTAATTTCTGGTTACCGCGCACCGACCGGAAGTTTTGTTTGTCAGCGTAATTGGGTATGTGAAGTACATATACTAACTACCTATGCAGATAGATAACCACGGTAACCATTTGATTAAAAAAATAATGCCGCCTCCCCTCCCTATCCGCTCACAATACTGAAAATTTTCAGAGAGAAAAAAGTTTGGAACTTATACGGTCTCTTTAATTGGCAGACGGTAACCTTCCATCATAGAATTTGCACGTTATTTCCCTATTCAGGTTTTTATGTTTTATACAATTAAGTATTTTATCTATGCTAGATTACTGAAAGCCATTTGTAAAAACTACCCTTAAAGGGGGGTATAATAAATAATGCATAAAATGGGGCTGAAAATGTGTTTTAATGGAAAGTCGATAATATTAACTATACATTTCTTACTTTCCATTGAAATACATTTTCAGCTCCGCTTTATGCATTATACTTATTATACCCACTTTCGCCCCCATTTAAGGACAGTTTTTACATTTATTGGTTTTCAATCACTTAGCAATAAAAAAATCTATTAATTGCATAAATAAAAACCTGAATAACTGATAAATATAATTATTTCGGGCTGAAGGACCCCCGTCAATTGCCCTTTGATTAATCGATTAATCAATAAAAATCATTATTATTATTAATATTATTATTATTATATTTTAAATAATCTCGACTTTGTCCCGCGAAAGATATAGACAGAGGAAGAATTCACTTCATCCTGTCTATATTGAGAGGAACTTGCGGACCAGGTGGCATGTCTGCAAAATGGCGGCCTTCTGCATAAGGTAACGAAGAACCTGCGGTATTTCTAATTGCACCATTTCACTTATTATTATTATTATTTAAAACTGTTCTGTGCGTATAAAATACTGCGGTAGTTTACCCCGTTATTTATAGGGGGGTTGCCCCTAAAGAAAAAAAGCATTCAATCGAGTCAATTTCATGCAAAGTAAAGGGAATACGCCGACGATATAAAAGATAAGTGAATAAATATAAAATAATAAATATTGATCAAAATAGGAGCAGAAAATGGCGCCAAATTTAAATTTAAACTCCGAAGTCCACTGGTCCATATATTTATAATAATAAGTACATATAAACACAAGCTAACCATTATACTCTTCGTCGATTTACTGCACTTTTTATATAATTGTTGCACACTCTATAGGATACTCTTCGCAGCTTTTTTTGTAAATAATATTGTTTTGGACATTTTTAGCTTAATTACAAAACTTTATAAAAAAATTTGTTTATTTAAAAAATAAATAACTTTTTTATTTATTGATCGATATTATTCAAAAACAATACGATTCTTCCTCTAGCCAACACTAACTTACTACCAAAATTTCAATACAATCGGACTTTTGATTCTTAAGTTATCGTGCTCTATACTATAGAGTATAAAACAAATTAAATAGCTTCCTAGTTATGACTATATTTGTGAAATGTAAAATACTCTTCGCAAATGCAAAACGAAGAGTATATTGCATTCGATCGGCACATTTCTAAAACCGGTAATATTGCTAGAGAAAAAAGTCATATCACTGTGTTGGTGATCGAATTCTGAACAACTTTCAAAATGTCTGTCCGCCCGTCTGTCTGTCTGTCCGTTCGTCTGTATATCTGTCTGTCCGTCCGTCCGTCCGTCACGTTTCTTTTAAGCACGATAACTTAAGAACGAAAAGTCCGATTGTATTGTTTGGATGGTAAGTTAATGTTAGCTAGAGAAAGAATCCTATTGTTTTTGAACGAAATCGATCAATAAATAAAAAAGTTGTGAAATTTTTAAATAAAAAAAAAATGTTTTGTAATTAAACTAAAACTGATATTATTTACAAAAAAACCTGCGAAGGGTATCCTGTACAATGTGCAACAATTATATAAAAAGAGCAGTAAATCGGTGAAGAGTATTAGTTAGCTTATTAAGGTAATTTTAATAAGACTATTTTTTACGATACGAATGAAAGCTGCAATGGGGCGTTGCTGACTGCGAATACTTATTCGCACAATAAAAATTTTAAAAATACTGGCACCGCGTAAAAGTGAAGTCTGCCGTATTTCAATATGTTAATCAAGTTAGGTATTCACAGTTAGCTACGCCCGACTGCACCTTCTACTCGTTTAAATTATCCTTGGACTGACAAACACAAAGTCCGTGGATTATTTAAATTTATCGTACAATTAATTAAAACATTGAAAATTATATATTGTCCAAACTTTATAGACGATATTTTTATATGAAAATTATTTTTACGTTAGTAACAGTTTTGTAATATATTTTATAAAAATAGCACTGACGATCTCGTCCACTGACAGGTCGTTTCCATCTAGTTATATTTACATTTTCCTACGTAAAACAATTTTTAAAATAATGTATTCTTTGTAATTTCGCCAAAAAGGACAGTTCTTGGAATATTATTGTTGTCTACTCTTCATATTTGTTTGTTATTATTGAAATTGTCATTAAGTACATCTCCTACTAAAAGAGAAACACCAACATTTATTTTGTTATAACGTATGCGTCCCTTTTTAAATACGGCACATTCATCTGTGTATATTTAAAGTGAGGTAACCTCACTGACTCATCAACGCAGAACCCAAACAATAAGAGTGATAACCTTGAACTTGGGATGTACCTTAGGGACCAAAACCACCTACTATGAAAGGATTGTTTAAAGTCTTCTCCAAGGGGATTAATTGTTTCTGCGAAACCCTTCCCGTTACAATGTCAAAGCTTGGCGGACTGAGACGTCCATTAAAGACAGATTTTTTTTCCGCAAATTTAACTTCAAGGGGTAAGATGGTGGGGGGTTAAAAATTTAAAAAAACGCCGCTCCTAAACCTTTAAAGCCAAAAACTGAAGAAGTGTTAAAACTAAGTCATCGTGATTCCCAAACCAGGTAAGAATCTAACCTTTCCGTCAAATTACAGGCCCATCAGTCTCCTACCTGCGATGAGTAAAGTAGCAGAGAGGATCATCCTGAAGAGACTTAAAACCCTGACCGATGAGCTCCAGATCATCCCAGATGAGCAGTTCGCCTACCGAACAGAACATTCCACCGAGCTCCAAGTACTTCGTCTAACGGAGTACATCACGGAGGGTTTCAACCAACGTCAAGTCACAGGAGCGATCTTCTTAGATGTAGCCAAGGCCTTCGACAGGGTTTGGCATGAAGGTCTCCTGGTGAAGATGTTGTCGATGGGTTACCCTGTCGGCATAGTTAAGCTTGTGAGATCCTACCTTCATCGGAGGCAACTCCGTGTGAAGATTGCCGACAAGCTGTCAAACTACAGGCCCATGGAAGCAGGTCTACCGCAGGGATCGGTACTCTCTCCCCACCTGTTCACCATCTACACCTCCGACATGCCAAGAACCGCAAGGACCTCTTTGGCGCTCTACGCAGACGACACGGCCATAATCGCAAGATCATGGAGTGCAAGACTTGCCACCCGCAACCTCCAGGAAGCAGCATCCCTTCTGGAAGAGTGGTGCAACAAGTGGAAAGTCAAAATCAACGCGGAGAAGAGCAAAGCCATCCTCTTCAAGAGAGTCAGGAAGCAAACTCCCATAGGACACGTCTCCTCGAACGGCGAGAACATTCAATGGTACGATACCGTCAAGTACCTTGGCGTTATCATGGATCGAAGCCTGCCGTGGAGACAGAACACCACTTCGGTGCGCCGTGGATGCACCATGGTTTGTCAGAAACGCCGACATCTTCAGAGACCTGGAATACACCCCAGTAACTGAAGTCATCCGGGATAGAGCGAAGAACCTATACGCCCGTGCAGCAGAGCATGGGAATCCGCTGGTCAGACAGGCGACTGACTATGACCCCAACGACGCTCCGAGGCACAAGAGGCCGAAGCTCCAGATCCTGGATAATGGGTAAGTATAACTAACTCTTTATCTGTTTCAGCCCGATCTGCAAGACACCGCAAGGAGACAATGACCAAAAACATCCAATACCCGATCCCGGGGGTACCAAGCAAACAACCAACTCGGTACCCTTACCCTAGCCCGTGCCGGCCTCTGACGCTAAGAAAGCGTCTCTGGCTGAACACAATCCTGAACTACACAGTTCACACTTCCTTCCGACGAAATCGGAGCACATGATGCCAATTGGCACCCTGGGCTTCCGACTAGTCAACACCCCCAAATCCCTTTCAAACTCCGAGAGGGCTCGGTAACAGCTGTTCCCTCTCACGACAGACGAAAGACGCTCCCGGGAGCCTACACATGCCAGCGAAGAAAGAAGACCAAGACAGAAGAGCGCCAGAAGAAACGACCCAGCTGGCAGGGTCCAACAGCCAGGACCAGGGGAGGTTTGCTAACATCGCCAATACTGTCCGCATTTGCGGGGGGATAGGCGAAAAAGCAGGCCCACCCCTTACGAGGCCGGTCCAAGTCTACAGCGATGATTGGGGCAAAGAGCTCAAGCTCGACCCCTAATCATCCGAGACCGTCATCTTTAGTCAAGAATATTGGCGTTGAAAAAAATTACACAGGCACACAAAAAAGCAAAACGCTGTGTTACCGGGACCCGACATAGTAGTCCCTAATGTATTGCGACGTGCTGAACAAGAATCCGATGTCCGTTTAGCTCCATTACCCACCATTTTTTTGCAAATCGCGAAAATAACCTAAACAATTCAGGTTTTCTGTCATTTTTGCTAATTTACAAAACATTGGTGGGTGATGGGGCTAACCGGACATCGGATTCGTGTTCAGCACGTCGAAATACATAGGTATTACTATTTCGAGTCCCGGTAGCATTGCATTTTTTTATGTGCCTGTGATAATGTATGTAACTCTAGGAGAATACCCTCTAAAAACCGATAATAGTAGATGTTATCACAACAATTTGTCAACAAGTCATCCTGGAGATATATAGAAAATCAATGCAAACAGTTCAAGAAAATAAATCATTACTAAAATCGAGCAGAAATTTACCTAATTAAGAACTTTGGTGATTTAATAACAAAAATTTAATATGATTAGCCATCTGAAGGACAAATCGATCTTATCGTTATGGTAGCGAGCGATTTTAACACCAAAAACCTACTGCCTAAGGAATTATTATTTCCACATCCAGATTTCCATTCCAAACCTGTTTAAACGAAAACATCTTGATACCATATAGTAAGTGGAAATAAATGTTCAAAGAATTTTAACAATATAATATTCGAAACCACCTGCCCCGAGGTAGTAATCATCCAAGGTAATCATTCAAAGTGGCCTGAATTACAAGGAGTTTATATTTTTGATGAATCGAGTGGATGATTCATTCGTGTAGTGAAGCGACAGTGAAAAGTGTAACTTGCATTTTATAAAGTTTAAGCATCCCGTATCACGTAAACAGGCATTCAGATTAAATTATCATGATTTGCAGTTTAAAGAAACTGAACCTCACTTTTTTAAAATGATTCCTATAACTTTCAGTCTTCTGCAGCAAGTTCCACTTATAGTTTTGTCGATGCTCTCAACTGTTCTCGTCGTCGAATTCTAAGTTATACCCATCACCAATGACGTCGATCGTTGTTATCTTTTTCTGTATTTTACGACAAACTTCTGCAAGGACTAGACTCAACGTCAATACACACTATTTCAGTTACCAACAAGTTGAAAACTAGTGAAATGAATCAACCATTAAATGGTTTATTTAATCTCTTGCTTCTATCTTTCTCATTCACCGCAGATGAATCATCCGCGATGCAAACTGCAAAGTTTATATTGTCCTATCGAATTTCTAGATTCACCGAATTCACTTAGAATGCCTGTTCATCATTTCTGATGGAAGGTTAGCGTTCCTATGACGTTACTACGAAACTTAAAACCGAACAAAGTACAAAGCTTCATGACAGGAACCCTTTACCAAAACGTTATACTTAGATGCAATTAGTCCATTGACCTTGCATTTTGGACAGGACAAGAGTTTATTTCTTTGATGTGTAGTGGGATCCAGTGTGAGTATAAGACTGTAATTTTGTCTTGGATCATATTGCTTTTGTTAGAAAGGCCTATCAGAGATACCCGCCTTCTGAAAGACTTTGGTCCAAGACAGAAAAGCAAGACATACAAGGTGAAATATTTCATTTGTTAAATAGTGGAGCCATCCAAACGTGTATTCCTTGTGAGGGACACTTCATTTCAAAAATGTTTTTGTCACAGAACCAAATGGGAAAAAACGGTTGATTTCACTGTATAAGAATTAAATATATTTATATATTATTATGGTAACTAACAACTTCAAAGTGGAAGACAAGAAAATACCTTCCAAACTCAGAACTGCTATCTGACGACCGTCGATTTAAAAGAAGCTTATTTTTAATAAGAATTCACAAAAAATATTAAGTTTTAGATTCACACTTCAGGGAATTTATTATGAATTCACTAGTGTATCCTTCGGACTATACTCTGCCCCATTTGAGAAAAATCAAATTTTTGTCTGTTATGTATCTTGATGATTTCTGTTTTATCGGAGAAACTTACAGTAGTTGCCTTATTAACCTCAAAGCCTCCGTATCGTTCTTACAGGACTTAGGGTTTATTATAAATGTAGAGAAGAGCCAATTGAATCCAAGAAAACAATGTACATTTTTGGGCTTTCTTTTCATTTCTGAAAATATGACAGTAGAACTTATCAGTGAAAAAAGGAAGAAATTATATGCCATGGTGCATAAATTATCAGGTATGGAAAAATGCACTATTCGTTTCTTTGCTCAATTTGTGGGTAAATTAGTGCCCGCATTCCCAGGTTTAAAATATGCTTGAGTGTACATTAAAAATGTTGAGAGAGCCAAATATTTAGCTCTAAAAAGAGCTGGTCAAGATTACAATAAACAAATATGGACATTTAAAAAATGATTTTTGTTGGTGGATATCTAACATCCCAATTAGTTCTAATTCAATAAAGGTAAATAATTATTCACTGGAAATTTTCCGCGAAGCCTCATTATATCAGGTTGGGGAATTTTCTGTCGTGGACAAAAAACAAATGGGTACTGGAAAAAGGCTGAAAGAGCTTTTCATATTAATAAATTGAAATTATTGACTGCTTTCTTTGGTGTTAAATGTTATGCCCAAGAAATGTAGCGCTGCAATATCTTACTCAGGATAGATAACGCCACTGCCATTTCCTACATTAATCACATGGGTGGCACTCGACTTGAAGAACTAAATAAGTTAACAAAAGAGATTTGGTAGTGGTGTGAATCCCGGAATATTCAGATTTTTTCATCAAATATTAAATCGGAGCAACACGTAAGAGCAAATGCTGAGTCCAGAAAATTACCACTGTAACTTTAATACGAACTTCAGAACTGGTTTACATGGAAATCATCCAAGCATTTAGGACCCCTACTATAGACCTGTTTGTCGGCAGAAATAACAAGAAGTGTACTACATTTATTTCTTGGTCTAGGTTATGCATTTCCTCCCTTTTCAGTCATATTAAAAATCGTTCAGAAAATAGTTCTAGTTAAAGTCACAATAATTCTTGTTGCTCCTTCTTGGCCCACTCAGGCATGGTACCCTCTTTTATGCAATTATGTGTTACTGACAAAAATCTCTTATCTATTGATAAGGAAATCCATACCCATCGATTTAAAATTTCTAGGGGACCAGTATGAAAAGGGTGCTTCTTACGGAACACTCAACTGTATAAGACTGCGTTATCCTTGATTTTACCACCAGATCAGGGTATGGATCACCAGATTAAGAGATTTTTCAAGGGGGTTCAGCACCTCAGACTTAATTAACCCTGATATAGCTACATTTGGGATCCCACCACAGTTCTGAGATACCTGCATGCATACACTACCTTAATGAAAATATCTCATTACAGCTTATAACCCAGAAACTAGTCACCTTACTAGCATTGATAACCACCCATAGAGTTCAGACATTGTCTCTTTTTTGAAATCGATATTTAAAAAAAAAACCTGAAGGATTCGACATTTTAATTTCTCAAAGAATCAAAACTTCAGAAATAGGTAGATTACAACCTGTATTACATATCCCTTTCCTTATAGAAAAACCTGGTCTGTGTCCTCAAATACATTGCAGACTAATTTGACAAACACAGCACGGCTGAGACATCAAAGAAGTAAAAAATTGTTTATAACCACCAAATAACCACATCAGGAGGGTACTTTACAAAGTATCAGCCGATGGATAAAGACCACTCTCGAGAAAAGTGGCATAGACACTAGTAAATTTTTAGCACATAGTACAGGACATGCCTCAGCTTCAGCTGCAAACAGGAAAGGGGTTAGTATCGATGCAATTCAAAGCACTGTGGGCTGGAGTAACAGTTCAAAATGTCTGCTAAATTTTATATTAGACCTGTTTATGATAAAAGTGCATTTGTAAAGGCAGTCCTTGAATCTTAGTGTCAGCAAATGTAAATTATTAGTATATAGTTCATATTTGTGTTCTTTGTCTTTTCTTGTTAGTAACGAATAAATATTCTCTTACATAATTATCTAAGTGTTGCTTAGTTGAGATTAATATTTCGAAGATCTCAAATAACTTTAAACATCTACCATATGATCTTGAGAACAAGGCGTGGAATATAATTACAAGATTAAACGAACTTACCTTAAGTGAAGTTCAATCTTAATTATATGTAACGCCTTGTTCGAAGTGATCATACCCACCCTACCACTTATTCCTTGAACCCCATGATCACAATATTTGAGATCTATTTGCTTTAAAAAAATGAGTATTAGAGCTGCCAACCACACAGAGCAGGGATCAGGTGGTGGCAGATGGATAGTGTTTTTAATAGCTTTAAAATCCGTGATATCTGGCGAGAAACGGGGGTACTACCATATGATCACTTCGAACAAGGCGTTACATATAATTAAGATTGAACTTCACTTAAGGTAAGTTCGTTTAATCTTACAATTATAACTAACTATACTTATGAAAATCATTACGAGACTAAAATTTTAAATATTAAATTATATTGATCAAGTGACAAGTGTTTGAAAGAAGTTTGTTTTACAGTTATAGCAACTGAATTGTAACTTATGAACAGCTGTGTAACTAGGTATATGTTACTTTAATTGGAACAAATAATGTCATAAGACATGAACCATATTCGCATTATCATAAATCGGAAGATTTGCATTTGGAATGGTATGACACGGAGGTGGTTCCATATTAGTTTCATCAAGCTATGTCTAGTATAAGGTGAGGAAAATTCTGAAACAAGGGTTTTTCCATTCGAGACTTTGGCGAATGCGCCAGGTATAAAATTGTGTTAAAATTTATAGTTTGTTATTTTGGAGTAGTTGATACTGAATCTGATGTCAAAAGTTAAAAATTCAACATGGCCAATTCATCAGGACTGCATAATTACATAACTTTTGCAGATTTACATGAAATTTGGTACACGGAGATATTTTGTTTACTTTGTAGAAACTACATAAGAGGCCACTATAAATGATGGATTTTTTTTTAAATCTGAACCGTTAAAAAAACTGTCCTGTTGTTCGGAACCTTACCTAATTTCGATATTGAGCGATGTAAAGAAGGACAAATAACAAAATCGAATGTATTTTTAACCGATTTTAATATCGATATTAGGTAATAAGCAGAGATCGGATTTACCTATTGGATTCCAGGGTTGGCTTTTACAGATTTTATATATTGTAAAGACATACTGAAACATTCCCAAAGTATAAAAACAGAAAGTCATGCAACATACTAAATTAATTTTTAATTATTTAAACGAAAAAAAAAAAAAAATAAACTGCTACACCGGGCATCAATGTGGTGACTTTACGAAAGTTTGGATATTTTAAGTATGCCCCAGTTACATCTGTCGACGTCGAGCGGTCCTTCTCACAATATAAATGGATTTTCAACGAAAGACGCCGAAGTGTAACTCCAAAACATTTAGAACAGATATTAATAATATACTTCTATTCTTGTAATCGACATTGAAAAATACTTGTGTATGTTAAGTCAGTGTTAAGTATGACCCCTTATACCTCCAGTTCTCTTCGAGTGAGTGTTTAAAATAAATTGACTTTATTAGCTTTGGATAATACGGAATTCGCTAAAAAAAAAAAATTCAAGGTAATATATTGTTTTACACATGTATGCAAATCTTTATGCGCTGACACATAACCCCCTAAAGCCAACCCTGGTTTTACCTCATATCCAATAGGTAATTTCCACCTCTAGTGATAAGTTTCAATTACCCTCTAACGACGGCGAAATTTTATTTCATAATTTTGGTACAGTTTGTTTAAAGACGCTTCAATATTTTTCAAAAAAAAAATTTCATTTCATGCAAGACAAAGGTCATTTATTTGTGCAATAATGTTAAATATAATTATACTACGAGTAACATTAAAAATCCGTAATATCGGTAAATACGCTGCTCCAAGAAAGACCGAGCTCCCATGATAAAAAAGGTACCCCATCGACCACATCAAATTTAAAAGGTGAAAATGGTTGCAAACATGTAAAAATCGTGTTACGCCCAGACCATAAAAAATTAGTTGTTATTTTTTATGAATTTTTGAATTTAGCTTAAAAAAAAGATTTTACATTTCAAAACATCTGCTTGAAATGTTCTCAATTTGTGGTAAATAATGAATCATTTTTGAAAAAATTGGTCTGTTAAAAAAAATTATCGTTAATTATTAGACAAAAATTCATAAAAAACAAGCTAAAAATTATACTCTACGCCGATTTACTGCGCTTTTTATATAATTGTTGTACATTCTATAGGATGCTCTTCGCAGTTTTTTTTGCAAATAATATTAGTTTTAGACATTTTTAGTTTAATTACAAAACATTTTTTTTATTTAAAAAATTAATAACTTTTTTATTTATTGATATATTTTGTTTAAAAAACAATAGGGTTCTTCTTTTAGCTAACAGCAACTTATTGTCCAAATTTCAATACAATCGGACTCTTCGTTCTTAAGTTATCGTACTTATAAGAAACGTGACGGACGGACAGTCGGACGGACGGACGGACATTTTGAAAATTTTTCAGAATTCGATCACCAACACAGTGATGTCAATTTTTTTTCTCTACGAGCAATAGTACCGGTTTTATAAATGTGCCGATCGAATGCAATATACTCTTCGTTTTGTATTTGTGAAAAATATAATAACATTGTAACAAATTTTTAATGGTCTGGCGGGCGTAACATAATATTTACATGTTTTGAATCATTTTCACCTTTTAAATTTGAGGTGTTCGATGGGGTACATTTTTTGTCAGGAGCTCGGTCTATGAGTGTTAGTACAATAATTATGTCACGTATGAGTAACGTTAATTGGGAATCTGTATTAACGGTAATACGTCGGTCCAAAGAAATTACTGCGCGGCTCTTATTTTTATTAACAAAAGTAATTGTTGCTTTATGACAAGATCTAAGTCAAGACGGTAAAACCCAGTTAGACTTTTCGTCGTTTCGTCTCAAAAGAATAAAGTTTTATTATCTTGACCTGACTTAAGATACCTATCGAATGGACCATCGAGGACGGAAAATCCACTTATTGTTGCTTTAGATATGCATGTTATTAGTTATTATATTAAGATTAAATTGCCCAAACAGTAAAAAAATATTATTAAATATATGTTTTTTTAAACAGAATATAAACATTTCTGAAAATATTTTTATGGATTCATATTCCCATGCGTTACATTACATATTCTATTTTGCATCAGGACGGACCAAAAAATTATTCGCTTTTTTTGCTTATTTAATATTCATTTTAATGTTGGTCTCAAATAGAAACTGAGCTTTTACACATTATGTTCATGTATTTGATTTGCAATGAAACTGAAAGATCTAAAAGTATTGCTCATTTGAAATGTGATGATAATAATAGTCTTTATTAGGAAACCATATACACACAATACAACAATTCGCAAAAGCGAAGTCTAGCAATAGCTTAAAATGTTTTCTTAAAACGTCTTCTGAACCGTCTCTCAAGTCAACTCCTTGAAAATCCAGAATTTTGTGTTAGACAAAGAGAAAGTAACTACCTCAACTTAACCTTAAACTTTAAATATCCGTGGACAAAATTCAAAAAACTGCATTTACAATATTCCATGTGGATGTAACAAATATTACGTGGACGAGTCGGCCAGAATTTTCCGTGTAAGATTGGGTAAACAAAAAAAAAATCCTTTGGAAAATTAAATTCAGAGATAAAGAAAATTGCAATCACACTTGGAAGAGCGGACTTAAAACAACCCTGGAATCGACAAAAATTTGACCAAGAGTCGGACAGCAAAAAAAGAAAAATTAAAGAATCAAGAATAATATTGTTAAGAATAAATGTATGTCGAATTGTTCTGTAGATATCTCTATAACCTGGTTACCAATGGTATAAGAAAATAATTTAACAATGTTTAAAATAAAACTATCAACTGTATCAACAGTTTTGTGTAAGTTGTAATTATCTATGAACATGGGACGTAACATAAACATATATTTAAAGGTGTGTGTTTTACATGAACAGTATTTAAAATATGTTTTAATACAGCTTTGAGAAAGGAAACAGATTCTGTTTCCGAAACGAAAATGCGTGGCGGAAAAGAATGTTGAGAAAGTCCAGGCACTTCTCAATAGATTTTGGATGCCAGATAAGCTATGAGCAAAATATAGTTTGCTCTTAAACCAATAGAATTTGTTAATATCTTAGCTTTGAAAGGTATTTATAAGCAAAAGTTTAGAGGCATATATTTGCGTAATTCTCTCTCTGATTTTCTACATTCATAATAATCTTCTATTACTTTCACCTTAAATTAAAGACGAAAGATTACTTTAAGATAGGGTTAGCCCAATTTTTAGAATATTTAAAAAAATAATACCAGCTGATTTTAAAAAATTACGATTTCTGGACGCGTTTTATTGTTATATACAACAAATAAATGACTGTAATCTGTAAAATATTAACAATAATTATTTAAGCCTATATTGGTCCACCCTGTATAACACGTTTTAATATTTTACTGGTAAACAAATCAGCGGAATATTTTTTACTATTTCAGATTAAATGGCGTTAGTATAAGGATACTTTAGCAACTACTATTGATATAAAATATACGATAGTCATTCACTCCTTAATTATATCTGAATGACACATGTTACAAGTTCCAATGATTGCAATTACTAACAAACTGGTTTAGAAAAGACTTAGAATAAACTGTAAAAAAACTGAGGTGAAAGAAACTCAAACAAAAGGAAAATATATGTGGGAAGAAATATATGTGTGTACAGATACACCTGTACATGTGGACGACATAATATGGTAATTTCCTTTGTCTCGCATTTTCTATGAAAAACGAGATATTTTAGGATTTAAAAACTTTCTTGAAATGTAATTTAAAAAAAGAATATTTATAAGAATTACATTGTCAATTTTACATCAAACTAGATGTAAACATTACACTCTTCAACAGTTTATCGAATTGTTGAACATTCCATTGAAAATAAGTTATTTTTAAAAATGTTCAGCTATATTTTTTATCTCCCGATGATGGCATGCGAAACGCTTTTTAGTATACCACTCAGCAGTTTCGTTTATTTTCAAAAGATAAGAGTTCTTCCTCGAGCTAACTCTAACTTTACCGTCCAATTTTAATACGATCGGACTCTGTGCTCTGAAATTGCCATGCTTGCAGATTTTAGATTGTTAAAGGCGTCGGGTCGTTCAGCTTTTCAGCCGTTTTCACCTTCACCTAATATTTAGATCCTTTGTGAATTAACCCAAAATTAGTTATCGCCCAGAATTCCCAAACTTTTTACAGAGCTTGTGATTTTCCTGAGAGCTAATTTCTCTGCTTTCAGATGTTAATTTCTATTTTTCCAGCAGATTAATATGTTGCATTTGTCAAGGATATATTCCGCGTCTCTGCTGTAGTATCGCAGTAACTGCATTTATCATTTTCTGCCTTGCCCATGTTCTTAACAGCTGAAATTAGAATTGAAAGAGGTGTGTTAAGATGACATCTCAAAAGGCAATGGCCCGTTAGAAGGTCTATGAGCAGCCTAAAGTCAGTTTTTTCGAGTCTTGTGGGATTCTTAGTCGAATAAATTATGAAATTTTTCGCTTGTTTTTGACCTGAAGTATTTCCTGGTAATACTTCTTCTGCTCCTATTTCCATTATTTACCACATCATGGTACCCTTGTTTTCTTATCAGTTACAGTAGAGATTGTCTGATTTCTAAAACAATTTCAGATTCAAAGGTGTAAGACCAGAGAGCCTTTAATGCGGCCTGGATATATGAAAGCATATAGATTTTTCTCCAAGCCTAACTCCTACCTCAATGCTTCGACCCTGCTCGTTTGACGGCTTTCAATCAGCACACCAATGAGACAATTGGAGGCCTGCTTGGTTGGCACTGAGGCGGTAGGTTTGGTGATGGACTTCAACGAGATTAGCTCCAAAATCCTTAAGTGACCAACCAAATCGCCTGGTTTGAATCTTTCATTACGAACGACATTTGTGGTTTCAGAAATATGTCAATTAAATGCAATTTAATATTCTCTTCGCTGTTTTATGAATAGAGGTTTGATCAGTGAAACGCTCGTTATTTTTTACTGCAGTATTTTATTACCTAGAATCTTTGTTTAAATCTCCAGATAACACTAACTATTCAAATGATATTATCGAACGACTTCCCGCTCTTAACTTAGCGTGTTTTCAGAAATCATTATCTAACAAAATTATATGAAACATTCTTGTCTTCGCTTTCGCATTTGCGATTATTATTAAACGATAATTTTATTAGAGTATTAATTTAAAAGATCTTATGTACCACAAAAGTCGAAAAACATATTTACAATTTTAAATAACAGTAACTAAAGCGATGAATATTAATTTGCAACAATTGAAAAATGCAAGTCACACATATGATACGCGTAATACACATTTACGTGTAAAAAAGATAAAAGTTACAAAGTAAAGATCTGGTTAAATTATAAATGATATTTTCAATTAAAAAGTGTTGACTTTGACCTGGCAGTTTATTATAGCAACTCATTAATCATTGTAATAGTGATTTCTCGTAAAAAGTTTTCGGCATCTTGTGTTCTACAGAGGGATTCAACTGAAAATCATCAAGATTCTTTTGCGTCACTTCCTTACAAATATCTTTGAGTTAAATTGGTAGCTGTGATTTGATTTCACCATCACTGGAGGGCTCGGATTGATGGTTAGTGGTTTCTTGGTTTATGAATGTAATAGCAAGTGCTACAAGAACTCTATTACTTATGAGCACATTATAAAGTCTTTGTTCAAGCTCCACCAATAATGCAAGGAAAAATACTCAATTAACATTTTTGCAGACTTGCAACAAAGTTGATTAACTCAATTGGAAGCTAAGAAATGAAAACGTTTATGATAATGGAGTCATCCCACACATTTTAAAAAATGCAAAAAAATCGCTTGGGACATTTTTTTCATACAAACGCGAGGTTTTCGCCTTGTCTATTATAATTTAATCTAACTCCCTTGTCATATACTGGCATTATCATTTGATATGTCTATCATAAATCTAATTAGGATCAGCTGACAACGAACGTAGATTAAATAATTTACAATTATCAAATTATTCATTGCTACCAAAGTAGTGAAATAAGAATAGAAAACGTGGAAATTGATTCATATAGAACTTTTCTTTACATCGCGCATCGAGATATAGCCAAGTATAAGAGTTCAAATATATGAAGCATTGCATCTCACTCCTGAGACTTTTACTACGTTTATATGGTTTTAAACAAAACCTTTAATAAAATTATCACAATAATATTAATAGAGAAAAACACGTGAACTAATTAATCTATGACAATATTTTATATTGGCGAAACCGAAAATAAAGCATCAGACGAAGAGAAATGTATAGCTCACCTTCTTCCAAGAAAATGTACAATGTTCAATTTATTCTTACATTCGTTTTAGATTCGTGTTCACATTTATTCTAAAAATTAAAAAATGATAGTCTAAACCTCTTTGATGGACGCCAATGCATGACTGAATTTCATTAAACGAGTTCATGTTTTTGCAACTAAAGGTACACTCAGAGTGCATTAGCATTAAGCCATAAGATGTAAGCAAAAGGCGTATGACTTAATTTTAGATAGTCGCATACATAGTATGGTAAACGTAAGATCGGTGCATGCGCAGTACACGGCAAATCTACATGGCAGATGACAGAAGTAGTTAGGTTACATTTTGTTGATTTATTCTATTTTAGTATTATTTTCATCCAATAAAAGCCTAAGCGATTGTCACCAATCACAGGTCCACAAAATAAAATCGATGAAAGGTTCCTTTGACCAGACCAGGTGCATCATATGTTTTTGGGGTCGCTGAAACTGAATCCGAGATCCGTTTTGCCCCATCACGTCAGGTTTTTCTCCTAACCTCAAAAAATAGCTAAAAATGGCAAAACTCAACAACATCAACCTTGTAACCTAATCAAACTTCATAACTCCATATCCTCATGGTCCAAAAATCCAAATACACAATAACTTATAACCTCAGAACCTATAACCTCAAAACCCGTAACCCCAAAACCCCATAATTGCAATATCCATAAACGGAGACACTTCACTGGAGACTTAATCCCCGATGTTTAGAGAGTTGAACCAGATATTTGTTCCATCCCTGTAACTTATAAATTTTGTAGCCATAAAACTCTATAATTTCAATACCCAGTAAGGTCGAGATGTTCTTTATTGCAATTACCTACATTCAGGCATACTCAAGAACAACGAGGTGGACGTAGCAGTTTTCTGTTTCCTTTGGGGTGCTTTATTAACGTTAGTCCCCTTGCCTCTCACTATTCGGGGTGGTTGATTTACGTGAGTCCCCTCACCTCTCACGATTCTTAAATGAATTTAAAATTTTTATAAATAGACATTTTATTGGTCTTCAGTCTTAGAGTGATAACGGGCTCGTTTATTTGTGAATGATCTCCGTAGTGCCTTTCTCTTATGTTGGTTTGACGTGTCTCTCTTCAAATACCAGCAGTAGTCTGCCAACATGTGGCCATCCCAAACACCCTGATATATCTTTTCAATATCTTGTAAATCCTGGTGGAACCTTTCGCCCCGCTCTTCACTAAACGTATCTAAATTTTCAGGAAAGTGTTCAATATGCGAATGAAGAAAGTGCAGCTTCAGATTCATTAGGCATCCCACATTTTTAAAATGTTTCACCATGTTTTCAACGATACTCACATAATTAGGATCTTTTTCCTGAAAATTTAGGTAAGTTTAGTGAAGAGCAGGGCGAAAGGTTCCACCAGGATTTACAAGATATTGAAAAGAGATATCAGGGTGTTTGGGATGGCCACATGTTGGCAGACTACTGCTGGTCTTTGAAGAGAGACACATCAAACCAACATAAGAGAAAGGCACTATGGAGATCATTCACAAACAAACAAACCCGTTATCACTCTAAGAGTGAAGACCAATAAAATGCCTATTTACGAAAATTTTAAATTTATTTAAGAATCGTGAGAGGTGAGGGGACTCACGTAAATCAACCACCCCGAACAGTGAGAGGCAAGGGGACTCACGTTAATAAAGCACCCCAAAGGGAACAGAAAACTGCTACGTCCACCTCGTTGTTCTTGAGTAAGCCTGGATGTAGGTAATTGCAATAAAGAACATCTCGACCTTACTGGGTATTGAAATTATAGAGTTTTATGGTTACAAAATTTATGAGTTATAGGGATGGAACAAATATCTGGTTCAACTCTTTAAACATCGGGGATTAAGTCTCCAGTGAAGTCTCTCCGTTTATGGATATTGCAATTATGGGGTTTTGGGGTTACGGGTTTTGAGGTTATAGGTTCTGAGGTTACAGGTTATTGTGTATTTGGATTTTTGGATCATGGGGATATGGAGTTATGAAGTTTGATTAGGTTGCAAGGTTGATGTTGAGTTTTACCATTTTTAGCTGTTTTTGAGGTTGGGAGAAAAACCTGACGTGATGGGGCAAAACGGGTCTCGGATTCAGTTTCAGCGACCCCAAAAACATATGATGCACCTACTCTGGTCAAAACAACCTTTCATCGATTTTATTTTGTGGACCTGTGTAATTTTTCTATATTAAAAATTAATATATTCTATCCTGAAATGTCAGGTCTGTGGTGAAACTGTTTTGCGAATGTACCCGAACACGTACGCTTTTACCCGATTGTGTAAGAAGTAAGCATAAGGACATAAGGAAATATTTTTTTTATTTTTTTATTTAAGCGGCTTATTTATATTAACATCCTGGCGGAGTTTAGCTAATGCTATTCCACCACTCAACCAGGACGCGTACACATAGACGACAACACAACAACCATTCCCTGCGATATTGCCATCTACCGCAGCTGGACTCGAACTCAGGATAGATAACAGCGACTAGGCATGTTGTGCCACCCAACAGCGGTCTGGTACACTGCTACCATCTCGGTAACACAAAAACGTCACTAAACATCCATACCCGGGCATGGCATGCGATTACACCATACACATTATGCTTAATGCACTCTGAAGCCAGCTTGAGATAGGAAAGAATATGCCTGTGTGTAATATTAAGTAATAAACAAAATTTAATAAAGCAAGTGCTAAAATCATAAATTGCCAATTCTGTTTCTATAGGTGGATAGGTATAGCCTCAAGAGAGATCGTAGAGACCAAATCGAAGTTCAGATGTAATAATAATTTTACAACTAAACCGTTTCGAATTTGTTATCTTATTTAGTTTATAATAACCCAACGTACAACAATACCAACGTACCTGTTTCAGGTTTTTCCCAGTTAGGGACACCATGTTCTAGGATTCTAGGATTCTCCGAACCGCAAGTTTCATGGCAAAAGAGGTTGTCCACAGCGGGTTACACATCCAAGCCCTGAGCTAATCCAACATTTTAAATCCTATAAAAATATAAGTAAAGAAAAAAACTAAATTTGGAACATTTTGCGATTCAAAGTACCTACATAACTATATAAAGAATTAAAAACTTGATATTTAGCTGAAGACTTTTTGTCGATTACGTCCTCATGGGCATGTTTAAATATTATTCTATTCTAATAAAACTAAAATTTTGAGAATCTGTTTAGTATTCTTTGAGATTTGAGCCAAAATACATTAACATTAATGAAAACAAGCTTTTAGGAACATGTAAATAATAATAGGAGAGGGCTTTGAAAACACACATGGCACATTTCTTTTTAATTATTTCAGATCCGTGTAGTGGAGTGGATCTATCAGTGGAGTAAATAAGCCGGAAAATGTGGAAAAGTGATGAAATAGCACCGATTTGAAAAATTCCTTTTTTCACGTGTTCCCTGGACCCCCAGGAATATTCATCAGCATTGGCTCCTGCATCGCATCCAAAAATGAGAAAGTTTGGGGGGTTTGAGTGCCAAAAACGTATCTGTCATAAAAAAAAATAAAAATTAATATTTCGCCCCGGAAATGGGCTCTAGGGGGTATTTTACGTCGCTCATCACGAGCCGAGGTCCAAATTAGGGAATTCTATGTTCCAGTATGGAATTCGTGCAATTTTTTGGTGAAAATTCCACTTTTTCGGGCGGAAATTTGAATATGAATATATTGCTGCGGAAGAGTGTTCTAGGGGGTTCTTTTTGTCGCTGACCACGATTCCGAGGTCCAAATTGAGCGATTCCATATTCCAGACTGGAATACGTGCCATGGTAAATTCTATTTTTTCAGAAAAAAATTAAATAGGTACTTATTAACGTTTTTCCACGAAAATGGAGTAGAGAGTTTTTGATCACGAATCCGAGGTCAAAACTGAGGAATTCCATATTCCAGAACGGAATACGTCATAATTTTTTCACAAGTTTTGGGAGTAATTTTTTTTTATTAAAATGACACATTTTTTTGGCCCAAAAAATTGTGATAAAATTCGGACGTGTTCCTTGTAAAAAAATAAATAACTTTTCCCTGAAAATTGTTTCATAAAGTCCGTCGATTTGCGGCAAAAAATGTTTGGAACACCAAAAATCAAAATATGTAATAAAAAGTAGGGGTTGCTATTTGAAATTTCAATGTTGCCCCCACCCCCGGTCGGGGTGAGGAGGTTGGAAATTTGGAAATCTTAAATTTGGAACTGAAAATCATGATCAGCGACCAAAAAGAAAACATTATCGTGGAAGAACGTTAACATTTAAATTTTTTCACAAAAAATGGAATTTTCCATGTAGAATCCACTCCAGCAGGACAGAGATTAAACCAAACTTTCAGACACCTCAAAACATACAGGAGAAACAACAATACGCAGCCAAGAAAATACATACCACTGCAGCATTGGGTCAGGAAACTAGAAGAAGGAAACGCACAGAGAAGTCAAATAGAACCAATACAAGAAATGGACCACTAGCCTCTGGGCAAGCCACCATCAAAAGACGAACTACTAGAAATAATGGCCAGAGCTAAGAGAAACACGGCCCCGAGAATAGATAAAATAAATAACGAACTACTATACTATGGACCGGACAGCATAAAGCAGCTAACCCTAGAAATCATCACCAACGCATGGGCGGAAACCACACCCCTGCCTGAGGAGTGGAACACAACCATACAGATACCGCTCCCTAAAACCAAATCACCACAAAACGTGGACGATTATAGAAGAATAACACTCTGCAGTGTAGGGTACAAATACTACGCACAATTCCTCCTCAGAGAAATGGAAAAATACATCGGCGAAATGCCAGATTATCAAACGGCATTTATCAAGGGTAGATCAACAGACGACCGTATGTACACCACCAGACGGATCCTAGAAGAAAAGTGGAAAGAAGGAACAAAACTATATATAGTCTCAATTGACCTCCAAAAGGTATTTGATACCATAAGGCATGAGGTTATAATCAACACTTTGCTCAACAGGGGAGTACCGCACTACTTAATAAACAGAATAATAAAAGTATGCCTACACGAAAACACTGCAATACAATGGTTTGGACAGACGACGGATAAGACTAAACAGCAACAAACTGAAAATAGGGAGGCCATGCTACACATGGATAACAGCAATCGAGAGGATTGTGAATAAGCTAGGAAAGGACTATACACACTGGGAAAGAACAGCACAACAAAAGACGGAATAAAATAAAGAAATATCAAGGATATACACACTGCCAGACTCAGAAACAGAAGAAACAGAAAACTCAAAAGAAGAGTAGGAGAGAAGATGATCACAGACAGAAATAAAAAGAAGCATCTCACAAAAACCAGAAGGAAAACAAGAAGAAACAAACACCTACATGCTCCATCCTATATTCCTACCCCATGCGTCATGCGGCTCTAGCTGCTGACAACAAGCATGTCCAATGTCCAATCCAGCGTATGCAGCCGGTCCGGCGGTATGAAAAAGCATCTGGGGTTTGTTACGGCACACGGTGGGATGGTCCGTTGGTCGGTCGAGTGGAGCTGCCCAATCGTCGCATGAATATGTAATAGACGATTGGGCGACTGGAGTTGGCCGTTCGGCGGGCGGTCGGGCTGCGTGGTGGATCAAATCTCCATGCCCCGGAATCAGCAGCAATGCCCACCTTACGCTGGCAAATCAATCAATCAATCAATCAAAAAAATGGATTTTCCATGGCACGTATTCCAGTCTGGAATATGGAATTATAAATTTGGACCTCACAATCAGGATCAGCGACCAAAAAAAACCCCTAGAGCACATTTTCGTGGAAAAACGGTAATATTTACATTTTCTCTGAAAAAATGGAATTTTCCATTGCACATATCCCAGTCAAGAATATGGAATTCTTAAATTTGGACCTTAAAATCGTAATCAGCGACAAAAGAACCCCCTAGAGCACATTTTCGTGGAAAAATATTAATATTTAACTTTTTTTCTGGAAAAAAATGGAATTTTCCATGGCACGTATTCCAGTCTGGAATGTGGAATTGCTCAATTTGGACCTCGGAATTATGGTCAGCGACCAAAAAAAAACCCTAGAACACTCTTCCGCAACAATATATTCATATTCAAATTTTCGCCAAAAAAGTGGAATTTTCATCAAAAAATGGCACGAACTCCATACTGGAATATGGAATTCCTGCATTTGAACCTCGGATTCGTGATCGGCGACACAAAAACCCTCTAGAGCCCAACCATTTCCGAGGCGAAATATTAATTTTATAAATTTCTTTATGATAGCTACTATTTGGGGCACTCAAACCCTCTTAACTTTCTCATTTTTGGAGGCGATGCATAGGTCAATGCTGATGAATATTCCTGGGGTCCAGGGAACACGTGAAAATAGGAATTTTTCTTCAAATCGGTGCTCTTCCACCACTATTCCACATTTTACACTTTTTTCCGGCATTACTGGTTTATATAGTAATCGTCCACGAAAACTTTCTTTTTTGTTGAAATAGGTTCTCTAGAGTGTCATGAAACGTCGAAATTTTAAATTTTAGCGAAAAAAAATTGTCTGTCTGTCAATCGGTCAGTCTGTTTTGCACGCACGATTACTCGGGAACAGTAGAAGGTATTGACTTGAAATTTGGTACACGTATTTATTATGAAATCTGGAACTACATTCTTTTCTTGTCCCGTTAAAGGATGGGAGGTAATAGGAGAAAATAAGTAAATTAAGCTAGTAAAATCCAGAAACTTGGCTTTTGATGTACATACCAGAAGCCAAGACCTCAATATTTTCTATGACATCTGCCACCACCCCACCACTTCATTATTAAAGGAGTTAGCAAAATAAAATTAAGATGTTGACTTGAAATTTGGTACACATGTATTATAACGAGATCTGGAACTAGATTACATTTTGAGCTTATTCAGTTGGGGTTTGAGGGTAAATAAGTAAAGCAAGCTAGTAAGAGAAACTTGACATTTGGTGTATGTAATAGAAGCCAAGGTCTCAATATTTCTTATGACATCTGCCATCCCCACTCTATTATTAAAGGAGTTAACAACATAAAATTGGGTTTTAATGTGTGCATGAGAACAAAAGTTCTCAAAAATGTTTTTGGCCCCAGCCATACTCCCATTATCACCTTGGGACAGACGACTTCAAATATTATTAAAAAATGTTTGAGTAGTTGTTTTCACATAGTAAAGTGCAAATATAGTATCAAGATGTTTCTATTAAAGAGATCTGGATGGGAAATTTGGACGTGGAAGTAGTTGTTCCTTAGCAATCTTGCCGGATACTGTTGCCGATACAGTTCTGCAGTTGCAGTTGAATTTTTTTGTGTGTATCAGTTAACATATCGATATTGACCTTCTCTTTTTCATAATTATTCATGTTCTTGAATTTTTCACAGAGATTTCTATAATACTTTATTTGTCCAAGAAGTGGCCTTGTTTCGCTATATCTAATGGTTACTACGATTTACCAGTGTTACTTGTTTGTCAAAATTTAACTAGAAATGTGTTTCGTTTCTAGAGCTCGCTACATTATTATTCGCATGTTCCTGAAAGCTTGGTTACATTATTGTTAATGTTAATGCGATTTGGCCTGTTATCTCAAAAAACACTAAAGACTGTTGGTGCAATATTTATTATCTTCTCATTTGGAAAAAAATTATGGGGTCGAAGTCGTTGGTAACACCAAAATTACACACCTGCAAGTATTTTATCCAATAAGTGCTATTCGTATAACATTAATTCATTGGTGAAATTATCATTTTACTTCCACATCCACGTAGCAGAGTGGAAGCTCAGTCATCGTAAACAAAATTCAGATTTTTTTTTGTTAAATAGGTTTAGAATGTCACAAAACGTGGAGATTTTCAGCAAAAAATAAATTCCGTCTGTAGGCACGTAACTTTTTTTTGTGTGCACGATTACCCTGGAACTCGAAATTTGGTACACGTATGTACTATAACGAAATCAGGAAATAGATTATATTTTCAGCTTATTTCGTTGAATGGTTGAGCGGCTAATTAGGGGTAAATAAGAAAAGCAAGTTGGTAAGAGTTCAGAAACTCGGGATTTGGTGTATATACTATCAAATACTCTCAAATTTTCTTATGACAAATTTAAATATGAATGAATCATCTCGTTGCTTAATCTTCAAATGCATTTAGATTGAACAAACAGAAGAATATATACACACGTGTCAAATCGAAAATCTCCTTTTTAAATATTTCAAGTCAGTTAAAAAACCTGCTGCCTAAGGAATCACTACCTCCACATCCAAATTTTTCATCCAAGTCGCTTTAAAGGAAACATCGTAACTATAATTGCACTCTAGTAGTATGTGGAAATTATTGGTCATAGAATTTTAATAACATTTGGGGCAGATGTCGTACAAAAACACGAGTGTTGCTTTTTACCATATACGTTAAAATGAAGTTTCTAGACTTCTATTAGCTTGCTACTTATTTTCCCCTATTCTCAACCTACCACCTCCCACCCCTTCAACGAAATCATCTCAGTCAGATGTCATTACAATACATACGTGTACTAACTTTCAAGTGAATATCTCAATTTTATGTTATCAATACTATCAATACGAAAGAAATCTGAGGCCTTGATTTCTAGCATATGCACCAAACCCCAAGTTTCTGTACTCGTACCAGCTTGCTTTACTTATTTTTCCCTATTTACCTCTACTCATCCCCCACTCTTTTAAGAGAATCATCTCAAAATATAATCTAGTTTCAGATGTCGTTATAATACATAGGTGTATCAAATTTCAAGTGATAATCTCAATTTTGTTTATCAACCCTTTAAATAAGGGAATGGGGGTAGTGGGGGGATGGAAAATATTATTAAAAAAACCTGAGGCCTTCGCTTCTAGCATATACACCAAATTCCATGTTCCTCTACCCTTATTTAATCCCCAACCCTGCAACGGAATCACCTCAAAATATAATCCAGTTCCAGATATCGTTATAATACATACGTGTACCAAATTCCAAGTGAATATCTCAATTTTATTTTATTAAACCCTTTAATAATGGAGAGGGGTTGAAAATATAAAAAAATCTGAGGTCTTGGCTTCTAGTATATACACCAAATTCCAAGTTACTGTACTCATATCAGTTTGCATCACGTATTTTCCCTTATTTACTCCTATTTAACCCCCAACCCTTCACCGGAGTTAGCGCAAAATATAATCTAGTTTGAGATGTCGCCATGATACATATGTGTACCAAATTTCAAGTC
Organism: Stenurella melanura; assembly: GCA_963583905.1. Classification (NCBI taxonomy): domain Eukaryota; kingdom Metazoa; phylum Arthropoda; class Insecta; order Coleoptera; family Cerambycidae; genus Stenurella; species Stenurella melanura. The sequence continues at coordinate 90,643,958 of OY757310.1, forward strand.
AATATCTTAAACGGTTGCCGAGAAAACGTGCGCACAAAAAAGTTACAGACCGACAGGCAGACCGATCAACAGACAGAATTTCTTCGCTCAAATTTAAAATCTCGCAGTTTTATAACATTCTGGGCCCATTTCAAAAAAATTCTCGAGTCATTTTAGCACAGTCTTCAGGGGGATTTGAGCTCTGATTAACTAATTCTTATAAAAACTTTTTATTTTTTGGTTTAGTTTTTAGTAACAGAAAAGTATTATAGAAAGTTATCAAGCTACCGTTGGCGGAAAATACAAACAAAATGGAGTAAAACTTTTTTAAAATAACTTTTATAATCCGAAAAATACAAAACTATCACACAAATGAAAATTAAAGAGCACAAAATTTGATACAAATAATGTACTTACAAAAAATGTCGTGTGTACAACCGTATTCGCGTAAATTACGAATCAAAGTAATATACGACGGCGTATATAGAACAGACAATATTTTTTTGTCTTATCTTTATTGAAAAAGTACCTGTACAATGTATAGGTGAAAAAGGCGTAACATTCTAAATAAAGAAAATACAAGAAGTTTGCAAAAATGTACCTTTGTGATTTTTCTCAATTCTTTCAGAAAACAAAAAAGTTATATCAGATGTAAAAGCACTACTGAAATGCCCAAAAACTGTTCTAAAGCTTTCTCCATTTAACCGATTTTCTATCTTTTATAATAACAGTGATAGCAATACATGTAATCTCAATTTGGGGCACACTGTATATACTTACGCAATGTTATATTCTTTTAGGACACTCTGTATATTTAGGTAAGTCTCCTTTTTTAGTATAATTATTACCGATGATAGGTGGAACACAAGTGTATTTTTTTTTTAATATCAATTAGCATATAGGTTAAAAAATTAATTTAATAAGGTCAATAAAAATGAAGGACAATGTTAAACATACTGATATTTAAATTTGGTACGTTAAGATCAAGTGTACTCACTTTCTCAAAAGCTGATCATTTCCTTCTGAAATTGACGAAAAGATCATTGACCTTTCAATTTACTTTCATTATGTTCTGTTACTACCATGTAAGAAAAATATAGGAAACAATTACGCTAACTTTCATAATCCAAGATAGATTATTCCACTTTCTATAGGATTTTCATGTCTAAGTAATCATAATGATGTTTAAACTAATAAGAACAATTATGAAATTAATGAAAGTGGAAGTTTGTTGCAACAGAAATGTTCGCTTTTGATTTCAACCTGAATCTCGTTATCTTCTAGAAATAGAGTGCGCATATGGCCCCATTTTAATAGGAAGATTCATCCTACTATTATTTTCACATACACGCTAAAGAAGTAAACATATTAAGTTTAAGAAAATTCAACGTGCTTACAAAGCCAATCAGGGATATACAGGCTGTCCTTTTATCGGGGCCCTCGAGAATATCTCACTTAATATCGGTCGTGCAAAAAAATGGTTTTGTATGAAAATTGTGCTGACTTTTATAAGCTACAAAATGTTTAAAGACATTTGAAATCCATGGCCTACTTTAAGAGTTATGACGGAATGCGGAATATGTCTAAGCATATTATCTCCGTTATTTGAAGAGATACGGTGAAAATTCTTAGGCGACATTTTTTTGCAAAACAGAATATTTCAACGAGATTTTATCTTTTTTTTTTTTCAAAACCGCTATATTTCGAGATTTACTCTTCGTGTTCAAAAATGTTTTTGAATCTGGCGGGAAATGGCGGCATTAGATAGAGTAATTTCTTCCCTTTTCAAAGATTTATCACATGCTTTATTTATTCATAGGAACTAAGCAAGTAGTTATAAAAACATTTTTTAACCCAATGATTTTTTTAACTAGCATCATACTTGCCGTGGAGAAGTATGATTAAATAATACGATTTAACAAAATTCAGTAAGTTCTTCAAACCTTTACTATAATCAAACAGTAATACAATTAAGAAGAATGAAGTAAATGAGAGAAATATTAATGTTGTGTGTGCTATATTCATTTTTATTATTAATTGCTTTTTGTTAGCAGAATTTACTTTATTCTTTTTAATTTTATTAATGTTTGATTATAGTAAAGATTTGAAGAACTTACTGAATTAAAAAATGTTTTTATAATTACTTGCTTAGTTCCAACGAATAATATGACATGTGATATGCCATTGAAAAGGGAGGAAAATACTCTTTTATTGCCGCCATTTCCACCCGTTTAAAAAAAAAATTAACACCCTGAAGAATAAATCTCAAAATACAGCGGTTTTGACTAAATTTACCTTTGCTGTTTTGCAAAAAATTGACGCCTTAGAAGTTTCGTCGTATCTCTTCAAATAACAGAGATATTTTGCTTAGACATATTCCGCATTTTCCATATTTTCCGTCATAGATCTTAAAGTTTGCCATGGTTTCAAATGCCTTTAAACCATTCTGTAGCTTATAAAAATAGGCACAATTTTCGTAGAGACAATTTTTTCGCACAACCGATATTAAGTGAGATATTCTCGAAGGCCCTGATAAAATGGACAGCCTGTATAGTCCACCTGAATTAGGAAAAAAATCCTGATTTTCAAAACTTTAAGATTGCAGCACTTTTTTAACGGAATGTTTTAGGTCTTTTGGAAAGGATTAAAGGGTCAATTATCCGGACACGTAAGCGACCACAAGTCATGTATATACAGGGTGTCCCAGAATTGAGCTACCGGACGGAAACCTCTGATTCCTGAGTTCATACTGGGCCCGTATAACCCAGCTTATCTTAGACCAAAAATGCATCCCTGAGGAATTACATTCTTTTAAAGTGAGTCAGAAAACATTTTTTCCAATAATTTCCATTATATTGAGGATAAAATTTTTAATTTTCATGGAACCTGTATATCTATAAGTACTCCATGTAAGCTTGATAACAACTAAATATCTTTTGTTTCTCAAACGCGACAGGTTTCCTCTTTCACAAGCACCTATGACCCTCAGAGAAGAAATGGTAATTCTTGATTTTTCGTTGATATTACACAAAATTATAAAGGTATTAATTTGTGTATTTTTTAGAATAAACTGTACTTTTCTGTTATTGTTATTACATTATATTCTAAAATTGTAAAAAAACGGTCAATACAAATGGAGGAAAAAACGATAATTTTTCGTATATTGATTAATATTACAAAAAAAGTACCTTTTGCAGCCCTTTCAATGTCCTGCAAAAATATTCAAGTATTCCGTAATTTTACAGGGCGATTAAAAAATATAGCCAATCAAATATTAATTATTATGAAAATAAATTGAAAAACAAAAGATATTTGTTTGTCGTTAAGTTTACGTAGAGTACTTACAGAGACATAGCTCCCATCAAAATTTGAAAATTTTATCTTCAGTATAACGGAAATTATTGGAAAGGAATGTTTTTTCTGTCTCACTTTAAGAATATGTACTTCCTCAGGGATGCATTTTTGAACTAAGGTAAGTTGGGTTATACGGGCCCAATATGATCTCAGGAATCACAGGCTCCCGTCCGGGAATTCAATTCTGGGACACCCCGTATATAGATATACAGGGTGTCCTGAATTGCATAGGCCAAACTTCACGAGTAATACAACTTTTCAAAATAAGAAAAAAAGTCCCTATAAAGTGATTAGTTTCCGAGATACAGGCATAGGTGGACGTCAAGTGGAGCATTTGTTATTAACGTATTTTTTAGAATAAACTGTACTTTTCTGTTATTGTTATTACATTATATTCTAAAATTGTAAAAAAAAAACGGTCAATACAAATGGAGGAAAAAACGATAATTTCTCGTATGTTGATTAATATTACAAAAAGAGTACCTTTTGCAGCCCATTCAATGTCCTGCAAAAATATTCAAGTATTCCGTAATTTTACAGGGCGATTAAAAAATATAGCCAATCAAATATTAATTATTATGAAAATAAATTGAAAAACAAAAGGTATTTATTTGTCGTTAAGTTTACATAGAGTACTTACAGAGACATAGCTCCCATCAAAATTTGAAAATTTTTCTTCGTATAACGGAAATTATTGGAAAAGAATGTTTTTTTCTGTCTCACTTTAAGAATATATACTTCCTTAGGGATGCATTTTTGAACTAAGGTAAGTTGGGTTATACGGGCCCAATATGATCTCAGGAATCACAGGCTCCCGTCTGGGAATTCAATTGTGGGACACCCCGTATATAGATATACAGGGTGTCCTGAATTGCATAGGCCAAACTTCACGAGTAATACAACTTTTCAAAATAAGAAAAAAGTCCTTATAAACATGGGTCGGGAAGTGATTAGTTTCCGAGATACAGGGTGTTCAAGTAATTCTCCTGAAAATATTTCTTTATGAATATTTTCGAAACGTCTAAAGATAAACAAATGATAACTTACACAGGAATTTAACTTTTTATGCTTTTTAAGAAAAAATGACAACTATGTACGAAAATCATTCAGGGGCGGGTGAAACTGGGGGGCCTAGGTATAATTTAGCCCCAATTTTATTTTGTGACACTTTTAAATTAATTTATGAGCAGAACTTAAAAATTTGTTTTCTTCACAAAAAAGTTTGTTGTATTTTTTCTCTAAAATTATCGGTTTTAGAGTAAATCTTATTTGAACTTTATTAATTAGTAACCATTATTACCAGCATTCCTGGTATGCAGGAGTGTGCCGTGATTGTAATGTTTGTAAAATAATCTAGCATGCAATGCCAGAATGACAATAATCACATTGTTGTTTTTTTGGTTTTCTGTAGTTCATTATTCTGTAGTTTCATTATTTGCTTTTGGAAAAAGTGTTCTATTGAAAAGTAAAAAATGGTCATGTTTAGTAATGTGGAGTACGCGGATATTCATTTTATTTATGGATAGTGTAATGCAAACGCGAATGCCGCGGTACGGAAATATCGCAGAAGATTTCCTAATAGAAGGAAACCATCTAAAGATGTTTTTATTTGAACCCACCTAGAATTTAGAAATGTTGGACTTAAAAGAGGTCCAAGAAATGAAGAACAGCGAAATGGGCGATTTAAAAACATAATTTTGGCCAAATTTAACAATAATAATAAATTAAGTATAAGAAGAGCGGTTCAACAGCTGCCTGCGCAAGCTGTGCATGTTTCCAAAAACAGAGTTTTTCGGATTCTGAAAAAAGACTACAGAAAAGGTTTTCGAATGCAGCCAGTTCAAAGCCTTCAACCAGGTGATCCCGAAAGGCGTATCAATTTTTGTGATTGGTTTATAAATGCCATGTAACAAGATCCCGATTTCGGAAGTAAAATTATTTGGACTGATGAAGCTACCTTTAACCATAATGGATCGGTTAATTTTAATAATTTAAGAATCTGGACTCATCAAAATCCTTATATAATTCGCCCTAGGGCATTTCAACAGGAGTTTAGCGTTAATGTATGATATGGTGTTATAAACGGGACTTTTTGTGGGCCCCACATCCTTCCTCCCCGTTTAAATGGACCATTATTTAATGACAATTTTTTTCGATATCTCGAGGATATTCCTCTTAATTTAAGAAATGAATACTGGTTTCAACTGGACGGAGCTCCTGCACATTTTGCTGTTGAGAACCGTTTGTGGGTAAACAATAATAATTATCCTGAACGGTGGATCGGTCGATTAGGTGCAAGAGCCTGGCCACCCCGTACACCGGATTTAACTCCAGTTGATTCTTTTGTCTGGGGCTATTTAAAGGACAAAGTCTATGCAATCCCTGTAAACACGAGAGAAGAGTTAATAGAAAGAATTCTCGAAGAATGTGAAAATTTACGGGCTAATCCTGATTTCATTCGTAAAGCTACACACTCTGTACGGCGGAATGCACTTTGAACAATTCTTGTAATTTGTAATTTACCTTAATTTAATCTAATTCATTGTTGTCTAATAAAAAATAATGTTTTACTGTCATTGTTTTTTCTGTTCTGCTAAAATTATTCATACAAAAACTATTCCCGAATAAAGTTCAGATAAGATTTACTCAAAAACTGATAATTTTAGAGAAAAAATACAAGACCTTTTTTGTGTAGAAAATTTCAAATTTTTAAATTCTGCTCATAAATTAATTTAAAAGTGTCACACAATAGAGTTGGGGCTAAATTATACCTAGCCCCCCCCCCCCAGTCCCACCCGCTCCTGAATGATTTTCGTACATTTTTCTTAAAAAGCATAAAAAGTTAAATTTCTGTGTAAATTATCATTTGTTTATCTTTTGACGTTTCGAAAATATTCATAAAACACATTTTCAGGAGAATTGCTTCAACGCCCTGTATCTCGGAAACTAATCACTTTCCGACCCATGTTTATAGGAACTTTTTTCTTATTTTGAAAAGGTGTATTACTTAGTGAAGTTCGGTCAAATCGAAAAGTGGAAAAGGAAAAAAGTGTTCGAAGTTAAATTTCCTAGGAGGGTATGACACGAAGCATTTATTTTACCAAATTATTAATGGATTCTTAACGCTGAAATACGTTTTCTTTATTTACGGAAAAGCGTTTGAGAAATCGCTATTGTTTATGGCGCATTTTCGTAGGAAATTTTCCACATTTTTTATTCTTACAATTTTTTCAAAAAAATCCACCACTTTTGAGATATAGGCAATTTTTACTAAAATTTGATGTACTACCTATATATCGAGTTTTTGAAGACTGCGGAAAAGCGCCTGGGAAAATGGAATTTTTCGCATCATACCCTCAGTTTTGAACACTTTTTTCCTTTTGCACTTTTTGATTTGACGCACCGTTTCAAAGTTAATGGTGGATTTTCATTAGAAAACGCCGAAATTTGTATATATAATGTTACGCGTTTGTGCCCCCTCGGGGCTGGAGACTCATAGCTCATGAATAGCCGAAATTAAGTAGCAATGGTTACGCAACTGTAACTGCAGTCTGTAGTGTGCGCCATCTCTGAGACACTGGCAGTAATACACGTTCTCTGGAATTCTACATAAGAAGATCGAGGTTTCTACGTTATTCTAGATTTGCGCGAAAAGTTCTGGACTTGGTCTAGATGGTTCTGGAGGCGTTTTTAGAGTATATAAGCTAATGTAAACATGCGGAAGAAGTTTTTAATGACAAGTGAGGTTAGAAATACGAAGTCAATACAAAGTGGAAATATCAAGTAATAAACATTGTTGAAGGTTATTTTAGTCAGTAAAAGTGTACTTTAGTTCACTTTTGAATTTTGTGACGTAAGATTTATTTTATTGACTAACTGTTCAAGTGCTTGGTTACGTACAAACACTACTTACTTTTTCATTCTTTTTGTGTTGCTTTTTGGATTTTGAATCAAGTTTTTCTTTTTTCTTTCTTTATTGATGTTAGTTGATAGTTTAGTGTGGTAATTCACCAAATGTGTTGGACAGAGTGTGTAATTCTTTAGTTTAACGTGCCGAAATGTGTATTGATGGAGATGGTTGTTATTTCGAATCATTTTTGTGACAAATTCAAAAGAATTGTTCTGATATCGGGTGTTCTCTGTTATTATTATTCTTATTCGCTGTTTGGTTCTAATCTGTTTATTACTGTCAACATTGATTTTATAGGGACCAAAGAATCGATTTTTGATTTGCGACACCTGATTGAAAAAAATTTTGCGCGCAATTTGTTTAAAAAAAATCTGATTTTTCCTAACAAATACATATAACTACTTTCTGTTATCGTATCTCGAACGTCAAACTGTTCGTTTTCCAATTTTGTGAAATACTTACTAGTTTTTTAACCTTTTAACACAGAACACTTATTTTATGTTACTAATATTAATAAATCACATTTAAATTTTATAAATCAAAAGCTCCTATAATTTTGTTCCAAATTAAAAAACACACATATAAACAAATTCCATTTTCTTAATTGGTATGAAATGTTCGGTTCAAGCGGTCCCATCAAGGTGCCGCGCTTTTTGCTTTGAGACCGCGCGGAGGCGAGGACACAAGTCGGTAGGTAACTTTTACATTTTTTATGACTTCTATATGATTCGGAACTATACAGGCATTGACTCAGAAAAGCAGTGATTTTCAAAGGGACCCTGAGTCAGGTTTTTCGTTTCGATCCCCATTACCAGTTTTTTTAATGACATGAAACTAATTACACCCTGTATAATACACAAAGTATGTTTCAGCATGATCAACTGTAATATTCACATAATCAATTTGCAAACGCATTTTTTTACATATTAGTTTCATAAGTATACTGACGTTTTTAATCCACGAGGTCAGTGGGTGAGGAATAAAATAACATTTTTATGGCAGGGATAAAGATACGGTGTATTTAAAATGATAACCTGTATAACACTGATAAACTGTTTAAAAAAATACATTAAGCTTGTTTCTTTTTGTTTTTGCAGCTTAGATCTTCATCTCACCCCTTCAGATGGTATGAGCATAATGCAGACAAGTCTTTGTCTTTAGAAGGCAAGATCACTCCTGGAAGAATGCTATTACGTAGAAAGTACAGATCAATTATGTAATATTAGTTAGAATTTATAAAATATTGAGATCACAGATCGCAACAGCTTACGTACGATGGAGACATAGATGAAATCATTAGGAAAGATAGGCCAGATCTTACCAGTTCAAACTTGAGAAACGACTGGGGTTTTGTAGTCAAATAACACACATTTCTTGTATTGTGGGAGAAAAGACAACGGATTGGGATTCCACTGGCACTCCAGGGCACAAAGAGTCAAAATTGTCTTCTTAATAACTACGTCTTAGCAGACGATTCATGACTAATGTAGTCGGTCTCCTTTTGCTGCATGACACGTAAGTAAGTAAGTAAGTAAGTACTTTATTGATGCTTTCATGCCTTTTGGCACTTACACAGGTCACATGGATAAATCGTCATTGTAATACATAATAATGAATATCACAAACATTAAAGTGGAACTTTAAAATAAAAACTTACAAATTAATTGAAATTAAAATATTACAAATAAAACTTAAAGTAATAGTAATTAAAATCTAAGACAGAACAGAAATATCACAGTCTAGAAATTCAGTGAAATTATAAAAGGCTTTGGAGATTAAAAATTTTTTGATCCTCTGCTTAAAATGCTGTAAAGGCAGGTCTTTAATTTTTTGTGGCAATTTATTAAAAAAATTTATGGCCCAGTAGTTTGGCCCATTTTGGCACCTCTTCAAACGGCAATACTTAACAATTAGATTAGATTTATTTCTCGTGCAATGATTATGTACAGAATCATATGTATCATATAAGACCGAGTTTCTTTTAATGTATAATAAGTTTTCTAAAATTTATATAGAAGGAAAAGTTAAAATTTCATGATTTATGAACGAGTTCTTGCAGTCATCTCTATACTTGAGAGCATCCAGAATCCTTATTGCTTTTCTTTGCAGGTTGAAAACTCTGTGACAATCTGCAGCATGTCCCCAAGCGAGAACACAGTAACTATAGATCCTCAATAATGAATAAGTAAAATTCAAATGTGTGTTTGAGTTTGACACGGAAATAAGGAAAATTTTTAAACAAGACAGTGACTAATAAGGTCATTTGAATTAACAGTTTCCTGGAAAATATTTTAGTACCAGAAATTCCCAAGACTACGTGTACGAGAGGATTGAACATACCCGTAAGGAATTTTGAACATGATATGTAATTAACCCATTATACAGTTATTTTGTATCTTATTTTTATAATAAAGATGCTCAAACCTAAGGGACAAGAATTGTTTTGTATATATACGGGGTGATTTACGTAGGCCGTGCATTAGAAGTTTTTCACCTTGCAGTTGGATTAGAAACTTGAAATTTGGTACGCAGCCATAATTGATCATTCCCGTTCTACCTAATATTTTCAGTCCTCCAGCTATACAGGGTGTGTCAAAAGTAGATACCAACTTTCTTATTTTAAATAGAAACCCACATTTTTTCTCACAAGGTTCGATTGGCCTTCTAATTCTGAGTTTAGGCAGCCCAAGTTATTTCAACTTATCTATTACAGTTTTTAACATAAATTATGTCGATCTTTTTTGAAAAACCACCCCCCGTAGTAGTTTTCGAACAAATTTGTATCTCGCAAACCGTTGAAAATTAGGAAACCAAATTTGTGGAGCAGTTAGCTCCAGTCATGATGTTCCATTGGCCGTCCCATTATGGGCGAAGGCGATTTTCAAATGTCGCAATCAAAAATTGTCAAAAAGTCAATTTTTTTAAACGCCATTCGAAATAAAATTGAATTTTCGGGTGACAAATATTATTAAAAAATGTATGCCTTGGCTCCTAGTGTAGGTATACACCAAATACCAAATTTCTGTAGTCTTACCAGCTTACTTTACTTATTTTCTCCTAGTTACACCGGAATTGGCGCAAAGTATAATCTACTCCCAGATCTCGTCATGATATATATGTGTATACTTCTTCTCATTTATATAGGCGACATGAAAAGTGTCGGCGCCTTTGACTCTGCGGTAAAGATCAAAGACCCCGACAATTTTTATACGGACAATAAGTCTGAGGTAAACTATATCAAATTTCAAACCAATATTTAAAACCGTTCCTGAGAAAACGTGCGCACAAACAAAGTTACAGACCGACAGACCGACCGATAGACAGATTTTTTTGTTTGTTATTTATTCATTTTTACACCGAATTGAAAATCGATAAGACCGTTCGACAATAAAATTTATTTCAAAATTTTAAATGAGTGTTTTTTAAAGACGTTTAAATAAAAAATACATTTTTAGTAGCCTTTCATGCAGTTTGTCAAAAATAAAGGAAAATATTCGTTGTTTTGAGCTTTAACATCACACTTGTTATCAGCGAATCCTCATATCTCCATGTATAGTTTATCCCAAACTTCTTGTCGGTATAAAAAATGCCGGTGCCTTTGTCGGCGCGGTAAAGAACAAAGATCTCGACAATTTTTATACCGACAAGAAGTTTGGAATAAAGTATACCAAATTTTATATAAATCTGTAAAAGTTTTGCAGTTATGGCAACCCCATCGGATTTGCTATTTTATATTTTTAAAAGCTTTTATTAACTTCACCTGTTTGTTTGTTAGTATGTTTAAAATTACTAGTCCTAATTAAGCTAGAGCTTTGAAATTTTGCACACGTCTGGTGACAATGCAATCTGGTATATCTATTATCGTTCTAAGTTCAATATGGCGGACGTCCCGAGATGGCGGATCACCTCTTTCTTCACAACTCCCTTGATACGGGTATCAAATGAAACAGTTTGACGAGTAAAATAATATATCGTCATTCTAAATTCAATATTGCGGACTCCCTAAGATGGCGGATAACCTATTTCTTCACAACCCCTTGACATCGGTATCAAATGGAAGGGTTTTGTCTTTGTCTGTCTGTTTGTCTGTAAAAAAGTGAAGTCTAGAAAGTAGATAATAAAAGCTTTTTTATATAGTTTTTTTTTTATAATTGTATTAACTTTTGACGTCAAATTCAGTATCAACTACTTATCGCTGGTACATTCAAAAAATAGAATAATTTTTTTTGTCTGATTTCTGATCACCTTATACTAGACATAACTTGATGAAACTAATACGACACCGCCGCCATACTTGAGCCATAGTTTGCAGAAGATTTCATAGAAATCAGTGAGCCATTCTAGATGAAAGAGCTGACATATGTTTAATAAAAACATACATACCTCGATACACACCGGTCGTATTGAGGACCTCCTTCTTTTTAAACGTTTTTAAAGTCGGTTAAAAATTGCACGAAAATGAGATTTGAGAAACGTATTTCAAACGACAATACTGTATTATCCCACTATTCCCTGCTTCCCTTTATCGATATTAATTAAAGTAAAAAATGTATACGAACCTCTCACAACTTTTACATTTCAATCGCCCTTTATACAAGGTGTCCCGTAATAACGTGCAAACACTTTAAGTACTAATTCCTTATCGAAAATGAAGGTGGATTAAACATATAAAATTTTTCAAAATAAGCCTTCCTTGTCCAGTTACACCCCTTAATTAAGGGGGTGTGCGGAAAAAACGGTTTTTAATTTCTATCTGAAAACAACGTAATCGAAAAAAGACGAAATTTGGCACATCTCGGTTACTAATAAAAATGCATCTACCGAAATTATTTGATCCATTTAGCGACTATACAAAGGGGTGATATTAACTACCCTTCTTATGATCTTGTAAATATCTTTCTGTCTGTTACTTTTTCTTTGAATTAAAAAAAGAACTAAATATTATGGTTCATTTAGTAACTTTTCTGCCTCTCGAAAAAATATCGTAAAATCGACCGTTTTTGAGAAAAAAGAACTAAATTACATCTGCTAATAAATCAGTCAAAAGCGACGAGCCCTATTACATTAGTCAAAACAGTAAGTACGCTGGTGTCAAATCATAATTTGGCAATATTATGTACCGACATTTGGTGTTTAATTATTGTCAGATAAAAATTAAAAACCATTTGTTTGCACTCCCCTTTTAGTACAGACACATTAGCCAATTAGGGTAACAAAAATTAATAAAAGGATCATCTCTGGGATTTAAGTAGGTAATAACGTGGAGAATGAGATGATGCATTCTTTGCACTTCCAAGTTCCGGGAAAATTCAAAAAAATTTGGAAAAACTTTCTGATTTTCGGATTTTTTGCTCTAACGGCCAAAGAAATGAAAATAGAGAAAAACGTTCCGTGTAGCTCGTCTCTTTCTCTACAAAAAAGGTCTTTACAGATTTTTATCTTACTTAAGCCGTTTAGAAGATAAATCGAGTTTTGCACTTATAGTTTTAAGCCGCTTCGAAATGCGCGAAAAATGAGAATTCTCCAGGAGTTTCGTACGACCGGGCTCATCGATCGATAATTCTTACTATTCACAGCCCCTAAAAAAATTAAAATAATATAAAATGTAGAGAAAAGTCTCAGCTTTAATGTGGAACTAACCACAAAATTCATAAAACATTTTATCATAGAGAAAAAGTATCAGAAGATGGCTTAGTAAACTTTGTACAGTTGGTCCACAGATTTATTCATATCTTTGCCGGGAGTCGTTAGAATGATAATTCATTTTGCTGATATATTCTTATATAATGATATATTAATCCAATTAACATTTTGTTGCAATTACTTTTGTTGGGAAAATATGCCTTGCGATCAAAGTAGAGGGTATATTTCTCATCGATCAATCACCTCCAAATTTTGGAGTTCAATTCGCTATATCTTAATTAATAATAATAGCACAGTCTTAATTTTTGGATTATAAGTACAATAAAACATATTCTTTCGAATGACTTTTTAAACGCGTACAGTACTTTTTGAATTTGTCTACATTGTTCATACACATTCAGAGAATGCACAATTATATAGTAAAACATATACAACTTATTTGTTTCTCAACATTCTTCAATAAAATTTTCACGAAATATAGATAAAAGTGCGTGGAATCGAATCGATGTAGTGAAAAGCACCCATTGTTACTGAAGAAATAGGCAGAATGCATAAAACTTAAAGATATGAATAAATCAACTGTATAAAGTTTACTAAGCCATCTTCTAACACTTTTTTCGGTATGATAAAAATTTTGTGATTAGCTCCACATTAAAGGCATTAAAGCTGAGACTTTTCTTTTACATTTTATGTTGTTTTCATTTTTTTAGCGGCTCTGAATAGTAAGAACTACCGATCGATGTGTCCGGTCGTACGAAACTCCCAGAGAATTCTCATTTTCCGCGCATTTCGGAGCGGCTCAAAACTATAAGTGGAAAACTGAATTTATCTCATAAACGGCTTAAGTAAGACAAAATTTGTAAAGACCTTTTTTGTAGAGAAAGAGACGAGCTACAAATTTTGTTGAAAACTTTTTTCTGAATTTTCATTATTTTAGCCGCTAGAGCAAAGAAACCGAAAATCGAAAAAAATTTCCATTTTTTTTTTTTTTATTTTCCCGGAACTTGAAAGTGCAAAGAATGCATCATTCCATTTTACAGGTCATTACCTACTTAAATCCCGGAGATGATAATTTTATTAATTTTTGGGAGGTTTTTACAAACTGTTGCCTTCATTGCCTACACTATTTAAGGGGTACAGCTGGACAGGAAAGGCTTATATTAAAAAAATGTATATGAAGAACCCACCTTCATTTTCGATAAGGAGTTGGTAGTTACATTTTTTTGCACGTTATTACGGGACACCCTGTATATAACTTGAATTGCTGTTAAGGTATCTACTACTCTATGCTGGAAGTCCGTTTTTAATATTATTTGCATTATACATTAAAAATATTAATAATTATCACCTGATAGCTCGCAAATCAAGCGTTATCGGAGTATCTGCAACCTGTATAACGTAGGTTTCAAGTTTATTGAACAATAACTCAACTGGACTTAATACTAACAACTAACCATTATACTCTTCGTCAATTTACTACACTTTTTATATAATTGTTGCACATTCTATAGGATACTCTTCGCTGTCCTTTTTTTAAATAATATTAGTTTTATACATTTTTTGTTTAATTACAAAACATAAAAAAATTATAATTTAAAAAATTAATAACGTTTTTATTTATTGATGGATTTTGATTAAAAAAACAATAGGGTTCTTCCTCTAGCTAACACTATAACTTACTGTCAAAATTTTAATACAATCTGACTTTTTATTCTTAAGGTATCGTGCTTACAGTAAACGTGACGGACGGACGGATAACTTCAGTTGTTTTAATAATAAATGATAGTTACATATTTCCATCGGTACACAAAGTCAATCAATAATAGAATCGCTGTTAAATTTTTGTAAGTATTTATTTTAAAACCAACAAGTTGGTTTTAAAATTAGCTTTCAAAAAGCTATCTTCGGTATTTCTGTGGCTTCAATGGACACGCCAACGGTTAATAGGTCTCGTCAGATTAGTGGTTAATATAATCAACAGGTTACATTTATCGTACTCAACAATCATTTAATTAGTTTACGTCACAGCCAATCGTTAGTTTGCGTACAAAACTAGACGCTTATGGCTGTTGGAATTTTAGATAAAAACAAAAAAACAAAGATTTTTTTAAAACCGCAAATTTAGGATTATAATCTTTTAGTACAAGCATTCCTATCAATTATCTTACATATATGATCCTCTCCAAAATGAAGTATTTTGAAGTATATTGTAATACAAACATAAAATATTTTATAAAAGATATAATTAGTAGAATTGGCAGGTGATTATCCCCTCTCTCCCACAATAATCTAATATCTAGCCTACATGACTACGAACTTCATAAAGTAAACTGGACTTCACATGAGCTGGTTTCATTGACATCCCCTATGTTGGCCGCCACGATAGGTCATTAGTCCATATCCGTACTTCAGAATTCATTCATGTCCGGATGGAAAACATTTTCATTATTGCAATTCACGTAGCAAATCAAAACAAAGTACTTTGGTGTTGTCAGATTTCATCTAGTATTATTTCGTTGCTATTGATACACAAATGGTTCTATAATTTTTGAAAAAATATCATTAAAACCAAAGCATCAATGAGTACTCTTTACTATAACGTATTACTATAAATGTTTCAATAACATTGTTAATAATTTTGTTGTTTAGAAGCACTGGGGTAGCACTTCTGAAGGTTTACGGAAAATATAATACATTTATCAATATGCTGTAAAATAGCAACCTACCACCTCAAATAAGTTGACTTATCATGGCGACAATGGTTGTAAGTGTCAAAAATATAGGGAGGTAAGTGTCCGTTATGAAATCTTATGTTTATGAAGTTCATGTACATAATCCATCCGTTTTTGCGTTGAGTGTAGGAAAGGCATTTTTATTTACCGACACTATCTTGAAAAATAAAAATCGTTGGTAAAATCAGAAGTGCACAACCCACAAGTTTATTTTATCCAAAGTGCTATGCGTATAGACATATATGTATGACATAAAAAATAAACTATGTAAAACAAATTTAAACGTGAATGAATGATTGCTCTATTGATACATTAAATCAATATACGACTACCATGTTCTACCTATAAGTTGCCTTCAACGTCACATTTCGATATCAAAAAAAGTATACGAGGTTACATTCAATGGCTACTAACTTTACATAATTCTCTGTGTCAATTCATCAGCGAGGGCATAATTTCTCATGCGATTTTCTCGAAAACAGGCAATCCTAGACGAAGACGAAGGTATGACAACTGTCAATAGTAACTTTAGAACTTAATAAAACTTCAAATTAACCGAAAAATTATATCATTTTGGATAGAATTTGGGGCAGAATCTAGTTTTAAAAAGCTGTATTTAAAATCAATTTCTTGCAGGAATACTTCATCGATTCAAAATGACATTTATCAGCTAGCGTCAAGCCCAGATGCAATAAGCGAGAATAGAGCACTGTGGCAGCTCACTTGCCATGAAATTTAATTTTGATGTAACTATGAAAAACAAAAAAAATAACAACATTATAGGGTTTTAATCTCTTGTTTTCCCTATAATAAATAAATGTTCTAAAAGGAATTTCATAAAGTACTATTCTTTAATTAATTATACACAAGCCACAAGCACACACCCAGCGGGGTATGCAAGTATAGTTCTCTTCATATATTTAAAGCAAATAAAAAATGTCCGGGTATTTGATCTTTACCGCAAAGTCAAAGAAAGGCGCCGACACTTTTTATGTGCCTTAAGCCCTTAAGTATATGAAGAGAACTATACAGTGTTGTTAGAGTAAAAACCTGTAGAAAGGTGAATAAAAAATGTAAAATACAGTTTTGCATTTTGTTTGTTTTCAGTTTTATAAGTATTTATAAGTATATTGTGCATTACTATAACGTTTAATATTATGCTAATTATCGGCCACATCCATAATGGGTAATGTCTAACGGTCAAAACTGCATGGATACTTTCGTTCTGAACTATTCACGCGAGCATATTATATTTTATTTTCCATTTTTTGGTCGTAGGTGTAGATTGACACTCTTTCTGTGTACACAGGGCGGTCCAAAAATATGGAACAATACTTCGAGAATGAATAGTTTGAGTAAAAGTAACACTAAAAGGAATATTCATTGAGATATATAATTGCAAATATGTAAAATTCACATATCCATTCAACGGAGAAATCAGAACGTATAGGTATCTGATTAGATTCCTCTAAATAAATAATAAAAGGTGAAATACTTTCAACCGAAAAACTGCGCAAGTTTTGTCTAGTGTTCCGAAACAAGTTTTTTGCAATATTACTATAATTTTGCTATATGACTGCTGTTCATTTAGAAACGGCTTTTCCTTTATGGCGGAAAAGCCGTGAATTTACGTGTTTGTTCCAGTATTGCTTATGAACCCTCTCGTTAACTCAATGGATCCTTTTTGCGAACAAAGTTTTCAAAGGCAATCCGCAATACATGCAAGTTAAAGGGCATTCCTTGACAATCCGTCATGTGTTATTGTAAACCTATGTGCATCTCACATAAGGATTAAAATTGATTTAGATACTTAATAGAAAGTTTTTCGATATTTTATCTAAGTTCAACTTTATATCAAATATGTAGTTAAGGAGTTTTCCTCAGATACCATTAATTCTAAATGTGTTCAGAATATTAAATAGTACTTAAAAATATTTTTTCTACGACTGCCTTCGAAAACGACAAAACGCACAGTCACCATGACTCGAAACGGTCTTTTTTCTCACAGGATGTGTGCAAAAATCGCCGAAATGTATCGTTTTCCTTGCGATCATAGGAAAAATATCGTGAACAACACGTTTGAAAATATATTTTCACACTCATTCGCCAAACCGTCTGTCTCATTCATGTGAAAAGATTCCTTTTCAAAACTTGTTTAAAATACTATTGCGTAAGTTTGCAAAATATAAAACTATATTTTCATAGTCTTATTTGAGTAACGCGCTCTGGTGGTCAAACTAAGCCTATTAGCCATCACTGATCCCTCAAAAGATGGTGGAATAATTCAGTTGCTGATGGTAGTAAGTTCTAGGCGTCATATCTTTAATGTCTTGTGAAAAGGGTCGGAAGAATTTTTAGCTTTGTATATTCCACAAAATCTTTTAAAGCGTGCTTTGAATATTTTTATGGAGTATGGTGTCGGGAATAACAAAAGACACATTAATATTACATAGTTAGCAATGATACTGGGACCAACCATGTGTAAAAGCTTACCAGGCTTCCACGCTCCGACAGAATGCGATTATAACCCTTCATTTTACAAGAGGCAAAAAAATACTATTTGCATTGTTGAAAATCTTGGGTTATTTCTGTATTTAATTATAAAATATATCTATATATTATTTCTATACCAGAGCCATTATGTCTAGGCAGTCTAGCGCGTATTATAGCAGCGTAAGAGAAGAAAATTATTCTGAATGTATATCATGCATTGGAGAAAGATTATCCGATGGTACAGAAATTAGGATCAACAGATTTAGTTAATATGGCATCAAGGCAATTTTGAGAAAAGAAAAAAATTAAGGGGATGTTCAGAGACTTAAAGCGAAGTCTGGAAGAAATGAAATAATATTAGACGAATTCGACGAAAAAGTTCATACAATGGATATAAAGATACACCCAAAATGGGCAAATCGACGCTTAAAAGTTAAAGGTATTGAGGTATTACGACTGCTGCCTTACCACTGTGAACTCAACCCCATTGAGCTTATTTGGGCTGAAGTAAAGGGGGATGTTGCACGAGAAAATAGAACCTTTAAATTAGAACATGTAAAAGGCCTTCTATCCAGTGCATTAAAGAGAGTTACAGCTGAATATTGACGAAAATGGATAGAGCACGTTAAAAAAAGAAAAAATGTGGGATACGTATATTCGGATTGAGGCAGTATTGAGCCAATAATTATAAATGTACGAGTCAGCAGCGATAGTGACAATGCCAGTGATGAGTGAGTGCATTAACCTGTGATAGTATCGTATAGTGATTGTGATAAAACAAATTATTTATTGTGGAAAATTACTATTGTTAAGTTTTGTTTTTAATTATGTTATTTTAACAAGAAAATGCATTTATGTTATTTTAACTTTGGTAAGTTTTGTTTTTAATTATATTGTTTTAACAAGAAAGTTTAATTATGTTTTTAGAACAGTTATTCATTTTTAACTTCTTTTTGGCCATTGGTACACAAAATTAAAATTAACGGATTAAATTCACTTTCATTTCGCATTTGGCGATCTTGTCAATAATTTAAATTATGGCATAAAAGTTCTTATTTTATTGCAGTAAGAATAAAATAAGAAATCTCTTCTGATTTACTAATTTCTCCTGCGTAAACTTGGTTTGCAAATGTACCAATCAGAAACAAGGACACACGTTCCCTGTCTTTACAAACACAGCATCTTAAACTGAGATAAACTATACAACCATCTAATCGGCCTGCCATGGCACTGGCACACAAGAGTGAGTATATGAAATGTGCTGTATAAATTTCTAGTTTTATCAAAAACCTTTTTTTAAACCTTGTTGAAACCAATTTTCAAGACGCCTGCCATCTATTTAGTGCCGGCGCAGCAGAGTCGCCTGCAATTATTTATTACATTTAAAAGGACAGATATTTTCATGTATAGTTCACTCCATATTTTTACTACACGATCACCCCTAATTAAAACGTCATACCTAAGGAACAGATAAACAGAGACGTACTTTGAATTTATCTGTCAATGTCGTGAAGGACAGGCAATATGTCCACGAATGCATCAGATATTCCAATCTTGATGCAAAACTGATTAAGATTTTTTCATTTACCAAAACGTCATTAAGTTTCTACCGAAAATACGATATTTAAGCCTCTAGCAACATTTTGTTCATTCTAATACGCAATCATTTGAAATACGGCTCTGTAGTACGTTATCGGCAGGCAATAGCACTATCCTTGATATTGGGATGACTGGTTTTTATGTGCATTAAACAAATGGAGACAACTATATATAAGTTCTAGCTCTTGTCAAGAACCCCTGTTTTGCATAAAAAATGTGCAATTTGCACAACTCATGTGTCACGAAGCCATCGCCAGCTAGGGATAGAGCGTAAGCTGAAGCCGGAGACGAGTACGCGTAATATGGACACAGCATAAAACCTTCCTTTTTTTAGATAACTAAACAGTGTTCATTTATTTTCTAAAGGAAACCCTATATTGCGTTCACAATGTAAGAAATCCGGCAACCAATAGATAGAACAGAAACAATCATGAATTTACAAAGAAAACATTTTCACATCTATAAAAATAGTGAATAAGGTAAATTTATTATCTTCAAATGGTGACTGGTGACATGAGAGTTGAATCGAGAAGTCCATCTTGTTATTAAAGTTAAAAAAGCACAACAGAAATAGATGTACTGTATGTCTTGAAGAGAGGCAAAACCGAAACGTTGCGTTGCCTTGAATTAAGAGTATATAAAATTTTCTTTTAAAGATTTATGGTATTTTTCTTCTCCCATTTCCACATTTCTCAAGTCAGGAGGATGGAAGTTCCTTACGCGGCGCCAGTGAATATAAATTTAAAATTGTATTATAAACCCCTTTAATTACTATTTTCCTGTTTCTGAAAACTTTTTCCAAAAGTAAAATTCGGAGAAAGAGTTCTTTCTAGATTTGATATTGATAATAAAACTAAAACTTATATCTGCCGTCTATAGTAATGGTATTAAAATTTAATAAGACCTTGATAATAAAATCTTCCTTGTGTCAAGGATAGGTACACTCACTATATAATTACGCGTTTAACTTAGAAGTAGGCTCAACTTTTTTGTAAGATTCAAACAATCAATTTCCTTGTTAATCCAATTTTTACATTACGCAATAACAAGTTTAGGTCTAAGTAAGTATAAATTATACCACTGAGATGGCCAAACTGTGTATTGGGTAATTACTATTAAATATCATTTCAGGGAATCGAATTTTATTCACCCAAACATTTAATTTCAATTATCCATCAAATACCCTAAAAATTGACAAAGAGGATTTCATTAAAAACATTTGATATGTAAGTATGTCAACTTTATATTTAAATTATAAAAACATATTCATCTGCCACCAATTAACGGCACCTTCTATGTTCCATAAAATTCGTCTATAGTGATTTAGTTCAGTCAACGAAGCCCAAAAAAGGCCAAAGAGGAAATAATTCGTGTAGTTGCCAATTTCTGTAAAGTTGTTGGGAGGAGTGCCCAGAACAACATACTAAAAGTCCTGGCCAGTGGATTGTCTGGAGGGGGGGTACTTTAAAGATAAGTTTTTCTTGAATAACTTGAAAGTCACGTCCTCTAGCAAAAAAGTGTCTATATACAATATTAGACTACATGAAATTTCTTACAAATAGTTCCTATTCGTTTTTTTCTAGGATCAATACTTTTTCTTTCTTTTAGAATAGAATAGAATTTTATTAAAATACATCATCTATTCTATAGCCGTGGTTAAAAAAATTTCGATATTTTTTTAAATAGGTTTAAAATGTCACGAAACGCGAAAATTTTAAATTTGAGTGGAAATTTTTTTTCAATATACTATTTCCTTTAGACGGTTTACCCTGTATATCTTCCAGTGAAAGTCTAACCATTTCTTCGGTGGCAGTCCAACTAGCAATTTGTGTTTTGTAGAAGCTGAGAGAATGTTTACAGAACATTTTTTATAAAACAAGATTGTTGATATAAACATTTTCAAAACGTTTATCGGTACAACGCTTGTAGACGCAAAATGGGCACAATTTATAAAACAAGGTAGTTCTTTAATGTATTTTATAATGGCTCTCACGGGTATTATAAAATAATTGTATAACGTTTACATAGGATTAAAAAAATTAGTAGACGATAATTATAAAATTATTCCAGATACGACATTTTTATAAGCATTGTTTTATTATTTCCATTGATACTTTTTTGTTATGTACAGCAACAATAACATAAGTCATTTATTTTTTTAATGTTTTTGCAGACAATGATAATTTTCAAAATATTTTTAAAATATTACAAAGGTATATAGATTCTATGGGACATGGCGGCGTAACTAACAACTTGTTTGGTGTGATATGAGATAAATTTTAACTGATAAGGACTTCGTTTCGTCAACTGCAAAGCGATTTTGGGCTGCGAACGAAATTTTTCTGTGAAATATGTGGTACATATACAATGAAATTTTTGAGGCTCTAAAAATAACGAATATTTATCAAAATTAACAATACAAAGTGAAAATAAAATTTTTGTATTCGATCTTTTTGTGGTATAGCATCAAATTGTGTTTCGCAGGTAACGTATTTGACAGTAATATATTGTTGCTAAAATGGTTACATCACAACGATTTTCAACTATTTTTATTTTAAAGTTCAAAATGGCCGCTATACGAATAGTTCAAACATAAATAATAACATTATGGCGTCCATCTTATAAATCATATTAATTTATAACTATGAAAACACGTTTACGGCACAAACATATTTTCAGACCAATTGTTACCTATCAATTTTATTATAATTAGACAGGGGCGTATTACAAAAAGCAAAGGTAATTTCCATTAGTATTTTGTTCTGAATAATTTTGACCTATATTGCCTTTTAATCCACTACGAGGAGCTCCCGTCAAAAAACAACGGTCAGTATGAAATAAATAAATATATTACACTATACTTTCATGTATGCTACTATTTTAAAAGCTTTTATTTAGCTTCACTTGTAATAATGTAAACAAATCTTGCAATCAAAATTTCGACTAGTTCTAATTGAGCTGCTTTGATATATTGCACACATGTAGAATACGATAAACTATGTGACGTCATACTAAATCCAGCATGGCGTCCCAAGACGGCGGATTACTTTTTTCTTGAGAACCCTCTGCATATGGCTATCAAATTAAAACGAGTAGAATACGATATGTGCAACACAACATCTGCACAATCTGGTTGGTACAAAATGTGCAGAGCTAAAGATTAAAGAGTTAAAAATAAAATTATTAAAAAAAACCTTCATTTAAAAAAAAATTACTAAACAAGGAAAATTGAAAATGTACTAAAAGGAAAATAATATATTTTTTAATTCATACATCTAGAAACTCAAAGCTTTGGGGGCGGCCCTGTAAAAGACTACTGTAAATGAGAATAAAATATGGCGCATAAATACCTACCCATGTTTTATAAAACCGGTACAGAACATATAGTCTCTAAAGACAATTTTTAGCTTCCTAATTATTTTATAAACGTTTTATGAGAGCAATGTGTGCCCTGTTTATATAACAATTGTTTAGCAGCTACGGCCAAATACAATATGCTCTCAGTAATAATATTGTGTTAAGAAGAGTCATGACAAAATTGTTTTATTAATACTTAGCTAAACTTTTAAAGAATAGTTTTATAGATGTTTGCAAACTGACCAAAGAGTGCCGGAGGTCATTACTATAAATCTGTTATAAATCAATTTTGCTTCGTGAGCTAAAAAATTCTATAATAATTTGCTGTATAAACGTTTACAAAACAGCGAGAATAAAATTCTACAAAATGTTTTATAATTTAGCTGTAAGAACATTCTTAGCACTTATTTATATGACGATTTAGCTGTGAAGACTAAATAATCACTTTGGCAGATTTAATAAAACAAAATAATTTTTGCAGAGCAGTAATGCAACAGTAATAAAATAAAATTGTATTATCATCTTAAATGTATAGAGCAACTTTGTTAGTTGGGAGTAGCGTCAGCTATCTACCAAATTTGACTGTTCCCGTCAAGTAGTTTTTTTAGTTAATGCACCAATAGACAGACCGACAGACAGACAGATAGACAAACACACAGACTGACGAAATTGAAAATCCTATATTTTCGTAATCTACATGATCTGAAACATGCAAATCCAAAAAAAACTAGGAGGATGATTTTTTCTCGGATAAAATACTTCCCTTCGGTATTCGATTTTTTCACTCTCTATATCTCGTAAAGTATTGATCCTAGGCGAGATCCTAGAACAAAAATTGTTCAAAATGTCATTTATTTTAATATTGTATATAAATACTAGAGGGCGTGGTTTTCGAGTTATTCCATAAAAACGTGAAATGGGTACCTTTAAACTACCCCTTACCTCCCCCCCTATCCAATGGTCAGGACTTGGTACTCCCCCCAAAAACTATACAGAAATTGGCAACTACACGAATTATTTTCCCTATTTCTCCTTCGTCGATTGGACTACTAGTGGAGCTTCAAAGGCAGGCATACATACCGGTTAGTTCCTTTGAACCAGCAAGATGTCTACTTTTAAGCCATGATTAGTAAATGTCAAGATGATTTTTTTAAATAATTTTTTCTATATAAATTAAGTTTGCACCACTAAGAAAAATGCTCATATCACTTTTGTTACCTGCCATGTTTTAAGGTAGAGGATTAATCATGTGTCATTAGCTGATACAAATGTGTCATACTTTTATCAACAGCGGCGTGGGGAAATTTTTCTAAATCTCCAACGCTTTTCGAGTTACCACAAATTTGAAATCGAGCATAGGATGCTTTATTATTATTATGTATCCGAGTTTTTCACCCATATGTAAACGCTCACATAGTTTAGACTCTCCATCCTCAAACATGTGTGCCTTTATATGAGAGTGAGAAACTGTGTTCTAAAATAAAATTCACCCTTTTTAGTGGTTAAAAACAATATCGGTGGTCATTTTACCAACAATTTAATCTGGGACAATTCTAGGCCGTTGATTAAAGTCATGATTGAAAACCATTGGATAAATCAGTGGCGTATGTACGGCGAGTGTCTTGAATAGTCCTGGCTATGAAGAGCATCTCGAAAAGTGACTACAATGACAATGTCAACTTTCGGAAATTATCAAATGATTAACAATAAACTACATCCTAATCTGATTAATATTCCTCTTGAGTCTTGATAAGAATATATTATCTAAAGACTGATGATTTAGACATTCCATTTTTTTATTATGGTTTGAGAATGGCGATATTAAACATAACCTTGGACATGTAAATCTGCAAAAAATGTATTTGATGTCTGATTTCCTTTTTTTATTTTGCTTTTAAAAACAACAATAAGGCGTACGTGTGTAGTTCTGAACAATGTAATTATTTATTATTGGTAGTATTCTGACTTTGAATAATTAGATAATTACTCTCTTCAATAATTACATAAGATTGGGCGTAAAACATCGTGAGAGGTCAACGTAGAATTAATAAATAAAACTATTTTAATTTTATAAGTAGGTATGTAAAATGGTTCCAGTAACTTGGATATGGGACGTTATTGATCAGAAGGATGTATTTCAAATTTTTGCAAATAAAGTCGAATCATTCAATTTGTGAGAACATTTCTCTTCCGTAAATTTTGATATAATATTCATAGGTTTTTTACCTATTAAGAAGAATCATTTCAGTTTGCTAATTGAACGTTCCCTTCACTATATAATTGGCCAATACGATGGACATAGGATGGTGAAGAACACAGAGCTTCAAGAATTAAGATCATGGAACTCGACTAAAACATAAATAATAACTCCTAAAGAAAAACTTATGTGTTATATACCAAATTAGTCGTTTAAAATACGCCTACAGAGCTGTCATAGATACAACATAAATGTCCGTTTGTTTGATGAAGTTAGAAATTAAAACTAGAAGTAGGTTGGTATTCGTAAGTAACAATAGATCAATTATGAATTAACTGACGGTATACTACATTCTGTTGATACAGCCACGGTAATGTGGAGCTTTTCCGTTAGCGACCTGAATGGCTGACATTTTTGTTTTTGTAGATGTTTTCATGACACTCAGTCAAAGTCTAACTCAATGGTCAGAGTCAATCAGCTTTGTTTAACGTGGTCAGTTAGCCCATTAGTGGCGTGTGTGAGTCGGAAAAAACACGAAAATGGTATATATTTTGAGCCGGAATGAAATTACCTCCACCCCCCGTTTTCGAGAATGCTGTACACGATGGCGGTGTCAGAATTTCTCTTTGGGGTTGCACAACCCCTCAAACAGGCCAAAAACCACCCCCTAGAGGAGTTAAACGCGATTTAATAGGTTTCCCTTCAGAAAATAGGACTTTCCTCCCGTTTTCAAGGATGCTGAGCACGGTGGTGGTGTTCGTAATTGCGTCCTACCCCTACCAACCCCTCCACCGGCCAATACTCGCCCCCGAAAGGGGTGATTTTTTTTCTCGGATTATTAGAGGCAAATATATATTCCCCCCTGTTTTCAAGGATGCTGAGCACGGTGGTGCTGTTCCCCATCGCGTCCGATCCCTATCAACCCCTCCACTGGCCAATACTCGCCTCCGAAAGGGGTGGATTTTTTTTCTCGGATTATCAGCGGCAAATATATATTTCCCCCCATTTTCAAGGATGCTGAGCACGGTGGTGGTGTTCCCCATCGCGTCCGACCCGCACCGACCCTTCCACCGGCCAATACTCGCCCCCGAAAGGGGTGAATTTTTTTTCTCGGATTATCAGCGGCAAATATATTCCCCTCCCCTCCCCCGTTTTCAAGGATGCTGAGCACGGTGGTGGTGTTCCCAATCGCGTCCGACCCGTACCGACCCCTCCACGGGCTAATACTCGCCCCCGAAAAGGGTGAATTTTTAAAAAAATACTTATAACATATATAATATATAAATTCCTCCCTTTCAGGGGCGAGTATTGGCCGGTGGAGGGGTTGGTAGGGGTCGGACGCGATGGGGAACACCACCACCGTGCTCTACATCCTTTAAAACGGGGGGAATATATATTTGAGGCTGATAATCCGAAAAATAAAATTCACCCTTTTCGGGGGCGAGTATTGGCCGGTGGAGGGGTTGGTAGGGGTCGGACGCAATTACGAACACCACCATCGTGCTCAGCATCTTTGAAAACGGGAGGAAAGTACTATTTTCCGAAGGGAAACCTATTAAATCGCGTTTAACCCCTCTAGGGGGTGGTTTTTGGCCTGTTTGAGGGGTTGTGCAACCCAAAGAGAAATTCTGACACCGCCATCGTGTTCAGCATCCTCGAAAACAGAGGGGGGAAGGTAATTTCATTCCGGCTCAAAATATTTACCATTCGTCCGACTCACACACGCCACTACATCAGATTTTTAACCAATCTTATTACGTCTGATCAATTCGTGATTTTTGTTGGAACAGACCTTTAATATAACTGTTTTCAACAACACATTTAAAGTAATTTAAGAGCAAAAATAGAATATCGAAATAGCCTCACGATGGGGCAACTCCGCTATTACATACTATCAAAATAATATTTAAAACCATATGGAATTCACGAATTCAAATACAAAAATGTTTGCCCATCAAAATTGATTGTCCAGCTTTTCAAAATATATAAAGGAAGATAAATAAAGGATAAGGCAGAAGATGGCTGACACCTGGGGAAATGTATAAGTGAAGTCTGCCCATTAAGGAGTAACGGAAACACAAAGCAAGATACGTAGAGATTTGAAGCAACCTTGGATAACTGTCGAAATTCTAAGCGAAGTACAAGTCAGGAAAAATATGAGGGCTCAAGGTATCAACACTGCTTTGGAATTGGAAGGACATGAGTACAACATATAGACGCGGATAGTTCACACTCTTTGTTGAAGAGCTAAAAAAATTTATTCACAAGACGTGTGTAAAGAACTGGAGTTGCGTGCTGAGCACAATAATAGCAATAATCTTTTCTGAACAGAAAGTGATTACACGTACATTTAACCCTAAAACATGGTCAATTAAAGACTGAACTGATGCTCTAAGAACCGACAGGAATCAGATTATTGAGGTTTGGTGCCAATACATCCCAAGTGACCATCCAAAATAGAATGAGAATTCATAGAATATGCCAAAGAGTATAGGAGACAGGAATCTGGTCTGACGATTGGATATCCTCAAACTTCATGTCAGTACATAACGACAGATTGCTGGCATTATTATCGCCCACCTGCTGCGTATTCGTTAATCCAGACTACGTCATGAATTGGCAAATACCTCCTGGGAAAGAAGGCTTTGTTAAAGGGTGCGATATTGGAGAGCAACTTCTGAATTTGCGACAACTTATCGAGAGGCAAGATAATATTACGTACCTATGTACCTCTTTTTCATAAACTAAGTCTTCTGACTTTGACATGTGGAATGGGACAACCTGTGGACTGTATTATTGGACAAGACAGCTGGTCTTTACTATTCGCAGACTGTATGAAGAAAAACTCTTTTAGAGTGATCCCACAAAACAGTAGCGCAACTAAGAGTATGTGCGCCCTCTCCCCCGCAGATTTCTGAAAGCACCCTGGTATTTTGTACCCCTCTTGATCTTTCATATTTGAAGTTTGGTAAAAAATGTCACTCGTAAGAGTGTTTTAATTGAAACGTTTATTAAATATTGTATAACGTAATTTTTTTGTTGTAAAAATAATGACATTTCAAGAAAAGGTACAGCTATTAAAAAAACATACTATTAATAAAACTGACATTTAAGTGGTACTCGCTGGGGTAAAAATGGCGCCCTCGGCTTTGGTGCGCCCCCCGCAAGGCGCTTGCGGAGGCGTTATTTACGCCACTGCCACAAAGATACAGTTGGCAAACGCGTCAAACAGGGCCGTGTACTGTCACCAACCCTCGTTAACATCTATAGTGAACACGTGCTGAGATGATTGCCAGGGTGAAGTATGGGCGGAGTGAAGACTTCTTATTCGCGATATAAAGATGACACCACCTTAGTCGCAACAAGCGAGAATAAGCTCAAACACCCCTTGGACAGGTTTTCATCATAAGTACTGGCCCGATTACCATTAGATGCTAATTACAACAAAACGAAAACTATAGTTATAGCCCAAGCAAATGATAACCACCCAGACACTCTAAGGATAGGTGACTGCGAAGTACTAAACAAGATAGCATACTTGGAGCCCTGGATTCTGCGAAAAATACAGATAGCAACTTGCCAGTTGAGCAAAATTTGGCGTGACAGAAATATGACGAAACGCACATATATCAGTTGTTCACGCCGTAGTTTTCTTCATCATTCTTTGCAACCTTAGGGAAGCAGACGGATGCCTTCGAGATGTAAGTCTGGATACGTTTGTTGCGAGTTCCCTGGACAGCCTGTCGACAAGAAATACATCCCCAAAAGCGACTCTTCCATCATCGTATTCTCTGGAATCCTCTAACTCCACATTATCCGAAGAGAAAATAATATAAAATAGTGGATAGTTCAGAGAACACCTAATGAAAAGAAGTAAAGAGGACGACGCCCTCCAAAACGCTGGGCTTCTGTCACCACGGAGCTAATGAAAAACAGTTTTAGTGAGACCGTTCACCTATCAGGCAACCGCGATAGACAGCGCGGCGGGGTGCCGTCAGACGAGCTATACAACAAACAGCATTACCTACCAACACTAATAATGTCGGTGGATAATGGGCCCACCGACATTGTCAGTATCGGAGCTGGGAATCGAATCCAATATGCTCGATAAACGTGCTCGTTACACAACACTTTTGTAGCCGGTAAGTAAACCTCTTTCAACATATGGTTAACACTAAGCAAAGAGGTAGAGGACTAGCAAAGTGGAGTAGTTATAGGCGGAAGCAAAATTTATGATAGGAAGTGGAGGACCACAAGTGGTCACCAGGGCCGCAAATGTTACTTTCCCATTTCCTCTACCTGTTCAGTTGAAATACTCCTAGCCCGTTAGGCAGCGGCAGTTTTCGTGAAATCATTTCTATAAAGCTAGATTTTTTTTTCCAAAGAGAGTTTAGATAGTATCTATAATGAAGGTGTAATTCTACCAAACTCTTAGTGGTGCATAAATGAGTAAAAAGTTAAACAACATGTTGCAAAGGAATAAATGAACGAAAACTTCGTTTTTCGCATTGTCACGAATTGTCAAAAACTGACGATTTGCCTTCGCTCCTGCCGGCCCCAATTTTCGATTTTCACCTCGCGATTCATGTTGTACGGTCATTGCCGACCTTCTCCTCACCATCGGGACAGAACGGGTCTCCGATCGCCGTATTTATTCAGTGCTTACGTTTGAAAAATTGACTTTCGGTCATGCTACTCGGCGACTATTTTTAAGTGGTTTCCCGAGTTCGAATCCCACCCGGTGTTACTTTTCTTCTGTTTTTTCGTTTTCAAGTTTTTGGCAGAAATTTTTGATTCTGTAATTGCTGTTTGCTCCGTTCTATTGCATTTTTCGGAAAAGTTTTGCATTTTCTGCCACGGAATACGTATACCAAGCCAAGTGTAAAAATATTAAAAAAAAAGAAAATTCTAATATCAAACCGTTTACCTATATATTACAACTATAAATAATACAAAAACACGTAAGGCAGTAAAATTTGTCGCACTGAATACATCTGAAGCGATAAAATTGCGTTATGTTTTGTGCAAATTTTCGTCCCTTTTCGGAGGAAAGTTTTGCGTAACATGTCACATCTTCTTCAGGCAGAAAATGGGACATTTTCTCAGTGGTCACCTTCGCAAGCACGTGGGTTGGACGTTTCAAGATTTTCAAGCTTAGAAAGATCCAAGAAATGGCTGACCAGCTCCTCTTTGAAAGAAGTGATAGAGAGTTTCTGATTGGTGATTTTCTGATGCACTATGTAGGCGTTGGCAAGTGCTGTCTCAAATAGGAACTCAATTGCTATTTTACCATACCATTTTATTGACTTTCGTAATGCAGTTGAGTAGGACTTTATTTGGTTCGAAATGTCTATGAAACCTTTGCATTTACTGTAGTCAGCAATCGCAAATGGCATTTGTACTACTCCACCTCGTTAACGAACGTACACCATTCTTCTCCGAGAAATGCAATAGAACGGAGCGAATAGCAATTATAGAATCAAACATATCTGCCGAAAAATTGAAAACGAAAAAATAGTATCCCCGGCGGGATTTGAACTCGGGAAACCACTTAAAAATAGTCACCGTTTAGCACGACCACAAGTCTATTTTTCAAACGTAAGAACTGAATAAATATGGCGATCGGAGACCCGTTCTATGTCTTGATAGCGAGGAGAAGGTCGGCAATGCACCTCTAAGAGTTTGGTAGAATTGCACCTTCATTATAGATACTATCTAAACTCTCTTTGGAAAGAAATCTAGCTTTATTGATATTAACGGGAAAAATCTGTCGCTGCCTCCCGGGCTATCCAGTTGTCTATGCGTTAAAAATCGAACTTTATAAATATTGTAATAAAAACAGCAGAATAAAGCTTCAACACATTCAGAAACCAGGTATTGACTAAACATTAAATCAATGAGGGAAAAATTGGTCTTGTTTACACGCCTGCCGCAATAACTATGTTTTACTATTTCTTTCAAGAATTGTCCAAGAGAGTTCAGGTTTACAAATCCCGAAGATTCATATAATGGTGAAAAATAAACATCCTTAAGAGGGTTGCGAGATTTTGCGATCAAGTAGTACCAACCAGTGTGGAAAATATGCAAAAATGCAGTACAAACGCTTTTTAAAATATTACTACTTAAAGTATATACTCTAAAGTATATCTCAGATTAGAATGCAGTTGTTTACGTTATGAGCTGGAAAAAGCAGCATCTGCTAAAAAAATCCAAGTGAGCCTAAATTTTGCTTACACCTTTACTTTAACTTTGGAAGCAATGTCTAAAAAGTCCCCATCAATATCGTGCTTGCGATTTTAGTTATTTAAAATCAACGGTCATAAAACTCTTATTTTCTCAAATATCTCGCTTTTCGTGAGTCGTATGAGTTTTTGCGTTATTACAAAAAATAAAGAAAGGAAATTCTCTACAAAAGGTTATATGTCTTTTCCATACAACCAACGATTTATTAAATAACATACTGAGCCAAGAAAAGTTCGTATCCAATCGCTCAAATAAACCACAATCTATCAACATAGCTGTGAAACAAGCTAGGGACGACGCCGACGTCTTAATAGTAAAGACGGCACATCACTATTATCGTTGGAGAAGATGTAGATCTATTAGTTCTTCTAATAGGACGTGCTCCTTCAAACCAGGAGGTTTTCTCCCTTAAACCAGGGAAAGGAAAAATAAAATCAAAAACATACTCTCCTTCTAGCCTAAATAAATTTCCAAATTGTAAAAAGCATCTGTTGTTACTACATGCTATTACTGGCTGTGACACAACCTCTACACTCTTTAACAAAGGAAAAGTTTTAAAAATGTTCGAGAGACGCCCCGAGTAGCATCAATTTGCGGACGTTTTTAAGCAGGAAAATTGTACAGTAGAGACGATTTTAGAAAATGGATTACGCATTCTTCTGGCAATCTATGGTGCTCTTAAATCAGAATTATCCATTGAAAACTATCGGAACTATTTGCGAAGTCAACGCAAGACTTAACACCGCAGTGAAATTGTCGTCAATTCCACCTACTGCCGCAGCCGCACGCCAACATCTAAGTCGAGTGTATTATCAAGTACAGAATTGGCTTGGTAATGATTTAAATCCTGAACAATGGGGATGGAAGATAAATAATAACGTTTTGGAGCCCGTTAAAACTTTATTGCCACCTGCACCAGATGTACTTTTAAATACTATTTTTTGCAATTGCACCAATATAACACAAATTGCTTTTGCAACTGCACCAATGTAACACAAATTGCGGGTGCAGAAATATTGGACTGTCCTGTTCAATATTTTGTGGCCAATGTCAC
Organism: Stenurella melanura; assembly: GCA_963583905.1. NCBI lineage: Eukaryota > Metazoa > Arthropoda > Insecta > Coleoptera > Cerambycidae > Stenurella > Stenurella melanura. Next base: position 90,676,519 of record OY757310.1, read on the forward strand.
GGTCAATCATGTTTCAACGCAAATGTCGATAGCGCTACCGAAGGAAATATTCAGGGTGAAGAATATAATGAGTTTGATCCCGTTGGCCTCTTGACACAAAATATAACAAAACGAAAAGAAAATGTTGGGGAAGAAAGTAACCACGACAGAAAAGAAAGCGAACAGGTATTTGAGGGGACAGAGATGAGAACTTGGAGGAGGGGACGGAGGACGAGAACTTGGAGAAGATGACAGAGAACGAAGACATTGAAAAGTGAACAGAGAAGAGAATGAGGATAAGTTGTAGAAGTCACTAAAACAAGCAAAATCATGGATTAAGCCTACAGGGGAAACCATGTAAAAAACACGCCTTGCATCCTACCTCAGAGGTGGTGTGGAAACGGATGCACCGCTACCCTGTGCTTTCCTGGCGTATAGTGTGAAAACGATTGGTTTTACGTAAAATATGTATATAACATTTTTTGAAGAGCATTTTTTAAACTTTCTATAATAACCAAAAAACTCATAACACATACAGGAAGCAAAATATTTGCGAAAAACCGATTTCTGTGACATTTGACCTTGAATAACTTGAAACGCATGCAAGATATCGATGAGGACTTTTGACACATTATTAGTAATATAAAAGTAAAGGTGTATGCAAAATTCCCGCTCACTTGAATTTTTTTAGTAGATGAATCCTTGTGACTGGATTATCAGCACAGTTTACACAGGCACACGGGAATTCCCAAGTAAGTGGAATCCCCATCGAGGCGGTCTCAAGGTCACTGATGCGCAAAAATCGGTATCTGAGGGTTATTGAGATTGCAGATTAAAATTATCTAGTCCAAATTTAACAGTTCAAAATGGTGGCGTCAAAATGGCACATAATTTTTTTATTTTATGGACTGATTCGTATGAAAATCGGTATCTGGTGATTTTCGAGGTCGCAGATTATAAATATTTAGTCGAAATGACGGCTTCAGGATAACGAATGGGTTTTATTATTTATAGTTAAGAAAAAATTTTATCAAACAAATTGTTTTTTAATTTTTTTAAATTATTTTTCTTCACAACTCCCTTGATATGGGTATTAAATGAAAGGGTTTGACGAGCAAAATACGATAAGCTGTAAGGTCATTCTCAATCCAATATGGCGGACGCACCAGGACGGTGGATTATCTTTTTCTTCACAACAACCTTGATCAAATGAAAGGGTTGGGAGAGTAATATACGATAAACTAATATAACGTCAGGTTAAGTTGAATAGCTTTAGCTAGACTTCGCCCCTAGCGATTGGATGTATTGTATGTACATGCTTATTTCCTAATAAAGACTTTATTATTATTATTATTATTATAAATCCAATATGGTGGATTACCTCTTTCTTCACAACCTCCTTGATATGGGTATCAAATGAAAGGGTTTTGTCTGTCGGTAAAATAAGTAGACTAAAAGCGAGCTAAAAAGTAAAAAGGAAAATTATAAATATAAAAAAAATATTTTAAAAGCAAAGCTTTTATTTAAAAATATGTACTTACTAAAAAGTAAAAAATAATTTTTAAATTCATACATTTGGAAACTAAAAGCTTTGAGGGTGGTCAATTGAGCAAAGTAACTGTATAAGTACTGTTATATGATCGCCCCAAAGCTTTTAGTTTCCAAATGAATGAATTTAAAAATTAATTTTTACTTTTTAGTAGGTAGGTACATTTTTTTAAATAAAAGCCTTGTAAACATATTTTTTTACCTATAATTTTTTTTAATTTCACATTTACGACTGTGGCAATTTATTTAATGATAGGTAGATAAAATTCAAATATTATATAAAAGAATTGATTATCTAGGCCCTAACTGGTAAATCAACTTCATATAAATTACTCATATTTGGGGATATTAGGTAGGTATGTGAATCCATTCACATAATAGGTATCTGCATTAACACAGAATGCAAAAACATACAGGACGTTCCATTTGGGAAAATAGCACCTAACCATGTAGTTTTTTTTTTTTTTGGAACACCTCCAGAAACGTCTTCACCCTAGTTTAATCCTGTTTTTGAACGAAATTTCTATAGAAAGTGAACAATCAAAGGGCGGATGGGGGCAAGTGCAGAACCCTATAGTGTATATTGAACACCTTATCTTTTACACAGTCTAAAATATGGCCAACTTCAATTAATAGTGGGATTTTCTCCCTTTAGTATGTATTTACATAACATATGTCTTGGGATCCAATAAATCTTTATATATATATATGTAATAATCAAAAACTTTTAATAGCACCCACAAGGTAAAAATAAAATACTTTACATTATTTGCCATTATTCTAACCTTGAATAATTTTGAAATACACCTGCTTATACAAAATTTTTGTTCCTATAAATTTCCATCTCAGATCTTCCTAAAATACAAATTCCCATGAGACTAAACCCGAGACTAAAAACCTATTAAAATTTAGTAAATATTTATTACCAATTTTCAGATATTCTCATAACTAATTAATATTAATTATATAAAATATATAACAAGTTTGGCAAAAAATTAAACAAAACATATTTCAATATCCTTTGTTTTTAATGTACCTAAGTATATGTATATAGATACAGAGGTATTGAAATATTAAAATTAAATTATGGCCTTTTATTATTTTTATTCTAGGTAAGTACTTACAATGATTAGAGCAATGAATTGAATTAAAGCACGTTTAATTGTTCTTATTTGTTGTAAGTAATTAAAATTATTAGCCATCATAAAAAATGTATAGGTATTATGTTACATAAAAGTTGTACCTAGTTCGCTAATTTTTACTTTCTCTACATTAGTTTAACACTATAATATAATAAATCATATGAAGGTAACCTATAATAGTGAAGGCACAAAGTTTACAATTTAAGAAGGTACTATAAATAATAGTAAAATAGCATACAATAGCTTATTACAATATGTACTAATTAGGGCACAGTACTTTACCAGATTATAATAGAACAGAGTTCGACAAAACGTGCAACATATGTGATGGGACATTCAACCGATTATATTTATTTATATAATTATATACACACAAAATGGCACCCAACAACCTAAATTGGCTAAACTAAATTAGTAATATTGTGTAATTACCTTTAAGTAGCACCCCAATTTCTTCACAAAAACTTCAAATGCTATATAACTGCACTATTTGTAAAGTTTTTAACTTTTTTAGTACACATTATGGTTGATTAATAAAGTTTTCTTTGGACAATGTACTACCAAAGCACACTTTTGTTATTGTATGTTGACAGCTCGCAGGTTCTCCTGAAACTAGTCAGCTGTTTGTCAAATGGTATCGACTGAAACGTTGCAGGTAGTGGGGAGAATATTCAACGCGCAATATTTAAAATTGAAACAGAAAGAGGCGATTCTCCAATTATGGCCATTTCATATTTTCTCTGTTTTTACATTTTAAAGTCGTACTTTATATATTTTTGGTAACGTTTAGGTACATATTGGAATGTAAGTCATTAAATACCTTAAGCACAATAATCAGTAAGTAATTGAAATATATCTCATATCTCTGAATATTTATATTATATGTACCTACCTACGTATACCTACAGAACAATAGAACCATTTAAAATTATATATATTTTTGACTGTTTTTATGAGTGTAAGGCATTGAGTGTAAGGTATAGGTATGTAAATAATAAAATTAAAAGAAATATAAAATCTAAATAATTAATTTAAGTATTTATTAGCATTAGCGTTAGGACAAGCGAGGACGAACCATTCGAAGATTTTACCATTGACTTAGAGAAAATATCAGTATGTACTCTTGAACCCCACATAACAGAACTAAGTCCTGATTTATGAGAAACCTGTGAGAAAAAAAACAAAAATATCGCTGCCTAAAGGATTACCTACTACTTCCACATCCAGATTTCTCGTCCAAGTTACTTTAAAGGAAACATCTTGACTATATTTGTACTCTAAAGTATATTCATCGAGAGCTGAGAGCGCGTTAAAACAAATACACGGGCTGTTCACATGACGTCGAGACAGCGCTTGGCAATCTCCTAAAAAATGCAACCAATGGGGATGGAATACATTGCGACCACGAGACAATCACGCATATTTGTTTGTTTTGACGCGCTCTCAACTTTCCATGAATGTACTTTAGTATGTGAAAATTATTGGTCATAGAATTATAATAATATTTGGGGCAGATATCATAGAAAAAATTGAGGCGTTGGTTTCTACCATATATCCATATACATTAAAAATGAAGTTTCTAGCTTGGTCTACTTATTTTGCGCTATTCACAACCTACCCACCTCCCACCCCTTTATGGGAATCATCTCAATCCAATGTCATTACTATTACTATATACATACGTATACTAATAACTTTCAAGTGAATATCTCATTACGTTACGTTACGTGTTACTAGTGGTTAACAAATGGTAGAGAGGGAAATTTAAATCATTGGTATGAAATTAAATCAATAATATACTAATATACACAAAATATGATATGAAAACATTGATTCAAAAGGATTTTTTCCTGTAGAATGAGTAAGAGATTAATGCAGATATAAAGTAATATACGATATGTGTGTTTTCCTGTTATATAACAAGGACAAAATTGTGCATTCTTTAAGTTTAGCTATATTTTTGCGTACGTCCAGTGAAGGCTGGGTATGAACATCCACTGGATATCTTGACATGGACATCCACTGGATTTCCAAGTACATCTAATGGACATATTTTCGTGTACGTTCACTGGATGTCTTTATATGGATATCCACTGTTTACCCAAACCGTGTCCAAGGACATCCTGGACTCATTTTGGACATAAAACGGACGTCCATTGGATACTGTGTGCTGTATGGGATTGTTTTGCCCAGTTGGAGAACATATTAAAATTTTTGTTTCTGATTTCGAGCGGGATTTTGTTGAATAACTTTGGACCCCAATAGTCCACTCCCTGCTGCGTTACACTTAAACGGTGATGCGGAAATTGTAGTTGTTCCCTGTTTCTTGTGTTGCGGTGATGAATTTCAGAGTGATGTGTATATTTCCTCTTTGTGTGAGTGCACATATTTAAGGCAGCTGTATACGTATAATCCAGGAATGGTAAGTATACCGTGTTCTTTGAAGGCACCTCTGCAACTCTCCCTGTGGGCCATACCACATAATTTTAACTGCCTTCTTTTGTAAAATGAAGATTTTATGAGCATCGCAGGTGCTGTTCCCCATAGGAGTATTCCATATGCTGCAATCGATCTGAGCTTCACCTAAATGATGAGGGCGCACCCCTCCGGAGGAGCTAGACAAATGTGCAGCATTTTTCTAGTCTCAAAATATAACCTAGTATATTATTATAAATAACAGAATTTTAAACACTTACCTTAAAATCATCCCGCTGTGGGATTTAAACCATCGCCCTCTCGCTTTAGTCCAATACGGTTCCTCTGAGCTATCGTCCTTCATGTAAATTTTGCTTTAAAGAGTATTTATTAGTTGCAGTTAAGTATAATATAAACATAATATTCCCTTTTAGTTTTAACCGTGTACAATTTGTGCATTAACAAAATCAAGTGCAATGGTAAATTTCTGTAAAATATTTACGTTATACGAATAGTGAATGTTGTTCAATTAAGCAATGGATATATTATGTTCATGTGAGTGTTAAAAATTAATTAAAAATATTCTTTATTCATGAAAGCTAGGGAGTTGGATGTTTTTAAATTAAAAGAAAAAAGTAAGTTTTTCATTTAATGTAGATGGCAGCACTCATATTTTGCATTCTGGTTAAAGATAAGAGTTAATTTTCTAATGTATACTATACCCATACAGCACAATGACATCCTCAGAACATACTGGGGACAACTTTTCAGGACATATGGGATATACTGGGAAATTCCCATTATCACCTTAGGATGTTCGTAGAATATCCAAATGGGACAGTTCGGGCTTTGCTGATGACGTCCTCAGGACATCAGTACGGGTGTGTACAGGACATCATCAGCTCTTATATGGGTTATGCCTGGGCTTTACTATGAACAACCTGAGGGCATTCATCGGACTTTACATAGGACATCCCCAGTTTTTTAGGGTTTATTGGATATATCTAAAGACAGCAAAGAATACATATTATTTCATAGGATCATTGCTTTTAAACTGAGCCAATAAGCGAAGACAAAGGAATACAAGTTTATATAATGGCAGAGGTAAAATGACTAATAAAAATGTGATACATATATGTACAACTCCATACACATAGATACACGTATCTATCAATTGGCTTATATCACTTTAAAAGTAAATCTACCAAATAGAGGTTATATGTAGTCCAATGGAGTAGGTCGACAAATCAAAATTTTAAGGTAAATACTTGAATTTTTGATATGTTACTTTGAAGTATTTGAACACAATTAATGAAAGAAATTTTGTTTTCAACCCCGAGAAGGGGTGGAAAAAAATATAAGAAAGTGTTTTTTCAAAAGTACTCAAAATGTGTAAAAGATAGTAAAAAAGTTTCAAATAAAAATTGTAAAAGCATGAAATATTACATAAAAATTGATCTCTTGCCTTTTTTGGTATTATTAAAATCAACACAGTTTAGGGTGGTTAGAAGTTATAAGGGATGATATGTACAACCTTAAAAAATCATAGCGTGCTGAAGTTATAATGAATTTTAAAAAAATTCTATTCACTCAGAAAAATATAAAGGATTACCTACGTATCTGACAATAACCAATCACATTTCCCCCTTTTAGATAATAGAATAAATACAAAGATATAACATAGCAGCTAGCATTATATTTATGAAATATTTAACGTACTCTTATTTGTCGAAGGAACTTTAAAATTAACGAGGAAAAGACATCGACGCCCGGCGGATTTCTTAGAACTTTCGACTTGTCACAAAAAGGCGGCTAATTCAAAACATAGTAAATGTATTAAAACCAAATTATAAATAACTGCTCTTTAAATAAGATATACATTTTTAATGAATTATTTGGACTGGAGGGGAATATCAAATAGAACAAACAAATAAGTTTTTAGAAGTAAATTTTACAAATCAATAAAATACACTATAAATAAATAACCTCAAAATAATATATACACTTTACATTATTTTTGTTGTTGAAATTTCCTAAATTATAATACCTATAATAGGACGACTCTAGGACTTGCCCAGGATATTCCTACAGTGGATATTTTGTGAGGTTTTTAATATCTTTGTAGGATATTACTAGGACATCCTGCCTGGATTTGTCTAGGATATCCCCATTAGGGATATTCTCAGGTTGTACATATTTTATTGGAATATGCTAAGGATATCCTGAGGAATGTTGTCCTCGATTGGGATATACGGGATCAAATGAGGATATTTTAGGGATGTCATGTGCTGTGTGGGTAGTGGTGGTAGACCGCCATTTTAATAATCGTTTTTTGTTTAATTCGCTCTGTGCTTTGAAGTATACAGGGTGATTCACGTAGGCCATTCATTAGAAGTTTTTCAACTTGCAGTTGGACTAGAAACTTGAAATTTGGTATGCAGCCATAATCGATCATGCCCATTATATCTAAAATATTTTCAGTCCTCCAACTATACAGGGTGTGCCAAAAATTGGTACCAACTTTCTTATTTTAAATAGAAACCTATATTTTTCTTTACATGGTTCGATTGGTCTTCTAATTCTGAGTTTAGAGAACCTAAGTTATGTTAACTTATCTATTACAATTTTCGACATATGTCCAGTTTTTTGAAAAAAATTGCCGCTGTAGTAGTTTACGAACAAATTTGTATCTCGCAAACCTTTCAAAATTATGAAACCAAATTTGTGAAGCAGTTAGCTGGAAGTCCAGGTTAACTTTTGATGTCCCATCGGTGGTCCCATTTTGTACCATATGGGCGCAATCGATTTTCAAATGTCGCAATCAAAAATTGTCAAAAAGTCAATTTTTTCAAATGGCACCTACTATTTTTTTTCACACCTTTCGAAAGAAAATTGAATTTTAGGGTGAGTTACTTAAGCATTTCCTATACCTAACTTCACCCCATATCGAGTTATTCAATAAAAATCAAGAAATACCTTATCTTGCCGAGAGATTCCTTACTTCATCAAGTATGCCATGGAAACAAAAGACAGTTGTAATAATTTTTAAAGAAAAATATGGATTCCTATTTAATTACACACATCAACAAATTATTATTAACGAACAAGAACAATGTTGACGAAATTCTGTCAGTGAAAACGGTGCACACATTGAGCATTTGTATTGAAATAATTATTTTGTTAATCTGTTTATTTGTTGTTATTATTTATTATTGCCATACGTTTTTTGAATAAAAATTAAAATGAAATGATTGTTTCCAAAGCCTACTACCCTTGAGGAAAAAAAGCTATATTTTTTTCAAAAAATACCAATAACTCAAAAACGACTGTAGATAGACATACACAATGTTAATAAAAGTGGCCCTAAAATTCAAATTTGCATTGATTTCTGGCGTCAGAAATGGTAGGCGCAAAGATGTGCTACGCAATCTGTTGAAAGTAGAATAATAGAATATTTGAACAAAAATATGGTGGTCACATTGAACATTTACGTCAGAATTTCGTCAACATTGTTCTTGTTCGTTAATAATAATTTGTTGGTGTTGTGTGTAATTAAATAAGAATCCATATTTTTCTTTAAAAATTATTACAGCTGTCTTTTGTTTCCATGGCATACTTGATGAAGTAAGGAATCTCTCGGCAAGATAAGGTATTTCTTGATTTTTATTGAATAACTCGATATGGGGTGAAGTTAGGTATAGGGAATGCTCTTAGACTAGGAAAGATAGATATGGTGAGGACTCGTAACAGCGCATAATCGCCACGCTAACAAGTTGTGCCTAAGACGCCATTGCGGTGGTGGCACACAAACGGTAGAGAGCAAAATGAAATTTTCCAATAGAAATGATTTATAAGTGATGTAGTGCTAATTTATGTAATGTACCTACATGATGGTATCATATTCTATAAACTACTGTAAAAATCACAGCGGGAAAAAATTGAAAGGCGTGACGCTTTGCAGGTTAAAGTATATGCAGTTTTCACTTTACCTAGTTAAATTAACTGTAGGCCTATTATTTACTTAATTATGTCCGTGTGCATGCAATGATAATGAGAAGCATAGTATATCATTTTCTGGTATGCAATTTGCACGTTATTTGATTGAAATTTTCATTAATCTTTTCTTCATTGAATATAGAACAGTGCATCCGAAATGACACTTTTTCCATGGGCGTAGGTATATCGATTATGGTGTTATATTATATAGAATGTAGAATAAATTCTGGTATGTAAGATGTGAGTAAATATATTTATGATAGTGAATATTAATTGTATTATTATGAAGCTGTTTTTGGAAAAATACCAGTTTTGTATCGTTTTATTCCTTTCATGTGATAAACTTGACACCTACATATTGTACATATGTTCCGCCACTCGCGCTTGCTCTCTGGTGGCAGGCGGCTTCACTATTGGCAGTAGCGTTACGACTCCTTACAATATATATCTTTCCTACTCTAAGGGAATGCTTAAGTAACTCACCCTAAAATTCTTTCGAACGGTATAAAAAAAAATAGTAGGTGCCATTTGAAAAAATTGACTTTTTGACAATTTTTGATTGCGATATTTGAAAATCGACTGCGCCCATATGACACAAAATGGGACCACCGATGGGACATCAAAAGTTAGCCTGGACTTCCAGCTAACTGCTTCACAAATTTGGTTTCATAATTTTGAAAGGTTTGCGAGATACAAATTTGTTCGTAAACTACTACAGCGGCAATTTTTTTAAAAAAATTGGACATATGTCAAAAACTGTAATAGATAAGTTAACATAACTTAGGCTCTCTAAACTCAGAATTAAAGACCAATCGAACCATGTAAAGAAAAATATAGGTTTCCATTTAAAATAACAAAGTTGGTACCAATTTTTGGCACACCCTGTATAGTTGGAGGACTGAAAATATTTTAGATAGAACGGGCATGATCGATTATGGCTGCATACCAAATTTCAAGTTTCTAATCCAACTGCAAGTTGATAAACTTCTAATGAATGGCCTACGTGAATCACCCTGTATACTGTTCTATATTCTCAATCTATTTTATATTTTGTTTATATTCGTATTTACTTCTTGAAATACTATGTCACTTGAATGACTTTTATAACCTCTCAAGGTTTCTTCTTCTTCTTATGTCACGGATTGACGTTTGTTTATAACCTCCAAATTATTTTCAAAATTTTATTGAAATATTTCTGTCACTTGATAGACGTTTGAATTTCTCCGCCATCAATTATATGGATAACTTGATTAACAAATAGTTCCCTCTTCTAAATCTGCTTTCAGGATAATATTTTTCGTAATACTTTCAAAGTTTACTCACTTATTTTGGACAAATATTTACTTGATGTCAATATATCTGGATTGTAATATTATTCTAACCTTCAAATGATTTCACTTCATTATTTTCTTTTATTATAAAGTTGATTAATCTTGACCGAACATTTTTAGCTGTTAACTGTTCAGCGGTCGATGATCAATATAAACCGTTTTCCAATGTTTCAATTTTATTTTTCTATTTTGATCTACTATTTCGTCTATTTCAAAATTTAATTTTTAAACTATTCAGTTTTGTTTGTTCATTATATGATTTAAATACTGTTTCTAATTCTTTAATTTTCGTGATAAATTTCTTATTCTACTTTTCATTATTAAGTGAATAATTGTATTTACTCGAAATATATTGACATATGTACTCCTTAAAATCTACTTATAACTACAATTAACAATCCCAAGCTCAAATAAATACTATTTCATACATTTAGATGAATATATAGTAATCGTAAACAAGAAATGCTAGTACACTGAGAAAACTCGTCCAATTAACCTATGTTTCTGAAAAAAGTTTAATTGATACTAGTAACTTTTTGCCTGCTACTGGTAACTCTAACAATAACAGCAAGAAAATCGAAATTTCTAGACACGACATATTGTCACAAGTGAACAATTTTTCTGTCATTAATAAATTAGTACGCAAGATCTGTAAGTTCACTTGCAGGTAGTTGTTAATACGCCTGATATAGCAAAACAGTGACCTATAATTATTAAACTAAAATTTCTGGAAAAACTTTACTATGGTAAGTGAAGACATTTCTACCATAAGTGCACTGTTATCACATGACAAATGAACGGTTACCTGCTGTAAATGAATTTGTAAAATTAAACCGACCTCGGGTTCCGAATATGTCCGAAATATTCCGAGAATCCGCCATTTAGCATGCCATTATTGCCATTGTCTAATATGTGTTTCTGTGTGTATGTGCTTTGTGAGTGTTACTGTTTCATCATTTCAATATTTAGTTATACTTATACCTAAATGGATTATCAGAATTTATTAAATGAGTGGGGTTTATCAAACCGTGTGGACAGATTTGAAGATATATACTTTAAGCACATAAAAACTGCGTAAAGGTCAGGTATTTTACTTGGGACTTATTTTAAATATGGCGACTTCTGTATTTATTAGTTTACCTTTATTTTTATTTGTATATATATTATATAATAATAAATCTTTTATACATTTAGAATCATTTTTTTGTGCCCTCCTTATACGAGTTTTGAAAATGCACCATATTTTCACTTTGAAAAATAAAATCTAAATCAAATTCAAATCTAAATATTTTTTACTAACCTGTATTTTAAAATGCAAGTATTTCTTCCGATATATGTGTGCCAAGTAATATTATCTGCAAATTTTATTTAAAAAATCTTGTTATTTTGTGGTGTATTTTTCAATTTTCTTTAAATTTAGAACATAAGAAGTTTTTATATATATGATGTACCTATGTATATATATTTTTCAAAGTTATACGGCATTGGTAAAAAAATATATTTTATAGAATTTATATATATTGAAACAAAAGTCTAACATAAGCTCTGCGAGATGTACATTGGCTCTCATTTTCTGAAAATGAAAATATGGGATACTCTAAAATGCACACCCAACACTGCCGTGGTAACGATATCACAATGTGAGGTAATATTGGAGGCTTTAGTAAGCGAACTTGCATTTAAAATAATTAGCCGGGGTTCCATGATAACTCGCGTGATGATATCGTCACCATAGTGTATGCAGATGTGCAATCGGCTTTAGTGTAGTGCAACATTTATACCAATTGAAGTTAGTTTTTTTTACTAGCCACAAGTTAATTAGTTCAATGAAGGTAAGTGAACTGTACATTTCCCACCTATTATTAATTCGAAACTTTAATAGTCGCAAGTGAATACTTAAATTAGGACAGATGTAGTATTTCATAATGGTATGCAAATAGATTAATAAGAATAAGTCAACAGTTTAATCACAGCAGCTGCAATACTTACTTACTTCTACTGACCACGGAAAATAGTTTAATTACCCTAGCTGAAAAGTTTAATACCACTAAAACATAATTTAGTGACTCCAGCAATAAACTTCACTTACGAGTTCACTTATTACTATTAAAATATTCCAATTATTTCCAATTAAAGTTGTTCACTTGTGGCAAGTCATTACTTTTAGAAATCTTCATTTACCTATGACAATTAAGTTGTTTACCTGTCCCATATAGTATGCAACTTTTTTGCTGCCATAATTAAATTTTCACTTACCACTACTAAATTTTTTTCTCAGTGTAGCTAAAAACATATTGCAATGTTTCAGACTGACAGATTCATGAATATATTGGTACACTGAGAAAAAAATTTAGTAGTGGTAAGTGAAAATTTAATTATGGCAGCAAAAAAGTTGCATACTATATGGGACAGGTAAACAACTTAATTGTCATAGGTAAATGAAGATTTCTAAAAGTAATGACTTGCCACAAGTGAACAACTTTAATTGGAAATAATTGGAATATTTTAATAGTAATAAGTGAACTCGTAAGTGAAGTTTATTGCTGGAGTCACTAAATTATGTTTTAGTGGTATTAAACTTTTCAGCTAGGGTAATTAAACTATTTTCCGTGGTCAGTAGAAGTAAGTAAGTATTGCAGCTGCTGTGATTAAACTGTTGACTTATTCTTATTAATCTATTTGCATACCATTATGAAATACTACATCTGTCCTAATTTAAGTATTCACTTGCGACTATTAAAGTTTCGAATTAATAATAGGTGGGAAATGTACAGTTCACTTACCTTCATTGAACTAATTAACTTGTGGCTAGTAAAAAAAACTAACTTCAATTGGTATAAATGTTGCACTACACTAAAGCCGATTGCACATCTGCATACACTATGGTGACGATATCATCACGCGAGTTATCATGGAACCCCGGCTAATTATTTTAAATGCAAGTTCGCTTACTAAAGCCTCCAATATTACCTCACATTGTGATATCGTTACCACGGCAGTGTTGGGTGTGCATTTTAGAGTATCCCATATTTTCATTTTCAGAAAATGAGAGCCAATGTACATCTCGCAGAGCTTATGTTAGACTTTTGTTTCAATATATATAAATTCTATAAAATATATTTTTTTACCAATGCCGTATAACTTTGAAAAATATATATACATAGGTACATCATATATATAAAAACTTCTTATGTTCTAAATTTAAAGAAAATTGAAAAATACACCACAAAATAACAAGATTTTTTAAATAAAATTTGCAGATAATATTACTTGGCACACATATATCGGAAGAAATACTTGCATTTTAAAATACAGGTTAGTAAAAAATATTTAGATTTGAATTTGATTTAGATTTTATTTTTCAAAGTGAAAATATGGTGCATTTTCAAAACTCGTATAAGGAGGGCACAAAAAAATGATTCTAAATGTATAAAAGATTTATTATTATATAATATATATACAAATAAAAATAAAGGTAAACTAATAAATACAGAAGTCGCCATATTTAAAATAAGTCCCAAGTAAAATACCTGACCTTTACGCAGTTTTTATGTGCTTAAAGTATATATCTTCAAATCTGTCCACACGGTTTGATAAACCCCACTCATTTAATAAATTCTGATAATCCATTTAGGTATAAGTATAACTAAATATTGAAATGATGAAACAGTAACACTCACAAAGCACATACACACAGAAACACATATTAGACAATGGCAATAATGGCATGCTAAATGGCGGATTCTCGGAATATTTCGGACATATTCGGAACCCGAGGTCGGTTTAATTTTACAAATTCATTTACAGCAGGTAACCGTTCATTTGTCATGTGATAACAGTGCACTTATGGTAGAAATGTCTTCACTTACCATAGTAAAGTTTTTCCAGAAATTTTAGTTTAATAATTATAGGTCACTGTTTTGCTATATCAGGCGTATTAACAACTACCTGCAAGTGAACTTACAGATCTTGCGTACTAATTTATTAATGACAGAAAAATTGTTCACTTGTGACAATATGTCGTGTCTAGAAATTTCGATTTTCTTGCTGTTATTGTTAGAGTTACCAGTAGCAGGCAAAAAGTTACTAGTATCAATTAAACTTTTTTCAGAAACATAGGTTAATTGGACGAGTTTTCTCAGTGTATATTAAACTAACACAAGAAATTCATACACCAATAAATATTTAAGATCATACTATTAGTCCTTTCTTTCAGCATGATGTGAAATATCATTCACAAAACACACCTTTATGCAATATTTGAAAATATCTGAAAACTTAAAATGTCATTTACAGCCGTCTGCACCGTTTATTCGTTAAGGGTGGCTTAGCGCTAAGCTTTACTTTAAAATCAAATTTCGTCTGCACCGCTACCAAAACCTTGCTTTAAACCCCTAAAGTAACCTTAACTTTAAGCGACAAAGCACGCATGCTCATTGGAAATAGTTTGCAATAGGCAACGACGGTTTTAATTGAAAATAGTAATGACAGAGTTCCTTAACCTAAAAAAAAATAAAGTAACCTTAACTTTAAGTGTCTGTTTTTTATTTTGAATTATGTTTTTATACTTATTTATGTTACTCAAAAAATGTTGTTTTTCTATAGCACCGTATAATTTTGAGACCTTATGCGACCTTTTCCTTCGCTATTTCAAAATTATTTTCCATTTTCCGGATTTGTGGGTACCTATTTTAGGTGCTGGTGAGGTATGGCGAACTTTGCTTTGACACTACTTTATTCAACTAAATTTACCAAAAGACAAAAAGGACTGATCGAACTGATGCTGGACAATGACTGTATAAATAACCCTAATATCTAAATACCCAATATATCCTGCTATTAAAATATGTATATGATTATAATTAGGGAACATCTGAGCCTCAACGCGTAGATAGATTTTGGAAATATCTAATTAAAATATGGTAATTGAAGTACAAGAATTTCTCAATTGAAGCTCTCTCTCTATGTACCTACCACTTATAGCTTAATCATTCAGAACAAGTATACTTGAATCAATTAAACAAACTACAAATATTCCTGCTTCTGTATGCTCTGTTAAGGTAAAACTGTTATGGTTATCTTCCAAAATTTATACAAATTTGTGAATTTTATTTGATGATTTCAAACACGATACTTAGGTAGTGTTCCACATAGTGTGGATATTACATATAAGCTGCTTTCGTTCGGCAGAGTGATTCGTAATCATAAGGAACCTGTTTCATGTGTTGTCTCTGTCCCTGCCATGCAATTTTGTATCTTATGATCAATGATCATTAAAATTCTGTTTATTGTGTTCACTGCAAACGAAAATGGATATAATACACAAACTACCCACACTATGGTGGTTTGTGATATAATACGTATGTTAAGGTTGAGGGAAATATATAGGTCAGCGGTCAGCTACCGGTTGTTAGAGCTATTTCCAGGATTCCAGATGGCGATAAAGATGTATACTGCAGTTGTGATAAAGACGCAGTATAGTTTTAATTTAAATGTCATAAATACCTAATAAAGGTAGAATAAAAATTACATGGCATATATGCGGTAAAGATTTCACATGTAGCTGTGTGGCTACTTACGCGATAGAGTTATTGCGATTCAATGCAGCTAATATATACAAAGGTAACTATTATGATATAAAAAAAGGTATTTGACCATTTATACGTATTTATATAATACCCAAAACATAAACGTGGCTCAAAAATGACGTCATAACAACGTTCTGTCTACGACGTCTCTGCGAAGTTCTAAAATGTGATATGTAACTTTGACGTCATTTTTAAATCCAGTGTATGACGTCATAACAACGTTCTGTCAACGACGTCTTTGCAACATAGGTACCAAATTATGAGGTCATTTATTTGGCAAATGACGTATACCGATACTGACCTTAAACTGACGTCTGATGACGGCAAATTGACATCAGTAGGTATGCTTTTGTTTCTCAAACGCGACATGTTTCCTGTTTCACAGGTACTTATGACCTACACCGAGAAAACATAATTCTTAATTTTTCGTTACACAAAATTTTAAAAGTATTAATTTGTGTACAGAAAGGTGTGCATGTCATGTGGAGCATTTGTTATTAATGTATTTTTTAGAATAAACTAATATTCTGTTATTACATTTTATTCTAGAATTGTAAATAAATGTTAAATACAAATGGAGAAAAAAACGACTCGGACAAAAATATTGCATATATTTTATTATTTTTATTTTATTCTTTTCCTTTAACACTTTTTGAGTTTTTTATCCAAACACTATTTTATCCAAAACTAAATTAAATTATACATAAATCCTCCAGTGCAAGGCATCTAGCAATAAAAAAACTCAAACTCAATATTGAAATTTTACCACGAAACGCCAGGAAAGCAATCAAGTTTCGCCAGTAATTTCGTTTTGACCTCGTGGCAGCACTAATAGAGATAAGATTTATAGGAAATTCAGTGTTGCCGATTGGCGGATAATTTAGGAAGGTGGAGGATAATTTTCTCACCCTGTTAAAAATCGGATAAAAAACGGATAATTTCAATCCAGTTATATAAATTCGGACTTTTTCGGGCTATTTTAATATTAAATGTGGAAATGAAGATTTGTTTCGTGCAATAGTGAATAATCGTCGAAAATTCCTGAAACGCTCTTAAAAAAGTTTCGAGAATTTTGAGGGGAAAAAAATGTGCACCAGAGATATTGCCCCTCCCCGCTCTCCAAAATTTCGACCGAGGGGAAACAATGTGCACCAGAGAAATCTGCCCCCCGTTCCTTCAAAAGTTGCAAGTAAACATCTGCGGCACCACCAAATCGGACATTAAATTCTTGGACATTTTCATGTCAGTCGGCGGATAATCATAGCTAATATCATCGGCAACACTGAGGAAATTTCATGTTCCACTATACTTTGCTCTCTTAATATTTTTCAGCAAAATGCATAGTTCTTCCTTAAAATACAGAAAAAGGCGAAAAAGCGCCAACAACCCAAATGCCTCACTTTTTACAGATCTCATAGCTGTGGAAGTTTTTCCATAAAACAGTGATTTTTTTACAAATTTGAAGGAAATAACTATACATAATCCACGTGATGAGCCACCCGATGAAAATCACTAAAGTATATTCACCGAGTTCTGAGAGCTGTCACGCGCTGTTCACGTGGGCTTATAGTTCACCAAAGCCATTCATGCGTAAAATTATTAAAAATACAGGAAATTTCCTGATCGATTTTAGAATACTGTTCTTTGAAACTTGATAATACACTACCATAAACATAAACTTCAAATGGATTCACTGAAATGTTTATAAGTTATAATAATTCAAATTTTCGAACAAATATAAATACACTCTTACGCAAATTACATACAACTGAAGTACAGAAAACCGTTGGCAATCTCCAAAAAAATGCAACCAATGAGGATTGAACACGTCGCGATCACGAGGCAATAACGCATATTTATTACTCTCAGCCTTCCGGGAATACACTATATAAGTTTGTCCATTTTGTGGCTGCTTATTATATTTAGCTACATATTAATTATTTTTAGGAAGTCAACATTAACTCATATTAACTGAGGATATATTAAATTAAAGCGAAAATATCATTTGCAAATACACCTATTATTACACATTAAAAAAGCAATTTATAGATTGGTAAACAGTTTTATATCGCTATTCGATAATTAAATTAAATCAAACATTCTAAGTAATTTCCAACATGAAACTGTTATTAACACAAAGCTGAAAAGTTAAATTCCATGCATTTTTAATCTGATACAAATTCTCTACAGCTCCTTAACATGCAAATATCAGATAGCCCCTATAGTTGAAAGATTTAATTTGAACTGACTTCTCATTAATTGTTAGAAGTCCGAAAAAAGAATTGAAAAATTGCTGTGAAATAATCCCTAAAAAGTGATTCAGGTTCCACTACAAACTGTATGACCTCGTTTTTTTTACCTAACACAAAATCTTAGATTGTCAATGACTCTAGAGATGGTTAAGAACACTTTAAGAAACGTCCACGATTTAGTTGTTATTCCATTTCTGGTCACGTTCTTTAAATTATACTGTGCTGATAAGGTACAATGATTTCTAAACAGCTGTCCTATTTTGGTGCATATTGTAGCAATTCTTTTATTTTAATATGTTAAGACCCGCCAACAATCTTTGTCCTTTGCATACCAGTAACAATGGAAACACTTTAAAACTTTTTTCTGTATGAATTACATTACTTATTTTAAAATAAAACAGTAAATTATGTACTGGTTTTTCTTATATGTATATCATCAATAATATTTAAAATAACTGGATATAAAAGTTATGGAAGTGTAAAAACAATACACAAAGAAGTTAATGTATTTGGTCACCACATAAGAAAATATAAGAAAAAATAACAACTACCGGCATTGTATATAATTTATCAATACAGTAAAAACAATCATCACTTTTTGCCAGATTTTTTTATTCCTCCCCCAGTTAATGGTCCTTTTTGGGAAGCTTTTGCCTTGGCATCTTGAAGAGCTTTCTGTTGTTCCTTTAATTTCTGTTTGTGTGCTACATCGTCTTCATCCATGTCTTTAGATTCTTTTTTAGGTGCTTTTAATGGTTTTTTCTTACCACCTTCTCGACCAGACATGCTATAATAAAAAGAGTTTATAATTCAATTATTATATATTTTTCCTAAAATTATGAAAAATAAAAGGATTAATTAGTAAATAAGTTTTCAGATGATTACATTTTTAAATATTTTCTTACAGATTATTTCAATAAAAAATCATTTGCTGCACTTTGTCTGAGTCAATACAAAATAACTTCAGAAATACTAGGTAAACTCATTAACCTTATCATTTGAGCATTTCATGTTCTTATATTGATCTTTTGAGTCTAGTCTGGACTTTTACACTGTTTTTATCAAACCGATTACGATTGAATTCTTATGTAGACTTCTGACTTACATACATTCTTTAAAACTTTATTCATGGATCATAAATACAAAATGTGTTAATATTTTCTTTTATTCGTTAAGAGTAGGTATGCCTCGACAAGCTGCTAAAATTTGCAACAGGGGAGCTGAAACGGAAACTCCAGTGGGCGGTTCTTTAAAAATGATAAAATATTATTTTATGTCTTTATAGTACTATGTAGTAAATAGAAATGAATGACCGTAATTCAACTTACGTATAGGCTCGTAATTAGTTCATGAGTTGTATATAAATTCTACCTGTCAAAGTTCAAAGGTTACGCCGACAGATCTATCCTATCATTCTAACCCTAATGCGTTTTTAACATATTATTCCTTCAACAAATACAGTATTTATAATTTAACCGGCTAGGTACTAGGTACTTCTCTAGAATATTAATTTGTAATATGTAGTATACGAGTATATCTATATTTTTGCATGATGGAAAAGATATTCAATAATTAGTAATCTGCATTAATTAATAATAATCATCAATAAGGAAATAATAATATTAAGTTAAAAGAATGAAAGAGTTGATGAGGTCCGATAAAAATTATAAACAAAAATTAGCGTTTCAGAGTTATTGCTCCTCATCAGCGTAGCATAGCATAAATAATATTGTTATATGAAAAGCAAGACCAACAAAGGTAGGATGTGCCATCCTCATGTGCCATATATGATGAGCAATAACTCCGAAATACATGTCCGTGCCTGCAGTATTGTTTGCTATTGGGGGTATAGCACTAATTCTTGTTTATAACTAAATAGAAAACTTAACATTTTAATGTTGTTTAGTTTTCGTATGTATAAAGCATTAGCTGTCACATCATTCAACAAATCAAAATTTAAACTCTTGGATCCTCGGGGGATTCCTCAGGACTTCTTGAATTTTTATGTTGTAGTCTCCCTCAAATAATGGTAGTTTATCAATAAACAAAAATTAGCAACCATTGTTAAAATCAAAAATATACACCATGCAAGTTGTTTTATCCAATAAGTATTATGCGTATAGTATTAGTTATTTATTGGTATAATTTGTCTATAAGCGATTTTCTTAAAAACTGTTAAACTTAGAAAAAAGGTTTCAAATAAAAAAGGTGTCTCCATCTTTATTTCTGCACAGCATAGACTTAAATGGTTTTCCGTTCGTTAACTGACCCCTGGAAATGCTCACATTTCATCGAGATGGTTTTTGAAAAAAAATCATATTTTTCACAATGATTAAAATTTGACCTTCATATTACCACAGTTCATGAATAAATATGTAGTGATGACATAGTAAAATTGAGATCCATTAAAGTTTTCGTTTTCTGAATAATTTCAAACAAAAAAATAATTGTTTTCTAATTTTAATTATTATTGTTATGCATCCAATAGACGCCGAGAATAAGAGAAATCTTACGCAGAAAGTCAGTGATAAGTAATTATTTATAATTATTAAACTATTCAACGGATTATTATGAAATTCAGTAGTTGTCTATCGAGGGGTACACCACCGTCGGCATTCGTTCTCAGAATTTTAGGCAGGCTGTCGGCAGACATGGCAGTGACGGTAATATAATTGAAAGCTCCGCAAGTGCGTCTGGTTGGAGTTACGCAGGCGCCGCAGGCAAGACAGTCTCGGCAGTTCGTGTAATTTCTACAAGTGGTTGACCTCTCAGGTACTGTTTTGATAGTATATAGTATAAAATAAGAATTTCTTTGCAATCCTAAACGAAAATTTCTAGATGTAAATGTAGCAAGCAAATGCAAAAATCCAAAGCCTCAATTATTTGTTTCAATGAAATTTAAGAAGAAATGAAGAATGAATGAAGAAAATAGTGCATTTTTTTAAAAACACGAATGTCAGAGCAATTCTAAAAATTTGTAAAATTTTCAAAGTAAAAAAAGATGGCTAAAATTTGTATTCTAAAATGTTTTCTCCACAAATTTTGAAGAAAATTAACCTCTCTATGTGTGGAATACATGTTCAATATGTGCTCCTGTTCTAAGTGTAAAAAAGAAGGTTTAGAAGCTGCTGTAATATGTGAAATTTGTGATAGTGGATTCTGCGGCTCCTGTGCTAATATCTCAGCAACAGAAGCAAGAGTTATTACACTGAAAAATAGAGTTTTGCTATTTCTATGCAGTGAGTGCAAACCAATAATTAATGAAAAAATTAGCTTGGCAAAGCAAATTATCCTATACAAAAAATTAATTGAAGATAAAGAAACCATGATAACTGATAAACAAAAAATTATAGATATCCTCGAGAACAAAAACAAAATTGAAAGAAATAAAAACACAATTAACTCGAAATGCATAAATAAGGAAATTCCCAGCGGTTCTAAAACAGAACCAGAAAGAAACAATACCAAAATTTATCAAGATGTGCAAAGGAAAATAATGAAAAGTGTTATTGATTTGGCTAGTCCAATAAACAAAAACCCTCCTACCATCTCAGAAGAACAAAGCAAATCAGAACAAAAAAAAAGTCAGACATCAACATCAATATTAAACAATAAAAGCACTAATCTACAGTCAGACAAACATCCTGATAACACAGACTCTCAAGGCTATATAAGCGAAAGTGAAAAGTGGCAAACAATACACAGAAGAAGAAAATCTTTTAAAAGAAATGTAGGCCAATCAGATATTAATAATGAAAAATTTACTGGCGTTAAACCCAAGGTCTGGTTATATCTATATAAAATAACGGAAGATGTCATGGAAGATGACATAAAACATTATTTAAAAACTAAGACAGCAAACAACAGTGATGATTTTATAGTTAAAGATTTAAAAGAGCCTGGTAGTACATTTAAAACTTTCATGGTCGCAGCAGACTTTCAGTATAAAGAAACATTTTATGAGCCCTCGTTTTGGCCTAAAGGAGTATATTTCAGAAGATTTGATTTTAATAAGCATTTCGAAAAATATAAAACAAGACACATCATTAACAACGAAAGTGACGTTAGACCAAATTCTTTTTTAGAAGTGAGATCTTAGAAGCCAATGCAAACCAAGAAATAAGGAATGAGAGTGAAACAGTTTCAAGAAATCCCATAACCAAATATATTAGTATTTGTCATTTAAATATCAGAAGCATCCGTAACAAGGTACAAGATGTTGACTTGTTACTTCATTCTTTGGACTTTCCAGAAATTGTTTGCCTAACTGAGACTTCATGTAATTATTCTGAAATCAACTTAATAAAATTGCACTTTTATACTTTAACTGACTACCACTGTAGAAGTAAATCGAGTCTTGGTGGTGTTGCTATTTTTGTTAAAAATAATATAAAATTCAAAATTATGACCTGTGACATTAAGAAAATAGATTTTCTATTTGAGTATGCTTTTATTGAAATTTTTATAGATAATATTTCAGCTTTGGTAGGGTGTTTTTATAGATCACCCTCTCATGATTGCGATTATTTTATTTCCAACATAGATGACCTCTTGTATAAGTTACTTAAGCCTAATTCACCCACTTTTATTTGTGGAGATTTTAACTTAAACTTTGATGAAAATATCGTATGTAACAAAGTTGATAAATTATCAATTGTTTTTTCATCATATGATCTTAAAAAATGCATTAACGAGTATACACGTATTGATACAAATAGAAAAAGCAAAACTGTAATAGACAATATATTTTCTAACATTGATATTGAAATCTTAAATCCAAAAGTTATTCATTGTGACCTATCGGACCATTTTCTTCAAATTGTATATTTTCCATATGTATTTAATAAAACCCAGGCAAGTTCTTATATGCTCAAAAGATTTATTAACTCAGATGAAAAAATGAATTATTTTAAATATTTGCTGTCTTTAGAGACTTGGTCATTTCTTTACTCCCCTGATGTTAACAGTGATGACAAATTTACAAAATTCCATTTAAAATTCATTGAAATATTTGACATTGCCTTTCCCTTAGAAATGTACAGAGTTAAAGAAAACTTAAAGCCCAAAAAACCCTGGTTAACCCAGGACTTGATAAATGAAGGTATATTCGTAAGAGATGTCTACAAGTCTTATAAATTTACTGGCGATGAAGAGGTCCACATAAGATACAATATCTTGAAAAAGAATCATCAAAATAAAATAAATGTAGCTAAGAGACTTTATAATGAATCACTCATAATTAATTCAGAAAATAAGTCTAAAACAGCCTGGCAAATAATAAAAAATCAAAATCAAAATTTTAAATCCAAAGATTTGCCACACACATTTATAGACATCAATGGAGATTCATTGTCAGATATGCAATCAGTTGCTCAGGCATTTAATGACTTCTTTATAAACTCCATTAAACAACTTACCCAGAGTATGTCAGTTGAAAGAAACGCAGAAGTAAATGTTAATAATAACTCAATTTTTTTGTCACCAGTTACAGTAGATGAAATGAGTGCAATAATTAAATCCGTGTCTTTAAAAAATTCCTCAGGGGAGGACGGTATACCTTGCTCTATATTAAAAGGTATTATAGACTACATAAAAATACCACTTACTCATCTAGTAAATTTGTCTTTCCAAGAAGGTACTTTTCCCTCTTCACTAAAAAAAGCATCGGTTGTTCCCATACATAAGAGGTCTGATAAGTCGATTTTATCTAATTATAGAGGCATAGTACTATTGTCAGTATTCTCTAAAATTTATGAAAAGTCGTACTACATTCGACTTAATATATTTTTGAGTAAAGAAAAAATTTTGGTGAATAACCAGTTTGGGTTTAGAAGTGGTTGTTCTACACAAGATGCTATTTTATCATTATATAACTTTATACTTAGTAGCTTTGAAAAGAAAGATAAATGTGCATGTGTATTCTTTGACTTGACACGTGCCTTTGAAACTGTAGATCACAGCCTTCTTATTGACAAATTGCAAAATTATGGAATAAGAGGACCCGCCCTAGACTGGATTAAGACGTATTTACTAGATAGACATCAAAAAGTATCATTAAATGTTAATAACAGGGTTTACAATTCTGGTCTTAACTGTGTTCCCACTGGGGTTCCCCAGGGGAGTGTACTGGGACCGCTATTGTTTATTCTTTTTATTAACGATATCCATATTCACATGAAAGGAACATTTTTATCTATTTTTGCCGATGACACAGCCACTGCTGATTCAAGCAAAGACTTACATACTCTGGCATATAAAGTAAATAATACAGTATCTTTAATGCGAAAATATTGCACTTGTAATGGTCTTGACCTAAATGTTCAGAAAACCAATTTCTTAACATTCTCCACTAAGCCGCTTGACTCTAGCTTGCTAATAAAAATGACAAATAAATCTATTGCACAACATGATACTGTTAAATACCTTGGGCTACAGATTGATTCTTATCTGTCATGGGGTAACCAAATAGATTTACTATTAAAAAAATTGTCCACTCATTGTTTCGTACTATGGCAAATGAGGCAGCATGTAAGTATGCACATTTTGAAATTATATTACTATGCATATGTGCAATCTTGTCTCGATTACTGTATTATTTGCTGGGGAAGTTGTTCTAGAGTAGGGGAACTTCTTGTAATGCAGAAGAAAATAATTCGCACAATGACTTTTAAATCTTCACGTGATTCCTGCAAAACTTTATTTTCAGAACTAGATATACTGACCGTTCCATCATTATACATTCTTAGATGTGTATTATATGTGAAATCTCATATCGACACGTATATACCAAGAGATGGACACTCAACTCATTATTTAAGGGAAAATTTTAACATCACTGTTCCACAGCATAGACTAACTACTGTAGCCAAGGGACCGAACATTATGTCCATTAAGTTATATAATAAACTTCCACTCGAAGTAAAAAAATTAAACAATATTAACAGTTTTAAACGTGTAGTACGATCTATCCTCACTCATAAAAGTTTTTATTCAGTCAGTGAGTATATGGGCTGCAATGACTTAAGTTTACATGACGTTTCTTAATTATATATGTCTTTTATTTGTATTTCTATTTTTAATTGTCTTTGTCTTTACTTTTTAATATGTAATTTTTTTTAACGATTTAAAATTGACAGATAGATATTATTGTTAATATTATATTTTTAAGATCTTTTTGACTATATTTCTATACTTTGTAAAGTCCATGAAAATAAAATTATTATTATTATTATTATTATTATAGAAGAGATAAAAACCTGCAACTTGAGTCTTAGAACGTCTACATTGGCGCGCGTACTCAAAAAGAGAATATTTTCAAAATCGGTCCTCATCACCTTCTGAACAATACTTTTAGCTCTGATTTGTTAAATTTTCACGAAAATTACTTTTTTCTCGAAAATATTTTCGGGTTTAAAGGAGTAAGTTGGTTTCTCTGTTTCTTTTTAAATTTTGAGCCTACATTTCATTATTTTGACAGATTGATAGATAACTTTACTGCCCACAGTTTTTATCCCAAACATTTCTTTCTATTTTTTCAAGAAATAAAAGCTATTACGAAAAATCCTGTTTTTTCAAAATTCTCTTGGCTGTAGGTATTTATTCAGAATCATGGTATCTGGCAGCCTTCTACCTCAATGCGACGCAATTAGGTGTGTTTTCGTCTCTGGCGCTTGGTCTATTAATGCAACAAACTGATGAGTGTGACTTGATGAGAAAATGGGGAAAATGTGAGCTTTACTTTTGTGTTTCTTACTCCTTTCATTGCAAATCGCATTACCCCTTATAATTCTATATTCATGTGTTTACGATAAGACATCTTTAAAAATTAATATCAATTGTATTGCCCAATAAATGTTTTCAAATATACCAGCATACCACTGTTTTAAAAAGAAGAATTGAAATACAATTAAACATTATTGTTAGTGCATGGGTGACTACATATAACTAGTTACAATATTATCATCATTCGGTACTTATATTATAATCAAAGAGTAGAGTACCTGTTAAGTATAATAGTAAATGAATGGAATTTGGTATCTTATTGGGCGTCCTGTGTTATTAGAAATGGTTTGGTTTAATTTCTTATTTCATTCCCTCATTATATTTTCTAATTCACAAAATAATTCTGGGTGAAGGGCGGAGCTAAAACTATAATAAATCCAGAGGAAGCTCGTATCAGTGTAACATTTTTTGCAAAATGTGCATTTGCAAGGTTCCGTGCTATACATGTTTTTGCAAAGTATTATGTTTTTTGGAAAAACAAAAATAGTACGATACACAGAAAACATGAATAAAGGTTTGTATCGAGTCCTTTTTCTCATGTTTTGATTCTAAATATTTAAAAAAAAATCATAAAATCTCGCAATTTACTGCTAATTAAAACAAATCTTATTAATTAATGCCAAATTTGTTCAAAATATTAAAACGATACAAACCTAGATTGATATGTTTTCTTCTATTTTTCGTTTTTACAAATTTCGTAATTGCAATGGTCTAATTATAATCTGTCGAGGACGGTGCGGCGTTTTAGACTAATTTATTTCTGATTTTTAGACGGCATACCCACTCTTAATACTTTATTCATAATAGATAGATAAATTTATTCACCGTTAAAAATATTACAACTGCTACCTTGTAACACTTATCGTACTAGTCAAAAGTGATAACATTCATACTCCTTACATACTAACAATTTCATTCATTGACTCATTCAGTAGATTACTACACCACATACACATAGAATATAAAATGTAATAAAATATAATATAAATGACATAGTAATAAGTAATAAAAATAGAAATAACATTACAATGACAGTAATAAATATACACATTATTATCAGAAAAGAAAACAATAAATTTTGTATATTATGGATATTGAGGACTAAACTTAGTGGTTTAGAAAATCTTCCACTGTATAAAAAGCATTGTCTATTAAGTGCTTAGATAATGTATGTTTGAATTTACCAAAATTATCAATGACACCGAACATGTTCACAAAATGATTATAACAGATGATCCCTCTGTATATAGGCGAATTTTGACCTATACTCAGGCGTGAAAAAGGTAGATGTAAATCATGTCTGTCGAGTATTATATTTCATTTCTGATATATTAATTTATCATTCATCTTTTTTGATGTTTAGTATTATTAAATATATATGTATCGACATGGTAAAGTCAAAATCTCCATGTTAATGAATAACTCTTTACAGAAACTTCCTGGTTTTGCACACACCATGCATCTAATAATTTTCTTTTGGATCATAAATATTTTTTTCATGTGTGATGAGTTTCCCCAAAACATAAGACCTTAGCTCAATATTGAGTGAACCAGGCCATAATAAGCTATCTTTAGTGCATCAAGAGACATACGGCTGTGATTGATATTTTTGTTACTATTTGGTACGGATTTTTTAAGTAAGACGCTGCCCAGTTGTTGGCAATACCTCTAACCCCAATGTGGTAAAGCTTGTCTAATAGCAGATCATGGTCTATTGTATCAAATGTTCTGGTAAGATCAAAGTATAGAGCAATTGGATATTTTTTGTTATTTAGAAGTTCATATATATTTTCATAGTTCTGTTACGGCAGTTTCTGTAGATTTCTTATGTCTGAAACCATGTTGACAGTTCGGTAATAGTTTTTTTTGTTCTAGGAAAGAACTTAGTCTGATGTTATAACCATAGTCAGCAACTTTTGCAAACTGCGATTGCAAACATAGTGCTATGTATTACACCCCCTTGAAACTGGAGATTGATATGCCTATGCCTAATAGTGACTGGAAACTTGTAGAAAGAGATAGAGTTTTCTAGACTGTGGAGAAGATTCTTGATTGTTTCTGGATGGATCTAGAGGCAATTTCAGAGTATATAAGGCGCGATTACCGGCACAGAAAGAGAAGTTTTATAAAAGTGAAGAAGTCCATAAAAGTGAAATTTGGCAGCGAAAAAGTAAGGTTAAATATAAAGTAAACAAAGTGTAAAGGTTATTTTGGTTAATTAAGAAGTATTTTGTAATCAGTAAATTATTAAATAAAGTGTTAGTGGTTTACCCCTTGTTAAAATTATTTAGAACCCACGGATTCATAGAGGGTGTTTCCTAAAAGGTGGAAAACACGCAACAATAGATTTCTATAATTGCTTAAGTCGCTTTTGGAACCTTTGTTTTTAAATATTGGAATTGATTTAAACAGTTTTAGTATTTCAGGATATTTTCACCTGTTTCCTAAAAGGTGGAAAACACGCAACAACTGATGTCAGAAGCGGAATTTTAACAAGAGGATTTTTTCGGAAGTGTTCGAGAAGCTTTGGACAGTGTATTCTCGAGAAGTGGTGCTAACACAGTGGACTGATTTACTGGACTTTGTTCGAGGGTTATTTTCGAACAGGAAAATAGTGTTAAGTGGGTTTTTAGACATTGTAGAACATTTTTATTAAGGCATTAGTGGTAGTAATTGTATCCTTTGAACTAAGAAGAGACATAGAGACGTGATTGTTAAATTTTGTTGATTTTATCGTAATTATATGCCGGTAACGACCAGAAGCATGGCATCCGAAAGACAAATACAGGACTTATTCGCCCAAATGCAAAAGATGATGATGAACCAAAAAAAGAAACGCCAGGAAGAGAAAAAAAAACAGGAAAGAAAGCGCCAGGAAGAGAAAGAAGAACGGGAAAGAAAACGACAAGAAAAAGAACAAAAACGTCAACAGGAAAAAGAAGAACAAGAACTAAAACGTCAAGAGGAATTAAGAAAAATTCTTGAGGACCAAGAACAAAGACGTCAAGAAGTTAAACAAGAAGAGGAAAAACGCCGTCAAAAGGAAAATGACGACTTAAGGAAAGCTATAGAGACGCAACAGAATGCCTTGTTTACAGTCGTTGAAGAAATAAAAAATGAGATTAAGGAAAATATGGGTAGCGTAAAGACGAAAGTTAATGAGGTCGAAGTAAAAGTAAACAAGTTCGAAGAAGTCAAAAGAGAGATTGACCAGCTTAAAAGACAGTTGAGGGATAGAGGAAACCAGCAAGTGGTATCATCAGGCCAGCGACTAAAACTTCCCTCCTTTGATGGTCAAAGTTGCTGGATGACTTACAAGACACATTTTGAGACAGCAGCGAGTGCAAACAACTGGAATGACGAAGAGAAGGCTAAGGCATTAATCGTGGCTTTAAGAGGCCAAGCATTGGAGTTGCTCCAGACAATTCTGGTAGACCAACAACGGAACTTTAGAGTTTTAGAAGTTGCCTGCTTAGATCTACGATATGGCGATCAACACCTTGCTCAAGTATACCAGACCCAGCTGAAATTGTGCGTTCAGAAAGCTGGAGAGAGTCTGCAAAAATTTTAAGCTGCGGTGGAAAGACTGGCACACTTAGCATATCCTAATGCGCCAAGAGAATTTAAAGAGCAATTGTCACTGGGAGCATTCCTAGATGGGATAAGGGACGAGATCAGGTGAGTCCTCAGGCTATCCCGATATGACAGCAGTAGCGAAGCCTTGATGCGTGCACTAGAAGTAGAAGCCGTCTATAGGGATACTCCAAAGTCAAGAGTGCAGGCTATAACGCTCGAAGAATCGCAACCAGAAGAGAGAGACCAAAACCCTATCTTGAACGAGATTCTCAAAACGAATAAAATGATCAGTCAATTACTGGCTAGATCGAATTCCCCAAAAAGACAGGAAAAACAACAAAATATAGAAAGGCCAAGCGGGGGTATTAAATGTTACAACTGTGGCAGAGCAGTGCATATCAAACAAGACTGTCGATATCGGAACTCGAGGAAAGTGAATGCTAGAAAGGTTGAAGAGACTCAGATTAGAAGTAGTGGAAGGCCAAGTGGATGGCATATGAAATGTAACAGGTGCGGAGAACTAGGACATATTCAGCTAGAATGTCCACGGAAGACCTTGGAGAGAGTAGAGGCCGGAGAAGCTGTGAGAAGCTGAGGGGTAGAGGCTGTGCCAGATAATAAACATGGTGCTCATAGAGAAGTGAAGATTTCCCAGCTTTGGAGCATTACGAAAAAACCACCACTACAAGTATACGAAGATAAATCAAAACCCCAGAAAGATGCTGACATTTTATCCAGAAGGGCATACCAGGAAGATTGCAAGTACTACCACCAGGAGAAACTGCAGGTCGTGAGAGCAGTTAACACTGTCAAGATGGAGGTGCGAAATGACAGGACAGATGAAGTGCTCAGACAAGAGCAACAGAACGATGCGGAAATTGGTCCTATATTGAAGGCCAAAGAAAGGGGAACTCGTCCAAAATGGAAGGATGTTTCGGACAAAAGAGTGGGACTGAAGGCACTATGGGCGCAGTGGGACTCACTGAAAGTCATGAACGGGCTATTGCGGAGAGCATGGGAAAGCCCGGATGGAAAACAGGTGGTTATGCGTCTAGTGATTCCCAGGGATCGAGTAGCAAAGGTGCTTCAGGAAGTGCACAATGGAACATCCAATGGACACTTCGGTGTTAACAAGACCTTGAAGAAAATACGAGAACGATTTTAATGGATAAGAAGTCGTCAGGATGTGGAGGCTTGGTGTCGCAAATGCAAGATTTGTGCAGCCAGTAAGGGACCACAGACTGGAAGTAAGGGTGAAAAGAAGCAGTTCAGCGCCGGAGCTCCTTTCAAGAGGTTGGCTAACGATATAGCGGAGCCATCACCAGCCAGTGACCGAATGAAGGCTCGATACATCCGGAAGGGTAGTACAAAAGGGTTCATCAAGGTGGGAGAGCTGGTTTGGGTGTACAACCCACAGCGAAGGAAAGGAAAGTCACCGAAATCACCTTGGGATGGACCGTACACTGTTATTACCCGAATTAATGTCGTCTATCGGATTCAGCAAAGCAGAAAGCCCAGGATGAAGATCATGCATTTGGATAGACTGGCGAAATACACTGATGAGTTTGAATTGCCTGACCGGGACGATCAGGCTTAAGGAGAGGGCAGTGTTATGTATTACACCCCCTTGAAACTGGAGATTGATACGTCTATGCCTAATAGTGACTGGAAACTTGTAGAAAGAGATAAAGTTTTCTAGACTGTGGAGAAGATTCTTGATTGTTTCTGGATGGACCTAGAGGCAATTTCAGAGTATATAAGGCGCGATTACCGGCGCAGAGAGAGAAGTTTCATAGAAGTAGTAGGGTGTAAATGGGAATGCTGCTGGAGCGGAGCAGCTCATGAGTGAGCAGAGCTCACTCATGATCGGCTCCGCTCCAGCAGCATTCCCATTAGGTATGGCGTGCACGTGGGCGGCCATCTGGCCGAAGGTGATTTATGGCATACACGTGGGCGAGCATCGATCGTGGGAAAGTATCGTAACGGCCGTTCTCACAATGTGGGGTACATGTGTTCAACATCTGGCATGCACGTGGGCGAGCATCGATCGTGGGAAAGTATCGTAACGGCCGTTCTCACAATGTGGGGTACACGTGTTCAACATCTGGCACGCACGTGGGCGAGCATCTGGCTTAACCGTTATTTCATGAACCTGTCTAAACTTGTCTATGAAGGTGATTCATAAATCAGGTATGCAGGAAGTGGACAGGTAAACCGGAAGTGACCGGATATGAACCAGGTAAACCGGAAGTGAAACCGGAAGTGACCGGATATGAACCAGGTAAACCGGAAGTGAAACCGGAAGTGACCGGAAATGAAGCAGGTAAACCGGAAGTGAAACCGGAAGTGACCGGAAATGAAACCGGAAGTAGAAATGCATCGGACACGAAACCGGAAGTGGCCAAAATCTAACCGGAAGTGTTGAAAATTGGACCGGAAGTGGTCAAGGAGGCATGTGAGCAAACCGGAAGTGACCGGAAATGAAACCGGAAGTAAAAAATACGTCCGATGAGAAACCGGAAGTGGTCTAAAACTGACCGCAAGTACAAAAAATTGGACCGGAAGTGGTCAAGGAGGTATGGAATCAAACCGGAAGTGTCCGAAATCGAACCGGAAGTGGATTGTGAATCCGGAAGTGAACAGGAAACATCCGAATCTAGTGATAAACAGGAAGCACATATGGCACACACATGGTAGATCGTGGGAAGCTATCGTAACCGTCGTTCCCAGGGTGCACGTGTTGACCATCTGGCTTCCAGACATGTCTAGACAAGTTAGATCGCATATTTTAATCGAGAACATATGGCGAACATCTGGCGGTGATTCATAATTCGCGATCGTGGGAAGCTGTCGTAACCGTCGTTCTCATAACATCTGGTGTACACTTGGCAACCCCCTCTCCCAGCAACAGATTATATATAATGCAGGGAAAGTAATATTCGCTAGTACTGTGCAGTTTATTGTACAACAATGAAGTGTGAACACTGCAAGAAAGTTTTTTCAAAGAAAAGCAATTTAGTTCGACATATTCGTCAATATTGTACCGTTCTAAATGATGGAAGTGTAACTTATGAGCCGCCAAGCAAGAAACAAAAGTCTGATGCGGTGCCTTCTACAGGTGTACCTTCTACAAGTGTGCCTTCTACAAGTATACCTTCTACTAGTATACCTTCTACAAGCGGTGTTAAGACAAAACAAAATTCTCCAAGTGGATCAAAGATTTGTGAATATTGTGGAAATAACTTTTCAACATCGTTCAACTTACAACGACATATTAGTAATAATAGATGTCCCGTCCTGAACGACCTGTTTGTAATTGACAGAAAGAAAATAAATCGTCCTATTGAGAGCAGCTTGGGAGATGGTGTTGACAAACTACATTGTGCATTTAAAAACAGGATTGCTAGTTATCGTTTTAGCAGTCCTAGAAGTCACATCGCCTATTCCGATTTTATGAAAGAAGTTAAACAAAAAGTTTTGGATAAAATTGGTGAATATTTAGAGAAATACCAAACTCTCAAGATTAATTTTGAAGTATTTGGGCTGTATGAAATACCTGAAAAGGAATTATCAGATATTAAGTCATTCAATACCAAAAATAAAATAATCACTTTATCAACGGACCTGCTCCAGATTTTTGAAGAATTTAGCGAGGAGATGAGTGCACAAGCCTCTGAATTCCAAGAGAAAGACTCTGGGTGGACATTAAAACATATACTGTTCCTTGACGTCAACATAAATAAGTTTACACCAATGGGGGCTTCATCATATATAAAGTTACCCAAAGCAATATGTAGTAAGAAGGCTGTTTTAAATATTCAAAACAAGGATAATGCGTGCTTTGCATGGTCTATCAATGCAGCTATTTTCCCCGCAGAAGGGGATCCAACAAAAACAAGTTCGTATCCACATTATGATACTTTGCTGAGCTTTAGAGGTTTAGAATTCCCTATGAAACTAAAGGATATAGTCAAGTTCGAAAAAATTAACAACATCTCAATTAATGTGTTTGGTCTTGAAACAGAGTTCAAGGATGGGAAAACTATTACTGAAGTGGTTGGACCACTACATTTTACTTCATGCCGACAAGCCACACACATCAATTTACTACTTATATCAGATAATGCAGGTAACGCTCATTATTGCCTTATACAAGATTTATCAAGATTGGTTTCAAAACAAAAATCAAATCATCATGACCGTTTATATATTTGTGATGGATGTCTACAATCGTTTACGACTGTAGAGCAGCTAAGAAGACATGAAGAAAATGACTGTAACCATACATACACGAAACTGCCATCTACCGAATTGAAAATTAATAAGTATGGTGAATCGGTGCCTGAGAACATCCTTAAGTTCATAAACTTTGAAAGACAATTGCCCGTTCCGTTCGTAATATATGCAGATTTCGAGAGTTTGCTGAAACCAATCGCCCATAATGAACCCTGTGAAGATAAATCGTTCACGGTTAAAGTATGTGAACACCAGCCTTATTCTTTCGCCTTTTATGTGAAATGCAATTTCGATGACAAGTATTCAAAATTCATAACATATCGAGGACCCGATGCTGCTGAAGTATTTGCTGAGAAGTTGGATGAAACAGCTCTACATTTGTATAATACTCATCTGAAACATGTTAAACAAATGCTGCCCCTCACAGATCAAGAGAAAGCTGAATTTGAAAACGCAGCATGTTGTCATATTTGCAAGAAACCCTTCAAGCCAAGTGACACAAAAGTTCGCGATCACTGTCACTTGACAGGACACTTTCGTGCCGCAGCCCATTCCGTTTGTAATTTGAACTATAAAGTGCCGAAATTCCTACCTGTGTTTTTTCACAACTTAACAAATTACGACAGTCACCTATTTATCAAGAAACTGGCATGTAAAAAGGAAAGCATTTCGGTGATTGCTCAAACCAAAGAAAAATATATATCTTTCTCTAAGTCAATCCTCGTTGAAAAATCTGCTAATCCCAAGGAACCTCACACATTCCTGCGATTAAAATTTGTGGACTCTTTTAGATTTTTATCCAAATCTCTCGATAAATTGAGTCAAAGTTTAGAATCTAATCAGTGTACTGAGATTAGAAAGTATTTTCAAGATGAGGAAGAATTCAGATTAATCAGACAAAAAGGTGTTTTCCCTTATAATTATGTAGACTCGTTTGAAAAATTAGAAGAAAGACAATTACCCTCAAAAGACAAGTTTTACAATGAATTAACAAATGAGGCCATTTCCGATGAGGACTATGAACGAGCTATCAAAGTGTGGAATACCTTCAAGTGTGAAACGTTGGGAGAATATGCAGATTTGTACCTGAAATCGGACATTTTACTATTAACCGATGTGTTTGAAAACTTTAGGAAAGTGTGTTTAGAACAATATAAATTAGATCCAGCCCATTATTTGACCGCACCTTCCCTGAGCTGGGATGCCATGTTACGTCACACAAGTGTTGAACTTAAACTTCTAACCGATGTGGATACAGTACATTTCTTTAGGAAAGGTATTCGAGGAGGAGTGGCTCAATGCAGCAAAAGAAAAGCTGTGGCAAACAATAAATTTTTACCGAACTATGATCCCAGTAAACCAACATCATATATCATGTACCTAGACGCCACAAATTTATATGGAGCCGCAATGGAGGAATACCTGCCCACAGGTGATTTTAGGTGGCTCGACAAAGAAGAAATTCAAGCATTTGATTGTTCCCTAGTCGGAAAAAATTCACCAAAAGGATATGTGCTAGAAGTGGACTTGGAATATCCATCAGACTTACACGATGACCATAATGATTTACCATTTTGTCCTGAGAGAATGACTCCTCCGAAAAGTAAAATTCCCAAGTTAATCCCAAATTTACGGAATAAATATAAATATATCATTCACTATAAGAATTTGAATCAGTGTTTGAAATATGGTATCAAATTGAAGAAAATCCATAGAATCATAGAATTTTCTCAATCACCCTGGTTGGGGTCATACATTAATCTTAATACAAGACTAAGAAATTCGGCTAGAAATGCGTTTGAAAAGGATTTATTCAAGTTGATGGTTAATTCAATATTCGGTAAAACCATGGAAAACGTCGACAAAAGGCAAAATATAAAACTGTGCTCATGCTGGGAAAATAAGAAAGGCATGTTGGGTGCCAGAGCGTTAATAGCCTTACCACATTATAAATCCTGTTCTGTCTTCGATGAAAATTTAGTAGCAGTTCAATTGGACAAATTAAAAGTTGTATATGACAAACCGCTCTATGTAGGCTTTTCCATTTTAGACATTTCCAAAACCATTATCTACGAGTTTTTGTATGGTTACATAAAATCAATGTATGGAGATGAAGCAACAGTCCTATACACAGACACCGACAGCCTAATTTTAGAAATTTTCACAGACAATGTCTATGATGACATCAAGAAAAACATTAATTTTTTCGATACTTCAAACTATAATGTCGATAACATCCATAACATACCCAAAACAAAGTCCGTGGTAGGGAAAATGAAGGATGAATACGCTGGGAGACCAATAGAGAGTTTTTATGGTACTGGTGCAAAAGCATATTGTGTTAAAGCCGACGACGTAATGAAGAAGGCAAAAGGTGTTTCCAGAAGCGTTGTTAAGCATCAAATAGACTTTTCTGACTATGTTCAGGTTGTTGAAAACGGTGGTTTAATATTCCGTAAAATGTCCATATTTAAATCCACTTTACACACCATTCACACAGAACTAAAAAATAAAGTAGCTCTGTCAGCTGCCGATGACAAAAGATATATTGTGCCTGGAGATGTAAGAACCTTGGCTTGGGGGCACCATTTAATTACTGATAGTAATACAAATTTAGATACTTTACTAAAATACGCTAGGCGTTTGGACATGGAAGAACCTGCAGCAGGATGGGACAGTGTTAATTTGGATGACTCTGAATCAGAAGATAATTTGAATTTAGATCATTTCGATTTATTAGATTTGTAATTTATTAGGTTTATATTTAAAAAACACAGTGTTTACATATAAATAAAAAACTTATACATTATTCATTGTTTTTATTTTTCCACCACATAAAAGGTATTTACAATTACTGTAACATATCAACCACATTTTTGAAGACCCCATTTACATACATGGCATCTATACTGTGAGTCTGGTGGACCATCCACATGACTATACCACTCTGGTCTGTTGTGATGTACGAAACAAGGTAGTTGAATCCTTAGTTCAAAATTTTGTGTATACTTCCTTGGTAATTTAGGCCATGTGTAAAGGAGTTCAATGGAACCAGCATTTTCAATCAGATATGTTAATGGGAAATATTGTAGCTCATCCTCAGTAAAATCATATAAATTTTTACCATGCTTGTGTTCTTTTATTAATTCGTTTGCTAGACAGAGTGAACAGTTCAGTTCTGGATCCATATTTTATGTATAATCCTAACAATCGATTCAACAACCAGCAACGAGGAACACAGTGTAATGTAGTAGATCAGGTAAGAAACTGAGCCTAACTCCACATCACGGTCTGTTTTTATACTATTAACATATAGTGGTGGGGGGCATTTACTGAAGAGCTGATTCCACTTTGTTTCTTTAGTAGAGTTATCATTCAGCCTTACTCGTAATTTATACATAGTACTATTTTTGGGTATTGAAGATGTAAGGACCGACTCATTGATTGTTGTGGAAGGTATCATCCGTTTCCATTTTGATGGCCAACTATCATTTCTTGTACCGTTGCTATCGAAGCAAATAAATGCCTCTTTAGTATTGTAAGATTGTTGTATGTAGAGAATTCCATGCCAAATGGCGTGCAAAACTAAAAACTGCGAGGCTATCATCGTAATATTCACAAACACACTAATGCTTCATTAAATTAACATGAATTTATATCCTATTATAAAGAGGAGTGGGGGTAAATGATAAAACCAGATTTTTTATAAATTTAATTTATTAAACAATAATTTATTTACTACAGAATCTTTGTTTATTTTTGAATACCTTCTCATGCCACATCTTAAGCACTTCGCGAGGTATGAAAGCCTGCTGATTTTCCTGTCTTTCTTTGTTATGGTCGATCTTGTCTGGTTTATTTTTGAATACCTTCTCCCTTGGTAGATGGCCACTGATCACATCCTTGTCTTCACTAAATTTCCTAGGATTGTAGCTGGAAGTATAACTGTTTTCTTCCTGTTGCACCATGTTACACTTTAAAATCTTTCCCGAAGTGGGTTTCGTTACAATTTCTGCTCTTACCCAAAATTTAGTAAGTTTAATTGGTCTTGTTTGGCTGCAATATGTGCAATAACCTATTAACAGTTTATTCCAACTTAGCAAGAAGTCACTGAAGTAGTATTGTTTACTAATTAGTCCACCACAAACACAACACCGCTTTCTCTCCACTACCACAAGCCTATCTTGTGTAATTAGCATGGTGTTTCTTTAAAGTAATAAAATGTGAGATAATTTCTGCTTTTATATCATTATCCCCCACTATTTAATTTTACCCAGATGTTTATTGAGTCATCATAACGATCAACAACACGTGGGGGTCAATTGAAACTGCTGTTCCCACGACAACATCTGGTGTACACGTGTTGAACATGTCTAGATCTGTTTAAACTTGTTTGATAAATAAAATACATGGTATATGTTTAATTTTTTATTTAAAATTATGACATTATAAAATTCTCATAAAGATAATATACATTTGATAAAGAACACATACATTTAGATTTTAAATGGTGAAAACATCGAGGTTCAGAAAATTGGAGTGGTGGATGTTCTTCTAACTCATACACAGGTTTTGATGAATATTCATTTATGTATGCGACCTTTTCTCTTCCTTTTACATAAATTTCTTTTTCACATTCGGTTAACTCTCGGACAACTTTTCCAAAATTGAAAAATGGTGTGTTTCCTTCATTCCAATGTATACCATGGTAATTATATGTTAACCAATTAACTTGCTTTTCCAAATCAGGTGGTAGAAGTTTTACAGGAAATGGTGGTTTGAAAATATAGTGGGCCGTTTTATAACCATTATATGCTGCAAGTTCTTTAACTATGAACTTATTTTTTTCTCCTTTGAATCCTTGGACATCCAAAATTAATGGCATATTTTTATATTTGCCAACTTTTTCGTTATATAAATTTTTAAACTATATATTTCAACAGCTTTCTTTAAATCTCTAAGATTTTTTTGGTGCTCTCGCAGAGACTTTCTGTAGCTAGAGATCATCGCAAACTAACTTGCTAGCTAGCATTACCCTCTTATGTAGGTTAGACCTGTCTAACTATCTTTGTCAGTGGATTATAACGGAATAAACGATCGTGTAAAATTAAACAGTATGCTGTTGTATCATTCGGAATATTATCGCTTGTTTCGAATTCTATGCGCATAACGACAGAGCCCGACTGAATAGTTTCCTTTTGACGAGAACAATCGATGTGGCTTATTGGTGAAATTGATTTGAATTCTTTAGGTGTAAATATAGGCTCATTCCCTGTTTCGTAGTATGATTGGCGAAAATGTGAGAACATTTCATATAAAGTTGCATATTTATTGTCTTTGAAATCAAGAAATAAATCGTTGTAAGGATATCTTTCAGAATTTAAAAATACTCTTATGTTTGTAAGATTACAGTTATCAAATGTGCTCATATTAGATGTTACTTTATTCTTTTTGTTAATTTGGAAGGCAACAATTACATGTCTAGGAGTTTCTAACTTAGTGGTAGTTTTCACGGGCCATGTGTGTCTTGTAGTTTGAGAAAGTGAAGGATATTCTACAAGCTCCCAACTTCTGAATGGAAGTAGTATTTCAACATTTTTGTCCAAAATCTTAGTTAAAACCAATTGCTGTGGTATTCCCACGGAAACATGTGGTACTCTCCAATAAAGTTTATCAATATTAATCTTAGGTTTCTCCGTATCATCAACACTACTCACAGTATCTAAATCATTACTGCTCCGAATTAAAACTAATTCTTGTTTCATGTTTAGTATTATTTTTTTGTAATCTTCAAAAAAGCCCATTAATAGTTTAAGTGGTATGCATACATTAAATTTATTAGTATCCGGTATTTTACTATCTTTAGGAAACCAGCCAGCATTTTGAAGTTTAACACTTTCACTTTCATTAAAAGACAAATATCCCTTAAGAGTGGAAGTCAATCCAACATTTCGAATTGAATCAACGACAATACCATTCAGCTCATATCGGATTTCTCTAAAGAGGAAACTGAAAGCATTATTTATTAGGCTCAACTTAGTAGCCGGTGTTCCATCATCTTTTGTTAGATTTCCCTCTAAGTATAGACTACTTTCACACGGTAAGGTAAAAGCATCCAGTTCTTGGATTGGAATTCTAATTTCATCATTATAATCGAATTTGGCGGTTACGAAAGGTTGATAAT
Organism: Stenurella melanura; assembly: GCA_963583905.1. Taxonomy (NCBI): domain Eukaryota; kingdom Metazoa; phylum Arthropoda; class Insecta; order Coleoptera; family Cerambycidae; genus Stenurella; species Stenurella melanura. The sequence goes on from OY757310.1 coordinate 90,716,548, forward strand.
TGTGATACTCGAAATCAATAATTGAGTTATCGATAAGAGGTTGTTCTGTAACATTTAATATATCCATTATATGAGTACTTCAAAACCAAGAGATTTTAAGAATATCTTATTTTCAGGTGTTACTAGACTAACGTTCTTCTTATTACTGAATGAAAATGTATTCTTCGGTTTTCTTTTATAATTGTGTTTAGCCACCATACGCGGAATATGGTATTTATTATTATAACGGACAACCATCTTTTAGGTTATCTTTTTTAAATGTAGTCTGACCGTGACGGTTTCTTCACGGAAATTGACGAGATTCCCGTCTTGATCGAGTATTTTAATGGTAATTGAGTTGATCGTCTTTACAGTTACTGGAAAATATAGAATGTTTAAGGGCGATTCCACTATTTTATAGCCTGGGGCTACTGTTGGGAAGAACTGATGGATTATGTGAACAGGTAGCCCATTAGAATAAGACCCGCTGGCGATATTACAATCAATGCACAAAGCATTCACCTTAATTATTTGTACGGGAAAGTCAGACTCGTTTAGTTCATTAGCTTTAAGAATCCGTTTTTCAAATCCTAAGAGGCGGCCTATAGAGTATTCTGATGTAAAATCTATATCAACATTTGTTTCTATATTCACTGTTGAAGTATTACGATTGGGGCTGATATTAATATTTTTACCAATTGTTTTTTGAATAAAATTATTAATGTCATTAATTTCATAGGCTCCGACGGGGATAGTTGTGGTTATATTACCATGAGTGAATTTGTTGTTTGTTTCGTCGACGTTTGGTATAACATTAAAAGTTTCAAAGTTCGTTAAACCGATAACATAATCCAAATTGTCTTCTAAATATATCGGCGGATTAAAATCTGCTGTTAAGATGGAAGAAATTCCCGTAAGTGAAAAAGTTAGAGACATGTTGCACAATTCAATAGTACACGTACAATAAAGACATTTCCTTTATTTACATTGATTATATAAAAATTTTAGACACAGGTGACCACAATTATTTGAATTATATTTTTGCATCTGATCATGATTATAGTTAACTTTATTCAAGCTGCCATCGCTATAGAAATAATTTATTACTCCATTTGGTGGTCTTAAGTTTCCATAACTATCGAAATAGATTATCGAGTTCTTTTTCTTCACATATGCCGTCCAGTGAGTACCGGGGCCCGATGAAATATCCAGATTAATTATACCACACTCACTTTTCTTTATCTTTACTGGTAATGCATCTCTCATAAATACACCCCGAAAGTTTGGAATATGTAAATCTTTAGCGTATTTCATTAAATCTATGTTGGTTAGGGGCCGACGAGGTAGCTTTATTGGCAGTTTTTTTTAAACGGTGCTAGATATAATCCCATGCCCTTTTTATAAGGACGTAAGTAGAGTCCTTTTCCTACTGCAACCTGCTCCATGGCTAAATTGTGTCTTTTCTCTTCCTCAAGTTTTTCTTTTGCGGCTTTCGCGTCATTAACAGCTTTTGCGATACCTGCAGCACCACCTCCTATACTTCCTAAAGCACCTAATGCGGCAAATATAGGTAAAAGGAACGGTAGAAAACCACCTGTTTTTGGGATAGGAATAATCCGCTTCTTTGGTAAAGAGAGTTTCTTTGTTCCAATTGATGATAATGCTTGTTTTGCGACTTTAATAAGATCACTAGAATTGTTGCTTTGAATACCGCGTCGAGCTCGTTGTACTGCATTATTGAAACTTAGTGTGTTCTTACGCAGCCCCATGCCACGTTTCCGTTTGGAGCGTAATTTTCTACGCATGCCCATTCCCAGCTTGGTTTTTGCTTTCATAGTACCAGCTATACCTAATGCAGTAATTTTTTCTCCAACTGAAGAGTCACTTGCTTTAAACCGCTGATATGCTTTTTCTGCTAACACTTTATCCGCTTGATGTCTACTTGTTATATCCTTAGAACGCGAATATGCGATATCATGCTCTTTACAAGCCTCGTCTAAAGGATTTACTCCAGTATCACCTCTGGCAAGTCGATTCGACAGCTTTGTTCCTGGACCACAATAGTTGTAACCTGGTACATGCAATTCAAACGGTAGGTTATTAATAAGACTATTAATAAATCCAGACCCTGTCTTTGCACGCCTTCGTTTACGATTAACTATGGTTGTGTTGTGCACAAGCATTATATAGCCTGTTGAAAATTCTAAGCAAAACTGATTTTCTAGTCATGTGCAGCCTTATAAATAGTATGGTTGAATGGCTGATCATACAGTTCCTTATATATACTTCCGCAATGAAGATTGAAAAACAGAATGTTACATTACCAATTGTTAATCAAGATGAGTGTTTGCTGGAAAATAATTATCAAAAACATGGTGAACTATTTCGGGGTCTATCGAAGCGAGCGCTGGTAGTTGGTAGTTCCGGCTGCGGTAAAACAAATTTAGTTGTGACATTACTCACACACCCCAATGGACTCCGATTTGAGAATATCTACCTATATTCAAAGTCTTTATACCAACCAAAATATGAATATTTGAGAAAGTTATTGAAACCAATGAAAGAAATAGGTTATTTTGAATTCGATGAAGGAGAAGATGTTATACCGGCTCAAGAGATCAGACCGAATTCGATTATTATCTTTGATGATGTTGCCTCTTGTAATCAAAGTATTATGCGAGATTACTTTTGTTTCGGACGTCATAAGAACACAGATTGTTTATTCTTGTGTCAAACTTATTCATCTATTGAGAAAAGATTGATTAGAGATAATGGTAATTTAATAATTATTTTTCATCAGGATAATACAAACCTTAAACACATTTATGACGACCACGTGAGCGTTGACATGTCGTTTCAAAAATTTAAAGATCTTTGTTCTTTATGTTGGAAAGATCAATATGGGTTTGTCGTTATAGATAAAGACTGCTCAATAAATAATGGAAGATATAGAAAAGGATTTGATAGCTACGTTGTGTTGTAATATATAATACATAAATACTTTCTACAAAATGCAGTACACATCTATATTCTGTGGTGTAAAGATGGATAAAAAGTTAGCCAAGGAACTAATAAAAACTAGAAAGTCAGTTAGGCAGAAATATCAGTCTCTAAAATCTGATGTCGCACAAACACAGGCTCAGTTGGTGAAAGGCTATAAGCCCATTATCGAACCATTGGAAAAATTAGTACAAAACATGAAATCAGACGTATCAGTTAAAAAGGAGCCTGAAGTGTTTAAATCAGAAACTTCTACTCCAAAAAAATCTAATGTTAACGTCGTAAACAAATATATGCCTGCGTTACCTATGACTGGACTCAGTTTTTTGGAGGATACTTATCAATTTGATCCACACAATTCTACTACTGTTGAACAAAATAGCGACGATTTAATTAATCAGGATGTAGAAAGAACTCGTATACATATACAAGAATTGTCAAAAACAGCAGCTTATAAAGAATATCTTGATGCATATGATCCCTTGCCGAGAACATATATTGATGAATCCATACGAGGAGATGAGACAATATACGATCGTGTATATGGTATAACACATGATATTGAAACAGATAAATTTAAAGTAGGCGATTCCGAATTAAAAATTGTCGGCAAAGATATTGTTGTGAAGGATATCAGATACCCTGGCTCTACTGGATTATATGAGTTACTGTTTAAGAAAGAACCTAAAGCCTATAAAAAATCAGAATTAGATCATTATATGCATATACTAAAACTTACTAATGCCTATCGTAGAAATTTTGATCCTGATGAACAAATTCAAGCTACGAATACCGTAAAATATAAAAATATAATTAGACCCTATTTATTAGATAAAGGTTTATTAAAACCTACAACGATTCCGAGGACATCTTCATTTAGTAAACCACCGCCTCCTAATACTAGATCTCAAAGTAATATTCGTCCTAGATCTCACTCATTTAAGCAGCCTACGAAAGGAGGCACATTGGACTTGTCTAATAAAAAAATAGATTACGTGTATTACGATGATCCCAACGAGTTGATAGACAGACTAAGGCTTTTAGTAGCTTCCCAAATAGCCGGAAATGATGGACATAAAAATGAGATTGCATCAATCATATCTGAATTACGAGAATTAAAAATAATTAAATAAGAGTCACATATTAATTTCTGCTCAGTTTAAATCTATCCAGTAAACGTTCATCATGCCTATAGACAAGTTTGGTAGACATATGTTTACCTACCATTTAAAACCGTATTCCACACTTGTAGATTCTGCTAGTACTTTATCTAGCCTGTGCCTTATACAAATTCGGGGTATTGAACAGAAAATATCAACAAATATTCGTACTTTCACTTTTTACGTGTTAGATGGTGGCACTGTATCGTACACGTTACCTATTTCAGGTATAATTGAAAGTATAAATTTACCTAACAATGTAACAATGTTTTTAAACAATGAAAATTATAATCCAGATAATAAAAACCTCAACAAGGGAGATGAGGTGTCATTTTCACTCACGTCGGATCCAGCTCTCTTTGTAGAAATTGTGCTTCGCGTTCCGTTAATAAATGAATAATATTAAAGAAGACGTTGTTAATGAATTACATAAACCGGCCAGGAAAAATTTTCGAAGAAGACATGTGATTGTCAAAGGATTAAACGATCTAATTCAGGCTGATCTAGTAGAAATGATTCCGTATGCAAAAAATAATAAAGGCAATCGATATATTCTTGTTGTTATAAACGTATTCAGTAAATTTGTATGGGCTCGACCAGTTAAAAGAAAGAGCGGTAAAGATGTAACAGAAGCGATGAAAACAATTTTGTCGGAAATGAAGACCCCTCCTAAAAACCTTCAGACAGATATGGGTAAAGAGTTTTACAATAAACAATTTGGAGAATTAATGAAGAATTTTAAAATTAACCACTACAGCACTTTCTCCAATTTAAAAGCTAGTGTTGTGGAAAGGGTAAATCGCACCTTGAAAAATTTGATGTGGCGGCAATTCAGTTTACAAGGAAACTACAAGTGGCTAAATCTTTTACCTGATATAGTTGAACAATATAATGATACTATACATGGGACCACTAATAGGAAACCGAAAAATATTACAGAGAAAGATGAAAAATATTTACTACAGCGCGCGTATGGACATTTAAAAACAGTTGATCCGCGCAAACAGAAATTCAGCAAAGGAGACTTTGTAAGAATAAGTAAATACCGAGAAGCTTTTTCGAAAGGCTATACTCCGAATTGGTCAAATGAAGTTTTTAAGATATGGAAAGTACAAAACACTAATCCAACAACTTATATTTTGGAAGATCAAGAAGGAACCCGGATTGAAGGAGGTTTCTATGAATATGAAATTCAGAATGTTAAACACCCCGACATTTATCTAGTTGAAAAGATTTTAAGAAGAAAAGGAAGGAAGATCTATGTTAAATGGCTGGGGTTAAGCAGTAAACACAACTCTTGGATTAATAAAAATGAATTAGTATAAACCTGTAAACATTTTTTTAAATAAAACAAATTGTATTTGTTACATGTTCTTTTATTTCAAATCTTTCGTGAAATACTTTACATCTGTGATTAATATCTAAAATAGGATTAAGAATATTTGAGACTGTCTCGATTCTCCTATGGAAGCGTAGTCTGTCCACTGCAAACAATTCCCAATATGTTTTTCTAGATGAGTTATATGCATAGCTCCATGTTATAAGATGATGAACTTGATTTTTTTCGTTAAACGCTACTTTTTTCATTACACTCCTTTTCAAAGATATTAGGATGAATATATATCAATTCCATAATCATGCTGATATTTTCACTATTTGGATTGCCTTTAAGTATATTAAGAGCATTTTCAAAAACATTGCCTCTTTGGTTCTGTAGCCCTTTTTGTAAAATCTTGAAGTAGTTCACAAATTGCTGATTTTTCAATAATTCCACTCTGTATTTCACTAGTGGCAGTATTTCACATAAACCACACATCGATTCATATCCCAAATATATATAATTCTGTTCCTTCGAAATCTTGATTGCACGGCCTATTGACAGCTCTTCGAAATGTATGGAAAAGCCGTCCTCATGTATTACATCAGGCTTTATGTTGTAATACATATAATTCATTATTGTTCCTTGGTGGGATAAAAATCTCTTCCAATCGCCTTCATTGAAAACAATCTGAACACCTTTATTTCCTGACAGCTTCACACAGGGAGCGTATCCAGAATCGTATGAAAGTCCCACCGAAACAAATTTACACTCTGATTTATTTAACTTATATCGATGTTCACCAATCAATACATCTTTTGGAATATTGTCTTTGGATACACTTGACGCGCATTGATCAACTGCACTCGATACATTTGATGCAGTATATTGCTGTGGTACATATTCAGAGAAACTATAGGACGCAGACATTTTAGATAACTAATGTGTCTTAAGCATATCGCTGTTTATTTATTACATTACCCCCACTACTCAGATAGTTATCATCTAGCGGACATGGCCTGAAACATTTCGTTGTCCTTCACCTTTTACCGTTTTTACAGACGTGTCTAGACTTGTTCAGACTTGTCATCTGTTGCTATGGGATATAAATGTAAAATATGTTGTTTTATTCTTAATCCAAATATAGGATTTTTTCATTAATGTTTATGTAAGTTGAAATAGCTCAGAGGGAGAGCGCTAGACTGAAGTTCTAGAGGTCCCGGGTTCAATCCCTGGTTTCAACATATTTTCTTAATTTTCAATCATATAATAATAAATAAAATTCATATAAAATTTTTATAAAATGCGTTGGATCTGTTCCATCTGGCTGCCAGATATTATCATGAGAACGAAGGTTACGATGCTCTCCCACGATCGCGAATTATGAATCACCGCCAGATGTTCGCCATATGTTCTCGATAAAAATATGCGATCTAACTTGTCTAGACATGTCTGGAAGCCAGATGGTCAACACGTGAACGCCAGATGTTCCCGGTCATTCACCTTCGGCCAGATGGTCGCCCACGTGTACGTCAGATGTGCTCTATAAAAATTCATGCCGGATATGCGATATAACTTGTCTAGACAAGTCTGGAAGCCAGATGGTCACCCACGTGCACGACAGGTGTTCATTACGTCACCGTTGTCGGCTGTCCCCGCTTTATGCAGCCACTTCCGGTTTCACTTACGGATTCACAGTTCACTTTCGCTTCTATATCGGTCACTTCCGGTTTGATTCCATGCTTCCTTGACCACTTCCGGTCCAATTTTTTGTACTTGCGGTCAGTTTTAGACCACTTCCGGTTTCTCATCGGACGTATTTTTTACTTCCGGTTTCATTTCCGGTCACTTCCGGTTTGCTCACATGCCTCCTTGACCACTTCCGGTCCAATTTTCAACACTTCCGGTTAGATTTTGGCCACTTCCGGTTTCGTGTCCGATGCATTTCTACTTCCGGTTTCATTTCCGGTCACTTCCGGTGTGATTCCATACCTGCTTGACCACTTCCGGTCCAATTTCTAGCACTTCCGGTCAGTTTTAGACCACTTCCGGTTTCTCATCGGACGTATTTTGACTTCCGGTTTCATTTCCGGTTACTTCCGGTTTGATTCCATGCTTCCTTGACCACTTCCGGTCCAATTTCTAGCACTTCCGGGTATATTTTGGCCATTTCCGGTATCACATCCGATGTATTTTCACTTCCGGTTTCATTTCCGGTCACTTCCGGTTTCACTTCCGGTTTACCTGCTTCATTTCCGGTCACTTCCGGTTTCACTTCCGGTTTACCTGGTTCATATCCGGTCACTTCCGGTTTCACTTCCGGTTTACCTGGTTCATATCCGGTCACTTCCGGTTTACCTGTCCACTTCCTGCATACCTGATTTATGAATCACCTTCATAGACAAGTTTAGACAGGTTCATGAAATAACGGTTAAGCCAGATGCTCGCCCACGTGCGTGCCAGATGTTGAACACGTGTACCCCACATTGTGAGAACGGCCGTTACGATACTTTCCCACGATCGATGCTCGCCCACGTGCATGCCAGATGTTGAACACATGTACCCCACATTGTGAGAACGGCCGTTACGATACTTTCCCACGATCGATGCTCGCCCACGTGTATGCCATAAATCACCTTCGGCCAGATGGCCGCCCACGTGCACGCCATACCTAATGGGAATGCTGCTGGAGCGGAGCTGATCATGAGTGAGCTCTGCTCACTCATGAGCTGCTCCGCTCCAGCAGCATTCCCATTTACACCCTACTAGAAGTGAAGAAGTCTATAAAAGTGAAATTTGGCAGCGAAAAAGTGAGGTTAAATTTAAAGTAAACAAAGTGTAAAGGTTATTTTGGTTAATTAAGAAGTATTTTGTAATCAGTAAATTATTAAATAAAGCGTTAGTGGTTTACCCCTTGTTAAAATTATTTAGAACCCACGGATTCATAGAGGGTGTTTCCTAAAAGGTGGAAAACACGCAACAATAGATTTCTATAATTGCTTAAGTCGCTTTTGGAACCTTTGTTTTTAAATATTGGAATTGATTTAAACAGTTTTAGTATTTCAGGATATTTTCACCTATAAAAACTGACATTTATTATGCAAGATAATGGAGCATTAATCAAATCATGTACCACTTTGAGTGATTGTCCATGAATGCCATCGATACCCACAGTAGGTTTTTTTGCAGTTTAATGAAGAGGGGGGGGGGGGGGGTGTCAAAAATTGGCAAAAGAAGCGTGACATCATTTATGGACGGATGAATTCAGAAAAAAGGTTGAAGCTACGACAGGGGGACGTTCATAAATGATGTCACGCTTCTTTTGCCAATTTTTGACCCACTCCCCCCCTTGTGTCACACATTGTCATGCTCGCTCGATCCCCCCCTCACCCCCTGTCTGTCACGTCACAATAACTTTTATGTAAATTACTAATATCAAGGGTGCTGATAATAAATAATCAAGATATTAGGCATAAAATTATTTTCTTATATTGTGACATTACAATTGCTTTAGCCCCCTCTCCATCCCGTGTCACAAAGTGCCACAACTTTATGGATGGCCCCTAGGGGTTAATATTAAATTGTTCTTATTTGGTCTAATAATTGCCATGTTCATGAAGAACTTACAGGTTTGTATCATTGTATCTTATTTGAAATAATTGTAGAATTTATGTTTAATTCAATGAGTGTCCTAGTTTTAGATCCTTTTTTTTCTCATTATTTATTTTCCAGCTTTTTTTGCTGATATTGGAGGCATTACTTATTCTGTTATTATTATAATTTGATTTACTTATATTTACCGAACTCTTAAGACGCGTCTCCATTATCGTCGGCTTTGCCAATCGGCATTTGTTGGTAAGTGGGTACGTACAACTCGGCTTATGCCGGTCGGAACTTCAAGAGAATCCAAGCCGAATATACTAGTGGGGCAATGCCGATCGGCAAAGCCGACCATAATGGAGACACGCCTTTATAGAGAATTTTTAACTGTCATAATCTTTCGATCACATATTCATTTTTTGTGGATTTTGCTATTTTAGTCATTTCACATATGGTTAGATGTAATTGTTTTATCTCAGTATTGAACCACGGTTTCCTGTTATTATTGATTATAAATTTCTTGAGAGGAAACACGTTGTGAAAATGATATCTACAATTGGAGTAAAGCGAATCAAATGCTTTGTTTTCATCATCCGATCTGTAGATTTCTGTCCAGCTCTCAGATGTTATTAAATTTCTAAATGTTGTCAGGTTTTCATCTGAATAAAATGAATACAAAATGTGTTAATATTTTATTTTATTTGTTAAAACTTTTCAAGGATCATAAATGCAAAATATGTTAATATTTTCTTTTATGTGCCTATCTAATGGTCGCCAAGATAGTGCATGCAAGGGTCAAAATAGAAGCAAGCCATAACATAAACCTCAGAGAAGATTAACGGAAATTTTGATTTGCCATAGTAACTACCAAAATACAATTAAATATAATAAAATTTCAACTGTAGTTGATCTTTGGGCAGGAGAATCACAAATGGCAGGGTGCTACAAAAATATTAGAAAAAGTTGGATTTGAAGCAGCAATCTAACAACCATCATACAAATATTCAAATTATTGTGGAAAGAAACATGCTGATATCTGAAAATGGTTTTGATCAAATCAGCATGTTATGTGGAATGTACATGTGCATGGTCTGTTTATCCTGATATAGCATACACAATCTAGAACCTCATGTGGTCACAAATTTCAAATAAGTATCGTTCAGGACCAGGGACATGCTATTTCTACTATTTCTTAAGAAACTTAATTTTTCTAGACTGGTACGTAGTGGACCGGAACCCTAATTTTATCATACATTAAGTACCGGAACCTCTAAGTTCCGTTCTTAGGTTTATTGCGGAACCACTTCAAAGCACAGGAAGTGTGTACTTGTGTATTTGTGTGGTGTTCTACCTAACCTATTACGTGCTCTTGCCAGACTCTTGGGCTTGAATTGAGACGTGATGTTTCACCGCGTAAAACAATTTTATGTATATATGACGCAAAATCTTAGAAGCCAATTCAAATATTAGGCAAGCATAAAAACAACATTTTTCTGACACTCCCCCTCTATGCATGCAAATTTTAAGGATCCCCCTTTAATATGTAAAATATTCATTACCCCTCCCAAAATTATTTGAATAAAATTTATATGAATTATTTAACTTAAAAAGAAATACAAAGAAATTTGATTCCAAGAAATTGCTTTATACTCAAACTTAGACCATTAGAGCGCTTTTTCTAAATTATTGTTTATTTTTCGAAATATTTTGTATAATATAATTTTGCCGCCACTCTAAGTATCCTTAATCACATATGTGTACGGACATGCTGAAGATGTCCCAATGAGCGAAGTGGAGGTTGAGGTCGAGATCACTACATTAATGTCACCGTTTTGCAAAACAAATCTGTTCTTATGAAACCGGAACATACCGGAGAGGTGTAATATCAGTTTTTTGCCATTCGCAGTCGATTTGCTTCGATTTGAGTGGTAACACATGATTATCATGGACCAAAAAGCTTGAATTTACCGCAATATCTACAGTTCTACTGCGATGGAAAAACAAACTATTTTGTTTTGCTATGTAAATCGATATAAACCGCGTTTTAAGCGGCGAGGGTGAGTTGGTGAATGCACCTTTGCAATATAGAGATTTGTTTTGCAAAGCGGTGACATCGATGTAGTGATCACGGCCTCAGCTTCCACCGCGCTTATCGAGGCATCTTCGGCATGTCCGTACCCTAATGAATTTTAAGATGCTGCTGTGTAGTGAGGCACTGTATAGTATTGTACTCGAGAAAATATCACCCTCCAAGATGTTTTCGGATTTTCACGTTTCAGATCATGTAGATTACGAAAATATAGGTTTTCCAATTCAGTCAGTCTGTCTGTTGGTGCATTAACTAAAATATTATTTGACAGAGAACAGTGAAATTTGGTAGGTAGGTGACGTTAGTGCCACCGAAGAAATGGTTAGACTATCACTGGAAAATATACAAGGTGAACCATCTAAACTATAATGAAAACATTTTAAAATTTCCAAGTTTCGTGACCTAAACCTATTAAAAAAAAAAAATGGAAAATTTTATCACTATTGAATAGATGGGAATTTTTTTTTGCTCAAATTTAAAATTTACAAGTTTCATGATATTCTATGACAATTTTTTAACCGCTATACTTCTACTCCACTACGTGGATACTGGATGTGCAACTAAAAATGTGACAGATGGCAATAATATTTGGCATATAGTTAACACAATTGGTAACGAAGACACCTATTACAGTTTTGATGAAAAATATACAAATATACAGGGTGGTCATCCTATGATGACCACTTTGTATATTTTCTTGATCACAAGTTATCAGCAGAGATCGGGAATTTTATCTCGGTGCCAGAGATGTCTCTCAAATAGACGTATTATTATATTGCAAACATTTACTGAAACAATCAGAAAAATGATAAGGTGGCGAAATATTTATTATTGCCTGCTACATTGTATTTTTAGTAATAAATTTAACCTATTAACTATATTAAATCATACATAACAAACAAAGTTAAGGATTAATGGCATAAAATGTACCGTGTGCATCAAGTGATGAAGTGAATTTTATTTCATATTAAAATGTTAAAACGTATAACCTACTTCTATCGAAAATGTATTACATTTGTGAAGCGTACTGACAATTACCCAAAAGCATAGTTGATTTTTTATATTTGCAGTGTTAAAGGCATTCGACCCCGACCGAGTATAAACATTAAATTCCAGTGTACGGATGTACTAGGTATTATGTTTTTTACCTATGCGGTTTTATCTTCTTTAATAATACGACGCCGCCGAAATTTTGAAAAGTTTCAAAATCGCATTCTACCTACCTAAAAATTTATGTTTTCAATTAAGAATTAGACATTTCATTCGAAAATAAAAGAACACTTATTCCAAAATTAAAAATTTGATGGAAGATATTATAAATAAATGAGTAGGTAATGTAACAACCTATCCTGCTTTAAGAGTGGCTATTGTCTGTCTCTCAGTTTGCAGTGGAACAGTCCCAAAATATTTCCCAAAATATTAAAATAATGTAAGGAATAAAATAATAAATAATTTGAAACACTAAAATTAATATATTACTCCATTTACACAACTTGTAATTACAACAGTTCTTTCCTTACTGCCTTTTTTTTAGGCCTCGGCTCTACCCCGCCTACCTCTTTTCCTCTCGAATTATAAACAATATCATATATCAATAACACATATAGTTCTAAGTATTTAACTAAAGTTCTATACTCAACACATTCCAGCTCCATGGGCGTAGGTGCCTCTTACAATCGGCCATCCTGAAAATTTGTCCTGTCCTCAGGACACGTCTCTACATCTTACCTTAAATGTAAAATAATGTCCATGGTATCGTCAACTACAATCAGTCACAGGCCATCTGCATTTGCACACTGCCTTTGGTCTCATGCGAACTGCATGTTTTTCGCTAACTGCGACTAGTCTCATGCGAACTGCATATTTTCGCTAACTGCGAGTGATCTCATGCGAACTGCATGTTTTCGCTATCTGCGAGTGATTTTCGCTAACTGCGAGTGATCTCATGCGAACTGCATGTTTTTCGCTAACTGCGAGTGATCTCATGCGAACTGCATGTTTTCGCTAACTGCGAGTGATCTCATGCGAACTGCATGCTTTCGTTGACCGCGAGTAATTCTCATGCGAAATCTAACACTTGGATGACTTAACATTAGTTCTGCACTACAACTAATACTTTAACCTATCAGACAACTATAACTTAATTAAACTGACCTATCTGGCTGCTGTTACTAATCAGTCGTGAACTTTATGAATCTTTTAATATGACCCACGGCTTAACTTTATCCACCGCCACTACTGTTTTGTGTTTTTTAAAACCTTTTCTCAGGTCTTCTACTTCATAGCGATCATTGTACAACACTCGCCGAATGCGAAATGGCCCCTTAAACTTTGGAAGAAGTTTTCTACTTTTACCCGTTGCTGGGTTATCCGTTTTTAGTACCATGACTACCTCCCCTTCACTGTAGACTTTCGCCTTTGCTCGCTTTCTGTCAAACTTTTCCTTTTGAGTTTTCTGCTCTTTAGTCATCCTTTTTGAAATGTCGGTCCGTAACCTTTTAAGATCAATGCGGTCTAAACTATCTTTTATAGCGTTCAGTATTTTGGACTCTGCAATTGTTCGACCCTTATATCCTGCTAGAACTTCTAATGGAGAAACCCCAGTGGTTTTGTTTTTGGTGCAATTTAGTATACTCTGTATTTGTTTCACATAGGTGTCCCACAAATTTTCCGGTTCTCCACCAGCTGTGGTTGCCAAGCAATTTAGCACTGTTCTGTTCACTCTTTCACATTGTCCATTAGCCCTAGGTGTTGCTACTGCGTTAAGTATGTGGCTCATCCCATACGTGGAACAGAACCTTGCAAACGTCTTAGAGGTAAATGCTGATCCTCTATCTGTTATGAGCCTAACTGGTACTCCAAACAAGCACATTATATCCATTAGGGCCTTAGTGACATACCGGACCTTCGTACTTTTCACCGGTTCAAGAAAAATGAATTTTGTGAAACCATCTACCACCACAAGAATATATTGGTTCTTCCTTTTGCTACACACAAAGGGGCCCAAATGATCAAGATGTAACGTATGCAACGGAACAGGAACTTTCTCGATTGGATGAAGTTCCCCTTGTTTCTTTCCTGAAGGATGTTTATAATACAGACACTTCAAACATGCTTTGATATACTTGACTACAAATTTTCGCATTCGCGGAAACCAATAGCTCGCTGCCATTCGATCTAGTGTTTTCTCTAATCCCAGATGGCCTGCATCATCATGACACAACCTACAAATCTGCAATCTTGCACCTTTAGGGACTAACCAAGCTGTTTGCCCGTTCTTGAGCCTTTTATACACCTTCTCGTTGTTTAGTAAATAGTCTTTGAAATACTGTTTAGAATTTGAACATTTTTCTTTTCTTTCTAAAATCCTTTTTATTTTTGAAATTCCTTCATCTTGCATTTGAGCCACTACAATCCATTCGGCTTCCGTTAGATCTATAACGTTGACTTCTGTCATAACAGGATTACGACTCAGCGCATCAACATGAGCCATTCTCTTTCCTGATCGATATTCTATTTGGAAATCGTAGTCCTGAATTTCCAACCACCACCGACCTATCCGGGGAATCAAGTCCTTTTTTGTAAACGTAGTTCTTAAGGCATTACAATCTGTAACTACCTTGAATTGTATGCCGATTAGGTATACTCGAAAAAATCTCAATGTCATCACCACTGCCATAGTCTCTAGTTCATAGGAGTGGTAGATTTTCTGTTCGTACGTCGTTTGTTTACTGAAGTATCCGATAACCCTCTTGTCAACACCGGACCATTGTAGTAATATACCGGCCACGCCACTAGCACTAGCGTCAGTATGTACTTCTGTTCGTAAGTTTGGATCAAAGATAGCCAATACCGGCCTCGAGGCAAGGGTCGTCTTGACCCTTTTCACCGCCTCTTCTTGTTCGGGTAGCCATTCCCATCTTACGTCCTTACGAGTTAATTTTGTTAAGGGCTCTACCACCCTTGCATAATTTAAAACAAACTTTCTAAAGTATCCAGCTAAACCCAAGAATTGTCTTACTTGCTTAACATTCTGCGGTGCAGTCATATGTACTAGTGCATCTATCTTCTTAGTACCAGGTCTGACACCTTCCGAGCTTATTTCTCTTCCCAAATAATCTATATTTGTTTTGAAGAACTCGCATTTACTCAACTTTAAGGTCAAATTGTTCATACGGAAAACTTTCAGTACCTTCTCTAGATTAACCAGACCCTCTTCCACTGTTCTAGCTGGTATAATAATATCATCAATATACGGGTATGCTACTTCGTTTCTTAACTCGCCCAATACATTATTAACCAGCCGCTGAAACACTGCTGGCGAATTTGCCAGTCCAAAAGGCATCCGCAAAAATTCAAAATGTCCTTCCGGTGTAATAAACGCGGTTTTATCGATGGAGTCCTCTGCCATAGGTATTTGGTAAAAACCCGAAGCCATGTCTAGCGTTGTAAAATATTTATTTCCCCCCAAACGGTCGATTTGATCATCTATTAGTGGTAGCGGATATTTTTCTTTTATCAACTTCGCGTTCAACCTTCTATAATCCACTACCATTCGATAATCACCGGTCTTTTTTTTGACTAAAAGGACGGGACTCGCATAGGGCGAAACTGACTCCCGGATTATTCCATTTTCTAGCAAATCTTTTACAATTCCTCGTAGGATATCCTTTTCTGCAGCCGACATCCGATACGGATTGTAAACCACCGGTTCGTTACATTTTAACTTTAAAGACATTTGTGTTGCGTTAGTTTTGCCTAAATCTTGTAAAGAAAATGAAATGCAATCTCGATATTTGTTCAGTAAAGTCACTATTTGTAATTTTTGGGTATTACCTATTTGATCTCCAAGCTTTAATGTTTTGGCAGTGATCAAGTCTCGTTCTACTTCACAAACATTACAGTCATTAATTTCATCGGTATTTAACGGCTCAAGTGTACGTAAACTAACTACGCCCCTGGTTTTTAGAATAATCACATGTTCTTGGTTAATAAAATCTGTCCCTACAATTAAATCATGACTCAATCTGTCGTCACCTAAAACCAACACTGTTACTGTTGCGGTTACACCTTCCACCGTGATATTAATTTTGGCTGAGTTTGTAGTACTCTGTATTATTCCATTGAAAGTTTTTAATAAACATGTTTTGCCACTTACAATGTTGATATTTAGCCTCCTAGCAATCGAATATTTTATTAATGTACATGTACTACCCGTATCTATTAAGCACTTTATCTTGCATCCATTAATACGTGCTGTTTTTATAAACAAACTTTTGGTCTCTGTCGCCCTGTCGCAGGCGGCAACTAATCCCTTGTCCTTGGCGCCGCGCGAACCGTTAACACACCGCTCTCGTGTGTGGCCTAATTTTCCACAAAGAGTACACTTTAGTTTTGGTTTGCGACATTGACTCGCATAATGATTTCCCCCACAATTATAACAGTTAATGTTCTTCTGTTGTTGCTCTCGTTTCACGTTATAGGACGGTCCCGGGTTAAACTGCCCCCTATTAGCTGTGAATCTGTCTTTCATTATCATTTTCTCACTGCTTTTACTACTAGCTTGAATACCTACACTACTTAAGTAATTTGAAAGTTCACCTACTGACTGAAAATTTGCTGCTCTAGCCGCTAACGCTACATTATTGTCAGTAATACCTTCTATTACACTATCTATTAAATAAATATCTGGGATAGTCAGGTGAAGCTTGTTTAGTTTCGCCACTTTCTCAAAACAATAATCACCCAAATTTTGTTTGGGGTGCGGAACATAATTTGCGGCTTCTACTAATAATTTTCCGAACTTTACATTTCCCGGAAAGTTAGTTTGCAAGAGTTCTTTAACAGCGTCCCAATCTAAACTCGTAATTTGCGCCGTATCATACCACTTTCGTGCATTCCCTCGTAACCTACTAGTGGCTAATTTCAAAGTTAGTAATTTATCCCAACCATGATATTCTGACAGTTCGTCTACCTTTTGAGTCCACTCGGTAACTGTCAAGTTTTCTACACTTGGATCAAAAAGTGGTATAAGCGTTTCATTAATACCGGCACTAACCGACGATATTTGTTTATTATGTCTATCACTTACTTGTTGGGTAAGTTTACTTATCTTTCTCTCCAGTTTTCTAATTTTCCTGCTCTGCCGTCCACTGTCCGTCGACGAGTTCGACGACGTTGACGACCTTCGGGACCTGGACTTCTTTGAACGCTTCTTTCCCATTTTAGGTTCGGTAGCACTTAGTTATTAATTATTTTCACAACACTACTGACTTTGTTTACACTGTCGCTTTGGCGGGAATATATGGGAAATATCCCACCGCTGCTATGTAAGGAATAAAATAATAAATAATTTGAAACACTAAAATTAATATATTACTCCATTTACACAACTTGTAATTACAACAGTTCTTTCCTTACTACCTTTTTTTTAGGCCTCGGCTCTACCCCGCCTACCTCTTTTCCTCTCGAATTATAAACAATATCATATATCAATAACACATATAGTTCTAAGTATTTAACTAAAGTTCTATACTCAACACATTCCAGCTCCATGGGCGTAGGTGCCTCTTACAATAATGACTTTTATTGATCTATACATTTCAGTACACAGAATTTGATCATGTGGCATAATGCATTGGATTATGCAATGTAATATAATAATTTATATCTATATTTGAGTACATCCCGAGAGATACAAACTCATGGCATTAATCTTCATAAAGTGTAGTATAGTCTAGTTTATTTATTTACTGTCAGAATATTATCCACACAATCTTAAGACAGCATATAATAATAATCACGAATGTTGTCGCATATGTCATCATTTTTTAATTTCCGAATTCCATATTATTCATCTCTAAAACACATAGTTATGCTTGGAACTTCTGTCTAGCCCCATCAGTCATTACTTTTTGTTATTTACAGTCTAATACTGTAGTATTTAAGCTGAGAGAAAATCTCACGACTTTGATAAAAATATAAATTGATGACGTGAATGACAACATTAATGATTAGTAGAGTACTTTAGGGATTTCGAGAATAGTCAACTAAATATTGTGTATTACTTATATTAAAAAGTAAAGTAATTAAAAAGTTCGCAAATATGATGCAAACCAATCTATTAGTACAGTAAACGAAGCTCAAAATGGCGGCCAAATGAGAAAATTTTGGATAGTTTGGGCTATTTGGACCTTTTATATAAAAACATGCTCCGATCACGGGAAAAATACTTAAAAAATTCCAAACATGTTCTTATATATACATATTCTTAGCAGAAACCTACAACACCTCTCGGACAACACAATATTCTGGATGAAGAAAAGGCGAACTATACCAAATACAAATAAATCTCACCTGATTATATTTAACCATAAAATTTCCAACAATTCTCCATTGATCAACCTACTTCAGAAAACACTCCATCCTTCATTATCATGCAAATACCTAGGAGTCAATATTGATAGCAAATTAAATTTTAAATTGCACACCAGACTTTGCAAACAAAATATCATAACAAGAACCAAACCTTCGATCATTAACTTATAAAAATGAAGGAATAGATACACAAGCAGCTTCCAAATTTATAAAATGGTTTGTCGACCAATACTAGAGTATGGTTTTATATTATCTCGAAATTGTCGGAAGCCAGCTTTAAACAACATCGAAGTAGGAGAGAGAAGCAGTCTGAGGAAAATTACGAAGATTAGACACCCCAACAACCGCTTGCATAATCCCTCTAACAACTTTCCTGATCAAAAAACCCATATTGAACCTATCCTCTCCCGATTCGAAAGACTATCACAAAAATTTGCCAATAATTCACTTCACATCGAAATTATAAATCCTTTAATACACCAAACCAATCCCAACATCCCACCTAAAAGAGTTAGGTACTCCCTACACAATCAATCAAGGAATCCTTTATATTGCTACGTAGTGACTAATATTATTAATTTAATTTGTTAATACACATAAGCATCTACTTATATATAGGTAGTATGTAATTTTTTCCTTTTTGTTTTTGTAAGACTATAAACACAAGTGAAAAAAACTACATTTTGATGTGCCTTTTATCCAATTTGTTGGGATGATTCATTACATTTTCAGCAGAGGGTCGCAAGATGACTCAGTGCTTTGACATGTTTTGTTTTTCTTTTTTTTCTTTTTGCATTGACTAAAGTAAAAGCTAACTAATTACATTAAAATAAAATATCTAAAATCAATTTAAATTAAATTTTATCCTTAATAAATTATAACATTATTTTTAAAATAGACACATTTTGAAACACGGAAAGGGCATCGGTTCTATTTATATTTTAAATATAACATTATCAGTTATCAATTTGTAATATTTTTTAAATAATTCTATGGAATGCATTTTCGTAAATAACTCGTTTATTTTAAGTTTTTCGAAAAAACTCTATTTCGGATTTTTTCTCCAAAAAGGTCCATGCCTTATATTGGTTATAGAGATAGATCGACGGAATAGTTAATTTTCGATTTTTATTAGGAAACTGTTCGGAATTTGTAGAATTTATCAAAAAAATGAAGTTTTCCAGGATTTGTAGATTCGCTTTTGTTTTCTCAAATTTCTCACAAACGTCAACTAATCGACCTAATCGAGCCCTACAATTGCCATTTTTGAAAATCAAAATCCTAGCTTCGGTTCGGGAGTTATTAATTTCTTTGAAAAATCATACTCGGCGCTGGAAAACATACTTGCGGTCAACGGATTCGGGCCGCCAGCAATAGGCTTGATTTGTGGCCGGTTACCTTTGATCCCACCAAGTCTCATCGAAGTCGATCAATATTCTGGACAGTTATCGTGCTTCCTAGCCCGATTTCGAGAAAACCAGTTTTTTTGCAAAAAAAAATCAATTTTCATTTGTTTTTCGACATAGTCTCTGGTATACTTATTTGTAGAGCTTTGCCAGCGGCACCATTTCTTTTTTGAAATGTGTCGATCCGACTACCCGTTATCGAGTTATTCAATTTTTCCCGAAAAACTCGAAACGTCTATATCGGGTACTTCCGGTTTCCGAACGGTGCCGAGCATCCGGCGTTAAGGTTTTCTAAAGACCTCCTATTAACCACCCAAGTTTCATCGCAATCCGAAAACGGATTAAGGGTGCTGGGCGTGACAGACAGACAGACAGACCGACTGACCGACGGACGGAATTTTCTAAATTCGCTCTCGAAACGATAGATATGACTTTCACATCGATCCGACGTTTTTTTTTTTCGAGTTTCGACGGTCCACCGGAAAAATGCTAAACGTATACATTTTTTTTCAAAATGTAGTAATAAGTGTTATGGGGGTTCGGTTGAGTTTCTCAAAGTGAACAGACGCATCGAAGAACGCTCTCGAAATAAGCTCTAAAACACATGTTTAAACACCGCTAATTTAT
The DNA here is from genome assembly GCA_963583905.1 of Stenurella melanura. NCBI lineage: Eukaryota > Metazoa > Arthropoda > Insecta > Coleoptera > Cerambycidae > Stenurella > Stenurella melanura. The sequence goes on from OY757310.1 coordinate 90,737,104, forward strand.
ATAAAATTTAGGCCATCGATAGGTCCAGAAATTCTGCATGTGGTGAAGTGAAATAGTTAATATACAAAGTTTATATGGAATAAATATTTGATTATTTCTAGTACAGGGCTTTCTGTAATATAATAGTAAGTGCGGCGTGTTACGATAAGCCTGTCTGTACCCAAAAGACCTCATGAAGTGCCAGGGTAATAAATATATCAGTGTCAAGTAATATAAAATTAGACGTTGGCACCAGAACCCCAATGCTTTCTAGGAAAGTGTAAATAAACAATTCGCATGAAGTGGAGTTCCATAGATTCAACAAACATCACCAGCCTACTACAAGAAAGAAAGATAAGATATATACCTTTATTTAACTGACTGATTAATTACTTAATTAATTCATGATTTATTATTTATGTTTGCCCCTCTATTTTTTAGTATTATTTTTACTTTACTTTTATAATATCTTTTTTATTCCCATTTGGAAAACGGCAGTTTGAATTAGGCACTACAAAAATCAAAACAATATACAGGGTGTGCGGAGGTTTCTCTCGGGCCGCTTTCTCATTTGCAACTCGCTGTAAAAAGTTATTTTACCGCGATACAGATAACATAATAAAAAGACTCTCTTACAGCAAGCTAATATTGGTTTTGAAAAACAAGGCAAATAAAATGGACACAAAAATCGACGGCGCCGGAAACTGCCTATATGGAGCATTAAAGCACCAACTGGAGGGAGAAAATATAACATCACAGGCACATACGAATGCGACGAAAACCCTACGAAAACAAGTAGCTGACTATATCGAAAATCACTTAGACCATTTCATGCCATTCATGCAGGCATCCATCCATGAACTAGCACCCCGTTACAATAGATACAACTCTAATACGGGAAAAATAAATGCATTCATTCGAGATCTGAGAAGAGAAGGTTTTTTTTGGGGGGGGGGGGCAGGAAACAATTGCAGTAACAACAAATATGAAAAACAGGACAATAATAGTACATCAAGAAGAAGGAGAGCATATAATCTTCCATCCTACTAACCAACAGGGAAGAGAGAACACACCACTAGAGATAGTATATAGGAAGCACTGAAACGAAAGAAATCACAACGATAGCGCGATTATTGCACAAGAAAAACATGAAGCAGAACAACCAGAAGAAACATACGCTCGAACTGGGGCTATAACACCCCGCCCAGAATTAGAGGAAGCAACGCACATAAACATGTACCAAAGAACCACCACACCACAAAGAACAGAGGAAGCCAACAGTCAAGAATTACAACACGATGACATCATTCTGGCGACATGGAATGTCAGAGGATGCATAACGAGAGAGAAAAGAGAAAAAATCGATGAGGTTCTTATGATGGAACACATACACGTTGCATGCATACAAGAGACACACACAATAGACGGAACTGCAGTTACTCAAAACTACAAATGGCATCTAAGTGGAGGGGACAAAGAAAAAACCAGCAGAGGAGTCGCATGGGCAATAAGACGGAACACCCCTATCCAGATAAAGACAAGAAAAGTAAACGAAAACATAACCATGGCAGACTTACAAATTGGAAAGGAAAACATATGCATACTAGGAGTACATGTGCCCTCCGACAAATGGGCAGGACGAGTATTCAGACAGATTACCCAAGAGACTAGAAGAAATAGGAATAGAAAAATGAACACAATAATACTAGGAGACTTCAACGCGCATATAGGAAAGGACGACCAAACACATGAAGACAAGAATATCATAGGAAAAACCTTACTTCACACATGGACAAACGATAATGGAAGCTTGCTAAAAAACTTGGCACATCTGTTGGATCTAACAGTTAGAAACACATGGAGCAAGAACCTAACCTGCCTTAATACCTGGAGTAAAGGAAACATCAACTCTCAAATAGACCATATCCTAGTGGATAGAAAAATAAGGGACAGGGTCAAAAATATTAAGGCAAAACAAGCAACAAACGTCAAAACAGATCACAAAATATTATATGGAACACTAGTAATAAAGAAACAAGAAGAAAAAAAGAAAAAAAAAAGATACAACAAAACAGCAAATGACACATGGAACATCTCACTGCTACAGAACAAAGAAATAAAAAAGAAATACCAGGAGGAGATAGAAAAACAGTTAACAGGAAAGGAACTAAATTGGTCAACAATGGGTTTAAAAATCAAAATAGCGGCGAGGAAAACGTTGAAAAGGAACAAATCCCCTATGAGCCCAACAAGAAAAGACACGAAAAGAAATTACGAAAAACTAAAGAAAATAAAGGCCACAGGAAAACAATATACAGAAAACACTACAATACAATGGTTTGGACAGACGACGGAATCAAAAATGAAGAATATAGGAGTCAAACAAGGATGTCCCCTATCCCCCCGACTATTCACCAAGTCAAAACAGCCTACAGAGTCACAAGAGCTCTACTACCCTTCATTGAGGACAGCAAACCACCATGGTGCCTAACCAAAAAGGTATACACGACCATCATAATGCCTACGATGATATATGGAGTCAAAAACGCAGCAACGATAAAGGCCAACCGAAGAAGCCTGAGAAGAGCTGAAAGGAACATTATCCAACTGCTAGCAAAAACAGGAAAACCACAAAAACGACAGAAAACGTCAACATTACTAGAGGGAAGAACAATAATCAAAAGAATAGGATCAATGAGCAATGAAATACTGGGGACATGTCCAAAGACGGGACACGACACACCTACTGAAGAAAGCGCTGCGAATGAACAGCAACAAACTGAAAATAGGGAGGCCATGCTACACATGGATTACAACAATCGAGAGGATTATGAATAAGCTAGGAAAGGATTATACACACTGGGAAAAGTTGGCACAACAAAAAATGGAATACAATAAAAAAATATCAAGGATATACACACTGCCAGACTCAGAAACAGAAGAAACAGAAAACTCAGAAGTAGAATAGGAGAGAAGATGATCACACACAGAAACTAAGAAGAAGCATATCACAAAAACCTGAAAGTAAAAAGAAGCACGAAAACCTAAAAGAAGCATCTCACAAACGCCTACACTTTCCATCCGATGAAGACAGAAGGAAAACAAGAAGAAACATCTCACAAACACCTACACGCTCCATCCTATACTCCTACCCCATGCGTCATGCGGCTCTCGCTGCTGACAACAAGCATGTCCAATGTCCAATCCAGCGTATGCAGCTGGTCCGGCGGTATATAAAAGCACTGGGGGTTTGTTCTGGCACACGGTGGGATGATCGGTGGGCGATCGGGCTGCGTGGTGGAACAAATCTCCCTGCACCGGAATTGGCAGCAATGCCCACCTTACGCTGGCAAATCAATCAATCAATCAAATCAAAATGTAGTAATAAGTGTTATAATTGTATAAAAATCTATATAACTGTAAAATAATGTATTGTACATAGGCTGGAAGACCTCAGTTGTTAGCCAATTGGAATTTCCAATAAAGCTATATACTACTACTATTCTTAACAGAAAATGCAAATATCCTAAAATAAGCATTTCTTTGAAAAAAATACAATAATAAAAAGTGCTTAAAATCGCATTTCCCATAAGACCTTGGTATTAGATTTGCAATTTTCCCTTCAGTTTTCGGAAAAACCGAAAACATATATTTATAGTTCTTTGATTATCTTGACGCTGTTTAGAATACATTTTTTTAATTTTCCGGGAATATGGAGAATTAACATACTATGGCTATATGGAAAATGTGATTCTAAACGCTTTTTATTCTTGCATTTTTTTTTAAATGCCTTTTTTACGAGATATTTGCATTTCTTGCTAAATATCACAAGACTTGTATGAACATATTATATTAAACTCTCTTACTTAAAGCTGGCTTCAGAGTGCATTAAACATAAAGTGTATGGTGTAAGCGTATGTGTTATAACAGAAATAAAAATACCCAAATCCGTATGAGCATTCATAGTGTATATAACATTAGACGTATGGCATAAGAAATGGTTTATTTTTATTTCCTTATGTCTTATGCTTACTTCTTACACAATCGGGTAAAAGCATACGTGTTCGGGTACATTCACAAAATAGTTTCACCACAGATCTGACATTTCATGATAGAATATATTTAATTTTGAATATAGAAAAATTATTGGTGATAATCGCTTAGGCTCTTATTGGATGAAAATAATACTAAAATAGAATAAATCAACAAAATGTAACTACTTCCGTCATGTAGATTTGCCGTGTACTGCTCATTCACTGATCTTACGTTTACCACACTATGAATGCAACTCTCTAAAATTAATTCATACGTCTTATGCTTACATCTTATGGCTTAATGATAATGCACTTTGAGTGTGCCTTAATGCATAGAATACATTTTATGCCTTATGTAATGTACTAGTTTATACCAATGACAGATAGGTATATTTCTTCCTTCCTTCTACTTGAATACATTAAGCGTCCAAAATCTAAAAGATTCTGCTCCTTCAGTTGAGTTCTTGCTTATAGCAATATTACGAGCATAGTTAAGACTTTGCACTCATTCCTACCTTTTGCACTATCTAATGTAGTAAAGATCATCATGTTTAAGTTATTTTACTGATCGACAATAAAAAGGTACTACACAATACTATATTTTAGGCAAGATTTTAGAAAAAATCTTAGTGGTTAAACCATCATAACCTCAAACTACAATTTTAAAACAACCATAATTTGTTAAGAAAATTAGAAAATGCTTACTTCTATATAATATCTTCTTTACTATTCCGAAATATTTAGTTTGTACTGGATACTTCGTAAATTTGACTCGCCTTCAAAAACGTGACAATGCAACCATTAATAAATATAATTAGTGTTAATGTTGCCACGAGCAGTGTTGCCAATGGCAAAATGCGAAAATATCCATAGAACAACTCAAATTAAATGCACTTGTTTACGCACCCAAACAAGTATGTCTTTACGTCATACTACACTTGGCGACATTGAAAGTCAATAAAAATAGTTTTAAAATTTTATAAAGAAAATCCCTGCGCCTGTCAGACGGAGAAGACGAAATAGACGAAGACAGTTCGCGAAAATAAATCAAATGAACCCAAGAGGAATTTACACAAGCGTCTAGTCCCCGGGAAGCAACTTTTATTCCCAGAGAGAGAAATGTGACATAAATGACATCATAAATTTCGCAAGTCGACAAATTGAAATATTTTGTGTTATTTTGTGAAAATAAGGTGGGGGGACACGCACCCCCCTGTTTCTTGTCTGCGACCCTAATACAGCCTGCGGCGCTAAGAATTATTAACAATTAGATATCAGAATAAAAACCTACTAACCTAACCTAAGAAAATCACACATAAGAATGAAATTATTTTAAGCAACATGAAAACCTACTAACCTACTAAAGAAATCGTATAAAAAAAAGAATTTGTAAAAAAATATATAAATCGTTACAAAATTAAAGAAAAAAATTCAGCGGGCATATGGGTTCGATCCCGGGACCTTTTTCACCATAAGCGAAAGAAAAAAAACCCTAAACATATTTATTCAAAATTAACAGAGTACAATCAATTCCACCCGAACACTCACGTCCGGAGCTAGCCGAGCATCTACAACGAGAAATGCCATAGTAATTGAAGAGCTGGACGGAGTGGGGTCAGGTAGGATTACAAAAAATTATTGGTAAATGATCAACTCCTTTTACAAAATGTGAATGAAAATGCAAGCAGAAATGAAGTGAAAACTTATCTAACTGCGTAAATTTTAAATAATTTGTATAAATATAAAAGTGGTATAAAAGGCATAAAATATGAATAAAATTGGTTTTACGGGAACATTATTAACCAAAAAACCCGTTACCATAAGCGAAAGCGTCGATACCAAAGCACTTAAGTATGTGGTTCATAGTAAAAAAAAAATGGTTATTTACACATATAACTATTGCCATTGTTATTATTTAACTTGATTAAAATAGGAAGTAGCTAAAGTAAGTATGTAAATGATTTTCTATTAATAATATACTGTTGCCTATATGTTTTAAAATAGTAAATAAAATTTAAAATTTTTAGGTTATAATTCATTTTATGTCTGTTTCAGTAAAAAGTTTTAATGTAACTTTCATGTATTGCCTGTTTTCTAATCTGTGTTGTACTGAAAGGTTTGTATCAATAGTGACATCAACAAACCTTTAAGTACAACCCAGACCAGAAAATAGGCAATACATTTTTTAGATGTTAGTTGCGTTATAAAACATTGTACACAACTGAAGGATTAAGATTGCTTCAAGAACTAGAACAATATATGTAGAATTGACATTGCCGCATACAAGAAATGCGATGGACAGAAAGAGGGGATGCAAAAAAAGGAACATGCTACAGCAGCAATGCATATCGCCACGAGTTTGGTAATGCATTCATTGTATCAAAGAAAGTAAAACACCTTGTCATTGTGTTCAGAGCCATATATGTGAACGACTGTGTGTCATACGGATAAAAGGAAACTTCTTTAATATAAGCGTTATAAATGCACATGCCCTAACCGAAAACAAAGATGAAAAATACAACTTTCATGAAGATCTGGCTAGTGAATATGACAACTGGGCAGCAACCAGCAAATGATAGCAAGTTGATAAGCACATTGGTAAATTTAACCTCCTGATAACAAATGACAATGGCACCAGGCTATCAACTTAATAGCAGAAAAAAACATGGTCGTGGGAAGCACCCACTTTAACCACAAGAATATCCATGAAATAACTTGGATATCACCAGATGGGTGGGAAAAAACTAGTGAACTACATGTATAACATTATTTGTACAGTTTGAGAAGAAGAACACATGCCAGCAGAAAGGAGTCTAAGACTCATATGTCCACTTCATAAAAAAGGGAATCAGTTAGACTGCCAAAATTATAGGGGAATAACTCTTCTCAACACGTCATATAAGATATTGTTTAACATTCTAAATGAAAGACTGAAACCCTTCTCTGAAACCCACCTTGGGGAATATCAGTCAGGTTTCAGACCAGGTCGCTCAACTATAGATCAAATATTCACCTTACGTCAAATCCTAGAGAAATCGAGAGAATTCAACATCGACATGCACCACCTTTTCATCGACTTTAAAGCAACGTATGATAACATTCTTAGACTGAAGCTTTATGAAGCTATGAACGAACTCGGAGTACCAATGAAGCTAATATGCCTGATTGAAATGACCATGGTTGACACCGCACCGCATCCGCAATTAAAATTCAGAACGACATCGGAAGCGTTGGAAATACACAAAGGAATGCGACAGGGAGATGTGCTGGTGTGTCAATTATTCAATATAGCCCCGGAGAAAATCATCAGAGAAGCCAATTTTGAAACTAGGGGAACAATCTTCACTAAGTCAGTTCAGATTTTGGCATATGCCGATGATGTCGACATAATAACAAGAACGAGAAGTAAGTCTGCAGAGACCTTCTCAGACTTAGCAAGGGCAGCTCGGACCATGGAACTACAGGTAAACGAGGAAAAGACAAATTACATATCAACAACGTCACACACGAGAGCTGGTAATGCAGGACAAAATTTGGTAACTAGTAATCACAACTTTAAAGCAGTCAGGGAATTCATGTATCTAGGTACTCAAGTCGACCCAAATAATAACATCTCGGAGGAAATTAAACGGCGCATAGTAACGGCCAATAGGAGTTACTATGGGCTATCCAGGTACTTCTCCAATAAGCAACTGTCACAAACAAAAAAGTTGAGAATATACAAAGCTTTAATAATACCTGCATTGCTATTCGGACCATCACAAAAGCCGACGAAACTTCCCTACTCCGTTTCGAATGAAAAATACTGAGAAAAATCTTTGAGGCTGTATGCAAAAATGGCGCATGGAGGCGCAGGTATAACTTCGAGTTATATAATTTGTACAAAGATTAAACGAAGGGGAAAGATAATCTTGTCCGACGGACAGCCAAATCGCGTGCCAGAACCAAATCTCATGTTGGACATTGGACATGCTTGTCAGCAGCGAGAGCCGCATGACGCATGGGCTGTGCTTACAGGATGGGAAGTGTAGGTGTTTGTGAAATGATTCTTTTAAGTTTCCATGCTTCTATTTAGTTTCCATCTGTCATCATCCGCTGGGATATGCAGGTGTTTGCGAGATGCTTCTATTCAGTTTCCATGCTTCTTTTAAGTTTCCATCCATCGTAAGCTCTTTATTTTTCTTCCAAGTTTTCTGTTTCTGAATCTGGCAGCTTCTATTTTTTATTTAGTTTTTGTTTTGTTTGTATTAACCGCTCCATAGGTAAATATCCATTTACAGTGGAGTTGCTGGAGGGCCTTAACTCGTGTTAATATTTTTGCGCATTATGAGAAAACAGGTCCGAGGGATAGTTTGCTCACTCTGTAGGTATTACAGTAATTATTCTCAGCTGCCGCCCCCAACCCCGGGCACCCTCCATTTCACCACCTATATGTTTTCTGTTTTGTGTATTAAACTGTCCTGTGACAAGGATCAACAAACCAATAAACAAATATCTCCTCAATTTCAATTTCCGACTTTTCAATTTAAGCAAGGAAACAGACTTCATTAATGAGCTAAGTTAAATTAGAATAAAGTAAACAAAACCTATCTGTCTCCTTCACATTTAGCTGGCTGGCTGTTGCCCACCCCATATTACCCACTTGTAGAGAGGATAAAAAACAATATTCTGAATCAAGAATCCGCTGCCTCAATCAGTAAGCAAATAAACAAATTCTCCATATAAAACTAATAACTTTGCAGCAAGAAACAAAAAGTTTATAGTAAATAAATTATTTCTTAAACAAAAGGATTAGTAAACCAATATTTTAGTAATAAATAAAATAAAAATAACACTTATCTTTCATCCTTTTCTTATGTTACTACTTACACTTGTTAGAAGCCAGTCCGTTGCCTTTCACTTCGCACTAGTCTCGGTCGTCTTAGGTACATACACTTGTGGATAATTTACGAGTTTATGACATGGTCCCATTGGACGTGTTTATTTTCTTTTATCAGAGTTATCTTATGTTGCTAGATGTCTGTACCTTTGTTGAGCTGCCCATATATGCCTTTAGTGATGCCATAATCAAATATCGAATATCAGCTATATGAAATAGCCAAATTTATGCTAATTTATATCAACTAATGTATGATTGTCACTCTTCAATTCAACACATTTTTCGCGTATTCACACCATTTTTACTGGAGTTTTTCGAGATTTCATGGGATCCACTTAAAAACGCGTCTGTCTTCGTCGACGACGGAACCGAACTCTCTCGAGGGCTGTAGCAACAATGATGATGATAAAATAAAATTGAGGTATTCACTTGCAATTTGGTACCTACACGTACACGTATGTGTTGTAATAACATCTGATTGGGACGATTCCATTGAAGGGGTGGGGGTAAACAGGGGAAAATAAGTAAAGCATTCTAATAAGAGTCCAGAAACATCATCTTTGGCGCATGTGCTAGAAGCTAATGACTCAAATTTTTTCCATTGAAGAATGCAAATATAGTCCAGATGTTTTCCTTTAAAGAGACTTGAATGGGATATCTAGATGTGGAATAGAAGCGAGAGAAGCGGCGATAACCCCCTCTCCTGGCCCCCCAGTTGGAAATTATGGACATTTTTGGACAAAATTCGCAACGAGAGCTAACATTTTTTTAAAATTACATAGAAAGGTTGATGTTACAACATGGTAAGGCTATAAAGTGACTAAAACCTGACCTGCAAGCTCTTAAAACAATTCCAATAGAGCACTAGCAATGACGTCACAGTTATGCCAGCTGTCACGTGATTGGTGGAAAAACTTCGAAATTTGACATAAGAGTAGGTGTCAGTTTTCGATTGATAAAAATTAAAGTGGAGGATTTCTGAATATCAGCTATGTGTAGTGATGTTTGTTAATGTTTTTTTAAAAGCCTAGTGTGAGAAAGAATTTTATATATACTTTATTAGTGTTGTTTTTCCAAGTGTAAAATTTGATGTCAAATACGTTGACATCTTTGTGAACCCATAATATGGTGAAAATAAAGACTATATTGGATTTTTGAACTTTTTTGTACATATATAATATCACGACATATTTCAGTAAATGTTTAATTAACACAGGCTCAGTTACGCAGCTAAGCATAGGTTAAAAGTTGTCACAACATTCGTCGATTCATGCCAATATATCAATCATATATTAATGATTTTATAAATCTTTTGTGAAATTAAAGTTTTTAGACAATTCAAACCATTTCCCATCAACTTTTTATTGATTATATCTTACTTTCATTTGGCTCAACAGTTTCTAATAAGTTTAACACATTAATAACAATAATCAGAGGTTTGTATTGTGAAATGCAGGAGTAATAGTAAATCTAATATAAAGATAAGACTGAGACCGTTTCAGTTTCCATTTAATGAAAATTATAAACAAATAGGTATGCAACGTAATATGCTCGAAATACTTTATATGTATAAGCATACTTACCTAGTTTGGTATTTGTTTTCATTCTTACAATTATAAACACAGATGTTTAAAATATTGATAATGCCTACAAATAAAATATCAATGAAGGTAAGTGACCTAGAACGCGACAGAACTTAAAAAATAACACTTTTAGCGGGAGTAAAATAAAGTTCTTCAAAATGATGCTTATAAACATAACATCCATAATAGGATGTTTAAGATCGTACACATTATAGATAATAATAAAGGTAAGTATGAATAATAACAGTCTTATAGTTTAGATAGCATTTTTATTTCCAAGAACGGTCACAATGGTTCATTAATTCAACACTAAGTTGGAAGCAGTATGAATCTTCCACTTTTAAATCCTATAGGTTAACTCCATTAATATATTTCAACTTAGAAATGTTACGAGGGGACTCCTAAAATGTCGAATATAAATAAAATTATAATAAATTCACTAAAATTCACTTACAATATCGAAAATTAATAACTTTTGAGATGTACACAAGATAACACACTGGAAGAAAAACACAAATAAAACACTAAATTAAAGTCAGATTAACAAATTACGAAATGTATAATACACGGAAAACACCAAAAATAGATTTTACACAAGAAAAACGTTTAAAAAAGCACTAAAACCTCTTTAAAAACTCGAATTAATCAGCATGGACACAAACGCAAAACTAGGTTATTTTCCACCAATCGACCGTGGCAGCCATGTTGTGACGTCAGCTGCTACTGCTCTATTATTCGAGACATTGGCCATATCTGAGTATTCTTAAACGTTTATCAAATTATTTCAAATACAACATATTTTGAAGTGTGTCCAATTTTGGTCAAAATATCTATTGTATTCATAATCAGCGACCGAAAAAACATATAATTTCATTGGATTTTGTAATAAAGACATCTATTTGAAACAATTTGATAAAAGGTCAAAAAGTACCAAAAATTGACTAGAGTGAAAGGTTTAATTAATAGGAATTGTTTTAAGAATTTGCAGGTTAGATTTCATTTTAGTCACTTTATAGCAGTACCATGTTGTAGCGACAACCTTTCTAATTTAAAAAGAAAATGTTAGCTTTCGTAGCGAATTCCATAATTCCCAGTGTGCCCCTCAACACAGCCGCTATATACGATATATATTTATTTCAATGCAGTTCTATAAATCTCCAGTTTTGCGCCCGCGTGTGATGCACGCGCTTGGGGGAGCCTTAGTGATATGTTTGTTCGCAAAATTTTCCTTTTATGCACAATTTTTACATTCATACTTTCATGTAGATACACACACAATAATGCAACAAAAGAGATTTACCACCTACACTCAGACACGGATCTAGGTTTTCACTCAGGGGGAGTTAATTTTTATGGCAGTTACCTATCCTCCAGGAAATCCGTTTTATGTGTGTGAAACCAAAAATTGAGTAAAAATTTAGTTGGCTTCCGCCAAAACCGTTTTGATGCAGTAGGTATATAGTACTTTTTACAGCGATTTTCGGTGTAATTTTTCCTATAAGAGTATTTCCATGTGTAATCGGTTTAGTAGGGATAATTTAGTTTATAATGATTGTTGTAAACAGTAAGAAGTTATTCAGTCGAGTCACATGTGGTGGTGGGGAGCAGGCAATTGCACACATTGGCCCCCCCTTGTATCCGTGCCACCACCTACTTATACAGGGCGGATTATTAGAGGTGTTTCAGAATCTCATGAGCCGCGAAACGCGCAAAAGGCAAAGTTTAATCTGAGTTATAAGTATGTTTTTGAAGACATTGGAGGATGCCTTACTGTATACATAAACAAGAGCTCGGGATAAATTGTAAACAATAAATATAATATTTTTAAGAAGTGTAACTGAGTCAACAGGACGGATTATGTCTCTGCGCATATGAAGGTCACGGCTCATGAGGTTTTAAAACACCTCTAATAATAGGCCATATTCAAGGGTACATTTTTTGGACCAAAATGTGGTATAATCAAACATGGTTTAGTAAATTGTTGCTGTGGAAATATATACAGAGTGAACCACTAATAATGATTTGTAATATGCACTCGTTGTTCGACATAAGTATTAATTTAAACAAAATTACATGTTAAACTTGGTACTGGGTGTTTTACTTTGTATTCATTAACGATGACACTTTTATGTCATGGGCGAGTTGAAATTGATATAAATTGCTTGTTCATTTAATTGTTTGAACAATTACAATCTTCGCAACACATCAACCAATTGGTAGCCAATCAGCTGGTTCTGAATCAAGTTTATTGATCAGATCCCATCATTCTACGCTTCGAAATGTCAAACTGTGTTTGAATAGGCAATTACTTGAGATTTCAACTTGCCGTGCATTCAATTAAATATATATAAGCAATTATTTTCTGGCTTTTGCCACACCGATATTTTGTAACTGATATTATCCGACAATTGTCTGATTATACGTATAAAAACGTTCCTTGTTTTTAATTACTTTACCTTTTACCAGAAATAGAAAATAAAGTGCAGTTTTACTAGGAAAAATAACCAAGTAAATATAAGATTTACTTGGGCTTAAATAAAACGAATATTTAAAATAAAATAAGTAAACATAAGGTTTACTTGGATATTACAATAGTGAATGAAAATGAAAGCTAAAATATGATATAAACTTAAACAAAAGTTAACATAAAAATAATATAAATAATCCAGGGTAAATTAAATAAAAATAATTATTTTGAGTCTGAACTACTACACAGGGTATTATGAAAATACTAAATTGTTTTCTCAATTTAATTAAATAAGCAAGTGCCAAATCAATATTCAGTGTTTAAGTTGAACAATTAAATAAAGAACTATAATTAGAACTTTGCCAAATAAATTAATAGCAATATCTAGAGTAAAGAACGAATCATTAAATGTCAAAATAAATAGTTAATTATCAAATCAATAAATAAATAGAAACAGTAATATCAAACCTAGAAAAAGAACTATGGTAACAATAAACTACAAATCACAAACGTAAATTTGAGTCCTACCACTGAACTAGACGATCACACAGCCAAATTAGTTTAATTGTTTTTATAATTAGACATTCAGGGGAGAGGGGAGGGTAACTGGTAATTAATCAAACCAGGACTTCACTACAAAACAATGTACATGGGAGGGGGGGGGGGGGGGGGGGGTTGAAATGGTCAGGGAAAATTTCAGAATTCAAGCTGTTTATGTTATAATGTTGCCCACAGTAGCTGTTACGTTTTGTACGAATTCCCTGGACAACCCATCAAACCAACAGCTCAATACTCCAAAAAATACATCCCCAAAGCAATACTCCTGAATCATATTCTCCCAAACCCACTCATTAATTGGAGAAAAGATCCAATGTAGAATAGGTGATAGTTCAGGAAGGAAAAACCAGATGGCAAGAGGCATAGAGGACGCCCACCAAAAAGTTGGGTCGATTGGAAAAAACTTCGGAGAAGTCATTAGTCTAACAGGTAATTACGACAGATAGTGTAATGCTGTCAGATGTGTCATGCAGCAGGTGTAGGCTAAACATAATAAAGCCATTGATCACAAAATGTCTATCAAAGGTTGTGAAAAGTAAAAACATTCTTGATAAAATATACCATTTAAGATTTAAGCACCAAAATATATATTATTCTCAGTAGTTTAAAATTAGTAAGTGACTACTTGACTACTGAACCGCAGCGGTGGTTCATTTGTAAATCAGTAATGAACTGCTGCACCGGACAAATAACGCTTTGTTATTGTAACAACTATTTATTCCGTGCTATAGCGCTGATTGTCAGGTGGTTGGTTGGCATAGGAGCAATGTTCTCGTTTAGGGGTTGTGAGCAGTCCCGGATTTAACTTCTGGACACACCGAACTTTTTTTAAATTTTGTAACGATTAATGTATTTTTTCACAAATTCAGGTTTACTTTGACGGCAGAAATAATGCTTTCCTTCTTTTTCCTATCTATCAAACGATTTCATTCTTTCATGCGATTTCTTTAGGTTTGGTTAATTAGGTTGATTTTTATTTTGCTATCGAATGTTTTGTTTTTTCCACAAAATAACACAAAATATTCGATGCAATCATGCACAGATGTGCACGAAGGCTCAATAAGTCGTGAAAAAGATCCGCCTCAGTGGTTCAATAGCATCTATCGTAAAATTAAAGGATGAATAATTAAAATAACGTATTAAAATAAAACAAAAATATAACAAAACTTCATTATTTGTGAAGTATTTAACAATACATCATTTCAAATAATATGTCACATCACATTAGGTATCAAACTTAAAATTGCATATTCATTTTGGAATACAGGAAAAAAATGTTTTGTTGTTGAACTTATAAAACTAGTTTTCAAATAACGGATGAATATTACATATATTCATAGTGTCTCAAAAAGTGAGCAATACCCTATAAAATGATAAATAATCCCTTGTAAAAAGAATCATAGGAAATGAGATATATGAGTTGATTGCTTTATTTTCAATTTGGGTATACAAGGTGTGATTTACTTAAAATTCTTGCACAAAGAAAATATAGAAATAGAAAATCAAATACGATTCAACATAAATATTTTCTTTCCCGTGACTTTTTTTCAAAATTAATAATTTATTTATAGTGGTATTGCCAATTATTGTGAAACTCTGTATATAACATCCCCATATACATGACATTCAAAAATATGAGAATATTCATTAAAATGATTAAATAGATTGTCGATTAAAAGAACTGTTAATAAAAACAAACTAAATTATAATATTTACATTTGACCAAAATTATCAAAATAATTCCTATTAGGAATAAATAAACAAATTAAATGTGCTCTTACACTTGGATTATTCAGTATGTCCCACCTTTCGCCCTATATACCCTCATATCTTTCTCAGTTTTTGCAGATCAACTTCAAATTTTTGTCAATTATGCCATTAACAGAAATGACATTTTTCTGCCTAAAAAAAAAATGGTTAAAAAAATGTGGAAATTTAGAAAACATAGGCCTTGCTTAATCGAAAAATTTCATTCAAAATCCTTGTTCAGAATTGTAAACCTAGCCTATATTATTATACAAAATTTTGGAGCAAAAAATTTACCATGTATTCCAACAAATTACTCCCAAAAACAGAAATTATTAAACGTGAAATATTCATATTATTATTATGCTTTTAAGCCTCCTGGGAGTTGACAGCACGAGTAGTAGCCTGGACTAGGTAGCAATGGTGATAGGCAATAGAGATGGGTCGTTATCTATGTAACGTTTTGTCGGGGTATTTTTAGGTAACGTATCGTCGCGCTACGAAATGCCAAAATAACCGTTTATTTGCAATGAGCATTATCACTCTCGCCAAGTAACGACTGCACGTTGTACAACTGACCTGCTTTGTCACTGCAACGGGCTAACGTAATCGGTTACTCTGATATCTGAAGGTTGAATTATATGTATTATTTTGGCTAGCAGGTTTGAAATGTACAAAAATATACAAGTTATCCCATTTGAAAATCGGATTTTCATGTAAATTACATCGTAACCGGAAGTCGGCAATTTTGGTTTTTTTACATCACATAATTGAATTATTTTTCATATCTACACCAGATTTGAAAATAATTCATTGAACCGATCAAAAGTTACAAGAGTGTCCTTGGCTAAACTACTCGGTATACCGCACCCAAACCCAAGTTGCGGTTTTATAAATATATAACCAAGTTCAAAATATTTATATATTATCTATACCTTCAACATAATACTAGTCTTATTATAACATATACATATATCCTTATTGGTGTCTACCATTTAGTAAAAAAATGTAAGAACCCATATATACAAATAGAAACTAATATGCTTTCTATGCTTTGCCAATGCGACTAGGCGACTGAAGGACTGAATAGGTTACGTTACTCTCCAAAATAACTGAATTCGAACTCAACGTTACGCGACAAACGTAATCTCTTTTAATTGCGTTGCTTTTCACAGAGCTAATCGAATCATCTCGCTTGTCGTTACAAAATCATGTTGTTTTGTCGCGGTATTTTTCTGGACCGATCGCATTTGTAACACGACATAAGTGGAACCGCTTTTCCCATTTCTAATAGGCAATCACAATACTAACATGTCTCTACAACTGGATTCATTCACTTCATAGAAACCTGTAATGTGCTACCTCTGCACGCCATCTCTGAGGTACTAGTGTAGGTTGATTTGTAGACTAGACTAGAAACTTGTAGAAAACGGATCGAGTCTTTGCTAGATGATTCCAGAAACATTGGTTCACAATTTTACTAGAAATATATCAGTCCCTTCAAATTAGGAAAAATTAAAGAAATTTTCCCACAGCTATGAGACTTGTAGAAAGTGAAGCATGTGGATTGTCTAAACATGATTTTCACCCTCGCAGTTCTAAAAAAGGGTGGTGTTTGAGAAATATATACATATACAGAATCGGAAAATACACTTCATGATATAGGGAATAAACTTCGATGTAATTGAGCTATTGAAAGCAGAATATATGGGGTCAACGCGGTCAAGCGGTGTTGGTATGAACGAATACCAATACCCTGCGTTGATCTACGGACAAGGCGTGGTTTACCTGCGCAAATACACATTTACATATCGCGAACTTCAATTTTCGAATCTGTATATGAATTTTAGCGCCTTTTCGTCTTTGTCTCTATTTTGAGGAAAAACTATGCATTTTGGTGAAATATGTCAGGAGAGCAAAGTTGTACACCATAATATTTCCTACAAATTTTGTCTTTCTGTCTCTTGTCCGAATTCTGCATAATTTCGCCGCTAGAGGGCTCGAAAGAGCGTTTTGCGCCTTTTTTTAGATTTTCAGCCCAAATTCTGCATTTGAAAAATGTCAGGGGAGCAAGGTTGTAGAGCAAAAAATTTCTTACAAATTCTGTCTACCCTTTTTTAAGTTTTTTTCGAATTTCGCATAGTTTCTCCGCTAAAAGGCGCGAAAGAAATATATATATATAGACTTTCGCGTTCTCTAACGGCCAAACTATGCAGAATTCGAACAAAAACGAAGAGACAAAATTTGTAGGAAATTTAATGCTCTACAACTTCGCTCTCTTGATATTTTTCACCAAAATGCATAATTTTGGCTGAAAATCTAAGAGGTGAAAAAGCGCTAAAATTCATATATATGTATACATTTTTCAAAACCTACCCCTTTTTAGAACTGCGGGAGGTGAAAATCATGTTTAGACAACCCAGATGCTTCACTTTCTATAGGTCTCATAGCTGTGGGAATTTCTCCATAAAACAGCGATTTTTTGACTAATTTGAAGGGACTATGTGGAAGATTGCTAAAAAAGTCGAGATACATTTTGTAGAGTATATAAGGCGATATAAACACGGAGAGAGGTTAGATAAAGATAAATCCAAAGTAATACAAAGTGAATAGTAGAGTAGAGTGAAAATATCAAAACAATAGATACTGTTAAAGGTTATTTTAGTTAGTAAACATATAGTGAGGTTAATTTAATCAATAAATAGTGTGTGAGTGTTTATCTCCTGTTATAATTTTTGAACCCATGGATACTTAAGGGTGGTTTCCTAAGGGGTGGAAACCTGTGACATTATGGTGGACTGTGGTTTAGTAGAAGCTAATAATTGACATTTTAACTAATGGAATAAATTAAATATTGAAAATGAATATTTTCCCCCAAAAATTCGTATATAGGTTAAGTTTGCAATTCTGATTATTTCTTTATGAAATTTTTCGATGAAATAAAACCTACCATGATATCATATTTTTTATCCGTTCTCAGTAGGCCATGATTGACGAAGCAATTTTTTTTTATTAAAAAAAAAAAAAATCAATTTTGTTGACTGCATAACCAACAAAAATTTGAGGTTGACCTGAAAAAAAGTGAGAGTGTGTAGTCGAGAAGCGAGATACACTGTATATTAAAACAGTCTAAAAGATAATTTAAAAATGTTGTTGTAAATAAACCTGTGCAGAATAAAGTCAAGTGCTGGTTTTCGATATAATTATACTTTTGCAATTGTTTTTCTAATAGGGCTCTTTATAAACATTTTTAAAATATCTAATTGCACCGACTTCAATTAAAATTAAGAAATAAACAGCTGTATGTTTTAACTAAATCAATACTAACAGTAAATGTTCTTAAGTTTTGGGATAATACCGTTTCAATTTAAATTTTAAACATTCCTCAAAATACTGATACTTTTAAAATAAGAACATTATTTAACAGCATTATACAATTAGGAGAAAATCCTAGTTTATTTCTTATTCTTAAATTATATCGCGATTAATATTTTTATCACGTAGTATGTAGGTAAGCAATTTCTAGGAATTTGTAGTGTTGCTTAATACACCTACTTTTGAACTAAAATAAATCTTAATGTTAAGTAATAACAACACATAAAAAGTTTTCAAATACAACATATATATCTTATTTAGGCACTATAAATCATCAGCAAAATCTTCGTCTCCGTTAATGATATCAACGTCGACAGGTTTTCGACACACAAAAAAGACACTGTCATATTCATATTGTAACATTGACTTGGGATTTTGACAATATTTCGTTTTAACTCCTGTTTCACACTTTTCCATTTCAAATCCTACATTTTTTATAATTTGGCTTACTACTTGAAAACTAGGTTCAACACTTTTTTCATTTTTCATGTCAGAATAATGGTAAAGTAAAGGACCTAAATTAACCCAAAGGCCTCCTGGTTTCAGAATTCGATATATTGTTTCTATAAATTGTACCACGTTGGGCGCACAGTCAATAAAAAAGCAAGTTGCAACACAATGCCATTCATCACTATTTGTGTATACCTCTAAAAAGTCTCCAGCTGTCATAGAAAATTTGCTTTCAGGAGTAGGCTTAGGAATAACATCAGGAAATCTGCAAAAAGAAAAAGTCATATTTCACAAACTAGTACACTCATCATAGTCCACACCCTTATAACCAAGCGATATAGGTTTCCGTGGACTACATAGATTAGTATCTAATCTATAAAGATTTCAACTAGGTATATAGCGTATTTATAGTACAACTAAATATTTCCTCTACAGATATATTCTCTATTTAATCTGTACAGCGAAATAAAGCATTATCTGTATATATTTTCCCTGTACAGAACATATGATTTACATTTATAGCAGATATAAAGTATCGTTATATTATCGATAACTCATTAATATAGGTCCTGTAAAGTTCTCCGATAAAAACATTACTGTTATTGAAAATGCATTACAACTTTATTAAGTCTATATGTCATTTATAGATATTCTATACTAAATAGGTATCGAGTCTGATATTTCCTCATTTATCGCACATCTTGAGTAACCTTAAACTATAGACGAGATAATAACGCAACTGTATAGATTCTGTTCAGTCTTCTATACAGATTCTATTTTAAGACTTGCCTTGTTAGTACAGAACTGACACGTGTGACTGTTAAATGTGAGGTTATGCATTCTACGATTTGCTATTACTACGTGCAAAGTAGTGAGTAGAAGAAAATAATATCCATTATCCATATGGTGAACGTTTACATCTCTAGGTGTTTTGAGTAGATAATGTTCTTGCATCCAATGGTAGTTCAACATGATTCCCATCGTAGACTAAAATTCGTAATAATTTAGAAATATGGGTTAATTCAATATTCCTGTTTATTGCCCATTCACGTAATTTATCGGAAAATGATTTATGATCAGTACCTGCTTATCAACTTTTTCAATGTTACCACCGGACGATGATCCTGATGTATCTACTGTGTTACATACATCCTTTGTTACTTGAATTTTCTTTGGAAATTTCATTGTCTGTAGAATAATCGGCATCAGTCATATTATACTGATGCCGATTTGTTTCTTGTGTATCTACTGAACCAGAATATTTATTGATTATAGGTAGGTATATTAAATAATATATACCGTCTATTGTAATCCTACTTCTAAATATCTTAAGTCGACGAGTCTCATATAAATATATATGTATACACAATAAGCGAGAGTTCAACACAAAGCCAGGGAGCCCAGAGAGTAAAGCCACCAACCACACTAGTGCACTGAAATTGTAGTTCTGCGTTATCCATTCGTGTCCCACCAAGATCCCACTATGCATTCAACAAGGTAGTATATGATATCTAAAGGTTTCTCTAAGTTTATCAATACAGTAAAAATTATAAAGTGATATACCGGGTGGGCACGAGTCAATGTACGCCCCCAATATTTTGGTTGTTTTTGTATTTAAAAATTTGGTTTTTGGTACAAATAAATTAGACAATAATAGGCTACTTTTAGATTAACGGGAATGAAAATATCACTTCCGGTTGAACCGGAAGTGACATCAACTTTTTTTTCTTAAATTTTTTCAGATGTAAAAAATTCCAAAAAATAAGTGAGATACGAACAAAATTTAATTTGTTCAAAATGGCCGCGTCAGATGAATGCGATGTAAGAAAATTACTAAGTAGGCTATGGAAATTATTAGTAAGGTTGTAGACTTGTCTGTAAAGCAGAAAATAGTTGTTTGAATTACTGATAGGTACCAGTATTATTAGTTTTTTTTCAAAAAAACGGAATTTCATTTTTATTTTCATTTCCGTAGGGGTCCTATGGAATTTTTTTAATGGAACTGTACTATTTCTTTTATTAATCAAAAATAATGATTCATAAACTATAATTTTTTCACCATTAATCATTTCTTAACGATATCCTTCGTAATAATAGAAGTATTTTTAAAAAGTAAGCGCCAACAAATCATTTTAATAAGGTACCTATCTACATTTAAATTCAAAATTGCAGATAGCCATGAAAATGACAGACATTCGCAACAATTGAATTAGTCTTTACTTAATCACTAATTTCCTGAAGCAAGTGTATCAAAGTTGTTACAAACAAGAAAATTAATATAAAATGGCTGAAAATTATTCAAGAGATGAAAAAGTTGACATGATCATTATTTATGGAGAGACTCGACGTAATGCAACTAGAGCACAAAGTCTTGTATAGACGGAGATATTCAGAAAGAAGACAACGTTCAAGAAACTATTTCGCCCTGTTGGAGCAACAATTTTGAACTGAACCTAATGTAGAAATTGAAGAAAGATTTATTGTGGATGAAGAAAAGGAAATTAATGTATTAGCTTTAGTGCATGTTGACCCAACCATTTCGTAAAGACAAATTGAACATGAATTACCAGTTTCCAAAGAATCAGCCAGAAAAATTTTAAAGAAACACGTTCTTATAAATATCAATTGCATCAATTTTTTATGAGAATGATTACCAACGAAGAATAACCTTTTGTAATTGGTTACAGTTACGCCAATTAAGAAATGAGAATTTTATCAAAAACATTTTGTTCACTGATGAATCGAGATTTACAAACCTTGGGTTATTTAATCGAAACAACACTCGATATTGGACAATTGATAATCCTCACATTATGAGACAGGGGCGGTTTCAGGAGAGGCTTGGCTTTAATGTTTGGTTAGGCGTACTGGGCGACCATATCATAGGTCCGATAATTTTTAACGAAACTCTAACTGGTTCAAGATATCCAGAATTTCTCCAAAATATAATAGTTCCACAGATTAATCAAATTCCCAATACCAATATTGATGAGGTTTACTTCCAACAAGACGGGGCTGGACCACACAATGCTATTATCGTTAGGGATTACTTAAATCAATTATTTCCAGATCGTTGGATTGGGACCCATGGTCCAGTCAGATGGCCTGCAAGGTCGCCCGACTTAACCCCACTCGATTTTTTTATTTGGGCGCATTTGAAAAATAGAGTCCACATGACTGCTCCAACCACAAGGCAAGATCTGGAAGAAAGAATTCGACACGAAATTGCACAAATAACACCTTAACAATTACAGAATGTTAGACGTGCAACGACAAGTCGCGCTACTCTGTGTATTAATCATAACGGTGAACAGTTTGAACAATTTTTATAATGGTTTATTATAATTTAGGTATTAAATAGTTTTATTATTCTTGGTAATTTATTCATGGTTGTAACGTTATACCTATTAAAATTATTTCTTGTTTAATTTGTGTTTACTTTATAAAAATACTTCTATTATTACGAAGGATATCGTTAAGAAATGATTAATGGCGAAAAAATTATAGTTTATGAATCATTATTTCTGATTAATAAAAGAAATAGCACAGTTCCATTAAAAAAAAATCCATAGGACCCCTACGGAAATGAAAATGAAATTCCGTTTTTTTGAAAGAAAACAAAAAATACTGGTACCTATCAGTAATTCAAGAAGTAAGAAAATGCTTAGAATTGTCCAAAACATAAAATCCAATGTCGTAATTGATAATCAAAGACAAGTAATAATCGTAAATATTAGTTTTTTGAAAACAAACAGCTTAAATATACATTTTTTTTATTTATAAATGTCTGTATCTCGAGAAGGGTGAGGTTAGTTAAAAAATGTCAAGAGTAAAAAAATGCTTAGGATTGCTCAAAATATAAAGTCTACATGTTTCAATTCATATAGTAAACGACCAAGTATATTAGTTTTTAGAAAACGCTTATATCTCGAGAAGAGTGAGATTAGGTAAAAAATGTCAAGAGTCAAAAAAATGCTTAGAATTGTCCAAAATATACAGATCACAAATAAAAATTCATAATAAACGCCCATAAATAATCGTAAATACTAGTTTTTTGAGAGAAAAAAAAAGCTTAAATATAAGTTTCTTTTTTTCTCAAACGCTTATATCTCGAAAAGGGTGAGGGTAAAAAATGTCAGGAGTCAAATAATGCTTAGAATTATCCGAAATATAAAGTCCACATATTTTAATCGGTAACCAACGTCCTAACATAATCCTAAATACCAGTTTCTTGAAAAACAAAGCTTAAATACAAGTTTCTTTTTTTAAACGCTTATATCTCGAGAAGGGTGAAGTTAGGTAAAAAATGTCAAGAGTCAAAGAATGCTTAGAATTGCCCAAAATATAGAATTCAATGGTTCTCTTTCAACTTAAAACAAATTGTTGGTGACCGGAAATAGCGAACTTCTCTCCCAATTTACAACCAGAAATAAAAAAAGCACCAGTTCTCATGGCCCTGACTTTGTTCTATACATCTTTAGGAACATTTTGCACCATCTCGCACAAAAATCTGGTGGGGCGGACGGAGTCTCATGTTGGGGTTAAATGCTTCATTTCCTCGACTAGTACCTCTTCGAATATTTTCGGTAATGATTTTGGGGATTGTTATTATATGCAGTTGAAGATTTAAAACGATAATTGCATTAGGTTGTGTTCAGTTAATTTGGTATTTTTTTTACTATACTGTTGATTTGTACCAGAGGTTGGTAAGTAAATTGTAACATTTTTTATGTTACTAATTCCTTAACAGTGAGCAAGGTGACAAGATGAAGCCTAAATGCTGCCACCTAGATGGCGCTAGCCACTACTGTGGTTATCCAGTTTGTAGTTCGTACTTTCTTTGCACTGCAGTACACGTGTGAAATTCATTAAACGTCAGGTGGGTTCGAAATTAACATTTCTCGGGTCCATTTATGATTTGCCGAAAACACCAATTTCGACCTTTTGATTGCGATATAGGACAGCCTTCCACGTATTCAGAAAGATCTGGTCGCTTAAAAAATTTGTGTTTTCAGCTCTTCGTCACCTCATCTTATATTTTAAATTGTATAGAAGGTTCCATCTACTAAAACAGCATTATATTAAAATCATGATTAACAGTAAGCTGTTTTTGGTAAATTGGGCGATGTTATTAAACTGAAAATAGGTGTAAGTTGTACATAAATATATATTACATGATTACTGAAGAATATTTTTTTCTAAAATCGGCTTATTAGGGAGATCTCCTTTCACTTGTTCTCCTCTGATATTGTCACCTTGATCACTCTTAACATAATATTTGTGTGATTTATATTGTTTTACCCAACCCAGCTTCTCTCCAATTTATAGTAGACCCAAAAAAAAATGTTATCCTGCCCCCTATAAAAATGAGGACAATACTGCAATTGGTTCAAAATCGAAAACTGTGACAATTTTTACGTGCAAAAATAGACATTATTCTAATTTCAGCGGTATATCACACTTCACTCTTTTGTGTTGTTTCCATAAAAAAAATCGTTCAAGTCGATCATGTACACCCACCCAGATTGCGCTATTATTGTAGTTGATGTCATGGTAAAGTGTTCTAGTTTTGAAAGTATCTGTGTGAATAAACCGTTTCAGTTTTTTTATCATTATGGTACATGACGATTAGTAGATATTAGTCACTATTCATTTTAAATAAAGGAGATGCTCTCAACATGATGTCGGACTGATGTATTTTTTTGAATTAGGTTAAAATGAAAGCTAAAATTCTTTACGGAGTCAAAGTGACAAATGCATCAAATCGGCGCCATATGCTTGTTTAACTTTTTGCATTCTCAAAAATGTGTATGTTCAAAATTATTCTTTAAGAAAAACAATTAACAGAAGAACTATTAAATTTAGAGGCCAAGATACAACTGGAATTTAATTTTCAGAAATAAATTCTTAAAATTAAAACAAAAAAAATCGGCAGCTACTGGAAGCGGCCGGAACCTCTCCATCCGATGGATCTTTGAAGCCGAAAGGGCACCGGTTGGCGCCGGTATAGACTAGGCCCTACCCCCGGGACTCCGTCGTGATTCCCGCAGGGTGAGACGTCCCAAGCGCTATCTAGTGACCAGTCCTCTGAATAACTATAAACACCTAATATAATATATTAGGTCATAGTATGATGATGTTTAATTATGTAACATTTTCCGCAATAGGGACCTTGCATACAAATAAATAGGGAAATAAGACAAAAAACATAGGGTAATAGTGTGATACTTGTGATATATTCGACTGTTCGATACATACAATTTATACTTCTCTTAAGAATTGCAGTATCCCATAGTATTAAATAACACAAACATGTAGTGCACTTGTAATTAATTTTAGATTGTCACTCATGTGTATGTAAGAAGCTATGTATTTATATATATATATATATATATATATATATATATATATATATATATATATATATATATATATATATATATATATATATATATATATATATATATATATATATATATATATTTTGTATTTTGTTGCTTTCTTGTCCTGTAATTGGTTCTTTTGTACTGTTGGACAAATGTATTAAATAAATAAATAAATAAATAGTATAATAAAACGTATATTTCACAAAAAATATATTTTCTAACTCAGCACGTTACTTATAAGCACCTGAAACTGTTGTAAATTTCAAATCTTATATCGTGCTGAGAAAACATTGCCTATGGCCGTGACGTCAAACCGCATTACTACCTTCGCGATTTTTCACCTACATAACATAGCTAAGTGCCTTGCACCGTTGCCTTCTACATAAGGTGTGACGTCACAGGCATCTGAACTGTTTTAAATGATCTGCTGACGTGTAAAACTTTAATTATTTATAGCAAATTATTTACTTACATTTAAGGCGTCATATTTTACATATATTATTTTCTTACATATTTGAACATTTTTATGCAATACATGCAAGTTCTCTATTATTAATAAAGTTTATAAAACGATTAAAAAAAAAAAGCGTATAGGGATCGATCCACCGATCTCTTGATTTGTAAGTCAAATCAAATCAAAAACATATTTATTAAAAATGAAGAACAATCTGTCCTACCCGAACACCCATGCCTGGAGCCAGCCGGATATCTACAGTGGTAAGTCAACGCTTTAACTCACTCGACCATTGAAGACTTATATATATATATATATATATATATATATATATATATAGTTTTGAAAGAAAGGTTAGTTTCTTTGGTTGTTCTTGAACCTTGTTTAATTATATATTTTTGAGGATTTAGTTCTTGGGTTTCGGTTCATTAAAAGTGGAGGTTTTATGCGATATGCATTTATTTCATTATAATTTTTGTAAACGTTTCGGTGATTGTTTCCACCTTTTTCAATACAGGACAACTAAAATATATTTTATATGAATTTACATTTAATTTAATTTTGAACAAATAGAACATACCTTGAAACAATGATGAGTTGTGGCACTATTGAACTAATTTCATTTTTTTTTTAATTAATATACTAACTTATTTAAATGGTTAAATGCACAGATTTTTTTTGATGTTATTGCTTGCACTTCTTTAACAAAACTGATTTTTACAGTTTCTATTTGGTATTGACGGGCCTGTTTATTGCTTTATTGGGAAAAGTAGTATCCGCACATGTTACTGTCTAATATACTTTAGGTAGATTCAGTGGCGTGGTTTGTTGTTTTTCATTGTAGGTTTTGATGATTTTTAATTTAGAAGATTATTGTATATTTTATTTAAATTTTGTGTGTCTGTTTTGTCATTTATACTGTTTGGGTGTTTTTTAATTTTGATCATTTCTAGGATTTCTCGTTTTTTGGTGTGCGTTTCTGTAGCTAGTATTTCTGTCTTGTCAAAGTTGAATTTATGTTTCATAGTTTGTGTATGTTTAGTGAGTGCTGTTTTGTTTAATTTGTCATATTTATGGCCTTGTATTCTTTTTTCTAAATGTTGGGAGGTTTGTCCTATGTATACCTTATCACAGTTGTCGCATGGAATTTTGTAAATGACATGAGTTTTTTTTGATTGTGGTGTTTTGGCTTTTAGTTTACTAAAATTTGATTTTAGTAAGTTGCTTCCTTTATGACAGATGGATATATTATGTTTTTTAAATTTTTTCCCTATTTGCTCTGATAGTCCTTTTGTGTAAGGTATAGCTATGTATTTGGTTTGTGTGTTGTCGGTTTTAGTTTGCGTTAACAGGGGGGTATTGTTGTAAAATTTGTGTATTCGTTTTTTAAAGATATTATTGAGGAAGGAGTCAGGGTAATTATTTTTTGAAAGAGCAGTTTTGGCTTTTTTGATGGCATCTTCTCTATATTCGGGGTCTGAAAGCATGATTGCTCTGTCAGCAAGACCAATGACAACACTTCTTTTTTGGGAAATAGGATGATTTGACGTGAAATTAATGTATCGTTCTGACCAGGTATTTTTAGTAAACCATTGTGTTTTAATTGTGCAGTTAGTTCTCATTAAGGAGAGGTCTAGGAAATTTAGTTTGTTGTTATTTTCTATTTCTATTGTGAATTGTAATTTACTATTATAGGAATTAAATAAGTTTAGAATGTAATCAGTCTTGTCCCGCGGAACAAGAGTGATACAATCATCGACATATCTATAAAAAAATGGTATTTCGAAATCTATTTTTGGTATGATGGTATTTTCTAGGTCCTCGAGTACAAGTTGTGCAATTACACTAGATATTGAGGCTCCCATTGCACAGCCCTCAATTTGTTGATAGAAATTATTCTTATATTGGAAATATGTTGAAGTCAGTGCGTAGTCTAAACCTTCAAGAAAGGCTTGCAATGGTAACGTTGTATGAGGTGCAATTTCTTGCCATTTTTTTTCCACTATATTTTTAGCAAGATTTATCGGTATGTTTGTGTATAGTGAAATAACATCCAGAGATATAAGAATGTAATCTGTCGGAATTTGTATATTTTTAATTTTGTCTTTGAACTGCCATGAATCTTTAATGTAGTAATTGTTTTTGTTAATAATGTTGGATATGCTGGATTTAAGATAATCTGAAATATTTTTTGCGGGAGATTGAATGCATGAAATTATAGGTCTAAGTGGGGTATTTGGTTTGTGTAATTTCGGAAGTCCATATATTTTAGGCGGTAGAGAGTTGTGTATTTTGAGGTTTTTTGCTGTCGTAGGTGAGATGTAGGCTTTGTTTTCCCATTTTTTTATTATGTCGTTATTTTTCTTTTCAAGTTGGTTTGTTGGGTCTCTTTTTAGGAGTTTATATGTCAATTGGTCTTGTAGTAAGTTGTTCATTTTGTCATCATACTCACTTTCATTCATTATTACAGTTTTATTTGATTTGTCCGGTTTTAAAATGAGTAATTGTGGGTTATTTTTGATAAAATGTTTAGTTTTTGTGAGATTTTTGTTGAATATTTTTTGTTCTTTTGTTGTTCGTTTTTGTTTGTTGGTATAGTTGGTTATTGTATTGTATAAGTCACTTCTAATTTCGTCTTTTTTATTATTGTCATAGTTTTGGATACTACTTTCCACATTGCAAATTATATCATTTATTGGAATATTATCGGCTTTTGTTATAGGAGTAGCGTAATTTGGCCCGAGTGCTAATATTTCTTGAACATTTTCCGGAATTTCAGTGTCCGTTAAATTTTCTATCCAATTTGGAAAGTTATTGTTTGTTTGTTTTGGTGCTTGTTGCTTTGATTTTAAATTGTTGATTTTTTTGATGTGCCTGTTTTTGATTGATATAAATTTTTTCTCCTGTTTAGATTTTTCAATTTGTAAAAAGCTATTGAATATGTCGGCGGGTAAAATTTTACTTAAGTTGTTTTCTGCGGTTTTTGTATCGTGTTGGGTTTTCTTTAAATTTATATTATTTTCTGAGATAAGTAGATTAATTAAATCAATTTGGAATTTTTTGGTTACCACGTTTTCGAATCTTTGTTTCAAGTTTACATTATTAAAGTGTATATGTTTTAGATTGATGTTTAGAAATTTTGGGTTTAGATTTTCATGCTTACAACGTA
Organism: Stenurella melanura; assembly: GCA_963583905.1. NCBI lineage: Eukaryota > Metazoa > Arthropoda > Insecta > Coleoptera > Cerambycidae > Stenurella > Stenurella melanura. The sequence goes on from OY757310.1 coordinate 90,766,184, forward strand.
ATAAAAATATATTTCTATTTTTTTGAGTAATAAATTTGGTGTTTAAGTTTGAGAAATATTTCATTTCCTTTACTACATGTTGTCCGTAACATTCTTCTATGTGTTGGTAAAATGGCATCTTTTCCCCGTGCCTATATATTGTTTTGAAAGAAAGGTTAGTTTCTTTGGTTGTTCTTGAACCTTGTTTAATTATATATTTTTGAGGATTTAGTTCTTGGGTTTCGGTTCATTAAAAGTGGAGGTTTTATGCGATATGCATTTATTTCATTATAATTTTTGTAAACGTTTCGGTGATTGTTTCCACCTTTTTCAATACAGGACAACTAAAATATATTTTATATGAATTTACATTTAATTTAATTTTGAACAAATAGAACATACCTTGAAACAATGATGAGTTGTGGCACTATTGAACTAATTTCATTTTTTTTTTAATTAATATACTAACTTATTTAAATGGTTAAATGCACAGATTTTTTTTGATGTTATTGCTTGCACTTCTTTAACAAAACTGATTTTTACAGTTTCTATTTGGTATTGACGGGCCTGTTTATTGCTTTATTGGGAAAAGTAGTATCCGCACATGTTACTGTCTAATATACTTTAGGTAGATTCAGTGGCGTGGTTTGTTGTTTTTCATTGTAGGTTTTGATGATTTTTAATTTAGAAGATTATTGTATATTTTATTTAAATTTTGTGTGTCTGTTTTGTCATTTATACTGTTTGGGTGTTTTTTAATTTTGATCATTTCTAGGATTTCTCGTTTTTTGGTGTGCGTTTCTGTAGCTAGTATTTCTGTCTTGTCAAAGTTGAATTTATGTTTCATAGTTTGTGTATGTTTAGTGAGTGCTGTTTTGTTTAATTTGTCATATTTATGGCCTTGTATTCTTTTTTCTAAATGTTGGGAGGTTTGTCCTATGTATGCCTTATCACAGTTGTCGCATGGAATTTTGTAAATGACATGAGTTTTTTTTGATTGTGGTGTTTTGGCTTTTAGTTTACTAAAATTTGATTTTAGTAAGTTGCTTCCTTTATGACAGATGGATATATTATGTTTTTTAAATTTTTTCCCTATTTGCTCTGATAGTCCTTTTGTGTAAGGTATAGCTATGTATTTGGTTTGTGTGTTGTCGGTTTTAGTTTGCGTTAACAGGGGGGTATTGTTGTAAAATTTGTGTATTCGTTTTTTAAAGATATTATTGAGGAAGGAGTCAGGGTAATTCTTTTTTGAAAGAGCAGTTTTGGCTTTTTTGATGGCATCTTCTCTATATTCGGGGTCTGAAAGCATGATTGCTCTGTCAGCAAGACCAATGACAACACTTCTTTTTTGGGAAATAGGATGATTTGACGTGAAATTAATGTATCGTTCTGACCAGGTATTTTTAGTAAACCATTGTGTTTTAATTGTGCAGTTAGTTCTCATTAAGGAGAGGTCTAGGAAATTTAGTTTGTTGTTATTTTCTATTTCTATTGTGAATTGTAATTTACTATTATAGGAATTAAATAAGTTTAGAATGTAATCAGTCTTGTCCCGCGGAACAAGAGTGATACAATCATCGACATATCTATAAAAAAATGGTATTTCGAAATCTATTTTTGGTATGATGGTATTTTCTAGGTCCTCGAGTACAAGTTGTGCAATTACACTAGATATTGAGGCTCCCATTGCACAGCCCTCAATTTGTTGATAGAAATTATTCTTATATTGGAAATATGTTGAAGTCAGTGCGTAGTCTAAACCTTCAAGAAAGGCTTGCAATGGTAACGTTGTATGAGGTGCAATTTCTTGCCATTTTTTTTCCACTATATTTTTAGCAAGATTTATCGGTATGTTTGTGTATAGTGAAATAACATCCAGAGATATAAGAATGTAATCTGTCGGAATTTGTATATTTTTAATTTTGTCTTTGAACTGCCATGAATCTTTAATGTAGTAATTGTTTTTGTTAATAATGTTGGATATGCTGGATTTAAGATAATCTGAAATATTTTTTGCGGGAGATTGAATGCATGAAATTATAGGTCTAAGTGGGGTATTTGGTTTGTGTAATTTCGGAAGTCCATATATTTTAGGCGGTAGAGAGTTGTGTATTTTGAGGTTTTTTGCTGTCGTAGGTGAGATGTAGGCTTTGTTTTCCCATTTTTTTATTATGTCGTTATTTTTCTTTTCAAGTTGGTTTGTTGGGTCTCTTTTTAGGAGTTTATATGTCAATTGGTCTTGTAGTAAGTTGTTCATTTTGTCATCATACTCACTTTCATTCATTATTACAGTTTTATTTGATTTGTCCGGTTTTAAAATGAGTAATTGTGGGTTATTTTTGATAAAATGTTTAGTTTTTGTGAGATTTTTGTTGAATATTTTTTGTTCTTTTGTTGTTCGTTTTTGTTTGTTGGTATAGTTGGTTATTGTATTGTATAAGTCACTTCTAATTTCGTCTTTTTTATTATTGTCATAGTTTTGGATACTACTTTCCACATTGCAAATTATATCATTTATTGGAATATTATCGGCTTTTGTTATAGGAGTAGCGTAATTTGGCCCGAGTGCTAATATTTCTTGAACATTTTCCGGAATTTCAGTGTCCGTTAAATTTTCTATCCAATTTGGAAAGTTATTGTTTGTTTGTTTTGGTGCTTGTTGCTTTGATTTTAAATTGTTGATTTTTTTGATGTGCCTGTTTTTGATTGATATAAATTTTTTCTCCTGTTTAGATTTTTCAATTTGTAAAAAGCTATTGAATATGTCGGCGGGTAAAATTTTACTTAAGTTGTTTTCTGCGGTTTTTGTATCGTGTTGGGTTTTCTTTAAATTTATATTATTTTCTGAGATAAGTAGATTAATTAAATCAATTTGGAATTTTTTGGTTACCACGTTTTCGAATCTTTGTTTCAAGTTTACATTATTAAAGTGTATATGTTTTAGATTGATGTTTAGAAATTTTGGGTTTAGATTTTCATGCTTACAACGTAATAAAAATATATTTCTATTTTTTTGAGTAATAAATTTGGTGTTTAAGTTTGAGAAATATTTCATTTCCTTTACTACATGTTGTCCGTAACATTCTTCTATGTGTTGGTAAAATGGCATCTTTTCCCCGTGCCTATATATTGTTTTGAAAGAAAGGTTAGTTTCTTTGGTTGTTCTTGAACCTTGTTTAATTATATATTTTTGAGGATTTAGTTCTTGGGTTTCGGTTCATTAAAAGTGGAGGTTTTATGCGATATGCATTTATTTCATTATAATTTTTGTAAACGTTTCGGTGATTGTTTCCACCTTTTTCAATACAGGACAACTAAAATATATTTTATATGAATTTACATTTAATTTAATTTTGAACAAATAGAACATACCTTGAAACAATGATGAGTTGTGGCACTATTGAACTAATTTCATTTTTTTTTTAATTAATATACTAACTTATTTAAATGGTTAAATGCACAGATTTTTTTTGATGTTATTGCTTGCACTTCTTTAACAAAACTGATTTTTACAGTTTCTATTTGGTATTGACGGGCCTGTTTATTGCTTTATTGGGAAAAGTAGTATCCGCACATGTTACTGTCTAATATACTTTAGGTAGATTCAGTGGCGTGGTTTGTTGTTTTTCATTGTAGGTTTTGATGATTTTTAATTTAGAAGATTATTGTATATTTTATTTAAATTTTGTGTGTCTGTTTTGTCATTTATACTGTTTGGGTGTTTTTTAATTTTGATCATTTCTAGGATTTCTCGTTTTTTGGTGTGCGTTTCTGTAGCTAGTATTTCTGTCTTGTCAAAGTTGAATTTATGTTTCATAGTTTGTGTATGTTTAGTGAGTGCTGTTTTGTTTAATTTGTCATATTTATGGCCTTGTATTCTTTTTTCTAAATGTTGGGAGGTTTGTCCTATGTATACCTTATCACAGTTGTCGCATGGAATTTTGTAAATGACATGAGTTTTTTTTGATTGTGGTGTTTTGGCTTTTAGTTTACTAAAAAGTTTACTAAAAAGGCCATAAATATGACAAATTAAACAAAACAGCACTCACTAAACATACACAAACTATGAAACATAAATTCAACTTTGACAAGACAGAAATACTAGCTACAGAAACGCACACCAAAAAACGAGAAATCCTAGAAATGATCAAAATTAAAAAACACCCAAACAGTATAAATGACAAAACAGACACACAAAATTTAAATAAAATATACAATAATCTTCTAAATTAAAAATCATCAAAACCTACAATGAAAAACAACAAACCACGCCACTGAATCTACCTAAAGTATATTAGACAGTAACATGTGCGGATACTACTTTTCCCAATAAAGCAATAAACAGGCCCGTCAATACCAAATAGAAACTGTAAAAATCAGTTTTGTTAAAGAAGTGCAAGCAATAACATCAAAAAAAATCTGTGCATTTAACCATTTAAATAAGTTAGTATATTAATTAAAAAAAAAATGAAATTAGTTCAATAGTGCCACAACTCATCATTGTTTCAAGGTATGTTCTATTTGTTCAAAATTAAATTAAATGTAAATTCATATAAAATATATTTTAGTTGTCCTGTATTGAAAAAGGTGGAAACAATCACCGAAACGTTTACAAAAATTATAATGAAATAAATGCATATCGCATAAAACCTCCACTTTTAATGAACCGAAACCCAAGAACTAAATCCTCAAAAATATATAATTAAACAAGGTTCAAGAACAACCAAAGAAACTAACCTTTCTTTCAAAACAATATATAGGCACGGGGAAAAGATGCCATTTTACCAACACATAGAAGAATGTTACGGACAACATGTAGTAAAGGAAATGAAATATTTCTCAAACTTAAACACCAAATTTATTACTCAAAAAAATAGAAATATATTTTTATTACGTTGTAAGCATGAAAATCTAAACCCAAAATTTCTAAACATCAATCTAAAACATATACACTTTAATAATGTAAACTTGAAACAAAGATTCGAAAACGTGGTAACCAAAAAATTCCAAATTGATTTAATTAATCTACTTATCTCAGAAAATAATATAAATTTAAAGAAAACCCAACACGATACAAAAACCGCAGAAAACAACTTAAGTAAAATTTTACCCGCCGACATATTCAATAGCTTTTTACAAATTGAAAAATCTAAACAGGAGAAAAAATTTATATCAATCAAAAACAGGCACATCAAAAAAATCAACAATTTAAAATCAAAGCAACAAGCACCAAAACAAACAAACAATAACTTTCCAAATTGGATAGAAAATTTAACGGACACTGAAATTCCGGAAAATGTTCAAGAAATATTAGCACTCGGGCCAAATTACGCTACTCCTATAACAAAAGCCGATAATATTCCAATAAATGATATAATTTGCAATGTGGAAAGTAGTATCCAAAACTATGACAATAATAAAAAAGACGAAATTAGAAGTGACTTATACAATACAATAACCAACTATACCAACAAACAAAAACGAACAACAAAAGAACAAAAAATATTCAACAAAAATCTCACAAAAACTAAACATTTTATCAAAAATAACCCACAATTACTCATTTTAAAACCGGACAAATCAAATAAAACTGTAATAATGAATGAAAGTGAGTATGATGACAAAATGAACAACTTACTACAAGACCAATTGACATATAAACTCCTAAAAAGAGACCCAACAAACCAACTTGAAAAGAAAAATAACGACATAATAAAAAAATGGGAAAACAAAGCCTACACCTCACCTACGACAGCAAAAAACCTCAAAATACACAACTCTCTACCGCCTAAAATATATGGACTTCCGAAATTACACAAACCAAATACCCCACTTAGACCTATAATTTCATGCATTCAATCTCCCGCAAAAAATATTTCAGATTATCTTAAATCCAGCATATCCAACATTATTAACAAAAACAATTACTACATTAAAGATTCATGGCAGTTCAAAGACAAAATTAAAAATATACAAATTCCGACAGATTACATTCTTATATCTCTGGATGTTATTTCACTATACACAAACATACCGATAAATCTTGCTAAAAATATAGTGGAAAAAAAATGGCAAGAAATTGCACCTCATACAACGTTACCATTGCAAGCCTTTCTTGAAGGTTTAGACTACGCACTGACTTCAACATATTTCCAATATAAGAATAATTTCTATCAACAAATTGAGGGCTGTGCAATGGGAGCCTCAATATCTAGTGTAATTGCACAACTTGTACTCGAGGACCTAGAAAATACCATCATACCAAAAATAGATTTCGAAATACCATTTTTTTATAGATATGTCGATGATTGTATCACTCTTGTTCCGCGGGACAAGACTGATTACATTCTAAACTTATTTAATTCCTATAATAGTAAATTACAATTCACAATAGAAATAGAAAATAACAACAAACTAAATTTCCTAGACCTCTCCTTAATGAGAACTAACTGCACAATTAAAACACAATGGTTTACTAAAAATACCTGGTCAGAACGATACATTAATTTCACGTCAAATCATCCTATTTCCCAAAAAAGAAGTGTTGTCATTGGTCTTGCTGACAGAGCAATCATGCTTTCAGACCCCGAATATAGAGAAGATGCCATCAAAAAAGCCAAAACTGCTCTTTCAAAAAATAATTACCCTGACTCCTTCCTCAATAATATCTTTAAAAAACGAATACACAAATTTTACAACAATACCCCCCTGTTAACGCAAACTAAAACCGACAACACACAAACCAAATACATAGCTATACCTTACACAAAAGGACTATCAGAGCAAATAGGGAAAAAATTTAAAAAACATAATATATCCATCTGTCATAAAGGAAGCAACTTACTAAAATCAAATTTTAGTAAACTAAAAGCCAAAACACCACAATCAAAAAAAACTCATGTCATTTACAAAATTCCATGCGACAACTGTGATAAGGTATACATAGGACAAACCTCCCAACATTTAGAAAAAAGAATACAAGGCCATAAATATGACAAATTAAACAAAACAGCACTCACTAAACATACACAAACTATGAAACATAAATTCAACTTTGACAAGACAGAAATACTAGCTACAGAAACGCACACCAAAAAACGAGAAATCCTAGAAATGATCAAAATTAAAAAACACCCAAACAGTATAAATGACAAAACAGACACACAAAATTTAAATAAAATATACAATAATCTTCTAAATTAAAAATCATCAAAACCTACAATGAAAAACAACAAACCACGCCACTGAATCTACCTAAAGTATATTAGACAGTAACATGTGCGGATACTACTTTTCCCAATAAAGCAATAAACAGGCCCGTCAATACCAAATAGAAACTGTAAAAATCAGTTTTGTTAAAGAAGTGCAAGCAATAACATCAAAAAAAATCTGTGCATTTAACCATTTAAATAAGTTAGTATATTAATTAAAAAAAAAATGAAATTAGTTCAATAGTGCCACAACTCATCATTGTTTCAAGGTATGTTCTATTTGTTCAAAATTAAATTAAATGTAAATTCATATAAAATATATTTTAGTTGTCCTGTATTGAAAAAGGTGGAAACAATCACCGAAACGTTTACAAAAATTATAATGAAATAAATGCATATCGCATAAAACCTCCACTTTTAATGAACCGAAACCCAAGAACTAAATCCTCAAAAATATATAATTAAACAAGGTTCAAGAACAACCAAAGAAACTAACCTTTCTTTCAAAACAATATATAGGCACGGGGAAAAGATGCCATTTTACCAACACATAGAAGAATGTTACGGACAACATGTAGTAAAGGAAATGAAATATTTCTCAAACTTAAACACCAAATTTATTACTCAAAAAAATAGAAATATATTTTTATTACGTTGTAAGCATGAAAATCTAAACCCAAAATTTCTAAACATCAATCTAAAACATATACACTTTAATAATGTAAACTTGAAACAAAGATTCGAAAACGTGGTAACCAAAAAATTCCAAATTGATTTAATTAATCTACTTATCTCAGAAAATAATATAAATTTAAAGAAAACCCAACACGATACAAAAACCGCAGAAAACAACTTAAGTAAAATTTTACCCGCCGACATATTCAATAGCTTTTTACAAATTGAAAAATCTAAACAGGAGAAAAAATTTATATCAATCAAAAACAGGCACATCAAAAAAATCAACAATTTAAAATCAAAGCAACAAGCACCAAAACAAACAAACAATAACTTTCCAAATTGGATAGAAAATTTAACGGACACTGAAATTCCGGAAAATGTTCAAGAAATATTAGCACTCGGGCCAAATTACGCTACTCCTATAACAAAAGCCGATAATATTCCAATAAATGATATAATTTGCAATGTGGAAAGTAGTATCCAAAACTATGACAATAATAAAAAAGACGAAATTAGAAGTGACTTATACAATACAATAACCAACTATACCAACAAACAAAAACGAACAACAAAAGAACAAAAAATATTCAACAAAAATCTCACAAAAACTAAACATTTTATCAAAAATAACCCACAATTACTCATTTTAAAACCGGACAAATCAAATAAAACTGTAATAATGAATGAAAGTGAGTATGATGACAAAATGAACAACTTACTACAAGACCAATTGACATATAAACTCCTAAAAAGAGACCCAACAAACCAACTTGAAAAGAAAAATAACGACATAATAAAAAAATGGGAAAACAAAGCCTACATCTCACCTACGACAGCAAAAAACCTCAAAATACACAACTCTCTACCGCCTAAAATATATGGACTTCCGAAATTACACAAACCAAATACCCCACTTAGACCTATAATTTCATGCATTCAATCTCCCGCAAAAAATATTTCAGATTATCTTAAATCCAGCATATCCAACATTATTAACAAAAACAATTACTACATTAAAGATTCATGGCAGTTCAAAGACAAAATTAAAAATATACAAATTCCGACAGATTACATTCTTATATCTCTGGATGTTATTTCACTATACACAAACATACCGATAAATCTTGCTAAAAATATAGTGGAAAAAAAATGGCAAGAAATTGCACCTCATACAACGTTACCATTGCAAGCCTTTCTTGAAGGTTTAGACTACGCACTGACTTCAACATATTTCCAATATAAGAATAATTTCTATCAACAAATTGAGGGCTGTGCAATGGGAGCCTCAATATCTAGTGTAATTGCACAACTTGTACTCGAGGACCTAGAAAATACCATCATACCAAAAATAGATTTCGAAATACCATTTTTTTATAGATATGTCGATGATTGTATCACTCTTGTTCCGCGGGACAAGACTGATTACATTCTAAACTTATTTAATTCCTATAATAGTAAATTACAATTCACAATAGAAATAGAAAATAACAACAAACTAAATTTCCTAGACCTCTCCTTAATGAGAACTAACTGCACAATTAAAACACAATGGTTTACTAAAAATACCTGGTCAGAACGATACATTAATTTCACGTCAAATCATCCTATTTCCCAAAAAAGAAGTGTTGTCATTGGTCTTGCTGACAGAGCAATCATGCTTTCAGACCCCGAATATAGAGAAGATGCCATCAAAAAAGCCAAAACTGCTCTTTCAAAAAATAATTACCCTGACTCCTTCCTCAATAATATCTTTAAAAAACGAATACACAAATTTTACAACAATACCCCCCTGTTAACGCAAACTAAAACCGACAACACACAAACCAAATACATAGCTATACCTTACACAAAAGGACTATCAGAGCAAATAGGGAAAAAATTTAAAAAACATAATATATCCATCTGTCATAAAGGAAGCAACTTACTAAAATCAAATTTTAGTAAACTAAAAGCCAAAACACCACAATCAAAAAAAACTCATGTCATTTACAAAATTCCATGCGACAACTGTGATAAGGTATACATAGGACAAACCTCCCAACATTTAGAAAAAAGAATACAAGGCCATAAATATGACAAATTAAACAAAACAGCACTCACTAAACATACACAAACTATGAAACATAAATTCAACTTTGACAAGACAGAAATACTAGCTACAGAAACGCACACCAAAAAACGAGAAATCCTAGAAATGATCAAAATTAAAAAACACCCAAACAGTATAAATGACAAAACAGACACACAAAATTTAAATAAAATATACAATAATCTTCTAAATTAAAAATCATCAAAACCTACAATGAAAAACAACAAACCACGCCACTGAATCTACCTAAAGTATATTAGACAGTAACATGTGCGGATACTACTTTTCCCAATAAAGCAATAAACAGGCCCGTCAATACCAAATAGAAACTGTAAAAATCAGTTTTGTTAAAGAAGTGCAAGCAATAACATCAAAAAAAATCTGTGCATTTAACCATTTAAATAAGTTAGTATATTAATTAAAAAAAAAATGAAATTAGTTCAATAGTGCCACAACTCATCATTGTTTCAAGGTATGTTCTATTTGTTCAAAATTAAATTAAATGTAAATTCATATAAAATATATTTTAGTTGTCCTGTATTGAAAAAGGTGGAAACAATCACCGAAACGTTTACAAAAATTATAATGAAATAAATGCATATCGCATAAAACCTCCACTTTTAATGAACCGAAACCCAAGAACTAAATCCTCAAAAATATATAATTAAACAAGGTTCAAGAACAACCAAAGAAACTAACCTTTCTTTCAAAACAATATATAGGCACGGGGAAAAGATGCCATTTTACCAACACATAGAAGAATGTTACGGACAACATGTAGTAAAGGAAATGAAATATTTCTCAAACTTAAACACCAAATTTATTACTCAAAAAAATAGAAATATATTTTTATTACGTTGTAAGCATGAAAATCTAAACCCAAAATTTCTAAACATCAATCTAAAACATATACACTTTAATAATGTAAACTTGAAACAAAGATTCGAAAACGTGGTAACCAAAAAATTCCAAATTGATTTAATTAATCTACTTATCTCAGAAAATAATATAAATTTAAAGAAAACCCAACACGATACAAAAACCGCAGAAAACAACTTAAGTAAAATTTTACCCGCCGACATATTCAATAGCTTTTTACAAATTGAAAAATCTAAACAGGAGAAAAAATTTATATCAATCAAAAACAGGCACATCAAAAAAATCAACAATTTAAAATCAAAGCAACAAGCACCAAAACAAACAAACAATAACTTTCCAAATTGGATAGAAAATTTAACGGACACTGAAATTCCGGAAAATGTTCAAGAAATATTAGCACTCGGGCCAAATTACGCTACTCCTATAACAAAAGCCGATAATATTCCAATAAATGATATAATTTGCAATGTGGAAAGTAGTATCCAAAACTATGACAATAATAAAAAAGACGAAATTAGAAGTGACTTATACAATACAATAACCAACTATACCAACAAACAAAAACGAACAACAAAAGAACAAAAAATATTCAACAAAAATCTCACAAAAACTAAACATTTTATCAAAAATAACCCACAATTACTCATTTTAAAACCGGACAAATCAAATAAAACTGTAATAATGAATGAAAGTGAGTATGATGACAAAATGAACAACTTACTACAAGACCAATTGACATATAAACTCCTAAAAAGAGACCCAACAAACCAACTTGAAAAGAAAAATAACGACATAATAAAAAAATGGGAAAACAAAGCCTACATCTCACCTACGACAGCAAAAAACCTCAAAATACACAACTCTCTACCGCCTAAAATATATGGACTTCCGAAATTACACAAACCAAATACCCCACTTAGACCTATAATTTCATGCATTCAATCTCCCGCAAAAAATATTTCAGATTATCTTAAATCCAGCATATCCAACATTATTAACAAAAACAATTACTACATTAAAGATTCATGGCAGTTCAAAGACAAAATTAAAAATATACAAATTCCGACAGATTACATTCTTATATCTCTGGATGTTATTTCACTATACACAAACATACCGATAAATCTTGCTAAAAATATAGTGGAAAAAAAATGGCAAGAAATTGCACCTCATACAACGTTACCATTGCAAGCCTTTCTTGAAGGTTTAGACTACGCACTGACTTCAACATATTTCCAATATAAGAATAATTTCTATCAACAAATTGAGGGCTGTGCAATGGGAGCCTCAATATCTAGTGTAATTGCACAACTTGTACTCGAGGACCTAGAAAATACCATCATACCAAAAATAGATTTCGAAATACCATTTTTTTATAGATATGTCGATGATTGTATCACTCTTGTTCCGCGGGACAAGACTGATTACATTCTAAACTTATTTAATTCCTATAATAGTAAATTACAATTCACAATAGAAATAGAAAATAACAACAAACTAAATTTCCTAGACCTCTCCTTAATGAGAACTAACTGCACAATTAAAACACAATGGTTTACTAAAAATACCTGGTCAGAACGATACATTAATTTCACGTCAAATCATCCTATTTCCCAAAAAAGAAGTGTTGTCATTGGTCTTGCTGACAGAGCAATCATGCTTTCAGACCCCGAATATAGAGAAGATGCCATCAAAAAAGCCAAAACTGCTCTTTCAAAAAATAATTACCCTGACTCCTTCCTCAATAATATCTTTAAAAAACGAATACACAAATTTTACAACAATACCCCCCTGTTAACGCAAACTAAAACCGACAACACACAAACCAAATACATAGCTATACCTTACACAAAAGGACTATCAGAGCAAATAGGGAAAAAATTTAAAAAACATAATATATCCATCTGTCATAAAGGAAGCAACTTACTAAAATCAAATTTTAGTAAACTAAAAGCCAAAACACCACAATCAAAAAAAACTCATGTCATTTACAAAATTCCATGCGACAACTGTGATAAGGTATACATAGGACAAACCTCCCAACATTTAGAAAAAAGAATACAAGGCCATAAATATGACAAATTAAACAAAACAGCACTCACTAAACATACACAAACTATGAAACATAAATTCAACTTTGACAAGACAGAAATACTAGCTACAGAAACGCACACCAAAAAACGAGAAATCCTAGAAATGATCAAAATTAAAAAACACCCAAACAGTATAAATGACAAAACAGACACACAAAATTTAAATAAAATATACAATAATCTTCTAAATTAAAAATCATCAAAACCTACAATGAAAAACAACAAACCACGCCACTGAATCTACCTAAAGTATATTAGACAGTAACATGTGCGGATACTACTTTTCCCAATAAAGCAATAAACAGGCCCGTCAATACCAAATAGAAACTGTAAAAATCAGTTTTGTTAAAGAAGTGCAAGCAATAACATCAAAAAAAATCTGTGCATTTAACCATTTAAATAAGTTAGTATATTAATTAAAAAAAAAATGAAATTAGTTCAATAGTGCCACAACTCATCATTGTTTCAAGGTATGTTCTATTTGTTCAAAATTAAATTAAATGTAAATTCATATAAAATATATTTTAGTTGTCCTGTATTGAAAAAGGTGGAAACAATCACCGAAACGTTTACAAAAATTATAATGAAATAAATGCATATCGCATAAAACCTCCACTTTTAATGAACCGAAACCCAAGAACTAAATCCTCAAAAATATATAATTAAACAAGGTTCAAGAACAACCAAAGAAACTAACCTTTCTTTCAAAACAATATATAGGCACGGGGAAAAGATGCCATTTTACCAACACATAGAAGAATGTTACGGACAACATGTAGTAAAGGAAATGAAATATTTCTCAAACTTAAACACCAAATTTATTACTCAAAAAAATAGAAATATATTTTTATTACGTTGTAAGCATGAAAATCTAAACCCAAAATTTCTAAACATCAATCTAAAACATATACACTTTAATAATGTAAACTTGAAACAAAGATTCGAAAACGTGGTAACCAAAAAATTCCAAATTGATTTAATTAATCTACTTATCTCAGAAAATAATATAAATTTAAAGAAAACCCAACACGATACAAAAACCGCAGAAAACAACTTAAGTAAAATTTTACCCGCCGACATATTCAATAGCTTTTTACAAATTGAAAAATCTAAACAGGAGAAAAAATTTATATCAATCAAAAACAGGCACATCAAAAAAATCAACAATTTAAAATCAAAGCAACAAGCACCAAAACAAACAAACAATAACTTTCCAAATTGGATAGAAAATTTAACGGACACTGAAATTCCGGAAAATGTTCAAGAAATATTAGCACTCGGGCCAAATTACGCTACTCCTATAACAAAAGCCGATAATATTCCAATAAATGATATAATTTGCAATGTGGAAAGTAGTATCCAAAACTATGACAATAATAAAAAAGACGAAATTAGAAGTGACTTATACAATACAATAACCAACTATACCAACAAACAAAAACGAACAACAAAAGAACAAAAAATATTCAACAAAAATCTCACAAAAACTAAACATTTTATCAAAAATAACCCACAATTACTCATTTTAAAACCGGACAAATCAAATAAAACTGTAATAATGAATGAAAGTGAGTATGATGACAAAATGAACAACTTACTACAAGACCAATTGACATATAAACTCCTAAAAAGAGACCCAACAAACCAACTTGAAAAGAAAAATAACGACATAATAAAAAAATGGGAAAACAAAGCCTACATCTCACCTACGACAGCAAAAAACCTCAAAATACACAACTCTCTACCGCCTAAAATATATGGACTTCCGAAATTACACAAACCAAATACCCCACTTAGACCTATAATTTCATGCATTCAATCTCCCGCAAAAAATATTTCAGATTATCTTAAATCCAGCATATCCAACATTATTAACAAAAACAATTACTACATTAAAGATTCATGGCAGTTCAAAGACAAAATTAAAAATATACAAATTCCGACAGATTACATTCTTATATCTCTGGATGTTATTTCACTATACACAAACATACCGATAAATCTTGCTAAAAATATAGTGGAAAAAAAATGGCAAGAAATTGCACCTCATACAACGTTACCATTGCAAGCCTTTCTTGAAGGTTTAGACTACGCACTGACTTCAACATATTTCCAATATAAGAATAATTTCTATCAACAAATTGAGGGCTGTGCAATGGGAGCCTCAATATCTAGTGTAATTGCACAACTTGTACTCGAGGACCTAGAAAATACCATCATACCAAAAATAGATTTCGAAATACCATTTTTTTATAGATATGTCGATGATTGTATCACTCTTGTTCCGCGGGACAAGACTGATTACATTCTAAACTTATTTAATTCCTATAATAGTAAATTACAATTCACAATAGAAATAGAAAATAACAACAAACTAAATTTCCTAGACCTCTCCTTAATGAGAACTAACTGCACAATTAAAACACAATGGTTTACTAAAAATACCTGGTCAGAACGATACATTAATTTCACGTCAAATCATCCTATTTCCCAAAAAAGAAGTGTTGTCATTGGTCTTGCTGACAGAGCAATCATGCTTTCAGACCCCGAATATAGAGAAGATGCCATCAAAAAAGCCAAAACTGCTCTTTCAAAAAATAATTACCCTGACTCCTTCCTCAATAATATCTTTAAAAAACGAATACACAAATTTTACAACAATACCCCCCTGTTA
Organism: Stenurella melanura; assembly: GCA_963583905.1. Lineage (NCBI taxonomy): Eukaryota > Metazoa > Arthropoda > Insecta > Coleoptera > Cerambycidae > Stenurella > Stenurella melanura. The sequence goes on from OY757310.1 coordinate 90,781,787, forward strand.
ACGCAAACTAAAACCGACAACACACAAACCAAATACATAGCTATACCTTACACAAAAGGACTATCAGAGCAAATAGGGAAAAAATTTAAAAAACATAATATATCCATCTGTCATAAAGGAAGCAACTTACTAAAATCAAATTTTAGTAAACTAAAAGCCAAAACACCACAATCAAAAAAAACTCATGTCATTTACAAAATTCCATGCGACAACTGTGATAAGGTATACATAGGACAAACCTCCCAACATTTAGAAAAAAGAATACAAGGCCATAAATATGACAAATTAAACAAAACAGCACTCACTAAACATACACAAACTATGAAACATAAATTCAACTTTGACAAGACAGAAATACTAGCTACAGAAACGCACACCAAAAAACGAGAAATCCTAGAAATGATCAAAATTAAAAAACACCCAAACAGTATAAATGACAAAACAGACACACAAAATTTAAATAAAATATACAATAATCTTCTAAATTAAAAATCATCAAAACCTACAATGAAAAACAACAAACCACGCCACTGAATCTACCTAAAGTATATTAGACAGTAACATGTGCGGATACTACTTTTCCCAATAAAGCAATAAACAGGCCCGTCAATACCAAATAGAAACTGTAAAAATCAGTTTTGTTAAAGAAGTGCAAGCAATAACATCAAAAAAAATCTGTGCATTTAACCATTTAAATAAGTTAGTATATTAATTAAAAAAAAAATGAAATTAGTTCAATAGTGCCACAACTCATCATTGTTTCAAGGTATGTTCTATTTGTTCAAAATTAAATTAAATGTAAATTCATATAAAATATATTTTAGTTGTCCTGTATTGAAAAAGGTGGAAACAATCACCGAAACGTTTACAAAAATTATAATGAAATAAATGCATATCGCATAAAACCTCCACTTTTAATGAACCGAAACCCAAGAACTAAATCCTCAAAAATATATAATTAAACAAGGTTCAAGAACAACCAAAGAAACTAACCTTTCTTTCAAAACAATATATAGGCACGGGGAAAAGATGCCATTTTACCAACACACAGAAGAATGTTACGGACAACATGTAGTAAAGGAAATGAAATATTTCTCAAACTTAAACACCAAATTTATTACTCAAAAAAATAGAAATATATTTTTATTACGTTGTAAGCATGAAAATCTAAACCCAAAATTTCTAAACATCAATCTAAAACATATACACTTTAATAATGTAAACTTGAAACAAAGATTCGAAAACGTGGTAACCAAAAAATTCCAAATTGATTTAATTAATCTACTTATCTCAGAAAATAATATAAATTTAAAGAAAACCCAACACGATACAAAAACCGCAGAAAACAACTTAAGTAAAATTTTACCCGCCGACATATTCAATAGCTTTTTACAAATTGAAAAATCTAAACAGGAGAAAAAATTTATATCAATCAAAAACAGGCACATCAAAAAAATCAACAATTTAAAATCAAAGCAACAAGCACCAAAACAAACAAACAATAACTTTCCAAATTGGATAGAAAATTTAACGGACACTGAAATTCCGGAAAATGTTCAAGAAATATTAGCACTCGGGCCAAATTACGCTACTCCTATAACAAAAGCCGATAATATTCCAATAAATGATATAATTTGCAATGTGGAAAGTAGTATCCAAAACTATGACAATAATAAAAAAGACGAAATTAGAAGTGACTTATACAATACAATAACCAACTATACCAACAAACAAAAACGAACAACAAAAGAACAAAAAATATTCAACAAAAATCTCACAAAAACTAAACATTTTATCAAAAATAACCCACAATTACTCATTTTAAAACCGGACAAATCAAATAAAACTGTAATAATGAATGAAAGTGAGTATGATGACAAAATGAACAACTTACTACAAGACCAATTGACATATAAACTCCTAAAAAGAGACCCAACAAACCAACTTGAAAAGAAAAATAACGACATAATAAAAAAATGGGAAAACAAAGCCTACATCTCACCTACGACAGCAAAAAACCTCAAAATACACAACTCTCTACCGCCTAAAATATATGGACTTCCGAAATTACACAAACCAAATACCCCACTTAGACCTATAATTTCATGCATTCAATCTCCCGCAAAAAATATTTCAGATTATCTTAAATCCAGCATATCCAACATTATTAACAAAAACAATTACTACATTAAAGATTCATGGCAGTTCAAAGACAAAATTAAAAATATACAAATTCCGACAGATTACATTCTTATATCTCTGGATGTTATTTCACTATACACAAACATACCGATAAATCTTGCTAAAAATATAGTGGAAAAAAAATGGCAAGAAATTGCACCTCATACAACGTTACCATTGCAAGCCTTTCTTGAAGGTTTAGACTACGCACTGACTTCAACATATTTCCAATATAAGAATAATTTCTATCAACAAATTGAGGGCTGTGCAATGGGAGCCTCAATATCTAGTGTAATTGCACAACTTGTACTCGAGGACCTAGAAAATACCATCATACCAAAAATAGATTTCGAAATACCATTTTTTTATAGATATGTCGATGATTGTATCACTCTTGTTCCGCGGGACAAGACTGATTACATTCTAAACTTATTTAATTCCTATAATAGTAAATTACAATTCACAATAGAAATAGAAAATAACAACAAACTAAATTTCCTAGACCTCTCCTTAATGAGAACTAACTGCACAATTAAAACACAATGGTTTACTAAAAATACCTGGTCAGAACGATACATTAATTTCACGTCAAATCATCCTATTTCCCAAAAAAGAAGTGTTGTCATTGGTCTTGCTGACAGAGCAATCATGCTTTCAGACCCCGAATATAGAGAAGATGCCATCAAAAAAGCCAAAACTGCTCTTTCAAAAAATAATTACCCTGACTCCTTCCTCAATAATATCTTTAAAAAACGAATACACAAATTTTACAACAATACCCCCCTGTTAACGCAAACTAAAACCGACAACACACAAACCAAATACATAGCTATACCTTACACAAAAGGACTATCAGAGCAAATAGGGAAAAAATTTAAAAAACATAATATATCCATCTGTCATAAAGGAAGCAACTTACTAAAATCAAATTTTAGTAAACTAAAAGCCAAAACACCACAATCAAAAAAAACTCATGTCATTTACAAAATTCCATGCGACAACTGTGATAAGGTATACATAGGACAAACCTCCCAACATTTAGAAAAAAGAATACAAGGCCATAAATATGACAAATTAAACAAAACAGCACTCACTAAACATACACAAACTATGAAACATAAATTCAACTTTGACAAGACAGAAATACTAGCTACAGAAACGCACACCAAAAAACGAGAAATCCTAGAAATGATCAAAATTAAAAAACACCCAAACAGTATAAATGACAAAACAGACACACAAAATTTAAATAAAATATACAATAATCTTCTAAATTAAAAATCATCAAAACCTACAATGAAAAACAACAAACCACGCCACTGAATCTACCTAAAGTATATTAGACAGTAACATGTGCGGATACTACTTTTCCCAATAAAGCAATAAACAGGCCCGTCAATACCAAATAGAAACTGTAAAAATCAGTTTTGTTAAAGAAGTGCAAGCAATAACATCAAAAAAAATCTGTGCATTTAACCATTTAAATAAGTTAGTATATTAATTAAAAAAAAAATGAAATTAGTTCAATAGTGCCACAACTCATCATTGTTTCAAGGTATGTTCTATTTGTTCAAAATTAAATTAAATGTAAATTCATATAAAATATATTTTAGTTGTCCTGTATTGAAAAAGGTGGAAACAATCACCGAAACGTTTACAAAAATTATAATGAAATAAATGCATATCGCATAAAACCTCCACTTTTAATGAACCGAAACCCAAGAACTAAATCCTCAAAAATATATAATTAAACAAGGTTCAAGAACAACCAAAGAAACTAACCTTTCTTTCAAAACAATATATAGGCACGGGGAAAAGATGCCATTTTACCAACACATAGAAGAATGTTACGGACAACATGTAGTAAAGGAAATGAAATATTTCTCAAACTTAAACACCAAATTTATTACTCAAAAAAATAGAAATATATTTTTATTACGTTGTAAGCATGAAAATCTAAACCCAAAATTTCTAAACATCAATCTAAAACATATACACTTTAATAATGTAAACTTGAAACAAAGATTCGAAAACGTGGTAACCAAAAAATTCCAAATTGATTTAATTAATCTACTTATCTCAGAAAATAATATAAATTTAAAGAAAACCCAACACGATACAAAAACCGCAGAAAACAACTTAAGTAAAATTTTACCCGCCGACATATTCAATAGCTTTTTACAAATTGAAAAATCTAAACAGGAGAAAAAATTTATATCAATCAAAAACAGGCACATCAAAAAAATCAACAATTTAAAATCAAAGCAACAAGCACCAAAACAAACAAACAATAACTTTCCAAATTGGATAGAAAATTTAACGGACACTGAAATTCCGGAAAATGTTCAAGAAATATTAGCACTCGGGCCAAATTACGCTACTCCTATAACAAAAGCCGATAATATTCCAATAAATGATATAATTTGCAATGTGGAAAGTAGTATCCAAAACTATGACAATAATAAAAAAGACGAAATTAGAAGTGACTTATACAATACAATAACCAACTATACCAACAAACAAAAACGAACAACAAAAGAACAAAAAATATTCAACAAAAATCTCACAAAAACTAAACATTTTATCAAAAATAACCCACAATTACTCATTTTAAAACCGGACAAATCAAATAAAACTGTAATAATGAATGAAAGTGAGTATGATGACAAAATGAACAACTTACTACAAGACCAATTGACATATAAACTCCTAAAAAGAGACCCAACAAACCAACTTGAAAAGAAAAATAACGACATAATAAAAAAATGGGAAAACAAAGCCTACATCTCACCTACGACAGCAAAAAACCTCAAAATACACAACTCTCTACCGCCTAAAATATATGGACTTCCGAAATTACACAAACCAAATACCCCACTTAGACCTATAATTTCATGCATTCAATCTCCCGCAAAAAATATTTCAGATTATCTTAAATCCAGCATATCCAACATTATTAACAAAAACAATTACTACATTAAAGATTCATGGCAGTTCAAAGACAAAATTAAAAATATACAAATTCCGACAGATTACATTCTTATATCTCTGGATGTTATTTCACTATACACAAACATACCGATAAATCTTGCTAAAAATATAGTGGAAAAAAAATGGCAAGAAATTGCACCTCATACAACGTTACCATTGCAAGCCTTTCTTGAAGGTTTAGACTACGCACTGACTTCAACATATTTCCAATATAAGAATAATTTCTATCAACAAATTGAGGGCTGTGCAATGGGAGCCTCAATATCTAGTGTAATTGCACAACTTGTACTCGAGGACCTAGAAAATACCATCATACCAAAAATAGATTTCGAAATACCATTTTTTTATAGATATGTCGATGATTGTATCACTCTTGTTCCGCGGGACAAGACTGATTACATTCTAAACTTATTTAATTCCTATAATAGTAAATTACAATTCACAATAGAAATAGAAAATAACAACAAACTAAATTTCCTAGACCTCTCCTTAATGAGAACTAACTGCACAATTAAAACACAATGGTTTACTAAAAATACCTGGTCAGAACGATACATTAATTTCACGTCAAATCATCCTATTTCCAAAAAAGAAGTGTTGTCATTGGTCTTGCTGACAGAGCAATCATGCTTTCAGACCCCGAATATAGAGAAGATGCCATCAAAAAAGCCAAAACTGCTCTTTCAAAAAATAATTACCCTGACTCCTTCCTCAATAGATATCTTTAAAAAACGAATACACAAATTTTACAACAATACCCCCCTGTTAACGCAAACTAAAACCGACAACACACAAACCAAATACATAGCTATACCTTACACAAAAGGACTATCAGAGCAAATAGGGAAAAAATTTAAAAAACATAATATATCCATCTGTCATAAAGGAAGCAACTTACTAAAATCAAATTTTAGTAAACTAAAAGCCAAAACACCACAATCAAAAAAAACTCATGTCATTTACAAAATTCCATGCGACAACTGTGATAAGGTATACATAGGACAAACCTCCCAACATTTAGAAAAAAGAATACAAGGCCATAAATATGACAAATTAAACAAAACAGCACTCACTAAACATACACAAACTATGAAACATAAATTCAACTTTGACAAGACAGAAATACTAGCTACAGAAACGCACACCAAAAAACGAGAAATCCTAGAAATGATCAAAATTAAAAAACACCCAAACAGTATAAATGACAAAACAGACACACAAAATTTAAATAAAATATACAATAATCTTCTAAATTAAAAATCATCAAAACCTACAATGAAAAACAACAAACCACGCCACTGAATCTACCTAAAGTATATTAGACAGTAACATGTGCGGATACTACTTTTCCCAATAAAGCAATAAACAGGCCCGTCAATACCAAATAGAAACTGTAAAAATCAGTTTTGTTAAAGAAGTGCAAGCAATAACATCAAAAAAAATCTGTGCATTTAACCATTTAAATAAGTTAGTATATTAATTAAAAAAAAAATGAAATTAGTTCAATAGTGCCACAACTCATCATTGTTTCAAGGTATGTTCTATTTGTTCAAAATTAAATTAAATGTAAATTCATATAAAATATATTTTAGTTGTCCTGTATTGAAAAAGGTGGAAACAATCACCGAAACGTTTACAAAAATTATAATGAAATAAATGCATATCGCATAAAACCTCCACTTTTAATGAACCGAAACCCAAGAACTAAATCCTCAAAAATATATAATTAAACAAGGTTCAAGAACAACCAAAGAAACTAACCTTTCTTTCAAAACAATATATAGGCACGGGGAAAAGATGCCATTTTACCAACACATAGAAGAATGTTACGGACAACATGTAGTAAAGGAAATGAAATATTTCTCAAACTTAAACACCAAATTTATTACTCAAAAAAATAGAAATATATTTTTATTACGTTGTAAGCATGAAAATCTAAACCCAAAATTTCTAAACATCAATCTAAAACATATACACTTTAATAATGTAAACTTGAAACAAAGATTCGAAAACGTGGTAACCAAAAAATTCCAAATTGATTTAATTAATCTACTTATCTCAGAAAATAATATAAATTTAAAGAAAACCCAACACGATACAAAAACCGCAGAAAACAACTTAAGTAAAATTTTACCCGCCGACATATTCAATAGCTTTTTACAAATTGAAAAATCTAAACAGGAGAAAAAATTTATATCAATCAAAAACAGGCACATCAAAAAAATCAACAATTTAAAATCAAAGCAACAAGCACCAAAACAAACAAACAATAACTTTCCAAATTGGATAGAAAATTTAACGGACACTGAAATTCCGGAAAATGTTCAAGAAATATTAGCACTCGGGCCAAATTACGCTACTCCTATAACAAAAGCCGATAATATTCCAATAAATGATATAATTTGCAATGTGGAAAGTAGTATCCAAAACTATGACAATAATAAAAAAGACGAAATTAGAAGTGACTTATACAATACAATAACCAACTATACCAACAAACAAAAACGAACAACAAAAGAACAAAAAATATTCAACAAAAATCTCACAAAAACTAAACATTTTATCAAAAATAACCCACAATTACTCATTTTAAAACCGGACAAATCAAATAAAACTGTAATAATGAATGAAAGTGAGTATGATGACAAAATGAACAACTTACTACAAGACCAATTGACATATAAACTCCTAAAAAGAGACCCAACAAACCAACTTGAAAAGAAAAATAACGACATAATAAAAAAATGGGAAAACAAAGCCTACATCTCACCTACGACAGCAAAAAACCTCAAAATACACAACTCTCTACCGCCTAAAATATATGGACTTCCGAAATTACACAAACCAAATACCCCACTTAGACCTATAATTTCATGCATTCAATCTCCCGCAAAAAATATTTCAGATTATCTTAAATCCAGCATATCCAACATTATTAACAAAAACAATTACTACATTAAAGATTCATGGCAGTTCAAAGACAAAATTAAAAATATACAAATTCCGACAGATTACATTCTTATATCTCTGGATGTTATTTCACTATACACAAACATACCGATAAATCTTGCTAAAAATATAGTGGAAAAAAAATGGCAAGAAATTGCACCTCATACAACGTTACCATTGCAAGCCTTTCTTGAAGGTTTAGACTACGCACTGACTTCAACATATTTCCAATATAAGAATAATTTCTATCAACAAATTGAGGGCTGTGCAATGGGAGCCTCAATATCTAGTGTAATTGCACAACTTGTACTCGAGGACCTAGAAAATACCATCATACCAAAAATAGATTTCGAAATACCATTTTTTTATAGATATGTCGATGATTGTATCACTCTTGTTCCGCGGGACAAGACTGATTACATTCTAAACTTATTTAATTCCTATAATAGTAAATTACAATTCACAATAGAAATAGAAAATAACAACAAACTAAATTTCCTAGACCTCTCCTTAATGAGAACTAACTGCACAATTAAAACACAATGGTTTACTAAAAATACCTGGTCAGAACGATACATTAATTTCACGTCAAATCATCCTATTTCCCAAAAAAGAAGTGTTGTCATTGGTCTTGCTGACAGAGCAATCATGCTTTCAGACCCCGAATATAGAGAAGATGCCATCAAAAAAGCCAAAACTGCTCTTTCAAAAAATAATTACCCTGACTCCTTCCTCAATAATATCTTTAAAAAACGAATACACAAATTTTACAACAATACCCCCCTGTTAACGCAAACTAAAACCGACAACACACAAACCAAATACATAGCTATACCTTACACAAAAGGACTATCAGAGCAAATAGGGAAAAAATTTAAAAAACATAATATATCCATCTGTCATAAAGGAAGCAACTTACTAAAATCAAATTTTAGTAAACTAAAAGCCAAAACACCACAATCAAAAAAAACTCATGTCATTTACAAAATTCCATGCGACAACTGTGATAAGGTATACATAGGACAAACCTCCCAACATTTAGAAAAAAGAATACAAGGCCATAAATATGACAAATTAAACAAAACAGCACTCACTAAACATACACAAACTATGAAACATAAATTCAACTTTGACAAGACAGAAATACTAGCTACAGAAACGCACACCAAAAAACGAGAAATCCTAGAAATGATCAAAATTAAAAAACACCCAAACAGTATAAATGACAAAACAGACACACAAAATTTAAATAAAATATACAATAATCTTCTAAATTAAAAATCATCAAAACCTACAATGAAAAACAACAAACCACGCCACTGAATCTACCTAAAGTATATTAGACAGTAACATGTGCGGATACTACTTTTCCCAATAAAGCAATAAACAGGCCCGTCAATACCAAATAGAAACTGTAAAAATCAGTTTTGTTAAAGAAGTGCAAGCAATAACATCAAAAAAAATCTGTGCATTTAACCATTTAAATAAGTTAGTATATTAATTAAAAAAAAAATGAAATTAGTTCAATAGTGCCACAACTCATCATTGTTTCAAGGTATGTTCTATTTGTTCAAAATTAAATTAAATGTAAATTCATATAAAATATATTTTAGTTGTCCTGTATTGAAAAAGGTGGAAACAATCACCGAAACGTTTACAAAAATTATAATGAAATAAATGCATATCGCATAAAACCTCCACTTTTAATGAACCGAAACCCAAGAACTAAATCCTCAAAAATATATAATTAAACAAGGTTCAAGAACAACCAAAGAAACTAACCTTTCTTTCAAAACAATATATAGGCACGGGGAAAAGATGCCATTTTACCAACACATAGAAGAATGTTACGGACAACATGTAGTAAAGGAAATGAAATATTTCTCAAACTTAAACACCAAATTTATTACTCAAAAAAATAGAAATATATTTTTATTACGTTGTAAGCATGAAAATCTAAACCCAAAATTTCTAAACATCAATCTAAAACATATACACTTTAATAATGTAAACTTGAAACAAAGATTCGAAAACGTGGTAACCAAAAAATTCCAAATTGATTTAATTAATCTACTTATCTCAGAAAATAATATAAATTTAAAGAAAACCCAACACGATACAAAAACCGCAGAAAACAACTTAAGTAAAATTTTACCCGCCGACATATTCAATAGCTTTTTACAAATTGAAAAATCTAAACAGGAGAAAAAATTTATATCAATCAAAAACAGGCACATCAAAAAAATCAACAATTTAAAATCAAAGCAACAAGCACCAAAACAAACAAACAATAACTTTCCAAATTGGATAGAAAATTTAACGGACACTGAAATTCCGGAAAATGTTCAAGAAATATTAGCACTCGGGCCAAATTACGCTACTCCTATAACAAAAGCCGATAATATTCCAATAAATGATATAATTTGCAATGTGGAAAGTAGTATCCAAAACTATGACAATAATAAAAAAGACGAAATTAGAAGTGACTTATACAATACAATAACCAACTATACCAACAAACAAAAACGAACAACAAAAGAACAAAAAATATTCAACAAAAATCTCACAAAAACTAAACATTTTATCAAAAATAACCCACAATTACTCATTTTAAAACCGGACAAATCAAATAAAACTGTAATAATGAATGAAAGTGAGTATGATGACAAAATGAACAACTTACTACAAGACCAATTGACATATAAACTCCTAAAAAGAGACCCAACAAACCAACTTGAAAAGAAAAATAACGACATAATAAAAAAATGGGAAAACAAAGCCTACATCTCACCTACGACAGCAAAAAACCTCAAAATACACAACTCTCTACCGCCTAAAATATATGGACTTCCGAAATTACACAAACCAAATACCCCACTTAGACCTATAATTTCATGCATTCAATCTCCCGCAAAAAATATTTCAGATTATCTTAAATCCAGCATATCCAACATTATTAACAAAAACAATTACTACATTAAAGATTCATGGCAGTTCAAAGACAAAATTAAAAATATACAAATTCCGACAGATTACATTCTTATATCTCTGGATGTTATTTCACTATACACAAACATACCGATAAATCTTGCTAAAAATATAGTGGAAAAAAAATGGCAAGAAATTGCACCTCATACAACGTTACCATTGCAAGCCTTTCTTGAAGGTTTAGACTACGCACTGACTTCAACATATTTCCAATATAAGAATAATTTCTATCAACAAATTGAGGGCTGTGCAATGGGAGCCTCAATATCTAGTGTAATTGCACAACTTGTACTCGAGGACCTAGAAAATACCATCATACCAAAAATAGATTTCGAAATACCATTTTTTTATAGATATGTCGATGATTGTATCACTCTTGTTCCGCGGGACAAGACTGATTACATTCTAAACTTATTTAATTCCTATAATAGTAAATTACAATTCACAATAGAAATAGAAAATAACAACAAACTAAATTTCCTAGACCTCTCCTTAATGAGAACTAACTGCACAATTAAAACACAATGGTTTACTAAAAATACCTGGTCAGAACGATACATTAATTTCACGTCAAATCATCCTATTTCCCAAAAAAGAAGTGTTGTCATTGGTCTTGCTGACAGAGCAATCATGCTTTCAGACCCCGAATATAGAGAAGATGCCATCAAAAAAGCCAAAACTGCTCTTTCAAAAAATAATTACCCTGACTCCTTCCTCAATAATATCTTTAAAAAACGAATACACAAATTTTACAACAATACCCCCCTGTTAACGCAAACTAAAACCGACAACACACAAACCAAATACATAGCTATACCTTACACAAAAGGACTATCAGAGCAAATAGGGAAAAAATTTAAAAAACATAATATATCCATCTGTCATAAAGGAAGCAACTTACTAAAATCAAATTTTAGTAAACTAAAAGCCAAAACACCACAATCAAAAAAAACTCATGTCATTTACAAAATTCCATGCGACAACTGTGATAAGGTATACATAGGACAAACCTCCCAACATTTAGAAAAAAGAATACAAGGCCATAAATATGACAAATTAAACAAAACAGCACTCACTAAACATACACAAACTATGAAACATAAATTCAACTTTGACAAGACAGAAATACTAGCTACAGAAACGCACACCAAAAAACGAGAAATCCTAGAAATGATCAAAATTAAAAAACACCCAAACAGTATAAATGACAAAACAGACACACAAAATTTAAATAAAATATACAATAATCTTCTAAATTAAAAATCATCAAAACCTACAATGAAAAACAACAAACCACGCCACTGAATCTACCTAAAGTATATTAGACAGTAACATGTGCGGATACTACTTTTCCCAATAAAGCAATAAACAGGCCCGTCAATACCAAATAGAAACTGTAAAAATCAGTTTTGTTAAAGAAGTGCAAGCAATAACATCAAAAAAAATCTGTGCATTTAACCATTTAAATAAGTTAGTATATTAATTAAAAAAAAAATGAAATTAGTTCAATAGTGCCACAACTCATCATTGTTTCAAGGTATGTTCTATTTGTTCAAAATTAAATTAAATGTAAATTCATATAAAATATATTTTAGTTGTCCTGTATTGAAAAAGGTGGAAACAATCACCGAAACGTTTACAAAAATTATAATGAAATAAATGCATATCGCATAAAACCTCCACTTTTAATGAACCGAAACCCAAGAACTAAATCCTCAAAAATATATAATTAAACAAGGTTCAAGAACAACCAAAGAAACTAACCTTTCTTTCAAAACAATATATAGGCACGGGGAAAAGATGCCATTTTACCAACACACAGAAGAATGTTACGGACAACATGTAGTAAAGGAAATGAAATATTTCTCAAACTTAAACACCAAATTTATTACTCAAAAAAATAGAAATATATTTTTATTACGTTGTAAGCATGAAAATCTAAACCCAAAATTTCTAAACATCAATCTAAAACATATACACTTTAATAATGTAAACTTGAAACAAAGATTCGAAAACGTGGTAACCAAAAAATTCCAAATTGATTTAATTAATCTACTTATCTCAGAAAATAATATAAATTTAAAGAAAACCCAACACGATACAAAAACCGCAGAAAACAACTTAAGTAAAATTTTACCCGCCGACATATTCAATAGCTTTTTACAAATTGAAAAATCTAAACAGGAGAAAAAATTTATATCAATCAAAAACAGGCACATCAAAAAAATCAACAATTTAAAATCAAAGCAACAAGCACCAAAACAAACAAACAATAACTTTCCAAATTGGATAGAAAATTTAACGGACACTGAAATTCCGGAAAATGTTCAAGAAATATTAGCACTCGGGCCAAATTACGCTACTCCTATAACAAAAGCCGATAATATTCCAATAAATGATATAATTTGCAATGTGGAAAGTAGTATCCAAAACTATGACAATAATAAAAAAGACGAAATTAGAAGTGACTTATACAATACAATAACCAACTATACCAACAAACAAAAACGAACAACAAAAGAACAAAAAATATTCAACAAAAATCTCACAAAAACTAAACATTTTATCAAAAATAACCCACAATTACTCATTTTAAAACCGGACAAATCAAATAAAACTGTAATAATGAATGAAAGTGAGTATGATGACAAAATGAACAACTTACTACAAGACCAATTGACATATAAACTCCTAAAAAGAGACCCAACAAACCAACTTGAAAAGAAAAATAACGACATAATAAAAAAATGGGAAAACAAAGCCTACATCTCACCTACGACAGCAAAAAACCTCAAAATACACAACTCTCTACCGCCTAAAATATATGGACTTCCGAAATTACACAAACCAAATACCCCACTTAGACCTATAATTTCATGCATTCAATCTCCCGCAAAAAATATTTCAGATTATCTTAAATCCAGCATATCCAACATTATTAACAAAAACAATTACTACATTAAAGATTCATGGCAGTTCAAAGACAAAATTAAAAATATACAAATTCCGACAGATTACATTCTTATATCTCTGGATGTTATTTCACTATACACAAACATACCGATAAATCTTGCTAAAAATATAGTGGAAAAAAAATGGCAAGAAATTGCACCTCATACAACGTTACCATTGCAAGCCTTTCTTGAAGGTTTAGACTACGCACTGACTTCAACATATTTCCAATATAAGAATAATTTCTATCAACAAATTGAGGGCTGTGCAATGGGAGCCTCAATATCTAGTGTAATTGCACAACTTGTACTCGAGGACCTAGAAAATACCATCATACCAAAAATAGATTTCGAAATACCATTTTTTTATAGATATGTCGATGATTGTATCACTCTTGTTCCGCGGGACAAGACTGATTACATTCTAAACTTATTTAATTCCTATAATAGTAAATTACAATTCACAATAGAAATAGAAAATAACAACAAACTAAATTTCCTAGACCTCTCCTTAATGAGAACTAACTGCACAATTAAAACACAATGGTTTACTAAAAATACCTGGTCAGAACGATACATTAATTTCACGTCAAATCATCCTATTTCCCAAAAAAGAAGTGTTGTCATTGGTCTTGCTGACAGAGCAATCATGCTTTCAGACCCCGAATATAGAGAAGATGCCATCAAAAAAGCCAAAACTGCTCTTTCAAAAAATAATTACCCTGACTCCTTCCTCAATAATATCTTTAAAAAACGAATACACAAATTTTACAACAATACCCCCCTGTTAACGCAAACTAAAACCGACAACACACAAACCAAATACATAGCTATACCTTACACAAAAGGACTATCAGAGCAAATAGGGAAAAAATTTAAAAAACATAATATATCCATCTGTCATAAAGGAAGCAACTTACTAAAATCAAATTTTAGTAAACTAAAAGCCAAAACACCACAATCAAAAAAAACTCATGTCATTTACAAAATTCCATGCGACAACTGTGATAAGGTATACATAGGACAAACCTCCCAACATTTAGAAAAAAGAATACAAGGCCATAAATATGACAAATTAAACAAAACAGCACTCACTAAACATACACAAACTATGAAACATAAATTCAACTTTGACAAGACAGAAATACTAGCTACAGAAACGCACACCAAAAAACGAGAAATCCTAGAAATGATCAAAATTAAAAAACACCCAAACAGTATAAATGACAAAACAGACACACAAAATTTAAATAAAATATACAATAATCTTCTAAATTAAAAATCATCAAAACCTACAATGAAAAACAACAAACCACGCCACTGAATCTACCTAAAGTATATTAGACAGTAACATGTGCGGATACTACTTTTCCCAATAAAGCAATAAACAGGCCCGTCAATACCAAATAGAAACTGTAAAAATCAGTTTTGTTAAAGAAGTGCAAGCAATAACATCAAAAAAAATCTGTGCATTTAACCATTTAAATAAGTTAGTATATTAATTAAAAAAAAAATGAAATTAGTTCAATAGTGCCACAACTCATCATTGTTTCAAGGTATGTTCTATTTGTTCAAAATTAAATTAAATGTAAATTCATATAAAATATATTTTAGTTGTCCTGTATTGAAAAAGGTGGAAACAATCACCGAAACGTTTACAAAAATTATAATGAAATAAATGCATATCGCATAAAACCTCCACTTTTAATGAACCGAAACCCAAGAACTAAATCCTCAAAAATATATATATATATATATATATAAACTTTATTAGCAGAGCTCTTAAAAAATACAAATACAACAAACGTACAATAAACTTACAAACAGTATACAATTAACATATAATAATATTTATTTAAAGTTTTTCTTTATGTACTCTATACAAAGCCTCTTAAAAATATGCTCGTTCTTACATTCTTTTAGCTCACCTGGTAAGTCATTAAACCAAATCAGTCCTCTTCCCAATATAGTATTGGATTTTACATGTTCAATTTTTATATAAAAATCATTATTTACCATAGCTCTTGTTTTATGAGAGTGTAAATCGATTACATAGCTTAATTGGTCAGTTAAGTAAGATGGCATCATTCCATTTTTCATTTTGAATATAAAGATTAGTGTGTTATAAACAATTCTTTGTTCAATATTCATTAAATTCAACACACTTAACATTGTATTGATTGGTGTATATTTACTACAATTTAAAATTGCTCTCATGCCTCTATTTTGAGTTTTTTGTAACATTTGAATTTGTTGTTTATTAAGGAAAATAAATGAGGTTCCACAATAATCAATATGTGGGGAAATCATAGACTTATAAATAGTTAATTTAGCGAACATTGAAACTTTATTAGACAATCGAACAACAAACCAGTCTTTTTTGCCATTTTATTTTTTATATAGTCACAATGTGCATTGAAATTTAACTCAGAATCAATAATCACACCTAAATATTTGAATTTGCTAACTTCCTCTATCAAGCAGTCATTTATTTTTATATTAAGTTTTATTTTATTTTGTTTTATTTTTTTTAAATTATTTTTTGTTGTTACAATCATGAATTTAGTTTTATCCAAGTTCAGTTTTAGACCATTGTCACATGCCCATTTATATATGTTTTTTAAATCATCGTTTAATTTAATTTGGATATCTTCTACTTTACCTTTCACGTATAACATTGTATCATCCGCAAACAGTTTGATGTTACATTTCTTGCAACAATTACAAATGTCGTTAATGTATAATAAAAAGAGTATAGGTGCAAGTACTGACCCTTGAGGTATTCCATGTTTTACAGCTAATTCTTCCGAATAACTGTCATTAAATTTAATAATTTGCTTCCTATTTTCAAGGTATGATGTAAACCACTGTAACACTATTCCGTCAATTCCATATTTTTTTAATTTCAATAAAAGTAGATCTTTATTTACCGTTTCAAAAGCCCTTTTAAAATCCAGGAATACTACTCCTATCACGATATTATCATTGATATCTACCTTCCATTGGTTTAGAACAAATTGAAGTGCTGTCTCACACGAATGATTTTTCCTAAATCCAGATTACTGTTTTACAATTATATCGTTCTCCTGAATGAATTCTAGTAGTTGGTATTTTACAACTAATTCTAACAATTTCTCAGGAATTGGTAATGAATTTACTGGTCTAAAATCTGAGCAGATGTTTGTATTATAAATTTTTTCTCTCGGTGTAACTGTTGATAGCTTCCATACATTTGGGAAAACCCCCTTATCCAGTGACAAATTTATGACCTCAACAAATCTATTTCCAATGACTTCAAATGCATCCCTAATTATTTTAAGAGTGACACCATCTCTATCACATGTATCCTTCTTTATAGTTTTAATGATTTTTGATAACCCTTGTAAGTCAATTTTCTCAAATGTATGAAATTTTACTTTTATTCCTTTCATACTATTTAACACATATTTAGAATCATGGAAAGGAACAATACTATTTACAATATTGTCAATACTGTTTATAAAATATGTATTGAATGCGTTTGCTATTTGGATCTCCGATATTAAAATTGCATTTTCAAATATGATATTTTTATTACTATATTTTTTGTTACCGTTCACCAATTCCTTTAAAACTTTCCACATTGCTTTACCGTCATGTTTATTTTGATCAATTTGTGTTTCGTAATATTTTTTTGTTTCATGTCTAATTAACGTCGTCACTTCATTTCTTTTTAATTTATATATATTCCATAGTTCTATTTCATTTTTATTTTGTGCTTCTTTATATAATTTATCTCTTTCTATTATTTTTGCAATAACCTCATTTGAAAACCAAACATTAAGTTTAAAATTGTTAAATACTCTATATTCTTTAAATGGAGCAAACTCGTTTAGCACCTCAATAATTGTAGTATTTAGACATGTTGCTAGTATTTCAACATCTACTGAGCGATTTTCCCACTTTGTGTCCATGAGAGCAAGTTGAAATTTTAAGTTATCAAAATTTTTGAAATTTCTTTTACAAATTTTTGTTTCATAACGTGTATTTATATTTCGCTTACCCTGTTTATTAAGTGAAACTAGTACATTATGATGATCCGCAACTTTTTGGTCATCACAAACGGTAAATTTTATATTTTTTTCATTTGTAATCAGATAATCTATAAGTGTTGAGGAAACTGCTGTAACCCTTGTAGGAACATGTATTAATTGACTTAGACCTATAGAACTAATAAGACTATTTATTTTATTACTATATGTAGACTCTATTAATAAGTCTATATTGAAGTCACCCACAATGATTATTTTTGCATTGTTAGCTACAATATCTTCTAATAATTCTTCAAAATAGTCTATAAAATCGGCATGAGAACTATTTGGTGAATGATACACTACACAAACAACAAACGTAGAATGGTAGACATTAAGTTTAATAGTCAAATTCCAAGTGTTTAGCGGTAACACATTTCTTTGAATAACTGAAAAGGAACTATTTATATCAACATATATTGCAACCCCCCCTGTATGTCTGCTATGAGACTTGCAAGTAAGCAATTTATATCCAGCTATTTCAATTTCATGATCACTGATTTCGTCTGTTATGTGTGTCTCAGCAAAACACATGACAGTTGGCTTAATGCTGAAAACACAGTATTTAATATTATCCAAATTTTTTAAGAGGCTTTGACAATTTGCATAAAATAAATCATATTTAGTTTTATCCCTATCTCGTTTTTTTATTTTATTATTGAATTTTCCTACGGTTTTGTTTCCATCTAGTCTATGCGAAAATCCTCTGTCATAACTTGATGTTCATTTTCATTATTCCCAACTCCACTTTTGTGATACTTGGGTTTATCTAGAAACCGTTCTCCTTTTCGAAAATCAAATCTTTCAAAGATCACCCCTCTTGGCCACAGTTTCGGATCATATATATTGTTCTTAAATTTTTTATCGAACCCTATTAAATAACAATTGTTATCCTTGATTTTATAGTACGTTTCTAACCCCTTTACACTAATATGTTCTTCTTCCTTTGCCTCCAACTTATTTTGTAGATATTTTTTTATTTTTGTAGCATCTGCGGTGTCTTTAACTTTTTTAATGATTAACCAGTGTCTCTTGTTTTTCCACACTGCACTCCCTTCAAAATTTATTTCATCATCTTGATTTTCATCCCCCGTGCCAATATTTCCTCTTCTCCATTTTTTTCTGTTATTTACTTGGGTAAAATTATCGTCATCTTTTGGTTGCTCATTTGATAACAGAGTTGAAGATTCACTGGTGTTATATGTATTTGTGTAATTATCGGCTTGTCCTAGATTGATTATTCTATTTGCTATTTCTCTTTGCGCTAGTTCAATTTCATGGCAATTTCTAGCGGTATTTATTTTATCCATTCTAGTTTTCACCGATTGCGTCTCTGTTATGTGAATATTTGCCTTAGCATTCATCCTTTTTGGCGCCGATTTTATTAATTGTGTAGTTTGTTCCTTTACAGTATTTTTCTGAGTGGCTTTATTTTTGTCTATTTTATTTTTATTTGAATAATCCTTCAGGTTACTAATGTGAGTTTCAATGCCATTTTTTAATTCTTGTAATTGACCTTTTACAAACTTTTTCATATTTGTATCGTTCTGATCAATAACATTCCAAAGATCTTCAGTTTTCTGTGTGTATTCCTTCTCCATTTTTTTCATTTTTTGGCACAATGTTTGCATAAGTTTCTTCATCTCCTTACTAATTAAATTTTCATCAAGTTTTATAACACATTCTGGACAGGAAAAGATCATCCTTCTCTGCGACAATTCCATCACCTTCACTTCGCTAGATGATAATAGTGAACATCCTTTGCAGAGAAGTACTTTGCATATGTCGCAGATTATTTGTTTTTTTGTATCTGCCAGTATTTCAGTTTTACATTTGAAACATTTATTATCCATTTTATGCCCTTTTAACTACACCACTTACCACACCACTTACACCACAGTTTCTCATAATATGTTATTAATATAGAGACATCTAATTCTGTTTTTAATATAATAATTTGTATCAAAAAGCGAATGTAAAAATCCAAAGGGTGCAAGTGTGATATAACGGATTTTAATTACTTTTCAATGATTCGATTACAAATTGTAAGTAATTATAAAATAAACAACTTGTTGTGCCAGAATGGCACTAAACATAATCCGATCTTAACCAAAACCTTTTCAGATCTTCTGGATCACTAAAGAAACTCCCATGCAAAGTTTCATCCAAACCCGTTTAGTAGTTTAGCCAGGCCCGGCGAGAGGGGGGCGGATTCTAGGAGACGAAGATGCAAATTTCGAATGTTTTTATATTACATACTTTTTTGTAAATTGTAAAAGAAGCAATATATTAATTTTCGAAGTGGAAAAATCATAATTGGAGGTATTAAAAATCGTAAGAAGTACCACAACCGAGATAAAAATTGCATTGCAAGGATTATACCACAGAGCTGTGAGTGGGGGGGCCGCATGTCAGTGTACCCCGGGCCTCGATTTTCTCTCGACGGCCCTGAGTTTAGCCGCTATCGTGCTAACACACATACACAGACATACAATTTTCAAAATCCACTTTTTTGGGTCCCTACGGCCTCATAACGTAAAGATTTGATCTCAATTTTTTATTTTGGGCCAATTTTAGTTACCTCCTACAATTTTGTGGTGGGGTTAAAAAAATTGAGTTAGAATTTAGCAATGGCGATTTCCTGCACTCGTTGCCAAAGAATATTATTTACTCAACTCAATAAAAAAATTTTAGCGACAAAGTACGCATTGCACGATGACCCCTATTATTGAAGAATAGGGTAGCCCTTCAGGAACCTTTAAGGTAGCCTTTTATAAGTTTCGCGCCATCATTATATTAGATTAGATTAGATTACACAGGTCCACAAAATAAAATCGATGAAAGGTTCCTTTGACCAGACCAGGTGCATCATATGTTTTTGGGGTCGCTGAAACTGAATCCGAGACCCGTTTTGCCCCATCACGTCAGGTTTTTCTTCCAACCTCAAAAAATTGCTAAAAATGGTAAAACTCAACAACATCAACCTTGCAACCTAATCAAACTTCATAACTCCATATCCTCATGATCCAAAAATCCAAATACACAATAACCTATAACCTCAGAACCTATAACTTCACAACCCGTAACCCCAAAACCCCATAATTGCAATATCCATTAACGGAGAGACTTGACTGGAGACTTAATCCCCGATGTTTAGAGAGTTGAACCAGATATTTGTTCCATCCCTATAATTCATAAATTTTGTAACCATAAAACTCTATAATTTCAATACTCAGTAAGGTCGAGATGTTCTTTATTGCAATTACCTACATTCAGGCAAACTCAAGAACAACGAGGTGGACGTAGCAGTTTTCTGTTCCCTTTGGGGTGTTTTATTAACGTGAGTCCCCTTGCCTCTCACTGTTCGGGGTGGTTGATTTACGTGAGTCCCCTCACCTCTCACGATTCTTAAATGAATTTAAAATTTTTGTAAATAGACATTTTATTGGTCTTCACTGTTAGAGTGATAACGGGTTAGTTTGTTTGTGAATGATCTCCGTAGTGCCTGTCTCTTATGTTGGTTTGACGTGTCTCTCTTCAAAGACCAGCAGTAAGTCTGCCAACATGTGGCCATCCCAAACACCCTGATATCTCTTTTCAATATCTTGCAAATCCTGGTGGAACCTGCACTTTCTTCACTCGCATATTGAATACTTTCCTGAAAATTTAGGTAAGTTTAGTGAAGAGCAGGGCGAAAGGTTTCACCAGGATTTACAAGATATTGAAAAGAGATATCAGGGTGTTTGGGATGGCCACATGTTGACAAACTACTGCTGGTCTTTGAAGAGAGACACGTCAAACCAACATAAGAGACACAAACAAACGAACCCATTATCACTCTAAGAGTGAGGGCCAAGAGAATGTCTATTTACAAAAATTTTAAATTCATTTAAGAATCGTGAGAGGTCAGGGCACTCACGTAAATTAACCACCCCGAACAGTGAGTGGCAAGGGGTCTCACGTTAATAAAGCACCCCAAAGGAAACAGAAAACTGCTACGTCCACCTCGTTGTTCTTGAGTTTGCCTGAATGTAGGTAATTGCACTAAAGAACATCTCGATCTTACTGGGTATTGAAATTATAGAGTTTTATGGTTACAAAATTTATGAGTTATAGGGATGGAACAAATATCTGGTTCAACTCTCTAAACATCGGGGATTAAGTCTCCAGTGAAGTCTCTCCGTTTATGGATATTGCAATTGTGGGGTTTTGGGGTTACGGGTTTTGAGGTTATAGGTTCTGAGGTTATAGGTTATTGTGTATTTGGATTTTTGGATCATGATATGGAGTTATGAAGTTTGATTAGGTTGCAAGGCTGATGCTGTTGAGTTTTACCATTTTTAGCAATTTTTTGAGGTTGGGAGAAAAACCTGACGTGATGGGGCAAAACGGCAGTTTCAGTGACCCCAAAAACATATGATGCACCTGGTCTGGTCAAAGGAACCTTTCATCGATTTTATTTTGTGGACCTGTGTTATCTTTATTAGTTCTCAAAAAAATACCCTTAGGTGTAGAAGATGTCAAACAGTAACGAAGAAAATAATTGATAAAATGTAGTTACATGTATAAAAACAAACTTTAAATGAACGTTAAGTAAATCGAACAAACAAAACATTAAAAAATTAACTACAGTAGTATAACAGGTGCCATAATATAATATAAAAATGAGAGTCATTATAAAATTCTCCAACACATAATAGATCATTAAGAGAAAAAAATAAAATAAACACAAAAACAGTAGAATCTAAATAAAACAATTTAAAACTGGTTCTCATTGAAGTAAGTATAATAGGTTTTGTTTATTAGGAGGATTTTCAATTTATTTTTTAATACTTTGATTGGCTAAGTCCTAATATCATATGGCAGTTTATTATACACCTTTATAATAGAGCGTACATTTTTTTGGACATATGTAAAATTTGGAACATTTGTTACCAGATCAAGTTTATTTCTTGTGTGATGCATGTGTCTTCTTTCATAATTTTCAAACAGATAACTATTTTCTGCTACAAAAATGACTGCTTCATAGATGTAGAGGCTTATTAGAGTAAGTAATTAATTTTGAAGGAATATTTGTTTACAGGATTCTGTCTGTCTCATATTTAGTAGAGAGGTAGAGGGGGGGGAGGGGGGGGGAGAGAGAGAAAGAATTGTGTACACTCGTCAATATTTTGTCCCGGAGGACACAGTATATAGATTTACTGATTTGTATAAAAATATCTAAGAAAGAACTACGATAAAACAAATGGCAAAGTTATTTCATTAATAAAATTTACGCTAAAATTAAAAACCTTAAAAAACAAAAAAACACTAAAATATTTCTATATATTTCTCAAGTATCTCTTCTGAAGAACAAAGATTCTATTTGTCTCAGAAGAGATGCCCCAGAAGATGCCATATCAGATTCTTGATTGTATATAAGCATGATATGCCATAGAGGTTTCAGTATTAATATTTTGTTAGATGACTTTAAGTGCATAGCAATAGCTGGCCATATTGTGCCAATGAGTCAATGTAGGCTTTCCAATCTAGCCTCGTGTCTAGTTGTATTCCGAGAAGACAGATTTTCGTTTGATATGAGTATTATTTTTATCTCTTATTGTTATATTATTACCCCTATGATTTGAGAAATTAATTACTTCAGTCTCTTCTTTAAGTTTAATGAAGTGAAATATTGTTCTACTGTATCTAAGGTTTTAACAATATTGTTTTGTATGTCTACTTCATCGCGCCCATCGAAAATCAGTGTGCTATCATCGGCATACTGTACTAAATAGCCATCTGTTATTAAAGCCAAATCATTTGTGTATAGAATGTACAGTAAGGGCCCTAATATCGATCCCTGAGGTACACCTCTTTGTATTATTTTTTTTTTCTCAGATTTTAATAAATTTGTTGTCTCGTCTACTTCAATTATACGTTGCATTCGATTAGTTAGATATGAAACTATTAATTTTTGTGCAGTGCCTCTGATACCATATTTTGTGACCTCATTTATCTATATGTTGTGTTCTACACTGTCAAAGGCTTTTGACAGATCTAAAGAGAGAGAGCTACAGTAGTTTTTTTGCTGTTCATAGAGTCAATGATTTCACATAATGCTTGATAGACAGTTCGAACAGTTGATTTTTTCTCTCGGAAGCCCTTTTTGTGTATCTGAGAGCAGAAAATTTATTAATCTGTTATATATTATTTTTTCAAATATTTTACTGATTTTTGATAGTATGGTCTAGATAGATTGGTCTATAATTATTTAATTCATTTTTGTTACCTTTCTTATAAATAGCCCCGATATGAGATGTTTTAAGACTATCTGGAAAGACTGGTGTACTTAGGGATAGATTTATTATATATGATAGTGGATAAGATATTTCAGATGCTATTGTTTTTAATAGTTTCACTGGAATTTGATTTTGTATCTTTTAGACCTATAACCTTATACACCTTATTTGGACATGTGGGTTCTAGAAATATACTCGATTCAAAAGGATGAATATGTCGGTCATATATACTATAGTCTGTTTTTAAACCAGGAGGAGCGTTTTAAATTTAACACGCTAAATACTGGAGCTTCAACATGAGCCTTAGGGCCGGTACTTTCACTTAAGTATAAATATACTTTATCCGGCGGATAACTATCTGAAGGATAAGATAACCAGAGCTTGCTATCTGTAGGATATCTTGCATCCGTACTTTCATTCAAGTAATACCCTCGGTTAACAATTCGTTGGATCTGATTCTAGATATTTATCAGAGTCAATGTCGCCAACTTAAGATGCGTTAAAGGAAGAGAAATATGCAAAAGCCATATGCGTTGAACAAAAATAAAATAAACTCCCTATTACTGATTGCCTCTTATGACATTTGAGTCATTTTGATAGTTTATCGTTATTATTTATTATACATTAGTGATTACCTTAGTCTGATTTTTTGTGTCTAATAGTAGTAGTAGTCTACATAAAATGTCTACAGAGTTTACGTCTGCTAAAGACAAAATGAAGAAGGCCAGAGCGCCCAATTTTACTTCTGAAGAAACTCGTTTACTTCTTAAGTTGTCCCTAAGAGAGAAACACATTTTAGAAAAAAAAAAAACAGACTCTGACACATGGAAAGTAAAAGACGATACGTGGAGAAGAGTTGCAAATACTTTTAATTCTACATCAGGTAAACTGCCTCTTAGTTTTTACTAGGTGCCTTTTATAAATAAGTTTAATAAAAAATTTTAGGCAAAGCATTTAGATCGGTGGAGTCTCTCTTGTTCGGGATATATATCTTCAATAAGATCAATTAAGTAACCGTCTGGGTCATTGAGTAGATCAAAATCATCAAAAATATCCATTCTATTTAAAAAGAAAACCTAATGCTATAATTATCATAATTATAATTTTTCTGATGATATTTATCTATTACTATTTAAAAAACCCTACCTAAAATCTTCTTGAAGACAGCAAAACAAATTTCAAAAGTTTGGTTTGAAAGCAGACAATCTTAAAGTTACGACAACAGAATAGCACTGACAACAGCGACAGTTGTCAATCAGAGCGCAGTCTCATTGGCGGAGCTTCTTTTATCCGATAGATAAAAGCGTTAACCGTCGGTCTGGGTACCGAATAGTTTATCCTAGGAATAAGCATATTTATCTGACGGATATCACTATTTGTAGGTGAAAGTACCGATTTTTTGCTTATCTTCTAGATAAGACTTATTCTGCAGAATAAATGTCGCTAACTATAGATGAAAGTACCGGCCCTTAGGAAGTCATAAATGTACAAAAAATATAGGTATTTTAATTAAAAAAACAGCAATGAGTAATTTATTTATTATATATTATTTGGGAAGCTTTAACAGTTCAACGAAAAAATTTAACTTCTTTAAATATAATTACCTTAGTTTATTCACATTTTAAGTATTCGATTTTGGTCTGGGGATGTTCAGGGCAAATAAAACCTTTATTAATAAGACAAAAAAGTTGCATTAGAATTCTGTTCAAGCTGAAAAGGAGTATGTCATGTAAGCATTACTTCAGGAAACACAAAATACTAACTGTTCCTTGTATATATATGTATCATGCCATAATCTACATAAAACGAAATAAAAAAAAGTTTAATGTAAATGAAGGGGCAACATATTATGATATAAGGAACCCAATAATAGCAACTACAAGAGCTAGGCTGGAATTGTTCAGGAGAGGACCATTGTCTACCGCAGTGCGGTTATACAATGCTCTGCCAAATAGGTTAAAAACCATAGAATCACTAGCTTCTTTTCAAGCAGCAATTCTTGCCTACTTCTGGGATAAGGCTTATTATAGCATTGATGAATTTTTTAATGAAACGGAATAGCTTGTGATGGTCATTGTCTTAAATTTTTAAATTCATGACTTGTATCTGTGTTATTTTATATTTTATATTTTCTACATTTTCTATGTTATTGTAAGATTTTTATTATAATGTATTACCCTACTAATTTTTTGTATTGACGTGGCTGTGACAATTTTCTTGTACAAAAAGCCGAATAAAGTATTATTATTATAATTCATACATCTGTGATTGGACAGGCCCTCGCCAGTTTTATACAAGGCAATAGTCGTAAATTTGGATATATTATAAAAATTTTAATTTCATGTCATAAATTATTAGGTTATAATTTCTATTTTATCGTTTGCACATTATATATGTTTTTAATCCCTTTTGTATAAATCTGAAGGTAAAGGTGGCTAATTACTTGGTGCCTTTATATTGCATAAATGGTAAGACGTTATATAAAATATCTAGAGGTCAAATAGAGGTCGGTGCATTATATAATGTAATAAAATACACACAAAAACACTGTAGTCATGTATTGTTGGTTGCCCAAGACGCCAAAAAGGTTTTAGTGTATTTTCTAGTTACTTTTATAGTGTGAATGGAACTTTCATGTTTACTCCTCCTGGTTTAAAAACAGACTATAGTTGACTGTATTTTAGGACTCTGATTTATAAAGTGGATATTAACAGAATTTAGGACAGACTTTTTATTTCTTTCATTGGTGTTAATATTTTTTAAAATGGATTCCTTTTCAGTGTGTTTTGATCCTGTGAACTTTTTTACCAAAGTCCAAACAGCCTTTCCTTTATTTTTTGCTGAGTTGATATATGATGTATTTGTTTTCTTTTCAGCTTCAATTATGACATTCTTTAGTATTTTGCAGTAAGTTTTATATTTTTCCGTTGAGGTTTCACCTTTTTGGTTTTGTTTGTAAAGAGTTCGCTTCATTTTATATGATAATTTTATACCTCGTGTGATCCACGTTTTAAATTTATTTTCAGTTTTTATTATTTTTATAGGAAATATTGAATTTAAAATGTACTTTACTCCATATATAAAGGTGTCATAAGCCATATTTGGATCAGAAATATTGTACAAGTTATCCCAGTTTAGATTTGCAAATTCACTTTTGCAATAATGCAGTAACTAGCTTCTGAAAAACTTCTTTGTTTTACTGTTTGTCTACTTCGGTTATTCTTGATATTTAGTAATGACTCAATATTTAATAACTGACCTTCGTGTCTTTAATTTATTTGTATACATAAGTGCCGGAAAAACTGCACTTAATACAGTTAGGAATTTCTTGAAGTTCTAATTTCACTATACATTTATTATGAATAATTTAATGGTTCCTAAGTTTTTACAAGAAATTTCTTTTAACCTATTAGTCCAGTCATTGAAGCATTTTAAAAATAAATAAATTACCTGACACTTGTCATCTGATCCTCCGCTTTGATATTATTACAGTATTGATGTATCCACGGATATATTTCATATTCATCCACTACCTTACAGAGATTGAGTACAAAATAAGACACTATTAGCATGAATAAGTTAAATTCATTTCCTTGACAAGAAAATCCCTTCGATGCAATTTCAAATGCCAGCCTACCAAGGCCAGCCCCAGGTACTAGGACATTAATGTTGGTTCTATCAAATTTGTCTTCAGGAAAATTAGCAAAGATCTCATTAATTATTGGGCCATAGCATTGTTTTCTTTCAGCTGCACCGAGCGTGCTCCAATCTCGCATTAACTGTTTAAACACAGACTGCACTTTATCCAGTCCTTCCGAGAGAGTTCCCACTTCTTGTTCAGAGTGTGAAGTGCCATCATTACAGTAAACATTATCAAAAATAGTGTGAGCGTGTTTTAGAACAATTGGAAGAAATTCAGAATTTTTTTCTATACACTTCTTAAAATGCTCGAGGTCTTCTTTATAATTTGTTAACCATTTTTTGTGATGACGAGGTAGCGTATCTAAGCATTTTTCTTTGTGACGAATTCTTACTAGTGACTGATCTCTGAAACAAAATGAAATATTAAGATATTTTCTATTCTGAGCGTTGGTGGCAGGTGACAGATAGGAGGCCGTATGTCACTGAATAAAATACATAACCTTTCAAAACTGAAAAATCTACATATTTTTTTCTCACTCATTAACCCCTTCGTTGGCAAGAAAAATTTGACTAAAAGGGCTCAAAATGTTTAGAAAAAAACTTTCATAACTTTCATTCAGTAATGTACAATTGGGGATGTTTCGGGTTGCTAAACCCGAATTTAAAGTAAAAAATTATTTGTTGTTCTCTATTCCTTCAGATGCTCGGAAAATGTATGTACAATAATTCGTCTTTTTGAATTTTGAAAATTTAACTTGATCCCAAAGACGAAGGAAACAATCATCTGTAAAAGAATTAATTTTTTTTACAAAAGTTCATCTGCCAGTTTTGGAACCATAATTCTGAAGTTTAGAAATCTAACTTCAGATTCATAATCAATGACCTTAAAAACCCATACGTATCAATCGACATTGAAATCGGAACAGGTAAGAACTCTTAAAAGCTATGCACACTATTGTGTGATTGTCAACGAAGGGGTTAACGCCTGCCCATTTCTATTATGCTTCTAAGGATAATCAGCAACACCGGCAGATAGGTTCAGCAACGCTCATATAAGTACTGACACCCTTAATTTAGAAATTTTGACACCCCACTATTTTGCCATAGCTACTCACGGTACCCATAATTCAAATCCCTTTCATAAGGTAATGGACGCAAACTCTGGCTAGGTTTGAATTAGGATCACTTGGATCCAAGAATGCACTACTACATATTACATTACCTAATCGATAATCTCCTCATTATCTAAAGATAATTTTTAATCTTTGTACTTTTTATCATGATAAATGCATCAAGGTTATGTCAGAAGATCTTTAAATTTAACTACTGTTTTTCCTTCAACACAAATAGCTCTTATCTGTCAATATCCTTCATATAGAAAGAATAAATGTAAACATATTTTAAGTTTGGGTAGTGTAACGATCGACAATAAACTTGTGTTTAATGAATAAACAACAGTACATATTTGTTACAATTGATAATATAATAACTTGGTACACAAAATATTATCAGAAAGTCAAGAACCATAATGACCATCTTAAAGTGTTCTATTTTCCATATGTTTACAATTTTGTAAATGGCAACTATTATCAGGAATCTCAGCAAAAGTTTAATAATAAAGGACTGTATTAGTTTAATTATATTCTTTTTACCATATTGAATCTGAGTTACAGTACAGGAATAATCATCTTGGGGGTAGCAAAATAAATAATGCTAGCCTTCAAAATATTCTATAAAAAAAGTCAGTTACATGAAATTTATTTAGTAAAGTGTTTTATCCTGAGTTATAAGACTTTGTACTCTTAATTATATATTTTAATTTGTGTGTATGCTTTAGCGTTTTAAATATCTGTAATGAGGTATGTTGCGTTGGTAACTGACTAGTCTGATAGGTTTTATACATCCAGTGTAAACTTTTAACAATATATCTTACATATTTCTCGAAAATCGCCCAGATAAATTTACGGACAATATCTTAAACGTTAATATACTTAATTCTTACACGATGGCATATTTTTAATTCTCTATGTATTTACAATTTTTTTATTAT
Source organism: Stenurella melanura (assembly GCA_963583905.1). NCBI lineage: Eukaryota > Metazoa > Arthropoda > Insecta > Coleoptera > Cerambycidae > Stenurella > Stenurella melanura. Next base: position 90,811,890 of record OY757310.1, read on the forward strand.
TGATTTTTATGGATATTGGTGTTTAATATTGTCATTTAAAGGTACTTTTGTTATTACATCTCATTAAATAGTGAAGTTAGACCCCAATTTTTTAGAGAACCATATTGCAGTAGCCATTTTTTTGCGAGAACTGGTTGTAGATATTATAAAAAGTAACGCAAAAAATTTAGGAAAACATTTACTTAAACAACGTAAGTTCAAAATTCTGCTTCTCAGCGTTTTTCTTAATCTTCTAGTCTCCAATATTTTTATATCACAGGTTATATGACATATCATAATATAAATAAAGATTGTTCATTATGAAACTGTGAGGCCAAGGCCAAGTCACTTTCTTCAGTTTATTAAGTTCTAAAAAAATGAAAACAATGTTCATTTATTTTTAAAGAATTGACAATAACTTGAGCAATAACGCGCACATATTTTAACAAAGTTTTATGCTTAGAAAAACGATAACAAAGTCAAAAATTGAATAATCAATTGTTTAAGTGCATCAAATCACAGAACAACACACTTTGATTTAGAAAGTGGGTTTTTTCATATACTTTACAATGGTATCACAATTTTTTTTAAATATTTAGTAATTTTCTGGCATTTCTTGAAATGCATTTTTTTTACGCAAAAAAATATATCTCGGCTCCCAATTGACATAGTGAACCAATAGGGTCATTTGGCAATGTAGCGCTTTCCCATTCTTTATTTTTCATCATAAAGTATAACAGATTGTCTAAATGTTATTTGTGGTATTATCTTAATTTCTCTCTTCTTCAATTCTTTGGGACTTCCTGCCACATGTATTTTTTCTCTTTAAGCGGTGATTGTGATAATTTGTAGATTCCCCGAGCACCGCTTAAAAAGAAAAAATACATGTGGCAGGAAGTCCCAAAGAATCGAAAAAGAAAAAAAAGTATAACATGCCAATACAGTAATAAAAAAATCTCAGCTCAGTGAGATCAGAAACAACATATATTCCCATTTGAATAGAAACACATTCGGCCAGTTGAGGTTCGGTAAGTGACATCACGCGGCACTTACACCTATAAGGGCCCTTACATGTTCAGTAATAATGTCATTCCAGCAGATCATTACAGAAACATAATTACTAAAAATGTCCCTATCACATTCCCTGTCATTATTTTTCGCACCTTACACGTTCATTATTACTGACATTATTTTTTCGTCATTATGTTTCAAGTGGCGATAGAAAGCACACCGATTTTGTTTGATCAGAGAATGGATTTTAAGAAAAAAGCATGTCTAGCTATAATTATTGCGTTAAGTATGCAACGTCATGTTATACGTCGTTATTGGATGAAAGAGTGGTTGAAAAAACGTGAAAATTATTCACATCTAATTTTATTGAAGGATACAAACGAAGTAATAAGTGATTATAAAAATTATTTTCGTATGGACGAAGAGGCTTTTAATAAATTATTGCGAATTGTCGAATCAATTTTAATAAGGAAAAATACAGTAATGCAGAGCAGATTACCAGTTAATGAAAGACTGGCTTTTACTCTGAGATACCTATAGCCACTCGAAGAAGCTTTGAAGATTTGAAATTTTCAGTTGCAATGTCACTGGATTCAATAAGTACAGCTGTTCTTAATTGAGTAATGAGGAAATGATGATGCTCTCACTTTACACGATCATTATTACTGACAGTATCCTTTCCGAATGCTAGTAATGATGGTCGAATATCAAAATATCTGGATATGCTTCATTACTTGTTATCATTCTACTTTTATAACTTTACACGTTCATTCATAATATCAATATTTTCAGGGAATGACATTATTACTGAACGTGTAGGGTGCGTTTATAATATACTCCGTTGGAACTGCACGGCAGCACTGAGTTTCATTGAAAAAAGTTATTTTTAATTGGTTAATTCTACAAGGAATCAATTTTAACTGTAGCACTTTGGGAAGGGAAAATTTTATACTAATAGACGGTAGGTACCATTTTTAGACTGATTTGAACTTTTACATATTCTGTAAAATTGTCAGAAAATTGACATACATCTGTCAGTTGATCAGTGGATCCCTAACCGCTTCGCCTATTATCGACATAGAACCCTGATGAATTTCATAATAATCCGTCAACTATTTTAATTACCATAAATAACCGTTTATGCATACCATTTATATTATTATTATCATTATTATTTCTCTCAATTTCTTTTGGAAAATAATTAAAAACATAATAAGAAAACTATTATTTTTTCATTTAACTCACTTTAACTCGGAACAATGAATAGGTCTAAAATCTTTACTGTGTTATCACTATGTACCTATTTCTCAAAAAAACGTGATGTGAAGTAGGGTGGAACCAAAAATGAGATTTTTTTTTTCCGGGAATTATTACCACACAGTTATCAAAAAGTGCAGTTGGTTGTTATTAATAACTGTGCAAAAATAGAAAACTGTATTCTGTTATTTCCAGGTTCTTCAATGGGTTTAAAATTTTAGAAAAAAGGTTTCTCTACACTATTTATTTTTTCTTAGTTATTTTTTTATCCTTCGGATATTGGTAATGTCATAGTCGCCAATAAGTGTCTTAGAGTACCACATATCACTGTGCAACATTTTTAAATGCTATTATCCACTTTTCAGGTTCCCCAAGCAAGTCAGAATATGCACCTCTAAGCAATTTCTTCCATAAATATAACTTATTTGATCAAGTCGTATTTATCATTTTTTTCTCTATTCAACAACTATAGAAGGATGAACATCAATTAAAATCATGTTTAATTAAAAAAAAAACACAAATAGACATGGAAAAACAAACAAAAACAGAACATGTTTAATATTTCAGTTATTATCCATTTTTAAAGTAATCTGATTTCGTTTCAAATTATGGCAATATTTTTCTTGATTTTACACGGGCATGAATAAATCCATCTCGGCTTTCTTGGCCACATGCATCTAGTGATGATACCTCAGTTGCAAGACATACGAATCGTTCAACAGTTTCAGTATTGCAAGGGGTATGGAAAATCAGTCAAACTTACATCTAATGCTTTGGTAACACACATTTCCATATTAGTAGTCACTGGCGGCTCAGTTACATTTATGTCACTCCCAAAGATTAATTTCGAGTAATGTTTGACCTCAAAATTTATTTTAGGTATACTAAATTCTCGTATTGCTGTTGCTTTAACGCTTTGTACCGCAAGGACACGTTGGTTACCATCTAATCTTCATTAATTTCATACTGCTAGTAAAGCTGACTGACAGGTGACAAGTGTGCTTCTTTAATAACAGTGGCACTTCTACATGATGGCATGCCCTGGATGCTGGCATTGCTTTCCTTTCTTCTGTCATTTTCATTTACTTGGTTTTCATGGTCGCAGTGTTTTCAGGATTTTAAATTCTTCTGGATTTGCTTATAACATTCGATATTTTTTAGGTTGTCCCAGATGTGATTTTGCAAAATGGTAGGAATTGATGTACTTGCCAAATATCTTCAATTATCAGTTCAACATTTTCGAGTATTTCAGAAACACATCTAGATCTCTCCCAGCACATGTATATATTTTAGATCATTCTCAATAAGGAAAAATAACTTCCTTAAAAGTAGGTAACACACTGTCACTTAATATATTAGATTGACCAAATATCTTGTGAAGAATCTGACTAATAGTTGACATAATAACTTAAATATTGTAACACCTGACGAACAATCGCCACACAACTACGAAACACGTGAAAACCCACAAAAAACACACAACTAAAAACACTACTTAGTAGAAGTACTGAAACAAAGGAAACTTGTTACCTCCCCACCCCAGTCACAGACGCCTATCGCTTGAACTGTGATTGTATTCGAGAGCGGTATTTGTCGCGTAATTCCCTCCAGGGGCATGATTTTCAAAGGCAATAAGGGCCTGGACGATATTAGAATAAAGCATACTGACTTGGAGGGACTTTTTATCATACCGTAAAAATTATTTTAATTACTATGTCTACCAGAGAATATATTTTCGTAAATAAACCAATGAAGGTAATAAAAACCTGTAAAATCACCAAAATTTCTAAACTTTCGGTCCCGTTTGTTGAATTCTATGCCAAACAGTCTAATATAAGTTATAAAAAGAAATGGTGCAATAACCAAATATGAACAGTTAGTTTTTTTAATTTGTTTTATAATATTCCTTATGAAATAATTAAACTGTCAAATACCAAATTTTTGTTAATGTTTTAGCGCAATGCAATTTGCCTCATTCACCATCCATCTTCCGCTATAGCAATAACTCCAGCCATATACCATATCACGTATTAAAATAAAAAATAAAACAGTCATACCTGTACAGGTACAGTACTGAGGCATCTAGATGCTACACAATTTCTGTATTTTTTATTCATGTTGGCACGAATCTAAATAACAGGATTCTTAATATTTATTAAAACCAAATAAACGACAACGAATCCACTCTGTTACACTAACAAAGAGCTATTAAGGAATAAACAATAAAATAGTCACACCACATCTAGATAAATATTGCCACTATATGTGTTCTCTGGAGGGTTGGAGATCAAGCGACATCACATCTCAAATATCTGATTATCACGGAGTTTTCAGAGCGTCGACTTTAATAACCTTTTTATACATGGAGGAGAGGGAGCAGTCAGAATATCTTTAATTTTGGCACAATTACTAGTACTCATCAAGCTCTTTCAGTAATTTTTATTTTCAAATAGAACTATATGACAAACACACATTATCTTGTTTAAACAAATATATAGGTCTCAGATTTATTCCAAAAGTCTTTGCTATTCTTCTTGTAATGTTTACAATGAGTCAGCAAATAAATTATTTATTTAGATACAATATCCAATGGGAAAATCCCATTTACAGTTTCCATCTAGGTACACTGATTTTTCATTAGATATTTTATTAAAAAAAATTCCAAAATACATTTAAACTGTTCACCTCGTTATAAGGCGCTATAATAGTTTCCTAGAAGCCCTTTAATTTAAAAATGTGATGAACATTCTTAACGTTCAATTATTTTAGTTTATTTGCTATTAGACATAAATAGAGATTACAAATCAATTTGAAACTATTAATTTTAAAAGCGTATTTTACAAAATCGAATTCCACCTAATTTTCTTAAACTGATGTAAACCTTTGTGACAGTGAAGATTTCAGATACTCGGTACAAAACATCTATATGAAATACACCAAAACAAATATTAGAAATTCATACAGAAGGAAGGTAGCCGAGTGGTTGTATATTTCTCGAAAGCATCCTGGGAAAAACCGACAAGTTCTGTCAGCCCTACTGGCTAGACGTGATAATGATATGACCTTTATTGTGTGAAAATATGTAATATATCTAAAGATTATTAGTCTAATTATTCTGTATCTGATTACTAAACTGTCAATTGTAATAATTTTATACCTCTAATTATCATATGTATATAAGTTATATATAAATATTAGTATCGGGCATTTTCTAAAATTAAAACATGAATGCTGACGTACTTTATTACATATTTGAAAACATAATAAAGAAGGTCGGTATAAAAATATTCCTCACCTGTAACTTTTGAAGGTAGAAAGAACCGAAAGAAAGTAAACTTTTTCTTCCTTCGCTCCATTAATATCCGAATTCATCCTGAGTAATATTAAAGAGATCAAAAAATCCTAATATATCTAAATAATACAGTAACAGGACTCGAAAATCCAAATCTCTTCGATTTCTAACCTAGCGCAATCATTATAAATTTATGAAATGCAAGGATTTGAATTGAAGCTTGATGCATTTCAGTGGATTAGAGGAAGAAGAAGCAAGTGGGGTGTCTAATGTGACGATAATTAATTACCGGTTAAAAGCAAGAAGGATTAACCAGAAGGAGTGTTCAATAAGGCGATAGCCAATCAAAACAAATCGAGCGAAATGACGTCAAAATAGATACTTTGAAATATTCTTCGTCTATTATTTATAAATGTATAAGAAAACAGTATAAATTCTATAAAATAAACACTAAAAACATACATTACAAAATTCTACAACGAACATAATAGATAAAATTCAAAAGCTTATAAAACTAAATATAGTCTCTGTGACACTTTTCTGCCATATTATTTAATTCTGTCTAAGAGGTTTAGCCAAGGAATAGAGGATAATAAGATAGGACAGCCGGCAAAAAACCTTTGATATTTTAGTACCTAATGGCACCATTGACCTCGACATTTACATTGGAGTCATAGAGCAGTTGCCGCAATGTGTCAATAACACGGTAAAGGTAGAATTAGAGAGAGAGGCAAATTGCCGAACTCAGCAGATTGTTAGAACTCAAAACCCAAGATTACTAAAGAAACAGGTTGCTTCGTAACCCACGCAAAGCCTCCAGTATTTCTGTGTTCAAACCTTAGTTATCTTTTCAATCAGTGTAGAATTATTGATAAACAGAACAATTTTGAAACTTTTTCTACAATTTATTTTATTTTAAGAAAAAAAGCCACACGCGGTTGCCACGCGAGGGCTAAACGTAACGCAGCACTTGCCGATTCTAATGAGCCAACCTGTCATTTAGTAATCGTGGTCAAATTCATTTAATGTGTACTCGACAAATCCCGAAACCGTTTCCGCTGGATGTCGTGTCCCTCTAATTTGGAGTTAACAACGGTCCTCGTCTATTTCGTATTCTCTGTCTGACTGTCTTATGTTGTTAATTCTCTAATCTTGGATTTAGCTTTGAGTTGATGGCGTCCTCTATGTACATCATGAAAATACGGTTATGTAATTTTGTAGTTATTACATATATCTACTACAACATTTACCATTGTTCGTCGGAAGATGGCACTGGCTCTACAGAGTTGGCGCAAAAAAAATACCGAGTCTACCGCGATTTTCCGCTGCTTTTCCTTTAGCTACGGTTGTGAATGTGCTATATAGAAAGATTACCGGCAAGGTCATATCAGTTTTGTTATGTTTGTTGTGAAGTGTAGTGGTTGAATAAAGTAGAATTCAAAACGGACAAAAATGAGGCTTTCGCCCAGATATTTTCAGAGCATTGCTAAAATGCTTGATTTTTACTCGCAATTTAATCCGTCTCCTCTTTCCATTAAAAAATTCATCGATTTTGGTAAGTGGATTTATAAATAAAATCAACAAATCGGTACATTTAATTTAAGTGAAATAGTTATATTATTTAAGGTTACCTGAGAACCAAACGAGCATCAGCTGTTTCTAGTCAAACAGTTCAATTGTCTATTATTTTTATATTATTTTAGTTATTACTGTATTAGATTTATGACTAGTTCAGTTTTCTATAAACTAGGTATGCCTAATTATATTTAGATTTTCTCCAAAAATTTTGAAAAGTTACATAAAATTATATTATAGCTTATAGCTAATGTTCGTTCGTTTGAGGTAATAATTGGGTCATTGATTTGACAGACCGAGAGAACCACATTGACGTAGGCTAGGTAGTTTGAAAGACTTAGATCAAAACAAAGTTATAATTCACTGTTTATGTTTTATAATTTGTATGAACATTATGGTTCAAATTTAAAATGTTATTCAGTACAGAACCGGATTCGCATATTATGAGAATGAATTTTATTATTAGATCAAATTTAGTCTTGTGCAATAGAAATATGTCTTTAGGTCACCGCATTAAAAATTTTTAAAACATGTCAAAACCATGAACTGCACAGTATACAGCGGCGTAATTATGTGGCCAAGGACCCCGGTGCAAAAATATTTTTGGGCCCCCAATAAAATAAAAATCTCATCAAATTTTAAATTGTTTTATTAATAAATAGCACAATGTTCTTTTTTCATTAAAGATCAAAGGTGTGAATAGTGAATTTACAATATGTTATGTAGCCATTAACAAACAATAACAGTAATAATAAAATCTTTATAAAATATTGTATAGGTATAAAAAACAGGCTAACCATTATACTCTTCGCCGATTTACTACACTTGTTATATGATTGTTGCAGATTCTATAGGATACTCTTCGCAGGTTTTTTTGTAAATGATGTCAGTTTCAAACATTTTTTAATTAAAAAACAAACATTTTTTTTCATTTAAAAAAATAATAGCTTTTTTATTTATTGATCTATTTTGTTCAAAAACAATAGGGTTCTTCCTCTAGCTAACACTAACTTACTGTCCAAATTTCAGTACAATCGGACTTTTCGTTCTTAAGTTATCATGCTTACAAAAAACGTGACGGACGGATAGACAGACGGATAGATAGACGGACGGACGGACAGATAGACGGACGGACGGACAGATAGACGGACGGACATATTGAAAGTTGTTTAGAATTCGATCACCAACACAGTGATATGAACATTTTTTCTCTACGAGCAATATTATACTGATTTTAGAAAGGTGCCGATCGAATGCAATATACCTACTCTTCGTTTTGTATTTGCGAAGAGTATAATAATGTACACGTCGGCCTTCGCCGTGGCCGTGCGCCGTCAAGCCGCCTCGGTTAGAGGCGCAGGAGGTCAGGGTTTATACCCCGAGAGCTAGCGTCTCAGAAATTTGTATAATTTGTAAATGGACAGAATGTGACTTAATAGGTTGTCGATGGACCATTGAATGCCCGCCCATCAGTCTGCCGGGCTGAGAGCGCTGCGTTTGGCGGCGAGAGGCGGTTTAGTCAATAACCTGACAGCGATACTGTCACAAATGTCAAAAATGCCGTTTTTGATTATCTCGTGCCGAGCCGAATTTTCGACTTTGCTGTCGCAATTTACGACACCGACCAAATACTAATCTTTCTTTTTCCGTAGTGACATCACACGATCCTCCGCACGAAATCCGGGTTCGAACCACGCACCCGGATTTTTATATATTTTTTGCCTTATTTTACATATTCGGTCATAATCTGATGCTGAAATATTCTTACCTATATATTACATGAGTAAATGAAAATAGGTATCCATGATGATCTTCAAATATCAATTTTCCGTAAGTGATAAAACTTCTCCGCCATGTTGACGCCGCCATATTGAATTGTTAAATTTCGATCGAAAATTTGTAATCGGCAACCTTGATTACATTCAGATGCCGATTTTCAGTCATATGATAAATGATAAAACTTGTGCACCATGTTGACGCCGCCATTTTGAACTTTTAAGTTTCAATCCTATATTTTTGTAATCTGCGACATCGATAATCCTCACATACCGAATTCCTGTCGAAACAGACCATAAAGATAACCATTTTTATTATTTTTATATTTTCACGAACCCTGTATGTTTTCTGTGAAAAAATGTTTCAAGTTTTTAAAGATCCGGCTTCTGTCGATTGATTAAATCCGAATTTGAATTATAAATTTTCTCGCACAATTTTTTGTATCGAATTCCAACCAAGTTATTTTGAAATTGAATGAAGCTCCGAGAAACACTCTTTAATTAAACAAATATGAAAGTAAAAAAAATATTTACTCATGTGATATATAGGTAATATTTTAGCATCAGATTATGACCGAAAATGTAAAAAAGGTAAAAGAAAAAAAATTCCGGATGCTTGGTTCGAACCTGGAGTTAGTGTTTGAGAATCAGGAATTCTAGCCGTTACGCCACCATACCTACTCAAGGACAGAAGATAAACCAGAAAGATTATTTCCTTATATATCGGCAAAAAATCAGAAAAAATTATAAATATTTATAATTTTAACACGTCAGTCGCATAAAAATAAGCAAAGAGCAATTATAGAATCAAAAATATCTGCTAAAAAGCAAAAAAAAGTAGCCCTGTGCGGGATTCGAAGTCGGGAATCCACTTAAAAGTACTCGCCGCTTAGCACAATCGTCTACGGCGGATCCCAAGCTTAAAATTGACTATAATCTCATCGGAGAAGGCAAAACTTTCAAACGTTAAGAACTAAATAAATACGTCGAGTGGGAGGATCGTGCGATGTCACTACGGAAAAAGAAAGATTAGTATTTTGTCGGTGTCGTAAATTGCGACGGCAAAATCGAAAATTCGGCTCGGCACGAGACAATCAAAAACGGCTTTTTTGACAGATCATCGACAATATACTAAGGTACATTCTGTCCATTTACAAATAGTACATGTCTTGTGACGCTAGCTCTCGGTCTGTTAATGCGTTTTATTTTATAAAGGTAGGCGCTCTCCCGGACTATATGCAATGTAGCCAAGTAAAATCAGTTCCGTCCGTTCCGTGCAGTGTGAATAGTATGAGCCTACCTTAATACTTCAACTTTCTGAATTTGGCGACAAACAAGCCGGATATCGCGTGTATTGTCTATTTTATATTTTCCTTTTTTTTAAATGCGTTTCGTGTTTCGTTTGATGATGGAAGGAATTAGGGGCCCCTAGGCAGTGACGCCATCTGTGCCGAGCTTTGCGTAATGTTCCCTATTCGATTATCGTAGCTCGTCGATAACCTGCAAAATTGTATCCTATAGAGCGCACACCTAAATCACCTTACAGATAAGCTCCTGTATCGTCTTTACATCCAGGCCGGCCACAGGGGCAGGCGAGCCTGGCGGTCACCTGGGGCGCTGTATCCTGGAGGCGCCAGTCGCAAGTCGGTTGAAGATTCCGAATAATTGAACTTAAAATTTGAAAATAAAACACGTACCTATAGTATTTATTTCTAGTATTAATTTAATTTGCAAATTCAATCTAAAGCATTGTGCTACCAGGATAAGTTATTACAAAGTCTATTCGTGAGAGAATAACCGCGTACTGACACGTACCTGAATATTGCAAACGATATCCGTAAGATATAGTTCACGAGATATCTTAGGCGCTTACTTCAAACGAAAGGAGTCGATTGTTTACCTGGCTTACCATTACAAGTCCCTTATCTGCATTTGGTTCATTGTTAATATTGCCGGAGCATAGCCGTAGGTTAAATGATATTTATATTTAATTTTATTGAATCATTTACAGAGTTATTCATTATACTAACATTATTTACTATAAATAAATAATGTATTACAAATAACTCAGTTACATCATGCCTATCAATTCATATAAACTATTGACACAATATTTTCAATAATTATAAAGTTCAGTAATTAAAAATTGTTGGTCTACGCTCATGTCCATCGTTAGGAAGTATTTCTTTGTCTTTTTTATGAGTGTCAAACTGACTCTGGATAACCTATACTTCAAATAAGTTCGCCCCTTCCCGCCTATCAGTAAGAGCCCTTTTATGCCGCCTGTGTCGCGACCGCAAAATGCGGCCGGTTGTTTTTATGCACGCGAACAGCAAGTAAAACGGACGGCAGTGCATAAAATGATCCATTGGTTCCCTGTGATTTACAAAACGCGGCTGCAATTACCGTCGCCTACCGACGCGACGGCACAAAACGCCTGCATAAAAGGGGTCTAAGCGTGCTGAATATGATTACAAAAAATCGGTAAAGGTATTTACACAGAACTTCCCTCTTTATTTGAGCATGGCGGTCACTCTAAAAAATTATTAATTACTAAATGACATTGAGAATAATAATCGGAATATAGTTATCACTATCATTACAAAGAATGCCTGATAACTTTTAGTCAAAAAAATATACAGAGTGGTCATCCGATAGCAAAAATTCAAAATTAAATAAAAGGTGTCATATATGGAAGGCTTACGTAAATACCTTTACAAAGAGTGACCGCAAAAAAGGCATAAAATTCGCCTATTTTTGCATAGTAGATAGCGGACCAAGGGAAAGAGCAAAATAAATCCTATGGGGCTCAAATTATACTGTGAGAAATTTTTAAAAGATGAAACAGCTCTGTTATTACTCAGATTTATATGAATTTTTACGGATTATATATTATTCTGTAGCGTATTTGGAAGAGTTTAGGAAATTTTCCTACAAGGCGACCGCCAGGCTCGCTTACTCCTGTGGCCCTGGATGTAATGACGATACAGGAGCTTCTCTGGGAGGTGATTTAGGTGTGCGCCCCACAGGATTTTGCAGGATATTGACGAGCTACGATAATAGAATTAGTCGATTATTGAAATATCTCTAGATAATCGATAATGACTTTGAAAATTAGTATACGTTCGGGATCCATTTTGAGGTTAAAATAAAACTCTTTTCATCCGAGCTTGAGCAAAAAGGAAAAAAGGAGAAAAAATGTGTATACGCAGAGCACTGTGAACAGGACCTGGAAACCAGACGGTCGGCATCCATTTCAACTGCATAAAGTTCAGAATTTGTTACCTGATGACCTGAAGGGAAGAAAATTTTCCAGATGGTTCTTGCGGCAAACAGCAAATGATGCTTTTTTCCCTCGGATGTTGATTTGGACCGACGAAGCAACTTTCACTCGCGCTGGTATCTTTAATCAGCATAACACTCACATTTGGGAGCACGGAAATCCTCATGCCGTACGAGTTAGCCAATTTCAATATCTTTTTTTTAAATTATTTTTATTTATATGTAATCACTTAGGCTGTTACAATACATATGTGAACGTCAATAAAAAGATAAAAATATGTATAATTCAGTATACAATGTGGGACAATACGTCCCTAGTAGCACCAATATTGCACCAATATATAATCCATATAGGTCCAATATTCATATATTGGTCCTATATGGATTATATATTGGTCCAATATGTTGTGCTACTAGGGGTAGCAAATATAAAACACAATAAACAAATATGACACAAATACAGTGAAGCTGTTTGAGCCTAGATTTGAATTTGTTAAAGTTGTTGACCTCCTTAGTAACACTAGGTAACTTGTTGTAAATACTGATACCAGAGAAATGAGGTGATTTTTCTAAATGCGAGGTATTATGATGAGGCAGAGCTAATAAGTTATCATGACGAGTATTATAATTATGGTACCAACAGTTTTGAATTGATCAATGCTACTTTTAATGTACTTTAACAAAGAATTTTCGTGCAACGTTTGAATGGGATTGTGCATCGACTCACTCATCGATCCAATTTTTCTGCCTCCACGCCTAAATGATCCAGCTTTTCTTAATTTTTTGAAAAATGATTTTCATCCAATTTTAGACGATAGGCCTTTAGATAGAGTAGACAGATGATTCAAACTTGTTGGATATCCAGTCCATCACACTCCACCAGTTCACGATGGTTGCACGTATTTTCCGGGAAAATGAATTGGTCGCGGTCGAGACTGCTCCCGTCCTTGGCCTGCGCGCTTTCCGGACATGACTCCTATGGACTTTCTTGTATGGGGTACAATGAAGGACAAGGTTTATGCGGAATCCGCCATCGACGAAGCTGCCCTCCAGGGCAGGATTATTCAAGTAGCCCGGGAGATCACACCAGCAGCGTACCGCGAAGCTACTCATTCTATGAGCGACAACGGGAGGAGCCGTTCACATTTGGCCGACATGCTGGGCGGGAATTGACTGTCGGCTAAACTAGAGTACTTTTTTTTAAGTGGTGCAAGTGGGAGCAGTGACATGGTAGCAGTTAACAAATTGTATTTGTTATATAAAATATTACTAGAGTCATATGAAAGTAGCCTTATCAGGCGTATCATATTACATATGGCAGCTGCTCCTTTTGCTAACTCAACATCACCTGATTCACGGGCTCGTTCACAATATTCGTTTGTTCTAAGACTTCAAGTCAGCACTTTTAAACTTATGTATGTAAAGTAACATTTGTACTTCAGTTATAATACTCATTTCATTTCTTTCACTTCTTCATGTCTGGATAGTACGTACTACCCATTTAAGTAAATAAATCTTTTTAAAAAGTCCTTTGTGTTGTGTGCGATGTAACAATTGGCGTAGTCGGTATAATCTTCAAACACCCCGTAAACGGAGCCTAACTAGCAGAAACTACCCAAAGGAACAAGGATAACATCTAGAGAATAGATGCCCAACTAGTGGGAAAGTCTGAAAGAACAAGGAGAACTCTAGTGCGGAGGTGGTGAATCTCAATTCTTTGAGAAGAAAAATAACCTCAGCACACAACAAATCACTTCCAAGCAACAATCAACAAATCAATTTCAAGAAACAATCAGCCAAGAAACATTGAAGAATCAACAAGCAACAATTAGTTTTAAGAAGCAATCACTCAACGAACAACAACAAACACATTTAGCAAGTAAGAAATCATCCCTGCTCAGAAGTTGGTGTCTTCGACGTCGAGAACAGACGGAGCTAGCTTTACGAAGTCGCACTGCAGCTCCACGAGTCCACGGAGATGAAAACATTAATGTAAGTACAAATAAGAATCATCTCGTTTTATTTTGTGCTTTACATTTAACATTTTTCAAGCCAAATCCAATCATTTAGTTTATTTCAATTTGTACGTAACGTAAAACAACAGTTCTATAACCCAGATTAGCCAAAAGTTCGTTAAACTTATCAAGAAATTCAATATATTTCAACAGATCAAATTTCAATTTTAAGATTAATTTCAATAAGGTCATTGTAACAATATTTACCTTGCGTTTATTTTGCATTCAAACACATTCCAGGTTAATCAGTAAATCATAAGTTTGTGAAACATTTGTAATACCAGTGCCGTATCATTCTGTTATTTTCGCTTTGCAATATTTAATAAAAATTCATTTTCTTTCAAATTAAATAATTAAAACCTAGTAAAAATGACTGGCAATCAAGTTAATGCAAATGAAAACCAGAACGATATAGCAAACGAAACAGTAAATATCGAACCCTACAAGTTAAGTGAAATCTTTTCTATAATACCTCAGTTCGATGGGAACCCTATATTTTTACACACATTTATTTCTGCATGTGTTTATGCACAAGGAATGGCAGTAGACGACCAAAGAATCCTTGTAACCTTGCATATTAAAAATAAGCTTCGCGGGAAAGCATCAGCTAATAAATTCGCGAAATCCTGATACTTCGGCAGAGATTAAAAGCTTGCTCGAGGTGCACTTTGGCGACTCACGCGACTTAATAGCGCTTATTCAAGATTTGCAACGAATTCATCAATTGCAGAATGAAAGTGCATTAACATTTATTTCACGATTATAAACACATAATGCCAAAATGCACGCCGCTGTGCATAAACAAACATTAACGTTAGAGGAGAAAACAGCCCAATCACGTCTAATCGAAACCGTGACACTTAATACCCTACTCACAGGACTGGAATCTAAACTAGGCCAAATAATTCGCACTGACAATCCAGGAAATATGCTAGACGCAATTAGTAGAGTCAAACGAGAACTTCAATTGTCATACTTTGAGCAACAAAAATTCTCAAACTAACCAACCAACAAAAACCCTGTACAACCTCAACAAAGACGTCTAAATACTCAGCAACTTTGCAATTATTGCAAAAGACGTGGACACAATTTTAACGAGTGTCGTGCAAAACAACAATTTTCACAGCAAAATCCCAACTACAGACGACATAATTTTAGTGGAACTCCAACACAATTTTCTAGGCCCAATTTCCAACAATTTGCGAGACCTAATTTCCAAGGTTCGTCAAATCATTATAGCCCACGACAAAATTTCTCACAAAATAATTCTCCCCAATAAAATAGGCCTTCTGTAATAATACCTAACCCAAATTACCAACAAAGACCTCCTAATCAACAACCCTCAAATTTCAACCGTCAAAATCCATAGAAAACGCACCATGTTAATTTTGACAATTATGATGCACAAAATTGCGAAAATTATGATCCTTATTGTGAACAAGATTATCAACAATTTGATAATGTTGAAAATTTTCCAACTGATTCGAATTTTAATGACAATTATGTATCACAAGAATACTTCACTGATAATTCCCAAAACCATACTGATTACCCATCAAATCAATATGAAAATTATTCCGATTATCCATCAAAACCTCATATGAATTATTCTGTTAATCAACCGGATTTTTACCAAGGCCCGGAGTATCCTACAGGTACTCCGACGCAGCAACCGGATTTCCAAATCGACCAAGTGTCCAGCCAAATACAAACTATGAATCTAGAGGACAATTTCAACCCGTCCCTGAATTTCCCAGAATAAATTTTAATGTCATTTCTTATTCATCATTAACTGTAAATTCAAGAAATTTATATTACATCAAAGACATAACACGGACATATAAAATGCTACTCGATACCGGCGCAGGTATATCAATATTCAAACCGAAACTTGCCGAAAATTATAAACGCATATCTCCCAAGAACCTTGCCATACAAGGCATAACAGAACAAAACATTCCGATAACCGAATCTGTTCTTATACCTTTTACAGCTAATGACCCGCATAAAGTATACATTTGATTTGCGATTTAGACATCGAATTCGATGGACTATTAGGAGCCGACTTTTTTAAACACTATAAATGTGTTATTGATATGAACAACAATCAATTGATTGCCAATTTAAAACTGTCCCACTTTTTGAGGTAAATCAGGATTTACCAGAACCACCACCAAAAAATATTTGCAATTCTCAAATTCCCATTTCGAAGGTCCCTCGTGGAAAAAAAATAAAAACAAAATTTCTATAGAACCACGTATGGAAAAAATATTTAAATTACAAATTATACTGTTAGCCCAAGAAAAAGAGAAAGTTCGCTTACCCAATGCTCTCGTTAAGATAGACGAAAACGGAGAATTTTATACGACAATAATTAATGCAAATGCTATCCCGAAATCAATCGAATTTTCCAATTTATACCTAGAACCAATTCAAAAATTTAAATCGATTTTTAGTTTCAACACTGACAATTCTGACAACCAAATACCGACAGGCAGATCTTTTGAAATTCAAAATCAATTATGTTTAGATCATCTAAATGAAGAAGAGGCCGAATTAGTAACGCAGCTTTGTTTAGATTTTCAAGACATTTTCTAGTTAGAAGGTGACAACTTGACATTTACGAACGAAATCAAGCACCCGATTGATACGAACGATTCCCGACCGATATTTACAAAATCTTATCGTTACCCCCAAGTCCATAAAGAAGTCAAAACTCAAATTTATAAAATGCTAGATCAAGGTATTATTCAACCCTCGATTTCACCCTGGTATCACCTGTTTGGGTAGTCCCCAAGAAGCTGGATGCCTCTGGCAAACAGAAGTGGCGAGTTGTAGTTGATTATCGCAAGCTCAACGAAGTCACAATTGACGATAAATATCCTCTTCCCAACATCTCTGACCTCCTTGATCAACTAGGCAAATGCCAATATTTCACAACGCTACACCTTGCATCTGGATTTCACCAGATACAAATAGACCCGAAAGATATTAAAAATGATCATTTTGAATTTGTGAGAATGCCATTCGGACTCAAAAATGCTCCATCAACATTCGAAAGAGTAATGGACAACATTTTATTGGGTATCCAAAATGAATGATGTCTTGTCTATATGGACGGCATTATTGTCTACTCCCCTACCATCCATGACCATATTTCACACCTAACGGCCTAACAGAGTCATTCTTAGACGGATATTATAAGCGATTCATCCCCAAATTCTCTAAAATAACCAAACCATTAACGAAGCTATTACAAAAGGACATACCTTTTAACTTCAACATTGATTGTTCAGATTCTTTTCAGAACTTGAAACAGACTCTGACAACACCGATTCTCATTTACCCTAATGTTAACGATGAATTTATTTTAACCACCGACGCAAGTGCATTCGCCATTGGTTCTGTCCTTTCACAAGGCAACATAGGCAAAGACTTACCTATCGCATACACATCTCGAACTTTATGCCCTGCGGAAACCAAATATTCCACGATCGAAAGCGAGCCTTTAGCTATATTATAGTCAGTAAAACATTTCAGGCTATATCTATTCGGAAGAAAATTCAAATTGGTAACAGACCATCGACCACTTGCCTGGTTATTTTCAATAAAGGACCCAGGAAGTAGACTTGTACGTTGGCGATTAAAACTAGAGGAATACGACTATGAGATCGTATACAAACCTGGCAAGATCAATAAAAACGCAGACGCGCTATCCCGAATAAAGATCAACCATTTTTCAGAATGTTCGAAACTTTACTAAAAAATTCTAGCCGCAAACGAAACTGACGAATCAGAATATGACGAACTAAACGATGACGAAAACCCAAACGAAAATGCCCAAATAACTAACGAGCAATTCGCGCAAGAATTCGATATTTTGGCTAATTTGTTTAAAACCAAATCTTTGATAGACTATTCAAAAATTGAAATTTCCAACAGATTTTGGATAGAAAACAAAAATATCATAACCTTTTTCCAGCAAGATAACTTGCAAGACCTACATCATAAAATAATGGAAGACGTTTTCGAAGAACACCCTGAATTTTACAGACACCATTAATATCGTCTCGAGTAAATCAGTTAGAAATAGGAAGTATTTTATAGTTCCTTTGCCATTCGACGTTAAATCCACAGTGGGACATTTGTTCATGGTACTGGATAAAAGACAAAACATTTTAGACCTTTCCAAAACGTATTATGTTGAGAACAACCTAGATCTCCCGATATTAGAAATGTTATAATTCATTTTCGCAGAAAAAGACCTAAAAATTTTAATATGCCAAAATATCGTCCAGACCCCTGACGAAGATCAAATCCCGATCATTTTAGACCAACATCACTGCGGTAAAAATAATCTTCACCGCGGAATAAACGAAATGATGCGGAGAACTAAAAATAAATATAATTGGCAAGGATTATCTAAAGACGTAGAAAACTTCATGAAATCTTGCGAGATTTGTTAAAGGAATAAGGTATATCGTAAAAACATGACTAGTCCTTTAGTAATTACGGAAACGCCAATAACGCCATTCGAACGAATCAATATCGACATATTCCAAACCCCAACTCGAAATTACGCTCTAACTATTCGCGACGAGTTAACTAAATTCAAACAAGCTTACGCTATCCAAGACAAATCCGCAGAATCTGTAGTAAACACTCTGTTACTTTATTTTCAGCACTATGGCACCCCATTGAGAGTCCATTGTGACAACGGTGGCGAATTTGATAACAGACTACTAAAAGATTTCTGTACTTTATACGACATAAAGCTAACATATTCAAGTGTAGGACATCCTCAATCTAACGGATCGATAGAACGATTTCATGCTACCCTAGCTGAAATGATTAGAGTCCATAAAGCCGAAAACCCTGACGAACACCCACTGACTATTTTACCCTATGCAGTAATATGCTATAATAACTCAGTTAATAAAACCCGCGGTTTTAGTCCATACGAATTAGTATTCGGACACACTTTTTGTAGACCACCCAAAACGTTATACAATCAAAAAAAGTTGATAACTAAGTATGTTAGAGACTCAAAAATAGAATCTCACATTATTATATAATAGCACGTAGTCGTACGCTAGATCAAAAAGCAAAAGAAAAAAATTCGTTTTGATAAACATGTCCCCGGAAATCGACCCGATTACCAAATTGGAGACAAAGTCTATGTTAAAGAATGCCAAATCAAAGACAAACTACAAAACAAATTTAAGGGCCCATTCGAAATTGTAGAAATCTTTCAAAATTCAGCGCTTTTGTCCAATCCAGAAACAGACCAGACAACTAAAGTTAACTTTGACAGGATGAAACCTTACTTTGAAAACTAAACTTTATTTTCAGGTTTCTTTTGCTGTTTGGATCAGCAGTATCCCAATATAAAATAACGCCAATAAACAACACTATCGGAGTGTATTATCACCGAGACACTGACATTGTAATTTCCCACAAATAATGGACCTTACTAGTACATAAGAACATTTCCACACTCAAGACAGCCATTGACCGAAATGACAAAATCCTAGATAAAATCTTCGTCACTCTTGACCCGGCATATCTAGACATAGTAACCTTCACAAGTGAAGTTAAAACACACCTTAGTCTATTAACACAGATTTCTAAAACCGTAAGGAATAAATTCGATGAAATATTGTTCGATACGAAACGTTACAAACGCGGACTCTTGAACGGTATAGGTTCAATATTTAAATCAATCACCGGCAATCTAGATGCTGAAGACGGCGAATATTATCTAAACTGTATTAACAAACTTAATAATGACGAACACCAATTGGAGAACTTACTCAAAAACCAAATTTCAGTCACAACATCAGTCATAAAGAATTTCAATCTAACTGTTCAGCAATTACAAATTGACGAAGAGACATTTAATAATGATATAAAAGAAATCGAAAGGCAGATCTTAAAAATCGAAGGCGAAACGCGAATAGCTTAAACAAAATTAAAATTCCTAAGTATTTGTGAGCAACTCGTGGCAAGCTACTTATTTATCTAGGACAATTTAAACGATGTTTTAAATTCCATTACTTTTGCGAGACTTAAGATAATTCACACATCAATCATTAATCCTCAGGACTTGATAAACTATCTGCAAGAGAGTTCACAGAACTTACAAAAGAATAATTTACCACTCCCGATTAAATTAACAAAGGTTTCACAATACTTAGATATTATTGAATTAAAAGCCTTTCAGGTAAATTCGGAATTAATATTTGTATTGGACATACCACTAATAGACCCTCAAACATATTCTGTTTTCAAACTATATCCCATTCCTATTCTGGATAATAGAACTGGTCTATTTCACATTTTATCAACTTCTCAAAAATATATCGCGAGAGATGATGATTCTTTGATGTTCATACCGATCACAGACCTCGAAAGATGCAAACCAATTCGTCCTAATACCAAGCTATGCTCAAATTTATTTGCATATCCAATTGACAATAATGCCATATGCGAAGCCCGTCTCTTCAAGAACCTCTACACACTACCCGAAAACTGCCAGACGTCACTCATCATCAGTCAAGGTTACAACATACAAGAACTAGGAGAAAACAAGTGCTTAGTGATAAACGCGGAACCCTTACACGCGACCATTAACTATCCCAAAATAAGTTCGACCGACACAATCTCCAAAAACTCAATCATTAGACTCCAATCAAATTGCGACGCTTTTGTAGGTATTACCAAAATCCAAGCTAGCACAAGTGACTTTACCAGTGTAAAAGACAATAATCACCCAATTCAAGTCCCGTTTGAGTGTTGTTGCCAAATTCCCGAAAACATTCGAGTGCCCCATCTAAAACCTTTAAAGTGGAACAATGTAAACACCGAAGACCTCGAGATTGCTAAACACAAACTCGATGAGTATTCAAAAGACTTAATAAATGAACCCTTTGTTACCAAACACGCCTCTTGTTAACTTACTTCATAATTGTTTTAATCTTTGGACTATTATTTGTGTACATATTCTATAAATATAGAATATACCGAAGAAATTCAACCACCGATGTCTCCACATCGCCCCCAGCTCCTCCGAGACCTAGTAAACTCTCCAGGACATTTACTAGCCTACTCCCTCAACGAAGACGACCTCCACTAAGAAGAGAAGACGAAGAATCCGAAAACATAGAACTCAGTTGAAACAGTTTGTGCCTTTCTGTTAACTTTCGTGCTGAAACTCCAGTGAAATTCATTCAATTTTATTTTAATATTTTGGTGCTTTTTATACATGCACTGTATTGCATTTTTACGCTTACTGTTTTATATTCTATATAAAAATATAAAAATGTAAAAACATTTTATACTTTTACAATTTTACATTTTTGCACCTTTTACATTTTGTCACATTTTATTGTATTTTGTATTTCATACTTTTCATTTAATTTCAATTTCAAAAAGTTGCTGTATAATCACCAACTTTTTCTATAAGGGAGAAGTTGTTATATAATATAATACGAAGTAACTTATAATACTTAGTCATATGAAAGTAGCCTTATCAGGCGTATCATATTACATATGGCAGCTGCTCCTTTTGCTAACTCAACATCACCTGATTCACAGGCTCGTTCACAATATTTCTTTGTTCTAAGACTCTTCAAGTCAGCACTTTTAAACTTATGAATATATGTAAAGTAACATTTGTACTTCAGTTATAATACTCATTTCATTTCTCTCACTTCTTCATGACTGGATAGTACGTACTATCCATTTAAGTAAATAAATCTTTTTAAAAAGTTCTTTGTGTTGTGTGTGATGTAACATATTTACTTTATTTATATATATTTCCTGCCATCTTTTCTGTCGAACTATTTCTATAAGTAGTAAAAATATATTTTAAAATATTTCAAAAATTTTTCTTTGACAAAATTTTCAAATTTTTCTTTTTGAAAATTTTTTGTTGAGATAAATTTAGAATGTCATGAAACGTAGAAATATTAAATTTGAGCAAAGAAAATTTCGATTTTTCATTGGTAAAAAATTTTGTTTTGAATTTTTTTTTTCTGAAATAGATTTAGAATGTCATGAAAAGTGGAAATTTTAAATTTAAGCAAAAAAAATTTTTTTCAGTATTTATTCCCTTTAGACAGTCCACCCTTTATATTTTCCAGTGAAAGTTCAACCATTTCTTCGCTGGTAGTAGTGTCAGCTCCCTATCAAATTTGAGTATTATCCGTCAAGTACTTTTTTTAATAATGCACCAATAGAATAGACAGACTGACTGACTGACGGATTTGAAAAACCTATATTTTCGTAATCTAGTGATCTGAAACGTGTAAATCCGAAAAAATCTCGGAGGGTGATTTTTTCTGGAATGCAATATAGGTGGAGAGCCGGCTGTATAGATTTGCTATGAATAAGATACATGAAAATCTTTATGTGAATGAGTAAGTACTAACACAGACATACAGGGAGCCACTTTTCATTTTTGCAAATTTTGCCCGCGTCGTGGAATTCTGACGTCACTTTCTGTCACGATTTTTTATGTCATCGAATACATGAATAAAACTTACGTCAAAATGTAAGTTTTGAGGTAGGTATGCAATGAGATTGTAGTAGGCTGCCAGGCTTAATTTGCCC
Source organism: Stenurella melanura (assembly GCA_963583905.1). Taxonomy (NCBI): domain Eukaryota; kingdom Metazoa; phylum Arthropoda; class Insecta; order Coleoptera; family Cerambycidae; genus Stenurella; species Stenurella melanura. The sequence goes on from OY757310.1 coordinate 90,834,689, forward strand.
GCAACTCTGAGACACCCTCCATTAAAGTATTTTTTTTTCTGTTTGCTTAAGTCATAGAATACATGGATTAATTTTTTTTAAGTTAAAGTACAAGGCTTCTAGTTATTAAAAAAATAGACTCCCTGTAGGTCTGTGGTAGTACTTACTCATATAAAGTTTTTCATGTATCTCATTCATAGGAAATCTATACAGCCGGCTCTCTACCTAATACTTCGGTATGCCAGGGAAGTAAAAATCAAAGTAATACCGTCCGGCCGAAGGTCGGCCGAGTACAAAGTTCGCGACGTGTCTATGATATTTGCAGTTTTATCGTTTTTACAAAGAGCACCGATGTCGCCGACTGCCGGTCTTCTTTGACTGAGTTCCAAGTTTTCTGCATTTAATTTTATTATTATCAATATTATTATTATTTATTTTTCTAACTAAAAAAGCAAACTGTTCCAAATCAATCCGAGATCTTCAATTAAACAAGGCGAAAACCTTGCCTTCGTATAAAAAAAAAATCCCATTCGATTTTTTTGCATATTCACGTTTGGGATATGCCCCTGAAAGAGGATCAACAATTTTCCGGACGATAATCTGGTCCCAATTTAAACCAATTTTTTTTAACAAATTGCAAAAATCACTTTTTTTACCCAATTTTTTTTTTAGTTTTACTTCCCTCGCATACCGAAGGGAAGTATTGTATTCGAGAAAAAATCACCCTCCAAGATTTTTACGGATTCTGACGTTTCAGAACACGTAGATTACGAAAATATAGGTTTTTCAATTCCGTCAGTCTGTCTGTTTGTCTGTCTGTCTGTTGGTGCATTTACTAAAAAACTACTTGACGGAGAGCAGTGAAATTTGGCAGTTAGTTGACGCTACTGTCAGCGCAGAAATGGTAGAAATTTCACTGGAAAATATACAGGGTGGACCGTCTAAACGGAATAAATAGTGAAAAAAAATTTTTTTCGCTCAAATTTAAAATTTCCACGTTTCATGAGGCGCTAATCCTATTTCGGGAAAAAAAATTTTTGAACATTTTTGAAAATTTTTTTCACCATTTTTGAAAAAATTTTTACCAAGAAAATCGGTAAAGGTATTTACACAGAACTTCCCTCGTTCATGGCAGTCTCTCTAAAAAAATAATAATTACGAAATGACATTGAGAATAATAATCGGAGTAGAGCTTTTGCTATTATTACAAAGAAAACTTGATAAGTTTTGGTCAAAAAAATATACAGATTGCTCATCCAACAGCAAAAGTTCAATACTAAGCAGGTGCCACATATGGCAGGCTTGCGCAAATACCTTTACAAATGTCCACCATGACTGAATTATTTCTTGGGATGACCACCCTGTACATTTTTCAATAAAAGTATAATAGGTGCATATGCCAGATGTTATTGCCATCTGTCACATTTTCAATCCAACATTCACGTAATGGAGTGGAAGTATAGTGGTGGTTAAAAAATTTAATTTTTTTAAAACTTTTCAAAAGATGGTAAAAAAATTTTCAAATTTTTTTCTTCTGAAATAGGTTTAAAATGTCAAAGGTAGAAATTTTAAATTAGAGCAAAAAGGAAAGTTTCCTTCTGTTCTATAGTAGTTCTAAAAAAAGTTTAAAAATTAAAAATGATGTATTTTTAAAATAGGTTTAGAACGCTATGAAACGTGAAAATTTTAAATTTGAGCAAATAAAAAAAAATTCGATCTATTTTAGTGGTAAAAACTTTTTGAAAAATGTTGGTGAAAAAAATTTTCAAATTTTTTTTCTGAAATTGGTTTGGAATATCATGAAACGTGGACATTTTAAATTTGAGCAAAAAAATTTTTTTCGTGTTCTATAGTAGTGATACATAAACGGATTAAAAATGTTTTCAAATTTTTAAAAAAATTCTTCAAAAACATTTTTGAATTTGTTTGAATAGTTTTAGAATGTCATGGAAACGTGGATAGTTAAAATCTGAACAAAGAAAGAAAAATTCTATCTTAGTGATAAAATTTCAAAAAACTTTTTTTTTAATCAGGCTTAGAATGCCATGAAACTTGAAAATTTTAAATTTGAAGAAAGAAAAAAAAAATTCATTTTAGTAGTAAAAATTTTTTCAAAAATATTGGTGAAAAAAATTTTCAATTTTTTTTTTCCTGAAATAGGTTAAGCGTGTCATGAAACGTAGACATTTTAAATTTGAGCAAAAACAAATTTTTTTCATATTGGTAAAAATTTTTTCAAAAATGTTTGAAAAAAATTTTCAAACATTTTTTTTTTCTGAAATAGGTTTAGCGCGCCATGAAACGTGGAAATTTTAAATTTGAGCAAAAAAAATTTTTTTTCAACTTGGTAAAAATTTTTTCAAAAATGTTTGAAAAAAATTTTCAAAATTTTTTTTTTCCTGAAATAGGTTAAGCGTGTCATGAAACGTAGACATTTTAAATTTGAGCAAAAACAAATTTTTTTCATATTGGTAAAAATTTTTTCAAAAATGTTTGAAAAAAATTTTCAAACATTTTTTTTTTCTGAAATAGGTTTAGCGCGCCATGAAACGTGGAAATTTTAAATTTGAGCAAAAAAAATTTTTTTTCAACTTGGTAAAAATTTTTTCAAAAATGTTTGAAAAAAATTTTCAAAATTTTTTTTTTCCTGAAACAGGTTTAGCGCGTCATGAAACGAGGAAATTTTAAATTTGAGCAAAAAAAAATTTTTTTCACTATTTATTCCGTTTAGACGGTCCACCCTGTATATTTTTCAGTGAAAATTCTACCAGTTCTTCGCTGACAGTAGGGTTAACTACCTACCAAATTTGACTGCTCTCCGTCAAGTAGTTTTTTAGTAAATACACCAACAGACAGACAGACAGACAGACAGACAGACAGACAGACTGACGGAATTGAAAAACCTATATTTTCGGAATCTACGTGTTCTGAAACGTCAGAATCCGAAAAAATCTCGGAGGGTGATTTTTTCTCGAATACAATACTTCCCTTCGGTATGCGAGGGAAGTAATAAAAAAAATTTTTTTTGTTCAAATTTAAAATTTCCACGTTTCATGACACGCTAAACCTATTTCTGAAAAAAAAATTTTTGAAAATTTTTGAAAATTTTTTTACCATTTTTGAAAAATTTTTTACCAAGATAAAAAATTTTTTTTGCTCAAATTTAAAATTTCTACGTTTCATGGCATTCTAAAACTATAAAAAAAAAAAAATAATTTTTTACCATTTTTGAAAAATTTTTTTCTACTAAAATGATAATTTTTTTTCTTCAAATTTAAAATTTCCACGTTTCATGGCATTCTAAGCCTGATTCAGAAAAAAAAATCGGTAAAGGTATTTACACAGAACTTCCCTCGTTATTTGTGCATGGCAGTCACTCTAAAAAATTTATAATTACGAAATGACATTGAGAATAATAATCGGAATATAGTTATTGCTATTATTACAAAGAAAACTTGATAAGTTTTGGTCAAAAAAAGATACAGATTGCTCATCCAACAGCAAAAGTTCAATACTAAATAGCAGGTGCTACATATGGCAAGCTTGCGCAAATACCTTTACAAATGTCCACCATGACTGAATTATTTCTTGGGATGACCACCCTGTACATTTTTCAATAAAAGTATAATAGGTGCATATGCCAGATATTATTGCCATCTGTCACATTTTCAATCCAACATTCACGTAATGGAGTGGAAGTATAGTGGTTGTTAAAAAATTTAATTTTTTTTTAAATTTTTCAAAAGATGTTGGTAAAATAATTTCCAAAATTTTTTCTTCTGAAATAGGTTTAAAATGACAAACGTAGACATTTTAAATTTGTGCAAAAAGAAAAGTTTCCTTCTATTCTATAGTAGTGCTAAAAAGAGTTTAAAAATTAAAAATTATTTATTTTTAAAAATAGGTTTAGAATGCTATGAAACGTGAAAATTTTAAATTTGAGCAAACAAAAAAAAATTCGGTCTATTTTAGTGGTAAAAACTTTTTGAAAAATGTTGGTGACAAAAAATTTCAAATTTTTTTTTTCTGAAATACCTAGGTTTAGAATGTCATGAAACGTGAAACTTTTAAATTTAACCATTCTAGTGTTAAATTTTTTTCCAAACTGGTAACAAAATGTTGCAAAATTTTTTTTTCCGAAATTGGTTTGGAATATCATGAAACGTGGAAATTTTAAATTTGAGCAAAAAAAAATGTTTCATCTGTTCTATAGTAGTGATACATAAATGGATTAAACATTTTTTCAAATTTTTTTTAAAATGTTTGAAAAACATTTTTAAATTTGTTTGAATAGTTTTAGAATGTCATGGAAACGTGGATAGTTAAAATCTGAACAAAGAAAAAACATTCTATCTTAGTGGTAATTTTTTTTAAAAATGGTAAAAAAAAATTCTAATTTTTCTTTTAAATAGATTTGGAACGCTATGAAACGTGGAAATTAGAAATTTGAAGAAATAAAAAAAAATTCCATCTATTTTAGTGGTACTTAAACAAATTTTCAAGAATGGTAAAAAATTTCAAAAACATTTTTTTTTTAAATCAGGCTTAGAATGCCATGAAACGTGGAAATTTTAAATTTGAAGAAAGAAAAAAAATATTTCATTTTAGCAGTAAAAAATTTTTCAAAAATATTGGTAAAAAAATTTTTTGAAAATTTTTTCAAACATTTTTGAAAAAATTTTTACCAAGATGAAAAAAATTTTTTTTTGCTCAAATTTAAAATTTCCACGTTTCATGACGCGCTAAACCTATTTCAGGAAAAAAAAAATTTTGAAAATTTTTTTCAAACATTTTTGAAAAATTTTTTACCAAGATAAAAAATTTTTTTTGCTCAAATTTAAAATTTCTACGTTTCATGGCATTCTAAAACTATAAAAAAAAAAAAATAATTTTTTACCATTTTTGAAAAATTTTTTTCTACTAAAATGATAATTTTTTTTCTTCAAATTTAAAATTTCCACGTTTCATGGCATTCTAAGCCTGATTCAGAAAAAAAAATCGGTAAAGGTATTTACACAGAACTTCCCTCGTTATTTGTGCATGGCAGTCACTCTAAAAAATTTATAATTACGAAATGACATTGAGAATAATAATCGGAATATAGTTATTGCTATTATTACAAAGAAAACTTGATAAGTTTTGGTCAAAAAAAGATACAGATTGCTCATCCAACAGCAAAAGTTCAATACTAAATAGCAGGTGCTACATATGGCAAGCTTGCGCAAATACCTTTACAAATGTCCACCATGACTGAATTATTTCTTGGGATGACCACCCTGTACATTTTTCAATAAAAGTATAATAGGTGCATATGCCAGATATTATTGCCATCTGTCACATTTTCAATCCAACATTCACGTAATGGAGTGGAAGTATAGTGGTTGTTAAAAAATTTAATTTTTTTTAAAATTTTTCAAAAGATGTTGGTAAAATAATTTCCAAAATTTTTTCTTCTGAAATAGGTTTAAAATGACAAACGTAGACATTTTAAATTTGTGCAAAAAGAAAAGTTTCCTTCTATTCTATAGTAGTGCTAAAAAGAGTTTAAAAATTAAAAATTATTTATTTTTAAAAATAGGTTTAGAATGCTATGAAACGTGAAAATTTTAAATTTGAGCAAACAAAAAAAAATTCGGTCTATTTTAGTGGTAAAAACTTTTTGAAAAATGTTGGTGACAAAAAATTTCAAATTTTTTTTTTCTGAAATACCTAGGTTTAGAATGTCATGAAACGTGAAACTTTTAAATTTAACCATTCTAGTGTTAAATTTTTTTCCAAACTGGTAACAAAATGTTGCAAAATTTTTTTTTCCGAAATTGGTTTGGAATATCATGAAACGTGGAAATTTTAAATTTGAGCAAAAAAAAATGTTTCATCTGTTCTATAGTAGTGATACATAAATGGATTAAACATTTTTTCAAATTTTTTTTAAAATGTTTGAAAAACATTTTTAAATTTGTTTGAATAGTTTTAGAATGTCATGGAAACGTGGATAGTTAAAATCTGAACAAAGAAAAAACATTCTATCTTAGTGGTAATTTTTTTTAAAAATGGTAAAAAAAAATTCTAATTTTTCTTTTAAATAGATTTGGAACGCTATGAAACGTGGAAATTAGAAATTTGAAGAAATAAAAAAAAAATCCATCTATTTTAGTGGTACTTAAACAAATTTTCAAGAATGGTAAAAAATTTCAAAAACATTTTTTTTTTAAATCAGGCTTAGAATGCCATGAAACGTGGAAATTTTAAATTTGAAGAAAGAAAAAAAATATTTCATTTTAGCAGTAAAAAATTTTTCAAAAATATTGGTAAAAAAAATTTTCAAAACTTTTTTTCCTGAAATAGGTTAAGCGTGTCATGAAACGTAGAAATTTTAAATTTGAGCAAAAAAAATTTTTTTTCATCTTGGTAAAAATTTTTTCAAAAATGTTGGTGAAAAAAATTTTCAAAAATTTTTTTTCCTGAAATGGGTTAAGCGTGTCATGAAACGTGGAAATTTTAAATTTGAGCAAAAAAAAATTTTTTTCACTATTTATTCCGTTTAGACGGTCCACCCTGTATATTTTCCAGTGAAATTTCTACCATTTCTTCGCTGACAGTAGCGTCAACTACCTACCAAATTTGACTTCTCTCCGTCAAGTAGTTTTTTAGTAAATGCACCAACAGACAGACAGACAGGCAGACTGACGGAATTGAAAAACCTATATTTTCGTAATCTACGTGTTCTGAAACGTCCGAAAAAATCTCGGAGGGTGATTTTTTCTCGAATACAATACTTCCCTTCGGTATGCGAGGGAAGTAAAAATTGGAAATTTTTTGAAATTTTTTTCACCAACATTTTTGAAAAAATTTTTACCAAGATAAAAAAATTTGTTTTGTTCAAATTTAAAATTTCCACGTTTCATGTCACGCTAAACCTATTTCTGAAAAAAAAAATTTTGAAAATTTTTGAAAATTTTTTTACCATTTTTGAAAAAAAATTTACCAAGATGAAAAAATTTTTTTTGCTCAAATTTAAAATTTCTACGTTTCATGGCATTCTAAAACTATTAAAAAAAAAAAAAATTTTTTTTTACCATTTTTGAAAAAATTTTTTCTACTAAAATGATAATTTTTTTTCTTCAAATTTAAAATTTCCACGTTTCATGGCATTCTAAGCCTGATTCAGAAAAAAAAAATTGGAAATTTTTTGAAATTTTTTTTACCACTAAAATAGACGGATTTTTTTTTATTTCTTCAAATTTAAAATTTCCACGTTTCATAGCGTTCTAAATCTATTTAAAAGAAAAATTAGAAATTTTGTTTACTATTTTTTAAAAATTTTACCACTAAGATAGAATTTTTACTTCCCTCGCATACCGAAGGGAAGTATTGTATTCGAGAAAAAATCACCCTCCGAGATTTTTTCGGATTCTGACGTTTCAGAACACGTAGATTACGAAAATATAGGTTTTTCAATTCCGTCAGTCTGTCTGTCTGTCTGTCTGTCTGTATGTCTGTCTGTCTGTCTGTCTGTCTGTCTGTTGGTGCATTAACTATAAAACTACTTGACGGAGAGCAGTCAAATTTGGTAGGTAGTTAACCCTACTGTCAGCGAAGAACTGGTAGAATTTTCACTGAAAAATATACAGGGTGGACCGTCTAAACGGAATAAATAGTGAAGAAAATTTTTTTTTGCTCAAATTTAAAATTTCCACGTTTCATGACGCGCTAAACCTATTTCAGAAAAAAAAATTTTTTGAAAATTTTTTTCATTTTTGAAAAATTTTTTACCACTAAAAAAATTTTTTTTCTTTGTTCAAATTTAAAATTTCCACGTTTCATGGCATTCTAAACCTATTTAAAAGAAAAAAAAAATTTTGAAAATTTTTTACCAACATTTTTGAAAAAATTTTTACCACCAAAATAGATGAATTTTTTTTTCTCAAAATTTAAAATTTCCTCGTTTCATAGCGTTCTAAATCTATTTAAAGAAAAATAAAAAAAAAAATTTAAAATTTTTGAAAAAATTTTACCACAAATAGATGGAATTTTTTTTTCCGATTTAAAATTTCCACGTTTCCATGGCATTCCAAATTTATTAAAACACATTTAAAAATGTTTTAGAAAAATAAAAAAAAATGAAAACATGTTTTAGTGATCTATTTATCACCATTATAGAATAGACGACATATTTTTTTGCTCAAATTTAAAATTTCCACGTTTCATGACATTCTAAACCTATTTCGGAAAAAAAAATGCAACATATTTTCACCAATTTGGAAAAAAATTTAATACTAGAATAGACAGAAAACATTTTTGAAAATTTGTTCTATATTTTAATCACCACTATACTTCCACTCCATTACGTGAATGTGGGATTGAAAATGTGAGAGATGGCAATAATATTTGGCATATCCTATTATATACTTTTATTGAATAATGGCATCCCAAGAAATAATTGAGTCATGGTGGACATTTATAAAGGTATTTGCGCAAACCTTCCATATTTGGCACCTGTTATTTAGTATATTGAACTTTTGCTGTTGGATGAACACTCTGTATATTTTTTTGACCAAAAGTTATCAGGTTTTCTTTGTAATAATACCAATAATTATATTCCGATTATTATTCCCAATGTCATTTCGTAATTAATAATTTTTTTGAGTGACTGTCATGCACAAATAACGAGGGAAGTTCTGTGTAAATAACTTTACCGATTTTTTTTCTTTGTTCAGATTTAAACTATCCACGTTTCCATGGCATTCTAAAACTATTCAAACAAATTTAAAAATGTTTTTGAAAATTTTTTTTAAAAATTTGAAAACATTTTTAATCTATTTATCACTACTATAGAATAGACGAAAAATTTGGTTTGCTCAAATTTAAAATTTCCACGTTTCATGATATTCCAAACCAATTTCGGAAAAAAAATTTTTGCAACATTTTGTTACCAGTTTGGAAAAAAAATTAACACTAGAATAGATGGAAACTTTTTTTACTCAAATTTAAACGTTTCACGTTTCATGACATTCTAAACCTATTTAAAAAAAATATGTAATTTTTAAATCTTAAATTTCTTTTACCACTATTATAGAATAGACGGAAACTTTCCTTTTTGCTTAAATTAAAAATTTCTACGTTTGACATTTTAAACCTATTTCAGAAGAAAGAATTTTAATTTTTTTTTTAAACATTTTTGAAAAATTAAAATAAAAATGAAATTTTTTAACCACCACTATACTTCCACTCCAATGCGCGAATGTTGGATTGATGTGACGGATGGCAATAATATCTGACATATACACCTATTATATTTTTATTGAAAAATGTACAGGGTGGTCATCCCAAGAAATAATTCAGTCATGGTGGACATTTGTAAAGGTATTTGCGCAAGCCTGCCATATGTGGCACCTATTATTTAGTATTGAGCTTTTGCTGTTGGATGAGCAATCTGTATATTTTTTTGACCAAAACTTATCAAGTTTTCTTGGTAATAATAGCAATAACTATATTCCGATTATTATTCTCAATGTCATTTCGTAATTATTAATTTTTTAGAGTGACCGCCATGCACAAATAACGAGGGAAGTTCTGTGTAAAGACCTTTACCGATTTTTTTTTATCGTTTTGAACAAAAAAGGTCTCGTCTTTGTCTTGTAGTTGATCGTTTCAGACTTTCTTTTGGAGTTCACCAAACTTCTTATAGAATCTTTGAACATCCATTTGAAGAGTAAGTAGAGATTATTTCATTCTAAAGCTTAAATTTTTAATTGTTAAATAGACGTTTTTGGGGCAAAACTCAAAACTTGCCTGGGGCGTGAAATTTCATTGAAGGGGGCCTGGTTACATCTTTTTGATGTCAGCGCGTATGATAGCTGATAGCCTTGCGAAAAACAATTGATGGCGTAATTTTAAGGTGATCCCATTTAAAACAATAATAATAAAGCATGGAATTAGTTAATCTCGCTGATCTGGCACGAAAAATTAAAAAAAAATTATCTTGTTTACTTATATCGTGTGATTTTATTTACCGATCTTGTGATTAATATCAATTCCAAGTATTTCTCTTTATTTACGACAAAAACAGTAATTAATAAAAATATGTGCTTGATAATGATAATGTTCAAGTTGTAGGCACGCTGCAAACAAACAATATGTTTACATCATGACGGAATGACCAATTGACGAATTTCATTGGGATAAAATTTCACGAATGAGAAATCACATGACGTTATTGCATACATAAAAAACGAATTTATTTTTAGAATTTAGTAAACAGTAAACAAATGCTTTAATATCAAGTGTTATTGGTGTGTTAAACTTATTATATCATGATTATATGTCAATAATTGAAGTATAGATTAATCTTTTTTGGAGGCATATCGTGGTTTCCCTAGTGCAAGTAAAAACATTTAAAGATAGTGGAGACAAATCAAAAGTATGAAATGATAAAATAACCTACAGTAATCTAAAAATATGATATATACCGCACTTTGGACTTTTTGAATTGAACGTTTTGAATTTGCCAACTTAAAATATGTTGGCAAGATGAAGATACACGATGAACTAAAGAGCTGACGTAAGTTTAGGGGCATATTCGACTATTTATAATTAAATCCTGACCTATGTATCTGTGTAATCATTCGCACCCAATATTTTAAGTAGGTGACTTGATGTTTGTAAATTCTAATTTTATTTTGACTACATATAGGGGAACTTTCTCGTTACAAATGCAAATACCTATAATAGGCTAGACAACAGGGAGGAAAAAATGCTAAACAAATAATTTTTGTCCCATAGGCGAGATTATTGTTGGAATCGCTTCATTTTAGGGTGTAGTTGAACAACCTAAATTTGCTTACAAATTAGTGAACCGCTTGATTTTATAATTAACAATTAGTGAGTAAAATAGGCCCTTTTTATATATTTCTTTAAATATCTACGTTCCTGCTAACTTTTAGTATAACATATGCATGGAAAGTTGTTCGTTGTTGAATCCTCTAAAAAATGAAGTAGCTGGGTGTAATTGCTAACTTTTAAATGGCTTCAAAAGCTTTCAAAACGCGGTATTTTCACTATTTCTTTAATCGAAAACAACTGCACATAGAGGGCTAAAAATTTTAAGATGGTGTCTATCTTGTCCCGATAATGTACAAAAAATTTCAGCAAGTTCGGTTTATTACTTTCTGAGTAATTAACGATCTATTTTTTTAAATCCTTAATTAACAATTGTGCCATTTTTTGTAAAATCCGTTTATAATTGGGGAACATTTGGAAAATTCAAAAAACTATTGAAAAATGATATCCCGTTGGAATTTTTGAAAAATCGCAATTTTGGCCGATTTTATGAGGTTTTCTGCTCGTGAACCTTTTTATGCGCGACATAAATAAACAAATGCTAGGACAAACTTTTTTTTTTGTAAAAAAATAGCAGCTTTTTAGACATGCAAGAGCGGATTCTCTAAAGTTAAAATAAACAAGAAATTTGTTTATTTATATCGCGCATAAAAAGGTTCACGCGTAGAAAACCTCATAAAATCGGCTAAAATTGCGATTTGTCAAAAATTCCACCGGGATATCATTTCTCGACAGTTTTTTAATTCTTGTAATGAGTTTCCCAATTATAAATAGGTTTCACAAAAAATGGCACAATTGTTAATTAAGGATTAAAAAAATATGGATCGTTCATTACTCAAAAGGCAATAAACCGATCTTGCAGAAACTTTTTGTACAGTATCAGGAGAGCAAAGACACCATCTTCAAGTGTTTTGAAGCCCTCTGTGTACAGTTGTTTTCGAGTAAAGAAATAACGAAAATAACGAGTTTTGAAAGTTTAGGAAGCCATTTGCAAGTTAACAATTGCACCTAGCGGCCTCTGTCGGTGCTCATTTTTTAGAGAATTTCATAACGAACAATTTTTCTAATACATATGTTATACTAAAAGTTAGCAGGAACGGAGATATTTAAAGAAAAAGGGCCTATTTTACCCACTAATTATTAATTATAAAATCAAGTGGTTCACTTTGTAAGTAAACTTAGGGTGTTCAACTACACCCTAAAACGAAGCGATTCCAACAATAATCTCGCCTATGCACAGTGGGTCAGAATCTAAAATTTTTGGCCAAAATTCTGAAACTCTGCAAATACTTATTACTTGGTATGCATAGGTCATTAAGGGAAAAATAGTTTAAAAAATTGACACCGTCTGGGGGTGAGATATAGGGGTTGAAAATATAAACAACCTTCAATATTTTTGAAACTCAGTTTACGTACTTTTGATACCTAAATTTTTATGAGAAAAATAAGGGCAAGAAATTAACAAACCCCGGGGTTGAGTTCTAAGGGTTGAAAATATAAATAACGCACGATTTTTTTAAAACTTGGCATGCGTGTTGATTGCGCTTAGGTATTTACGAGAAAAACATTTTTAAACTACCTTCTCGTCCTGGGAGTGATATATAAGAGGTTAAAAAATTGTTTAATCAGTGTTTTTAGAAAATGATAAAAAAAAATTATATATTGTTAACATTGTGGAATAAAAAGAGACAATAGGCATTCTTCTGATAGTTGACCGATTGTTACCATCGCAGACTCAACAATTTCAGCTCATGTATGAAGATTTTGTGCGCAGATGCCGGCATGTAATACCATCCGTAATTGGTGACAAATAGATTCGCCGTCACTTTTGCATAGCTACAGAGGGTCAGATTTAAAAAATTTTTGTCACAATTCTGAAACTCATGGAAACACCCCAATATCAGCTGGCAATTGCAGGATAAGTGATTTAAAAAATCCATCGATAAATGGGGGTGGTCGGTTTCAGGGGGTGGAAATTGAAATAATTGTATGAAATTGTGAAATTTAGGATTTGAATAGAATATTACCCCCAAATTAAAGAAAAAAACTGTGTAAAAAACTTTTACTGATAAATAGGGCTTGGTTGGTTTCAGGTTGTGCAAATCGAAACTCATTGATAAAATGTGGAAACTTAGGGTAGTAATAGAATAGAACTTTTAGTAATGTGTTATTTTATAAAAAGGATGTTAAAAATAAATTTAATCGTTGATTAATAGTCACTTTCGTAGTCACTTTGTGGTTAACTCGAACTACTTTGGCTTTGAGATGTAGTGACTCTTTACAATCAGCTAAGATTTCCATTTCTATATTTATAAAAGGATTCGATGAAACCAAAAAAGTATACGCAACAAGAAAGGCGACTGTCTTTCCACTTCGAAACTAATTTTGAATGAAACATTTTAAACATTTCCTAGACTTTTTAGTTCGCCCTAGAGCCTATAGCCAGGGCACGCACACTATAACATCTGGCAAGACATGAATAAGAAAAAATAAACAAAAATGAAATTGATGCCGAGCAAAAAATGTAAAACAAAATTTGGTGCATCTATTTTGATAGTTTTAAAACATCTACCAGCCGAATATTTGTGCCCTTTTGTGGACCATGTAGGTACAAGAAACTAAAATTACTTGTAATTTTAAGAAATTGTGGTATGTCAAATAATATTTTAGTGAAAACTACCAGTGAGACACATTCGAGTGCAATTTTTATTGAGTTTTTTATACTAAGTATTGTATAATTAATTCAATTGAGTAAATTTTTATTATTCATAGCACTTACATATTAAAATAATAACTAGATCTAATTCCTCTGCCCTTGTATTCGGGCAAATATATTATTTTGGCTAATCATTGTTAATTGTTACTTTTTAGAATATTATAGTATTTACCACTATTAACATTCGAAGATGCAAGTATTCTCCTGTTTTCTGGAATTGTTTAATATGTAAACGTGGGAAAAAGTTAAAGATATCTACAGAAAGTTGAGATATATCAGAGTTTCTAGAAAATGTATTATTTTTCTGATCACATCAATATAAAGAAGTGTATGTTTCATTTCATTTAATTTATTCCATAATAAAAAACAAATAATAATTTATCGTAAAAAGGTGACCATCAAATATCTAAAATTCTGAAATTCCAACGATACTCGTGATTGACGTGATTATATTAGTGCATTCTGTGAGTCATTCATTAGACACACACACATACATTACACATACATTTTTCCTAGCCTAACGAGACTATGCCCCCCCCCCGTTTTCGAGGACGTTGAACACGCTGGCGGTGGTGAAATCTTTTTGCGAGGTCATCCCACCCCCCAAACGGCCAATAACGACCCTCGAAAGGGGTAAACCGCCTATTCGCCGTCTTCTACCAGCCAAACCTGTGTTATTACCCCCGTTTTCGAGGATACTGAGGACGATGGTGATGGTGATTTCGAGACCCCTCTTCGACCCTCGCCAACACCCCAAGCGGCCAGAAACCATCCCTGAAAGGGGTGAAACACGGATAGGCCGTCTTCTCTCGGCTAAACCCGTGTTACCCCCCGTTTTCGAGCATGCTAAGCACGATGGTGATGTCGAGATCACTCCTCGATCCCCGCCAATTCCCCAAACGGTCAAGGACCTCTCCCGAAAGGGGTGGTTTTTGGCAACATCAACATCGAGCTCAGCATCCTCGAGAACGAAGGGTAACACATTTTTGGCTGGTAGGAGACTGCCAATCCGCGGTTTACCCCTTTCTGAGGTGGTTCTTGGCCGCTTGGGTGTGGCGAGGGTCGAGGAGGGGTCTCGACATTACCATCGTGGTCAGCATTCTCGAAAACGGGGGGTAACACGGGTTTAGCCGAGAGAAGACGGCCTATCCGCGTTTCACCCCTTTCGTGGGTGGTTTTCGGAAGTTTGGGGGGTTGGCGTGGGCCGAGGAGGGGTCTCGACATCACCATCGTGCTCAACATCCTCGAAAACGGGAGTAACGCAGGTTTGGATTGTAGGAGACAGCAGATACGCGGTTTACCCCTTTCAGGGGTAGTTTCTTGCCGTTTAGGGGGTGGGGTGACCTAGGCGAGAGATTTAACTACCGACATCGCGTTCAGCATCCTCGAAAACGGAGGGGGGGGGGCATAGTCTCGTTGGGCTAGGAAAAATTCATATTCCTGTTCGACTTACAGAGTGCACTATATACTGATAATAGTGCTATCATTAAACTCATGTCATCATGTGGAAATTGACTCACAAATATGACATAATAGACAGAATAGCTCTTTAGTTCTTGAAGGATTGTAGGCGAAAGCTGTGCTGAATAACTGCACGTTTTAGATAATCTCTACTGGGTTTAAATCTGGAAACCACGTTAATATAGTAGCCTCAAATGAACTAATGAACCATTTTATTGTCTCAATATTTAAGATAGTTCTCGCACGATGAGAGCAAATATTGTCGTTCGAAAACAAGGCCAAATGTTTCTAGGGAATGAATAACCTATATAAAAAATATATTTTTGTTAAAAATTTAAAAAATAAATGAGCAGATAAAATAGTATATCTAACGCTTTTAGTTACGAAAAACATAATTCCGTGTTTTTATACGTCTTAAAGAATACGTAAAAAACATTTTCCATTTAAAACGATTTGATCAAAAACAACCTGTCGATTAGAGCGACTCTAGTGTCAATTGGGACAACAAATAAAACTAGCGGCACGTGCATTCTTTCTCCCATTTCCGTTTTTTACCGAACCTAAATTCTATTTAAATATTTTGTTGAATTGACGTTTTCTCCCTTTTATGAATTACCGCGAAATTAAATAACATTGTTATGTGATTCACAGGGTGGTAATGGGGGTGGCTGGTACCAAAACATTTTTTGAGAACTATTGTTTTCACACACACACTAAGTTATAATTTTATTCTGTTAACTCCATTAATAATAAAGTGAGAATGTTGGGGTGGTGGTGAGCGTGACAGAGATGTCATTGTCATAAAGAAATTGATACCTTGCATGGTTTCTATATAAAGTACACTATATATCAAGTTTCTGGGGTGCTATCCTTCGGCAAGTAAACATCGATACTTTCGAACGTTTTGATATTCTTGATAATGCAAATGTTCACGTATACGTTTTCAAAGCGAACGTTTAAGGCGAGCACTTTGTATCATTCGTTTGACAAATTTTGACGTACAATTAATTTAAATAGGGTGACTTTTACAGCAGATATTTTAATATTAATTACAGTTGATAATTGCAACTATGGCCAATGAAATAGTTCATTGGATTCTAATTAATGCTTTGGCAATGGCCGAGCAAAGAGATCGATGTAAATAAAAGAGCGCGTAGATCCATTCGATGACCCTCATATAAACAATTATATTTCGTCTTTCTAAAGAATTTATGTACTTCCAGATATGTATCATACCCTCCCAACATGTTTATCATATTTAACCCAGAATTGGCATTAGGTAGATAGGTGAAATACAATTCAAAAAATGTTATATAATTTTTTTCATAAAATCGCCAAAATATTATCTCATAAAATAACGTATCAATATGCGTCGTTTGAGACCTTTTATCTTTGACCGTTCAATTGTTATAAAAAAAATCGGTAAAGATATTTACACCGAACTTCCCTCGTTATTTGTGCGTGGCGGTCACTCTGAAAAATTATTAATTACGAAATGACATTGAGAATAATAGTTGGAATATAGTTATTGCTATTATTATAAAGAACTTTTAGTCAAAAAAATATACAGAGTGCTCATCCAACAGCAAAAGTTCAATACTAAATAACAGGTGCCAAATATGGAAGGCTTGCGCAAATACCTTTACAAATGTCCACCATGCCTGAATTATTTCTTGGGATGACCACCCTGTACATTTTTCAATAAAAGTGTAATAGGTGCATATGCCAAATATTATTGCCATCTGTCACATTTTCAATCCCACATTCACGTAATGGAGTGGAAGAAAGAACCACCATGGTGGTTAAAAAATTTCTTTTTTTTTTTGAAATTTTTCTTAAAATTTAGGTTTAGAATGTCGTGAAACGTAGAAATTTCTAATTTGAGCAAAAAGGAAAGTTTCATTCTATTCTATAGTAGTGGTAAAAAGTTTACAGAATTATATGTATTTTTTAAATAGGTTTAGAATGCCATGAAACGTGAAAATTTTAAATTTGAGCAAAGAAAACAATTTTTTTTTTCTGAAATAGGTTTAGAATGTCAGGAACGTGAAAATTTTAAATTTGAGCAAAAAAAAATATTTCCATCTATTCTAGTGTTAATTTTTTTCCCAAAATGGTAAAAAATTTTGCAATTTTTTTTTTTTTCGAAATAGGTTTGGAATGTCATAAAACGTGGAAATTTTAAATTTGAGCAAAAAAAATGTTCGTCTATTCTATAATAGTAGTGATAAATAGATTAAACATTTTTTCAATTTTTTTTTTATTTTTCAAAAACATTTTTAAAGTTTGAATAGTTTTAGAATGCCATGGAAACGTGGAAATTTTAAATCTGAACAAAGAAAAAAAATTTCCATCTATTTTATTAGTGGTAAAATTTTTTCAAAAATGGCAAAAAAAATTTAATTTTTCAAAAATATTTTTAAATTTGTTTGAATAGAATAGAATGCCATGAAAACGTGGAAATTTTAAATCTGAATAAAGAAAAAAAAAATTCCGTCCATTTTAGTGGTAAAATTTTTTCAAAAATGATAAAAAAAATTCTAATTTAAAAAAAAATAGAACAAAATAGAAGAAATAGAACGTTCTACGTTATGAAACGTGGAAATTTTAAATTTGAAGAAAGGAAAAAAAAATTTCCATCTATTTTAGTGTAAACATTTTTTTCGAAAATGTTATTAAAACAAATGTTTCAAAAAAATTTTTTTTAAATATCTTTAGAATGCCATGAAACGTGGAAATTTTAAATTTGAACAAAGAAAACAAAAATTTTCATCTATTTTAGTGGTAAAAATTTTTTCAAAAATGTTGGTAAAAAAATTTTCCAAAAATTTTTTTTTCTTAAATAGGTTTAGCGTGGAAATTTTAAATTTGAGCAAAAAAATCTTTTTTCACTATTTATTCCGTTTGGACGGTACACCTTGTATATCTTCTAGTGAAAGTTTAACCATTTCTTCGCTGGCAGTAGGGTCGGTCAACTACCTACCAAATTTGGTTGCTCTCCGTCGAGTAGTTGTTTAGTTAATGCACCAACAGACAGACTGACGGAATTGAAAGACCTGTATTTTCGTAATCTACGTGATTTGAAACGTCAGAATCCGAAACAATCTCGGAGGGTGATTTTTTCTCGAATACAATACTTTCTTTCGGTATGCGAGGGAAGTAAAATTAAGGATTCTAAATTTACATTTTTTTTCT
Source organism: Stenurella melanura (assembly GCA_963583905.1). Taxonomy (NCBI): domain Eukaryota; kingdom Metazoa; phylum Arthropoda; class Insecta; order Coleoptera; family Cerambycidae; genus Stenurella; species Stenurella melanura. Next base: position 90,852,879 of record OY757310.1, read on the forward strand.
GTTCAACAAAAGGCCATACGGATATTTTATTGTGGTCAAAATGTTGAATTTTGTTCATAGAATTTACAGTTTTTTTTGTGTCGATGTCTCGTGTATTTTGCAATTGTTCAAACAAATAATTGTTTATTAAGCATTTGCGACTTTCTATGGCATTTTTTGCACTCTCACCACCGGCAATCGATAAATATTGATAAAAACTACCATTTGTATGTGGTCTCGGTGCTTTTTTCTTTTTTTATCCCCCCAGCCAATGTTTTTAAAAAATTGCTTAGTAAACAAATGAAATATCTCGGCTTGGGAACGTCGTATCGAAATGCAAATGAAAGATAATAAAAAAAGGAAAATTTTGAGTCTAGATAGACCTGATCCGTTAACTAGAACCGGAGATATAGACCATTTTGCGTTTACGACTGTCAATTGTTTATTAATTAATTTTTTGAAAAAAATATTGTGACAACATAAAGTTAATATGTTAAACTAACTAGTTTTCCATTGTCATAAAAATCCATTGGTTTTTTCATACATTTTTTGCTTTTATAACAATTAATTTATGACCGCCGTCCAACGTTTTTTAGTGTTTCTTCTAAATTGTAGATGGTGCAATTTACAGCGTACAGTGAGAGCCTTTATGGAGGTTTTATGATGAATACCTATATTTATAAAAAATAATACTGGGGTCTATTTTATTGACTTTTAGTATTCATAATTAGGTATTAAAATGAAACATGCTAACGCCGCGCGAGCTAACTACAGCAGGCGGTGGAGTAGAGGGAAGCCTGTTCGAGCTCGGCCGCTCTGAAGACCGAGTTCGCGTATCATAAATTGCAAAATTGCTCGCGCTTGTAAAATCTCGACTTCCGGACTACGTACCATGACATAATTGTACTCTGTACGTCTGTACTCAGTATGTGGTAGCTCGACGAGATAAACGCGAGTATTATAGTTAAATTCATCTTATAAGCACAATACTTCCGGAAAATTTTTAAATTTCTTTACTTTCAATTTATTTACATTTTTCGGCATTTCAATAATGGGCTTGTTCCATGATATTCTTTTTATATGGTTTTTATACTTTTTCATATAGTACTCGATATTCTCATTATACACTTAAAATTTCGTATTATTATCTTTTTCCGTTCTCGAGATATAAGGAGTTGAATTTAGTAATAGTTGCAAAAACCGAACGCTCATTTGTGACGTCACTATACGCAAGTGACGTAAGAAAAATGGCTTTCTGGGACCTTTCAAATTTAACCTGAAAAGTCGAAAAACATGGAATTTTTAAACGCTGCTAACTAAATAAATACGTCGAGTGGAAGTTCGTTCTATGTGTCTACGGAAAGGAGAAGTCAGCGATGAATTATAATCGTAAATTGCAGGGTCGAAATCGAAAATTCGTTCTGGCAGGAGCGAGAGAAAATTGTAATTTTTTGACATTTCGCCAAATTCTACTCCCCTACTGTCAAATAGTAAGCAAAACAAACAATACTTCGAAAACACTTATAATTATAACCAATAAGGAGCATCAAGTCTATTGAGATCGCCGAGTCTATGCGTATAGTGACGTAGCGCCTGGCCACGCCCCATTTTCGCGAGATGGAAATTTGTAATAGTTTTTAAGATACTAAACGTGCGAATAAGATTCTGATATTTTGCAGATCCATTAATTTATACTTGCACTTTCGATTTGTGAAATAAAAAAAAAAAAATGCTGAACAAGCCCATTATCTGTAATTACAACAGTAGTAGAAGGAGGGTCAGGAAATTTTTTTGTCTGTCGCTGCAAATATACCTTAATATCATGTAAATGATTGTAAAATGTTTAAGTAATTATGTGCTATACTTTTCCCATCCTGTGACTGATCTTTGACTGCTGAATAATAGTAGTAATTAATTTAATAAATGTGAGAATAGACGGTAGTTCGTGAAAAATCGCCTACCACATAAACAGTTGTTGTTAGAGGTTAGAATGGAATAAAGCGAGATTATCAAACTGAAGTGTTGTTTTATTCTGAGATACCAAATAAAGAATATATTACATGGCGCTGCGGCTGTAGGGCAAAAAGAAGAAAAATAGTGTACAATTGTACAATAAAACATCTAGAAACGGAGAAACAAGCTAAAATAACTCGCGTGTTAAGGTTTGGCGGGAGAAGGACTCGAGTGTTCTAATTTTTACTTAATCAAGTAACAAACAATGGAGAATTTAAGGCCCCCAAAAGAGCTTTCCTTGGATGGAGATGTAGTAACTAACTTTATGAAGTGGAAGCAGCAGTTTAAGATTTACATGGAAGCTTCAGGTATTTGTGACAACGAAAAGATATCAGACGAAAGAAAAGTGGCAATTTTGTTGCACACTTTTGGTACTGAGGTACAAGATATTGTCGACACTTTGGAAATATCTACTACTGATAAAAAAGATTGGGAAAAAGTATTGGGTCATATAGAGAGTCACTTTAAACAGTTTAAACCAAAGGAAAATGAAACGGTGAATAGACATTTATTTCACACAAGAAGGCAAAAAGAAGGTGAAAGCATTGATGTGTTTGTGACTGATTTAAGAAAACTTAGCAAGAGTTGCAACTTTGGAGATTTACGTGACAGCCTCATACGGGACAGAATAGTTTGTGGCATACTAGAAAGTAAAGTGAGGGACCGTTTACTGAGAGAAACAAAATTGGAACTAACGCAGTGTATAAACATTTGTAAAGCAGCAGAACTAGCTAAAGTGCAGTCAAAACAGCTGGTGGAGGAATCCAATTTAGTCTGTGCAATGAGGGGAAAGGTACAAAGCTGAAAAATAAAGTGCTAGATAAAGGGCCAGAGACAAATCAAACCTGTAAGAAAAAAGAGGGTTTAAATGAAAATAGGGATAGTAAGTGCAAGTCTTGTGGTTTACAACATGGAAAATGGTGCCCAGCTTTTAGAAAAATGTGTAGAAAGTGCAAGAAGTATAATCATTTCGAAAAAATGTGCCGGTACAAAAAATTAAATGAGGTACAAGAGGAAGAAAAACATGAAAAGGATGACGAGTTGTTTGTATGAACGGTAAAAACGGAGATAAAGCACGTAAGCGGTATACACAAAGAGTGGTTCCAGAAAATTAAAGTAGGTGAGAAAGAAATTGAGTGCAAGGTCGACACTGGAGCAGAAGTAAATATTTTGAATGTGAAAACTGTGAAGCAAATTAAGGCTGAAATCAATTCTTCCAATATCAAATTGAAGTGTTACAATGGATCAACAATAGGTGTCATCGGAGAGACAACAATTCCCTGTAGAATTAAAAATGCGATTCATGACTTTAAATTTCAAATAGTTGATAGTGAAGCACCCTATATTATTGGTTTACCCTTTATAGAAAAATTCAACTTGTTGAAGAGAGTTGACGCTCTAAGTAAACTTAATACAAATGAGGTGCTAGAAGAATATAAATGTTTGTTCGAAGGAATCGGAGAATTAGATAGACAATATGAAATAAAGTTGAAAAATAATGTTGAACCTGTAGTAGAACCACCAAGAAAAATTCCGATTAGTATTCAAGAAGGTGTCAAAAAAGAACTAGGTAAGATGGAAGAATTAAAAATACTAAGAAAGGTCACCGAACCGACAGAATGGTGTAGTTCATTAGTAACTGTGAAAAAGCAAGATAACTCATTACGTTTATGCTTAGATCCCCAGAATTTAAACAGGGCAGTTATTAGAGAGTGGTATCAACTTCCGACGTTTGAAGAGATCACTGCAAAAATGGAGAATGCATCAGTTTTTTCTATTCTTGATGGAAATAAGGGATTTTATCAAATTAAACTTGCTGAACAAAGTCAGCTGCTTACAACTTTCAATGCAGGAAATTTTGGTCGTTATTGCTATTTGAGAATGCCTTATGGTCTGTGTTCAGCACCTGAAGTATTCCATCGAACGTTCAAGGAAATATTTCATGGGTTACCCGGTGTAGAAGTTTACATTGATCACGTGATAGTTTGGGGTAATACTGAAGAACAACATGCATCCAGGCTGAAAGCAGTTTTAGATCGAGCTAAAGCTGCCGGAGTACGATTTAACAAGAAAAAGTGCAAGTTTGGTGTTAGTGAGGTTAAATATGTTGGTCATGTCTTTACCAAGGAAGGGTTAAAGCCTGATAGTGATAAGGTCAGTGATATTTTAGAATTAGACGAACCTAAGGATAAAAAACAATTGCAAATAATTTTAGGAATGGTTACATATTGTTATGAATTACACCCCTTGGAAAAGGAGATGGTACGCCTATGCCTACTGATAGTGACTGGGAAGGCTCTAGAAAGAACCAAGGACTTTTCTAGATTATGGTTGAAGAAGATTCTGGATTAATCTAGAGCTAATTTCGGAGTATATAAGGCGCGATTACAAGCGCGGAAGAAGAAGTTTATTTGAGAAGTGACACGTTCGGGAAAAAGTGAGGTTAAAGTAAACAAAGTTTATTTTGAAGTATTGTATTGTCAGTAAATTGTTAAATAAAGTGTTAGTAGTGTTTATCTCTTGTTGAAATTATTTAGAACCCACGGATTCATACAGGGTGTTTCCCAAAAAGGTGGAAATCCGTAACATTTTGGTGTCGGAAGCGGAATTTTGACAAGAGGATTTTTCGGGAGTGTTGAGAAGACTGGGACAGTATTCTCGGAGTTAGTGCTAACACAGGATCGAAGGACTAATTTACTGGACATTGTTCGAGGTTTATTTTCGAACAGGAAAAATAGTGTTTAAGTGCATTTTTGAGACATTTTTGAAACATTTTGTTGGACATTAGAGGTTAAGTGACAAAGACTCTAGATAAGACTTTTTCGTGCCGTTTTGAGGGTTTTCTGGACAGTCCCATTACCGATAGTGACGTAATTATATTAAACTTATTTGATTTCAACGTAATTGTATGCCGGTAACGACCAGAAGCATGGCATCCGAACAACAAATGCAGGACTTTATGGCCCAAATGCAAAAGAAAAATGTTTGAGGATCAAGAGAGAAGACGTCAAGAGGAAAAACAAGAAGAGGAGAAACGACGTCGAGAGGAAAAACAAGAAGAGGAGAAACGCCGTCGAGAGGAAAAACAAGAAGAGGAGAAACGCCGTCAAAAGGAAAATGACGACTTAAGAAAAGCTATAGAGACACAACAGAATGCCTTGTTTACAGTTGTTGAAGAAATAAAAAATGAGATTAAGGAAGATATGGGTAGCGTAAAGACGAAAGTTAATGAGGTCGAAGTAAAAATGGACAAAGTCGAGGAAAAAGTAGACAAGGTTGAAGAGAAAATGCATCAGGTAGAAGGAGAAATAGACCAACTTAAACAACAGTTGAGGACAAGAGGAAACCAGCAAGTGGTGTCATCAGGCCAGCAATTAAAAATTCCCTCCTTTGATGGTCAAAATTCCTGGATGACTTACAAGACACAGTTTGAGGCCGCAGCGAGTGCTAACAACTGGAATGACGAAGAGAAGGCTAAGGCATTAATCGTGGCTTTAAGAGGCCAAGCGTTGGAGTTGCTCCAGACAATTCCGGCAGACCAACAACGGAATTTTAGAGTTTTAGAAGCTGCCTTAGATCTACGATATGGAGATCAACACCTTGCTCAAGTATACCAGACCCAGCTGAAAGTGCGCGTTCAGAAAGCTGGAGAGAGTCTGCAAGAATTTGAAGCTGCGGTGGAAAGACTGGCACACTTAGCATACCCTAATGCGCCAAAAGAATTTAAAGAGCAATTGGCAGTGGGGGCATTCCTAGATGGGATAAGGGACGAGGAAATCAGACGAGTCCTCAGGCTATCCCGACATAAAAGTAGTAGTGAAGCCTTGGTGCATGCACTAGAGGTAGAAGCTGTCTATAGGGATACTCCAAAGTCAAGAGTACGGGCTATGACGCTGGAAGAATCGCAGTCAGAAAAGGAGAACCAGAACCCCATGTTGGCCGATATACATAAAATGTTCAGTCGATTACTGGCTAAATTCAATCCTCCAAGAAGACAGGAAAACCAACAAAATAGGGAAAAGCCAAGTGGGGGTATTAAATGCTACAACTGCGGCAGGATGGGACATATGAAACGAGACTGTCGACAGCAGAACTCGGACAGACGAGTAAATGCTGTAAATGTAGAAGAGCAGCAGGAAAACTAAAAATAGCCAGCACTAAGGGGGCTGTGCTGGCTAGGGAACACGGTGCCCCCAGAGAAATAAAGATTTCCCAGCTGCGAAGAATTCCAAGTAGTCTGCTGTTGCAAGGATATGTGAATGGAAGAAAGTGCGTGTTTACTGTTGACACAGGAGCTACGTCATCAATAGTGCGGCCAGGGTTTATATCAGGCTTGCAGATTAAGAAGAAGCAAAATGAAGTAATTATTCGGACAGCCACGGGAGACAGGGCTGCGGTCCATGGAGAGGTCAATTTGGAACTGCAGGTTGGACGGTTGAGATTCAATTACAAGGTCATTGTGGCTGACATTACAGATGATTTCATTTTGGGACTGGACATCATGGAAGAGAAGAGGTTTATTGTTGACGTAGGGGAGCGAGTCTTGAAAATTGGAAATGAGGAATTTATCCTGGCAACCGCAGATGACCAATTCCATAAAGCAAGGTTATTGACAACACAGACGATTAAGATTCCTGCTCACTCGGAACAGATCATCGATGCTGCCTTGGAAGGAAATCCTGGAGGTTACCGTGTTGGCCTGGTGGAAGGTGATGAATCGATTAAGTCCCTAACCAATATTGTTGTGGCAAGAACTTTAACCCGGACTAAAGATAAAATCCCAATTAGAGTCGTCAATTTAAATTCCCATGCAGTAACAATTAAAGAAGGCAAACCGATTGGCTCCTATGAACCGGTTATGTGGGTAGCAAGGTGCGAAGAACAAACAGAGGGAAATTCATCTACAAATATAGACCAGGAAGTTTTAACCTTGCTGAGTTCCCAGTTGGAGCATTTATCTAAGGACGAACGAGAGGAGGCGATCAAGTTCCTGGAAAAGGAAAGTTCAGTATTTGCCAAAAGTACGGAGGCCCTTACAAAAACAGATATAGTCCAGCATCGGATAAATACTGGTGACTCACCTGCTATTCGACAACAACCTAGGAGGCTTCCGCTAGCAAAACAAGAAGAAGCCTCGGCAATGATAGATAAGATGCTACAAGATGGAGTCATTGAGGAGTCAACGAGTCCCTGGTCATCGCCAGTAGTTTTGGTTGCCAAAAAGGACGGAACGTTAAGATTTTGTGTCGATTATCGGAAATTGAACGATGTGACGAAGAAAGACAGTTACCCATTACCCCGGATTGACGACACATTAAGTACATTGGCAGGCTCACGATGGTTTTCGACGTTAGACCTTAGGAGCGGTTATTGGCAAGTTGGGCTTCATCCTGATGATAAGGAAAAGACAGCGTTTTCAGCAGGCAGTGGTCTTTACCAATTTACGGTGATGCCTTTTGGACTTTGCAATGCTCCAGCCACGTTTGAACGATTGATGGAATTTGTACTACGAGGGCTAACCTGGAAGACGTGCCTGGTTTACCTTGACGACGTGCTGGTTATGGGACGAGACTTTACAGAACATTTGAAAAATCTTCAAGAAGTATTTGGACGAGTCAGAAATGCACACCTGAAATTGAACCCGAAGAAGTGCCTTTTATTTCAGAAAGAAGTTAAATTCCTTGGTCACGTAGTGTCTTCGGAGGGAATACAAACGGATCCCGACAAAATTTCTGCCGTACGAGATTGGCCAAGGCCATCTAACGTTCATGAAGTACGAAGCTTCCTTGGCCTTTGCACTTATTATAGACGCTTTGTGGAAGGGTTTGCAGACATTGCGAAGCCATTACACCGGCTAACAGAGGAGAAAGTTCAGTACCAGTGGACACCGGAGTGTGAAACGGCATGGAGAAAATTGAAGGCAGCTCTATGCACTGGTCCTGTACTAGCATACCCACAACAGAATGGACTTTTTATTTTAGATACAGATGCCAGTAATTCTTCGATTGGTTGTGTGCTGTCCCAAATTCAGAACGGAGAGGAACGAGTGATCGAGTACTTCAGCAAGGTGCTCTCCAAACCAGAACGAAACTATTGTGTAACCAGGAAAGAGTTATTGGCCATCGTCAAATCAGTGGACCATTTTCATAAGTATCTCTACGGGCGACATTACAAAATCAGAACCGACCATGCTGCGTTGAAATGGCTGTTGCAGTTGAAAACCCCGGAAGGTCAACTGGCTCGTTGGATAGAACGGTTGCAACAGTACGACTTTAAAATCGAGCATCGACCAGGAAGATCTCATAAGAACGCAGACGCATTATCTAGAAGACCATGCAAGGACGACTGCAAGCACTGCCGCCACGTGGAAAAACAGCAGGGCGCGGGAGCAGTCAACACTATTAAAATAGACGTTCCGGATGATTGGACAACTGAAGCCCTGAGACAAGAACAACTGAACGATGCAGAGATTGGGGCTATATTGAGAGCAAAGGAAAAAGGAACTCGACCAGAGTGGAAGGATGTTTCGGACAAAGCAGTTGGATTGAAGGCTTTGTGGGCACAGTGGGACTCACTTAGAGTTATGAACGGGCTGTTAAAAAGAGCATGGGAGAGCTCGGATGGGAAGCAAGTTGTTATGCGTCTAGTGATTCCCAGGTGTCGAGTACCGAAAGTACTTCAAGAAGTGCATAATGGAGCATCCGGTGGACACTTCGGCGTTAACAAGACCCTGAATAAAGTACGTGAACGATTTTACTGGGTAAATAGTCGTCAAGATGTTGAAGCTTGGTGTCGTAATTGTAAAATTTGTGCAGCCAGTAAAGGACCACAGACTAGGAGTAGGGGTGCAATGAAGCAATATAACGTCGGGGCTCCTTTTGAGAGGATTGCGATCGATATAGCCGGACCATTCCCAGTAACCAAGGACGGTAACAAGTACATACTGGTTGCCATGGACTATTTTAGTAAATGGCCTGAAGCCTACGCAATTCCGAACCAGGAAGCGGTTACTGTCGCCAAAGTCTTGGTAGATAACTTGATATGTCGGTTTGGTGTACCCCTGGAGCTGCATTCAGATCAAGGGAGAAATTTTGAGTCAGGGGTATTTCAGCAGATCTGCAAGTTATTAGGAATACACAAAACACGGACGACAGCCCTTCACCCGCAATCAGATGGAATGGTGGAGCGACATAATAAGACTATGAAAGAACATCTCTCTAAAGTCGTTCATAAAAATCAACGTGACTGGGATCTCCACATACCGTTTTTCCTCATGGCATATAGAGCTGCTATCCACGAGACTACAAAACAAACTCCGGCTCGTGTAGTATTTGGACATGAGATCAGACTGCCGTGTGATTTGATGTTTGGAACACCAGGTGGAGAACGGCTTCCTGTGAACAGCTATGTAGATGAAGTGAGTGAACGGCTAAGGAATGTCCATGAGTTAGTTAGAGACCAAATCACCATAGCCAGTGACAGAATGAAGGCTCGATATGACCGTAAGGGTAGTTCAGAAGGGTTCAAGGCAGGAGACCTGGTTTGGCTGTACAACCCACAGCGGAAGAAAGGCAGGTCACCGAAACTTCAACCGCCTTGGGACGGACCGTACACTGTTATTACCCGAATTAATGACGTCGTCTATCGGATTCAACGAAGCAAAAAGTCCAAGATGAAGATCGTGCATTTGGACAGACTGGCGAAATACATCGATGATTCTGAGTTGCCTGATCGGGACGATCAGGCTTAAGGAGGGGGCAGTGTTATGAATTACACCCCTTGGAAAAGGAGATGGTACGCCTATGCCTACTGATAGTGACTGGGAAGGCTCTAGAAAGAACCAAGGACTTTTCTAGATTATGGTTGAAGAAGATTCTGGATTAATCTAGAGCTAATTTCGGAGTATATAAGGCGCGATTACAAGCGCGGAAGAAGAAGTTTATTTGAGAAGTGACACGTTCGGGAAAAAGTGAGGTTAAAGTAAACAAAGTTTATTTTGAAGTATTGTATTGTCAGTAAATTGTTAAATAAAGTGTTAGTAGTGTTTATCTCTTGTTGAAATTATTTAGAACCCACGGATTCATACAGGGTGTTTCCCAAAAAGGTGGAAATCCGTAACAATATGTTAGTAAGTTTATACCAAATTTGTCAAAGATTACAGACTCGATGAGACAACTTCTAAAAAAAAAGACTGCATTTGTTTGGTCAGAAAATCATAGAAAAGATTTTGAGAAATTAAAAGAAGTGTTAACAAAAACTCCTGTGTTAAGGTATTACGATGTTAAAAAAGAAACTGTCTTATCAGTTGACAGTAGTAGCCAGGGACTTGGAGCTGTGTTGTTACAGGATAATCTGCCAGTGGCATATGCTTCCAGGGCTCTGACGCCTACCCAAAAAATGTGGGCACAGGTTGAAAAAGAGCTATTGGCCATAGTATATGGTTGCGAGAAATTTCATCAGTTTATTTACGCGAAAAAGATTGTAGTGGAAATAGACCATAAACCGCTAGAAAATATTTTCAAAAAACCGTTAAATGATACACCACTACGATTACAGAGACTCAGATTATGGTTACAGCCTTATGATTTGATAGTTAGATATAAACCTGGGAAAGAATTATTATTAGCCGATGCTCTTTCTAGAAATTTTAGAGAAAATGAAAAGGAATTGGAAGATGTGGATAAAGATGTCCAAGTCCATGTGTGTATGATAGTCAACAATTTGTCATTTTCAGATGTTAAATTAAATTTGTTTAAGAAGGAAACTTCACTTGATAAAGACTTATGTTTAATAATTCAGTATATTCAAACAGGGTGGCCAAATTATGAAAATATTCCTAACCATTTAAAATTTTATCATTCAATTAGAGATGAACTGTTTGTAGTGAATAATTTACTATTTAAAAATGATTTAGTTGTTGTGCCAAAAAGTTTACGCTCAGAAATGTTACAGTTAATTCATTATAATCACTTAGGTTTAGAAAAATGCAAAATACGAGCTAGAAAGGTCTTATATTGGCCTCATATGATAAAAGAAATAGAAGATCTTGTAAAAAACTGTGGTACATGTTTAAAGTTTCAAAAAACACATAGGCGTGAAGAACTCCTATTGAGAGATCTGCCTAATAGCCCTTGGGAGGTTGTTGGGGTAGACATTTTTTATTTCAAATCAAAGTCATATTTACTTATAGTCGATTATTTCAGTAAATTTGTTGAGATAAGAAAATTAAATAATGAAAATACCGAGAGTGTTATAGTTACGTTAAAGTCAAATTTTGCAAGATACGGAATCCCAAAAATTTTGTATAGTGACAATGGACCACAGTTTTCTAGTTTTAAGTTCAAAGATTTTGTTAAAAAATGGGGTTTTAAACATATAACCTCTAGCCCTTATTACCCAAAGTCAAATGGGATGGTTGAGAGGTATGTGCAAACTTGCAAACAGACGCTGAGAAAAGCAGAGCATAGTGGACGTGACCCCTATGTGGCTCTTATGGAGTACCGAAATACACCTATTGATGGGAAAATTAATAAGTCTCCAAGCGAGATAATGTTTGGCCGTAATATAAATGCATTTTTTCCGACCCCTGAAACTTTTGGAAAAGAGGCTGTAACAACAAATAATGTTGAAGTTAAAAATCATTTAAAAACAAGGCAAGAGACATATAAACATTATTACGATTTGAAAAATCATGCTACGCCTTGTAATTTCGAAAAGGGTGAGGTGGTGCATATTAAAGATAGTCAATAAAATGACATGCTAAAGTTGTTGAGGAAAGTCAAAGACCTCGCTCATATCAGGTTCAGTTGCCGTCTGGTCGAATTGTGGATCGAAATCGGTTTAACATGTATAAGGCTTCACCACAACTAAATTTTAATTTAGATTCGACTGATGATGACTTTGTATCTAACGAGAGTGTGAACAGCGCGGATGTACAGGTGAATAAAAAATTTGAAACTAATGTAAAAAACACTGTTAGTTCTAGTGAATGAAAATACTTGTATCCCTGCTTGTTCAGATTCTGATAAAAACGTAGTTTCTAGATATGGAAGATTGGTAAAGAAACCCCAGTACTTGTCAGAATATGTTTGAAATATTTTAATATTGTATTTTTTTTCATTTGTTTTTGTAAAATAGAGATGTGAGAATAGACGGTAGTTCGTGAAAAATCGCCTACCACATAAACAGTTGTTGTTAGAGGTTAGAATGGAATAAAGCGAGATTATCAAACTGAAGTGTTGTTTTTATTCTGAGATACCAAGTAAAGAATATATTACAATAAATAAATATATGTGACCCTTATTATCAACTTATTACTATACCCACGTCACTAAATTGTTATAATGTGTGGTTAGTAGTGACCACTATGGTTATTAATTGTAGTAATTGTACGTAATGAATTAAATCGGTCATTTACTCTGGTTATAGATAAGAGTAAAAAAGTAACCCGCTAGTCGACCAAATAACACCTTGTATCTTGTGAAAGGAAGCAATTTCGGAAATAAGAAATATACCTATAGTTCCGACTGTAAATCACTGTCTCGTTGGAAAAAGGGATATCCCACAGAGCCTCACTTAAAATTTGTGTGCACAATAACAGTAGAAATTTGGATGTATTGTCTTTGATATATAAATACAGTTATTTCGTGATGAATTAAGAAAATTTAATCTGTTTTGCTTATGTCAAAATAGGAATAATTATCTTATATTTGTGAAGCATTGACAAATTAGATATTTCATGATACGCTGACGATATTAAGTTCGACTCTGTTGAGGGTAGGGTTTACATACCTGCTGTAAACCGTTACATCCTAAAATAATTGCGGTAGGAGAGTCGGGTAACTATATAAAAATATATTGAAATTATGATTGAAACAGGTGTGTTTCCATTAATTTCTTATTTTAATCATGCCAGAACATACTTTATATGAGAACAATGTTGTTCTATATATTAATATATTATTTATAATTTACTATTTTCTACGGATATGTAATATACCCCGCTCTCCCATCTATACTTAAGCGGCAAAGCTTTGAGGCTTTTTACGTGCCTTAAATATATGTAAAGAACTATAGGTACCTAGGTATTACTTTGACTATATATTATATGTGCCGTTTAATTAATGGTAGGTACGTACCATAATCTTTGTTCAATCTTTATTCTCAATTATTATTATTATTATTATTATTATTCATTAATCATTAGCAATCAATCATATTAAGTGTATCCTTTTCATTGTCTCAAGCAGTGCCGGATTTTCCAATAGGCAATGTAGGCAGCTGCCTAGAGCGGCAAATTATTTAGGGCGGCATGCAGGTCTGTCGAGGGGGGGCGTCGGGAGGTGTTTCCCCCCGGGCCCGGCGGTTTTTGAGGGGGCCCGGGTTTCACCCGAAGTTGAAGATTAGCATTTGTATCAGGTAAAACGAGAGAGGTATATTTTTAAATGTTTAATAATAATAACGAGTTTCGAATGATTCATATCAATATATAATGAGATAAATAGGAAATTTAATCCTAAGGAATATTACCTCTCGCTTTTTAAATTTTGATCGAGATAAATTTTGAAACTTAATGAATATGAATACCCCCCCCCCCCCCTGCTCTTCAAAATTTCGATTGAGATAGATATTTAATTTTAAGGAGCATTACCCGCTGCCTGCTTGCCAAAATTTCGATCGAGATAAATATTCAATTAGAGATACTTAAATAGTTTATTATTATGAATGCCACTCCTTGCTCTTCGAAATTTATATTGAGGATTGGTGGGAGTCGTATGTTTATTACCCCCAGGTCCCCGATTTTCTCTCGACGGCCCTGGCGGCATGCCGCCAAAAGATTTGATGACTTTTAAAGAATAATGACAAAATTATTATTATTATATATTTTATGATTTATAATGGAAAAAAAAAATACACACATACACGTTTAAATACCCACTTAGGTGTTTGTCTGAAAAAGGGCGTCAGATTTAAATCTGCCTACGGGTGGAAAATTCCAAAATCCGGCCCTGGTCTCAAGTAAGTACCTAAAGCAAATTTTGACTTTCTTTTCATCAAACGTAAAAGTATTACTTATTTTTACTGATTTCACATCACTTTATAAATACTTTTTGTTTGCTGAAGATTCAAGTACATACAAGTAATATTTGTAATTAGTAATTATTTAACGGCCTCGAGAATAAAATGAAAAATAACACGTCATGTAAATAAAGTACCTACCTACAATCGTTTATTTGTATGTACTTACCTACTTACTACCTAAACTTATCTCAAATCTCAAATGAGAAGTAAACAATTTAAAAGACTAAAAGTGTTATTGACGGAATTCCTTGGAAATATTATGTTATTCTAGACCTCTCATCGTCCAAAGTTCACTAATAAAACTCGTCACATGTTATTTGTCTCATATTCAAGTTCACCAAGCATGGCTCGGACTCGGCCGTAATAATAGTATTAATAGTTTAATTTGAAAGGATTTAAAACGGGATGTGTGTTTCATTCTAAGATAAGACGAAATGAGTACACTGTTCTTATTTGAAAACTAGGTAGGTACATATTACGTATTTACGCCTAATTTTTGGTTTAGCGGAACGTACAGAAAAAGTTACTTGAACTAATAATAATTTGTTTTATTATGTTATGCAAAACAATATTTACCTATTACATAATAATTTTGTTTTACCTTGAATTTTACTTTTTGTAATCATTGAAGTAGATAATTTTTCAGCACATTTTTAATGTAAATTTTAATTTGCTATTTAATGTAGACTTGTAATTTTAAAATGAAAGACAAAAAAATTCAGAAAACGTGTGACACTGCCCAAGCCAATTATAAACAAATTTTTCTTGATTTTTTTTGTAACGCAGATTATTTCTTGCATATTTTTGTTTCAGGATAACTGGAATTAATTTTGTTTCTTCGCGTAGTCGGAACTTTGTGTCTCCTTTTATTAAAAGTTTTTATTTAACTTGAAATGTTAGTGTGTTAATTTGTTTAGGTCAAATCTTGCAAGCTGAATTAGAACACTTCCTCTTATCCTACGGAGTTGAAATTTTACATGTTGATTCAGTTTCGATGACAATGCATTTTTATGATAGGCATGACTTGAACCCAGGATATACAGTGTGGGTGATTAAGTGTGCAACACATGGAAAATTATTATTTTTTAGTTGCACAACCAAAGTTTAAATACCGCCAAAAGTTATTGCATGACCGATAACCATTTCAGGTGAATGTCTTCAAGTTAAATAGTATACAGGGTACGGCAAGAAATATGAAAATCGTTGAAGAGTAAAGTGCGCTTATGTTATGCTTATGTTGAGCAAAGTAACAATGCAATAGTGCTGTATGACCGCCCCCAAAGCTTTCCAGGTGTATGAATATTAAAAAATATTTTTTATTTTTTAGTAGTTTTTTAAATAAAAGCTTTTTCTCGATTTTTTGTTTAAACATAATTCTTTTTAGGGTTCAGTAGAACCCTTATAGTTTGCCACGTGCAGTTATGAATTGTTATAACTGATACGTACACAGGCATAAAATAAAATCTTTAAAAAAATTTCGGGTACCTCCACTATACCGGGTGAGTCACGAATTGCGCTCGCCCCGATATTTCCTAAAATATTTGGAATAGAAAATTGAAATTTGGAGGCCTTATTACACGACTAAAATGCCATCTTTTCGATAAAACATCAACTTTGGTGCACATCCGGTTTGACCGGAAATGCCCACAACTTTCGATTTTTAAATGGAACACCCTATATATTTTTACATTTTTGGAACCTAGAGGAAATTTTGAATACAATACATCCATTTTGGTCACTTTTTGATAAACATTAAAGATTTTATTAAAAAATCTATTTCTGAATCCAGATTGCTGTGGTGCCCAAAATATATTTTAGTTTGTGTGCTACGTTACTATAAAAATAAAAAGAGCAATATGATTGCATTACTTAATTCTCTAGAGGCGTTTAAAATTTTTAAATGTGATTTTTACCCACTAACTCGGTTTTTTTAAATGGGAATTTAATCGTTCACCAACATTTTTAAATACCTCATTTTCATACGAATCTAATGATACCAAAATTTTGAAAATCCGCTCAGATGTATTTCTAGCAAATAGAGGTTAAAATGCAGAACCCTCGATTTTAAAAATAAATTCCTACTAAAATTTTGTAATTAAATTAGGTTATATCCACCTTCTACAACTTTGTGTAACAAATTCGTCTTCGCTGACCTCGAAAAAATTAGAAACAATTATAACTATAATTATTTGTTACGATTTATTCTGAACTTTAAATCTACCGCATCGAATCTTCTACTTTGAATTTTGGATATAAAATTAACCTAGTACACATTTTTTGTTTCGGAGATGTGTTTGAAAAGTACGTACTGAAACATGAAACGTGACAGACAAGTTGCAGAAACTAGAGATGCCCTATCGAAGAAACGTTTTAAAGAAACATACCATTTAAATTTGTTCTAGTCAACACCATAATTGGATTTTGTTTCAAATTAATCTGTTTGATCAAAGATCAAGGAATAGTCGGACATAAATGCAATGGTTGAAAACAATTCCTGATTAATCAGCTGACCACGTTTTACAATGTTGATTAACTGTGACTAGTTTCTGGTTTCTTATTGGAACAAATCTTTAAGGAAATGTTTTAGGGCTCTAGAGGAAATTGAAGTCCGAGAAAAGGCATAATTTTATAAAGGGTCTCTTAAAAATTTTAGAAGAATGGGTTCATTAATAAATCGTATAAAAATATATCTACTCAAAACAATAGATGCGAAATGTTTCTGCTTCTGAAAAACGTTTCGTTCGTTCCTGATTGCAATTGTTTTCGAACATTTCATACATGTTTCATCCACAGCTTTGATATTGATAATGCCGGTGGGTAATGGATCTTGTCTGAGCCTTTTCAAATCTCTAACCCCCTGCCTTGGCTTTGGATTTGGGGGGTCATCTATTGTATGTGGAATGTTATGTTATTAAGTTATTATATTGAACCAATTGTGTTCAGCGAGATCAAAAACATATAATTGCAATGTTTAACTCATTTTTAAACTTTTCCCGTGAATTTTGCATGATTTCTCATTTGAAAATCTACAGTTAAAATATTCAATTCACTTTAAATATGTAAAAATTTGCATGGTTTTTCATTTTAAGTCGGCTATATTGAATTCGTCATTGTTCATATTGATACTTAGATATCCTATTTGTGGTCACTGATTTAAAAAATCCGCGAGTGTAAATATTCCCTACAAAATGATCTTTGAGATGTATAACATTTTTACTGTTTAAAATTTGGATTTTTTGAGTTTAATGTGTAAACAACTATTTTCATATGAAATATATCAAATAGATCAACCATTTTCATAGACAAATAAATAGGATTGCAGTCAAAGTATAAAAATAACTTTCATAGTTTTATGTTAATTACAAATTCTTCATTTGTTCTACTTTTTGTATAACTCAAAATATTAAGTTACATTTTTTTTACAGGTTTAAATGCATCTGAAAAAAAGTCATTCATATTCCTGAGGAAAGAATTGCCAGTAAGGTTAGCAAATATTATGAAAGAAATTGCCCTTCTTCCTGAAAACTTGCTTCGGATGCCCTCAGTTGTAGCAGTAAATGACTGGTATATGAGGAGTTTCCAAGAAATAATAGAATTTGAGAAGAAGGAACCTAATGACGCAACCCTTGAACATTTTTGTAATGAGTTAGTGAAAATTAGGAACAGACATACTAACGTGGTAGAAACAATGGCTCAAGGAGTTTTAGAGTTAAAAGAATCTCATGATATTGATAATCATATAGAACATAGTATACAATATTTCCTAGATCGATTCTACATGTCAAGAATATCAATTAGAATGTTAATTAATCAACACAGTAAGTAATTTCAATGTTTAGTTCAGTATTGGTGCATGTATATTACAACTAAGTATAATAGATGTATATTCTACACACGCACTAATGCATAAGCAGTAGGTCTCACCTCTTGTTTACACACCGTCGTATCTTCCTCAGTTTTTTTCAAATCAACTTCAAATTTTTATCAGTTATGCAATCAACAAAAACGAATTATTTTTTTGCAAAAAAATTACTTCTTTGATCATGGCTCACTGAGAACAGTTAAAAAATATGAAAATATAAAAAACAAAGTAGGCCTTGTTTCATTGATGAAAAGTGGCCCTCATTTAAATTGGCTAAGAATTTTGTATCTTATAGTTTATGACTCACTGATCAAAAGTTCTCATGGCTACAAGGCCCAAAAATTTATAGTTTTTCTCTACAGCCGTTTGAAGAGTTCGCATTTAACCCTCACACAATATCAGAAAAAGATACTTTTCTCTTATTTTATGAACAATAATACGATTTTTTTACAACAAAATTAACCCTGTGAAAAACACAGCACCAGGTTATGATAATATTCCAAGACTAATAATAAAACTCCAAAAATACATGAATATTTAATCAAAATATTAAACTTTTGCTTATTCACGGGATACTTCCCTGAATTCCACCATGTATAAAGGCATTACCATTTAATAAATATAAAAATAACATCAAGAATGTGCTAACAGCAAAGGCCTTTTATAACGTTAATGAATTTCTACAATGTGAAACATTTCTTTAAGCAGTTATTTTCAATAAACTTTTGCTATTCACGGGATACTTCCCTGAATTCCACCATGTATAAAGTCATTACCATTTAATAAATATAAAAATAACATCAAGAATATGCTAACAGCAAAAGCCTTTTATAACGTTAATGAATTTCTATAATGTGAAACGTTTCTTTAAGCAGTTATTTTCAATAATGCAAGAGTTTTCATTTTTCTATAATATGTAGAGTTTGTCTAAATTTGTCTCTGTTTGTGTTTTATTGTTTTTATGTATTTTTATTAATTTTATTATAATGTATTATACCAAATTATTATACAGTTTTTATAGAATTAATATGTCATACTACTAATCCTAATCTGTATTATTGTACTTTTGACTTGTGTAATGATCTTAATTGTATCAAAAACACGAATAAACTTTACTTTACTTTACTAGATGGCTGAACTAATAAAGTATTATCGACTAAAAAAAAAAAAAGTGGAAATATGGCATCATTGTCCACATTCCAAAGCCCAATTTATCAATTTAGACCACACAAAAACAAACAATTATAGGCCAATTATGTTATTAATTATCAATTTGGATTAAAAAATGGCTGCTTCACACTACAACCACTTACTATCCTAACTGCAAATACACAAACAGGGGGGTTGACGAAAACAGCCGGCCCACTCCTTACCGGGCCAGTCCAGGTCTACAGCGATGATTGGGGCAAAGAGCTCAACCTCGACCCCTAATCATCCAAGACCGAAAACTACAGTCAAGAATATTGGCGCGTACACAAACCAATAATATAGGAAACAAAACTGCTGCATTATTTCTGGATATTCACAAAGTATTTGACAGCATATGGCAGATAGAGCTTATCTTTAAATTGTATGAAGTAGGGTGCCCGGTCTATTTCCTGCATTAAACACTTTTTGGAAGGCAGGATGCTAAGAGTAAAAATAAATAACTTATTATCGGAAGAATTTTTACCGCAGCAAGGAGTACTTCAAGGATCGCCACTGTCACCATTTTTATAAACCTTCTACTGTCACAAGATATACAATTTTGGAAAAAACAATCAGCAGTATTATAACCCACAGAGTTACACGCCACAGTTTGCCGATGACACTACATTAGTTGTAGATGGAAAAAGTTTAACAGGCACTATACAAACACTGCAAACTCTAGCTGGTAATACCACAAATTTAATATTTAACCACAAAATAAATAATGCCTAACCAGCAGCAATTATATAAGTATTTAGGAGTAGAGATAGATACCAAATTAAACTTCAATAGAAACACAAAAATCATAAAAAGAAAATAATAGGGCAAAAGACTTCAGGACTTTAACATATAAAAGAGAGGAAATTAATGTAAAAACAGCAACAAATACATATATAAAATGATATGCAGATCTATGCTAGACTATGGCTATACATTGTTGTTGTAGACCACCAGCACTAACAAATATAGAAGCCGCAGAAGCCTCCGAATTATCACAAACTCGAACATCCTAATAATTGTCTATTCAACCCATCGAATCAATATCTGTATAACATAACAGGCATACAGCTAATTAGAGAACGCTGTCTAAGAACGTTGCGACACCAACAAATATGGAAATAATACACCAACTGACAACCATACGAAATTGCAACGCCTTGCCTGCTTACGGATTACAGAAGAAATGTGCTCCTGTCCCACAGCAGCTATGGAAACAATGCTAGACCTACCTCTACATTTTTACGTAAGGAAGAAGGCAGCACTTACTGCCCTAAGGCTGTAGCAGGTACTCTCTCTTAAACCAGGCGATCTGGTTGGTCACTTAAGGATCCTGGAGTTAATTCAATTGGAATCCAAGACCAAACTCACTGACTCAATGCCAATCAAGCAGGACTTTGATGTGCTGATTGAGAGCCCTCAGACAAGCAAAGTCGAAACCGTGCAGTTGGAAAAAGGATACAGATGGATCGAAGATGACTGAAGGGGTTGGCGTAAGCATAGCGCCGCCTAATTGTAGGCTATCCAGAGCCCCAGGTAAGACTCCCAACCATCTTTCAAGCAGAAATTTATGCTATAGATTTATGTGCTTAGGAATGCATAAATAAGGGCATTCAAAGATCAAAGATCTATATACTCTCAGATAGCCAGGCAGCGTTAAAAGCTCTCAGGTCTTACACCTTCAAGTCTAAAATTGCCTGGGAATGCAGACAATCCCTGAAGCAACTGTCAAGAAACAACAAGGTTACCTTGATGTGGGTGCCAGGGCACAAGGTAATAGAAGGAAACGAATTAGCTGATACCCTTCCAAAAAAAAGTGTTTAAGCTCCATTTTGTGGGACCGAACCATTTTGTGGCTTATCCAAGGGGCACATAATAGAGGAGATCCTAAAATGGGAAAAGGAAGAGTCCTACTGGAGCCAAAAAGTGCATAACTTATTCGACAAAGAATGCCACAAGGCTTCTCGAACTCGCTAAGTTCGACAAAGATGCTAGTCCGTACTAGGCTAAAGTATCTAGAAAAGGTGGAATTAACGCTTGAAGACATAGGGAAATTAGCCCTCAGGAAAGTCATAAGCTTTGCAAAAAGCTTGGAAGTTCTGGGCAACAACTAATTGTAGGGTAATTCACAAAATATCTTTTAGGTGGATGTGAAGAAGAACTGCTCAGAGCTGAGCGACCCCTTAAACAATCTACAATCTACCTTTATAATGGTCTCTCGAAATTAAAATCGGATCAGAAATGACCTTGAAAAATACCATGCCAGTTGTTGATTGCTGACAAATATGCTAAATCCTTATTGTGTCATCTCCAACTTAAAACTGTACTTTCAGGTTCATTTATGGACCGATTTGAAATTTTAAAATTGCGTTGGAGAGCTAATTTAAAGCTCTACCGAAAACACACCAAAGATGTAATATGAATTACATTTGAAAAAAGCAAGTTTTGGGTTATCAATCTTTTACAAAATATTTATTTAAAAAGAAAACATAAAATAATTAACTTGCCAAAACAGTTATTTGTTTTGTGTAAAAAAAGTATGTAAAAATACCCTTGGGTTAAATACTGTGGGAATTATAAACTTAACCCTTTCACTGTTCAAGGCGAATATACTTGCCATTGGGTTAACTGCACCAGACGAGATATCTCACAGTTCAAAATTAAATAGGGTCTGACTGCTCTAGCCACTTTACTCGCAAGGTATTTGATTCATATATATGGGAGGGAGTCGGCCGATTGCAATTGCGCGGCATTTTCGAATACGTCTAATCTTGTTTAGTAACTTAGCAGTATGCTAGTAGTGACCATGCACCTTTTGAACCGTATGGGCTCTGTTTTTTGCAATCTGAGGCTACATTATATAATACAATGTTTCGAAAATTACCACAAAAAAAAATCTTTTAGTTTGCATTATTTTTTCAAGAAATAAATGTCTTATTACTCTTATAGGCTCTATATGCTCTACAGGCTTTATTTTGAGAAAATAACTAGTAAACAAAAGTCATAACGTGAACTAAAGTGTTTATTTATTTTTTGTACAAAGATATACAACACAAAAAAAAGTATAAAGAAATACTCCATTGGACTATACTGCTCCAGACGACTATACTCGCTAGCGGCAGAATAATTGCGCACAGCGCCAGCGGTGGTGCTTGGAATGTATACAGTGAAAGGCTTAAATAATGATTTTCATGAGCAATGGATCATAATATTCCATTGTTCAAGGTTATTTATGATTCGATTTTAAAACTTCTATTAGAAGAAATATACAGCCTACTATCGAAAATAAAGGAGTTTGTAGCATTTCCGGTTAAACTAGAAGTGTATTTTTAGATGGTTAGGTCAAATGTACTTTTAACCCAAACATCCTGTACCCTAATTTCAAATTTTCATCTTGAAAAATGAACGAATAATCAATTTTGTTGACTGCTAACAACAAATTGAAGTTGATTTGAAAAAACTGAGGAAGATACGAGGCTGTGTAGATGAGAGGCTTGATACGTTGTACATAGTGTTGAATATATGCATATAAAAATTGATTCATATACTTTTAACAAAGCTTATGCTTTGAAAACAATATTTTTTTCATTTCAAGAAAAAAACTGCTTCATTGACTCTTACAAGCTACTGTAGACTATGAAAGATGTCATCAGTACTGATCAGTACTCAGGTGATACTTCATTTGTATATAAGACTATATTACACTTACATAATATACTGTCTTTAAAGGCTAGTTATATATCATAAATGATTGTTTTGAAATCAAATTAATAGTTGATATGCTACGTACTATATGAGTACCGTTCATATTAAAACAGATACTTGATAATATTCATATAAAAACTTTAGGTTTTAATGAGTTGTTTATTATCTATTTTATTAATATCAATTTTAAGCTTTGTAACAGAAGTTGCCAAATTATCTACATTATATCGTATATATTATCTACCTTGAATAAAGAATAATCAATTTTATTATCGGATATTTTGAGAAAGTTGTGTTCTTGTACCAAACTTGTTAATTAGATATGCTTTTTTCATTTCAATTTGCCTCCACCTCATACAAATGTCTTTTTCTTAATAATCGTTAATATGCAAACAAATTATAATGTCGGTCTGTGCATAATCTATGCTCAAATAACTTTAATCCATATAATATAGTAATGGTAATATTTGATACCTTTAAAAACTTCTTACAGCATTTCAATGGAGCTGATTTTAGGGGTTGCCTACACATTTGTTTAGTAACAGTACTTATATAACTTTAAGGTTCATAACAAATTGTAGCAGAAGCATTTTCCCTATATAGCTTCCCATATTCCCTATATAGCTTCTTATATAATTGAGGAATAATGATATATACTTCTAGTGATAAAACGTAGTTATTTAAGCATTTCAGTTAGCCTTATCAACTTTGCATATAATTGTATTGGTAATAGAGAGTTATTGCAAAACGAAATAGGGCTGACTTTATTAAAAGAAACCTTAAATAAAGTATCCTGTATTCCAATTTATCATCCATGTTTAAAGAGAGTTATTGCAACGATGTCCTCCTCATACCTTATGTTGATACTTTATTTTGACAATTTTTCCTAACCTAAAAAATCCAAATTGGGCATTGCCGGTATTATCATTTGTTCTAGTTTATAATGAATATGGAAGAACAATATAATTAGAAGTAGCTCTCCTAGCTGGTGTTAATGATGAAGAAATTGAAATGTTACTTCTACATAACATAATTGATATTTATATCGGTAATGAACAAATTAACGCTGTAGGCCGCGTGAACTTCGATTTAAATAATATGACTGACGGTGAAATAGAAGTTAATTTTCGTTTTCAAAGATGGGATATAATACGATTGCGAAATTACGTCTCCTCATATTTGAATCTCACACGTTTTTTATCTTTTTCTTGTGCCATTATCGCCAACAAAAGTAACAATTTCCTTAGAGAATTTTCGTCTGATGCAAGTTTCGACAAAAAGTTCCTAAATGTGTCAAAATTAAGGTGCCTTAAATAAAGGAAAACTTTGCCCGTATTTAAGTTAAATACGGGATGCCTGTATTTTATTAAAGGAAAATGCTTAACGATATTTTAAATGCGCATGCGTACATGTCAATTTAAGGGAAACTTTTATTAAAGGATCCGTAAATCGAAGTTGCAATATCTCTCTAGTATTTCTGTCACTACTGTTACTTATCTTTTGTGACACGCATATGTTTTTTTTCTTGGACACATATTATTTATACTCTTTCTTTCATGTTCAAATTCTAAATTGTAATTTTATGCAATACTTAAGGATATCTGTAGTCCACCACTGAACACTATAATAGTACCTACTATTATACAATTCACAAGTTTAGCGTAGTCCACACAAATTGTTGGTCAGGTTTCTTGAGAGGTGTATATATTAAATACACAAAACTTCCTTTCTAGTTATACCCTCATATAACTACTATTGCTAATAGTTTTTTAAGAGTACATTTATTTAAATAATGATACATTGTTGCAAAATATATTGACCAAATGCATGTTATATTAAAATGCTCATTACAAAATAAATTGGTTGCAATAAGCCCCAGCAGAAAAAATTACTGGGGTGAATATTATACTATCTGTATACTGCAGTTTCCGGCTCTTTGGTCTTCATCAGTATGGACTAGGGGCCATTCAACAACTATGTTTGCTCTTAGAGGGGTCAGTGAAATTGTGACAAAGTGAACGATGGGGAAGGAGGGAGTTCACAAAACGTAAACATTCTCAAGAATATTTTTTAAAGAAAGTGTAATATTTTGTCTTTAAATCTTTGTCAATAAACATTCTTGTAAGGGGGAGTCTCATAAATGTTAACAATGTGTTACAAAGAGGGGACGGGGTAAAAAATAGTCAATTTTTGCGAACATATTTGACGAATGGAGGTAATTATGACAAAAAGGTTTAATTTTACCTCCTTATGGACAAGTTGAGTGAAAGTATTTACATACTTGCAAGGTGAGCCATCTAATTACAACCAACAGATATTAGGAATTAACTTGCAAAAGTATGAAATACTTAAAAGATATCTATAATGCTCATAAATTGTTGAACCAGTTTCTTGAGGGGTGCATATCCTCATATAACTACATGGACTAATGTACCTTTAAATAGTATTACTATATGTACGGTAGGTTCTCTAGATACTTCTCTTAAGTGATCGAATGTTGTAGTGTGTAAAATCTAGAGGCGCCCAAAATTATTTAAAATAAATCATAGTAACACATATTATTTGAAGGGTTGTTATATAATTTTAATTATCGATAACTTAGATGCTTAGTGAGAGTTTATTGAAAAATCTTAGGCTTAACTTTAATTTAACATTAGTTCCATCATATTATCAAAAATATTCAGATGTTTATAAAAACTTATTTTAATTGTACTGAATTGAGAAATATTAAAAGTGAATTATTTATTATTTGTTTGCTTATAGTAATGAAACATATTCTTTATAGGATTTTGCAAACAGTGGAAAGAAAAGCTATCTATGAGAACTAAAGGAAAAACTATATATAAAAATATTAATGAAATCTTTGCATTCTTTCCATAACCTGACTTCTGGTTATGCTAACAACCTAGTCCCCTACGGCTAAGCAGGCTAAACTAATATCTACATGATCCCCTACGATATGTAAATTCAGTTAAAAATGAGAACAAAGGCCTGAAATTAATTTATTTACGTACCTTGTCTTTAAAATTTTTTTTCATTCTAATGAATTACATTTTCATAAAATCTCATTCAGTTTCTTGGAAATGCTTAGCCTTTGAAACGTCAGTCAATATCAATTATAATTATTTTATACTCATTCATGGATATTGTCTTAGTTTTGCATGGAACATCGTTATGAGTGGCTTTAGGCTTTTCTGATGAGTCCACAATAAGGACGAAAAACGTTTCCAAGGCCAAGCATTTCCAAGAAACTGAATGAGATTTTATGAAAATGTAATTCATTAGAATGAAAAAAATTTTTAAAGACAAGGTACGTAAATAAATTAATTTCAGGCCTTTGTTCTCATTTTTATCTGAATTTACATATCGTAGGGGATCATGTAGATACTAGTTTAGCCTGCTTAGCCGTAGGGGACTAGGTTGGACGCTAGTGTTAAAATGAGAATGGCAATAAGAATTTTTACTACCAAAAGTCAGGTTATGGAAAGAATGCAGAGATTTCATTAATATTTTTATATATAGTTTTTCCTTTAGTTCTCATAGATAGCTTTTCTTTCCACTGTTTGCAAAATCCTATAGAGAAATGTTAGTTTTATAATGAGGATGGCAAGCCTTATAAAATCTCGTATTTTCATTGCATTTTACATCATGTTGCAAGGAATTCTACAAATTGCTCAACATATTTCTAAAAATAAAGGTTAGCGATTAGTTCTTTTTTAATCGTAGTATTTTTTTTTTTTATAAAATGAAACATCTGATTCCTATTTTATTGGTGAATATAGTTTGATAATATTTACATATTTCATTTCAAATATATTTATAGTACTTAGATAAGAAATGACTAGGTTTTATTTATCATTTATATATTAAATTGCCTTCACAATACTAAAATAAAAGACATATATAATTGTTAGATATATAGCTCAAGGGTACATAAATATTTATAATTTTCAAAACAATTATATTCTGTTTTTTTAAGCACTGTATTTACTTCTAACTGCTGTATATATATATTACTACTCGAGTAACTCAACGTTATCCGGGCGCAGAAAACATTAATCTTTCAGCTCCTACATTTCATCCCATAGTTTAAGTCTTAATGGTTCGGATCTTCTTGTTGCTTGAAGGCAAATTTCAATTATCTAGCTAACTAAACCGAAAAGGCAGAAATTTTATATAACATTCCCCCACCAATGTTCAAACTCTATGTAACGTAGATGATATATTATATTATCGGAAATTACCGCATACATACAAACAAATTTACGTCTTTGTATATTGGTATAGAATAGCTGATGTACCCAACTTCACTCGGGTGAAGTCAATAAAAGTTCACCCTTCGTAGTATTTCTTTGAAAACTAGTCTCTAATCGGTGAATGTATAGCTGGTCCTAGTAGTTCAGAAACCAGTCACTGAAACATTGCAGATGACGCTGCCATTTGTCAGCAGCGAGGATCCTCTAGTAAGGGATAGAACAATCCACTGCCAATCGTATACCAAAAATTGGGCATTTCAACATTATATCATTTGATAGCTAATCGTAATTTTTTATTGCATTTAACAACCGATACTTCGGGAACAAAACATTAAGTCAAAAAATACCTCTCTTACAATATTGTAGAATAGAGTTTCCCGCTTACAATGGTATAACTTCTAGTATTTTTGGACGTAAGATAACGTTGATAAATTAGTAAATGTAAAACAATACGCAGATCTCTTTACATCGCGGTAGTCGATCGTCGATGTCCCTCCCTTGCGTTCCACATCCCGTGCTTTCAATTTGTCTGTATTCTGCTTAAACTAAATAGGTAATTTATTATTTTTATGTGTACATATTAATGAAATGGGGAATATAATATAAGTATAAACCTAAAGCGTTTGAGATTTTATCAGTTACAAATAAATTCTTTCGTATTACAAACTTTGTCTGAATTGTATATTTAACAAATATAAAGTATTTACCCATAATCAGGATTATCAATTATTTATTTTTATTAATAATACTGTAGGTAGCTTTTATAAAATTTGTGGGTATTAGGATAGCAACTAATTCTATAAACCTATTAAAAGAACAAGATCGGCAAAATTCGTTCAGACATTTGGAGACTATGCTAAAATATTTTCTACTGTCATGTTTAACAATTCTCTTGGTGTAAATCGAATAGATTTGGTTTTTGATTATTATTATGATATTTCGATTTACAACAAAAATCAGTTAACACATTTTTTTCTTCCAACAAATAAGCAAATATTCTCAAAATCAAACAGTTGAATTTGTTACCAGCGGCGGATTTTCAGGTGTTTTAGAGTATCGAAGCAACTTTTGCCTTGTTGGTGAGTACTTGAAATCTAATCATGAACAAGCGGATACTAGGATATTATCTGCCAAACGCGCAGACTACAAGACGTGTTATGGACTGTAGGGATACTACAACTTTTAAACTTTTAAAAAATGCTTTTTATGCTTTTACGAGATGTGATACTGCGAGTCAATTTGCCAATTTTGACTTTTGAAGATATTCATTGGTTTACCATCTAATTTATATAAATAACAAAGACATCTCTTCCATCAATTACGTTTGTGGTTCTCTTGCTAGTCCAAGAACAATAGATAAATTGCCACCATCAGAAGATACAACAACATTGGGCTTAACGTGTTAACAAGTGCTTCTGGCTTACTGCGAGTGGTTGGAAACTTACATTATAAATTCAGATGTATTTCCCGTATTACAAACTCTTCCTCCAGTACCAGCAGATCTAACAATTTTTACATCTTGTGTGTAAAAAAGGCATTCTCGACCAAACCTTATGATACCAAATCATGCCTACTACCTCTCTAATTGCGGGCAGATATGCTGTATCTGACAGTGAATTTTAATCAGTTCATTAATTATTAGGTAGACCATTATTATTTTAAGTAGCTAGCTAGTATATATTTTTATATATTTCTTTAGGAATACGACGACAAGGCATGGCGAATATAATAAAATCTTACAGAGAAAGTTGTTAATAATGTCAGGTGCAGTGCTAATATAAAGTTTCATCTACATAGACAATAACTAATTTTCTTACCAATTTTTATTGTTATTATAAAAATGATGACATTGGCTGTGAATTCATAAGTAAAAAAACTAACACGTATTGTTCAGTCTATCCATGGACACACTGTATATATAAGTATGTTGTTTGCTTTACCTCATAAATCATAATATTGTTCAAATTCGTTCCGTATTATTCACATATTTTTTAAAGATTGTTACAATTTATAGCCTCACAATAACTAGGCAAGTGTAATATATAATAATAATAATAATAATAATATAATATAATCCGTCGTCTTCATATAATATAGGTTATAGGCTATAGGTGCGCGTGGGATGTGGAATGTAAGGGAGGGACATCGATGATCGACTACCGCGATGTAAATAGATCTGTGTATTGTTTTTACATTTATTAATTTATCAGCGTTATCTTACGTTCAAAAATTCTAGAAGTTATAACTAAGCAGGAAACTCTATTCTACAATATTGTAAGAGAGGTATTTTTTGATTTAAGGTTTCATTCTCGAAGTATCGGTTGTTAAATACAAGGAAAAATTACGATTTGTTAAGGTTCTCGTAGCGAGATATGGCTGTTCAAAGTTTCAGAACTCCATGAGTGTCAATGCTTTTTCTCTCATTAAATATTTTTCTATCTAATATCTTTCTTTGGCGCAAAAGCTAAATAATTTTTGTGCCAAAATATCTACTTTACCTGTAACAATCGTTCAGTGTCAATATCTCGATAATTTTGAATAACGCCCTTTCTCCTAGGGTAATATTTGGCCAACTTTACACATAACTGCAATTAATTCTAAGCTATTAAATAAGGCCGGCCGCAGCTTTTAGTTTCCAAACCCTCACAGGGTGACACATTTTGCCCTGATGTGCTTTCTACTATTACCTTGCCCTTTCTGATCTATGGTTCACTGGTCTGGTCTCTATTCAGTATGTATTAAAAAGTTTATTTAAATTTTGTATGTAAGTTACTAGTGCCATTGGCTTGCGACATTTTTCAAATATTTATCAACAAAACAAGTAAATATTTTGGTAATTTAATGATATTCGTTATTTCGACTTTTATTTATGATTTTGGAAACAACTAATTTGTTTTGTTTTTTCTGTTTTGTTATTCGTGTTACTATTATTTTATTATTGTTATATTTTATACTATATCCATGTCTCAATATGTTGTTTAAAACTCGGATCCAAAAAGAACAAAACATGTGTTGTCAATTCATCTGCAATTTGAGAAAATATGACCTTATCATCAAACTTAGATGAACTTAATTGGCTTAAAAATAGAATATAGGTACTCTTAACTATCACTTACTTAGAGATTAGAGTAATTAGTAAGATTATTTACAGAAATCAAATCCACAATCGGAACTTAAGGTGGCCATTCCCTAGAAAGAGATATCCTATAAAAAAATATTTATTATTTTTGCCCATAACTTTTTTTCTTAGTACGTGTATTTAAAAAAACTATAAGAGTACCTAAGTAGAACCATAACAAGACTGTTACTAGGAATTTTCACTCAATAATTTTAGTGGTTTGCAAAATAGCTAGATTTAACACTACGAAATAGGATGATTAACATAATTTTTAAATTTAAATCTAGCTATTTTGTAAACCACTGAAATCATTGAGTGAAAATTCATAGTAATAATCTTGTTATGGTTCTACTTAGGTACTCTTATAGTTTTTTTTAAGTATACGTGCTAAGAAAAAAAAGTTATGGCCGAAAATAATAAATATTTCCCTATTGAACTCGAAAGCGAATTTAGAAAACGTCCGTTGGTCTGCCGGTCTGTCTGTCTGTCATGCCCAGCCCCTCTAATCCGTTTTCGGATTTCGATGAAACTTGGGTGGTTAATAGGAGGCCTTTAGAAAACCATAACGCCGGAAGCTCGGCTCCGTTCGGAAACCGGAAGTACCCGATATAGACGTTTCGAGTTCTTCTGGAAAAATTGAAAAACTCGGTAACGGGCAGTCGGATCGAGATATTTAAAAAAAGAAATGGTGCCGCTGGAAACGCTCTACAAATAAGTATACCAGAGACTATATGAAACAAATGAAAATTGATTTTTTTTGCAATAAACTGGTTTTCTCGAAATCGGGCTAGGAAGCACGATAACTCTCCAGGATATTGATCGACTTCGATAAGACTTGGTGGGATCAAAGATACACGACCACAAATGAAGCCTATTGCTGGCGGCCTGAATCCGTTGATCGCAAGTATTTTTTCCAGGGCCAAGTATGATTTTCCAAAGACATTAATAACTCCCGAACCGAAGGTCCG